>CM024265.1:3087893-4476782 GCA_013621005.1 Aeschynomene evenia | reverse complement strand
ATTTGTACCATAATTTTATATTCAAATCTTATTTTAACATACATGATGATATTATCATCACACGTAAAGTTATTATTAAAATTTTCAATTAAGTAGTAATTAATATGTGTATATAGTGGAATGTTCAATTTTCAACAATGATAATAAAATATAAATAAAAGTTTTTTTTCAAACATTCTATAATTCTATACGGTATAAACAAGGTGTATATAAATGTTTTGAGTATGTATTGTAGCATATGTTCTGGATATATATATATATCCCGCGTGATTCAATTGACCCTAAATAATATCAATTAAAGCTAGGTACTATATGGCCTTTGAAAAAAAAAAAAGGTATGTACTATGGCCACCTTAACGACTAACAACGCCAACTAAAAGTTTTATATATATATATATATATATATATATATATATATATATATATATATATATATATGAGCAATGCTAGAGGAAAAAAAAAAAAATAGTCAACACAGTCAATAAATTATGCACAACGTATATAACATAAATTGCACAACGAATATTACATGTTGTGCACACCATATAGCACATGATGTGCACAACATATATAATATGTTGCAAAGAAAAATGATGTTGCAATATGTGATATATGTTGTGCACAATAGATGATATATGTTGTGCACTACATATAATAAACGTTGTGCATTTTATATTATATATGTTGTGCATATCTTGTTGACTATTTTGGCTGATTTTTTGTTCCCTATATATATATATATATATATATATATATATATATATATATATATATTAGCCACTCAATCTATTTGTCGATTAGCACTTTTTTATTTTTCAAAGAAATTTTTAATTAGAAGGAAGTAGAGCGAGGTTGAAAAGAAATAATATATATCTGTCAAGTCATATTATCTTATTAGTTATTAAAAAAAGGTCGATTTTTTTTTTAACTTTTATAAAGAGAAAAGTAGATTGGAAGAAGAATAAAAAGGATTTTTTATTATAACATTGGCCTTTTCAATTAATAAAAAATGAGAAAATATATACCATAAAATTAATTATTATCATATATAATAATTTAAATTTTTAGAAATTATTAATTTAATCTTTAAAATATTAAATTAATATACAATATTAAAAATTAAATCAATATTTTTTTAAAAATTAAGTTATTATAAATAATTTAGTATAAAAAAATATTTCACATTAATTAATGGCTCAATGATTTAGATGATGAATTCGTTGACTATGTTCTCAATTTTGAATAGTTTCATATAACTTTACCTCTAGCTACTTTGAATTTTTAGAGTATTGCATATTTAAGGTGATTAAAACATATAAATTTTTATAGAAGTAAATGTATAATGATAAAATTATTCTTATAGTTTTTTGTGCAATAATAATTGTAAGAGATAAAAAGAGAGTGTATGTATGGATAAAACTAGAAAAAGATTGTAAATGTTTTATTGAAAATCTAAAATGACAAATAATAGTGGACAAATAAATTTCCTAAAATGACAAATAAAAATGGACGGAGAGAGTATATCAAACTCACTACTTCCTCCATTTTAAAATATTAGTTGTTTTAGGGAGAGAAAAAAATTCCATAATGATTGTTGTTTTTAATTTCCAATGTCAATTTAATTTTTTCATACCTATTATACCCTTAGTATCATTTCTCTTTCTTTCTTGAATATTACTCCAAGGGATCACTAATCATTTTTCTTTCTCGTTAATAATTTAGGTAGTTTAATCATTTTAATATATCATTTTATAAAATTAAAAATATTTATTGAATTTTTTAATCTACGTATAAAACTTTAAAAGACTAATATTTTAAAACAAATGAAGTAATTAATTCGTAGCATTCTCGTCGTAATTTGGTGTCGGCGCCCCAACAACAACATATTTATTGCGAGGTCATGTTGATAAATTGATTGATGTACAATCCAGGTTCAAAATAAGTATCTAGTACTCTCTTTATTTTTATTTATTTGTTCATTTTTATTTTTATAATATTTTAAATAATAATTAATTAATTCTTAAAATTAATAAAAAAATAGTATAATTTATTATATTATCTTTCATTTATAATACTTCATAAAAGAAAATAATTTAATTAAGAATAAAATAGAAAAAAATATTTAGAATTATCTACAATTTTTAGATAGATAAATAAAAAAATAAACTAAAAAATAAAAATAGATAAATATAAAAAACGGAAGAAGTATATATTACTCACTCTAATTTTAATTTTCTCTTCTATTAATAAGAAACTATCTCTCAAGTCTCTCTTCTATTATTAGTCACTCTCTATTTTACTTCTCTCTCCATTTATTAAAGGTATTAAGGAGAAAAAAATAGTAATATTGCATATATATATATATATATATATATTTATAAAGTATCTAATTATTTTGAATAGAAAATATATAAAATGCACACTTATTATTGTAAATCGAGAGAATTATTATTGATGTACACCAGTTCTCGGTGACATGGACCTAAGGCCTAATACTTTTAAAATCAAAACACTCACTAGATATAATTTTTTAAATAACGACAAAATGAAAACATAATTATAGTTAATATCATCGTATATAATTAAATGATTATATAAAAAAGATGTATCATATAGATATGAAAATTAAATTCAATACCGGATAAGTACTGAAAAGTTCACCCTAGCTACTTTTCAAGTTTCTCTGCTTGGTCTTCAGTTTCAAACTTTCAAAGCATGAACCTGCAATAGGCACTGGAGAATTAGAAGACATATATATATTATAATATTCAATAATATCAAGTGAATAATGAAAAATCAGCTAATATAGTTAATGGACCTATTTTAACTTTGATTTTGACCGAAATAATTATTAAAATTGTAATGGACTGAATAGTTATGATTCAAAATCTCATTTATTGTCTGATTTAACTGATTTTTTATCGTACATTTAGTATCACTCATAATATTATTATTGTTGTCGTTGTTGGCTCTCTCGTGATCGGCAGTAAAATAAACAGATATTCAATAAAGCATTCCATTTTTCATTATAAGATGAGTTTATAAAATTAAATATAATCATAAAATTAGGGTAATAAGTTGAACTCGTGGTCCTCGTGGCGTGGAGTGATGACCTTATACTTATTTTCAATACCAAATACATTAATTCTTATCTATATATTTTTAATCTTTATATTTGTTGTCATGATTTTGAGAGTTGAGACCATCATTAAGTTTACCCTAGGTGAATCGTCATAATCAGTTGAAGATATGAATATGATAGCCTAAACGGATCAGATTTAGTTCATTACTTTAAATGTAGAACGCACATGCAGGCCAGCATTTCATATATATATATATATATATATATATTTGTGACATTGAAGTGTGAGGCTAAGCATATATAGTGGAACAATTTATGAGATCGCTAGCTGAAGAATGTTTGGTGCAACCACAAATATATATATTCACTGGTCATATAGTCAAGTGTGTGTCTGAGATGCGGTAATATATTTCAATTCCTCATCATCAAGTGCATCAAAGAAATTCAATTCATATATGGAGGAGCAAGTTAGATAAGATAATTATTTCTATGTGCTTTTGATTTCATGTGCTTTGTGAGGTCTTTTTCATTGTGTCTAAATATAAATGGTAAATGGATGTTTCAGTTTAGACACTGAAAATTTAAAGCATCTCATACACATTTATATACAATAATTTGGCCATTCTACTCTGATATTATTATATATCTTTTAAAGAAATTACCTCGAATCCAAGCCAAATCTTATCTCAAGCACATCTACTACATAAATACGTCCAACTTATATCCAACGTGTGCTATTCATATTACATGATGTGTGACTATAATATATGTGTTATACATATAGCACAGATCATGTAATATAGATAACACACGTTTAATACAAGTTTGACGTATTTATGTTGTACATCAAACATAATTGCATTTATATATGCCTACTCCCCACTCCATTATATATACCTACGCCATATAAATACTTTTTCTTTTTACATACATCCTCAATAGATGATGTGTATACATCCCCTTACCAAAAAAAAAAAAATGATGTGTATACATCCAATTTTTAGAAAAAATAAGTTAAAAAAAAAAGTAAGTAATAAATATGATGATGGGTCTCATATATCGTGAATTGAATGTTTAAAAAAATTAGATGTTTAAATAATATTGTTATTATTATTATTATTATTATTATTATTTGTCATCGTCACTTTTTCTTCCTTTTTTTTCTTCTAAATTTTGTTCTATTAAATTAAGAAATTAATTAATTTTAATATATAATTAATATAATATTTTATTAACTTTTATATTATCTTTTTTATAACTCTAATATTATTTTTAAAAATCAAATTAGTTGAAATATATCGTTATATCAATTAATAAAAAAAAGTTATGGCATGAAATATAGTTTGAAAAGAATATCACTTTGTTATAACTATGATTATTATTAATAAATGCAGTAGTGGTTGATATTAAGAGGGGCATTCCTGAATCAGGAAAAATTATTGTATCCTTAAGTCGCAGAAAGAAAATTCTCCTCCATGCTGGGAATTTTCCACCATTAAAATTGCTTTCAATGGATAATAATGGCACGTAGAATGATAAGAGGATGAGAACAACTTTTGGTAATAGTTTTTGTCATCAATTAGTTACGATTTTTGGGATGTAACAAGTTGATTATAATTTAAAAGAAGAATATTGTCAAAACAAAAAATTAATCAAAATAGTCAATAATAGAAAAATTGGGCCTAAATCACTCTGTTTATTAAAAAAATACACATAATTAATGATACTATTTGAGTCAAAAGTATTAAAATGAGTTTTATTAATTATTTTGGTCGAAAAAATATTGTTTCCCGAGGGTTAAAATAATGTTTATTCTTTGAGTGGAAAATAGCACAAGAGACCCAAGGTACATGCTTACATCATATTAGCTAGTATATTATTATGATATTTTGATGAGAGTACGTCCTCATTTATAATGCTAATGTCTTGCAATAATTGTAAAATGTCACGATGATAAGATATATGAGTTTTACAGCCTGATTAAGATATGATGAAAAACTCTTCATGACTTGATATTGTATTTGTTTTTAAAGAAGGTGAAATATTTTAATGATTGTATATTCTATAATATTAAATATATGAATTATTATTATTTTTTATTTATCCAATTTTAATTGTGCATATAAATTAAGAATGCATTTTATAATATATAAAGTTTTTTAAAAAATTAAGTATATTTTATAATATTATTCTTACAACTTATTATATTTTCTCTTAATTACTCAATAAATATAATCTTTTATATAAATTAAGGGTGTAATTAGAAAAATCAATAATAGTCACTTAGAACTTTTAAATAGAAAAATAAAAAATAAAAATAAATTTTTAAATTGGACAAATAAAAAAATGAAAAAAATATGTTTGTTGATATTAATTATATCTATAACACTGCAATTAAGATATAGAACAACTAGTGTCATAATGAAATACAAGGCTAATAAAAAACAGAGTACAAGATTGTAGATTTTTTTTTTATAAATAATCATGAGAGTCCAAAAATATAGACTTGTGAATGAAAAAATTGAGTCAATTACAATCCAAATAAAAGAAGTATAATTAAAAATTTTCTTAATCTAAAATAAAACTAACCTAATAAGAAAAAAAAAAGTGTTACAAAACAATTTCAATACAAATCTCAAAATACAACAGCTTGAAATTATAAGAATATAATTATACAAACAAACAACAACAAAAATATCAACAAATGATACTTAATCCACTAAAACAATACATAAATAAATTCTAATCCATTAATACAACATAAAAAAAAAATGACTAACTCACTAAAACAAACATAAAAATTATATGAATAACTTAATCCATGAATGTAACACATGATTCATAAATAAAAATTAAACGTGATCCTTGACTTATTACATTAAATCTGTGTGTGACCACACCTTAAGCTGATTGAGATGTAATATTTGTTGTTTGCACACAGTGCTTGCTTAATTATTGGACATCATTTATTAGTGCAAGTCACTGTCGGATTTATGATTTTCGTCTTTTTTGTCTATTTATGCCCTTTGTTTTGGTGATTATGTTCTTTTTATGCTTGTCCAACAGGAAACACCCCAAAGGCAAAAAGCGACACATTTTTAGAGAAGTAAGACTTTTAACTATATTTAAATTAATTTGATTTGACTAAAAATTTAATTTTTATAAACTGATACTATTATGCAATTAAAATGTGATATATGATCCATTATGAAATAATGATAAACTCAAATTTAAAAAATCTCTATAAAGTGAATAATTTTACATTGTGGTTATATTATAATTAATTTTATTTTTAAATAGAGTTCACTTTTAATATATTGATATTGTAAATATATTTTACACTGTCATTCAATTATAACATTCATTTTGTATGATTTTTTTATAGTGTGAAAAAAATATAATTATAACTGATGTCTTAACACATGATTAAATGATTTTATAAAATAAATGTACATTTTCAATAAATAAAAATTAAATTTTTTAAACAAGTGTAATGTCTAGAAGTCACTAGAAAATAAATTGGTTTTGTTTTACTTCATTTAATAATAAAGTTTTTCATTCACCTAATAAAGTTGTTGATGATATTGTTCAAGAAAATCACAATACTTATTATATATTCTTTTAAGAAAATAGTATAGTCTATTATAGTCTACTAGCTAGATGTGATAAGTCTGTGCGCTATATAGAAGTAATCTTTTCAAGATATCATATCCCTATGCACTTTATTTATGAGGGGACTCCTCCAATGATTACCTACGTTTACTTTTCAAACTTGGATACTCTGGTCAGAATTGTTAAAAAAGGTTCTTCAATTAGTTAAAAGAGATTGAGTGAAGTTAAAAAAAATTAAAAATATATACAAATAAATTTTAAGAAACATATGATAAATAAATAAAAATAAATCATTATTGAGTTTAATATATAATACATAATTAAGTAAAATATAAAAGTTTTTAGTTGAATTTTCATTGAATCAAATTTTAACTCATATTTACATTTAAAAGATCATGTTAATCCAATATGACCCATCATATTTTTGCCCTTTTTTTTTAGTTCACATGACTTGTTGGCCCAAATTAGGGTTTTTGGTCGAAGCCTAAATTTATTTAAATGTTAAATTCTTTTATTTTTAAGTAAGCTTTCTAGGCCTAACATTGGTCAGAAAGAAGGCCCAATAATAAAATTCCTAAAATAAGGTGATATTTCAGCCTAGACACAATCCGTACATTAAAGCACAAGTAGTTGAAGTTGATTGGAAAACAATAATATATTTGTACATACACTTTCTCTTACGTACATTCTCCACTCACTTTATCACCTTTAAATTTTGATGTGACATCACTCCATCACTTATACTTCTTTTTACCACCCTTGGATCAAAACATATGTATATTATACATACCATTGTATGTACGAATAGCATTGCTCATTGGAAAATAAGCAAAGTTGGCTCCAAAATATTGGAAACTCTGTTCTATGTGGGTAAAAGTACGAGTCACTCTACAAAAATTGCTATCCGGGCTAAAACTTTTCTAATTATCTGACTCCAAAATTCTTTTCAGTTTCATTATCATTTCCGTCTCTGTACATTACCCTCCCCTGCAAAAGAGAGTATAACTAAACTTTTCTAAACTTTTATACTTGATGTTGATGTTAGAGGGCATTTTTGTATTTTTATATTGCCTTTCATGCCTATATAAAGGCATGTTATATGTTGTATTTTTCCATCTCTTGTATCTTTGATATTTTTCATTTCAATATACAAATTTTCTCCTAGATTGATGCTACTTCCTTATTTTTCTCTCTTTCATTTTGTTGGTAAATTATCGAATCACAATAGTTTTAACATGGTGCGGTGAGCGTGGATTACCAACGAAATCCTTTTTATCTTAAAGAGAAATATTCAAGATTCTGATTTTTCATATTATCAAGAAGCTCTATTTCATATCAATCATCAATCAATATCAATCATGGTGTATCAAAGATTTGTGATCAAATCCCCAAATCCCTAATTATTTTTTGCAAGATTCCATTCTGTATTGTCCATCAATCCAGCAAATGAAGAGAACCCCATGATTCAGTCACAGTGGCTGCATTTTCCTTTCCTCTTATAGCATTGCTCTGATACAACAACAAGAAGAAGCAGTTCTGTTTGCAACAGAAAAGTTTTTTCATTTTCAATTTCTTCTTCTCCTCTCAGTCTCTGGTTAGCGTTGGATCTTCTTCTCAGCACCGCACGCAAACAGTCGCGCCACTGCTGGTCTTTGTCGCAACCGCTGCTGGTGTTTGGTTCTTATACATGTTCGCAGAGGAGACGACAACATCCTCAAGGCCAAGAAGCTCTTTTTTTTTTTTTTTTTTTTTTGCTGCCATTGGCATCTCTGTTCTTGGTCATTTGGGATGCTCTGTTCTTGGCCGGTGATGTTTCTCTGGCAAGTTTTTGCATTCTACGATGGAACATTCTCTGGTTTCAGCTGCAGTAGAAGCCACCACGCGCGTGTACGGAATCGATTTCTTGTCTTCTTCTCTGTCAAGAGTGTGTGCGTTTGTCTGTCTTGGACCAGCATCATGTTTGCCGTCTTGGTATATCCAGAGGGTATGATTTGGTTGGGAATCTCAGTGAGTCCATACACAACTTTGGATACAGTGGCACCAGCAAGTTTTCGAAAGCAGGAAAGTTTTTAAATTATGGTGAGAGGTTTGGCATTGGTGATACAATAGTTTGCTGTGTTGACATTGAAAGCAGACCTATTGCTTCAATTGGTTTTTCCAAGAATGGTAAATGGTTGGGTACTGCATACCAGTTTGATGGCAGTTCTTACAGGTATTGGAGTGGGGGATTCTAATCTGGATGATTCTTGGGGCATGTTAATTCATCATAAATATGTTGATTTTGTGGAACTTGAGAATTCTATTCTGTTTTTTATTTTTAATAGTCCTGGACTAGTTTGTTCTTGGATATCACTCTTTACATTGATTTTACTGGGTTTGATGATTGGTATACCCAGATTTAGAATTACTGAGCCTTTATTGAATTTTGTTTCGGTCTCGGTATTCATATTGGATAACATTGTTTTGGCTTTATATTTGCTTCTGCCGTGTGGTAGTTGCACGTCTTATGACGTTAACATTTCTTTGCGACGAGCGCTGTGGAGACGACGATTGATAGTTCAAAGTCGAAGACTTCTCGTACTAGGCACCACTGCCGTTGCTTGTTCCCGGGTCGGGACATATCATAGTTGGAGCTTATGAGCCCACTTCGGAGCGTTCTTTTGACCGATGATGTCATACCAGCGAGACGACTCCTATATCATCTTCTTTGAGGAGCGGTTTTTGATCGATCGATTGTTATTCGGCGAGCCGACTCATTCTATGATTTTTCATCATTTTGATTGTATTTCATCCTTTTAGATGTATTTCTTTGATTTTAGATTGTATTGCACTCTCATCCCAAGCCGGACATGCAAGAGTTTGCATGTTCCGACTTGCGGGGGGTGTTAGAGGGCATTTTTGTATTTTCATATTGCCTTTCATGCCTATATAAAGGCATGCTATATGTTGTATTTTTCCATCTCTTGTATCTTTGATATTTTCCATTTCAATATACAAATTTTCTCCTAGATTGATGCTACTTCCTTATTTTTCTCTCTTTCATTTTGTTGGTAAATTATCGAATCACAATAGTTTCAACACTTGATACATAAACTCTGCAAGTTCTCTCATAGTAAGTCTTTCTATTTTTCATTTTGGGAATTTCTTCTATATATCAATTTTATACCTAGTTATGATCCAGGAAAACTTAGGTTAATGAATTGCCAATTTTCCTTTTAATTGCATAACAAAGGTTCACTCACACACATTGAGGTTTTCCTTTTAAATAATTGATATATTAATATTTCTTCTCATATTGTTGAAACTCATGGTATTAGGCTCCAAAGATCAAGAAGAAAAGAAAGATAGAAATATGGAATGAGAATTGAAATTGATTAGAATGAAAAGTGATAGAAAATACAAGGAGTTATAGCCTTATATAGGCATATCAATATAACAACCAACTAACAATATCTAATCTCAATCAACTAAAACTCAATTACAATAATATCCTCCAACACCCCCCGCAAGCCGGAGCGTGCGAACTCTAGCATGTCCGACTTGGGATGAGAGTGAGATACAACCTAAAAACAAAGAAATACAATCGAAATAAGAAAAATACAATGAAATGAAAATCAATGAAATTTCAACAATTAATATGAGGGGAGTGAGTCGGTTTGCCAGAATGGTCTTCGGTCAAATGCCGCTCCTCGGAAAATATGATGATATAGGAGTCGCGTCGTCGCCGGTATGATTGTCGGTCGAGATAACGCTCCAACAACGAGCTCTGTGGCTCCATGTATGACAATGTTCCATCTCGGGATCGGGCAACGGCAATGGTTCCTAGTTCCAATAGTAGCCTTTGACATTCAGCTACAACGTCTCCATAATACTCGTTGCAAAGAAAGGTTAACTTTCATCTACCATTTTTTTTTGGCAGTACTTTCAAAGCCAATTTAGACTATCTAAAATACAGTATTACAATGCTTAACTACCCTAAAACAATTCAACAGATTAAGTAGAAGCTGTTCAATAAGAATCAATAGGAAAGAAAGAAACTGAACCACAAAAAAGGTTCCATCAAAAGTACTATACCAATTAATAGCCCCATTGCAGAACATACCAAGGTTGAACTTTGTACCATCAAAAGCAGAGAAAGAACCACAATTAGATGCACTCCAAGACCATTCATTAGATGAGAATATCTGAATTTGATAAAGATCACATGTCCAAGATTCCCCTCTTTTTTTTTTTCTCCTACTAACACAAACAACTTTATAATGGGGTGATATAGAAGGATCAAAAGCCAAACTAAAACCAACAATGTTAAAACAATTCTTGTCCAGCGCCCATGTTGTGGAATCTTGGAATATTGACATGTGGTGGGGTTGCATATGTAATAATGAGCTTCTCTTGGATTGCATAAGGAGCTAGAGAGCAAGAACAAGCCATTACAAGATTGCAAGAGTTTGATCCCTGAAGGGTCAATGCCATAAAACTGATTTGAAGTTGAGAAGAGAATGAATGGGGAGAAGGAGCAGGATCTTGGTCAAGAGGTCAATGTTATTGGCTATCAAAGTGGCTGAGGCAGAGGAAACTGTGGTTATTGTTCTTGGACCATCATTTGCATTCTACATGATTCTGACTTTCTTGGAGGAACTTGATATGACTTCTGAATTCTTGAAAAATTCTTTGAAAGACAATCCTTCATGCTCTATACTGTTTTTGCTTTGGCCTAAGAAGAATTTGATGTGATGTGGCCAGAATTAATTGCAAGAATCCCTTTTTCACCTCTCAATAATTACATAACCATGTTCTTTGGAACTTATGCGGCGAAAGCATAAAATTAATGGATCTACTATGGCTCTGATACCATGTTGAAACTCATGGTATTAGGCCCCAAAGATCAAGAAGAAAAGAAAGATAGAAATATGGAATGAGAATTGAAATTGATTAGAATGAAAAGTGATAGAAAATACAAGGGGTTATAGTCTTATATAGGCATATCAATATAACAACCAACTAACAATATCTAATCTCAATCAACTAAAACTCAATTACAATAATATCCCCCAACACATATTGAAGACCAACGGGATAGATCCTCCTACTATAGCAATGTGCAGTTTATGCAATCCTTTAGTTCCGTATGGAGATCCTAATAATCCTCACTATAGGAAAAATGCTTTTGATGCTGAAGGCGAATTTAATTACTTTCAACTACTGTTATTCTTGACATAATGACATTGCCTCCTTTGGCTGTATAATGATTTTCATTGTTTCTTGTTTTATGGTGTAGAAGTTCTTTCTATGTGTCCTTTTTATTATATTTAAAAGTATCTCTTTCATTAACAAGCTTGAAAGTTTATTGCCATTATGTGTTCATAAGCAATGACAGAGTATAAACTAGTATCGTCCCTCATGTTTGTTTAGGTAGTTGAGGTGGATGTTAAAGTTGAAGAGCCAGGAAACAGTAATGTTCACAACAATGCATTTTATGCTGAAGAAAAACTGATTAAATCAGAATTTTTGTGCCCCAAACATTTGTGATTTTAATAATATTGGGATTTTTCACTTGTTTGAAAACACTCTTATAATAGCTTCCACCTAGAGTTTCTCAAGTACATTGTTCCCTTTTAGGTAAGGAACACAAGGACCGTAAACCGAACGGGGCATCTAACAGGATACAAGCTAGTGCCCGGTTCAAATTGCCTACCTTTAGCTGGTTCAGAGGCCAAGTTTCTAAGAAGAGCAGCTTTCTTGAAGCACAATCTTTGGGTTACTCCTTATGCACACGATGAAATGTATCCCGGAGGAAAGTTCCCTAATCAAAATCCACGAGTCGGAGAAGGTTTGGCCACTTGAGTTAAACAAAATCGACCACTAGAGGAAGCTGATATAGTTCTTTGGTTAGTGCACTCAATCCTTCCATAAAAATTATATCAATAAAATATATTATGCCCATTATATATCATGTATGTTTATATGTTCTTGTTCTATGCATGATTTTGCTCCTCTAGTCTGCTTTTACACTGCTCCTCTTGTTGAGGTTATTTGTTAGGATTTAATTTCTATACATTAATCAAAAAGTTTTTTTACACGGCCAGTCAGTCATATTTTGCTACATCACATCCACGATAGTTGACTCTCTTAACTGGTACTATAAATTTTATGCAAATGATAGGTCTTGATTTGACAAACAACATTAGAAAGTTCAAAACACATTGTATCAAAATTAAATTCTATGTATGCCTTCTGATTGAGTCAAAACGTTGCAGGTACGTATTCGGTGTGACGCACATTCCTCGATTGGAAGACTGGCCGGTTATGCCTGTAGAACGCATTGGTTTTATGCTTATGGTATTTCCACTCACCTTTGGCTCATGTATTTGCAACTATTTCTGTGTAATTGTAAGGTACCAGGCCCTCTTGGGAGAAATGAAGAAAGAACTAAGAGATGATTAAAGGAAATTGAGAAAACACACTCTAAAGCAAAGAAATTGTAAACTGCATTTCATTTCTCATTCTGTTCAATTTTATACATGAATGAATGAATCCAAAGAGGAAGAAGAAGCTTCCTTTTTTTTTTTTTTTTTATTCACAAAGAAGCTTCCTTTATATAAGGAAGGAAAGCTCCAAACAACCCAAACCAGAAACCAAAACAGAAAAAGAAACAAAGAAATCCACCAAAGCCCAATAACCACAAGGCCCAATAGTAATCCATTATGTTGCAAACAAATTGGCATGGGTTATACTTCATCTTCATTTCCTTTTGGTTACCTCTATAGTTCTAACTTCTAATTGATAGATTTGAGTTAGAGAAATGATTTTGAACCAAAATAACTTTGGTTTCGGTGCAGACGATTTTGTTTTCACGGATGGAGTATGAGTTCTATTTGATTGTTGTTATATGCTCAATCTAATGGTAGATACAAAATTATCTTAATGAAAGTCGAGATTTGTTTGAATAAGTAATAAAACTGTTTTAGTTAACTGGTATATATAAACATTAGAGTTTAATCTCAATAAAATTTATTGTTAGTATAAAATAATTTTACACAAATATTTAATTATGGATTGACACATTAGTTTTTAACTCAATCATTTATTAACTAAAAAGTTATACAAATCAATATATGTGAGTGACTGAAAATGTAAAATCAGTGCATTATAATTAAACTCTAAATATTTTTTTTGGGTGAGTCATGGATATGTTTTGCCAAGTAGGTGTCGTAATTTGTTTTATAAGAAATTGTAACATCTAAAAAAAACAACACAAATTGGGGCACAACAAAAAAATCAGTCAAAACAGTTAACAAAACTCATTTAACACTTTATGACTCAGTACTTTTAATCATGAGTATATTTTTAATGGGATGAATGATTGTGGCCTAAATTCCTATTTGTTGGCTGTTTTGACTGATTTTTTTGTTGTGCCTCTAGCAATACTAAAAAAAATAATATTGTATTTAGCTATGATAGGCTCTCTACTCAATTTATTGTTTGTTAGAAAAATGTTGGGGTTTAATTAAGACAACGTTAAAGTTTAGCTATCAGAATGATATTACAATATTATTTTATTTTTTCCATAATTTCTATTTGTTAGCATTTTTCTTTTTATTAATACACCAAATAAGTTGCATTGTTATAAGTCCAATAGTAATTATAAATAGAGTTAAATTATTATACGTTATCAATGTGAAAACATTTATTATTGACATTCAACTAGATATTCATATTTAGTTTAATTGTTATTACCTTATTTCAAAATAACAGTGGTTTTGACGTTTTTGGTTTATTGAAAAACTAATGTACCTAGACACAAATTCTACCTAGGTACATTAGTTTTTCAATGAACTAAAAAAGTCAAAACGACTATTATTTAGGAATTGAGGGAATATAGATTATCGAATTTTATACTCATGTTCAATCATAAATTACCACTTAAAATTAATTGTTATGTATCAAATATGTGATTGAATATCAATATAAAATTATTTTATAAAAACCATGCACATCATAATCAAACTCTAAAACTCTAAAAAGTATTTTTCTTTTACACTCAATATGAATATAGATCAAACTCTTACAAATAAGGTAAATAATCTATTAGGATCAGCAAAATATTCATGAGTTTAAACTTTAGTGAGAAAAGCTATAATTTCTTTGTAGAGAACACGATAACAGCCTTGTTTATGGGTGATGAATCTTCGTAAAAAACTTTAAAAAAGCACCCCCGTGGATTCTGGTTCCAAACACCAAACGACAACAAGCTTGAACCTATCCTCATACATACCATTAAAATAAATAAATCAATCAAACTAAAGCATACCCAATTAAAACAAAAAACTAGCAAACTAGCTAAGTAATTTGGATTAGATAGTCTACTTAATTTTATTATTATTATTATGATCCAAAAAATAAGAATAATTCGCATTTGGCAGCAGGTTTATGGCTTAGCAATTTAAGAGATCGAGTAAAATATCAATATCATGGTTGAGCAGAAATAAACCATGTGTCCACAACATCCTCATTGTGCCTCGATAAGCAAACTATAGCGAAGTCTTTGGTTAGAACGAAAGTATGTAAAATGTACGTGCAAACAATCATATTCCTTTTTCAATTTCTTCTAAAAGACTGTTATTAACCTTTTGAGCTTCAATCATAGCTTCAAATCTCAATCTTTTATTTATTTATATATGCTTCAATACGTGACCCTTCTTTTTTGTTGCACCCAACACCATTCATTTTATTATATATATCTACGTTGGGTTTCAAGCTAAGATGAAACGAATCATTTGTAGATCTCTTTCTGCTTAATTCTTGGCGCTTCTTGACTTATACAAAATTTTGGGTATTTATACTTTCACCGTCAACCCATTCCTCTTTCTCACACAATTTTCATTGGAGGTATATCGGCTATTTTCATCTTGCAACATCATCTTCTAATTTCTAATGGTGGGTTAAGAGCAGCAATTCATAGAACAAAGAAAATTAGGGTTTCAAAAAGGGGATTCAAAGATGATAATTTAGAGTCAGACTGATTTATACATCTTTTTAGAATTCATCATTGACGTGGCAAATAACGGCGATATGACAAATTTAACAGTCCACGTAGGACTACTCCGTTAGTCATTAACGAGAGAATTAACAGAGAGACTGATATGTCTGCAAATTCATGATCGAATTAATTTTCTTAGAAATAAATACAGGCTCTTAAAAAAACTTCAGTGACGAATTTAGGATTTACTCTCATTAATTTTTATGAGATCCATATTTAAACATTCATCAATTGATTCTATGCTCTCGAACTTAAATTGATGTTTATGAAAAAAAAAAGCTGTACAAACAACCTCTCAATTTACCCTTAACAAGTTGTGACCAATATATAGTTATAATAATCTTGATCGTACAACATAAATACGTTTAACTAGTATTTAACGTATGTTATACATAATATGAAATATGTGTTATATATGACATATTTCATGTTATATATAGCACAAGTTGAATACTAGTTGGACGTATTTCTGTTGTACTACCAACATTATTGTATATAGTTATGACAATTCTAGATCATTAATTAGAGTAACAACTAGGAAGTTGTAACATGAATGAATGATTACATATATATACATAGTCACATGTTATATATATATCTATCTCTGCCCATGACAGCAGAAGACAAAGCAAAATCTAGTAATGTATTGAGTATTGACTAATACTATTAAGAAGTAGCTAGGAAGAGAGTGAAAGTGGGATTCGGGTGTGGGGGCAATTACAATGATCATTGATTCACGTGACTGAAGAGTGAAGAACCCAACACATTACAGCCTTATAAATCAAAACATTCTCTGCTCCTACTAAGTACTCTCCACATTACACTCTAATATTGCCATCTTCTCTACACCCTTTTTTGTACTCTCGACCCCTTTCGCAATTTGGAATCATTTCATTCTCCTCCACGTTACCACATTAATATACCACGTACTTATTCATATTCAGATTTCAACATTTTATATTACATTTGGGCTTTCTTTGTATTTTGAACATTATATAATAATAGAGTTTAATTTTGAAGGAGTGTAAAAACATTTTATTTAATTATCTAATCAGAATGTTTCATTTATTTATATAATTTTTTTATTATGCAGTAGGTGGTTAAATTATAACTAATAATGATATATGATTTGTGTAAAGAGTAATCGAGGATCAATAGCAATATAGCTTTTGCCTCTCAATCATCTACTTTCAACATTCCATGAAGTGATGTCTAATGATCACAATATACCCACCTCATTTGTATTCTCTTCAGGCCATGGCTATATCTTGTTTGTACTGATTTTTCTCTATAATAATTGTGTTCTATATATAACAAAGGATTATTACGGAGTTCCTCTCTCGTGTACGTAAGGAAAAAAAGACATTTTATCCCCGAGTTAAAAGGTCTTACCAATTTTGTCGCTAAATTTTCAAAATATACAAAACAGACCATAAGTTTTTTAAAACGTGCAAAATACCTCATCTATTAACTTGTCATCCAAAAATTTGTTAATTGATCACATTTTTTTGCAACTAACCCATGCTCATTTATAATTTGAGTAATTCGATCCTCTCTATGTTTACAATTGTGCACATGATCCCTTGCTCATTTATAGTTGGTTTGTCAATTAATAAATTTTTGGATGACAAGTTAATTAATATATGTGATGTTTTATATGTTTTAGAAAACTCAGAACATTGTCTTAAAAACCTGTGTGGATTAAATTATACATATCCTTTTTAACTCAGGAACAAAGTGCCTTTTACCATTTATTCAATAGAATAAAGAGCAAAATGATATATTTCCTACTGTACTTAGAGAAATAACATTTCACATTATCCATATACATATATAGTATTAGTTAATTGGTTTCATATACTGAAGAATAATTTTTCTTATTTTATAAGGTAAAGGTAGCTTCATCATTGGTTCTAGAACCAGTGAACCACCACCCAATCCAAATCTTGTAACATGTTTAAAAAAAGTTAATATATATATATATATATATTAAAAAAAACAAACAAAATGCTAAAATTAATGCACATCATGGATGGGTTTGTGCCAATAATCTTTGATCATCTCCATGTGGTCTCCAATAATGAGACTAATTTAAGGATTAGTATAACTAATGCTACAATCAACAAAGCAAAATCTTCAAGTCTTTGGATTAGACGTGTTTGAATGCTATTCTCCTCTCACTTCACCGATCCCAAGAAACCATTGTTTAATTCTCTATTATTAGGTGAACTTTCTCTCTAGCACATTCCCCACTTAGTAAACTAAACTAGTGAAGGTCTTTTTTGGTGTTCATGATAAACATTCCATATTTATTAATAATAAGAATAAGAATAGTATAAGAGTGAGACAGATAGGATAACTATGCCTTTCAAATTATTATTATTATTATGATTATGATTATGATATAGTGTGTTTGAATCTGCCAATTATTGGACATCAGAACTTAGCTTTAGAAGTGTTAAAAAAAGAGGGCCACTCAAGTTGCATAGGATTCTAATTTTTCCCTCCACATGCTGTTTGTCGCTATACTAAATGAATCCATGAGCTAATATCACAAAAAACATTATAGAGAACCTTCCCACTATCAATACAAGCACCGGGTGGGTGGGGTTCTTATTTGTGAGACATATGGTGATTCAAATCATAAATTCCTATCTCTATCAATTCCATATCAAATTATATCAACTTTTGTAGTAATAGATTTTCTTTTTCGCATGTATTCTTTTATTAAATGCAATCATATTTGAATATTTTAGATTTCATGAGCAGATATGATTTCATCAATACTATCTTTTTAATAACTAGGGTTTAAACCCAAATCACTAGATAAATAGAAGAACATCATTTCAATTGATCATGTATTAATTTTATAAAGAATACTGCTATTTATACATCTATTTTCTCATCTTTATACCGACACTCACTTTAATACTCTTGAATTTTGAAACAACGCACACTCGAATATCTAATCTTCTTAATTATCTTTTATTGATATTGATAGATATTCTATTAACATGCAATGTTGAATGATTAGGTAGTATTACTCTAATTTTATACTAATATGATTTGAAGTGTGTACTATAGTCAAACAATTAAGTTTGAACTAAGAAATTGCTTAACATTATCTATCTTTCTAAAAGGATGAATGAATTTGAGACATTACACACTAATTTGCATTGAACATTGTGCAAAAGAAGTACTCATTCATGAAGATGTGGGGCATTGTTGTGTGAAGTGCATATGACCTTAAACTCAAAATGGTAATAGCAACAAAATTGAATGCAACTAGTATTCGATATGTGTTATGTATCATACGTGATGTGTATCATATAAAATATTTATTACACATGATACACATTACGTATCATACATTGAATATTAGTTAGATGCATTTTTATTGTACAATAAATATTTTTCAAACTCAAAATATATATAAAGTGGGAGATAGATAGATAGATAAATAACAAGATAGAAAAGCGACTAGTGCTACATGGGTAAGGACTTATGTGGGGCTTTTTCATCAGAGTCAATCAACAAAAATGAGGAAGGAACCGTGCAACACTTGCCAACCCATTTTTGAAAGAAAAGGATATATGATGCATTTTGTTTTGGCCCTAGGGGCAGAACAACCAACTTGAAAACTATTCCTTGCTTACCTCAGATTTTGACTTCAAACTCTCCTATTTCTTCCTCCACGCGTGTTTATGAACAGTTTCACATACATAGCCACACACACATAGCTAGATAGATACACTAATACTAATTAATATTGGATTTCATCTTTGTACATTATGAATCTCGGTGAATCATTTTAGCAAATTTTGTCTAGCCACACACACATAGCTAGATAGATACACTAATACTAATTAATATAGGATTTCATCTTTGTACATTATGAATCTCCGTGAATCATTTTAGCAAATTTTGTCTACAACTTCCAAGTTGCAGATAAGGAAATAGTCCTTTTTTCCCCTAAGCATATCAAACGAAGCACAGAACAAGCAAAGTTAATTTAATTAGGACGCCACTAATAATATGGAACAGAGTGTGTTCTTGACTCAATCTAAATTTCTGTAAACCCCAAAAAAAAAAAAATAACATATGAAGAATCTCATGATCCAAAACAGAGAACAAAAATTAAGATCAAGCATATTGCAAGCTAATTAAGATGCAATTTCATTATTAATTTGTTTTGAACCTGCTCTATACAAAATAGTCCTAATATCTGAGCTACCGAAGCTCTAACTACTCAATGAAAAACAGAGGAAAAAACATTTAAAAGTTAAAACTAAAGAAAACTAATTAAGGTACACAACAGAATCAAATTTGCTAGCCCTAGTTCTAGCTCTAAAGGGTGATCGATCACAGTGGTTTTTTCCCAAATCTTTTTTCAGTATATATGATCAACTAGCCTTTTCAACATGGCGAATAAAGACAGATTCTAAATCCGGTACTTGGGTGAATAACTCTCTAACAACACCGCGATAATTGCACTTGGATGAAGGTTTTCGCTTTCTAGGAGCAGGTGGACACGTCAAGATTGTCGGAATCCTGGATTCCACGCTCGTTGGTGTTGTTGAACACTCCTCCTCCTCCTTCTCTGTCTCAACAACTTGCTCTGTTTCTTCGTTCTGTTTCTTCTCATCAACACGAGGAGGAACAGTGTATATTGGCTTCAATGGTGCTCTTAGACCAATTCCAGCGATGACCCAATTTCTGTTATCTGATTCTATGCCTCCTCCCTCTACTTGAACCTTCTCGGATAACCCCATTTTTTAGAGCCACACACCCAAAAAAAAAAGGCGCAACTTGCAGGGTTGATAAAATTTGTATGTGTTTGTGCGTATATAAAGTGAGGGAATAATACTATGGGAAGGAATAAAAATGGGTTTTAATTTTTTTGTCCTTCTTTTTGTTCTCTTTTGTTTTGACTGATGAAAAGGGTGTGAAAGAAATAAAAAAGAAAGAGGGAAAAAAAATTGGGGTTGTTTGGTGTGTGGTTGGTTGAAATGGGAAGAGTTTTAGTGTGGAGTTAGGGGACAGAGAAGAGAAGAAAAAAGGGTGAAGAAGAAGAATTAAGGAAAGAGATTGAAGAGAAGAGATCAGAGAGTAATAAATGCGGAAGAAGAGAAGAGAAGAGAGGAGAGAATTTAGACTTTGAATGAAGAAATGAAGTGTTGGAAGAAGGAAGTAAAAGGGCCAATTGGAGTAGGGAGAGATAGAGAACCCGAGGAAGCTCGTGACATAAGCAGGAGCATTTAAATTGAATAAAATATTGGAAAATTTTCTACACAATCAAAATGTACATCACCATTATTTAATTAATTAAATATTATATGAGTTTAATTTCAATTCATTAACAGTGTAAAAAGTAATTTTATACTGACATTTAACTATGGATTGACATATCAATAAAAGTCTTTAATTCAACAATTTACTAATTAAAAAGTCATACAAGTCAATAGATGTGATTGACTTTTTACATTGTCAGTGTATCATAATTAAACTCATAAGGATATTAATTATATTTTTTATGCTTTTTAAAAAGTTAAAGAATTTAATATCTATGTATTCCAGTATATTAATTACAGTAATTACTATTGGTTAATATTGATTGTACCCATAGTATTATTTTAAAATAATATAAGTAAATAATAAAATATTGTAAGTAATACTCACTCACCAATACAGGGTACAGTGCTGAGTGCAAGTTTGAAAGAGAAAGGAAAAAAAAAAGGGTAGATTGTGGAGGGTGCCCGTGAAATTTGCTGAACATTGGGAAAGGACATTTTCTAGTAGTAAATAAAATAATATTGGGATTTGGCTCAGTTGTTTTTTGTTTCTTCCTTCTGTTAACTGCGTAATTTTGGCTCAGTTTCTTAACACAGTCAAATACTAGTAGTCATTTTTCTCCACACTTTATAATGTCTCTTAAAAATACAGGGTAATGCTAAATGTACACTGAGAAATCAATTAAATCAGTCAATAAATGAGATTTTGAACTATAATTGTTCAGTCTATTACGATCTCAATAATTATTTAGACAAAAAAAACAAAGCCAAAATAGACTCATTGACTGATTTATTATTGTAAACCAAGCATTATTGTAAAATATAACACTAATTTTTTTATACAAAATGAGTAATAATTTTGGGTTTGGTTAATTCCTTTCTGTCTTTAGGGCAGTAATTTAAATGGATGATAATTACTAATTTTTTAAAAAAATTAATATATTTACAGTATTAAAAGTTGATAAAAAATTTATCAATACAAATTTTCTACACGTACCTTAACAAATGCCTAGCAAAACCATATTTTTTTAAAATGAATCATGTGATTAGCCTTGAGGTTGGGTCATCTAATAAATTTTTCTCTTCTCTAACAAAACATCATATGAATTCAATTTCTAATTTAGACCTTAAATTGGTCCAACAATGGATTTAACAAAAAAGAGTAACATTTATATCTATATTAATTTGTCATTTCAACACTTAATAAAAGGTATTTGTAACGTTGACAATTAAATGATTGATTTGACCATTCATTAATCTCTATCGTCACTTAATTATTTCTAATATCTCACGTCTTGACAACTATATTTGGATCTTGTTTATACAAAAGTAAACTCTAATATTACTCATTCTTTAGTTATCTCTACATTTTTACACATCTCAACTCAAAATTAGGTTATTTTGTATTATTATGAAATCAGTCAAATCACATTATCAATTTAACGACCAATGTGTGTTTTACATCAAATGTTGGAATAATGACTAACCATGATGAAGATTAATTAATATATATGTCTCAATATATAAACTATTGGCATGCAATTGTTAAGTTTTTCAACCTCATCACTTATTAATTTGTCTCAACCTAGATAGACTAATTACGAAGTAAATCAATATTAAGATTTGACACTAATTTTTTGTATGTATAAAAATGGAGCCACTAAATCAATTATCCATAAAAATGAATTACTAAAGTCTTGTATGTTGATTAGAGTATGAAATATGCCTTTACTTACCGACACTTCCACTATTTTTTAATTCATTAACGCTACACGTACAACTAAGGTAGCCAACTAAATAACCAACTAACGCTACACGTACAACTAAGGTAGCCAACTAAATAACCAACTAATAAATATGAGTTATATATATAGAATCTGTAATTAATATGATAAATAAACAATATTTATTATACAATCCATCATTTAAACTTTCTAAAACAAACTCTTATTTAAATTTTAAAAAAAATTTCTCACAATTTTCACCATTCACAAAATCAATCCACTTACCTTACTCAAATATAAAAAAATGGATTTTACTTTTGAAAAACAACTCATATTACACGTATTAAATAAATGGAATTACACGTACCATTTAAATAGTAATACACATACCAAAATAAATATTAGTACAGGTACCAAAGAATTACACATATCAAATAAAGGATATTATACCTACCAAATAAATAGTATTATACATATCAAATAAAAGGGTATTACACATATAAAAATAATGTATATTACACATACCAACTAAAAGGTATTACACGTACCAAATAAAAGATGTTACACATACCAAATAAAAGGTATTACACATATCAAATATAGTGAATTACAAATACAGAAATTTACACATATCAAGTAAAGGTATTAGAGTCATTTGATCCTCCATGTGTTAAAATAATATTAGAACTAAATCAAATAATAATTATAATTATCTAAGTAATTAATGACACATTAATCAGTTATTATCAAGCATTTAATTTATGTTTTTTATTTTGATTTTTTGAACAAACATTAAATAGGTTGGCACACTAGTTGACTAGGCTAGTTGTACCTTTAGACTTTTCCTTTTTTAATTATCTAGCTAATTTTAAATGTATATATCAACTAAAGAAGAATGTGAGAAAATATTCATTTTATAATATTTTAAATATATTTTATAATATTATTCATAACACTAAATATTTACTCCATTTGTTTTTCTATTTGTCCAATTTTGATTGTACATACAGACTAAGACTAAGACTAAGGATATATTTTATAACATTATTCTTACTATTCATTACCTCTTTTCTTAATTACTCACTAAATTTTTTTTTTCTTATATTAATTAAGGGTACAATTAGTAAAAGTTAATACTCCCTCCGTTTTTTTTAATTGTCCAGTTTTAAATGCGCGCGAGTATTTAGGAAATGATTAGTGTTGTATAAAAATTAACAAAATGTACACATAATTTACTAAATTACCCTTTATTACTTTACTTGGTAAAAGAGTAAAAGAGATTAGTGAGTAGTATTAAATAAGGGTAAAAGGGGGAGAAAATAATAAATTTTGTCTCAAAATTTGAAATGGATAATTAAAAAAAACACATGCATCTCTAAATTGGACAATTAAAAAAAAAACTGAGGGAGTAATAACCACCTAGAATTTCTAAATGAACAAATAAAAAAGATTATTTTTCTAAAATGGAGAGACAAGAAAATGGAGGGAGTATTTTTTAATTACTTATCATATTTAATCTCAAAAAATATAATTCATAAATATTTTCTAGAATTTTCAAATGTACAGTTACATATGAAAAACTAAAATAATTTTAAAGTGGAGAATGGAGGAAGTGATTTCTTATTTTTGCTTAACATTGATTTCCGGCTTACAAAGTTACCCTTTAATTATAGTTCCAATAATGAAGGTTATAGATAAAGTAGGAAGATTAAGTTGCGCGCCAAGTTTTTGGAAATAGAGAAAGAATTAGAATTTGGCGCCAAATGTTTTAGGGTATTGGGATCAACAAAGAGAACAGTCCCAAGTTATTCCCTACTCTACATTGCTAAAGTCATACACCAATACAAAGCAACTTTCTCTTTTGGCCACCCTTTTTGAAGTTGCGGTTTATAGGGAATCAAATCATTCGCAATCAATATTTTGTTTTGTGAACTCTATTTCTTTTCATCTTTTATTAAATCACTATACTCACTATTAATAATGATTCAAGTTTATAATGCGTCTCCATGATGATTTGTCCCTTATCCTCATCAAATTTTAGTTCGATCAAGGGTTTTAATATTAATATTATAACTCTAGTTTAGGACATTGATGTGGTGCGAGTTATAGTGCTGCTGCTTTATCTTTTTCTCTAATTTTGTCCTCCTTATTAATTAATAATTAAAGAGGACATAATAATTTGCCCCAAAATATATGTATATAGCGTTTTGCTTAGTTGATGGTATTTTATTAACTAAATACGATCGAAAATAAAATGACATATAAGTTAGTGTTTATTTTCGGTGACTCTGGAGTTAGAGTCATGGAGTCAGTGTCATAGGAGTCTGAGTCACAATAACTCTAAAATTAATTCCGAACACATCTTCACATATTTGTGCCTCCCTTCCAGTACAGTGACTTTCTTCTAATACACAAAGACTCCAAAATTGGAGATAACAAAAAATTGACAATTTTATTCATTGAGTCAATGTGACTCTGTTCACTGAGCCATTGTGACTCTCACACAAAATACTTGACATAGTCAATTTTTCAATAACTCCTTAACTCTGATTCAAAATCGAAAAAAATAAACGCAGCCTAACAAAAGTGAAAGTTTAAGTCCGTGATATTGTGATATAGATATAAATATGAAACACTTTTTTTTTTCTTATAGCTATTGTGCTAGCCTTATACAAGTTTAACCAAGATGATTCTAGTATAGTATTACTCTAATATGGTCACGTTGATAAATGTATTTTTTTCGTGGTTATTGGGTCAAAAATAAATTTAATGTTTTTTTCTTTTCACTTTCTAAAACTCCTAATATTTTTACGCATAAGTACAACTTTAATATATATCTGAAGTCAGATAGATATGTATGAACGTATGATGATGCTACGAAAATTTCAATTTCTGTCATACTTCATAGTGTTCCTCCACATTACAACACACATTGATTTTTGTTTTTTCCTCTCACTTTTTCTTTCAATATTTGTCCAGCAACTAGCAAAGATTAAAATATTTTCCACTTTCTAGAGGAATAATTTGACACGAGTGTCAATGAATCTCTCCTTTTATGTATATATACTCTTAGGTATTTGTTTTCACTTATTGGGATAGTAGAGTGAATTTGTTAGATATTTAGTGTAGAGATTTTAGTGAAGATGGAAATAAAGTCGTAGTAATTCAGTGAATAAAATTGACAATTTTTTGTTCAATTTAATTTTAGAATTGAAAGTGAAACATAAATATGAGATATGTAAGAATATGTTTAAAGTCAATTTTAAAGTCATTATTGTCATACTGATTCTATGACTCTTTTAACTCTATTTCCAGAGTCAATAAAAATAAACATTACTTTAATAAATTTTAATTTTAGGACCTTCATTACTAGGCATATCAATTTTTCCTGCGAAACGGGATCCCCGCAGAGACTGCCCCGATGGCCCCCGCGGGGCGGGGTTTTTTTTACCGTGAGGATGAGTTTTTTTTACAATTCTACCTATGAAACCCTAATCTTAACATTTACAAATCACAATTCATTAAAACAATCGCTCCCTCCCACTCGAACACATTCACAAAGAACACTCAAAACACTCAAAACTCAAAAGTCTTTAACTCTCTAACCCTTTTGCTCTAAGTCTCCAACTCCAAATCCTAGCACCACTGTCCACTGCACCAGTCGCCGCCCTCGCACCGCTACTGCCGCCTCGCCTAGTCGCCCTTCACACCTCTGAGCTCGCACCAGCCTCGCCTCATCGGCCGCATCAGCGACAACAACACCACCTCGCACCGCGCTCTGTTCTCCGTCTGCTCACGCTTCTGCCTCGCATCAGGTCGCGTCTTTGCTCTCCGTCTACTTGCGCTTCTGCCTCCTAGTCGCCTCGCCGACCTCGCCTTGCTTTTTTAATTTTTTTAATTTAAAAAAAAATGGAAGGAATTCCTCGCAAGGACCTGCGGGGAACGAGGACGTAAAAAAAATTCCTCGTGACAGGGAATGGGGCGAGGACGAGAGAAGGGGTGTAGTTGCAGGGCGGAGAACGAGGGAGTACGTCCCATGACGGTGACATGGCTATTCATTACCTTGATTTTTTTTAATGATTTTTTTATTTTATAATAAGCCACGTTTTAGATAGATGTTAGGAAGCTAAAATAGTAGCAATTCTTTATGTTATCTCGTCTATTAGAACTGGTTTTAAGGACATAGTTGGAGATTATTCTTTCTTAGGTGCGAATATTCTAACACACTCAATCCGTAATTAGCATTTCTGAAGGAATCACAGTTAGAGAAGCCAAATCATAAATTGGCCCATATATGGTAATTCACTTTTCAGATAATTATGTACTTGAGAAAGTAGTGTTCATTTCAAGTTCTTCAAACAACGAATAAATATAGACCAACTTTTTAAGAAAACAAAAATCCATGATTGAATGAATCTCTTTTCTAGTTTTCTTTGCATTTTCATTTTTAATTTTGTTTTATCTTCACAAGTATCCTCTCACCAAAAGCAATATTATTTCAACATTTTATATTCTATAGAAAATGTAATTCTATCCACAGCTCAAATTCAAAATAATTAATTAAGACGAAGGAGTATATGATATATCACTCAATCAATTGTTTTTCGGTCACATTTTTGTCTATGTAAATCATGACCAGTGATGATTCGAATAGAGATCTTTAATAAATCCTTCAACATCTTTTCATTTTAATTTTTTAGGCAGCTTTTGATGTAATTAATATTTAGAGTTTAGGAATTAGAAACATGAACCCTAATATTTACAAGTTTTTTTTCTAAAAATAAATCTATATTCGCCCATATATTTCACATTCGCCTACAACTTTATATGTTTAACAAAATGTTATTAGATAAAAAAATGTAATTCTCAAAAAAGAGTAATTGCTTATTATAATTTGAAAGGTTTTAAGAATTTAACCATATTATATACATTAAACAGTATTTTGACTGGATATCAATGGATTTAACACTTGAACTCAAAAAATATATCCGATTCTTGAGCACTAATGTTGAGCCCAGTTAGAACGTGATGTGAATAAAAAAAAACTACTGTTAATAGGTCAAATGCAGAATATGATATAGTATACAATACAGATCAAATCAAATTTGTTTCAGACAAGACAATTTCCGAGTAAAGCTTCAAACTCTCTAAAGCAATGTGACGGAAATTACATATGCTTTACTTCCCATTGTCTAGACTAGACTAAGCTCTGAACACTATTACCAGGTGTACAATAAAAATTGTACAATACTTGTACAACAATCATATCTACCATTGGATTGTAATATAGATTTACAAACTAATACAATTCAATAGTAAATATAATAGTTGTACAAGTATTATATAATTTTCATTATACACATATTATTCCTCAATCCTGAAAAACGTCAACAATTTACTCTTGTCTATTGGTATGTCACTAACACGTATGTGGCTTGAACAACGTTGTACAACGGGAACCTAAACCTCAAAACTGACTTATAAAAAGAAAAAGAATCATCCCTTCGGTCTCTCTTCTCTCTTCAGTTCCTTTTGTATAAAAAAACAAATGTATATCCTCCTTTTGGATTGGGAAGGGAATCCATATGAAGTTTTACCTTCCCCTTTCACCCTCACTTGTCCAGCAAATTGTACAATAAAGTTAATGATAATACTGAACTACTTGGGACTAGTTCAGCTCACTTTGTGGGAGATCTTGATATAGTTTAAGAGTCGTTTCAGAGCATTACCACTGTCAATGGCCTCTCTGGCTCTATCAAGGGCAGCGGATATGTCTTCTGAACCTTCAACTCCAAGCAAATGATCCACCATTCCAGCATTCAGGACAATTCGATCATATGCAGGTCCCTTCTCTCCACGAAGAGCTTCTAAACCTAATTCAATGTTCTTTGAGACCTGAAGTTTCAAAAGGGGGGAAAAAGTGCCTGATAAGCAACTTTGTCTTTCACCATCAGAAAACCGGGGATATCAGAGCATCTTATATTATGTGATGATATAATATTACAAAACGGTTTGATGACACATTAACATTCTAATACCTCAAATGAACAAACTTTCAAAAAATTCAAACTAGATAAATCAAAGTATACAATACCAAAAACTTAGGGTCCTCTATGCATTCATGGGAAAAATAGCCACAAACATGCAAGGAGTAAAGATTGTTTATGCAATTCAATTTATACTATTTAAACATTGTGTTCGAAAGTTGATAGAGTCACAACAAAAGACCTCATCAGAGCCCATGAAGCGATAGTTAATACTAAAATGACTTGGGTTAGTATAGAGGAAGTAATTAGAATATCAAAGTTGGTATAGCAAATCTTACCTATAGATTGTAGAAATTTGATAGTTCTCCACTTATCCGAACTATTAATTGGGAATTTCAGAGATAGTTCTTTCAATTAAGGCTTCTTATCCTAATATAATCAGAATGTTTGGGAGCTTCTCTTCCTATATGAACAAATTACTTCAGGTTTACATGCATAAGTTTTCAACAGGTGATTATCAGGATTCATCTAATTGATTAAATCTTCTGTCCCCAACCCCCTCCTTTCTCTCTCTCTCTCTCTCTCTCTCTCTACTTCTCTAACTTCAATCATTATCCTTATAGCTCTACTTTTTGCCACATAATTTGTTTCAACTTACGACCAGCTTTGTCGGAATAAGGCAATATGCACCCCTTACAACACCAGAAAATTTTTGAACATATTATTGTTACTAGAGAAATTGAACAGCAAGCATATTTCTTATGAGTGCCAGATGGTGGGTAGAATACAACACAAAAGAGTCTTACAGATCTATCAGTTCTTGGTGTGTCTGTGGGTTGGAAACCATAGTCCTTGGCATTGACCTCAAGACTAAAACCTTGACGTGTCACTCCTAGAAAATGAAATAACAATGTTGCATGAGTATCAGTAATAGACATGATATAGTGCAAAATCATCAGTTTGTTAATCACAAACTAGAATATTGACAGTGTTGTCAATGAGTATTGGAAAGAAAAACAAAAGTAAGGATTCAGACATTCCAATCAAATAATTATACATAAGCAAGTAAATAATAGAAGGAAACAAAAATGCCAAATACATACCACCAAGTTCAGATGTGAGTGCAATGTTAAGTGAACGGAACCCTGAACAATAGTTCACAGGAAGTCCCTTGGTTGTGTTAGCTGATCGCAATCGTGTAGTCATTGAGAGGGCCCCTTCCTCTCCCTACAATATAAGCATAACAAAGGTTACACGAGGTGGATTCTTTTGCAAAGATGTCAAGTCTCTTTCAGTATTAATATATTAGGATGATTTGACCAACTAAGGGAAAAAAAAAAACAAAATTATAATACAACCAATACTTTTATGAAGGGAAAAAAAAGGTGGTTAAAAAGGTTCACTGACTCTGATGAGTAAAAAGTGAAATCCCAACCTTCACAACCAAACCGGAATGCACACCCCTTCTTTTCATGAGCATTAACAACGGCTCTTCATAACCTTCATGGTAAAATCCAGCAACAATAGCTTCCTTACCACTGGCCTGTTGAAGAAAATGTACAGGTTTTAACAATAGAAACAGGTTGCAATGTCTACCAAAAAGTGAGACGAGACCAAAAAAGAAAGAAATGTACAGGTTTTTTATATGGTATAACTTGAAGTGTTGCTTCTATTTCACTGAATTATTTACCAATTTCGAAGAACACAAAACTCTTTTACCTTCAGAATATGGCATAAAGAGTGCAAAATTAAATGGTCTACACTATCAAGGAAATGTGATAGTAAAAAAAATGTGCATTTTTTCTAAACAAATAATAAATTATGATAAATCCAAAGTTTCAAATACATTACTACATGTGATGAATTTTAATTTGAGACTTATGAACTTAACATTGTACCAAAAGATAAACGAAATTGCAAAAAACTAAAGTACATTAATGATTTAATGACAAATACGAGGATAAACTAGTCTGAATCTACCTTTACATATTGTTGAACCTTTTCAGTTGTTGCAAGTGGGGGGCGTTTCTTTATGTGCTCTCGTATCCTAATTAGAGAGTAGCTGCAGAAAAAATAACATGTTTAACCTACTCTATTCCAATACTACTATTGTATTGAATATACATAAAGATAGCAATATCATCATAAATGTTTCCCAAAATAGCAATACAATTTAGGTTAAAGATTACTCATTTTCAATTTCATTTACTTCATACAGTTGAAAATTGTTTTAAGAAGTCCTGATAGTTTCAGACAATGCCAAATTGTCCTCAAAATTTTCAAAGTAGAATGGTCCCAACTTGGTCCATATAGTTTCACTACAAACAGGAAGCAACATAAACTAACAGGGAACATTTTGTGTTGTACAAAAGATGTACTATTTTAACAATTTTGAACTTCAGGGACAAAGTTGAATTGCGAGTGAAACTGAAACCAAATGTATATGAGTAGACGAATAACCAGAACAGGCCTTCTTATCAGAATCAACTTATTTTATCAAAATTTTGAAAATTTCAACAGAAAAGCATAAAAATTTTCCAATAAAAGCCCCTCTAGTTTATAAAGTCAAATAAGGATTAGATTAACAATATTTGGTGAGATTTTCATACAGAGATGGGCGAGCTTCACGCTGACTTACATAAGCAAAACCAACTTCATCATCCTGGAAAAAAGAATGCGCAAAGATATGATATACAATAACTAAAACAAGAGAGTGAGAAAAACATTATGATGGTGCTACAAATATTTGCAGGAAACAAAAAGACCTCGAGAAGTTTCTTAGCCTTGGAAGGGGATAAGTTTATATTTGCCCCCATATACTTCAACATCTGCTCTTCAGTTATACCCCCCTGAAAAACAAATGTTTATATGATTAACTAAACATTACCAAGAATACAATACCATATCAAAGAACAAAATTAACTTCTGTGGACTGAATTTCAAAAGCAGCATGATCATTAACAACATGAACATAATACCCAAAATAATAACACACCTTAGGTGACATCCATTCTACACCATGAAGCAGGCAAGATTCTCCATAGCAAGATCTAACTGCAGCAACAAATAATGTACTCCTGAAGAAGCGTGTATTACCATCATAAGGTTCACCGTAATGAGTCAATGATCTGACATCAGCAACAGGAGGGGGGCCTGAGAATAAACTTATGAAAATATTAAAATTATGGAATCTAAACATGAAGATTCAAGGAGTAAAGAAGACATGCCAGAACCAAATCAACTAACTAATCAGATTAAAATTTATACCAATTTCATCATCAAATGCAAGGCAGTATGCTTTTAGTTCACGGTCAGTTTCCCTGTTCATGCGTTGACCAATTAAAAACGCTGAAACCAATGCCTCACTTACTCCTTGTGTTTTCCCCCCTCCCTCTTGGAAGGGAAGAACTTCCCTTAACACACCCTGGACTTCCTCAAACCCGAGATGGCCTCCAGCCAGCACTTCCCTTAGGGCGCCAACCAACCTCATCTCACTAGTGCCATTGCCTACATATTGTGGTCCAATTGAACTTCCCAACCCCATCATCGACCCTTCAGGGTCTGCCACAAATATTACATCAGGACGAAGCACTCTAGCCAGAAGCGGCCAGAAAGTCTTCATTGCACGCATTTCCCCTTCGCTCCACTGTGTCGCTTCTGGGAATGCATTTGCACGGATTGTCATCCCCGCAAAAAAAGCCCCAAGCTGAGCTTTTGAAACTTCCTCTTCATCCTTGAGTTCACCCCTAGCTAAAGATTAATAACAAATCAATCAGAAACACTACTACATACTATTAGCACGTTCGTATTTCTTAAATCATTGGGGGAAATCGCTATTTTCATTTTTCAATCAGAAAATGAAAGCGCATAAGTTTGACTTTGAACTAGTGTTTTTGCCTTTTTGGCTACAAAACAACTTATAATCATAAGCCCCCTAAGGCAACTTTAAAAAAATGTTATCATGTCTCAAATTGAATTCGTTGCCGAACAAGCCTTAAATCTTTAGCTCAATTACTATGTAACGTGTAATCAACTTGAAATTCTACTATGATTACAAACAACTGTAACATAATCAACGGATAGAAAGGAAGAAGAACCTGATCTCAGAATAGTATCGAAGACCTTGAAAGCTTGATCTTCATCGAGTGGCCTAGTCTGCGTGGGCCCAGTGCAAACCCTAGCTTGCGCCTCCAACACCGTCTGGTTCGGCTTCGGCATTGCCTGAGCGCGGTACGAAGACGACAGTGCCGGGTTCCGAAAGTCGAACTCCGGAATCTCGAACTGCTCCACGGAGGCGGAATCCAGCGCCGCTCTCGCCGTCGACGAAAGCCTCCGTCCAATCCATCGGCGGCGACAGAGCTTCGGAAATGTCCGAACAAGAAGGCGCGTGGAGGTTCGGGGCTCGTCGGTGAAGATCGAGCGCGTGGGGAACAGCGAAGAAGGTTCTAGATTAAGCAGAACTTTCATGGCGAGGATTGATTGATTCAGTATCCCTTGGAGATGGTGTAATGAATGAAGAACTCGATGATGGTTAGAACATAGAAGCTAGAAAAATTGATAACGATTAAAGAGGAAGATAAATATGTGCAAGTGTGCAAATTTTTAAATTGAAATTGAATGGAGAGAAGAATTGGGTGCGCTTGCAGTTAGAATGGGACCATGTACTTTGGAAGTGCCTTCCTTTATGATTGGTTAGCTGGTTCAGATTTTACACGTGGCGTTTAAGGGTTCGATGGAGGCTCAGTTGCAATATTTCGTTTCGCTAGTAGCGTAGCGCCGAACTTCGCTTCGCTTTGTCCTTTTTTTTTTCTTCCTTTTCTGATTCACGCTTAAACGCTCACAAGTCACAAAAGTCAGCGGTCCGATGTAAAGAGAATATCAGCATTAGCAAGTTGCTTAGACAGGAAAAGGAATGTAAATTGTATACAAAGAGGATATAAAAAATAACTATTATTTTAGTGTCCACATTTATTTAAGTAGTTATTTTTTTAATTTTAAAATTAAATTAAAAAATTACAAAATTAAAATAAATGTAAAAGATAACTACCTCAAAAAATTTAAAAAATAAATAATATGACTCGACAAAAAATAAGAATGCGGCTTGACGGGCACGAAGTGCCCGACAAGACGCTAGTATAAATAAATTTGTTTCTTTTTCCCTATATTATGTGTTTGTTTTTTTGTCTCCGGTTGGAGCTGGTAAAAAATTGACTCAGGTATTTAGTGAGAGAGTTATAATGAACTCCTATAACTCTATGACACCGATTAATTACATGATTTTTTTAACTCTAACATTAGAGTTATCGAAAACCAACATTACCTATAAGTTGAGTTTAAAAAGATAAGACAAAAACTGAATTTTAATTTTACTGATGATGGAACAAAATGTGAAATACAAATGAAATACACCTTTTATATAGTTAAGGAGTGACATATATTTCATCTTCTTAATTAGGATCTCGAGCACGAACACTTGATAAAGAAAAATCAGTTGAAAATATCATGTTCATCGTGAAATCTTAAATATTAGAATTGTCAATGAGAAATACTTAACTAACTAACCACCAACTAATTTTAGCTAAATCTATATGCCAACCAACTACCATTATCATCTGCATTATCTAACACCGTAGTAAAATGGAAGATGCATACTTAAACATCTCTAATTCGGGAGGATCGTACAAATATACAATACAACTAAAAGATAATAAAATGCAATAAACTAAGCTGAAAAATGTAGGAACCTAACAAATTCATAACAACTTAAGTTCATACTTTTGTTGGCCTTTTCAGCCATCCAACCAAATGAATAATGAAGTGTGTCAATCTATCTATTTTTTTTAATGGTATTTAGAGTTTTACTCTACTAATCCATCACCTACGGTCACTTATCTAATAAGAATTGTAGGTGAGATTTCAAACAAAACAAATTTTCATTTATAAGATTTGAACCTAATATCTTACTTAAAGAATAACAAGTTAATTACTACTTGTACCAGTATTGGTGCCAATTATCTATTTAAAATTGGTTAAAAGTTTATTCTTAATGGGTTAAACCAAAAGCAACCTCAACTCAGGAACAATGTTTGTGGTGCCTATTTTTTTTTTTTTTTAGAGTTATGATATTTGTATATATTTTTTTGTATGTAAGATAAATATACATGTAAATTGAATGGTGGAGAATAAAAGTTGAAGTGTTGGAATGATGTTACATCAAAATTCAATGATAATAAAGTGTGTGGAGAAAGATATGTAAAAAAAAATGTATGTACGAATATCATTATTATTTTTTTTATGATAATAGTTGCAAAATCAAACTTCAAATGTATCAAACAATAAAAATAGGAAGCTAGAATAGATGATTGAATTTTATAAACCCTAACGGGGTGTTTGGTTGGGGGGAATGTTGTAAGCTTCCCGAAAAATTTTTATGGGAAAATTATTTTCCCATGATTGGTTCAACATTAGTCTCAAAGATTCCTGGGAAAATTACATTTTCGGGAAACATTTTCCTCCATTTTCATTCTCATCCTCAATCATGGGTAAGTTTTATTCCTATGACATGAGAATCTTGTTAAATGTGTAAAAATACATTTATGGCCTCATTTATTATCTTTATGTTATATTTGTTTTATTATGCATGGGTACTTTTGTAAATTACAAGCTTTATCCCGGGAATGTTACTACGAACCAAACACATGCATAGATCATTCCCAGGAATATTGCACAAAATTCCCGGAAATTTAGTGTACAAACCAAGCACATGAATAATACATTCCTGAAAAAATGATTCACGGGTTTATCATTCCTAGGAATCCTATTCCCGGGTTTATCATTCCTAGGAATCCTATTTCCGGGAATAAAATTTCAATCCGCGAACCAAACGCCCCCTAAACTTCAATAGCATCCGGAAAGAAAATATCATGATGAATAATAATATTCTGATACCATGTCAAACAATTAAGATTGAATTTTATTTCTTCTAAAAATAATAATCATATTGTGTAAATTTAGCTTTGTTTTTTTCTCTTAAAAGCAGCTTGTTTACTTTCTTTTTAACAACTTAACTTATTTGTTAAACATAACCAAACACATCTATACATTCCAAATCATTTTTTATTTTAGAAAAAAGGTTGTTTTTCATATGTTCCTAAACATTATACACTTTGTCATTGTAATCAAATTTTAATAACTTATTTTTGTACTATTACTACATAAAAGTTAATTAAAATAAATAAAGAAAGAAAAAAGTAATGCTATATTGACATTCATAAAGTGAATATTTGTAAGCATTTATTCAAATTCAAAGATGAAGAGTAAAATAAATAATGTGTTAGTGAAGATCATATAAAAGTTAAATGTGATAAATTGAATATATACACTATATGCAAGACAATAAATGTTACTCCCGCCGTCCATCAATAAATGACGTTTTAGACTTTTCACAGTTATTAAGAATGTAATTAAAGCACACAATTTTATATGTAAAAATGATATATAATGACTAAATTGTCCTTTTAGTTTTTTGTGTAATAATTATTATAATAGATATGAGAGAGAATGCATGTGAGGATAAAATTGGAAAAAAGAATAATAAATGTTTTCTTAAAATTCTAAAGTGACAAATAATATTGGACAAGAGAATTTTCTACGAAGACAATTATTTGTGGACGAATGAAGTAAAATAGTTTTATCACAAATACATAAGCCCTCACAAGTCACAACTAAGCACAATTTCAAATTCAAATTTGATGGGTGGACCTGTACGGATTCGGATCCTGACCCGGTGGGTAGATCCATATATATATAACAGAGGCCTATGATGATAATAAAAAAACAGTGACTATTATTTTATTTCCCCCCAAAATTCAGAGAAAAAAATGGCGGGCTCTCTTTCTCTTCTAGCTTTGATTCCGAGCAATCCCGTTGAGAACTCAACAACCACCACTAGAGACCAGTGGGAGATCAACGTCGCACGCTTCGTCCCTTATCCTACCACCACTTCTTCAACAACTTCCTCCACCTCTTCCGATCTCCTCCCTCTCCCTCCTCGCCTCCGCAATTCCCCTCCCCGCGGCAACTGGATCTCCTCCACCTCCGTCGCCTTCCTCCGCTTCCTCCCCGACTCTTCATCCACTGATGTCATCCTCTCCATCTCCTTCAACTCCAGTATCATCGTCAGTCCCTCACTCCTCTATTTTCTTCTCTCTCCTCTTCTTTTAATTTCGATACTAGCGCGTTCATGCTTTCATTGAGTTCATCTTGTACCTTGCAATAACTCTTCAGCTCGATTCACTTTTTTTTCTGGAGATTTTGCTTTTATTGCTTGAAATTCGGAGTTCAACTTCCGATCTGGCTTAACCTGAACAAATCGGAATGTGTTTGTTCCCACAGCTCTTTTAGTGCTGTTTTTCCCCCCCGTGTAATATGAATCTATTGTGATTATGTTGCGTGTGTAGTTTTTTTTTATTATTTTTGGACAATTTTCTTTGTACTGAAAACGATTTTTGTGGACGAGATCCTGATTCTGAAATTGAAATTCTGAACGGTGTTGTTTTGTAAAATTGTTTTGGCAGGAAGAGCACTACGTTTCGAAGCTGCATTTCTCGTGGCCTCAGGTATCTTGCGTCTCTGGATTTCCAGCTAGGGGTATCAGAACTGTGCTAGTGAGCTTCATTGATTCCGCTGGCGAGGTGATGCTTTATATCTTAGCGTTGTGTACGATACTCTGTCGGAGACTTGAGAAGGAAGTTAAATTAAACTCATATTGGTTATTATGCATATTGTTAAGGATAGATCACATTTTTTCGTTGGAAACTTGGAATAAATAGCAGTAGAGTTAGGTTAGATTCGTTAAATAATTGTCTCTAGTGTGATATTTATACTTTGGAGATAAGTGTCATTATTCCCCTTCTTGCACACATGACTACCTTTTTTAGAAGAATACTAAATAGATTTTTCTGGCCTTCAGACTATAAAACAGAGTTATTGAGAGCTTAACTTTCGCACTTGTACCTTTTTGGCAGATTCAGAAGTTTGCCATGCGGTTTCCATCAATCTATGAAACGCAGTCGTTTATCAATGTGTTGAAGGTGAAATTTCTGTTACTTATAAATCATAATATAATAATAATCACCATTTGCAAACGTACATGGAACCAGGGGCTGGACTCTTGAAAAACCATATTCTTTCTTGATGATTGTGTCCCTTCCAGGGGATCCTGAACGTTGACAAGGGTCCAGAGCCTTTAAATATGGACTTTGGATCTGAAATTTCATCAGTGTCAGAGTTCACGCCATCAAACAAACACTCTCACAGGTATAAAGGAGTTTTTGTGTGATTGGTTTGGTTATATTGAGAGGAACTTTCAGTAATTCCACGTTAGTCCATGGTACTGTTAGAATTTTATTGTAATTCCATGATTAGCACATAACCTTTCACTCCCCGTTTTTGCATTTTTTGTGCACATTCTCTGTTCTTTTGTTTTGTTTTCTCATGAATTATATTGGATTATAAGTTAAGTCAATTGTTATGGAGGTTGGAGACTATATACTAAGTCTTGCTGTGTTTGTAGACCTTGTGAGGAACCGAGCTTTATGACTCCGATTGACACGTACATTCCACAAATGCCACAAAGTATGAAAAATGAAAGAGAGAAACCTTCAGGCATTCAAGGAAGGGACACACCACCTGGTTTCAACTTTGAAGGCACCCTCCCAACCTTGCCACCCAGTTTTGCCTCGCTACTGATGGATTGCTCTGAGAACAACCATGGTGGGCGAGCTTTTCTGTTTTAACTTAACATTTGTTCTAATTTCATACCTCAACCTATTTCATTTGACTAAAATCATGCCTTGCAGTTCAACCAACCGTTTCCCAAGAAAATGAGCTCAAGTCCCAAATTGTGGTACGTACATATCTTGAATTTTCGCTTAGATAACATTGGCTGATGCTTTTGATCAGCATAATTTTAGTGCATCTAGTAATATGAAATTTCTCTTAAGAGGATAATACATGGGAAGTACATATTCTCTGCTGATCAATTGGTGTTTAACGTTATTCCTTTTTCCTTTTATGCAGAGGTACATGGAGGATTCTTCCTTCCAAGGTAGCAATCTCTATTTCTTATTGCATATTTTTCTTTTTTAGATTTTCTTAATATATAAAAATATGATGTGTTTTTGTTTATTTAGTTCGTTTGTCTTCAGTCTTAGTGTGCAGAACTTGAGTGGAAAACCAAGAAAGCCAGAAAGCTTCTTATTCTTCTTTGGCTTGCATATGGATATTATTTTATGCACAATTTTGTGTACATCAATATTAGTGACAGTTATTATGCTCTTTATGCTAACGTATTATTAGTGATCTAAACTTGAAATTGTACTTGCTTGTGCTGTATCTATTCAGCTGTTAATATTGCTAAAGTTTTTCCAAAATACTCATGTATCATTTCCATGTCCCCAGATATGTTGGTTAAGGTGGAGAGAGTTATCAGCGAATTGGGGGGTGATATGTCTCTGTAGTTGTCAAAGGGCGTTGGAAAATGACTCACCTAGCAGGTTAGCATCTCTTTCTCGTTACTGAAGCATTCTACCAGAACAATTTATGCTGATTTTCTGTTTCTTCATCCTTTCTCTCGTAACAGCAAAACACAGAATAACTAATCTACTGATTCAGGCTAAAACGTAGTTTCTTCTGATGTCAATGTATGATCAGCGTTTAGCTATTCAGATCATATGAAGCGGTCTCTGTTTAAGAAGTTGATTTTAGCTTAAAAAAAGCGACGTCAGAGAATATTAATTAAAATTACCTTAAATAAATAAATCTCCACATTGAGTCTTTTTCCCAGTTTGTCGCCAGATTGGTGCTAATGAAGTCTAATAGTTGAGTGAGAGTATACGTCGACTTATAAAAGAAAGGGTAAATGATATGATGAAATAAATTTTGCTTGTGATTATTTGAGGAAAAAAGAAAAGGAAAGGGTGTTTAATTGTTTAGAAAAACGTACATCAACGAATCAAATTTGTCATCTTCCCATTCATCTCTGAACTTTTGGAAGTATCATATAATCATCCAAACACAAAAGCCAAGAGAAACAAATGAACCCAAACAATGGCATGTCAACTAGCTAGCAGCGTAGCACTTAATTGGACAGGGAATGCAGATTGTTTCAGCAGTTAAATGTAAAAGCCGACTTGAACAGTAAAACTGACGCAGACTCATATAAAAAAGAAATATGGTCAACAAGTTTACTAAAAATTTTACTTTGTTTGACTGGTTTCTTACTAAAAATTTCACTTTGTCTAGTGAAAGAAGCATACACCACAGGAAGCCGGCGGGCTAAACAAAGATTGGAAGAACCGACAACTTGGTCCCAGCTTTTGCATGTGAAGCAGATTATTATAGACGATACAGTTCACTATTCTTTTTTATTTTAGAAAAAAAAAAAGAAACGAATCCTTCGAAACAATGTTGTCGTGATACCATATAATAAATAAAATGATTAAGGTTTAAACTTTAAATATTTGAAAAACCTATTAGTAATCTCACACTAATACTTTTAGTCATGCTCGCTCAGTACATTTATAGGTCCTAGTCAAATGCGGCTGGTGTTAACAAAATAAAGATTCAAGTGACTAAGCAACTTGCATGGGAGAAAATTGGCTGTAGGAGTAGGACCATAGATGACACCATTTATGAAGAGGAATCTACCCGTAGTTTAGTTCATACTTTCAACTTGATGTAATTTGGCTAGTATCTAATGTAGCCGGCTGAGATTTCCACAAAGAGGATCCCATCCTCGTAAGTTACAGAAAGGCATTATAGCCTGCAAAGAGTTGTAAACATCGAGCAGCAGTTTGCTAATTCCAGGGTAACATCATAACTCAATACAGTTCAGGGATAACAAAATGGTTGACTCTATATTCTACTATAAAGCATATACTATAATCATTTTTACTTAGTATTTTACTAATGCTGAGTTTGACATCATCTACAACTATTTCAAAATCTACAAGAAAATGGGTCACCGATTATATCAATCTCGGGGACTAAAGATGTTTCTCTTTCTTGAAAGAAGCTACAGCCAAATGGTGACAAGGGCAAAGGGTGCACTTTGAAACTTAAACATCCATTAATTGAATCCCTTATTCTCTCTTCTCATTCACCAAGGAAGTTTCATGATCACAAACAACTATGGCTTCTCATACTCAGTTTCTTATTCTTCTTTTCCCTCTGCTGACAACTTCATTTATTGGAGTTTTTGCCCTTCAAGCTTCAATCAACACAACAAATATGGCTCCATTTAGTTGCTTTGAAAATATCACAACTTGTACTGCCTCACTCTACCACATAAGCCATAATTTCAACCTTGAAGAGATTGCCTCCTTTTACTTGGTTAATTCTTCCCAAATCAAGCCTATAATGCATGGCAAAAAGCAAGATTACCTCATAACAGTGCCTTGTTCTTGCAAGAACACAAGTGGTACTAGTGGATATTTCTATGACACAACCTACAAAGAAGTGAAGCAACATGACACTTTTGTGGGTATATCAAACTTGGTTTACAGTGGACAAGCCTGGCCAGGTAATGATAAATTGAATCCAGGTGAGGATTTACCAATACACATTCCATGTGGTTGCTCAGAGGATGAGTCTCAAAGAGTTGTTACCTACACAGTCCAACCGAGTGATACACAAGAAACGATTTCCCTTCTGCTAAATACTACAATTCTTGCAATGCAGAGCATGAACAAAGTTCTGGTTCAGAACCCTGATTTGATACTTTCTGGTTGGGTGCTATATGTTCCTTTGGAATTAAATGGGGTTCCTCCATCTCCCACTGGAAAAAGTAAGTTCTTAGCCTCCATTGCTTCATGGTTTCATTGTGCATGGTATCTACCTTTTTTCAGTTTCATCTGTAAATTATGTGTGAATTGTATATGCTGCATCTTTTGGAGATTGAAAACTTCTTCATGATGATTTATAGCTCGAAAATGGCTTTAAGCTTGCACTTATTTTGCAAGTATTGAACTTTGATCACAGCAGCGGTAGACTTCAAATCTTCATTTTGAAAAATTAATTCCAGTGATAGAAGTAGTTATATTTTGGTTCACCCTTAATGCTACCATAATTTGGCATTTTTGTCTTCCTTCTTCCTCCATTGTCGAACTTTTGAAAATGACTGCTTGATATAAATGACAAGTACTTCATGTCTTCATTTGATTTACTTATTTACACTTCATCTGACAATGTTTTTCTCATGGCTCAAATTCAATCATAGAAAGTGGTTTAAGTGGGTTATGGACTTTTTTTATCTTTCATGAAATGGTGTTCACTGCCTGGACAATTTTGGCAGGATATTTTGCATCTAACATTAAGCAGATTCATTGGTGTTAGCAGTGATTCTAAATAACAAGTCTTTCTTTGGTTTACTTGTTGGCAGAAAAGAAACATATGTTGCCAATAATCATCGGTATCTTAGCAGGCTTGATGTTGCTTTCAATCATCATAATCACCCTCCTCATTGTCAGGAGAAAAAGAGCCCATCAAGTCAGCAAAGAAGATTCAGCCATTATTGTCTCTAAAAGATCAATTACCAATAGACACATTTCCTTGCAGACTTCTAACATTTATAAAGAATATATGGGAGGTAATAGTTTATATGTAATTTTTGAAACAATCTCATCATTCAAACATTAAATTTTTGAGTGCCTCTATAAGGAGACTGAAAGAGAGAGACTACTTATTCATGGCCAATGTTTGTGCAGATGTAATGCAAATTGAATCAGAAAGACCAGTGATATATAGTCTTGAGGAGATTGAAGAGGCTACAAATAACTTTGATGAAGCTAGAAGAATCGGAGTTGGCGGATATGGGAGTGTTTATTTTGGAATACTGGAGCAAAAGGTATGCAAATATCACCTAACTTTTTAATGGACCCCAATAATAAAAGCATGCCGCCCTTCGAAAGTTCTAAGTAAGGAGAATTTTGATTTAACTACAGGAGATTGCTGTAAAGAAGATGAGGTCTAATAAAACTAAAGAGTTCTTTGCAGAACTCAAGGCCTTGTGTAAGATCCATCATATCAACATCGTAAGTAAAATACCTCTCAAGTGTTCTTTGTCAAATATACAAATATTCAATGTTTGAATATAATATATATCTATATAATCACCATTGCAGGTTGAGCTGTTGGGATATGCCAGCTGCGAAGATTACCTCTATTTGGTGTATGAGTATGTTCCAAATGGATCTCTCAGTGATCATCTTCATGATCCATTACAGAAAGGTATATTGGGTCCAAGATCTCTTTGCTTGGTTTTGTTGTATTTTACCTTTATTGTGGTAACTGCAGTGTCCCATAATGATGGCATTTTAGTTTTATGTGCATATAAGATGAAGTTATCATAGAGTTAGGAAAGATATTAAGTGATACAAACATCAACTATCAAGTAATCTAAAATGGTGGTACTTGAACAGGCCACCAGCCTCTTTCTTGGAATGCTAGGGTTCAGATTGCACTGGATTCTGCTAGAGGCCTTGAATACATACATGACCATACAAAAGCACGATATGTACACCGTGACATAAAGACTAGCAATATTCTGATTGATGAGAAGCTCAGAGCAAAGGTACTCACCACTAGAGTTATTTTCCTAAGTTCTTACTAAAAATGCCTCTGATTTTTCTTTTTACATTTTGAGAAAAAATTGTGGGCAGGTTACAATGTTTTTATATCAGGAACTAGGATTAGGGAGGTTAACCTGAATCAGGTGTTCAATTTAGTTGTCATAAGATAACACACAACATGCATACATAGTTTAAGAAACATGGTGCCCTTCAACTTTTGTTATGTTGAAACTTTGAATTATACCATAGTTTCTTCTCATCATAAGAAATACAGCTAACCAGTTCTGTGTACTTCTCTATATAGTTCTCATCATTAACTTGATATTTGATACAAAGGTAGCAGATTTTGGACTTGCAAAACTGGTAGACCGAGCCAATGATGAAAGTTTTATAGCAACAAGGCTTGTTGGAACACCAGGCTACCTTCCACCTGAGTATGTTCTGTGTTCTCAAAAATAACTAGACTCTTGGTGCATTCAATGGCTAATTTTTCTTTCCTTTTTTTTTTTCATTTAAGAGCTGTGAAGGAGCTTCAGGTGACCCCCAAAACCGATGTGTTTGCATTTGGAGTGGTTTTGTTGGAGCTGATTACAGGGAAACGTGCACTATTTCGTGATAGCCAGGAAGCTGGCACCAAAATGAAATCACTTATTTCAGTTGTAAGTGTTGAGATATTATATGATGATGTGGTGGTTATGGTGGGGAATAGGATTCAATGTTTGAAACTGTTTTGCAGTATTTAAATGAGGTTAAATTAAAAACAAAACTCTTTGTTTAAAGTGTAGTTCAATCTCATACAGGTGCATAAAGTATTCCAAGATGCTGAGCCAGAGACAGCTCTAGAAGATATCATAGATCGGAATCTCGAAGCTAACTATCCGATGGAAGATGTCTACAAGGTCAGATTCAATCTATATACATACGCCTCAAATATCTATGCTCCCCTCTAATTTAATTTCTTTGTACATATTCAACATATAAAAGCAAAAAAAGTTAGTTTAGACATTAAAATATTTGGTATGAAGTAATTGGGAATATCACTAGGGATATAGAATATAAAATGATTAACAAATATTTCTCAATTACTAATGAGACTTAATCTAATAACTTAAGCTTTTAGATAAAATAGTACCTTAATACTATGTTTGTCTCTCACTGTCCATTACGTGCATACAATAAGCCAAACAGCAATGAGAAATTTTTGGTATATTACGGATCAGATTATGCTTAAACTGAAACTTCATAGACAAGGTAAAAAGAACAAACACTAAAATAAAGGGGAAAAAGACTTCCTACTCTAACACGTTCTTCCAGAACCTAAAACATGTTGCTCGGACCATGTTTATTTATGGGAAATACTTGGTGTATATAAAAAAAAAAACCAATTAAAACATATATTTCATTAATTCATCCATACATATGTTTATTATGTTGTCTTTCTGGTGTCATATATACAAATAAATTGTCCCTAACATATCAATAATATTGCAGATGGCGGAAATAGCTAGGTGGTGCTTGGTAGAAGAGGCAGTGGAAAGGCCTGAAATGAGAGATATCGTTGGGGCATTGTCACGGATTGTTATGTCCTCCATAGAGTGGGAAGCATCATTAGGTGGGAACAGCCAAGTCTTCAGCGGTTTGTTTGATGGAAGATGAAAACTTTTGTATAAAATGTATTTCTTATTTACTATTTTGGCAAGGCAAATGTCACCCTAGTCCCTATAAACATTAATTATGGAATGAATAAATAAAATGTAATGTAAAACGTTTTTGTGCCACTCAATTGATAAAAAGGAGTTTATTTTTTTTTCTTTGCCAAGAAAACCAAATAACAAGCTATGCAAAAGAAATTGAGTAATATTGCGTATACACTAAAATGACACTAGTCAATGAGGGTTGGCACACCTGGTTCAGCCTTCCGCCCACGCTAGGCATGACTTGGGTTCGAATCTTGGGGAGCTCTCTTTGGTGGGCGATCTGTAAATTCCACCATAAATCCTCGTTGAGGTTGGTGGTATGCCCTGGCCCTGCATGAGGGTGTGCCTCCCCTAATCTAAACTTTTTGTTACCGAAAAAAAAAATGACACTAAATCAACCACTAGTATAAAAAATTAGATTGGGTAAATATAAATGTTAGATTATATCAATATAAAAATTGTCATTATTTTAATATAAAAGTTTGAACATAATGTTGAATTGAGTCAAAATATGTTAGGTTTAGTAGCTATAAATGTTGAATTGTATCAGATTTGAATTAAGTGATTGATTTATGATCAAATTTAATGTATATGAAGTGTTTAATAAAGAAATTTTCACACAAATAGGTCAATAATTATAATTTATAATAATTTGATAATGTATAAGAGCGTGTTTGGATTACCGTTTTCAGAGGTAGAACACATTTTCAATTTCTTGAACGGAGAGCTGCCGTTGTTTGGGTGGTTTTAAAGTTGAAAACGTAATTCACATTTAGCCAGTTAGTTGAACCTTCGTTTCATAGACACAGTTCTGCATCATTTTTGCGTTAAATTTATACCGTTTCAAAATTAAATGAAAACATTTATTTTCCAACTATCTTACTTACCCTTCAAACTTCAAAAGAAATCACCTCACAATGGTTACTCGGTCCTTCAACCTTCTCCCATCTTCCATCATAATTATATCTCATTTTATTTTATATTTTGTCATTTTCAATTTATAATATCAATTATATTATTTATATAATTTTATAATTAAATATTATTTATTTTTATAATAAGCTGAATAATAAAATTGATTCAAAATGCCAAAATAATAATCAAAACATAATTTAATATGATGTCCTTTTTAGTAAGTATTCATCTAAAAAAGGTTTTGACTAACAATATTCAAATAATATTCATTCTATCATAATCAATTTTAATATCCACTTACCAAACATAAATCAGATTAGCACAAACTCACTTTAATCCAAAACCAATTCTATACAATCAAGTTATTCTAAATAAAATTTTGATCCTATGATTAATTTACATATAAATTGATCCTGATATTTTATTATTTTAATATTATTTTAGTCGTTCTATTTAAGATGTGGACTAGCAATAAGACTTAATTTATGTGAAATATTCATTAAGTTAATGTTCAATGAGGTTTGACAAATCAGATTCAATCTTTCGCTCACGCTACGTTAGGCGTGACTTATATTCAGTTATAGAAGAATCCTGATAGACAATTTGTAAATTTTATATTAAACTCTTACCGAGACTGGTAATTTGTCCTAACCTTGCATAAGATGTGTCTCCTCTAATCTAGATTTTTAATAATAAAAAAATGTTGAATTGAAAAGTATCACTCACCAAAAAAAAACAACTCACCCAAAAAAAAAAAGAAAAGTATTATAATCAAGGAAACTTTTACTCATTAAAAAAGTAAAAAATGAAGGGAAACAGGAAATGACACGTCGTTTATTATTTTTCAATGCTTGCATTTGATCAAGCATTTGGAGACGGCGTCGTTGGGGTCACACTTGGTACTCGCAGCACATGCGCTTTCATTTCATTTCATTTCAACCCAACCCACCACACCACGAATCGAACGAACATCTTGAGCTCCATCCAGCCATTGCGAGATTAGAACGAACAAGCTTGACAAACAGAAACTGCAACAGAAGAAAGAAATAATCTGAATCTCTGTACCCATGGTTCAGCCTCACACATCGCTCGCTGAACCCTAGCACTTCTCTTCTTCCTCTTCCTTCTCTTCAACGCTCATCAGATCCAGATCCTGATCCGGTTCTGATTCGGATCCAAATCCCGATCCGATCTTGAAATGGCAGGGGCAGCCTCTGCTCTCTTCCTACTCGACATCAAAGGCCGCGTCCTCATTTGGCGCGACTACCGTGGCGATGTCTCCGCCGTTGAGGCCGAACGCTTCTTCACCAAGCTCATCGAGAAAGAGGTTCACTCACTTCTCCTTCTTCTCATCACTTTTTGTTTTTTTTTTTCCATTGATTTTCTGATTCCTCATATATTCTCTCATCGCATCACTCTAATTTAGCTCACCGCTAACAACGCCTCGATTATCTCTACCTGGTTTCGGATCCTCTTTTCATCAAATTCGATTTCTGTATTTTTTTTCTCCCGTGAATTCATTCGATTTGTGCTTTTTCGTTATACGTGAGCGTTTAGGCTTGGCTGGAATTTGAGTTGCTTGAGGTGGAAGTATGGAGCTGGAATGGAGATTTTAGAGCGTTCTGTTTGTTTCTCGATTTATGTATATTTTCTCGAAATTGTGCTTACAGGGGGATCCGCAGTCACAAGATCCAGTTGTGTATGATAATGGCGTGACGTACATGTTCATACAGCATAGCAATGTTTACCTCATGACAGCAACCAGGCAAAACTGCAATGCTGCTAGCCTTCTTTTCTTCCTGCATCGTGTTGTTGATGTAAGCGTTATTTGTAAATTTGGTCGAGTCTTCTCAATTGAGAATGTGTATATTTTTTATTTTACTTTTTTCAAGTTTATGCGATAATGATCGATTCAGATGATGTGTGTCTCTGCGGCAGGTGTTTAAGCATTATTTTGAGGAATTGGAAGAGGAGTCTCTTAGGGATAACTTTGTTGTTGTGGTAAAATGCTAGTTCACCTTAGAATTTAGTTCTTTCTCAATTGTTTGCTATTGTTTAAAAGAAGATGAGGAACCAGATTGATTTCTTCCGTCCTTGGCAGTATGAATTGCTTGATGAAATTATGGACTTTGGATACCCCCAGTACACCGAAGCTAAGATTCTTAGTGAATTTATCAAGACAGATGCTTATAGAATGGAAGTTACCCAGAGACCACCCATGGCTGTAACAAATGCTGTGTCCTGGCGCAGTGAAGGGATAAACTACAAGAAAAATGAGGTAGCCATTAAGAAAGCAACAGAGATCCTAATTTTGAATTTAAGTTTTATGGATTATGCCACAGATAAATATTGTTATTTTCTTTTAACTTTTCAGGTTTTCTTGGATGTTGTGGAGAGTGTTAACATACTCGTCAATAGCAATGGACAAATAATTAGGTCTGATGTTGTTGGAGCGCTGAAGATGAGAACATATTTGAGGTTTGGTTTCTACTTTCCTTGAGAACTACTAAATTTCAAGTAGATTGGTTGCTAGTTTTCTGGGTTTGTAATATGGTCCAGTCACAAATTTGGAAATGCAAATGCATTAGCAATTCAGAGTATGCTGTTTTCTTTGTTACTGGTTACACATGCTTGGATTGTTTTATTCGTTCAGTAGTTTCAATACTTTCTTTAGGAGCTGGTTTAAAGCATTCCACCACTAGATATATTGTATATAGGTTCAACAATGTGACACATTGCACCCTTCTTTTGCGGTTTAGAGTGGTTTGAAAGACTGTACATTCAGTGTGAAGCATCTTTTTATCCAATCAACTTCTCTGCTTGAGTATTTATCTCTTAAAACTCAATCTTTTTTCCTATCTAATGCAGTGGTATGCCTGAGTGTAAACTTGGCTTAAATGATAGAGTATTATTAGAAGCACAAGGTAGAGCAACCAAGGGAAAAGCAATTGACTTGGAAGACATCAAATTTCATCAGTACGTATGCTTGATTCTTTAGATTATACAAACTGATTTGTCATTTGTGGTAATTTTAATCCACTTCCTGCTAGCATGTTGCTCTATTTTCTTGGTTCTTGTTTTGAAATTATTTGCCGGTACTTGATCCAGGTGTGTGCGTTTGGCCCGATTTGAGAACGATCGAACAATTTCCTTTATACCACCTGATGGGTCATTTGATTTGATGACATATAGGCTCAGTACACAGGTTCGTCTTCATATCTATATATGTAATAGATTTACATTTGAGGGGAGAGATGTACACACATACATGAAAAGGATTTTAAAGTCTCAGTTGATTGACTTGATTCTAACATCCTTGGTTTCAGGTTAAGCCTTTGATTTGGGTGGAAGCACAAGTTGAAAGGCATTCAAAAAGCCGAATTGAGATTATGGTAAAAGCAAGGAGTCAATTTAAGGAACGTAGGTAATATTATCTGTTCCTGGTCCTCCTCCTTTTCCTTTTTCTTGTTGGGAAGATGGGAGAATCACTTGCCTTAAATTTATGTATTGTGTGGTTAGCTCTAGATTTTAGACCACTCTAAACTTCTGTGCTTCCCCAACTGCTCATAGTATTCAATTTTTCAGCACTGCAACAAATGTAGAGATTGAGTTGCCTGTGCCTGCCGATGCAACAAATCCAAATGTACGGACTTCAATGGGATCTGCATCATATGCGCCCGAAAAGGATGCATTAATTTGGAAAATAAGATCCTTTCCTGGGGGCAAGGTATTAATTCATTTGGAATTGGCCTTTCGCCCGTGAATAATATCCTTAATTGGTTCCTCAATCTAATTGTCATTTAATGGATTTGGTTCTCTTTTTTGATGCACCAGGAGTACATGTTAAGAGCAGAGTTTCGTCTTCCAAGTATAACAGATGAGGAAGCAACTCCCGAGAGAAAAGCTCCTATACGTGTAAAATTTGAGATACCATATTTTACTGTTTCTGGGATACAGGTATTGCCACACATATAGTAGATTTTCTTATATTCTGAATATTGTTAAATTTTGTTATTTCAGCATTAGTAAACTAAATAGAAATGATGTTTCTTCCATGCCACTCCGTATCTCTGATTCAGGGATGGATATTTCCAGTATTATATATCTTTCATCACGTCCTCTTTGTGAAGTTGTGTTTGAACCACTTGAATGCATTAGTCTAGGTCTTCTCCGAAAGAAGCAGTAGCTTTCCACCTTATATATTTTTGAAATCTTTGTTCACATACCATATATTATGATGTGGTTTAGTTAACTGAAGCCTTGATTAATTCGATCAAGTGGGTAATCAACATGTAAACGTTTTGGTTTGTAGGTTAGATATTTGAAGATTATTGAGAAAAGTGGGTATCAGGCACTTCCATGGGTGAGATACATTACAATGGCCGGAGAGTATGAACTGAGGCTTATTTGAGATCTTGTTTCCTCGTTTGGTGTTTAAATTCACCAAATAAGTGTATCATTCAGTGATCTCTGTATTTGCAATCTTTCCATCTTTTTCCTGTCTTCAAATTGTAATTCGATTTGCATTTTCAAAAGAATTCTTGGCTTTTTGTATTACCAAGTAAATGACTTCTAGAGACCAGTTACAGAAAGGGATTTGATTTATGTATGATAAAGCATAACTTTATTTTTTTTAGTTTGTTCGAACTATTATTCTGATCAAATTATAGAAGGAAAAATTGTTTATTTCGTGTGGATAATTAAGGTTTCAACTTATTTAAGTTTAGGGTTTATTTTGTGGAAGGTGGAAGGAACCTGACCCTAAGAAAGCTAGGGTGATCTGTTCCCTCCCCCTCTTGATGGCAATCCCAAAGGGAAAGGGTAGGGAATTATGTAAAGTTATCTTGTATGTTCAATGGTCATCAGAATTTGATGTCAGATCATGTATATGCATTTTTTTTGTAGTTAAAAACCAAAACAAGCAGAAACAAACTAGCAACCCTATCTAAGACAAGCAATTCCCTGAGTTCAACATCATGTTCATTGCAGAAGATACAATCATCAAAACTATTGGATCCTTTGTGAGCAAGATAATCTGCACAGCTCAAATTTCTGTTGACAAGAGCTTGAATAGCAGTGATGGTTTCACTCTCAATATGATTGTTCCTTGCTTCAATTTCACTTGAACATCAAAAGGTTTCCAAGCAATCAATCCGTCTCCACACCACACAGATCCTTTTGTAACCTTTCATTAAAGAGAACTCTCATGATGTCTGATCTGCTATAAACCCCCCCAAATCCAAGAACCTGTTTCATTCCTAAACAGCCCTCCAAAACCTGCCTTCCCCTCATAAATCAAGACACTACTGCCATCAACATTTAATTTGATAAAGTCCTGCTCTGGTGGCTGCGATACATCCAACACTTCTGCTGGTGCCAAGATGATTTAACATCTCTAACCATTGTAAAAATGTTCCTTATCACCTCAAATGCTGAGCCTCTATCGTTAGAGAAAATCTGATTATTTCGGTCCCTCCAAATCCACCACCAACAGCCAGCCAAGAAAGTCATCCCTTCATCCCCCTTTCCATAGGATCCAAACTGAAAAAGTCATCATGAAGAAAACATTGCAGCTGCCGCCAAATTGTTATTGCATGGCAATAGTCACGAAGACAATGCAAACCTGATTCCTCTGCTTGGTTCATACTATTGGGGTTTGAAACAAACATAATAATTAATTTTCATCTTTTTTTTTAATCTTATAAGTAAGACTCTTAAGAAATATCTTTTTATATTTATTTTTATAGATATATCATTTTAGAGCAATGAGCAAGAGATTCATTTTCTCTGCACTGTTATATTTTATCACATCAATAATTTTATATTTATGTTTGAAATTTAACTCATTCTCCTTGCACTATAATTGACTTATTTGATTAGATATCATTCAATGAATGATGCAGAACAATTTTTACTCTTGATGTATCTAAGAATTTTTAATCAGCTTATACTTTTAATTCATGATTTTGTTCTAAATAAAAAGTTTACTCCAACATATCAAATAAAATATTTTTTATATAATATACCCAAAGAAACACGAAATATATGTGCCAAACTGTCATTCTAATTTCCATAATTTTTTTTGTTCTAGATAAGCGAACAAGGCAAAAAGAACAAAGAAACAAATCCCTCCGAAAATGAAAATGAAAGGCTTCATTGGGCAACTTGTCCGCAACTCGGTTAGGTTCATTCAACACCACACTACCTGCGCCTGTCTAAGTCAGTATTCCATTCCCTTTAGCATTTGACAACCTAATTAGCAACTCATCGAACTCCTCCTTTGTGCTCAGCATGCTAATCCTTCCAAACTCTGCACCAACATCAAATGCCTTCCCTGCCCTTGCAAGTATCCCTAATTCTTTCAGATAACTCTCACAATCTTCTATCCCCTCCTCGCACTTCAACCACGCAAATGCTGCACCAATTACAAACCAACCAAAAACACATATCTTATGGAATCAAAGTTTTAGATAAACAATATATATATAGTAATAAAAAGAAGGACACTTTTTAAGTGGTGAAAATTGTACCAGGGTATGTTTCATGGGAGTCTTTAGCAAAGTTACAATAGGCCTTTTCGTACTTGGTCATAGTGAAGGCCTTACATTGTTCAATTACTTCCTTCATCTTTTCCCACCTTTCCCTCATAAGGCCTTTGGCATATTCAAAGAAGAGCTCAGATTCCAGTGACTCAGGATTTTGGTAACCATCACATATCACTTCTAGGATCTTTGCAGCTCGAACTTGGGATTCTCTCGACACACCAAGGGAGCTCAGAGTTATGAACTCGCACATCTTCTTAGCCACTTCAATGTCCTTCACAACAGCCCACCTTCATTGCACAAAACCAAACCAAACCAAACCAAACCAAACCAATTATCATCAATTGAAAAAATTGCTAAGCACTGACCATTTAATGAATATCAGAAATTATAGTCGGTCTTGTCCTTACATTTATCTCCCTATTTGTATGGTATAAATTATTACCTAGTATATATGGCAATCAAGGAAAACTCTTTATACACAAATCTAACAATTTATATATGATGTATTAGAATTATATGGTCGAGTGGTCAGCTCACTCGTTCGTTCAAGCAATAGTCGGTGGTTCAATCTCCACCTCATGTATGCACTAACACATTGGTCAACAGCAAACCCTTGAAAGCTCATATCCGCAGCGGATTATCCATTGGTCTGTCAGGTTTAGGAATACCATGGAGGAAAATAAATTATATGGTGCAAGAATTTGTAATAGGGAGAAAAGTGGTCTCACCCAATTCGGGAACCAGCATGACCAGTGCATTTGGAGAATGTGAAGAGCATAAGATCATGATCAAGCTGGTGAGTAATGGGAGTGTAGTGTGGCCAATAATAGGCCAAATCATGAACCACCTTCCCTTCAGCTGCACATTTCACCACAGGTCCCCTGATGCTACCATCAGGGTTATTTGGTGATGTCACTATCTCTATGTAAGGTTCATCTTTATCATACACACTAGCATCTCCCGCCCATCGGTACAGCCCTGAACGCAGAACATCAACCTCACTTGGGTATGCCTGCAATTATACATTACAGTAAATTATCAATTAATCCCTCAATTACAAGATTTATTATGTGCGGTCATAGAACTTTTTAAAACTAAAAATCTAATTTTTAATATTATATATTAATTTAATAGTTTAAAATTGAATTAATAGTTTTAAAAAAATTTATTATTGCATATAATAGCTAAAGATGACCGATTGATTCCATAATATACACATAGCATTATTTGAAATTAAATCACCATGTTTGCGTTTGATTTTTTTGACTCTAGAGTGAGAGTTAAGAAGTCATTGAGAAAATGACTACGTGAAATTTTTGGTGCGAGGGTCATAATGCATATGAGAACGAGTAACAGTAATTCGTTGAACAAAATTGTCATTTTTTTTGTTCATTCCAATTATGGAGTCACTATGTGCCGGAAGGGAGTCACTCTTGGGGGAGAGATACAAATATGTGAGGGTGTATTCAAAATCAATTTTAAAGTCACTGTGACTCTGATTTATGTGACACTAATTTCATAACTCTCTATGTCAGAATCCTTGAAAACAAACACTACCCACATGTACAATGCATTTGAAGGAAAAATCCTGAAATATGCTAAGAGAAATTATATTTATAAGAAAAATATCTCAATCTTTAATACTTCATATTAATTATTAGATGAAATATGAGTTTTAGTTGAATAATCACATTCTATCTAATAATTGATCTGAGAAATAGTATAACTAGATTTTTTAAGTACAAACAATGAATGATATCTGATTTTTGTTTACCGAATAGTAAGGAGCAGCGTTGACGACGTTGACAGGGGCAGAGGAATCAGAAGGGGAGAGAGCAAACCATGAAGCATGCAAGAGCTGAGTGGAGCCAGTTCCGAGGACGATGTGCTTCCCTTCCATTTCTACGTTACCCACCAAACAGTGTATCCTCTTTATGGCTTCTCTCATTTCTCCCAACATGTACACGCATACATCGTTGGCCTCACTCTCATAGCTCATAAATTCCCACCCTTCAATCACCACCCTACACTTGTCACTCATCTTCTTCCAATATGGTTCAAACAATACAGGGTCTCCCCTGTACATGTTAACACAACAATCATATAAATAAATAATTCCAATCTCATAATATATTAAAACAGGCTGCAACAAAATTAACAATTACTACTAAATTGAAAGAGGTAATTACACATTAAGTTGGATAAATGGCTTGGATGATGAGGTTGTTGTGCCATTAGTAACAGAAGCAGAAGCCTTGTCTAAACCACACATAGTTTTTGATATATAATGCGCTTAATCAATAATATTATGTGAGCCTCACTCTATCTCTTGTAATTTCTCTTCCACTCTTGTGTATGTGTGCGAAATTAATATTTTCAATGCGTGATATATATATAGATGAGTTCATATGAATAATGAAATCTTGGTTTTGTTGGATCAGATTATTATATCCTACGTACGACAACGTGTGCGGTAGACAACAAGATATTTCCGTATATCTTTTTTTTTCATTTTTGGTAAAAAATTTGGCAAAAGAGAAAATTCATTTATGGAAATTTTAACGATTATGGAAACCTATAAAATGGAGGTAGATTTCAAGAGATTGACAACGGTCTTTTCCATTCTAGGAGTTAGAAAATATTTTTTTTTATTACTCCCTCTATTCCAAAATATTAGTCTTTTAAAGTTTTTACACGTAGATTAAGAAATTCAATAAATATTCTTAATTTTATAAAATGATATATTAAAATGACTAAACTACCTAAAGCATTAATGAGAAAGAAAGATGATTAGTGATCCCTTGAAGTAATTTTCAAGAAAGAAAAAGAAATGATACTAGGGGTATAATAGGTATGAAAAAATTAAATTGACATTGGAAGTTGAAAACGAAAATCATTGTGAAATTTTTTTCTCTCCTTAAAACGACTAATATTTTGGAATGGAAGGAGTAAACAATAAAGAATAGTATCATTAAGGATCTGAGTCATGTTATATTATCATCCTCAAAATCAACAGCTATAGTGTATATTAGGATTGATCTATTGCATTAATAAATCATTAGTGAATACTAGTTTGAAAATTTAGTGTAGATACAAATTCAATACATAAGCTTCCTCAATTATTTAACAATATTTATTTTGTAGGAACCAAATACATTGAGTTTGTATGTTCAATAAAAATGCAAAAATCTATTTTTTGTTGGGCTTATATAAAAATTTTGCCAAAATAAGTCAGAAAAAAGAGCCCAATAACACGGAAGGCAAGAAAAAAACTCGGGCCTAGAGCCCATAACTTTCACACTTGGGCCTAGAAGCCCATAACTTGAACCAAATCTGGGCCTCAAAGCCTAACTCTCAGCCCAATCCTTTCCCCTCGCCTCTCTTCCCTTTCTTCACGTTCATCTGGGAAGAACTAGGGTTTTGGGTTTGCTTGGTTCGAATGTGAACACTTGCATCATCTTCCAATTAGCGGGATCGTGAAGCAGAAAACAGCACCAATTTGACAATGTCAGTGATGCAGCGTTATGGTCGGAGCAAGAGCGTGGTGAAGCGTTCGAAGAAGTACGTGGAAGAAGCGCTTTACGTGAAGCTCTTCAGAGAAGGTTCCTCTGAGGTGAACGTGCGCCAGCAGCTGAACCAATTCATCAAGAGCGGAAAGCGCGTTTACAAATGGGAGGTTGGCGACACACTCAAGAAGCTTCGCCAACGCAACCTCTATTTCCCAGCTCTCAAGGTTCCTCTTTTACTTTTTCTTTTCTCTAAATTTTGTTATTATTATTAATTTTATTGGGTCGTTGAGGATTAACAATTTATAGGTTATGTTGAATATCTAATTTTTAGAAACAGAGCATGCCAATGATAGGGAGTGACCAAATTGATCTAATATTGTGTTTGGATCTGGTATGCAGCTAGAATTGTTGTTGATGTTTTCAAGTGATAGTTTTGTTTTATTTTTAACTAATTGATGATTGCTAGATGAGGTTAGGTAAAATGGATATTGTTGCTAATGTGGATGTGGCTGGTTAGATTTTAGAAGCTTTGGATTTTGAATAATAGTGCTGTTGTTGTGATTTATGAATGAGGCCATGCGGGTGCATCAAAGGAAGTGCAGTTGGTTGTGGAACAGTTTGTCAATGAAGCGTTAGTGAAGTAGTGATAGGAAGGAATTGGAAGGAAACCAATTCACACGCGTAACGTAAACACATATTTAGAGACAAGTATTAAACTTATGTATTTTGAAGGAAAATGAGCGTATGCAAAATAGATTGTTGTATTTTGTGACTCGGATTGTATAATTGGTTGTTGCTGAGTTTGTCTGCTGGTTCATATGAAACCATGCTAGAATTGAATCTAGACATTGTAGTTTTTATTCATGGAAAAATTTGCTTCTTCTCTTTTGTTACAGCTATCAGAAACCATGGCTAAGAGGAACATGAACAGGACTGTCAGTGACCATGCTATACATCTTGATCTTCTTGCAAAAGCTCGAGGCATTGAGGCTGCCGAAAACTATTTTGTTAATCTCCCTGAACCAGCTAAGAATCACCTCTGTTACGGTGCCCTTCTAAACTGTTACTGCAAGGAGTTGATGACTGAAAAAGCAGTAGGTCTCATGGTAAAAATGAAGGAGCTCGACCTTCCTTTAACTTCCATGCCTTACAATAGCCTCATGACTCTTTATACTAAAGTAGGGCATCCAGAGAAGATTCCATCCATCATACATGATATGAAGGGTAACAATATAATGCTGGATACGTACACATATAATGTCTGGATGAGAGCTCTTGCTGCTGTTAATGATATTTCTGGTGTTGGAAGGGTTATTGATGAGATGAAGAGGGATGGTAGAGTTACTGGAGATTGGACAACGTATAGCAACTTAGCATCTATCTATGTTGATGCTGGCTTGTTTGATAAGGCAGAAGTAGCACTCAAAGAATTGGAGAAGAGAAATGTTCACAAAGATCTCTCTGCATACCAATTTCTAATCACATTGTATGGGCGAACAGGTAACGTACGCGAGGTTTATAGGGTCTGGCGTTCTCTTAGGCTGGCATTTCCTAAAACTGCAAACATAAGTTATCTGAATATGGTTCAGGCATTGATTAATTTGAAAGATCTCCCAGGAGCAGAAAAATGTTTCCGTGAATGGGAATCTGGCTGCCCCACGTACGATATTCGAGTTGCAAATGCTCTGATAAGAGCATACACAAAACTAGATATGCTGGAGAAGGCTGAAGAGCTCAAAGAGCGTGCTCGCAGGAGTGGGGCGAAGCCTAATGCTAAGACCTGGGAGATTTTTTCAGATTACCATTTGCAAAAAGGAGACTTTAAGTTGGCAGTGGATTGCATAGCCAAAGCAGTATCAATTGGCAGAGGGAATGGTAAGAAATGGGTTCCGACATCAGAGACCGTTGGTATTATGATGAGGCATTTCGAGCAAGAGAAGGATGTCGATGGTGCAGAAGAATTTGTTGAGATCTTGAAGCAATCTGCGGAGTCTCCAGGGACAGAGGTGTTTGAATCCTTGATTAGGACTTACGCAGCTGCTGGTAGGACCAGTTCTGCTATGCAACGGCGATTGAAGATGGAAAATGTGGAGGTGAGTGAAGAAACTCAGAAGTTGCTTGAGGCTATCTCTGTGGAATGATTCTTGATACCTTAATCCTTCAAGTTTTGATTGCTGTAAAATTGAGATGCTGTGATCGTTATACACAACTTGCTCTGGTAATAATAGTTGGCATGTCAATTTATTTTAAACCTTTTGGAATTGGCACATTCTTTAGGCCATTGAGTTGGGATGGCAAATGGATTAGATGGGTTTTGAATTCAGCAATGCGATTTGGTATGGAACATTCATTATTCACCAGGGGTATCAACTTCAGTTAACCATCATAACCTATATCAACAAAATTATACGAAACAAGTTGCTTTTTTGAAATTTTAAATGAATCTCGCCCCAAATTAAGCCTAAAATTATTGTCAAATTCATAAGGGTCATCATATTTCATTGTCAACTTCTCTGTTCCAGATGAAGAATTCGATACTAAAAACAATTACTTTCTGATAAAAAAAAGATTACTCCATCATGACCCAAAGATGGTATTAGAACTGATAACTGTTTTGTCTTATTATGAGGACCAATAACTTCTGGATCAATATTTGTCAATTCTGAATCCACATCAGTCAACAAGAGCTGTGTTTTTCACATGTCAGGATTTGTCAGCAACAGATTGGTGTGCTCAATTAAGAGGCTTCACAGCAAATAAAATTGGATTCTTCATGGCCATGGATTCAAATCTATACAAAAACAATAGAAAAGTAAGCTTTTCTCTGAAGTTAAATTGATCATACACTCCAATCACCAAGTCAAATATGTGCATATATATATATACCTCTTTCAGACAGGACCAGTTGAATTTATGTGTTAAGCACCAGTATCATACGAATTTGCTTGCGGTCCAAGTCATAACATGTAGCACTCAGTGAATGCGAAAGCGATTATTCATCACTTTTTTTTAGACTAAATAAATATCAATAGTCTTTCCTAAATATATCGCAAAACAAAATATTTCATGGAATTTGAAAGTTCGATATTAGTTTATCATATTTTAAAACATAAATACAAATATGTTATTATGTACATGTATTTTTAGCGAAAAAATCATTATACAAGCATGTACAGAAATACTAATTTATCTTAATTTCCAAAATGAGAAAAACTAATATTAAACTTTTTAAATAATTAATTTGTCCCACAATATGATATATAGAGAACCATTTTGAGTATTTAGACTTTCTTTGCTTTTCTGCAATTGCAAAAATGATCTGGGCCAGTATGCCACTTACTTAAAATTGCCTTCCAAGTCAATTCTTCTTTCTTTACACAAATCGTGCTTAATTAATTATTAATCGGTGGTGGTTTCTTTATTTTCTTCATTATCACATACTAGCATATCATAGTTAATGATGTAAACTACGTTTGTATGTTACATTTTATAGGTACCTATATTTGACAAATTAAGCACTGGTATAATTAATTATTAATTATATATTACACTCAAGAATTAGTAGGGAACAGTATTATTATGTCACTAATTTCGTTTTTGTGTTTTGCGCAGAAACATGATTGCTTGTGTGTAGTACCTTATCAGAGTCATTATTCAATGTTAGTGAAATCTGAGTTGTGAGAACGCATATAATAGGTTAAGCCTCTTTTTTTTTTCTTTCTTTTTTTCCACCGATCGATAAGAATCATAGTTCATAGGATACACTGCTTGAAATTGAATGATGGCTACTACTACTATAGTAACGTAATCTTTAAGGAAAATATATATAGCCAGTAATTAATGAAGACAAACACACATAAATACATATGACGCTGCAAATAATAGTGCCAATTTGATAACGATACTTACAATTTTTTAACTTTTAAAAGTTATAATTTTATTATTTTTTAGGAAATCATTTCAGTGATTTTTAAAAAGTTATAATATCTAAATTTTTAAAATATTTACAATAATATTTTATTATTATATAGTTAAATATAAATTAATTTATTTATAAATTATATTTTAAAAATTACTTTTATATAAAAACTCAAGTAAAATTTTTTTCTTAAAATTGACCTATACTCACGTGGGAGCACTGTACTCTAAATATATTTTCGAGAAAATATATGAATGCTCGCATGCATGCATACTGAAATTAAAGTCATCCAGTCCTACTACTAATTATGGCTTTAGAGTAAACCTTACGATCAAGAACAAATTACTAGAATTCTAATAAAAAGTTTGTGGAGCTGGGTGACTACTTATATGTTGTACAGACTTTTTTTTCATCTTTTGGTTTGAATTATTTTTTACTATTACTTTCTGGTACATATTTTTTTTCAGTGACGTGATATTAATCTCAAAAAATGAAATTGTTATGTATCTGTTGTGAGGATTCATAATTCATTTTCTGCTTGGTACAGGAGCTTGAAAAGTCAAAACCTGTGGTTTTGGCTGGTGATCTGAATTGTGCTCATGAATAGTAATATGGCAAGTTTGGATAAACAATTTATTTAAGTTATTATATAAAAGTAATTTCTGAGAAGTAACTTATGAATAAGTTATTTTGTATATGAATATAATATAACAAAAAATTTTATTTCAATAATTTTGAAAAGTGCTTATAGACAAGTCAAATATTCAAACTTATTCAAAAGCACTGAAATAACTTTCGAAAAAATCATAAGTTATATAGCCAAACGGAACAAATATAACTTCTAATAAGTCAGAAGTTAAAATAAGTCAAAAGCACTGTCATCCAAACTGGCCCTATATTTTGCTGGTAATTAATACTCCCTCCGTCCACAAATAATTGTCTTTCTAGAAAATTCTCTTGTCCAATATTAGTTGTCACTTTAGAATTTTAAGAAAGCATTTATTATTCTTTTCCAATTTTATCCTCACATGCATTCTCTCTCATATCTCTTATAATAATTATTACACAAAAAACTAAAAGGACAATTTAGTCATTATATATCATTTTTACATATGAAATTATGTGCTTTAATTACATTCTTAATAACTGTGAAAAGTCTAAAACGTCATTTATTGATGGACGGAGGGAGTACATAAATTTGGAAATTTTAAGGAATGTGAATGTTCTTCAATCATTATAAGGAATAGCTATGCACAGTATATACTATAATATGTCACTTATCACAAACAGCAAGTCAACACGCATTAACTTCATACACTAGTAAGTAAAGTGCAATACTCCTATCTATCTATCTATCTATCTAGATAGATAGTTGAAGAATAGTAATTTACAAGATCTAATTATCACGCACATTCCTCATTGACTTTTCCAATATAGCTAATACATCATTTACAAGATATGGCATCAGGACTTGAAATGTTTACAAAATCACACGAAATGTATAGCTTTCCAAAGTTAAATTCACACTAAAATGTAGTCTTTCATTTGTCTCTAATTACAACATTTTCACTTGCCATGAACGAAGAGCTTATTATATGTTTCCATCTAATGAGCGCAATAGATTTTTCATCGCAAAATCATGATCAATTCCACAACAACAAAAATATCAAGAAATTCATATACAACCAAAATATATCCATTATGTTATCCGGCACATATTTATACAAAAAATGGAGAAAAAAAAATAGAGAGATTGAGAATGAGGAATGAACAAATATGAAAATAACCCCATATTAAAGAAGGGGGAAGATACCAAGAATGGCAGTATATTTACTATTTCTTTTTCAAGATTTACAAAGAGTCCAGGAGATCAAAGGTGTGATCAATGGATAACTTGTTAGTCCAAAAAAAAAAGGGGAAAAAAATCAACAATTAAGAACTTTACTTTAAATATAAGAACAAATGACTCACTAGGAAAAAAAAACAAAGCTAATCACCAAAACTCAAAAATTTGAAAAAAATAAAAATAAAAATAAAAAAGTTCACCTCTATCTAAAATTCTATATGATTAATCAATCCCTTAGGGACATTTTACATTTCTGCCAGGTCCACCATAGTAAAAGTAATTCCCCCACACATTATTAACTCCTCCTTGTATATCATAGCAATTTGGATGATCTGCTAGAACTTTTAGATTTGACAATGGAATCAAGTTGTTATCCCAATCCACAACTTGCAAATTCCTAAAGTATGAAGCTTTTGCAAAGCCCTCCTCTGCAAAATGGCCACTGCCCATTTGGGTGCATGTGTGAGTCCCTGAAGACCTTGAATTCACAATTTCACCCCCAAATTGGACCATACTTGCATGGTCCCCTAAGTGTGTGAACAAGAATGATGGCCAGTATCCGACTAGCACCCCGGATCCGAATTCAAGCCACCAATTCCCATGCTTTGGATCCTGTTACAAGAAAATTTAAATAAATAATTAAAAAGGTAGCTAAAAAAAAAAGAAAAAACTTGAATGATACCTCTTTATTTTGTTTTGTGACAATACAAAGCAGAGCTACACTATACATAGACATAATCATTATGAGCATCATGTTAGCCAGCATGAGAATGTGCAATAATGGGTCAAAAAGAGGGGCAACAAAGGTGGTGCTGAATGAAATATCCACAAAATATTGGGATTTTGTTAAATTAATATTAAAATGAGGGGAGGAAGAAAATAAAAAAGGTACAACATATATAAGTTTTAAGTTTTTTTTTTAATAGATAAACATAAGTTTTCAAATAAAATGAAGAGAATAGAAGAGTTACAGTAGTACATTATTCAAATTCGTGTGTTAGGTTCCAATTTGGCACTATAATTTTTTTTTTTACATTTTTTAAATTAATTGTGATTATCATGTGAAAAGTATTTATTTTAAGCTTGCCTCTGCTTATAATATGACTAATGTAGCAAAATTTGAATGCATCGCGTGATTTCCAAAATAGTGGAAAAAAAACCCCACCATTGACCATCTTTTCAGTTTGGATTTTCCTTTTCTTTTTGGCTGCTTTGCCTATCAGATTTGCATATTTCACTGAACTTAAAAAAAGAAAAAAGAAAAAAAATCAAATCCAATTGTAGGCTTCAGTCTTACTCTCTCATTGAAATGAAACCTTTTATCCTTTAGATGAGATGGGACCCATAATCTGATCTTGTTTAAAGTTCTCATTCTCTCTAAAAAAAAATTACAATGCTGTAAAGTGTAAACCAAGAAAAAGACTCCTTGTAAAAATGTGGTTAGAACTTAAATTTAAACACACTAAAAATTAAATGCTTAAACTTCATTTAACATATTATGGATCCTACCATTTCCAATATGTTCAAATATTATCTATTTGACAATAAAAATTCAACATATATATAATAGACCCCACTATTTTCACATAGTAATTATGTTTAAATAGTATGTCTAATTTTTGCAATATATGGTAATAATTAGAACTAAAACTGCATGTAGTAAAGAAAACTAATGTGGTAATAATGAGTAATAACAGAGAGAAGAAAATGAATTACCTTCCAAATGAGTAAGCTAATATCAAATTGTCCACCATTATATGAAGAAGTTGGAGATATTGCAGCCCCAATTGCAATTTTATTGTTAACTTGAACAAATCCGGAGCAAAGTAAATTGTAGCACCCTGTTGCTTGGTATGCATCAGTCTGCAAAACAAAGAAACATAAATAATAATAATTATGAGTTATTATTCTTATTATCACTCCATCCCCCATGAGAAATGTTCATTATTACTTACTAGGTGTGTGTATCTTAGACTTGAAGCAAAGAGAATAATACTATATATAATAATATATACATATAGTATTATTCCCCATGGCATACTTTCCCAACTCCTCTCATTCAATAAATTTAACTTACCGTCCAATAAGTAAAGAATCTTGGGTAACTGTCCCCATAGAGCTCCGGGCTGACCTGCATCAAATTTACTTTAAATTAGCTCATTTGGCTAACTTACAAAACTTACAATATATTAATGAAAATGAGAGGTTGGTGGCTGCATATATATATGCTACCTGCCTTTTCAATGCTTGCAATAACCAAATTGTAAGCAAGCATTTAAGAATAATGTTTCATTCATAAAGAAATTTGTAGTGATACATGTACAACCAATATCAGTCAACGTAATTAATGTAGTAAAATACATAGTCATTAAAACATTTCATCTTCTTAATAAAACACAATCAATATCTTTATGTATAACATTTAATAGGTTAGCTAATAGTCAATTATTTATGGATGTGCATGTAGAGTTTTTCTAAAGAAAAAAATATGAATAAAATCTTTGACAGTACACATAAATTATAATATTATTAGATAAAATAAAGTTGTATGACTCATCAATTTATAGAAATACTAATTTATTTTGAATTTTTTGTCTAGTATTTTTCGAACCAATAATGTTGGTCATACAATATAAATATATCAAATGAGTATCCAACGTGTGTTATAGATAATATGAAATGTGTAGTATACGTACGTGTACAATATATATAACACACATTTTATATCATATATAACACAAGTTAGATACTAGTTGGACGTATTTCTGTTATACGAGAAACATTATTGTTTTTGGAACAGAGGAAAACATAATTGAAGAATTAATTAGGAGGCATAATGTGATAGGAACATGCCTGCCAACCAGCTTCAATGGTGTTGAGATCATCACCAAAGGAGCCAGAGATGACCCAAATTTGAGATAAGCTGAATTCATATTGATTTTCCACAAGGGGTGCCCACACATTTATGCTAGCCTTTGCTCCATAGTACTCATCCCCAGACACATACCCTACTGCATGCTGTGTTCATTTTTCAACACTAGTTACATTAAGCTTCAAATCAAGAAATAAATTACTCTAATTAATTATAATTAGCTTTGAACCAAGTGAAACAAAGCTGAGGAACCATGAAATTCTGTGAACTCTATAAATAGAAAAAAAAAGGATGATGTTTCACCATCAAAAGAAAGGAAGGAATAGAATAAAAAGTCACAATGTCTATGCTTTTATCAGAGTCAGTTTTTTTCTTTCTTTTTCTTTTAATGAAAGCATAACAAGTTTTCATTCTATATACTGAGTTTAATAGTTCAGAAAGACAAATAAGTACATGTTAAAACAGGGGGAAAACAGTTACTTACTTATTTGTAATACTCTAATAGGCTTTAATTTAATTATTATCTTCTAAAAGCATATGATAAAAAAGGTGTCTGGTGGTTTAATTGTTGCTTTACCAATAAAAAAATGCTTGCTTTAGCAAAGTCTATTATCAATTTCTGACAAGTTATTTGTTTATTTCTTACTTTATTTCATTTGAAAAATGAACAGGGAAAAAAAACAGAGAAAAAAAATCTGGGTTTCTTTTAGTTTATGTGATTTCTTTGCTCTAAAAATCAGAAGCATATCATACCTCATGTCCATCACCACTAGTGTCCCTTCTAACACTAGTAATTAACTTTCTTCCAAATCTGCTAACAGAACTTGCTCTTAACATGTCTTGTTCTGTTGTTCTTCTAATTGGGATTGTTCCTTCAGGGCATGATTCCCCAGTGAAGCTCCACAATTGAAAATTCTCACTCATTTCACCCATTTGGTTATGACCCTTTGGTCTTTCTGGAGGATCCTGCACACATTTATAAAAATAGAAGAATCAACTTTTTTTAGCTGAATTTTACTAACTCAACTCCTAAAAGCAATTCTAATTAAGATTGCCATTGATTAAGTAATGCAATCAAATAAAGTGGTTACCAATGGTTTCTGTCCTCTCAATAGAGGATGATCAAAAGCTGGTTGCTTATGAGACACAACACAGTCTATTATATCACCATCAGGACTCTGCAAAAATCAACACAAGCACAAGCACACCAATTAGAGTTATGTTATATTAACTATTTTTTCTTTGTCTCGTGCTAGCGAACGCCTCTTCCAGGTGTAAACCTTATTCAAGTAGGACTCACATACTATCTAATAGTTGATGAAGTATTCGTTGACACACACACGCCGAAAATACATGAACTTAAAACAAGGTGAAGTACTAAAACAAGATCAAGATTTATAGTTTTATGGTACCTGAATTGTCTTAACAGAAGGCTTGTTGATCTGCTGAAGACGAGTTCTTATGGTCCTCAATTTGTGCAACTCCTCCAATGGCCTAAAAGTCTGATTTGCAACAAATCCTGAGGAACATGCAGGACAAACCAGAGAAGCAACAAGAACAAAATGTACTAGAAAAGACATGGTTGTTGCAGAATTCAAACTCAAGCTAATAAAATCCATAAGAATGTTTGAGACACTTGTTCTTTTCCTCACTTGTTCCATCAACAAAACAAGAGCTTTTATGAAACACATAAACCACCATGTGCATCATATCAAACACATACATACATATAGAGAGTGTGTTCTAAGAAACAGAATCACTCTTTCACCATTCTCAATATGCCTTGGGAATAATAATCCAGAACAACTCAAAGTCCTAGTTCTATTCTCTCTCTCTCTCTCTGTATTGAGTATAGTGCTAATAAAAGCTTCTTCTAACACTTGAAACCAAAGGTGCAAGGTGATTAAAAAACAGAGTTTTTCTTCAAGTTTTGGCCATGTGTGTTGGGAACTTTATGCACTTGTAATAATTAGAGATGAAATCATCCTAAATTTTAAAATCTATTTAAAATCTTGAAGATAGCATGCCAAGTGGAATTTAAAGGTATATAAGTATGTGATGTACCTTGATATAATTGAAATTAAAATTCTTGATATGGAAAATAATCTTATTTTTATATGTCGAAATTATTTCATCTTATTAATCCTTGAAGGGGGGGGGGGGGGGGGAGTGAGAGAAAATAGAAATAAAAATAATTAAAGGTGGGGATCTTTTAAGGGAATAATAGGCTCTTTATTTCTAAAGTAATATAAATTAAATCTTCACATATAAATTCTATTAATGTGCTTTAAATGCGGGGAAGATATTCAAAAATAAATAAAAAATAAAGGAGTGGCTATTCTCACTTTTTTTAATAACACTAAATAAAGATTAATTAATTCCAAGATCCATATTAATCACTTCATATATATACATTTACAGCATTGCTAGAGGCACAACAAAATACCAGCCAAAACAGCCAATAATGGGAAATTGGGCCTAAATCACTCAGCCCATTGAAAAAAATACACATAGTTAATAATGTTATTTGGGCCAAAAGTGTTAAAATGGACTTTGTTGACTGTTTTGATTGGAAAAATGTTGTTCTCCAAACATTTGTGATACATTTATATATCTCAGCAAACGTAAAACTTTGTCAAATCTTATTGCATGAATCAATAACCAATCTCACATAGTGGGATAAGACTTGTTATTATTATTGTTATATATATATATACTTATGATCAAAAATATAAAATTATTCGAATATCTTCATTCAATTAATATCTTAAGCTTAATTAGTTGGTTCTTTTGATAGACTATGTTTATGTCCAATAGAGGGACAGAAACTTTGCCTTTTATAATTTGTACTGACTTATATATATAAAGAAAGTAATTTGCAGTGACAGTTTTATATATAAGGAAAAAATAAGTGATGAAATACAACAGCTATTCTTTACTTTTGGGTCTGAGGGCAGTTGGTAATTAGAATTGATTCTCTAGCTTTTATGAGTCTGTCTTTCTTTTCTTTCTTTTGTTGGTAACTTGGTAATGTGGTTAGAAGCTATTTGAGTAAGATTTTTGTGAACTAATCCGATTGGTTTCTCATCCCCATTTGCTTGTTTGCTTGTCTGCAGTGACCCGACCTTGGACACCACTTTGTCTAGTTACATACCTATCATTCAGAAAAATTTAGCATAATTATGAAACATATTTAATATATATTCGATAATATTTATAACTACTTATTCAAACTTTTATATTAACGTTTAAATATTTCTCAAATGAAAATGGATGGTTCTAAAGAATAGTTAATTACGTAACAAATATGTGTTATATGTTAAATCCTAGGAAGCACATACACACCAATATTAAGGCGTGTCTATGCATGTGTTCTTCATGAATCTGTGTATCCGAAGGAAAATACTTTTTTAAAAGTTGGACACGTGCTGAGCACACGATGGTCACTATCTGACACGCACCACGATATAAGTTTGATACACTATGGACATAACACATTTTTCTTTTTTTTATAAACAAAACTTAAGATCAAACTCAACCTAAGTTAACTTGACTAAAAAGAAAATTTTAAATAAAATATGTAGTTTTAATTCAAAATAAGAGAAATTTTATTAAAAAATCCTAATTATATATATATATATATATATTATGTCCGGATCATGTAATTTTTAAGTTGTGTATCTAAATCTTCGTATCCGTGTTCGTGTTATGTCCTATGTCCGTGTGGTTATCCATGATTTTTTTAGGTTAAATCATACACTAATTCTCTCTATCATATAGCCTTGATGTGCTGCTTTGAGGCAACATTGACCGGTCCGATTCAATTTGTTATTATGTTTTGGATTAATAAATACAAAGAAAAGAAAAATGTTAAAAGACAGAAAGAAAGAAAGAAGCTGAGATTGAACTTTTCAGGGTTCAATTCCTTGAAACCTGGTAAAAAGGAGTGGCGCATAACACAAATGCAAAATTAAAGATCGGGAATGAATTGTTGATTTTTTTTTGTAAGAGAATGAATCGTTGAATATAATTTGAAAGATTTTTTTTCTTTAAGATTAAAGCTATATACATGCGATTAATTTAAGAATAATTGACCAATTTTATAATTCAATTAACCATCAATCTTGTCCGATCCCATATGAGATTATGTTGGATTTTCATTTTCATTTTATGTTTTATCTATTTTCATAATTTTATAAAAAAATACTTAAATAATAAAATTACATTTTTTTTCTATTTTCAGTATTTTTTGCATAAAATTAGTAAAATAGAGAAAATAAAAATTAAACCACATCTAAATTAATTTGACTTTCTGACTCTAATTCTTTTATATTTCTTTCACCAATTCTTTTTTTCTCGATAATTCAGAATCCTCACCAACCCTTATCGTTGCTAATTTGATTTTCATTCACATTTTATATAGAATTAAAAAAAGTATACTTATTATATAGTGTAATTTTACAATAATATTTAATCAGGTATTATCAAGTGTAAAAAAAAAGTAGTTTTCTATTGAGATATGACTTAAAAGTTAACGATAAAACTTATGTAACACGTATAATTTTAAAAGAAAGAATACATAGTAATTTAAAGAAAAAAAGGAAGATGTAGCTTGTTATGATGGATATTCATGAGACATACATGGCTGTAATTCCTTGACTTCTTCATCAATTAAATTCGGAAAAAGTGATGAATCCATCCATGTATGTCTTATCCTTAATGATATAGAAGGCAATGCAAGGTAAATAAAGTTCTTATAATTTGCTTGCATTGCCTCAGGTCAACTTGTATTGTGGGGCTTCAATTTAAAGTCAAAAGAACTACCACATTCTTCTGCATAATTATATGATCTGATCGATATGATCCCACTAATTCAAGATGGAAAATGTTTTCATCAAGCCTACAATATATATATATAGGTTGAGAGAGTAATATTTTTAACAGTAATATGAAAAAAATGACTTATTTTTTTATATGATTTAAAATCAATATTTTTGCTGAAAATTGTATTCTTAACCATACTATTATATTTAGGGCGTGAATAGAAACCATACAAAAATATAAGAACAATAATTCCACAAATAAAATACAGTTTTGAAAGAAATCACAAAGAAGTCAAATGACGAGATGGAGAAATAATATTTCATACCAAATAAAATTTTCCTTAAAAAAAATAAAATAACATCTATTTAATTGCATTATTCACTATTCTACCTTTCGTAATACTTCATCTGAATGTTATTCATCTTATTTTTCTTATACATTGAAAAATCAATAAATCTAAATGTAATTTAAGCCTAAATACATTAATTTTTTTAATGCGTCAAAAAGGTAACATGGAGTATTTGTTTCAAGTCAAATAGAAGACGTTCTGTTTTGAATAAGCTACATATATTTCAACGAAAAAGATTTCATCAATCCTTTACTTGGTCGTCAAGATTATGACTATATTACCATTTTCTCAGCAATTTAATTGAAAGTGGTATAATGATATATAGGCAATAAATTTCAGCAATTTCCTCCGTATTTCAAGCTAATCACAAATAATCATGAGAGACAAATGTCTTAATTATGATATATACATGCTTCATAGAAATACATTCAATTCTATTATTCCAAGGGTATTATATTCCATGCCGGATTAGCATGAATCATAAGCTATAGGCACCTAACTTTAGAATTTTTATTTATCTTGTTTAAAAAGTGGAATATAAGAGTAAAGTGGCCACCATATGAAAAGAAGAGAATAGAATCATGAGAAAGAATGGTTGGTAGGTGCCTTGGGTTTGAATTGAATGATGATGAACATAGAAGAAGAGTATAATTAATAATATAAAATATGATTTTCTAATTACATGCATTAGTATCTCTGAAGCAATTGTCTTTGATAAAGGACACATCTACACTTTCTCTACCTATAAAATAAGGGTCAATTCGACTCTACCCCAGTATACTTTTAGGTTTTAATGCATTATATATATTATTCAAATGCCAAAAGGTTCGTGAAAGCTAAGGGATGCATGCATATATAAGTATGTTAAGCAATATAATGATTTTGTATAAGGAGCCTAAGGGGCACAACTTAGCTACTTTAATATATATGTCTTATATGTTATGGTAGTAATCATATGTGTGAAGTTCCAAGGAACCCATCCCCTAAAAATAGGAAAACAAAAGAAAACTTGATGAGAAGGCATATATATTAAAAATGAAATGAAACATTAGTGCATTATTTATATAACCAAGTGATCGAAGATGCATCATGGTGATTTTTTTTAATAAAAAGAACTAATTTCAAAAGGAAAGAGGAAAAAGAACTCTTATATACAAGAATGTATTGAAAATACAAAATCATCATTTATATAACTATAGGGTTCCATGTGAAGTGATAAGAGTTATCATTTAATCCACATATCACTATGAGAATGAGATCATTTAAAAAAGAGTAATGTTACACGTACAACCAATATATAAACCAACAAGGAAGTCAACTATTAATACACAATCATTAATGTACATTTAAGCATCTAGCATTCTTAAGATATAGTCAATCAAAGTTCAAATTAAATCAGCATTAATTGTGTAGACTGCAAGTTGACTACTTCTAGTTGTACCTCTAGACTTTTCCTTTTAAAAATCGCAATTATATTTGTGTCTACCTTTAAAATGGATTCATAATAATAAAAAAAAAAAAGGGAATATTAGAGGGGGTAAAAGTCGTTTATGTCCAATATGTGGAAAGACTTATAATTTAGGAGAGTGGGAATACAATATGCATGGATGGTAGGAGGACAAGAATGTTTTGGTGCCCATTTTCTTCACTTATGGTGCACTGCATGCTTGCAATAACTCACTCTTGGGACATTCATTCATTCATACATGGTCATTATGATTTGCCAACCAAATATATAAATAGTTGGAATGGGAATGTTGCTATATATATGGGGACAAAAAAATGATGATTAATCATGTATGTGTTTTCAACCATCACTTCACATGTGAATGATGGATATATATATGCTGTAAAATAAACTACATACATATTATAGATGGTGGAGATGTGAAAGGAGTTAGATTTGTTGGATAAATATAAAAACATATGCTAACTTACAAAAGTTAACTTTTCTAGCTACAGTACACATTTGAATAATCTAGACCTCCAGTGTATTTATTTATTTTCTTGAATGATTACTTTCTAAATCATTACAGTATGTTTAGAACATTTTTGAACAAATAAATAAAAAAAGTTTAATTTCAAGATATTTATCGTCAATAATCATATGCTAAGACATTTTAGTTAGTGAATAGTTGATTAATTAAGTCAAAATCTTTTATTAATTTAGTAACGTATGATTAATTGATTAATTATTGATAATATAATTTTTTTTACATAATCAATGCATTAAAATTAAATTAAAAACACTTCCAGAAAAATATAAGTACACAAAAAGCAAGAATAATTATTTTACTTTTTATGAAGATTTAAAATAATAAGATCTATGAAGTTTCTACTTTCTAGACAGAGTGGCACAAGTCTATTCCAATTTTCATTGAACTCAAACTCTAAACGAAATCTCTTGTCTTTGTTTGTCAGCCCAAACAATCTTGGATCTAAAATTGCTGTATAGACCAATTTGAATCTATATGGACATGTGATGTGGGCTCAAATGTGATATTAATAATTTGTAGGTTTATAAAACAACCCAAGTCAAATAAAAACTTTTCTTTTTGTAACAATTATGTACTATAAGCAACTGAACGCAGAAAATAAACCCAATTCATATCAGCGTAAAAAGAAAGCCCAACAATTTTGACCGGTATTTGCTAAAATGGGTTCTGACCCTAAAACAAAAGAAAACAATTGGGCACGTGTGTATATAAAAAAAATTCACTAAATTTACTAGTTTGATGAGATTCTAAACCATTAATGCATGATTTTTCTATATTTTTGCACGGACAGTTTCACAACTAATGTAATAAATTAAAGATACTCATTTAAAAATAAACACTATAGTCTTTAAAATATTGAACTCATATGAATTTTTCACATATAATAAAATATGAAGGTTATATATTTTAAAATTTGAGATTTTAAATTTTTTTATGTTGTATTATAAAATATAGGCTATAGCCTTTAAAATATTGAATTACATGAATTTTTCAAATATAATAAAAATTGAAGGTTATATACTTTAAAATGTGAGATTTCATAATTTTTTTGTTGTATATAAAACAAAGATTATAGGCTTCATTTAATAATACAACCAAACAAATTGTTAAATCTCACATTTAAAAGTATATAACTTTAAATTTATACTATATGTGAAAAATTCGCGTGATTCAATATTTTAAATGATATAGTTTTGATATAGTATTCAATTTCTAGTATATGTGAAATATTCATGTACTTCAATATTTTAAAGGATGTAGTCTTGATTTTATAATACAACCAGAAAATTGAGAAATCTCAGATTTTAAATTATATAGCCTTAAATTTCTACTATATGTGAAAAATTCATGTGGATCAATATTTTTAAGGTTATAGTCTTCATTTTATAATACAACACATAAAAATTGTGAAATCTCACAATTTAAAGTATGTAGCATTCAATTTCTAATATAAGTGAAAAATTCATGTAATTCAATACTTTGAAGGCTTTAATCTTCATTTTATAATACAACCAAAAAACCGGGGAAATCTTATAATTTAAATTATATAGTTTTCAATTTCAAGTATATATGAAAAATTCATGTAATTCAATATTTTAAAGATTATAGTCTTTATTTTATAATACAACTAAAAAAATGGTGAAATATCACATTTTAAAGTATATAGCTTTTAATTTATAGTATATGTGAAAATTTTATTTGATCAAATATTTTAAAGTCATAGTCTTCAATTTATAATACAACCAAATACATTGGGAAATCTCACATTTTGATGTATATATCTTTCAATTTCTACTATATGTGAAAAATTCACGTGGTTCAATATTTTATAAAGATAGTCTTCATTTTATAATACAACCAAAAAAATGGTAAAATCTTACATTTTAAAGTATATAACATTCAATTTATAGAATATGTGAAAAATTCATGTAATTAAATATTTTGAAGGCTATAGTCTTCATTTTATAGGACAATCAAAACAATTGTGAAATCTCACATTTTAAAGTATATAGTTTTCAATTTTTCGTATATGTGAAAAGTTCATGCGATTCAATATTTTAAAGGCTATAGTCTTCATTTTAGAATATAACAAAAATGTGAAATCTAACATTTTTAAGTATATAGCCTTCAATTTCTACTATATGTGAAAAATTCATGTAATTCAATATTTTAAAGGCTATAGTTTTCATTTTATAATACAACAAAAAAAATGGTGAAATCTCATATTTTAAAGTCTATAGCCTTCAATTGTTAGTATTGGTGAAAAATTCTTGTAATTCGACATTTTAAAGGTTATAATCTTCATTTTATAATACAACCAAAAAAATTGTGAAATCTCACATTTTAAAGTATATAGTTTTCAATTTCTAGTATATGTGAAAAGTTCTCGTAATTCAATATTTTAAAATCTATAGTCTTCATTTTTATTATAATAAAACCAAAAAAATATGAAATCTCACATTTTAGAGTATATAGTCTTCAATTTCTAGTATCTGTGAAAAATTCATGCAGTTTAATATTTTAAAGGTTATATTCTTCATTTTATAATAAACCAAAAAATGGTGAAATCTTATTATTTTAAATTATATAGCTTTCAATTTCTAGTATATGTGAAAAATTTGAGTAATTCAATATTTTTAAAGACTACTCTCTTCATTTTATAATATAACTAAAAAAATGGTGAAATCTCACATTTTAAAATATATAACTTTCAATTTATACTATATGTGAAATATTCATGTGATTCAATATCTTTTAGGCTATAGTCTTGATTTTATAATACAACACAAAAAATCATGAAATATTACATTTTAAAGTATATAGCCTTCTATTTCTTCTATATGTAAAAATTTCATGTGAATCAATATTTTAAAGGCTGTAGTCTTCATTTTATAATAAAAACAAAAAATTATGAAATTTCACATTTTAAATTATATAGACTTCTATTTCTAGTATTAATGAAAACTCAGGTGAATTAATATTTTAAAGTCTATAGTCTTTATTTTATAATCAAACCAAAAAAATTGTGAAATCTCACATTTTAAAGTATATAGCCTTTAATTTCTAGTATATGTGAAAAATTCATTTAATTAAATACTTTAAAGTCTATAGTCTTTATTTTATAATACAACCAAATGCATTGTGAAATCTCACTTTTCGAAGTATATATCTTTCAATTTCTACTATACGTAAAAAATTCATATGGTTCAATATTTTAAAGGCTTTAGCATTCATTTTATAATACAACCAAAAAAATTGTCAAATCTCACATTTTAAAATATATAACCTTCAATTTATAGTATATGTGAAAAATTCATGTGATTAAATATTTTATTTGAAGACTATAGTCTTCATTTTATAATACAACCAAAACAATTGTGAAATCTCATATTTTAAAGTATATAGTCTTCAACTTCTAGTATATGTGAAAAATTCATGTAATTCAAAATTTTAAAGGCTATATAGTGGTCATTCTAGAATACAACCAAAACAATTATAAAATCTCACATTTTAAAGTATATAACCTTCAATTTATAGTATATGTGAAAAATTCATGTAATTAAATATTTTGAAGGCTATAGTCTTCATTTTATAATAAAACAAAAAAAATGTGAAATCTCAAATTTTAAAGTATATAGCCTTCAATTTCTAGTATATGTGAAAAATTCATGTGGTTCAATATTTTAAAGGCTATAAGTCTTCATTTTATAATAAAACCAAAAATTGTGAAATCTCATATTTTAAAGTATATAACCTTCAATTTCTAGTATATATGAAAAATTCATGTGATTCAATATTTTAAAGGCTATAATCTTCATTTTATAATACTACCAAATACATTGTGAAATCTCACATTTCGAAGTATATATCTTTCAATTTCTACTATATGTGGAAAATTCATGTCATTCAATATTTTAAAGGATATAGCCTCCATTTTATAATACAACAAAAAAAATAGTGAAATATCACATTTTAAAGTATATAACCTTCAATTTATAGTATATGTGAAAAATTCCTGCGATTAAATATTTTGAAGGCTATAGTCTTCATTTTATAAGACAACCAAAAACAATTTTGAAATCTCACATTATAAAGTACATAGTCTTCAATTTCTAGTATATATGAAAAATTCATGTAATTCAAAATTTTTAAGGCTATAGTCTTCATTTTATAAGACAATCAAAACAATTGTGAAATCTCACATTTTAAAGTATATAGTCTTCAATTTTTACTATATGTAAAAATTCATGTAATTCAAAATTTTAAAGGTTATAGTCATCATTTTATGATACAACCAAAAATATGGTGAAATCTCACATTTTAAAGTCTATAGCTTTCAATTTCTAGTATATGTGAAAAACTTTTGTAATTCAATATTTTAAAGGTTATAATCTTCATTTTATAATAAAACCAAAAAAATTGTGAAAATCTCACATTTTAAAGTATAGAGTCTTCAATTTCTAGTATATGTGAAAAATTCATGTAATTCAATATTTTAAAGATTATAGTCTTCATTTTATAATAAAACAAAAAAATGTGAATTTTCACATTTTAAAGTATGTAGTCATCAATTTCTAGTATATATGAAAAACTCATGTGATTCAATATTTTAAAGGGTATAGTCTTCCTTTTATAATAATATCAAAAATTGTGAAATCTCACATTTTAAAGTATATAGCCTTCAATTTATAGTATATGTAAAAAATTTATGTGATTCAATATTTTAAAGGTTATAATCTTCATTTTATAATACAACAAAAAACGTTGTGAAACCTTACATTTTAATAAATTATTTAATTTCTAATATATGTGAAAAATTCATGTAATTCTATATTTTAAAGGATATAGTCTTGCTTTTATAATACAACTAAAAATATTGAGAAATCTTAAATTTTAAAGTATAAAGTCTTCAATTTCTATTATATGTGAAAAATTCATGTGGATCAATATTTTAAAAGCTATAGTCTTCATTTTATAATAAAATAAAATAATGTAAAATCTCACAGTTTAAAGTATATAACTTTCAATTTCTAGTATATGTGAAAAATTCATGTAATTCAATATTTTGAAGGTTTTAGTCTTTATTTTATAATATAATTATAATCAAATATATTTTGAAATCTCACATTCAATTTCTACTATATGTGAAAAATTAATGTGGTTCAATATTTTAAAGAGTATAGTTTTTATTTTATACTACAACCAAAAAATGCTAAAAACTCACATTTTAAAGTATATATCTTTCAATTTCTGCAATATGTGAAAAATTATTGTGTTTCAATATTTTAAAGGCTATATAGCCTTCATTTTATAATATAACCAAAAAAATGGTGAAATCTCACATTTTAAAGTATATAACCTTCAATTTATAGTATAAGCGCGCTTATACTATAAATTCATGTGATTAAATATTTTGAAGGCTATAGTCTTCATTTTATAAGACAATCAAAATAATTGTGAAATCTCACATTTTAAAGTATATAGTCTTCAATTTCTAGTATATGTAAAAAATTCATGTAATTCAAAATTTTAAAGACTAGTCTTCATTTTATAATGCAACCAAAAAAATGGTGAAATATCACCTTTTTAAATTTATAGCCTTCAATTTCTAGCATATTTGAAAAATTCTTGTAATTCACTATTTTAAATGTTATAATCTTCATTTTATAATACAACCAAAAAAATTGTTAAGTCTCACATTTTAAAGAATATAGTCTTCAATTTCTAGTACTAGTATATGTGAAAAATCCATGTAACTCAATATTTTAAAGGCTATAGTCTTCATTTATAATAAAAAAAAATGTGAAATCTCACATTTTAAAGTATATAGCCTTCAATTTCTAGTATATGTGAAAAATTCATGTGGTTCAATATTTTAAAGGTTATATTCTTCATTTTTTAACAAAACCAAAAATTGTAAAATCTCACATTTTAAAGTATATAACCTTCAATTTCTAATATTTGTGAAAAATTTATGTGATTCAATATTTTAAAGGCTATAATCTTCATTTTATAATACAACCAAAAACTTTGTAAAATGTCATATTTTAAAATATATAGTGAAAAATTTAAGAATGTTTGTGAAAAAAAAACAGGTGTTATATATGATGGGAGAAGGAGATATAGTCATTCTTAAATGCACCCAAAGCATCATAGAAATATGTTTTATACATAGTCAATAAAGAGAAATTTCAAATCAAAGTGAATATATATGATGGGTTCTAACTAAATATCACAATGTTAGTGAGTATGAAATTAATTTTAGAAAAAAAAAGTATGCATAAAAAGAAATTGAAAAGGAGCGAGTTAATGACATTTGCTAAGATTTTAAGAGTAGAAAATTTGCCTTGAAAAAGAAATCAATTTTTATTAAAACTCCGGAAATTTTCTAATCATAGTCTCCTTAACAATTGCTCTTAAAGTAATGGTTGAACAAACTCGATAAAAAGTTTAGTGATTGGAATTAATATTAATTAAGTGTTAACTAACTTTTAATTATACAATAAATATTTTAATGTATTTAATAGCTTGGCCGATCACATACGGAATCAAGATGATGCCCCACTATACCAAGCAATAATATATCAAGTTTCTCGCACAAAAAAGCAAAAATCAAAGCAGTAATGTGTGTTGTATATCAAAAATACATTCAATAAATATTGAGCGTGTGCTATATTTCATACTTAATGTATGTTATACGTATAGCACACATTACGTATAATATATATCACACGTTAGATATTCAATGGATGTATTTTCGATGTACAAGAAACATTACTGTATATTAAGTTATTAATTAACTTTCACAACATATATACCAAAGCGCTAGCCTAGCACTTGAGAATTTGATGGTCTTATTACTTAATTCCCTTAATTACAGTTAGAGTGGGGTCTTGTTTACTAGATTTTCGACATGTCAAAATTGTCATGTCTTAAGATAATGAAGAAAAGTCATAGTGAAGTATGATTAGGCTTGGACCGTATCATGTGAGATTGATCAGAACCAGTAAATTAGAGGTGCTGCCCCACTTATTATATCATATATTCTGGTACGATAATTGCTAATTCAGTTACTATCTTTGGTCTTTATGCTGCTAAATTTGGCAAGCATTTGTTAGGTGTGTCACTTCAGAGGAGATGAAGTGGGAGACAACAGAATCAAATTTGAAGGAATAAGATCACTTTTAATCTGTTTATACACAATACCAAATAGTTTGGCTCACTTAAAATTTAACTTACCTATTTAGCACTTTATAATATATATCAATAGTATATTGTGTTATGATCTAGGAGTCCCGAACATAAAATTCGAAGGTAATAAGTATATAGATCTTCCAACTTATATATACATTACTTAATCTATTATTAACCGATATGAGATAACTTCTCATCTTTGAAACTCGAAGTCACAATGAATTTCTGAGATGTATTGACAAGAAAATGACTTAGGAATTATGGTAAAAAAAAACAGTATTTGTCATATGCTTACTAACTGGGGTACGTTTTCTACCCTAGTTTGCAATTATGTAAGTCACTAGACTCTTAAATTATTCTAAAAATGATTTAGTCAAATTGTAAATAGTATATAAAATTATATATGTTTAAATGAATACATGACATTTAAATGAAAAATGCTCTTTGGTAACAGAAGCATTCATAAGAAAATGTAAAGAACAAAGTCGAAATGTTTTTAGTTTTTCATAATCTCTTTGTCCTGTTTCCCATTATTCGTGGACTAAATATCAAGTTTTACTGTTTTGTATTAAAAATTTATAATCAATCAGTGATGGATAAAAATACATGCCAAGGAACAAATAAAACCCATGTAATTCACACAAGGATTCGTTTCGTAATACTATTGGCCATAACACATTGATTTCGTCATTCTTCCATCATTTTCATAAGAAACTAGGACGTAGACACCAAAATAAAAATAAAATAAAAAAATAGGACGTATCAGGAGAATTTTTATTGAATAAAATATAGTAAACAGTAATTAAGACTAAAAGCATATAAAGTGGTTAGTGACGCCAAATTCCACTTTTTTTAAGAGAAAAATTTAGATTAGAACAGACACCACCGTCAAAACAAATCATTAAGCTCAACGGAATTTTATAGTGGAATTTACATTCACCAAATAGGGTTCTTCAAGATTCGAACTAAGTCATGCCTAGTATGAATAGAAGGCTGAACCGGGTATGTCAATCCTCTTTGTCACGTGAATTACGTCCAGCAGAAATAATGCTATTATTGTTATTCAAGCATTATTGTTATTACTCTGCCTATTAATAGCCAAGGTGCTGATCACATTTCAGTAAAGACTAATTATCTTATAAGGTTCTTAGTTAAGAAAGAAAGACAAGGCAATTAAGTTATGGAATCAACAAAACCAACACTATCACTATCACTCATCATGTTCTTGCTTCACTTCTTCTACATAACACTGTGCTGCTTACGTGGCAACCTAGCGCAAGCTGTTGAAGTACCAAAGTACACAGTGATACGCTCTGAATCTGATTTTCAGATCAGACTCTACACTGAATCCTCTTGGATCTCAGCTCTTGTTTCTGGAAATTCCTTCGAGCAATCCACCAAAAGCGGATTTCACAGGTTTTTTTCCATTTAAATTCTAAGTTTTGAGCAATCCTCTTGCATAACTCATGTATCGTCTCACATAACATTTAAATACGGTCTACATTCCATCTGACAATAGATGAGATTCTTCAGATAGTTTAATCACGTAACATTATTTCTTTCTCCTATATATGTTAATCATGCCCGCCCCCAGGTTGTATCAATATATTCACGGCGCGAACTCGAATTCGTCGAAAATGGCATTCACTGCTCCGACCTTAACATCATCATCCTCAGGGGTTGGAGGCAGCTATGTTGTAAAGATGTATGTATCAGCTCACTTTCAGGGGAAGCCTCCTCAGGCCAATCCTGAACTGATGCTGCAGATAGAGAAGTGGAGAAAGCAGTGCATTGCAGTTAGGAAGTTCAGTGGGTATGCCAAAGATGATAACATTGGGAAAGAGATTGAAGCCCTTGTAAGCAGCATAAACAAAAGGCGCTTAGATGGAGACTCAGCAACAATACAAGAAAAGGGCTCTTATACCATTGCTCAGTACAATGCTCCTACTACTCCCACTGGTCGCGTAAATGAAGTGTGGATAAATTTGTCAGCAGAGGGTTGTCCACCTTCTAAGTAGAGTACTGTATATTTCTCTTCTTTTCAGTGCTACTAGTGCTTTTTGGAGTGTCTTTGTTTCAGTGATATTGTGTGTGTTTTGTCTTTTGGAGTCGCGTGTTTCAGTATCTGTGACTGTGTCATTATAATTGAGTATCTTATCTTGGTTCATTTTGTGCAAATAATGCCTCCTAGAAGAATATATGCATCAAATTAACATTTTTTGAGAGCGTTACAAAGGATGAGAGGGAAATAGGGAATATATTTAAATACTGTGTTACACCTTCTCCATCTAAAAATTAACAGTGCTATTTAGTGCCAAGAAAAAATCGATAAAGAATTTGCAAACTATGTGGCAAGTGCAGTGTCCAATCACATCCAAGAGAAAAATACCATTGTGGGCCCTGCATACTGTACAAGGTGGGTCGGAGGTATAAAATGTGTCTAAAATTTCATTGGCACATAATTTGTGCTTATGCAACAAAAATATTGATGAACAAAACTTCAGTCAATGAATGTACAATTATTAATATTACTGTATATAATACATATCTTATTCCACGTAAAATGTACATTTTATGTTGTTCACTGAAAATCTGGTGTTTAGCCAGCAATTTTGTATCTAAAATTCCTTAGACTCTAATGAAACACTCTTATTATTGAAGTCACACTACGATCATCTCATGAAGTTAGTCTATCAGCCACTAATGCTCTTAAAAGGAATGATTAGATACAGCAACTTCGATTCACAGTGCTAACATCAAATTCAACTTAGTTATCAAATAGAGCAGAACAAAGCACAATTTGAAAAGGTACTCAGGATATTGAAATAATGAATTCTATGGCATATTATTGAAACTAACTATTACGTTGGCCTCAAGTAAAATTCAGTCATGATTAGGAAGAAGAAATTTCAGATAATTTATAGTGGGTGAAAAGAATAGGACAATACTAATTTACATTATTTCATGTTTACATTTGTAATTATTCTTTATTTTATGATATCAGTTACATTAAATCTATAAGACAAGTCTGGTAATCCGCAGGTCTACTCTCAAACTCGCAGAAGCTCCATCGCTTGCTCGCTTTGGAAGCTTCATGATGAACGGGTATGAAGATAGTTGACTTACGTGGATATGGCGAGAAGGGTCTAGCGGCTTTACATTTGTGGTCTGGTCTGGACAACATAGACTTTTCCGTCCCTGATGACACCCTCAATGTCCTGAGGAGAGCCATACAACTCTTCAATCGCATTTCCAGCACTAGCAATGCTTGACAAGATTGAATGGCGGAAACTACCATCAGTTATCAGTTTGTCAGATGAGTAATCAAGCACCACTTTCTCCTCTTCATCCATTGGCACACTGTTCACACAGGAAATTCAGTCAACCAGTGTCAGAAAACGTGAGAAAAACCGTGAAATTGATGCTTTAATATATAAGCGGGATTGACAGAACTTGATAGAGTATTCCCAGACATATAAGACTATGCTCTTATCCTTGGCACAACATTTTTAAGCTTAAGACAAGTAAGGCTGGTCAAACTTATTGTTCATTTTATTTCAGACTTCCTGTGACTTTAATCTATTTTCTGCCACATTTTCATTTTGCTTACAAGGGGATAAAGTGATCCACTTCATTTAGATGAAAACAAAACAATTAGATACAATTTGTTCCTCAATTTTCTGTTAAGTAAATTAAAGATGCTTGTTGAAGAAGAGATGTGCAATGCCAAAGTTTACCTGTCATAAAGGCCTGCTCCAGCATAACCTTCCAGATCTTCACCGTTGGAATCAGATCGAAAAATAATTGATCGTCTAATAAATAGGCCGATAGGTTTGCTAGGATAACCCAAGACCTAAAGATATGACCAAAAACATTAGCAAAATAATGGAAGATTCATATGATTAATGCAGCGCTGGTAAGTATGTAAGTTCCTATATGTCCACTCTGATTTTCTATTATTTTTATTTTATACAACAATGTGATTGTGTAGGTGCTAGGTCATTGCCGATAAGCAACATAGTGCATATCATAGAAATGGTTTATGACAAGACATTATGACATTAATTGACACATGTAGCCAACCTTACTTAATGGGAAAAACTGTGGTGGTAGCAGTTGTGGTATGTTTGTAATCATAAAAAGAATGATAACTAAGCCTACAATACACAAACCTACTAGAAAGAAAGTGCTATAACAGAATTCAGAATTACCTGAGGCGAGTTCAAATCATGTTTTTTGCAGATAAAACTCAAAGCACGACCAGGATAAGCTCCAACTAGTGTTTCTCCAAGTCCCTTAACAACCTACATCAAAAGAGTAAGACACTTAATGCCTTTGCTTGTTTCCATTTTCATCGAATGGTGAATATTATTTTGGGTAAGTCTTAAAATGCTGAATATGTCTCTACAAACATGTGGAAGTAGAAGCGTAGGCCCAAAAACATTAAATCATTTAATTGTACCTCAGCATATATTTCCGATGAGTCTCCAGAGGACGGATTAGTTGTGTGGATGACAAAAGCATAGTCAGCATTTATCACTTCCTGAACAAGCACAGCCATGGAAAGATAATCGTGGTCGAGTTTCACTTTTCTTGTGCTGAAGTATGCTCTTTCATTCCACTTTGAGCCCCACACCTTTTTGTGAATCAAACAAATCGAAGATTAATTCTTCCTAAAACTTCAAGCAAGTTAAATAAACTAAACGACTAAAATAGCACTTTGCCAAGACGTGTTTTGATTGCACATTACTAGCATGTGAAGTGCAATAATTTTGAGTAAAATTTAATGAAGTCAAGAAGTAAAAAGGAAAATTAATGGATTGGCAAATTGAGCTAAAAATTGCATAGCAAAATAAATCAATGTCATAAACTTAAATTAAAATTCTACAGTTTTAATTTTTAAAAATCCATTCCTGTGTCAGATTAAGGATTGCAACATTCTTGATCTTTATGAGATAGACAACAAATTCAGAAATATAGGAAAAGGTGGATGAACAATTATGGAGAAGGGTGATTCAGGGCATAGCCCCTGAGAACATGTGACTTACAAAGGCAAAAGTTATTTGTAAAAATTATTATTTAATAAGAAAACGAAAGAAAAGAGCACATAAGATCAGCCTCTGATAATGCCACAGAAAATTTTCATGTTTATGTTTTCCATGCAAACTATGCAAGGTAGTAGACTGTGGCCCAATTATACAAAAAAAAAAATCTTTCTTTTTGGATCAAGATATATTACAGCCATCTTTGGCAAATTCGTGGAATATAAATATACATTACAATTTACATACATGGAGATAAACCTTACCTTTTTTATAGCCTTCCATGCTTGCTCCCAGCGTTGTTCACCTTCGTCACCAGGCCAAGGCATTCCAGAACTCTTCATCTTAGTTTTCAACTCCTCTACCTGCAAATAACTTCCCATTAGCTGGAATTGGCTAGATAGATCAAATGATCTCAATCAAAAACATTTTTTTTAATTTATTAGAGAAAATCTTTTCCAATTCATATGTAATTGTAAGAGTCAAGAATTAATATGTTTGTCATATCATGTCTCTGTCATGACTACTGCTAAAAAGAACATACCAATTTGGATGGTGCATTCAACTGTAAGACTGTTTCACGAATCTCCTTGAGGGCACTGAAATCTCCCTCATTTAACTTCCTTTTCAGAATATTGATCTTATCAGCCACAGCCTGTGAATACAGAGTAAAGAGTAACTAAGTCAAAGCTGCCATAGATCAAATACAATAAATAGGGTAGCAATTCAACAGCCAGAAGTAGAAGTCAATGTGTGTTTGTATTACCAAATCACTGTTTCCATCAAACAACAAAAGAACTCTAACTAGTTAACAGACATGTAAATCCAAACATAAGATAACCATATTGGAGATAAGAAACAACATGTAGAACCTGATTAGATTTATCAGAAAGAACATGTTCAAAAACTCCAAATGGTAGTGCAACTGAGGTAGGAATTCCAATCCAAGAAGGCACTTTTCCTTTTAAATAAGCGATATTACGTGATTTAGCTCCAACCTGGGAAAACACAGCGCTATGCTAGTCAAGCTTAAGAAACACTGAACTGTTTCGCCAAAATGATGGCTAGAAGGACAGCGACACAAGTAAAAAAAACTACAACTGTATAAAATTGATGCTGCCTTTTAAAAATCTAACCATTTCACCAGTGAATTCCTCAGACGAGATAGCATATTGGCCACTAAACTGTTTTCTGACCAAAGATATGGGTGGCACAGAACCAGTTTCTTTCAGGTGAGCTGATTTGTCATCAATAAGCTCACCCTCCTTGACCTCACTGTAGGAAATCCCAAAAAATTTAAGAAAAATAGCATCAGAAAGGAAATAGAACTCAGCAGTTTAGATTTTTTGGCAGGAGATGAAGTCATTCTTTTATTAAAAGGAATTTTATCTCATATACAGGATATGGGCACAATGTATAAACCACTAAAACATAGTGAAGATATGAAGCACATTGAGATATTATTAATATTATTGATATGATGTTTGATTTAGGATGATAGAAGTTGATACTCGTTGAAACTAGTATAGGAAGTAAATTAATCTTTTTCTGTAAATATGTGTATAAATCCCTGAAATTGAGGGGTTTGTTTCTGTAGCATTCAATATACATCCATGAAGCTGATAGGGTTTCCTCTCAAGCAATTAGACACAAACCAATCTCAGATTCAAGTTAAAGCAGAAATATTACCTATAAACTATATCAGCAGATGTAGGTTTTAAGCGCAAGAGCTTTCCTTTATTTGCTTGGATGTCGCCCAAGATATTGGGATCAAAACATGTAGCAAAACATACCTGAAAATTTTGAAACGTTATTATTTGAAAGCTAAAGCATGTAAAAATCTTATTGATTTTACAGATTGCTTCTTACTCTATTAATTAAATTAATGAAAACCACATTCAATAACAGGTTAAGGGAGGTGCAAGAGTGTCAAGTCTTTCAACATTGATAATTGGTCAAGTTTTTAATTTAACATCATATCAATTCGAGGGATATCACGGGTTGGATGTTTAATCAAATGATAATCAAGCTTAAAATCAACTGAAAATGAAGCAAATTTGTTAACAACTACAAAGAATTTGTTTTTAAGACATAAGTCGCTGATGAAGTGCATTAATTTGCAGTTTGACCATTCACTAAGTCTAAACCATTTCATTATACTTAAAAAGTGACAGCATGTTCTTTGCCTATACGATTGATAAAGCACCAAATTAAAGCTCAAATACGCAGTTGCATCATGTAATGGTAGTAGTCGCCTTAAGTATCACCAAAAACCTAGCTATCCAAACAATGATACCTTGCTATTTCTTGCCCGTACAGAAACATGAGATAGAACATCTGGCATGTCAGGTGTCAACACAGCAACTGTACCATCTGGAATTTCTTCCTCTCCTTTTACACTCTTTGCTACCAAAATTGTAGGCCGATCATATGATTTGTTTTGAACAGCAAGCAACTCATCCACAACCTCAACATATCCAACGGTTTCAACTGGGCTAATAACCTGCCAGCTGTTCCAAGCCAGGTAGAGTTGCATTAGAAGGCTATCACTATCAAAGCAACTGAATGATGATATTACAGTATAACATGCAAATCACGTTATAATGACAGAGAAATCAGAGACTAAATTTGAACAAGCAAGATCATGTTCCACCTTCCAAGATTAGCTGTCTTTCTGAGTACAGGATCCAGTCTATTGAGAAGAGTAGACAATGAAGCAGCAGATCCAGCACGGATAATTTCTTCAGTAAATATTTCCACCTGCAAGAGGAAATTTTATGGAGAGAAACAAGGAGGGGAAAGGAAATATATAATGTAAAATATCAAGACATACCGCCCATCTGTCCACACCAAGTTGTGATCCAAGGTATTCAGCCGCAGGTTGCAGAATCTGATGGTATGACTCTGCCTTGTGTGCGAGTGCAAGGCGTGTTCTGTCAAGGACTGATTTTGCATACAGTGCCCAATGACTGTCTTTACTCTTGCACATGCTTAAGGCAACATCCCATCCCTTCAAAAGAGCAAAAAATAAAAATAAATTATGACATGGATATTTTCCATTAACTAGACATATAAATTATGATCAAATATAACATCATAGATATTACTTCCATTTAGCACCAATTTAAAATAAAATATGTGATTTTCTACTATTGTCATCAGCCTTGTATAATCAGTTTTGGCAAGTGCTTGATTTTTCTCAAAGCCAGACATGGCTGATAAATGCTAATTTTGGAGAAATGCTCTTTTCTGTCTCAGGATAGAGGATACTTTTGATTATAAGCTATTTTGAACACAAAATAAGCTAATTCAAACACAGTCTATAAATTGCTGCAGTTAAAAGAACCTCCCACATTGTTTGAATACATGATTTCAAATCATTTCAGAGTGATTGACCAGGAGAACTCGTGTTACATAATGAACAGCTACAAACGATAACAAAGGTCATGATAGTATCCAGAAACAAGCTCAGCACACATTATGGATCTAAATTTATTTGTACTACCAACCCCTTTGCTACCTTTCCTCCGTCAATTATATTCAGTTTGTATTTAAAACAAATAACATGCTTAAAACAGGGTGTCAACAGTTAAAAACCATCTTCTCTAAGAGTTTAAGTTGTTAGGTGAAGGTTCATCAATGTTTTTTATACTTAATATACCCTTCATGCAAGAGTCCTTTGGTCTTGAAGCATGGACAATGGACCATCCCACCTACCTTATGCATAAATTCAACTTTTATTTTTGAAGAATGGAGTTAATAAGGAATGCGCAGGATCACTTAGTAAGGCTCTAAAACCATGTTAAAAGGTTCTTAAATGGTTTATATTTAAGACAGTGCAAAATTGAACTCGTTACTGTTCTGTGAAAAAAATACAGATGACAGACTAAACATCTTGTCTTCATAAGCCTGAATCTGCATATTGATATGATTGACAGGACTAATACGCACAAAATAAAAATGAACATGAGTCTATACTATCATTATACCTTCAAACAGTAGATAAGATCCTCATTGTCATCCGATGAAAGTGCAAGATTTTCCAGAACCAAGCAAATGAAGTACATTATTTTCTGCATAGTCCACAAATCATAATATGAGAGTTTATATCTTTTCATAATAGTGCACAACAACAAAAATTGCAAGCAAATTTTAAGAACAATTAGACCCTCACAGCAGGGAGTCACCTCAGGTCCAGCATTGTTTAATTCCTCATATCCCCTTTCTACTGCTGTTCTAACAGTTGAATCAAGGGCGACATCTAAAAATAAAAGATCTTTCAGACGAGTTTGGGATTTATGGAGTGATGGGCGGAGTTCTTGACGAGCCTCCAGCAAACCCTATAGCAAAAACATGAAAACAAAACAAAACAAACAAACAAACACAAAAATATGTATGCATTAGAGAAAAAGTCAATGGTATATTTGCAAACAAAAAGATAATTATTCACTATATCCAAGGAGCATAAACCTCGAGAAGTGGTTCAACATTCTTATCTTCAATGTGCTCCAAGACATATTGAAGTAATTCCTGCTCAGATGCATAAAAATATTAAAACTTTACAATTCAGAAAGACATAACAGTATCACAACAGTTTCAAAAGAAGTTAGATAACATTACAGGAAAACCAGATGGCAAACCAGACACTGGATTAATATGCACCCCAACCATGAAGCCCTGACCCTGTGGAACAATAAAATATAAATTAATAACATGAAAATCCCTCAAATATAGGAAAAGGATGGTGCCCTGGGAGACATAAGTGTTAGCAAGATTATTACCTCAGCTTTGTAGCCCATGCAATTTGCTATAGCAGATTCAAGATCAGCACCTGAATGAACTGCCTGCATATTATGTAATTAAACATAAATTATCACTTGGAAAATATAATCCAACAGATCAGTCAAATATGTCAAGTGTACCAGGGTAAGTAAAACAGGATTGTACAAAGCTTTCTTAGAGGAACACACTGAAATAATCAGTAGTAGTAATGGGTTCCTATACAATGCAAGGTAGAAATCCATTGAAAACCCCTCCCCCTGTGCAGCATATTGTTGGAAAAAACAATCCATATCTGAAAGAAATTAAACTCCAACATATTGACTTTCTTGTGCTGTTAGGCATACATAAAGGTGTATGCTGCAACATTTCACTCATGATCATATTCCAATCTAGATGCACCCATATTAACACAGCCACAAGAACCATTGCAGAGAAGAAAATAGCAGAAAAAGAACCATAATGTGCAATCACCAGTGAAAAGAGAATAAGAAAGAAGGAAATTTTAAAACAGAATTAAAGCCACATATATGAAACCAACCTTCAAAGTCCTCATGTAGTGTCCTAGATCACGCAAAAGACCTTCCTTCTGATCTCTCCTGAAATTTGGTTCGGAATGGATGGCTCGATCATAGCTCAGAAGACGTTCTTTCGTTATTCCATTGTCATTTAATGTTGTCCAGTAAACACCAATATCAAAGTCACTATTTATATAATCAATTAAAGCCTGGACAGATTTACCAAAATACCAAAGGTGAGGATGATAAGGCAAACCATAAGGAATAACAGAGATCAACAACTTCATTACCTGACAGATTACAACATCATCAGGACTAGTGTTATTGTGCAGCTTCTGGTGCCATTCCTCCATCATTCCACCCTTGCAATCATTATTCCTCTGCGAGTCAAACAGAAATATTCCATGTCATTTAAGAACCATAAATGTGCACAGAAAGGAAATATGCAAAAACTAAGGGATACCAAATAAAAACTAAACATACTTGAATAACAAGGATTTCATCTCGAATTCGCTGTCCCACATCACCTTCACCTCCACGACCAACAGTAGACAAGATCATCCGAACAAGTTCCCTATGCTGTGGATAACTTGTATAAACATTCTGGAGCAAGTCTGTGAGCCTATCCTGTGCTTTACTTATCTCACTGTTCCAATAGAAAATGAATACTTGTGATCAGAAGTGGGACAAGCATAAACAAGAAAAGACCCCATAAGATAAATAGCAAGTCAAATTGCTTGTTTACCACCCCCACCCTAAAAAAATAAAAAATAAAAACTAACCAAACCTAAAGCAGAAAGTCAGACATTGCAATTCATAATCCAAGTCATGATAAACATTTTATAGGTAGTCTACCGTGGCTTCACGTTGTAATTTTTGTTCCATATGAGCTGCCTCGTAGCCATGAATCTCATCCACACCAAAATCCCCGCAAGACCCAACTTACCAGAATTTTTGGCTTGATCCATCAAATCTGAAGCAATGTTAAACCTGAGAAAAAATAGTATGAGTGGCTAGCCCAGATTAAACTGAACAAAGTAAGATCTTAAAAAATATTCTGGTGATCACATTAAATCACCAATTATGGTGTGTAAGATGTTGATGAAGGGTAAGTTTTTATGATCATGTGTCCTCATACACAGGGAACTTCATTCAGCCGAACGTGTCACAGTTGGCTTTACAATTGAAAAGAGAAAAAAAAATTATCATTTTGTGAGAACTTTGACATGATCAGTTTTCTTAAGACCTTGTATGTGAACTTCATTTCTACCATTTTGTGATAGATGAAAATAATCCAAAAAAGTTCTTACAGGATTACTCACCGATGCATAAAGGACTTTTGTGCCTCCCCTTCCATTTCTGCTATTTTATCCAACAAAAACTTGGCTGTACCTTTTCCATCACCAACATCCTTTCAATGGGGGAAAAAGGAAACTTGTTGATGTAAATCACAAGTTTATAAACCACAATATATCATATATGTGTGTGTGTGTGTTTCTGTTCATTAAGAGGAATCTCTATTACAATTTCAGGAAATTTAACCTTTTGAATCTTCCTCTTCTCGCTAAATTCAATATAAAAATTTGACCCATTGTTCTTTATCCATTTTCCATCTGACAGAATGACAAATGGTATTCCTTTAAAAGTATCTTCTTCAACCTCAATATCTATTGCTTGGACCTGAAAATTTGATTGATATAGTTAGATTTGTTTTTAAAATGCAAATCGCAAAGGCTAGAGAGATTAAAGTTAGAACTTCAGATAAATTTTTTAGACACCTCATAAGAAGGTTGAGATGAAGAGACAGCTTTGAAAGTTGTTTCAGCAGCCTCCTGAAATGTAACAGAACCAGGGGGCAGAGCACTTGCAGGTGGTACCTAAGATCGCCACGGTGTTTCATGCAGAGATATGTTAGATATAAAATCATTCATATGTCTCTAATTAGTATATCTAATAACTTATGCATGATGTTGGAGCTTCTATGAACAAATGGTCTAGAGTTCGATCTTTGCCGCCCGTCATACTTCGAAATAAAATAATTGAATTTCAGCACAAGGTACAACGGACTTGTGCATAATTTACACATCATGTCCAATAGACATTCACGTGAAGAGACGTGTTAATTATAAAATCAATCATGTGCAACCAATAGCTCAAAATTTTAGAAGATATGTTTCATGACTCAATATAAAACAGAGACATAAATTTCAACATCCAAAATGATCATTCTAATTTTAAAGTTAACAAACAATAAACTCACCAACCACTCTCCAGACGATGTTTTAGATAAGGCCCAGTGAAGTGTAACAGGCATTTGGGAGTCTGTAGCCAGGTGAACCTTTACCTTACCAGCGTCTTTGGTAACAAGGACCTTAAATATATGAAAAACTATCAAAATTAAGATCATCATCAAAAGGAGACCTGCTAGCAGAAAGAGGCGAATAGGGAAGCAAACATCAAATTGATCAAATTATCTCACCAGAAGATCATTTCCATCAATCTTGTAAACTGCCTTATTCAAAACAAGACCCTGGCCATTCTCTTCCCTTTCCTTGGCATAACGTTCAATTACTGTCAAGGCCTTTGGAGCATCTACATATGGCTCTTGTTCAACTATATCTTCAGCAACATTTTTGTTGATAAGCTGCATTAAATCTCTCTTTTTCCTCTGTATTCTTTCAACACGAAAGTATTTTTTGGTTTTCAATTGCTTGGCAACTTTAGTTTGTATCTCTCCTTTGATAATCTTATTCCGAATCTCATCCAAAGAAGCACCCTTCTCAAGCTCGGCTTGTAATTCTTTTCTTGCTTCCTCAAATTCCACCTAAGAAATGAGTGCAATCAAGTCTAGTTAGATACACGAAGCAATAAAATGAGCATTGTAATCTTCACAGTATAAGTAATTAATACTCAACAGAAAAAAAGAAAACCAGGAAGGATATTACATAGTTACAACTTACAAGTTGTTGTTCTGGAGAGTAGTTAGGCTTCCCAGCTTTTTCCCAACGTATATAAGCTTGAATCTGTACAAGTTCATCAGGGATGGTCTTTGTTTCAGTCATTTTTTCAGCCTTTGTTTCAGAAACATAATTTTCTTTTACTTCAGTGGCATTATTTTTAGTTAACCTCGCTCGGAGGTCTTGTACAGAAGTACCCCTAGCTACTTCTTCCAATAGTTCACGTCGAGCTGCTTCATATTCCGCCTGAGATAATTGAGGGAGAAATCATAAGAAGATTGTGGATGAGCAGAAGAAAAATGCAAAAATTCTTCTGACTTAAGCATTGAAAATTTGAAATATACCAAGCTAACAGTTCTGTCAAATTTAAAATTAAATAAAAAAGGAGAGAGAATAGAAGCATTGTAATAAAGGTCATTTCTATCTGCACTTGGACCATACAGTACATATTTTGGTCATAAACCTAAATCAAAGGAAGGAATTTAATTATCAAATTTCTATGAAAAAATTAAACATGTGGCACATCTGCTTGATTACTGACCTTTTCTTGCTCTGGAGTGTACATTTGCTTACCCTTTCGTTCCCACCTCAGATATGCTTGAATTTGTACAAGATCTTCCGGAACTGAAACTTGTTGAACCATCTTATCTTTTACTGGTAACTTGATGTGAAAGTTCTCACCATTGTTTTTAAACCTTTATTCAGAGAAGAAAAAGAACATTGTTCAATATCACCATAAAACTCTGAATTGAACGTAGTGTAGAAAAGAAATAATACTATGAAATGTGTACCACTTATTTTGAGATTCATCAAGTATAAGGAACTCAATGGCTTGTGCAGCAGGATCGTCAATTTCTATTTTAAGTAAAGATCCTGAGCCAGACTAAAAAGAAAAAGTAACAGGAGAAAATAATCAAAACTATATTTAAACCAGTCAAGACAGTCATCATTCATCAATATTCTTGGAAAGTAAACCTTCTCTCTTGCAGTTATCAACAGGAACTTACTTTAACAAAAGGAGATCTAAGAGCTCTGTTCTTATAAACTTTAGTTCCATCTGGGCAACGTGAAGGAAGTACCCACTTCCTGGAAATAGGAAATAAGTGGAAGGGGATAAAAAACTCCATCAAGTTACAAGGTTGATTATAAGTTATTATTAACTAGTTCAAATACCTAAAATGTCTGAGGAATATTTATAACTTTGAAAGACTAGTATTACATACCCTTGCCTATCATGTATAACTCCCCAATGTAAAACCAGAGAGCCACTACTATTTGAAACCTGAATATTTACTAGAATTGGAGTTCCTGGGGCTGAAGAACTAACACCAACCTGCTCAATTGAATAAAAGCATCCATTAGCTTATAGATTATTACATTCTCATATTCAATACTAGTAAGTACAATTCAGTATTTTGGCCCAGTTGTATACCTGCAATTCAATATTTCCTTCAAGATTGAACTTCCCTGAAAGCTGATCCGGGGCCAAGAATGAGTCAATACAACATTCAAGTTGAAGTTAATAAAGCCAGACAAGCAAAGACACATATTTTGCACACAAGACAAATGATTTATCTGAAAAATTATCAACATCTTAAAGCTAAATATTACTAAATCTTATTAGCCAAACTATATCAAACAACACAGGAAGAAACTCACAGGCTCAATAAAACGTATGAAGCAGTCACCCCTATTTTCATATATTTTTAATAACATGCTTCAGTATATGCATCACACTAATAACTAAAAACCATCCATACACCCTTCCCCTCACAGAAAAGAGAATTTCATCTGGCACCTCATAGCATATTTGCAAAGTTGCATCCAACATTACCAGATAGTGCTAACTTTGATGACAGACAATCAATTATATCTTACAATGTCTTTAGAAGTCATTGACTCCTACAATTGCTATCTCACAAGTCATACATAAAATATCGCAAGCATTAAAAGTTAAACCATCTCTTATAAAAGCTCCTCACGCAAGAGGCTCTTCTGGACTTGAATGAGAGATACCGCAAGATCGAATTCAAGATCACTTGATCATAGAAGCTATGAAGATACCATGTCATGAATTATGCCTCCCAAAATGGTTTTATATCTAACTCTGTATGATTAGTTACCACTTGTATGAAAAATTAATCTCTAAATAAAATCACATTAAAATTAAAAAAAAAATACCAAACGATGTAACCACGATCAAATGTTCCACTGCTCATAGAGCATACCTCAGAAGCAGGATTGGTGGTAAGCACAGCGCGTGGAACAGCTGCATCATACCGGTGTCTTCCCATGGCTAGTTTCCTTTTCCTCACACACAGCCTGCTCCCGCGGAAATTTGTAGCGAGCAGAAACCTCTTCGGTTGCGGCGATCCTTTGTTGTTGCTCAAAGCTTGGAATAGAGTGTTAGCAGGTATTCCGCAAGAACCAACCTTACTTTGATGCTCCGCAACCGTTCGACAAAGCACAGTCTGGTGGAAGATACTATGGCTCACACTATTGCTCATATTCGTGGATCCACTCCTTCTACTACTCAAAAATCCAAAACACAAATCCTCAATAACACAGATTCCACAACAAGATATAAAACCAAAATTAGTAAATTACTAAATTAGAGCTCAGCACTTGCTCAAATTCACAATCAGCAAATATTGAACGTTGAATCGAGTAATAAATCATAATTAAGAAAAGAACAATCCGAAATCGCCAAAAATGTTGCGATGATACGAAAATGATGATTAAAAAAAATAGTGAAATCGTTCGGAAATAGAGAAAAGAAACCTTGTTGAATCGGAGAAAGGTGAAAGTCAGCTTAAGATTGAGCTCTGTGAGAGTGCGATCGGATTCGTGTGAGGGAATGATAATGGAGAATGTGGAAATTGGAATGAAAATGGAGAAGGAAGAATGAGATTTTGGCGCTATGAATCAGAAGTGTGTGTGAATGATGATTGATGATAGCGGTTGATTCACTCACTCGCATGACTCAAAATCCGAGATACTAATATCAACGGTGAGGGAAACGTGGCGGGATGTGATTGGATAGGTATCGGGCGTGGCGGGGTGTCACGTGCGGTGTCGCGTGGAGACTTGACTCGTATGAGACAAACACCGTGGGGTCCGTGAGAACCCATACTTTCTCTTTCTGATTTGTAGACCCCTTTTTTACTCAATTGCCCCCTTCTTTTCCAGTTATTTTCAACAATACCCTTCCTCTAGTATTTTTAGAAAGATGATGCTAAATGAACAATACAAAATCAGCCCAACCAGCCAATAAATGAGATTTTGGGCCATAATTACTCGGTCCATTACCATCTCAATGATTATTTGGGCCAAAATCAAAGTCAAAATAGACTCATTGGCGGTATGAGCTGGTTTTTCATGGTTCACTTAGTATTATTTCTAAAAATGAATGGTGTCCATTAGATTGTTTATTGTAAGATATTTCTACAAATTGAAAAGAGTAAAACCTCCTTCACTTTATATGTGTATTTTAATTTAGTCATTTTTTTTAAATTAATTATTCACTTTGTATTTCATGAGTCAAATTAGTCATTCTGTTGATCTATGTTATGTACAGTTAAGTCTTGATGTGACAAATGACATGTACACTACAGGATAAATAATTCGATTAGGTCCCTCACTTCAGTGTTATTGACTCAAAATTGTCCTCCATCACTTATTTTATAAAAATTCTCCAAAAATTCCTAAATTTCTAAATCAATATATAAAACCCCAAATAAAATAAATTATACCAATTAAAAACAAAATAAAACCACCAAGTCTTAGTTTTGATTCATCACTAACTCTTACATATTTATAAAAACAAAATAAAACCACCAAGTCTTAGTTCTGATTCATCACAAGTCTTAGTTTTGATTCATCACTAACTCTTACATATTTATAAAAACAAAATAAAACCACCAAGTCTTAGTTCTGATTTATCACTAACTCTTACATATTTACTATCATCAAATCTTAATAGAAGTATATAAGGATTAATGATAAATTAGGATTAAAATTTTGTATTTTTATTTATTTTTAATTAAGATTATAATTTTTTTAATTTAAAGGTTTTATTAATTTATGGATTCGAGATTCAATGATTTAATTTTTTTTTAAAAAAAATTTACCTCTTATATGATAACCCTATTTTTACCTCTGATATAATAGAACCAATAGTTTAGAATTTATATTTGAACACCCTTACAGTTTTTTTATTGCTTTTGTTGGTCTACATACATACCTTTTTTGTAATTTCATTTACTTGACTGCCTAGTTTGGGAAACTCAAGATAGCGCTTTTCTAGATTCTGGATACTTGGTCGATCCAAGGGTACTTAGATATTTGATAAAATAATTTATGATTTAGTTCCTTTTATATTTTATAATATATATATGCATGATTAACAAATCTATGGCTTTGAGTAAGTGTCGTACTCAAATATCTTATCTTTCACTGCATTAATTTTCATGTTCTATTATTTTCCAAGATTCATGCTTCTCTTAAAAGAGAAATGCTCATTGTACACCACCAATCAGCCACTAATCAGTCACCAGCGTATAAAATACGGTGGGCCCCACGTATGGAAATAATCCAACTATAATAAAAATATCGCAGTGGAATCGCGTGTACCAAACGCGCTTGGAAGTTCAGATCGAAGCACGCATCGTGGTTCCACTCAGGGCTGGTTCTGTCGTCGTCGTTGTCTCGATCGGTTATGGTCCTTTGCTGCTGCTTCTGATCTTCGTTGAGTTCGCGGTTTGGGTCTTTGCTGGCGACGGAGACGAAGGCGTAGATTGTGAGCTTCTGGAAGAAGTTGAAGGCTCTTAGATCCTGTTTTGGATATTCCATCGTTCTGGGGGTTATTTTATTACAGCGTTTCGTTGGAAATGTTTGTACACGCAGTGCTTTTAGTTGGATTGTAGCATTATTCTAGTTGGATTCTAATTTTTTTTAGTTGGTATATATCACTTCTTTTAGTTGGATTATATAGTTGTTTTAGTTGGATTATAACAATTATTTTAGTTGGATTGTAGCACTACTCTAGTTGGATTGTAGCACTTATTTTAGTTAGATTAAAGTTCTGTTTTTAGTTGGATTATATAACTATTTTAGTTGGACTATATAGATGTTTTAGTTGAATTATAATAATACTTTTAGTTGGATTGTAGCACTACTCTAGTTGGATTGTAGTATTTATTTTAGTTTGATTAAAGTTCTGTTTTTAGTTGGATTATATAACTATTTTAGTTGGACTGTATAGTTATTTTAGTTGGATTATAACAATGCTTTTAGTTGGATTGTAGCACTTATTTTAATTGGATTAAAGTTTTATTTTTAGTTGGATTGTATAATTATTTTAGTTGGATTATATAGCTCTTTTAGTTGGATTATATCAATGCTTTTAGTTGGATTGTACCACGTATTTATCTCCATCTTTATTCCCGTCTCTTATGACTCTTCCGATGAACCCTTCTCTCCATAGTCACAGTGTTGCATTACAGAAGTTTAAGAGATAAAAAATAAATCTTCTCTCTCAGGAACTAAAACTATATAATACAATAAACAAAGCAATTCAATATGTAAAGAGGAGACACAATTTCAATTTCAACGTAGATTGGTTCCTCCTACCTATATATATTGACCCTCGCTTGTAAGTAACTAATGGATGAGAAAGTATTCAATGTTCCATCTTCATAAAGTCGCGTGGAAAGCAACAGGGATGAAACACGTTCCATTAATTAATAGTTGTATTATACGTATTTGGTATATTTATACGTTGGTGACTGATTTGTGGCTGATTATTGGTGTATACGTAGCACATCTCTTCTCTTAATTCAACACGTTGGCAATATTTTTTCCTTTTTTTTTTAATTCAATTTTGGCTTCTAAAATGTCAATCATTAAAGCAATCACTTGATCTAATCATCCAAAGAAAATGATTAATAAAAAGGATAAGTATATCACTTGTTCTTTAAAGTAAAGCCGTTAATTAGTAGTATCTGCATTATCACGGGCAAAATGTGCTTGGAAACATAATTAGGTGTAACAATTACGAAAGGTGGTGTTGAAAATGAAGAACTTTTTTTCACAAGTGAGCAAGTATAGCTACAAATGATATTATTTATTGTACAACAGAAATATATCATGTTAGTATTTAATGTGTGCTATACATAAGACGTAAAATGTGTTATACGCACACATTACGTCTTATATATAACACACGTTGAATATTAGTTGAATATATTTCTATGGTACGACAAACATTATTGAGCTTCAAAATAAAAAGCATAAAATAGATGATAAGAATGCGAAATGGTTTTGCTGTATCACATGAAAACGGTGGTGAAACTTCAAACATGAGAGACACTTGCCCAACCACACAAGCAAAGCCAAACTTGTGTCGTTTTTGCTTTATATTTGTGAAGGCATGGTTGTACGGTTGTGATTTATTTGCGGCGAACTATACATAAAATTTATTGTATTATATCTATATTTTTAAACTGTATTGTATCAATTTCAAAATAAAGACTTTCTAAAATTTTCTACTTTTTAAAATAAATATAATCAATATTTTTATGTATAATATTTATTAGGTTCACTAATAGTTACTATATTTGATTGTATATTGAGAGTTTTACTTGCTGAATTTGAGAGGATGATAATAAACAAAGCCAAAAGACGGAAGAGGAGTGAAGAAGAAAAGAATCCAAAATGGAAAAAGAATAAATAAATATCAATTATGAGTAATTCTCAGATGCTATCATTTTTTGTACGACGCAAGCCACTCATCAAGTTGATAAATCAATAAATCGACTGCTATTTGGTATCAAATATTTTTAAAAATTTAGAAATCTGTTTGAAAATTTGACGAAATTGTCTTTTTGGGTAAATCATTAAGAATGTTACATGATTGAGGTCCAAAGCAGTTAGATGAGTTGAACATAACAATGTCTCATATTTTACAGATTACATATTTGAACCCTCAGTCATTTTTCTGGGTACGATAAGTGTAAAATTCATATGTAAGTCTTCTATAAAATTGGAGGTTTTTCTCTCTAACTTGAACTAAGAAGTTACTTTTAAAAACAAAGGACAAATATAAAATTTTCTGTACACAAAAGGAGAAATCTGCTATTCTTTTGTCATAAAAAAAAACTCTTCTATTTGGATTGGACTGCAATGCACAACTCTCTAAATCAGTATTGGGCTTCTAACTAAAAAAAATGATAAAATGAATAAAAAAATAAAATTGATAAATTAAATAGAATGTTACTATTTATATAATAAAGAATTAACCAATATAAAAATTGCGTTATAATCATTCATCTATTAAGAATTAATTTAGTTATTTTTTTAGCCAAAATGTTACAAATACGTCCATTGGTTGGTTTTTGTTTTTAGATTTTTAGGTGACTATTTCCCAATTAAATAAATTCGTTAGGTTTAGGGTTCTAGTTTTCAAAGTTCAAGCCTAGGCTCGATTTGAAGGCCGTGAGCTTCTTCATTGGTAAGTCATAGAAGCTTTAGCTCAGTTTTGTTCAATTCTGGTCCTAGCGTATAGGTTGTGTTTGGCCAATGAGAAAATGAAGTGAAAACAGAATGTTTGAATGGATTTGGGATAATAATGAAGGTTTTTAGATACAGTTCATAGCTCTGCTTTTGGAATCCAAACAGAGAAATGAAGACGATGTTGTCATGTTTCATAAAATTCACTTTTAAGTGTGATGAAGAGGTTGCCAAAGTTTCTTAGCAAAAGAAACACGTTTTTCATTAATATATGAATAAAAGAAGTTACTGTAGAATTTTCCCCCATTTTTGTGACTGGTGAAGCTCAAGGTTGTATATTTTCCGTGGCAGGAATTTACTGATCAAATACTAGCAGGGTTAGATAACAGCGACAATGTATCTTCAGTATTACATAAATGACAAAGGTGATAAAGTTTACACTACCAAGGTAATGATCAACATTCAGATGAACTTCAGCAGCTGGAAAACTCTAGTGTTTCCCTTTTCCTTTTGATTAATTCAGTAAACATCTTTTTTTTTTCTGCATTTATATTCGCTGTTTCGATAACTTATTGTGAAAGCATTGGTGCATTAATAGCATTGTGTTTAAGGGGTTGTAATTGTAGAAAATCCTCTTCACTGAGATAGGTAGGCTGTGTATCGTTGAACCTTTACAAACCCTGCAATGATGGTAGCCTTGCCTATGCACTGGCCTTCCTTGGAAGGCATTTATATGCACATTGTGTATATTATTTGTAAGATTTTTGAAACATTGCCAGAACATTCAACATTTACTAGATATTGACGTCAGATATTGAGTTCTGTTAATATATTGTTTTCACAAATTGACAAGTATGCCTAAATTGCAACCATCATTGTGTTTAGTGGTTTGAGGATCTTAATGTGCTGTTGAATATATTTTGTTCCTTCCAAGTAAAGCTTTATAAGTCTGAACTTAAAACAATTTGCTTTATGATTACATAAATGGTTACATTGCTGCTACTTATTGCATTGGACTTTCGTTTTGGGAGTTCATTGCATGAATAACAAGTAGATACAGTAGCATTTAGATTGTAGAAGTTTACGTGTCACTATACTCACTAAATTTCAGCTGCTTTCTGATTGCAGAAGGAATCACCACTAGGTTTGGCAACACAGTCTGCTCACCCTGGTAACAATAATTGAGTAATATGTTCTTTATGATCCCCCACCCCCATTTTATTTTCAACATTCATGGCCATTTTATTGTAATGAAAACTTCTACATTTGTATGGATTTAGTAATTGGATACAAAAGTGGATAAAGTTCATTTTCTTTTGACTCATTGAACTGGACACTAGTTGCATAGAGATGTCATTGTTCAGCTGTTATGACTTTATGACTTATGAGTCGGTAGTTGGTACACTCATTATGCTAGCAATCTGAGCATTTCTGTTGAAGGCTCAACTATAGGCTATAGTGTATACATATGGTAGTCATGTTAGAAGTTGGAACTGAAACTACTCGGAGTGAACTTGCCCTGTTTCACTAGGAGAATCACCTCTAATATTAGTATAGGCCTTGCTCCACTTGAGTCTCAGTTAATCAAAAGCCAACTTCTAAGGAAGTTATTTTCTTGGTTTCTATTTGAACATTAGATTTATGTGCAGCTTCTAAATATATGTTGTCATATAGGTTTTGTTTCTTATCTTGTACTTTTAGCACCATTACTTCCCTGATTTTGGTCATGTATGTGCATGCATTATTGTTTGATTTCATAATCATATGGCAGCACGCTTTTCACCTGATGACAAATACTCCAGGCAAAGGGTTCTTCTGAAGAAGCGCTTTGGTTTGTTGCCAACTCAGCAGCCACCTCCGAAGTACTAAGACAATTCACAATCATACGCCCCTCCCTATCTTTCGGAGATTGCTTAAAATGCTTTCAGTATTTGTGCTTTATTACTTCTTTCTTCCTTATGTTGTTCCTCCATGACTTGTATTAAAGTTATGCAGTGCATATATTAGCTGGCAAATTGAATTATCAAACTAAATGGTTAGACAATATATATATATATATATATATATATATATATATATATATATATATATATTCTTGAAATTGATCATACCATTCAATTTTTTGGATGACTTTTATGCTGCAAACCTCACATTATGGGATATTTGTTGCTTCCTTAATATGTCAATTCGTTTGAAATTGACTGTATTATTGTAGAATACATTTTTTTGGGGGGTGTTAAGTTAGAATTGTGATAAAAAAAATAATATTTAAAATATAAAAGTGATAACACAATCTTTTAAGATTAAAATTTTAAGATTATATGGTCTCTAAAATTGAAGTAGCACGTATATGAACTATTGAATGATAAATAAAGTGTTAATTAGTACAAATAATGTGATAAGATATAAATATATAATTTAAAAAAATGTTTATCTTAGTATACATGATATATGAAATGTAGCCCATCATTGTTTTTCACCGTCAAACATTTTCCTTCGTATGAAATAATGCTAATTAATATTGTATTAATAAAATGTGAAGCCTCTAAACGGCTATACACTTTGTACCGTGAAAAGCATGTGAAATAGAGTAGATGAAATTGATTTCCACTTCCTCTCCTTTTTTATATGTCATATTGACCAAGTATGAGAAGAATAAATTATTTTTGAGTGATTGATGAATTATTACATGTAAGAAATGTTTTTTTATATCATTATATCTAATAATTCATTTTTTATAATTATTAATTAATTTTTAATATTATATATTAATTTAACATTTTAAAATTAAAGTTTGATTACTAATTTTAAAAAATTTAATTATTGCATTTGGTGACTAATTTTATAGTATATATATAGCATTACTCATTATACGTACAATTTAGGAGTTTATATTAACATTAAAAGTTAAGGTGGCGATTGGTATCGCCGTTTTCCGTTTTCATTTTCTTAAAAGATAGAAAATGCTTAAGAAATCATGTTTGGCTTCTCATTTCCATTTTCAATTTTAGAAAATATTCTCTGCATTTTCAGAAAATAAGAAAACGTGAAAATCTCGTTTTCAATATTTTCATCTAACACGCGGTGGCATATTTGCAATTATAGAGACATTTTGTGTAATCCACTTTCAAAACACACATGCAATGAAATCAAAAGTAGAGAGAGAAACACCGAGACTCAATATAACTGTTACTCTTCATGGTCATTTGACCACCGCAAATCCCGGTGAGGACATCATCGTGGAACTCAGATCGGAGCTCATATATTCATTATTTTCATGTTAAAAATAAAAATATATATTCATTATTTTCATTTTTTGAAAATAAAAATTACATTTACAAACCAAACACATTTTCTAAATTTTGAAAATATGAAAATAAAAATTATTTTCAAAAAATAAAAATAAAAAATAAAAATAGAAAATATTTTCACAAACCAATCACACCCTAATTGTTTCTAAAAGTTGAACTATTGAATGCATGGAAGTGGAATATTATTGTAATCATTAAGAAAGTATCTTTGTTAAGAGGAGCATGATTACTGAGTAGTGATTGACTTTAGGAGTGAGTTAACTGGAGGATCCTTATTGATGAAAGATCAATAAGCCTATGATACCATATGATATGATATCATGAAAAACATTGGTGATATCTTCATCTCTCATTTTTTTCAAGTTTTAGTTGCCAAATAAATATGGGCACTTTTAACGGAGCCAAACACACAGTGAAAGAATGATTCGCTAGGCTATGAAATTCGATTTGGACTCTATAACCTATGCATATACTCCTGCCGTCCAATATTAATTGACGTTTTAGAGTATTGTACACTTATTAAAAAGGTGATTAAAACATATAAATTTATATAGAAGTAAATATATAATAATAAAATTATCCTTATAATTTTTTGTGTAATAATAATTGTAAGAGATAAAAAAGAGAGTGTATGTATGGATAAAACTGGAAAAAGATTGTAAATGTTTCCTTGAAAATTTAAAATGACAAATAATAATGGACAAATGAATTTTCTAGAAAGACAAATAAAACTGGAAGGAGGGAGTAATTAATTAATTAAATTTGCCACTTGGCCTCCGTTTTGTTTGACTTCGGAAGAAACAATTTTCTTTTTTTTGGTGAAGAAACAATTTTCTACCATTTGATAAATTAATGAAACTTACTTTAAATTTTAATTTTTATCAGGGATTGACAATAAGCTACCTTTTGTGTACTGAAATGAGACTAAACTTTTTTATTTTTCTGAATAAATACAGTACTCTTCACACCCCAAATTCTGCCATCGTTTCCATCCTCATTTTAATTTCTTAAAAAAAAAGAAAATAAATATTATTAATAGATCCGTCACTTGGCATGAACTGGGGACATATATATATAAATTAAAAAAGTCAATGGAGGAACATTCAAATTTCAATTATTTTTCGGATTCGCTGACATGATTAAGATATTTGAAATGAATATACCGTGCTCTTATAATAATCAATCGTCAGATTCTGTATATATCTTTGAATATTCTTGTTTGCTTCCTAGATCATACATTCATTATCTATATTTCAAAACTAGTTATTAGCTATTGGTAATGTAAGAATTGGTCAACACAATTGAAATGACCATTTTACCTATTGGCATGGGTATTCTGTCCCAACTCCCAACTCACAATCATGGACCAAAATAATTATTTTGTCATAAATGCCATAAAATATTAAAAATGGCTCAAAGTAACTAACACTAGTGTGATTTTTAGAATCAAGCTAAAAATTAGGGTACACATACATTCACCACGCTTTTATGTGAAATATTCGGTAATAATACAGGTACCATATAAATACATTTAATCACCATCTATTCCAAAATTATCTAAATGCGTGTTATATATAATGTATGTTATTTATGTGTAAAATTGATTGAACAAAAATATGAAATAACACAAAAAATACACATATGTGTATCATTATTAAAATATGTAATGCGTGTTAGATATAATTAGAGTTAGTTGTTTGTGTGAAGAGTACTCATATATATAGGATATCTCATACAACAAACTACTAACTCTAATTATATCTAACAATGCGTATTACTTCTTTATTTATAATGTATTAATGTGTGTTATATGTTGAATACTATTTAAATGTATTATTATTATACGAGAAACATTTCCCTTTAAATAATTATAGGATCGGTCCCAAAGTAGACACATATGTACTTCAAAACCTTTTTAATTTTGATTGTGAGATTTTTCCATTGTCTTGAGCACAGGAAGAGAAAGCCGTAGCCGGCCATAATATTCTTCCATCTTGGTTTTAATTTGTTGCTTTCTTTTGGTGTTATCCTCTCATTTTGTTTCTCTCTTTTGTTTCTTCTCTTTCTTCATTTTTTCATTCATATTACTTGTAAATTTGTCCCAAGTCATCACACACCTTATGTAGAGAGAGAGAGAGAAATGATTTGTTAATGAATTACTTTGGAATCTATTTAGAGAGAGAGAGAGAAAAATGATTTATTATGTGTCAAAATTTGAATAGTGTATCAAAATTTCAACTTGCTTTTAGCATCTAAGTATTTTTGAAGTGTGTTAATCATCATTATGTAGAGAGGGAATACTTAGTGAATACTCAATAAATTTAATGCGATTTCATAAAGTACTAATCCACTTTCCCTTTCTCAGAGGGCTCTTGAAATTAAAGTCAATGCACGTTACACAACTTGTTTCCAAGTATATCGCTGTCTCATCTCAAATCTCAAGTCTCAACCAAGTTCCTTGGCATGAAAATAGCATCATGAATTGAATATTGTTATCCCAAGAAAATGGTTAATAGGCGAAAGAGACGTTAGTCGAAGGATATGTAGCCGAACAAGAATAGTCGAGGCGTTGGTTAGCCGATCGAAACAGATAGTAACAGGTGAATGACTACAGCTATGGCTAGAGGGGAAAACGGCTGAAGAGCATGTGTGGAGGCAGTTGCGAGATTTGTGAAAGATAACTAATGTAGTGGGATTGAGCGTTCAGGTGAGCAAAATAAGGCGAAAAAGGAGGGCTGAAGAGGCACGAAGCTATATGGCAAGAGATGGAGCCGGGATAAGTGCAAGAAGAGGTCAAATGATAAGGGCTATATAAAGGGAGCGGGTTAGCTAGGATTAAGGCATCCGAAAAATCACTAGAGCAATCCTGTTATTCATTTTTAGTCTTTATCTTACCGTTATTTCATTTCTAGGAGTAGATGTAGTTAGAATTCATTCTTATCTTGGTGTATTTGCAAATTTTTTGAGAGTTAATTCAAGTCAATTCAATTTCATTCTATTTTCGCCCATATTTCTCTTTGATTATTTTCTCCTGCCTAAAGTCTTGCTTCTTTTCCTAAAGACATTTGGGGAACTTACAGTTGAGGGCAAGATTCCCGTCCTCAGCGTAATCGCCTCTAGTCGAAGGGATCATTACGTTGTTGTGTGTTCGGCTGTTAAGTCAGCCGTGATCATTTTCAGCGACAACAAATATATATCTCTATCTACTACCAGTCAAAAATTTTGAATTTTTTGGCCATCTTGTATGTACTTAATTAAATTTCTCCCCCCTTGTCTTTGATTTCCAACCTGGTTTCAATCTTATATAAAAGAGACTCGGCGATTAGGAGGGAGCTTTTGAGGAAGCAAAACAATGTCCAATGCCTCTATTGAACATGAGAAGTCATCTAGTCACCAAGTCTCAGTTTTTTAAGTAAATAATGAATTACTTTGGAATCTATTTAGTTTGATTTGCTTGCTAGGAAATTAATAATGTTTGTCGTACAATATAAATACGTTCAACTAGTATCTAACGTGTGCAATATATAATATGAAATGTGTGTTATACATAATACATATGACACATATTACGTATTATGTATAACACACGTTACGTTGGATACTAGATAGACATATTTATGTTGTACGATAAACATTATTGATTTGAAAAGGACCGGAACAAGAATATATATATATATATATATATATATATATTTTGTATACTCGGCTTAGCTATGTGCCGTAACTATGATACCAAACATATCACATCTTGCTTAGATGGTTTATAAGAATATCCAAGTTTCTTAGTTTACAATTCCATAAAATAAATGGATATATTTGCAGGTCACAACAGGACAAAGACTTTTATTAACTGTTGGCAGTTACTACATCATGAATGGTTGGGAGTTGATTATTTTTGGGACCAAGTGGATTCAATGTATCTTGAGTTTTCAATATAACAAAAAAAAATTAATTTTAAACTACTATAAGATAATTTTATACATATTTAATCACACATTAATATATCAGTAAAAACCAATTCACAGTGCAATTAATTGGTCAGTTTGCTCTATTTTGACTCGGTTCAAATATAAAAGTAAAACTGCTATTCAAAACAAATAACTAAAGTAAACATATAATTGGTTCACCAATTTTGATTTGAATATTGCTAGAGGCACAACCAAAAAATCAGCCAAAACAGTCAATAAATAGGAATTTAGGCACAATCACCCAGTTCATTAAAAAATATTCATGATTAAAAGTGCTATTTTGGTCATAAAGTGTTAAATGACTTTGTTGACTGTTTTCACTGATTTTTTGTTGTGTCCCAAGCATTTGTGTTTTGATTTGGACCGGCTATCTAGTCCGGTTTTTGAGAACTATCACCCTAACCCTAACAGATTAACAAAGTCTAACAATTATCCACACGACTCAATTCTCATATACTCTTTCTGCATAAAGACAGAAAAAAGTGGTTGGCTTGGTTACTTCACAACAGTTGAGAAAACTTAACAAAAACCCTATTTTTACATCCAAATTCTTGTACTCCGTGTCGATATGTAGATGTATGTGTTATAAACAATCTTGTACTCTTCTTATTCACAATTAATCTTGATGAATGTCTCGTAAATATTCAATTTTTGAATGTTGAACGTCAATAATGTTTGTTGTACAATAGAGAAATATGTTCAACGAATCTCCAACGTGTGTTATATATAAGACGTAATACGTGTGCTATACATATAATATACATTACGTCTTATGTATAACACACGTTGGATGTTCGTTGGACGTATTTATGGTGTATGGTTGAACATAACATCACCGGACACAAACACACACACATTAACTCATGAGTCCTATATCTCTCTATATATATATACACACTCCAAACCAGTACTTCAACACTGACCCTCGTTGCTTAGGCCAATAGTCCATTCCAAAAGAGCCATGGAAGTGGAACTCCCAGTCCCAGCACCTACCAACAATGAATCTCAGCAACAAAAATTTGGTATCCCTGTGGATTCAGAGCACAAGGCAACAGAATTCAGAATATTGTCCATATCCAAACCCCACATGAGAGCCTTCCACCTATCATGGATCTCCTTCTTCTCATGCTTCGTCTCAAGCTTTGCAGCACCACCACTCCTCCCTATAATCCGTGACAACCTCAATCTAACAGCAACAGACATTGGAAATGCAGGGGTTGCATCTGTCTCAGGTGCTGTCTTTGCAAGGATTGCAATGGGGACAGCATGTGACCTTGTCGGTCCACGCCTCGCCTCGGCTTCCCTCATCCTCCTCACTGCACCAGCAGTCTACTTCACATCCATAATCTCCTCTGCATCCTCTTACTTGCTTGTCCGGTTCTTCACCGGCTTTTCCTTAGCCACTTTTGTCTCCACACAATTCTGGATGAGCTCAATGTTCTCTCCTCCTGTGGTTGGCAGGGCCAATGGCTTTTCAGGAGGTTGGGGGAACCTTGGAGGAGGGGCAACACAGCTCATCATGCCCCTTGTATTCTCCCTAATCCGCGACATCGGCGCCGCGAAATTCACAGCATGGAGGATTGCATTCTTTGTCCCTGCATTCTTCCAAATGCTCACAGCATTCTCTATACTGTTACTTGGACAGGACATGCCAGATGGCAACTTTCACAAGTTGAAGAAATCAGGGGACAAGCATAAAGATGAATTCTCAAAGGTTCTCTTCCATGGTGTTACAAACTATAGAGGCTGGATTCTGGCTTTGACTTATGGATATTGCTTTGGGGTGGAGTTGACTATTGATAACATCATAGCTGAGTACTTCTATGACAGGTTCAATCTCAAGCTTCACACTGCTGGGATCATTGCTGCCAGTTTTGGATTGGCCAATGTGTTTTCTAGGCCTGGTGGGGGTCTCATATCAGATGCAGTGTCTAAGAGGTTTGGAATGAGGGGTAGGCTTTGGGCCTTGTGGCTCTGCCAAACACTGGCTGGTGTCTTCTGCATAATCCTTGGCCTTGTTGGCTCTTTGAGTGTTTCAGTTGTTGTTATGATCATATTCTCTGTTTTTGTCCAAGCTGCCTGTGGGATGACATTTGGAATTGTTCCCTTTGTCTCAAGAAGGTCTGTTTTCCTTTCATTGTTTCAATCAATTCAATTAATAGTTACCTTTAGCTAGTCCTATGGAACTGATTATCCCTTTTAATTTCTCAAAGCATTCTTTAGCAAAATTGAAGAAATCAGATTTACATTGAAGAACACTAGAACTGTTCATTTAGTTGTTTAATTTTGGTAGGAACCATCAGAAATTCAGAATACATATATATATGCTAGGCAAAGTCATCCTTACCTATGATGTAACTGGTTGGAGAAAAAGAATATGGTTCTCTGATATCTAGTACATGTTTGGTACTTCATATTTAGAGTAAAAAAAACAACTGTAGAAAATCTCTAATTTATCTGTATGATATGAAGTCCTAAAGATTTCCCTGATTTCTAAATGAGGTAAAAAGTTTATAAAATCAACAGCTTGGGAATTTGAAAAGTAAGTAACTGTTGCTGTATTCTATGATAATGATTGGCACTCATTATTATTGTTGTTATTTACATTTGATCAGGTCATTAGGAGTGATATCAGGAATGACAGGAGGAGGAGGCAATGTTGGTGCAGTAGTGACCCAACTAATCTTCTTCAAAGGGTCCAAGTTCTCAAAAGAGAGGGGAATAACTCTGATGGGTGCAATGATCATAATATGCACATTACCAATATGTTTAATCTACTTCCCACAATGGGGTGGCATGTTTTTTGGTCCATCATCAAAGAAGGTCACTGAAGAAGACTATTACTTGGCTGAGTGGAACTCAAAGGAGCAGGAAAAAGGGTCTCATCATGGAAGCTTGAAATTTGCTGATAACAGCAGAAGTGAAAGAGGCAGAAATCTCAACATTTCAACAAGGCCTTCTGATGAAGTCACACCACCACATGTTTGAATTGAGTCTTTCAAAACACTTGTACCTTCTTACTTACTTACCCTGAAGCTTTGTAATAGCTAGCAATGTGTGTTCATAAGTTTCCTACACAAATGAAGTTTTTGTTTGCAGGGTCAATAACTAGTTGCTCCTTAGATCAAAGATCCACAAAATGGTTTGGAAAAATCTGCATAGTCTTCCTCAGAAGTTGTAATTACCAACAGTATCTTCTGATTTGACTATCTCATAGTACACTGTTGATATTGCATGATATAATTTTGCATGAACTAGGAAAAAATTACATATGTATAAAGTTGTAAACACACTCAAGGTAACATATGAAATGAACATCACAATCACAGACTATAAGAAAGATTTCAATTATCAATCAATGAATTGATAAGAGTTTAATGAAATACATTGCCTAAGTACAAAAGTCAGAATAACACATAAGACACACTTCAGAGGTAAGACTTATTAATTAATTAGTAATTACCACTAACTATGAGTTGGTCAGTGATCTAACACGTTTGGCCATTTGGGGTCCCATGTTTTTAGTATTCAACGACTAACATATGGGGCTTCTTCAGAACATGTTTGGTTTTATCTTTGAAAACTCTTAGGAGGAATTAAAAAAAAAAGGTGATAGTTGAAGTTTGTATTTAACTTTGATGCATTCTCGTGTAAAATGATTTACACATGCATCCAATTAAAACACTCAATTATTGTAAATTTTTAAGTAGTGAAAGAAAGAATACACTAATATGTATGATATGATTATTCACAATTAACTCAGCTGTATAAAATTGGTTTACCCCATTAGTGCATCCAAATCAAATCCTCTAATTTTACTTGTAAAACTAATTCATAAAATTCTCTACCCAAGAATATTCATCTCCTATGCCTTTTGGGTGTTGTATGGTGTGGCCTTTGGGACATATATTGATTGGTAGTGTGTATCACAAACATGTTTTGCAATTATTTGTAATATTTTCTTTGGTCAAAAGATACACACCCAATTGATTGCAAATAGGCTCTGTCTTATTTCAATTATTGCAAATATATTTATGATAAACGTAAAGATATTCATATTATAAAGAACATAAGCTTATGATTTAGGCTGAGATTGGTAAAACTTTTTGTTGGGAGCAGCTTTTTGTTGGGGTGCTCCTATTTTACGTTTGGTAAAGCAAAAAGTTGGACTGCTTTTGCTCCTGGCTTTTGAGAGCAAGAGGTGCTCTTGGGAGCCATCAAGATTAGCTTTTCAGAGCCAGCTTTGGCTCTCTGAAAATGAAAATACATAAATAACCTTTATTTACACAATATCTTTTAATATTATGTCTATTATGATCATTTTATATCTTAACGGCCACTTTACACTAATTTACCAAACATTATAATGATGACTTCTACTTATTGAGAGCAATTTTTGTATAATTTTACCAAACGGTACTATTATGGCTCTTTAAGAGCAGTTTTTTTAGAGCCCAAGAAAATCAGCAGCTTTTCAAGAACCACTGCTTTACCAAACTCAAACTCAGTCTTAGCTTTTGATGCAACAAGGGGAAACAATTCTTAATTATTGTTGGCACAAAAAGTAAAGCAGCTGATTTATCAAACTCACCACAATAAAAGGACAAAGTAAATGCTCTCACAATTCATAAAAGAACTTGATCAAATTGAAGGATAACATATTATGTTCAACAGAACTTACTCAAACACTCATTTTTCTCCATGATAAAGGAATGAGATCCCTTTACCCCAGGCCTTAAATACTGCCCTTACCTTCTTGACATTTTCTCATCTCTCCTGTCAAAATCATTTCTTACTCTAGACTCTGGTCGATCAGTATCATCTCTGTATGATCTGTTCTCTCCTCGTCTATCATAGTCTTCTCTTGATCTGGGTGCAGAATCTTCTTCATCGTGCTTTCGTGATCTCCTTTCTTCCCTAGTATTGTGAGCTTCTCTTGACCTACTTCCAAAATCATCATCATCCTGCTTCCTGGCTCTTTTATCTTCTCTTGTATCAGAACCTCTAGACTTGTGTTCAAAATCAACATCATATGACTTCATTGACCTCTTGTCTTCCCTCCTTTGATGATGATCTCTTGGCTCAGGTTCCATATCATCATAATTGTCCCTTCTTGATCTTTTATCTTCTCTCCTATATCGATCTCTTGACCTATGCTCAGATTCATCATCTTCACGCCTTCTAGATCTCTTTTCTTCTCTTCCAATGTTATTTTCTCTTCTCTCGAATTTATCATCGTCATTCTTCCGCAACATCTCCTCTCTTCTGTCACTTCTCTTGGGTTGGCTGTCTATTCCCAATTCATTGTCATGGGCTCTTGGGGGGCGTGAATCTTTGTCTCTAGCTTCTGAAATACGATTTGATTGGTAGTTGCTAGGTCTTCTCTCTTTTTTGTGACCCTCAAATTTGTCATTACCCCATTTTGAACTGTCATCCTCATGACCCCATCCAGTGTTTGCAGCTCTCTGAACAAAGACAACATAAAGATCGTAAAGAACTCAACACAAAAGGGTGGTTGCAGAAACTCACGTCTGCATCTAAACAGAAGATTTTACTCCATAATACATTTTATAACATCAACAACTTCAAGTTCAACTATAGGCAAAGAAATGTCAGGAGATGCAAATCAGAGAAAATTTGTAGGAAAAATGAGCATGAAGGAAAAAAAAAAAGGTGTGAAGAAAAGTAAACGCATATTTCAAGTTAGAAGTTAGGATGCCTATCATTATTCATTACAACAGCATGACTACAATGCTTATATTAATTTCTCATACCTATTAGGGTTATAACTCGAGATGACAAAAGTTATCATTGAGCGAGTTTAGATCATATGCAGCTTTAATTCTATCAGAACATTTTCAGCAATGTATGAGATCAACATTGTGCACCAGATATAAAGTTGAAGGGGGATATTATATTTCAACCTAACTAGAATATGTGAAAAGTTGGGGAAAGAGATCAAGCTCAAGCAGCTAGAAAGGTAAAATAACTTCAAGGACATGACTTGTTGAAGTCAGAGATTGACTAGCGCATCAGAACTGTTTACTAAAATTAGTGGTAAGAACTTAAAGCTGGAAATTCTTTCACTCGGTATGACAAAATTGAGAAAGGAAGAGCTAAGAGGCAAAGATTTATTTGAAAGGCCCAGGCCTTTCAGAAATAAAAGTTTTGTTTTACATTAAAGAAGGCTCAGTAAAAGTGGAGCGACTTGAGAGTGCAAAAACAACATGATAGTCGGGAATCCTTCTAAGGCATCCAAAGTAAACAACAGGTAACATAAAGAAACAACATATAGACATCAACTAAACAATAAAATCCAGTCCGAGTTGCTTTTCGAGTCTAGCCTAGAAATACTCTCAAATTAACTTGTAAGGTTCGATAAGGCTACAAATACAGAGCTGTCATGAAGGTTTTAGCATCAAATTATGAAAGGATCAACTAACAAGCATCTATACAGAACTTTATGTTAACCATACATATCAGCAACCTAACAATATGAAATTCAACTCTGGATGCAATAAAGTTCTGCATCCAGTACCAAAACTCCACTCCTTGATATTGAAGAATAAAAAAAAAAAACTATATTAGCCAAAAAAAAGCCCCCAAAGAGAAAAGCACTGCATATGATTATGTTTTAAAAAATCACACCTAGGTGCAATAGGTACACGAGTAGTGTTAATATAGACTCGGGTTCACGGTGAACCTTACACGTGGCAACATATCAACCATTCAAGACATAATTAAAAGTTATAACTATAATAATTTTATGAAACTCTTGATTGATATGTTGCCACGTGTAGGGTTCACCATAAACTCGAGTCTATATTATCATTTTCCTAGGTATATACGTAAATATTGGATGGGAAAATTCATGGATGAATTTGATATGCAATTTTACACATGAAGTGTATCCATAAAACTTTTCACCCCATTTTTACCTCATACCAAACACACTTAACTCAAAGGAGTAATCAAAGCTAAAATATACATAACTTTGAAAAACTAAAAATAGGGTGCATTTTGACATCATTATAGAATGAACTTACTTGCTCATCATGAGAAAACTTGCAGGAAGCTCCGCGAGTACATTCACCTCTTTGAAAAGCTCGACAAACACCACGTGCCTCCCTTTTCTGCCGCTCTGTCTCTTCATCTTCCTCTTCCTTCTTCTTATACTTATCAACATGATCCACCCTAATAATTCTACCCAAAATCTGTGCTCCATTCAGATTATCTGAGATAAGAAAAACAAAAAACATTAATACAATCAAATTCAACATTAAAAATTAAAACAAACTAAATAAAAGGTAAAACTGTGTTATAGTCCTCAAAATAAATTCATCACCACATTATTCCTCCAAATATCACTTTGACCAAATAACCCACTTTGTGTCACTTCTTAATTCATGGATAAGATAAATATAGTGACAATAATCCTTGAAAGAATAATGTGATGACACAAACAAGTTTTACGGATTTAACTAAATGTTCAGACGTCAGAGTAACAAGTATCACTTTGGCCTTTTAATTTGAATACATATTTCACTTTAATTCTTCAAATTAAAAAAGCATCATTACTCATTGAAATTGCAAAGAGTGATACAAATTAGTTCTTTGGGTGATTTACCCTATTCACCATAAACATTGTTACAGGTACCAACTTGAACCATTAGAGTAGAGAGACCAACCCACAGCAAGATTTGTGCTCCTTTGATCTTCATATGCGAGGAACGCAAAACCCTTTGATTTTCCTGTACCTTTGTCCCTAACGAGATTAACATCAACAACTTCCCCATATCTGATTAACACCAAAAACCATAAAAAAGATTAAGATAAAAATTCTCAAAACTTAAAATTACAACTAAAAAAGTGAAATATTATGGGAATTATAAAAAATTACATAAAAAAAGAGGAACTTACTGAGCGAAAACAGCGAGGAGATCTCCCTCGGTGAGATCGAAGGGGATGCCGCCGACGAAGACATAAGCGGAGTCTTTGTATTTGGCGTGCCACGAAGCACCCTCGCCGATTCCAAGTGAGGCTTCTTTGGAGTTGATGTTCTGTATGCGCTTCACTAGGGTTAACGGATTCATGAGCCTTTTTTTCCCTACTTATTACTCTGTTCCTCACTCAGCCCGCAAAAGAGTTAAGGCAATGTTTGTTTCAAGAATGGTACACTACAGTACAAAAATACAGGTATTTTCTATATTGTATTATGTTTGTTTCAAAGGACAATATTGATAATTTGTCCAAAATTTCCCTATTACCCTTCCTAATATTTCTGTGATAGTCACAGTACCCACTGAGCCCCAAATTGAAGAGGGCAAAATCACCACCGCTGCTGACCTTCTTCCTCTATCACTGCCGCTGCTCCTCCGCTGAAGAGGATGAGTCTGCAAAAATAAAAAGCACAGATTAACAACAATAAAAAACCCAAAAACAGCACCAAAAATCACAAAAACAGCAGCAAATATCACAAAAACAGCAGCCAAAAATAACAAAAAACAGTAGCAAAAACACTAAAAAACAGCTGCAAAAATCACACAAAAACAGCAGCAAAAACCATAAAAACAGCAGCAAAAAAAATACTAAAAACAGCAGCAAAACACATCATGAATAAAATTGAACAAATCACAGCAAAATTCAACATCAGAGGATACAATAACAACACATATCAGCAAATAACTGCAGAATTTAACAATTAACAATACATAACAAATTACAGCAATTTGGGAAAGATACAACTGAGGAGAACAGTGAAAGAATGGAGAAGACTATGGCTTTCAAAGGAATGACAAAAAATCATATGCGTAAAAAAATAAGAAGTATGGAAAAGAAATGCCTAAGAAGAAAAAGTGAAAGAATGGAGAAGACCATGGCTTTCAAATATTTCTGTGATAGATCCACAAAATCGAAAAACATCACATCACAAGTATGGGCTTTAGACTTACCTCCACGGCGGCGCGACGAATCAGTGGAAGGCGACGAGGCAACGATGACAGGAGACGGGGGCGATTCGGTGGAGTGCAACGAGACAATGAAGACCGGAGACTATGGAGATTAGGTAGAGAGGCGCCGTAAACCGGCCGGAGACGTGGCGACGCGGCGGTCGGGATCGTGGCAGCGCGACGCTAGCTCTCCTTCCTCGTGCAGAGTAGGGTTTCACTTGGGATGAGGATGAGGATGTGAGAACGTTTGAGATTTGGTTCAAATGGTAAGGGCATCAAGTGGAATTACAAGAAATTAACAGGGACAAGCTGGGGAGGATATTATATAACTTGATGTATATATTTTCACTAAGTTATATAATTAGTTTAACAATTATATATTTACATTATTATTAATATTTTCATACATCACACGAAGCAATAGACTAGTATTTTATATAATATAAATATCATATATTACATGTTATATACATATCGTGTACACAATATATTACATATTCTAAAAAAATTATATTGTAACATGTCATATATGATATGCATAATATATAATATACGATATATAAATTACATATTATATGTTGCGGATAATCTTTTAACTATTTTAACTTATTCTTATTATTTGTATTTTTAAATAAATTTTGCAATAATGATATTTGTACATACACTTTCTCTTACATATTTTCTCCACCTACGTCATCATCTTTGAATTTTAACATGGAATCACTTCATCACTTAAAATTCTTTTCTCCACCATTAAATCACAATATATGTATATATATTATACATGCTATTTAGTATATACCAATATCATTATTCTAAATTGAAGAATATTTTGTGTATAATTAAAATTTTACAATATTTATTCAATAATTATATACACTATTAGATGACATTAATTTATAAATTTATATTACAATCTAATGAATATAATTATTATATAATTTTTATTGTAATATAGCTAAGTATAGCACGCACTTACTTTCTGGAAGGTTTTACGGCCAATGACAAATCACATTCCATATTCCGTATAAGCTCCGTCGTCTTCTATCGACTATCTCACTCACCCACCGCCACCTTTTTGACCTTCCCCTCCTGTACTGATTCATTCATTCTAACATCACCGTCTCGTCACACTACTTCCATTAACAGACCCTACCTCCGTGCGACACGCAAGCCTACGGCCCCACCACTTTGTGTCACCTTCATGTGAGTCTACCATGACCGACCTCACGCCGCACCTGCCCGTTGACCCATGTGCGTGCTTCTCACTCGGTTTCGTTTATCATCGCACAATTTCTTTTCTCATTCAACCTCCATTATTTTAAGCTGACTTGTAAATTCATCATTATTATTCGTTATTTATACTCTTCTACATCAATATAACTAGTATATGTTTATCTACTTAGCTAACAATTATATTATATCTCATAACTTTGTATCAAGTTTGTTTATTCTACTTATTAGACTTTTAATTTACATATCTACTTACCTCCAATATCGATATATATGCATGTAAGAATAATTTAGTATAATTATATATGTATTTACCTTATAATATATACAATGATTTATCGTGGTTGATTTTACTATTTATATATAGCATTACTCTTACAATAAATACAAAAAATTTCAAGGAGTTGATCTCTCATTTTATTATTTGACATGATAAATTAAATCTTTACTATTTATTTAATTAACTTCTTATATCATCCGTTATCTTTTTAACATGATAAAAAATATTGTTAAAAAACAACCATGAAAGAGTATCCAATTTCAAATATAGTAATATTAAGTTGACATTCATAAAGTAAATATTTGTAAATATTCATTTAAATGGAATTGTGAAGAGTAAAATAAATAATGTATAAGTCAAAGTCTCAAAAAAATTAAAAATGATAAATTATATATATATATATATATATATATATATATATATATATTATATACTTAGTACGAAACCATAAAGGTTAAAATAGTTTTATGGTTTCAAAAATTAATTTTACAATGAGAATCACATGAAATTAGAAGAATGGTAAAAGTGAATATGTATACATGATATTAATGTGCAACTAGCACCTTTTTTTTCTATTATTTTATGAATAAAGTATATATATCTTCTCTCACATTCTTCCCTTCCTTGTCAACTCTGTTTTTCAGGCACTCCCATTATTATTTTATTGTTTCTCTCAATTCCAATTCAAACTCAGCTTCCCCTGTTTCATCTCATCATCAACCTTCCATGTCTCCACTACCCTTCTTCTTCTTCTTCCTCCTCCTCCTCTGTTCCCTTCCAACCCCTTCTTTCTCAGACCCAAGAGCCACAAAAGCTGCAATGATCTGCACAAACAGAACCGCACCCATGTCTTCCCGTCAACTCTTCGTCGCAAATTTCCTAGCCGCCATGGACACACTCACCCCTCTTGTCCAAAAACAGAGGTACGGCTCAGTTGTTAACGGTACCCACAACTTCACTGTCTATGCCTTCGGTCAGTGCATGAAGGATCTGTCTCAGACAGATTGCAATATGTGCCTTGCTCAGTGCAAGACACAGGTCCTGAGTTGCTTGCCCTTTCAGAAAGGGACGCGTGGCGGGAGGTTGTTCTTCGATGGGTGTTACCTCAGGTACGACGATTACAACTTCTTCAATGAGAGTCTGAGTGATCAAGACGAAACTGTGTGTGAAAAAAGTGATTTTTTTGGTGGGGATAGAGGTGTTTATAAGGCTAATGCTTTGGGGTTAGTTAGGAATTTGAGTGTTTTGGCTCCCAAGAATGATGGGTTTTTTGTCGGGAATGTGAGTCATAAGAATGTGACTGTTTATGGGTTGGCTCAGTGTTGGGAATTTGTGAATGGAAGTTCTTGTAGCAAGTGTTTGGAAGATGCTGTTACTAGGATTGGTTCTTGTGTTCCTAAACGAGAAGGGAGGGCTTTGAATGCTGGTTGTTATTTGAGGTATTCTGACAAAAAGTTCTATAACAATTCAACCGGTGATGCTTCTGCTTCAGGGAATCATGGTGAGCTTGCTTGTCCCATCCAAATAAATGTTTATCTTGATTTTGATGTGAACTAAAGTCCAAATATGCATATTCTGTTTCTGTAAATGATGTCATATGTAGACATTGATTAAAGCTCAAATGAAAAAAAAAATGCTATAAAAAGGGGTGGGCCGGAGCTTGAGGCTCCCACCTGGTGGGGTCTGAGAAGGGTAAATATAAGCGATCTTACCCTTGTCTTGCAAAGAGACTATTTAATTTCTAGGTTTTGATCCTGTTATCTCTAGATCCTAAGACAACAACCTTACCATTGAAACAAAATTCATCCTCAAGTGGGAAAATGCTATAAAGGCAGAAAAATTGTTGAAATTGAATTGTTCAAATGATTTGACATTCTTCTTGATATTTTGAAGTGAACTAAATTTACTCATACTTCAGAGTTCAGACTTAGCAGTTACCTAACAGGCCATATTTGTTCTGTTTCTGTCAGTGATGCTCAAAAGGGAAGGTCTTACTCTTTCTAACAATTTTAGGTTGACCTTTTGTCCCTGATGGCTTGATCTATTTGTTATTGAATTTACTGCTTAACATTCTGAAAACAAGCATTATTGTTAAAGATACTTGAAAACATCACTATTCTGATCAAACATATTACTAAAGGAATGTTACCATATGCCAGGACATCGGAAGCTAGCTATAATTCTTGCTGCATCTTCTGCTGCTGTGGCTCTTATGCTGGCAGCTGCAACAACTGTTTTCTTTTTTAGGAAGAAAGTACTGAAGAAGAGAAGAGGTATTGATGGCTGATGTTTAGGACTATGATAGATTAATTTCTATCCGAACTCCAAGTACTAACATGTATCGCTATGTTGTTTCTCTATCAGCAAGAAGACAGTTTGGTGCACTTCTGGACACAGTGAACCGATCCAAGCTAAATATGGCGTATGAAATTCTCGAAAGAGCGACAGATTACTTCAACGATGCCAATAAGTTAGGACAAGGGGGATCGGGTTCAGTTTATAAAGTAACTCCTGATCTTAATACCTTTGTTGGCAACCGAATTAATTGCTTCTGAATTGTGTGAATACTGATCAGATTTGTTTTTTTACTATCAATGCAGGGAGTTCTGCCTGATGGAAATGTTGTGGCCATAAAAAGGCTTAGCTTTAACACAGCACAATGGGCAGATCATTTCTTCAATGAGGTTAATTTGATCAGCGGCATTCATCACAAGAATCTTGTGAAGCTTTTGGGGTGCAGCATTACAGGACCTGAAAGTCTACTTGTTTATGAATACGTGCCGAACCAGAGTCTCCACGATCACCTTTCCGGTTGCAACTACATATCTGAGATTTGATATTAGACACAGAACTTTTAATCATTTAGTCTTGTTTCTTATGTCTCCTTTGATCTGTTTCAGTTAGAAGGATTTCTCAACCGCTGACATGGGAAGTCAGGTATAAGATCATATTGGGAATTGCAGAGGGCATGGCTTATCTTCATGAGGAATCACATGTGAGAATCATTCATAGAGATATAAAATTAAGTAATGTTCTGCTTGATGAGGACTTCACACCCAAGATTGCTGATTTTGGACTTGCTAGATTATTCCCAGAAGACAAGTCCCACATTAGCACTGCCATTGCCGGCACATTGTAAGTACATGACCATCTTTAGAATCCTGCTTTGCCCTTTTCAATGGTTTCTATATCTTGCATAGGATTAAGGTGATTTATAGGTTCATGAATCAAAATACTAGCTTCATTCTGCTAACTAAGCAATCTTTTACTACAATCCAACTATTTATGTTGATCTATTCTTAATAAATGTTCATATGTTCTTTTACTCTCATATCTAGGGGTTATATGGCTCCGGAATATGTAGTTCGTGGGAAGTTGTCGGAGAAAGCAGACGTTTACAGTTTTGGAGTTCTAGTTGTTGAAATTGTATCTGGCAAAAGAAACAGTTCTTATGTCCTAAATTCATCCTCTATCCTACAAACGGTAATGATTATCATCTGGCATACTTATAACAATTTCATTGATGCTTTTAACAAGATAAATAATGTTCTCATAATTCTAGTCTTCTAGACCTTTATTTGTCTGATTATCATTTCGCTTTTCTCCATTTCTACAAGGTGTGGAGTCTTTATGGATCAAATAGGCTATCCGAAATCGTTGATCCGGCCCTAGAGGGTAACTTTCCTGCAGAGGAAGCATGTAGAATGTTTCAGATAGGATTGCTTTGTGCACAAGCATCTGCAGAGCTGAGACCATCAATGTCAGAAGTTGTTAACATGATCAATAATGACCACGAAATTCCTCAGCCAACGCAGCCGCCGTTCCTTACGTCCAGTAGCTCGGAAATCAGCAAATCCGTTTTGCCCGGATATAATTTTCAGCCAGGATCCGCCACCCAGTCTTCAGGGGACAGCATGACTCAGAGTCTGATTGAGCCTAGATGAGTCACATACTCAGACCACAAAATGTTCCTCTTTGATGCACAAAATTGCCAAGTAACCTAACCTTATAAGAAGCATTTGGTATGCTTTGATTCTTAAGAAATTCTGAATGCTAGCAAAATGGGATCAATTATCAGCATGCCATTTTCACTACCAAAAAATCTCATAATACAAACAAAGCCTCAGAGTCATGAGCTTAAATTTTTGGGGGAGATGATTTTATGAAATGATGTCAAAATCTCTACGATCATTATTGCATTGCCTTGTACAGTTTTGTTCAGAATTGTAAATGTAATCTTGTAAGAGATCATTGAGTAGGCTTATGAAAAATCTATATACTCTTCCGTATGTTTTTAATTCAAGCATGTAAATCACACACAATCATACCTAACAACATATATTATATAATGAATACAACATATATTATATATTATACATAGCATATATCATATATTGTGCACATCATATATCGTATTGTAAAGAAAGATAACCACATGTGATATATATTTTGTACAATATGTTATATATTGTACATAATATGTAATATATAGTGTGCATATTACATATTATATATTGTGCACTATTTATTAGTTGTTTTGACTAATTTTTTTTTTGTTGTGAACCAAAATTTTCTATATTTTTAATATAGCAACAACACGAAAGTTACATGTACAAGTATATTGTTTTATTTTATGTATATAACTTTGAAACGCTTTTAATATACACTTTATTTGCACCTGCACTGTAGCACTTCATGATGTGTTATTTGACCCTTTGGGAAATAATTATCAACTTATTAAATGAGGTGTTAGCTCAAGGTTATTCTGTTTTCAAACCAACAATATAACAATTAATGCTAAATTCTTATTTTATTTCGCTTTTAACATTTTTAATTTCTGTTATTTGAATTTTTGTTATATACGACAATATCTCGTACTCAACGTAGAAGACCCAACCAGAGACCCATCTAATATTCTATTAAAGGAATAAATCTAACATAAACTGATAAACAAGAACAATCTTTTAATAAAAGGAATTTATTTCGATTATGTAATCAAACGATCATTCATAGATATTATCTCCCATAATATAATTCATGCTCGTTACTATAAACATAAAAAATAAGGGTTATTACCTCCAACTCATGAAGTTCTCAGATTGGAGCAAAGAGGAAGATCAACGGCGAATTCATATTTCTCCATTATTCAAGCTTAAATATCAGTAGTAATCTACGCTCTAGCTAGGTAATAAACTCTAACAATTTCAATTATTTTATAGAATTTTATCTAAATTCACAAGTATTTTAATTATTGACTAACAAACACATATGAGTTGGTTGATGAACTAGTAATGAATTTCCCAAAAAAATAGGATCCTATCATATTACCTTAAGTTATATATGTATCTTCATTTTTTTTACATTATCCGGAGTTTCGTCACGACTAATTCATCACCTCGAGTCGCTATTTGAGAATAACAGGTGAGATTTCTAGAGAAGATTTTTTCCATTCTCACTGCCCGAACTCGAATTCAAGACCTAACTTAAGGGACAATAAGCCACTTACCACTCGTGTCATTGATATTGAGCAAACTCATTCATAACTCTTACCCAGAAAACATTAGGTCAGAGTCAAGGGAGTCATGGAGTCAGTGTCACAGGAGTTAGAGTCACAATGACGGCTAAATTGATCGACTTCAAACATACTCTTACATATTTGTGCCTCTTCCTGTATACAGTGACTCCCTTTCAAAACACAGTGACTCCAAAATTAAGATAAATAAAAAATTTACAACTTTTTTCACTGAATCACTGTAATTCTGTTCTCATCTGCAGAGTGAGAATCACATAAACACTTGACAAAGTCTCATTTGTTTGTGTTTCATTTAGACGTTACCGCGTGGCTGCACTATCTCTGAGAAGGGAACTTAATGAGCATTATTATTATTATTGTCATGTGGTGCAATGCAATTTCTTGTTTTCAATTTTCAACGACCAAACTCTCTTCACTTCCAAGTCTCAACCAACTTTCTTTCTATTTGACTGTTTAATTAATTATGCATTTCTTCTTGACTTAGTCCAACTATTAATTTCGACATATCATCATCATGTGACTTCGTCGGCAATAGAAAACTTATATAACTTATTTCTTAGATTATTCTTGTTTCTGATTTATTATGTTGTAAATATATGTTAGAAAGCTTGAATACATACATAGCAATATAATTATAAAGAACACTTTCTGAAATTTTTCACATATCAATGAATTTATGAATAATCTTAATCCAACTTTTAAAAATATTGATCTAATAGTTTTTAAAAGTTAAATTATTACAAATTGTTACTTGATGATGATGATTTGTGATGTACACATCATTTATATTTTTTTAATATCTGATAGTAAAATAAGGTTGTAGTTTTCATTTAATTAAATATTTAAAAAGAACTCATATAGTCCAAGTCAACGGAATTATGCAGCAAGTAGCAGCAACTTGTTTTCAAAGCTCAATATTTGACACTAAATTGAAGGAGACATGCTATCCTTAGAGTCAAGGAGATGCTTTTTTCACAACCTTCTGATATTTGACTATTTGTCACAAGTGGGGCCTTTGGTGGCTTCAACATATCATCTTTCAAGTTTTTTCCTATGAATTTATTCATTGCCAATCATAGCAATGCTAGTGTGAAACTAAGTTATAAACTGCTGTAAAAAGTGTTAGTTTTTTATTTGGCCATTGTTACCCTTAGGATTCCAGCCAAAGATGCCAGTAATTGGTACAGTCTCTTAAGTTAGACGCGATTCTGAATAATGAGAAAATAAAATTGCGCTCTTACTAGCAGCTATAGCTGTTAAGTAAGTGGAAGACGCTTGATTCAAACAAAAAAAAACAAATCCAAATTGCTCAAAATCTACCTTTTTGTATACTCTGATGGGAAATGGCTACTTCTTTTCTATGCTAATGATGGCCTCCAACTGTTGCCACTAATAAGTTGCCTGAAGCATATCTCAAAAATTGTAGCTTTAGCATAAACCCTATAATATAATAGTACTAACATACATAATAATTTCACAATTGATTATGATTCTCATTTGCTTTGATTAAATAATATATTATTTCCAACATACATATTCTAAAGTCTCCATTTTCTGCAGTTCCTTATTGAATATCCCAACAATATTCACACCAAAATCTCATCATCTCAAAAAATGGAGAAATTACTAGTCTATTCCCAATGCATTATTGTTTTTCTCCTCATCAAATCACTATTACTATCAGAAAAAGTGGTAGCAGAACCAAGAGCAAAAACTGTGAGAGTGACATGTGGCAATCAACTAGAACACAACTCCACAATCTTTGTTCCAAACTTTGTTGCAACAATGGAGAAGATAAGTACACAGATGAGAATCACTGGCTATGGCTCTGCAGTTACAGGGACAGGACCTGACATTAACTATGGCCTAGCACAGTGTTATGGTGATCTTTCATTACTTGATTGTGTTCTGTGTTATGCTGAGGCTCGAACTGTTCTTCCAAAATGCTTCCCTTACAATAGTGGAAGAATATACCTTGATGGTTGCTTCATGAGGTCAGAAAACTATAGTTTCTATGATGAGTATAGAGGACAAGGAGATGGTTCTGTTTGTGGGAACAGAACAAGGAAGAACTCAAGTTTTGAAGCTGCTGCAAAAGAAGCAGTTATGGGGGCATTTCAAGATGCAATGAATAACAAAGGATATGCTAAGGGAAATGTTCATGTATCAGGATCAGCTAATGAGTCAGTTTATGTGATTGCTAATTGTTGGAAGAGTTTGAATACAAGCTCTTGCAAAGCATGTCTTGAGAATGCATCTTCTTCTGTCTTGAGATGCTTGCCTTGGTCAGAAGGGAGAGCATTGAACACTGGTTGCTTCATGAGGTACTCTGACACTGATTTTCTTAACAAGGAACTGCAAAGTGCAAGTTCAAAAGGTAAATCAATTTCTCTGGCTAAATTACACTCAATTCACCTGAGATTTGCTTAAGAAGAGATTTCTGAGTTTGTAAAATTATCGCACGTTAACAATTCCTTTAGAGGAGGGCAGTGTCACCAGGATAAACAGAGGAGAATCGAGTTAAATTTCACCAAATCTCGAGGAGTTCAATGTAATTTATCCAATTTTTTGTCATGGTAATTGTGTTAGGATCAAACTTGTAGCAATGAGAGAAGTTTAATTTGCACAGCTGATAGTTCACTTTGTTGACTTGTGCAGGTACTCTTGTGGTGTTTGTGGTTGCAGGAGTTAGTTCAGTGATTGTTTTGGTAGTTGGAATAGCTATGTGGGTTTATATCAGGAAGCACAGATATATTCAGAAAAAAAGAAGAGGTAAGTAACTTACTTGTAAAATTTGCTCATTAGAATTTCAATATGAATATACTAAGCTGAAATATTTTGTACCATATATGTTCTTACATAACATAGCCCCTGCATTTCCTTCACCCTGTCCTATTAACAAATTGAGGATTCACAATCTTGTTTTAACACAACTAGTTTAGGATGTTTATTATCTCAATTGTCATTTATTCTGCTTTATTATAGGTTCAAATGATGCAAAGAAGTTAGCCAAGACTCTTCATCACAATTGCTTGAACTTCAAGTACTCTACACTTGTGAAGGCTACTGGATCATTTGATGAAGCTGCCAAGCTCGGACAAGGAGGATTCGGAACGGTTTATAGAGTAATTCTTCCCCCGGAAGACCAAAATCGATCCCCTCCCGCCACCATTTCGCTTACTGAAACCGCTCTAATTCGCAATTTGTCATTGCAGGGTGTTCTGCCTGATGGAAGAGAGATTGCTGTCAAGAGGTTATACTTCAACAACACGCATAGAGCCGCAGATTTCTACAATGAAGTGAACATAATTAGCAGTGTGGAACACAAGAATCTAGTTAGGCTATTAGGATGCAGTTGTTCAGGACCTGAAAGCTTGCTTGTATATGAATATCTACCCAACAAAAGTCTCGATCGCTTCATTTTTGGTAATTAGCATTACTTACCAAAGATTTAATTAAAAAATGTCTCTATCTTATAACAAGTCATGAAATGTCATCATAATATATTGTTTCTCAATCTTTTTTCTGCTATGTATTGTAGATAGAAACAAGGGTAGAGAACTAAATTGGGAGAAGAGATTTGTCATTATAACTGGCACTGCTGAAGGACTGGTTTACCTGCATGAGAACTCCAACATTAGGATAATTCACAGGGATATAAAAGCCAGCAACATCTTGTTGGATTCCAAGCTTCGCGCTAAAATCGCAGATTTTGGTTTGGCAAGGTCCTTTCAAGAAGATAAGAGCCATATTAGTACAGCTATAGCTGGAACTTTGTAAGCATCTCATACCATATAATGCATTTTTATATACAGTTAAACTAGTTTGAGCAAAAAACTAAGTGCTTTTGCTGAGAAATTAGTGTAGTGTACTATAATTGAAATAGACAGATAATAATGGTATAGTTATTTTTCATGTGGTGATTTTGTAGGGGTTATATGGCTCCAGAGTACCTAGCTCATGGCCAGTTAACAGAGAAGGTAGATGTTTATAGTTTTGGAGTGTTACTGCTAGAAATAGTTACTGGGATACAGAACAACAGGAGCAAAGAATCTGAATACTCAGAGAGCCTAGTTACACTGGTGAGTTGCACAATATTTCTTAAGGCAGTGTCTGTTTTTACTGTACAATACAGAAAATACAATATAGACTCACTTATCACTTGTTTGTTTAGAACTTACATGGACAATACAAATTGTATTTGTACAGAAATTTTATTGTATTGTTCCGTACATGTATTTCTGTACTGTATTGTACAAGCTTTGAAACAAACGCTATCTAAAGGCTTGTTTTGATTCATTTTTTTCAAAAAAGTTCAATTGGCTCATAGGTTGAGGCTGTCTCATTAGAAAAATACTACGTGTACATAACATTTATAAGACATCGTGCAGACGTACATCTTTTCTGATGAATGTTATGTATCCATTACATAATTGATCTTCTGATTGTTTTTCAAATGTACATCTCTCTTATTTGATCAAACTCTGTTGTGATAAAATCAGACATGGAAGCATTTTCAGTCAGGGACAGCAGAAGAGTTATTTGATACAAATCTAGGGTCAGATGTGTACCAAAGTAGCAATGTTAAGAATGAGATATTGAGAGTGGTGCAAATAGGACTTCTATGCATCCAAGAGAACCCTTCCTTGAGGCCTACAATGTCAAAGGCACTAAAAATGCTAAGAAAGGAAGAGGAGCACCTTGCAAGTCCCTCTAATCCACCATTCATGGATGAAAGCACCATGCAACTCTATGACATTCTTGATAACCCATCTTACCCTCTCAATGCAGCATACTCAGCAGCTACTATGTCCCATAGTTCTTTTTATCCAAGGTGACCAACACAATGCAGACAATACTCATAACAGGTTGAAATGAGGGAAGGTATAAAAAAAGGAGTTTGTATTAAACTTTTTTTATTTCTCTTACATAATATTCCTTTACCTCACAATTATAGCTTCAAGAGAAACTTACTCCATAATGAGCTGATCTTATTCTTACACAAACCATATTAGTATTCCAGTAATCTTTGGATATTGTTGACATAATGACCATTGACCAAAGAGCAATGATATTGGTCCATACCTTTTGGTATGTATAGTAAACATATGTTTTGATCCAATGATAGAGAAAAGAAGTGTAAGTAGTGAAGTGATGTCACATCAAAATCCAAAGTTGATAAAGTAGGTGGAGAAAATATGTAAGAGAAAGTGTATGTACAAATATCATTATTGTTGACAAAATTATGATAGAGGCTTTTCAAACATAATTAATTTAAAAAACAAACAATGGTTTTTATCCAATTCTATCTATGAGGGTTTTTTTTTTCTATGTCACCATTTAACATCACACTAGAACATCATCATTCAAGGTGATTTAAAAAAAAACTAGCAAATTACCTTTTTTTTGTTTTACTTTACCTTAACATTGATCTAATTAAGAAAAAGACAAGACAGGACAAAAAGAAACATGAAGTTTCGACTCACATTTGATAATGTCAGTAGTTATTTATCAAGAACAAGAATACATGTACGTACGGCAAACAAACATGATATCATACCCCAAAATAATTCTTACTGGGGAAAGTATGCATTTGGATGTCAGAGAGAGATCCTTCTTCCGCTTTCGGAATTTACAGAAGAAAATACAAGAGCAATAATTAATTAATTAATTAATCAGAATATACATTTAATTAATTTGAGAATTGAAGTGAGTAGTAGAAGTAGCAGCAATCATCATGCACACCTTCCCTCATTTCCTCTTCATTCATATATATGCAAAGTCAGATTATCTGTCCATCACAGAAATTAAACTGCATATTCTCTGATGGCTTCCAATGGCGCTTTCTCTGATTAATAAACCAGTTGTTTATTTGCTTCTGATCTAGCCCAGTTGACTTCGCTAGCGCTATCTTATCAGCTTCCTGGATCATTCATTAGTTCATTTATTATAATATAAAATCATTCCCATAATGTTTGTCGTAAAATATAAACATAAATACGTCCGACAAGTATTTAACGTGTGATACACATGACGTGGAATGTGTGTTATACGTACTTGTTCTATAAAAATAGCACATATTCTATATCATGTATAGCACATGTTGAATACTTGTTAAACGTATTTATGTCGTACGAGTACGAGACAAGCATTATTGAAATCCATATGGACCTTAACTTAAAAGGCTTAAACTTTTAGATTTTTAGACGAGGAAAGTTGTGAATCATCCATACTTCAAATCCAAAAAAGACGTTTGCATGAAAAACCGGGATAAAATATAAAATTATTAATAAACTTTAATTCAGTCGCTTTAGAGGAGATAGCTAGTTATGATCATTCATTCAAATGTACCAAGAAATTAAAACAAAATGAAATTTGAAGGCACATACAAGAGAACAAATAAATAAATAATTACCGTTGGGTAAGGCCATTTGTAGTGAGTATTCCACCACTGAAGCAGAGTTTGCCTAGCGTCTTTGGGGAGCTTGCCCCTCTTTTTCTTCTTAGAGAACTCCAATTTCAGAGTACCAATGTGACTACCGAACTTGCGTAGAAGCTTGTCCTTAAGATCGCCATCTTCGTCCCGTAATTGCCCATCACCATCTCCACCACTCAGCTCTTCTTCCGATGACACACCCCCATCATCTATCCAAACACCCAAACTCATCATCACCATAATCACTTTTTATACAAAAGTTTTAAACTTTTTACTTTATTTTCTACATGACAAATTATTTTTGAAAGAACCGATTCTCAAATCTCAATCTTTGCCTGCATCACATTTTTTACAATAATATTTGACATATAACAGAAATACATTCAAACATGTGTGCTATATATGATACAAAATGTATATTGTAGCACATTTTATGTACTACATAATATCATACATTGGATACTAGTTTGACGTATTTATGTTGTACGTCAAACATTGTTATTTTTTCCCAATGAATACAACTTTATTCACCAAGAAGAAAGAAATTCTTAGGTGGTCCTAGATCACATTTAATGTTGACTCACATTTAATGTTGACTCAGAAAGATTTACAATCGCATACTTCTTATTTTTATATAAATTTTCAGTATTATAAATCAAAACATGTGATTATAGTGGTTATGAATGTTTTTGGACCACCCATTAAATGTGATCCAGAATCACCTAAGAAATTCTCTCCCATTGAAAAAAGATTTGTACACATACTACATAGTCCTATTATCTAAAATAATTGATTTAGATTAAAAACCATACGAGAAAATTTATATCATATACAACGATTGATACAAAATAGTAAAATTCAAGTGATAAATTATCTTTTTTGGTAGAAATAATATTAGTGGAGGAAGATTGATTGATGAATGGGTGGCAGTGGGATAGGGGTATAGAGTAGGGCAGGAGCAGCTAGTGATAGCCTCAATCCGACAAGGATTTGACGGTCGCATGAGAGTACAGTGTGGAAAAAGAAAAAACAAACACTGTCATCAGTGCCTCGTTCCATCCATTGCCAGTCACTCTCACTCTCTCACTCGTACGGCTACTTCCATAACTAAGCTGCTACAATAATCCCCCAATATTATTACTATAATTATTCGTATTAACTTCTACTATCTATGTTATAGAACTACTCACACCTTAGCTTACCTTAACTTCGGTAGTGGTAGCAGTAAGTATAGACAAAACAAAACAAAACGACACGATCGAGAGCTAAAGTAGGGTTCAGCTACGTACGTACGTACATGATAAGGGCCCCAACACCTGTTTCTTTACCCCTTTCCTACCCAACAAAATTCGACAAGTGTCTTCCATTATTTTACTTTACCCCTTAATCGTATCCAACACAGCCTTATACTAATATGATTCAAAAATGATATTACATATTATATGTAATTTTAAAAAAGCTTTGAAATTTTAGTCAAACATTTATAATTTCTTTATGTTGCGTTGAGGGAGATAGTAAATTGGTGATCAAAGTCATAAAAATACCTTACATGATGATTAATGTAATGAAAAACAATTGAATTCATTAAAGTGATAAAAGGTGATCGATATGTGTAAAGCTTAGCTTGAAATAAAACTCTAGGGGATGGCTTTGGCATGGAGGGACCCGATCAAGAAAAAGAGAGGGGAGGTGGGAATGGGATATTGACAAGTAAGTGTGGAAATGTGTTGTTCTGTGGGAGGTCCATAGGGTGGAAGACATGCCTGCCCCTGCCTCTGCCCCCCATATTATTATTATAGCATAAGAGAAGAGAACAAAATATATATGATATGATAAAGGGCAGGAATATAATTACGCAGATGGAGTGCGTGGGGGTGGGGAAAAATCTAAATGGCCATCATGTCATGCCATTGAACGTTCTATCAACCAAAAAAGCTGTTCCTCCTGCTACCTTCCACAGCGATAAATGCGGGAGTGCATGTGAATTTTCCAATTTTTAGAGACTCTTGTGTGCGTATAATAAAACAAGTACAACTATTTACACACAAAAAATCAATTCAAATTAATCAATATAAAATTTTTAAATTACAACCCCTCAGTTTATTAATAATAAATTTTTTAAAGAAAAATTACATTTTACAAAAAAATTACTCACTGATTTAACAATTTTTTCATAATTCATCAAATATTATTGTAATAAAAGATTTGATTTTTTTTACTCTCTATCATTCATATTTTAACGAGTTTTACTAGAGGTACAAAACTAAATCAATCAAAACCACTAAAAATTTGAATTTAAATCTAAATTATTTAACTCTTTAAAGATACATAAAGATACACACATGATTAAAAATACTATTTGAATCAAAAGTATTAAAATAAACTGTTTTGACTAAAAAAGTATTATTAGAAAAAAAAATTGTGTATTTTAACACAATAAAAATTTTATATTCATTTTTAAAACTTTACAGTGTGGGTATTTTCTTTTCCCTTGAACAGCCCCCATAGGGGTCGTCTTGATTCACCACATTTCATGCTCTGCTTATGCAGCAGTAATTCCAAAAACCCAGGCATTGGAAAAGATTCACGACATCAAATTGCCCAAATTTTTGTTGCAGCATTATATCTGCTTCATATGCTTCTACGCATCATCTTTATATAGTAATAAATACTTGGATGTATTAAATGACAACGAATGTATGAAAGAACACTATGGATTCAAGACACTATCCCAAGATATTGTCTTTTAAAGAGGTGTGGATACTATAATACCATACAGGGTATAGTAATTACACATCGGGTAATAAGCAAAAATCTAGGGCTTTATTTATTATTTAGTCCAAAACAAAAACATCAGTTCCGTGAACAATCATATAATGCATCGTAACATATAATATACTTTACAAAGAGAATAACTAATGACTGCACAACACATGAACACTCACACTTCCTTAATCATACATGATCTACAGCCTGTTTGGTTTGTCCTAAAAATCCCTTTGAGTTAAAAAAAATTGGGTTAGAAAAAATTGATTGTGTTTGTTTTGTATTTTTACTTCTAAAATAAGCGTATCCCTTTGAAAATAATTGATGCTAATGGAAGCTAAAAGTATTAGCTTTTATTTTTAGTATCTCATAACAACTATCTTAAACAAATGTTTTTAACATCATTTCCAAACACAAATCAATTTTTTCTACCTCAATTATTTTAAACACAATTCTTTCAACATCAATTATTTTAAAAACAATTCTATCAAAATTTAAACCAAATGGACTCCTAATTAATTAGAGTATTGTTATATAAACAATGGAAAAAATAACAAAATCTGCAATATAGTATACACAATATATATTACATATTGTACACTGTGCATAACATATATCATATGTTGTAAGGAAAGATAATATTATCATACGTGATATATGTTATGCACAATATGTCATATATATTATCAACCATATGTAATATTTGTTGTGCACTATTTATGGACTGTTTTAACTTATTTTTTTATTGTTCACCAAGAATTTCTCAATTAATTATTCACCTGAATAACCTAGCTAGTTACTAATAGTTAAGTAATGCATGCATATGTAGACACTCATCATTCGATATGAAAAATGCCAAGGGAACAACTAATTTTTAACTTACTGCCACCATTCATTCTTCACCCTTAAGTTTTAAGATCTTAAAATAAATACTTACTATAATTTGCTACAAAGTAATTGTTCCCCAACATTTTTATATTCCATATAATGTTAACTTAGCTTTCCATTCATTTTATCAACATCCAATGTGATGAAATGGATATGTGAGATGAGTGCATGTTACTTAATTACCATTACATCGAATGGTGATAGTGTCTCAATGAAACACATAACTCATGGTGATTAAATAATATTTCTAATATTAAGGAAAGTAAATGTCTAGATTCTATATTCACCTCATGACCATAGAATATGATAAACAGGTGGAATAAATGGAGGTTATTACCATTACAACCAATCATAATGAAATGAGAGTCTCATTTAAACACTGCCTCTTGAGTATTAGAACTTAACGCCTAATGATAAAGACTTAAAATTTGGCATATATAGCTTCAAGTATTCTAAAGCTACTATTCAACACACAAGCTAATGGCCTAATTTTTCCATTATAAGTTTCAAGTCGTTGATGACTAAATCAGAAAAATGTTAAAAACCAAGATGATATCATATCAACAAGACATTCATTTCAAATTAAAACCAAGAGCTACAAAACAGCAATTATAACATATATACACCTGAAATTTCCACCTAATAATTTCATTGCAACCACAACCGCAAATCAAACAATTAATTTGTCTCAATTTTTATAAACACAAGATCCAATTTTAATCTAGAAACAGTCGAAGTACATGCAAAAACAGGGAAAAAAGGGATTTAATTAAAACACACCTGGTTACTAAAAAGTCAATTAACATAGCAGCACTTAAAGCATTTCAAAAAGGCAATCTGTACTTTAAAACAAAAATTATGATAATAGTTGCCAACCATAACCAACCTGATCACCCTTTTCAAATAAAATATTTATTAATCATCACATCTCACTGTATGCCAGCCCCAACAGTGAGTTATAAGTAGCTAGTTGGTTGAATGAGTTTTCCAGCAAATTACAAAAAGAGAGTTTTGTAAGGGAAAACACTTAGCTTGTGTTTCAAAAAATTGAGCAGTTTATAGAATTAAAATGCAATGAGAATGAAAGGGAAAATAAAGCAACAGAAGAGAACCGCAATGCACTTTCCTCAACAATTAGGAAATAAATTCACAGATTTGAGCATAAGAATGGCAAATAGGATACCCTAGCTACAATCATACTGCGTTCATTCATAAACATTTCTTAGTATATTAGCAATATAAAGAGATCGAACTAGTAAAAAATACTAAAATGCAAGAATCTGACATTACTTTAGGAAGAGACAGACAATATCAGCCCCCTTAATTAGAAAATCCCAAGGGGCCTCTTTTATCTCACTGTCTCATGACCCGTGCTCTATTGGAACTTGAAACACTTCAATTTTATTATATTGTCAGATGATGAATCATGTATGTATATGTATATTTATACATAGCACTCATCAAAATCCAAAAGGAACAGATTGATTGGAAGGTGTTATACTAGTATTATATTAGGCCATTACCCTAAAAGATGACTTTGAACAACATATATACATAATCAACTACAACAAGGAAAGAAGAAAGTTCTCCATTTATTTATTCTTCATACGATACAACCTAAAAAGAGCTATTTAGACACCACATCATTCAGATCAGAGTCTAATATGTATGCATGCCTGACACATGAATCTTACGGACACAACTTCAAAAACCAATTTAAATCTAATTAAACAATCAGTAATGTTTGTTGTACAGAAATACATTCAACTGGTATCCAACGTGTGTTATATACCATATGTAATGTGTGTCATACATAACATGTTATACATTTGGCACACACACATTATGTATGATATATAGCACATGTTTAATATCAGTTGGATGTATTTCTGTTATACAACAAATATAACTTTAGTTTGGAAATGTGAGGAGTACACAGGAAGAAGACTAAGACTATAGAAGGATGGTGGTGGGAGTGGAAGATGTGAGGACGAAAATTGCCCCTTTTTTTTATGACAATTGGGTGTTTGGAAAACATGGTGGTCTATTCATTGGTAAGTTCCTAGTATGGGGGCTATATCATTTAATTAAAGCTAAGGGCTCTTCTTCAATTAATATCTCATCAAAACTAGAAAAGAGAAAGCCTGATGCAAAGTATTATTATGTATATTGTCCGTGAAGCTACAAACTCACGGGCAAATTAAAGGGTTCAGATAAGATAAGAAAAGAAAAATATAAGGGTTAAGAACAAGAAGATACATGTATAGAGTACGAATTGAAAGAGCCCCTAGCTATACCAATTAATTCAAGGACCAATAAATAAATAAATTAAAGGTAATGGTCTAAAACATTGCTGGCAGGGCATGAATGACCAAACAACTGAAACCTGAATTTTATTTTAATTTTTTATTGAATTATAGAACCACGAAAGAAGCATGATTTACTGACTCACAGTGAAAGCTAACACAAACAAGGGGTTTTTAAAGTTACTCCACATTAACTGCACAACGCAGGTGTAACAGTTCTGCAGAAACCAAGGTAAAGAGAGAGAGAGAAGAAAGAGGAATTGTTCTTGATTAATTAGCTAGGGTTTTGTTTTTCCCCTTATTTAACTACTAACTAGAAAACCCGCATTTCTAGCTCATACGTATTATTTCTTTTATGTTAATAGTACTGTAATTAGCGAGTTAATAATACCATTGATGGTCTCAACTATTCCATCCCGAAAAGAGAAGGAAAAGAAATCTGAGAAATAAAGCTAATAACCATGGATGAGTGAGAGAGAGAGAGAAGCATAGTTACGGTGCACAGATATCAACGAGCAAAGAGTGGGAGTGAAATAGAAGGAAGCGTGTGAGTGTGAGTGTGAGTGTGAGTGTGAGTGTGTGTATAATAATATATAATTATAACTGACCGGAAAGTGGGTGAGCGGAAGCAGCAGCAGTAGTAGTGCAGCAGAGATTGCTGAGCTGAGTTTCGATCTTGTTGAGGAAGCTGGTGGCTTCATCAAAAGGCCTCGTCAGATCACACTTATACTTCACCAACATCTCACAGTATGTTTCCTGCAACCACAACCACTAAGCTTCAATTCCTCATCACCGAAATAAAAATAAAGCGTGTGCTAGTTATTTGTGTGTGCAGAAAGGGAACAATATAACAATATATATATATATATATACGGATTGGGGGAGGGGGGGACCATGAACTCATCGAGCTCGGGATCGGCTCCTATGCACGTGGAACCAACAACGTCCCTGCTCTTGCAAAAGTCGTTTTCCCTTTGGATTTCGTCTAACAAACTCGCTATCTCTGCAGGCGCTCCCACCTGATCCATTATCCATACCACACCATACATTAGCACTACTAGTTAGTTACTTTGTTGAGCAACAACAAACAAAATCAAAACCTTTTTGATTTCATTTGAGTTTGTTAGTTTGTTACAGCAGAAAAAACTAACTAATAATAATAATATTATAATAATAATAATACCTTCTGGCAGTCGATGTAGGCTTGGAGGAGGCGAGGGTAGTGAGGGTGAGATGCGATTTTGGCTTTGATCAGAGACGACGCGGCGTCGCAACTACTGTGACGCTGAATTTGGGGAAGAGGATGAGTAGTGCTGCTGCTCATCAAGTTGTTTGACGAAGGTTCCGCTTCCGTTGCGCCGGACAGAAGCTCCTCCGATCCGAACATCGGAATCCGGCCTGACATCAGGTAGCTCTGGTACTCCGCCGGGAATATCAGATTCTCCGGCGTCATAGGCGCCTTGTCCGAGTACTCCGCCGTTGACGCCAATCCGTACATTCCCTCCTCCATCGCCGGAATCAGCACCACCTCAAACGACGGCGTTTCGTCTCTGATTCTCTTGGTCTTGTGTATTTCTGAAATAAATATATATATATAGATAGAGACTTTAGCTTCGCTTCCTGTGCAAGTGTTCTAGAAAGGAGGGAGTGAAGAACAAATGAAAACACGAACACAATACTATACTACTAGTACCATTTTTTAATTAATTATTAATTATGAGTCGTCAGAGTTGCTTTTATTTTATGGTTAAAGATAAATTCAAAGATTGTTATTTTTTTTATAGCAACACAAGGAGATGAAGATTTGATTACCCGATTGTTTATGATAAAATAAAGTACTAGAGATTTAATATTATGGGCAGACCTAGAGTTTTGGGAATTTGGGTGCGAAAAGATAAAAAAGGAGTGTTTTGGGGAGTGAATTTTTTATCCTTGGGAGAAGGAAGCAACTCAAGGTAGCGGAAGCAGAAATCACAGTGCAGTTAAAATAAAAAGAAACAAATAGGAAATGGGAGAGAATTGAATGAGGTTGAAATGTTTGTTGAATTTTCAACGCAGCACATATACACTGAGGTGAACTCAACTCACCTTAACGCTCAAGCCTCCACCTTTTCCACTAACACCTTAATTTAATATTATATGCACACCATATATCATATGATATGTACAATTTAGCTATAATATGTGATATATGTTGTGCACCGTATGTGATATATATTATGCATTTTACATTATATATATTATGCATAAATATTAACTATTTTGACTGAATCGTTATATCTCAATTATTTTCCTTTTTTATCATACATATAATTACTCTACAAAATGTAATAAATTTAAATATAAAACTAATGTTTAGTGTATAATATAAAATCAGTCAACACAGTTAATAGATTTATTCCGACATTTTTCTTACCTAAATAAGTATTGAAATTCTAATAAATTAAATAATTATGACCCAAAAATCTTATTTATTAATTGATTTGGATGATCTTTTATTGTATATAAAAGCACTCAATATAAAAATTGAAAAGAAGGAATAAATAGAAAGGAAGTAGTGTAGGGTTTCCCGAAATAAACAAAAGGATAAATAGAGACATGAAGTGGGTTGTCTAGACCAACCAGCGGGGCCAGGTTGTGTTGTGTTGTGTTCTGTAATGTGTTTTAATTGTCAGCAGCTACTCATTCATTCATTCATTCAACTTCATCCCATAATTAATTCCACATACTCGTTCATTTGTACTCTTACCCACAAAAGCACACAAATTTCTCTCACTCAATTACCCAAAATAATGTTTATTTGTAAGGAGAAAAATAATGGATTCATTTTATCAGTCTCAAATATTTTTCATATAATGATGTCTTTGTTAGGGTAGGTCTAACCTTTATTTAGGTTAGGTTATAAGGTGAATTTTGCCTATACTATTAATGGGCATTGAGGCTTATGTGTAGAGTTCAAGGATGATCGAGTGCATATGGACCACATATGAAATATGAATACCCTCTTTCAATGCAACTGTATTAACCATTCTGCTCAATAAAATCTGAGTTTTTCATTTTTTTTATTTTCTAACAAGTGACCTAACATTATTAAAAATTAAAATTTTAATGTTATATATACACACACAAAAATCAGTCATCAAGTCATTGTATATAATAATTCAACATTTTAAAATTATTAATTTAACTTTTAAAATATTATATCAATGCATAATATTAAAAGTTAGATTAATAATTTTTATAAATTGACTTATTATATATAGTAGCGTGACTAATTTTATAATGTACAGAAATATTTATTTAAAATTTTTGAAAAGATTTAAATTTTTGAGTGGACCTCTGTATAGAATTTTTTTTTAAGATAAATATTTTTATTTTTATTAGTACCCAATCACTTATTATAAAATTTTACCTAATAATAATTATTCTGGATACATTACTGATTTATTAATTGAATCAGTTGTTCATGAATACCTTCTTTCAATGCAACTATATTAACCAACCTACATAATAAAAATGTATTAATTTATACTGTTATTCGATTAAGTTTTTTTATTTAAATAAGTAAATATGAAAATAAAATTATTATATTTATTAACATGATATTATTTGATTATATATTTATATATGATTGGATGATATTATAAAAGTACTTTTACAAAATTTCTAAACTTTTTTAATTATTATTATATCGTAATTAAACTTGACCGGTTCATATTGGTTCAATAACAAAATTGATTGTACGACTCTCTTCAAATAGAAGGTTTTGGTTCACCGATTTATATGTGGTTTAGGGTTTATATATAGGATTTAATTTGACAATGTATTACATAATCATCCAATCATGTGTTGTCACGTCAGTCATAATTATGTTTACTCTTTTTTTCTATTTGAAAAGTCATATAAATTAAGTGTTTTGATTGGATGATAGTGAAAAATATTTTTACATGTGTATCAAAATTAAACTCTTATATAAATATGCAACAATTTAACTAATCGGATGTAGCTAAGTTATAGAACCTATGCCTAGGAAAGAATAACAATATTATCCATCAAGCTTGGTTCTTGACATTTTAAGTTTTAAAACCATCGAATCAAATATTCACATTATTTACTTTTTTTTCTCTAACCTTGGGGATACATGAAAATTGTGCACAACTCTCCCAAAATGGTAATCAGAAAAAACATTTTGAACGTAAACATCAGAAAAACCAAGAAAACGGCCATTAATTATGGAAAACGAAAGGAAATTAGAAAAGAAAAAAAAAATATATATATATATATATATATATTGGTTCAGTTGTTGGAACTTATTATTATGTGAGTTGTTATAGTATGTAACAATTTGAGTATATGTGTAGTTAACATTGTGTAGTGGTAATGTACCTTCACATTGATGTAGTTAATAGTATAATTGTTATTGATTAAGATATTAATCTTCCTTCCTCAGAAATCAAAGGCAACATAAATAAAATAGTAAGAATGAATATTTGACAATTCTAATCACCTTAAAATGGTAATGAGAAAGTTGTTACGCATAACTTTTCAAACACAAACACATCGATCAGAGTACGTATCAGACAACAAAATGATGGAAAATGAAAGGAATAGAGATAAATAAAATTACATATATTTTAATTTCAGATCTTATAATTGATCTGTGGGTTGTGAATGGAATCATTTGAGTTATCGTGTAGTTAATTTACATTAATTACTCTGTTTTTTTTTTCCGGTGTCACGGTGTGCTATTACTTACTTAATATTGGGAATATATCTTCATAGTAATGACTAATGAGTTTATTTTGTAAATAAAAAAGAGTAACGAGTTTATTTTCAATTAGTGCCAACATTATATTGGACTTACCTAGTTTTGTACTTAATCCATTTTTTTTAATAGTCCACTTTCAAGTGTGCACATATATAAATCGAAAAAAAAAATCTCATTTTTAGAGAAATACAAAGTTTAATTCTTAGGCGCTTCCATAATAAGTATTGTTTCCTATTCTGAATGAAATATAACCGTTAAAAAGTAAGAGAGAAAAAATAATTATAAAATATAAATAAGCGGTTAAAAAGTGATAGAGAGTAAAAAAAAATGTGTTCTTAGCTGTTCTAAAAATAAGACCAGATATTGAACCGGACGAGTGAGCGGTTCAGAGATTTATAGGTTTAACCGGTTCGATCGGATGTTCAACTAGATATAATAAAATATGTATAACATATATATTTATCTATAAATGTATATACATATGATGAATTATATGCTATAGAAAAAATTAAAGTGCATTAAAAATATTAATGAAAGTTGAAATATATTGCATTTGATAAATTTAGAGGTTCAATAGTCCTTAATTTTAGTAATTTAAAGTGTATTAAATATTAAATTTTATTATAAATAGTTATTAAATTTTTATTTTTAAAATAGTTGACCGGTTCAACCAATTTTTACCAGTTTTTTTATCGGTTTTCCCGATTTTTACCACTTTTATCGATTTTCATGATTTTCAAAATTCCAATTTTTAAGACTCACTCGTTCTAACTTATTTTGTTATTCTAAAATATTTCGAAAAGAAGTTTTTAAGAAAAATAATAAAATCTTATCTAAAATCCACAATATCTCAATAAAGATTAAGTGGACTAGCTAGCTATATTATTAATTGAAAAAAATTTATTTAATGAAATCGATTACAATATAATTTAATAAATGATTTTGCATCCTTAAAATATTAAAAATAAATTTTAAATAAAATAGAATAAATTCAATATAATTTTATTATTTGATTTAAAATGTCTCAATTTAGATTTGACTTTAGACCTCTAAAAGTGTTTGGTCGCTACTGGCCACTGCTAGTATCCATAAAATAGATATATTGAGTAACTGGTAGTTATATTATTGATTATTAACCTCTCTGGTTATTAATTAAAGGAAAATGATAATATCACTCGAGTTTACAGTAAATCCTACGAGTTGCAACATATTAATCAAAGATTTGATAGTATTATTATAGTTATAATTTTTAATTATATTTTAAATAATTGATATGTTACGTAGGATTTAGGGTTTAGGTATTAGCATAAATTCGAGTCCATGTTGTATATATCTACTTTAATGTTATGTCAATCCTCTTCTCTTGTCCATGTATTTCCTGGTTTCTATACTTTTTAGCAACCAATTAGCCCTTCCATATGATCGACACATCTTATGTTTCCTCAGCCTTACTTTAATGTTATGTCATTTTGTTGATTATTGCCACGCAAGCATTAAAATATCTTTGTTAGCTGTAACTAACAATTAAATTTAGCTAAATCTGATGGAAGCATAGCGAATATACATTTTATTTTTTTAATTTCGTACATATTCGATGGGTCACATCATCAAAACCAACATTTATATATATATATATATATATATATATATGCACTTATTTACGAATAATCAGCAGGTGAAGTATGTTGTAGTGTCACATATAAGAAATTTAATCGTATTTATAATTTGTGGTTAAATTTATTTAAGACTATACTGAATTCATTTACCCACATTTATCAGCAAATGTTGCTAAATGTATGACATGTCATAAGATATACTCCCTCTATTTTTTTTCACTGTCCAATTTAGATATGCGTATTTTTTTTTTCTTTATTTATTTATTTCAAAATTTAAGATAAATTCTACTATTTTCTTCTTTCTTTATTTTTATTTAATATTCACTATCTCTTTTATCAAGTAATATAATAAATATATATATTTAATTATTAATAAAGGGTAATTTAATAAAATATATTATTTTTATATTAACTTTAAAATTATATCTATCATTATTTAAATTTTATTGCACATTTAAAATTGGACAGTTAAAAAAAAACATTTTTATTCTATTTGACAAAGACAAAAGGAGCGACAATGTAATCAAATCAATCATGTACCCTTAATTATAAGCGTACCTCCAATCAAAATCTAATCTTCGCATCACTAATTAGTAATTAGTGGAATCTTCGATTCCTTTAATTTGTTCTTTCACTGCGCCAATAAATGAAAGGAATTCTCAATTGTTGAACAAAATGGTTCGATTCTTTCTTCCAATGTCCTGCATTTTCAAAATAAATAAATTGACGTGAAAAGACCTAAAAGGAAAAGAAATTTTTTAATAAAAAGGAAGGAATGCACCCTTTATTTAATTTGCTCGATCGCTTATAACTCCTATTGCTCATCAACCTCCTCTAAGCCGTTACACTATGCAATGTTAATTAAGCTGTTTCACATTTAGAAATTAATTTAAATGCAGAGAACGTAATTTTTTTACTGATAAATATGTTAATTTAATTCTTTTGTGAACTGAATTTATGTGATGTAGTGATACAAACAAGCAATATTGAGTTTCTTAGTGAAATACCGGTAAATGAGAAATAAAATAAGAGTTTAATTATGATGCACTGAATGTCAGCCAATTATATCTATTGATTTATGTCATTTTTTGGTTAATGGGTAGTTAAGTTAAAGAATTTTATTGATGTGTCAATACGTGATTTGATGTATATGTAAAATTACTTCACACTGACAATGTATTGAAATTAAACTCATAAAATAATTATCTAATACAATAAAAATGTTTTGTATGGTAATTAATCCAATCATATTAATTTAATGATTAATTTTAAAAATAATGAAAGAAATCGATTATTATAATTGATATGCAAAACATTGATATAAGTTAAGGCATGTATATAAATTTAATAAAAAATACTTATCTATATTTCGTGGAAACATTAAACAAAGAGAGTGTATAGAAAAAGAGATTAATACATGAATTATAAGTATTGTTATTTGTATAATGAAAAATTAGTTAAAATTAATTAATATGAAGATATTGAGTCATAATTACTTAGTTTATTAAAAATTAACTGTTAAAAAAAACTTTTTTTAATAAAAATATATTAAGTAAATTCATAATCTAACTATTTTTTTTATTGTTTACGAAGTATATATTATTAACTGCATATAGAATCATTGATATGTTCTCTCAAACAAATAAAGCACTTCCATTATCTTCTAGATAAGGGGGAGAGTTTATGAGATTATTATCGCTTTATTGATTTTTTAAATTACAAATGCTTGGACCACAAAAAAAAATCAGTCTAAACAACTAATAAAGTCCATTTAACACTTTATGGTCCAAATAACACTTTTAATCATGAGTATATTTTTAATGGGCTGGGTGATTGTGATCCAAATTCTTGTTTATTAACTGTTTTAACTGATTTTTTGTTGTGTCTCTAGCAATACTCTTTATAAAGTGAGAATTACTACAAAAAATGGGTAATGTATCTTTGATGGGAATTATTCGAAGAGTGTAAAATATACATATTTTGTGTTTGTCTTTTAGGAAGGGTGGCCGACACGATTCTAGCTGCCAATCCGATCAGACAACAAGTTGTTTTAGGGTAGAACTTGTCAAATAACTCTATCATACATTCATTAGGTGTCTATGAATTTTATAACCGTTCATTCATATTTTTTCAATATATATTTTAAATAATTAATTAATTTAGCACTTAATAAAATTTTTGGATATCAATATCCGATAGTTATTATATAATTATAAAAAGTCATGTATCTCTTTATAAAATCTATTAAATTAAATATTAAATTACAACTATTGATTATATAATGGGCATTGATATCCATAAATATTAAAGTAAAACCTTTTAATATTTGGTATTTTTTCAGTATTAATAAAATTTATGAGTACTAATACCAATTAACTATCATATAATTATAAAAAAATTGTATGTCTATTTTAAAGATTTATAAAGTTGATAGGTTGTTTTTTAACAAAATATTGTTCATTTAATTTACATAATATAATTTACATTGACTTTATATTGAATATTTGACTATTACATGAGAATTAGAATTATTCCTAATTGTGATTGGCATGATTATTCAAAATATTTTGGACTATTTTGTATTTTTTATGATTTATTGAGAGCTTATGTGTTTGATGATCTTTGTTGCATGTTGTTAGATGTTCATAACTATGAAAAGGTGAAAAAAAAAATTAGAATAGAGGCTTGGAATGAAGATGTACACTGCCTTTGTTTCAGGTGATTTCGAGGGCGGAGACACTAGGGCATTGAAAAAATAGTGACTGTGACCTGTTTGGTAAGGGGGCATTGTGTTTTTGGAGTCAGAGACATAGTGTCTCTCTCTCATTTTGTGTTCACTCTGAAAGTTGAGTCATTAGAGACACTACTCGGAATCACAAAATATTTACCAATATCATCTTGACCATCACATTCTATCCCCTCCTCCACCACCCTACTCTACCATGGACCGCCGCCGGCCACCGCTGCTGTCCACTGTTGTTGTCCACCACCGCCGTCCACCACTGCCACTGGTCACCACCTCTAGCAACTGTTGTCATCCACTGCCACCAGCCTCCGCCGTTGGGCTCGAAGTTGTCCACCGCCGTCGACCACCACCTCCAGCCACCCCGTCCACTGCCGTCGGCCATCGACGCCGTCCACCACCGCCGCTAACCTCCGTCTGTCTTCGTCGCCCCATTGGCGCAGGCTAAATAAAAAATATGAATCTTTTAAGTTAAATGTTTTTTTTATTGATAATTGAAGTTCAGATTAGGGAAGACATATTTTTATAAAATATCAGGACAAATAGAAATTTACATATCTTTTAATAAAAATAGTTATTCAAGATAGACTTAATCAAGTGTATCAATTCGCATTCACTTAAAAGTTATAAAAAATGTATAAATATGAGACATCTAAAGCAGCAGATATATAGTGCGGCCAGATCGAGCTAAGGAGAAACTCATTTTTTTTTTCCTATATGAGATGAAATAGGTACGGTCCAGATAATTTTTGGGAAATCCAGACTAATCAAAATTACATATTATTGTCGAATCTTCACAATGCAAGATGATTAGTAGATAAAAAGTTGACCTAATTTAATTTAGTAGTTATAGAAAGTCAAATTATTATTGAATCATGAAGTGTATATACAAGTAATAATTGTTATATATGATGATGATATGATATAAATGATGAGTAATAATTAGGATGGACTACTTTATTGAATTTGTTGACTAATATAATATAATGTTGTTGTGTGGGTGTGTATGTATTATTATATGATGCCTCGGGCAGCAGTTTCTTTTTGGGGGTAACCAAAGGCAGTGGAAGTGTGGACTTTGTGTTTGCTCTTTTTATTCAGTCTTCAGCTTTGATTGATTGATAGATAGATAGATGGATATGATTGATTGCTCAATCCATACATACACACCTCTGCACCACCTTCTTTCATCCACTATCACTATCTCTATCTCTTCTCTTACGCCCCACGCTAAGGTCATGTCACTCTCTTCCATTCTCACCTATATATATATATATAGTCGTATAAAAGAAATACATTCAATTAATATTTAATGCGTGACTATATATAATATAAAATATGTGTAGTACGTGATATATATATATATATATATATATATATATATATAATATATATATATATATATTATATATATATATGACACATGTTATGTATCATAGTATATGTGAAATACTAATTTAAGATATTTATATTATTCGATGAATATTATTGTATATAAATATATATATATATATATATATATATATATATATATATATATATATATATGCGCTCAAGTTTGATTATGTATTCGGATTCATTATATTAAGAGTTATGATATTTGTACATACTTTTTTGTATGTAAGATAAATATACATACAAATCCAATAGTAGAGAATGAAAGTTGAAATGTTGAATGATGTAACATAAAAATCAAATAGTAATAAAGTGGGTGGAAAAAGATATGTAAGAGAAAATATACGTACGAATATTATTATTATTATTATTATATTAATAGCTATATCACGCTGGCCTCTTCTTAAATTAGGCAAATAATTTGGCTTAACTCTTTTTCAAAAAAAAAAAAAAGAAAATTATCTGATCTAGCTAGTTAGGTAATATCAAATTTTCCTGAATATTTTGTGCACATGTGATAGAAAAGAAAAGTATAATTTTTATGAAAGATTACTATAATTTATCTTTATTAATTATACTACTTGAAGGGTTAACTGGTTGTTTAATTTGGTTTGCAACTTTTCCATACATCAGTGGAAGAAAAACATTTGGAAAAGAGGAAAAAGTGTGCTTTGCCATTATATTTTTTTTTAAAACTTTTATTTATCATTTTTAGAGTATTGTTTCATTTTCACGTAAATTGATATTAGACTTCTTTTGAAGTGAAAATTTATCCATATGTTATATTTAGCAAGTTATTCTAAAAAGAGTCATTTTTTTTCTTCTTCCTATTACATCTTTGAACTAAAACTAGAATAACTTATATGAATTTAAGCATTTATATGAGTTGGGCTGGGTGGGGGTTGTAGCTATTTTTCAACTCAGATCACTCATCATCTAAGCCATAGGTTGGGTTGGGTTGGATTGGATTGGGTTGAATAAAATATTATTTTCAATTCAACCTGATCCTATCCACTTACTAAGTGGGTTGAGTTGAATTAAATCCAGGATGAGTTCACTACTTCACATATATTTTATACAAGTTTGAGACCAGAAATATATATAAGTGGACAATAATAAGTTGAGCTAAGTTGTGTAGGTTTGTATTTTTCAACCCAACCCAATTCGTTGACCTAATCTAATGGATGTCGCTTAAGGCTGTTTCTTATCATGGGATCTTTAATATTCTCATAGATATAAGGATGTTTAGAAATTAAATGATTACTCTCATATTTGATTCAAGTTTTAAAATCATATATATTCATGAGATAACTACAATAACCTAAAACAAAATATCATTCTACCAAATAAACACACTCCAAATCATAAATCTTAAAACTTTGTTGTCAATCCAACTTATAATATTCTATTTTTTCGATAAATAATAAACATGATCTAATTCATCCATTAAAGAGATAAAAAGTTAATAATATATATACTTATATGTTTGACATCAGAGGTCTCATTAAAACATCTCAAGACACATTAGCAATATTTTATGATGCAAGTAGCTCACATGCTAAATGAGTGAATGGTATATTTTTGCCACCCTAAACTTATATCTACTATTGTAAAACAATAAATAAGTAATTAATTATTGGCTGTAACACATTTTATTATCATTATCTTTACAGTTAATTATATTACTCGTTATATATATATATATATATATATGTTGTTAAACAAATTCTCAGTATATAATCCAAAACAACAAAGCTCGCTTTATTTGGAAAATAAGAATAATATATTACAATAATACTATTATCTAAATCTTATACATAATGTGTGTCATATGTAATATTGTATGTCATACATGTGCGAAATTGATTGAGCAAAAATATAAAATAGTACACAAAAAATACACTATACATATGTATCATTACTAAAATACGTAATATGTATCAGTTTTTTATCCGTAATATATGCTATATATTAAATATTAGTAGGATATATTAGCGTTGTACAATAAACATTTTCTATATATGAAATGGAAGAGCGTGTATATACGTACACACATACCTGCTAAGAGGCCAACCGCATATGTGCGTAGATCTGAGCTTCAGATTCAATTTCTAGTATCTAGAGAACACTACATGATTTAATTAATTAGCTAATAATTTCCAAAGTTTAGTAGTATTGGTGGCTAGGCGGGAATTGAAGTAGTATTATACATAACAATTAGCTAGCTAGGGTACACACACACAAGTGATCTAGCAAATTAATTTGGTGATATACATAATAATATGCTTGGAGAGAAATTAAATGGGATCTTTGGTCCTTTATATAGTGATCGATCTAATAACTCTGAGCTGGAGAAGAAAAAGGCATTATGACCTTAGCTTGGGGCGGTGGAATATCTAGATATTATATATGCTTTTGAAATCAAATGCCAAAAACTTTGGATCATATTTAATTAAGTTATCATCAAGATTGTGGGAATCCATATCAAAAAATGTTGTCTTCCACGGATATCGATCTCTCTCTCTTTCTTTTTTTTTTTTTTTTTTTTCCCAAAGTGCGTCATTGTTTCCATTTTTATTATTAACTCAACTGATATTTGTATAACAAGAATATCATTCAATAATTATTTAGCGTATTGTATATATAATTATAACAGTTATATATGACGACATACATTATTATGTATAACACACATTGAATATCCGTATTTATGTTGTACAACAAATATTACTATTATACTAATATTCAATTTTGAAACTCATAAACAAATTTAACAAGATTAATGATGAATAAAAAGAGTTGAAAAATGTTTGTATATTAAAATTTAAGGATGATAATGTGTATATATGCCAAGTGTCAATACTTATGAGAAAGGTTCTTAAACTTACAAGTTAACCTCTAAACTTTTAGAAGTTTATAAATTTAGAATTTTAATCAAATTAACAAATTTATAATAATTATAAAGTTACGAATTTGACTTTACGATTTAAATTTAGTTAAACTCGTAAAAGCTAAGCAAATATGAACATTCTCATATTTGATAACCTTATTATTTACAAGTAACATTCACGTTCTTTAGTTTCCAGCTCTATTTATTTCCAGGTGTGGCGTACGTATATGCACGTGCGTAGTGTAATTAATTAACTCCCTTTCGATAAGTTCACACACTAAATTTTTTTCAATAATGATATTTGTACATACATTTATTTTATATACTTTTTTTTTACATACATTCTTCACCTACTTCATCATTTTTGAATTTTAATGTGACATCACTTCACCATTTACATTTTTTCTCTCCAACATTGGATTAAAATATAAGTATACTATACATATCATTTGGTATGTAGCAATAGGATTGCTCAATTCTCTTTCCACAACTTTTAGTTTGAAATTAACATGCATGATCTTATAAATAAATAAAATATATAAACTTTAACGAGAGATTAATTATCATACAGTTATATGAGGATTTAATAATGTACTTCTGCATTTATATGATTGAATTGAAAGAACAGTCAAGAGAACCATTTTAAATAATACAGCAACAATGTTGTTGCTTATATATGTGTGAATAGACACAAAATAAAATAAACTATGTGTAGTATATATGATGCGCTTGAATAATAATCCCTCGTTTGTTTAACATTTTAATATATATATATATATATATTAGAAGAATATTGTTTTATGTACAAAAATAATCAATAGCACATTATACATAACATATATAATATAATATGTATAATATATATTACATATTATATTCACACTATATATCGTATAGTGTACACAATATATATTACATATTAAAAAAGACAACAACTCCGGTACAAGTTCACAATTTGATTTTGGTACGCGGATAACCTGCTTCCAACACGTGTGTGCTTCTTAGGTCGAGTGCATCTCACGGGCGAATCTACCTTTAACCGGTGAGTTGGAGAAGCATGTATTGAAGTTTTTTATACTTAAATAATTTTTTAATGCTTGGGCCAATTGGGTTTTTTGCAAGCCTTTGTTAAGAAAAGAAGAAACAAGAAAATGGGATGATGGAATACTATATCCAAACTCTATGTAACATGACCAAAATAAAAAATAAAAAACCCGATAGTAAGAAACCCAAATAAGAGGTAATTGGGGGTAATTTTTGAATAAAATATTTTATAATGTATATTTATTTTCTGAATAAAATAAATGTATATTTATTTTTCAAATACTATCGGTACAAAATTTGTTATTCATATTTTCACTTTCATTCTTTTTAAGTTTTTTTTAGTACTATATTAATTTTTTTTTCTTTCAGTTTGTCACTTTTTTCAATACTTTATTATATATTTCAATATTTATAAGTTTTAAGAATAATTTTTAATTCATAACCCGATATATATTAACTTAAAAGTGTATTATTTAATATTTGACTTTAACTGATAAAAATAACTCAAAATATAATAATGATTATAGTATGAGATTAAATGATGGAATTTAATTGTTAGTGAAGGACATTATAAAAATATTGAATGCAAACCTACTAAATCAGTTTGGGAATAGGCATAGGGCTATGAAAATAGTCATTTTAAAATATTAAGTCTATGTTTGGTTTTGAAATTAAAAATGACTTAAAATAAAAATTATGAAATAAAAAGAATTTAAACGATAGTTTACTTAAAATATTTATTTATCTTTAATATTGTTTTAATTAATTCTATTTTTTATTTTGTATATTTTTATGTAAATTTACTTATCACAATATATAAATAGAAAATTAAAGAAAAAAAATATAATAATTAGTTAATTAGATAAAAATTAAATAAATATAATATGAAATAAAATAAAATTATTCAAATACAAAAATAAAATATATAAATTTAATAATATCATTATTTTGTATTTTGATTACAAATATATTATAATTCAAAAATTTTGTAAATTTTTTTCTTTTTGCTTTCCCTTTATCTTGAAGTACACCTGTAAAATTTGATGAAATGACAAAAAAAAAAAAGTGTAAGAGACTTAATTAAGAATTATTTAAATGAGTAGTGATTCAATTACAAATTTGTTAAATATAGAAACTTAATTGGTCAATTAAGGAAATTATAAGCACCTTCTGAGCAATTAAACCTTGAATAAATACATCATAATATATACTATATAGACCCTCAAGTGTCTGCACAATAAATTTGTTGGTCTGGCTTTGCTATTTATGATTTAGTTTATTTTTTGTCCTTACATTTTATGATTTAAACAGTAAAAAATATAAATAGTCAAATGTTCAATATTATTTATATCGTAAATGGTCTAATGTTCTAAAATTGTCTATTTGTATTTACGGTTCCAATCGTGTTATGTGGCCGATAAAATTTGGTTATTTCTGTTTACAATTTGAATCATAAATTATACAATTTAACACTCAACCTATATATTCATGTAAAAAATCTTCAAAGAACCCATTTTCTCATGATTAAAATATTTTTATAATTTATTTAGAGTTTAATTTTGATGCACTGACAGTGTAAATATTTTATACTGTCGTCCAATCAAAACACTTCGTTTATATGACTTTTTAAGTAATGACAAAGAAAATACAATAATCGCTGACATGACAATACATGATTGGATGACTGTGTAAAAAAATGATACATTGTACGTGGATGAAAATTAAATCCATTTATTTATATAAAAAAATCTAAATATTAAGGGTTCCTTAAAAAAAACCTTCTCTCTATTTTTGGGCCAGTTAAAAAAGTCAAAGTATCACTCTACTGCAACAACCGGCCCAACATATTTGGTCCATCAATTTACTCATTACGATTGCTCAGATCAAATGTGGTATGAGATCAGTACACTGCCAAGCTGCCCAAGCATACTTTCACATAAAAAGTAGATGCGCCCGTGAGATGCACTTGACCTAAGGAGCACACACGTGTTGGAAGTAGACAATACGCGTACCAGAATCAAATTGTGAACTCGTACCAGAATTGTTGTTGCCGTTAAAAAAATAAAGAATGAAGAACTTACTCGATCAGCAATTGATTAAGCGTAGATCTACTCCTACTTTCCATGCTTGGAACCATCTCTCTCAAAATTTCATACAAATGGCTAATTTTAACTTGAAACTTGGACAATAATTCATTTGTCTTATAATAAAATTTAATTATTTTATTCAAAAATAAAGACAAAGACTCTTTATTATTATATTACTCGTATGAAATTATTATTTCTCTAAATAGTTTAAATTTTTACTAGATAATAGCATATAAATAATTCTATATCTAGTACTTCCTAGGCATATCTTCATTTAGTTTTCTGAATTATTATTTGACTTAAAAGGAAAAAGAAAACAGCGTTAACAGAAATACAAAATGATGATTAAACTTATTTAATAGAGGACACGCGTTCATAAAGATACCCCAATTAGTGGTCAAATATATATCATTCGTTATCATAAACTTTTATCATCATGATCCTTCCAATTTAATAGTAGTAATTTTTTATAGTAATTAGAAAGACATGAAAAGTTAGCATAGTCGGCCAAAAAGTTTCAGATACCAAAACCTGAAATAGAAATACATTCAATTAGGAGTCAACATATGCTATAGATAAGATATAATGTGTGCTATATGTATAGCTAGCACACATTATATTTAATATATAACATGTTAATTAGATATACTAGTTGGACATATTTCTATTATACAATAAATATTATTGGTTCATTATTATATTATTGCGAGAGTAAACTAAATTATCCGTCACCCATCTTGAAATTAATGGTACAAAAGTCAAACCCCAAAACCTGGCTTTCTTTTAATCCCACAATAATTAACTTCCGTCACTTTCAGGGGATTCTCAATTAGCAATGAAATTAGGGTTCAACTCTCTCTTATTAGCTGCTTTAATTTAATTTAGACAAAATTAAAAAAAAAAGTTTTATGATTAGATACTGATTCACTTTCACGATCATAGCACAATTAACGTTCAAAATGAGCTAACAAATTCTTGTAAGAGTTTGTGTATGTGATGAGAGTCTATAACGATAGCGAATATAGTTGGTTGACCCAGGTGTTTATTGTTGAATAACATAATTGGTTAAACAACTTTATTTGTTAGTCTATGGTTGGCCATGTTATGCCACTAATTTAATTAGAGAAATGCATTGCATACATCGTAAAATCAGCCATCATCGATCACCATGTGTAATAATTCAATATTTTGAAATTAGTAATTCAACTTTTAAAAATGTTGGATTAATGTATAGTAATAAAAGTTGGATTACTAATTTCAAAATGTTGAATGACTACAATTGATGATTAATAGTGACTAATTTTATAATATACATGTAGTATTACTCATTCAATTAGTAGGAACATTATTATGATATAGCTTCTTAGGTTAATAATTGATTTTATATAAATATAAAATTAATCCCATTCTTTTTTATGCATTATGCGAATTCCAAAGTAAGTGCATGGCTTTTGGAAAATGGTTATTGCTTGTCAAGAGCTAGCTAGGTGTAGTTTTTTTTTTGTTGGTTCTATCATTCTACTAGCTACTACTTTATCCTAATTAAAATCCGATATGTTTAGAATTTTGTCTTACTAAAGCAGAACATAGAGAATGCAAATTGCTGGTTTTGTGCACCTTTAATTTCTCAATCCCCTCTTTAATATTATAATGATGCTGTTAATTGACATGTTTGCTTAAAAGAAGTTCATACATGAATGCATACTCGATTCAACTATGGATAAAATGTTTAGGTCGAGAAAAATGTGTGTAGTACAAAAATCATTTGCTATTAAGCTAAACTTCTTTGACATGAATTTGTCACTTAATCCTTTGATAATGATTGATTTAAAAGTGGTTAATTTCCTTCACATCAAATATTGAAAGAAAAAGAGCAAATTAAAATAAAAATATTTTTGCTATATTCACAAAATATACTAGCTCTATTTTTTAATAAGTGTCAACTTTTCACTTTTCACATATATATTAAAAAAATGATTAAATAAACTTGAAAATATAGGTAATATTATCTTTATATATTAATATTATCTCTCATATTTAATTTTATATCTTAAATTTTTATCTATTATAAAAGTATTTAAGGAAAAAAGTAACTAATATATATAGTATAGAATTTCTGAATGGACACATACATATTAGTAAAAAGATAAAAGGTGAAAAGTAAACATTTATTAGTGAGCATAAAAAGTATGATAATATAAATACAATTAATGCTTGGAATGATCGAGTATATACATAGAGAAATTATTCGTGGAAACTACAAAATCAGCCACGCACCATCAACCACTATCGGTAATAATTCAATATTTTAAAATTAGTAATCCAACTTTTAAAAATGTTGAATTAACATATAATAATAAAAGTTTGATTATTAGTTTCAAAATGTTAGATTATTACCTATGATGACTGATTTTATGATATACATGTAGCATTACTCATATATATATATATAAAGGTCTAACATACAGTTGTGCGATCCTGATCTATAGATACATATGTATGTATATATTATAATACACATATATATGACAAAGCTTAGCTTTATTATTATTGTGTATGAAGTTTAGCTTAATTGTTGGTTTCCAAATGTTTGTTTTAAATGAGTTACATATATGCTTTGTGTTACACTAGCAATTTGGCATATAGTCAAACACATGTAACATGTGGTTCAGCAAAAAAGAAAAAAGAAAAAAGAGAGATGCTTTTTTGAACCATGAACAGGGACAAGTTAGGGAAGAAGAGTAAAGCACTCCAGGAATATATAAGTTCGTTTATTTAGTGAGAAACAACACTTAAATTTGTAATAATATATTAACATATATACATTGTTATTACTATCAACTTTTCATTATCATAATTCATGTAAGACCAAATAAACAATAAAACAGCATGCCTAAAAAACAAAGTACTCTTTTTTTTTTTTTTTTTTTATTCGCCCAATTTAATAATGTGTGTTTCTTTTTTTATTTATTCATTTAGAAATTCTAGATGACTATTATTAATTTTTTCTAATTATACTTTAAATTAATAAATATAAGAGAGAAAATATATTTAGTGAGTAATTAAAAAGAAAAATAATGAGTAATAAGGATAATATTGTAAAATATGCTTAAATTTTTTTAAATTTTAGATATTGTAAAATGCATCCTTAATTCGTGTGCACAATAAAAAATCAGCCAAAATAATCAATAGATTGTGCAAAATATATAATGTGTAATATGCACAACTTATATTACATATTAAGCACATCATACATAACATGTTGTGTATAATGTGTGATATATATTATATACACCATGTAATATATGTCACGCAAATTACATGATACTTATTATGCATAACATATTAACTAATTTGGCTGTTATTTCATTTTACATTAACAATGCTCTTATTTATATTTTTCCATGTGACATTAATTTTCTCCAAATGTAATGTTCATTATAATTTGTCAAATAAATAATAATTGTAGTCAATCTCTATAAACTCTTCATGGTTTCCTGTAAATATAATGAGGACTAGCTAGATGATGGGGATCGGATCGGAAGACACATTTCACTCAAAGTTCAAAACATTCCTTCAACATTTTTCGCATTTTTTTTTTTTTATATAAATTGAATATTTGGCTTCCTTGGGGAATTGAAAAAAATAAAAATAATAAAAGGAATCGGCCTCTATATTCAAGTGGAAATGAATGATTAATTTTAGAAGATGTTATTTGTACAATAAAAAATTAGTCAAAATAAATTAATATAGAGATTTGAGTCACAATTATTCATCCCACTAAAAATTAGGGAATTTTTTTTAGGCTAAAAAATTGTTAAATGTTAAATGGGCCATTAACTAATTTAACTATTTTTCCATTATTCACTAAATATTTCTCTTAATTTTAATTTTAGTATCCATTTGAGTGAAAAATTTATCTTTGAAGGAGGTTCTTTGTGGTCAAAAAGTGGGAGGAAGGATCAAGTTGAATTATTGAACCCCACCATATAAAAATTAATGGGGCAAGATCTCTCTTAGATAAAGTAGATATAATACTACTAATATTCTAGTAAATCATTCCGAGACTCAAAAATAGAAGTAGTTCCAACATGGAGGGCTTTAATGCGAGTTCTTATCTCTATCATTACCAACTTAATTAGCCTAGAAACTTAATATCAATACATATATCTGACCTAACAAACACCACCATGAGTTTAAACAATTTACTAATTTAGTGGCAGAATAAAATCCCAAACTTTAAATGTGCACTCTAGTTTGTGCTGCCACCCACCATGTTTAATTTCTTTTAGTGTTTTCAACTACTCCCTCCGTCCACTTTTATTTGTCTTTCTAGCAAATTTATTTGTCCACTATTATTTGTTATTTTAGATTTTCAATGAAACATTTACAATCTTTTTTCAGTTTTATCCTTACATACACTCTCTCTTTATCTCTTACAATTATTATTGCACAAAAAACTATAAGGATAATTTTGTCATTATACATTTACTTCTATAGAAATTTATGTGTTTTAATCACTTTCTTAATAAATGTGCAATACTCTAAAACGTCAATTAAAAGTGGACGGAGGGAGTATATTACTAACGGGGCCATTTGACCATTAAGAAGGTTACTAATTTAGATATTGGTACTAGGATTAACCTCACATTTATTTCATACTATATAAGATATAATTTTTTTATTTTTATAGTTTATTTTTTGCCAAAGATGCCTTCAAACAGGAGAAAAAGTCATTGAAAGCAACACAATCGTCTCTCAATAAAAGCAGTCCAAGTCACAGATTTTTTTTTTGGGTACAAACCAATAACAAAATAATTAATGTTCTATAGGTACTTAAAAGGCAAATACACAAAAAATTATATTGAGAAAATGAAATTATTGCAAAAAAAATAGGGATATGAAACATTTATTAAAATTTTCGTACTATGTGTATATATTTTTGTATCTATTTTATTTTAATATACAAATATAATTTTTTGTGTATTAATACAAGTTTAAATTTATACATTGCATTTATCAACGATTTTTATTTTATTATTTTTTATGTACTTTTTATTATGTATCGTGGAAACAAACATAACCTTAAAAATTTGAGATAGAAGATACATAAAATTGACTTAAACAAGATAGAAATGATTGTATTTATACTAACCTAAATTTGATTCAAACATCCATTAACAATGGGAGACACTTGTATATATATTGGGTGAATTATAGGTCAGAGATTTTAATTTTTGGTCAATTATGGGTCAGACATATGATTAGTCCGTTTTGTGTGTATAAGTTCATAATGGGGCGAAGTTGGTGCTGCGTTAATTGGACCCAAGGGGTTCTCTTTCTATTTGACCAAAAATTATTCTTAGAACCAAAAACTTTGAAATTAGTACTGACAAGTGACAAGCAGAACTCTTTTTATATCAATGCATCAAACAAAAAGGCCGACAGCGCTTTTGATAAGGTGCACTCTCGATTTTACAATATTTCTGACTTTTTTTTAGCTTATGACTTGTTGGAAGTTATGTTTTTTTTTTACTATATAATTTATGACTTCTTTATAAATTATTTCAATATTTTAAAAGAAATTAAATATTTAACTTCTCTAAAAGTATTTTTCAAAATAATTGAATTTTTTTATTATTTATGTCTACATAAAAAATAACTTATTTCAAAAGTTACGTAAAGAATTAAATAAGTTGTTTATGGCCCTAAGTTAATATTAATTTGCTTTCTCTTGAAACTTTCATTATTTTCTTTTATAAAATTATGACAGAATGTCTTTCTTGTTGGTTTCTTCCATTTGCTATAGATACATGATTATTGAAATACATATTTTTTTGGTTCTTTGTAGATAAACATTCTATCTATCATTGAATATAGTTTAAATTCTATTCGAATAAGATTTACACTTTATCTAATAATGAATATATTTTTTATTGATATAAAAATCACAAAAATTTTCATGCAAATATCACTACTCTTTATGTTATTCCTTTTCATGCAGAGTCCAAGTCAAGTCCACTTCACTTATTTGACTGCTAACTTTAGGGGGCGTTTGGTTGAAGGAATGTTAAAATTTTTTTATGAAAATATTATTTTTTCATGATTAGTTCAACATTTACTTCAAAGATTTCTAAGAAAATTATATTTTCGGGAGACTATTTTCTCTATTTTTATTCTCAACTTTAACTATGGGTAAATTTTATTCACATGATATGAGAATCTTGTTAAATGTATAAAAATACATTTTATGACCTCATTTATTATCTTGATGTTATATTTGCTTTATTATGCAAGAGATAATAATTTTGTAAATTACAAATTTTATCCTAAGAATATTACTATGAACCAAACACATGAATAAATTATTCACATGAATATTGTACAAGATTCATATAAATTTAGCATATAAACCAAACACATGAATAATGCATTATTGAAAAAATAATTCCCAAATTTATCATTCTCAGGAATCATGCTATTCATGGTAATAAAATTTCAATTTGCGAATCAAATGATCCGTAAGTGGTGTGAATGTTCACATTATAACTCAAGCAGTGCTAAAATAGTTTAATTGAAAAAAAACATTTTATTGACGTTAAGAATTACATCAATTAATTGCTTCACTAAGATATTATTATTATTATTATTATTATTATTATTATTATATATTTAATGTTAACATGAGTAGTATTTCTTATTGAAAAGTTTCTATGTTGAAATGTATGTTTGGGTGCATTCCATGAAATAAAGATATATATGTAGCATGGCCAACACGTTCTCCATTAGTCAATAAATAAATAAATAAAACAAATAAAACGGCCATCACTTGCTCCAAATAAGCAAACGTATTTCATTTTATTTTTTAAGATGTGATTACATCATTTCTTACATAAGCGTCACAATATGGATTTATATATTAATTTCTCATTGCAGGCCATAGTTGGAAAGATCCATCAAAGGCTGCTTTAATAAAATGTTATTGTTTTTCCCCCTCACAAACTCTTGGGCTGAAATTAGTTATAGCTGCTAGCTAGAAAAGCTTGCACTATAAGGAATCTATATTTTTTATTTGTACGAACAAAATCTAAATTAAACTAGAAAATAAATTGGTAACGGTACAGTTCATAACCTTGGTTGTTCTCTTATGCCATAATAATAAGCACACTATTTCATATATTGTAACATCATAACATATATTATTATGTTATAATATTATTCTTTTTAAATGTGATATATATTATGCATATTATGTGATAAATATTATACTACTTATTATATTATATATGTTGTGCATAATATGTTTGTTATTTTTGCTGATTTTTTTATACACGTATCAATGTTATTTTTGTAATAAATTTTTATCGATCCTTGTGTCAACGAACTTTTTATCTATCATTAGAATGAACGTAAGTCAAATTTAAATGGATCACACTTCATCTAACCGTAAATACATTGTTCATAGACATAGTATTTCAAAAAAACTTTGTATAAATAATATAACTATTTTCAAAATATATTATTAAATTGCATTTAGCACGTTATATAAAACATGACAAGACAAAAATACAGACATAATATGTACATTAATAGTTATAGTATTAATAGCGAGAGATTAATGGATGTGATAATTTTGCTAGAGATAACTGTTAGCAACTTTATTTTCATAAAGGTGTTTAGACCCAGCTCATTACTGTTCACTGGAAATTAAAGTAATAAAAATCTTTAAAGTCGCCAAGTGCACTATCAAAAGCAAAGCAAGAGAGATCACTTTTCCAGGTTCTCTGGGTTGTAGAGTGCTACTATATATATATATATAAGCTAAGATTGAACCCATGAACAAATTTTTCTTTCTTTAATTTTGTAACGTTATATATATATATGTATTGATCTAGCTATTAGAGTACTAGTCCATGCTTTATGATGAATGTGAGATCAAAAATGAAAAATCAACTTGCCCCTTTCTTTTTAGTTTCTATTTTGACCCTTTTGGAGACCTTAAGGGGTACAAATTGCAGCAACATGTGACCTTTAGAAAGTTTTATTTTAATTAATTAATTTATAAGAACCAATTAAGATATATGACAACTAAAGATTTTGGCGATATATATGTATTATTGCACTGTTTAGGGATGCATTCCAATAATCCCACTACTAAATTAAAGCAAATTGCTAGTGTGTAAAATATATTTTATATATCTATATAAAAGGCGTCCTAGTGTATGTACATTCAATGGCTATATTTGGCCTAGGGTTATGGTAGTGACCTTATGAGAATCAGAGAAGATGATCAAACATATACATGTAGTAATATATAATAATTACATAGAAAAGGTGATGATCGTGATCTTGGCCTGAAAATCTATGTTAAGAACAAGGGTCCCATAGATTTCATTCCAAAATTGAATACGTGAAGAATAAGTAATTGTATATTATATAGGAGAAAATATTGTGTACAATACTTATAAATATTTATATATTATATATCTATTCATACTATTGAATTTTAAGTACTTGGATGCAGAGATGAGTTAGTCCACTAAAATTTTAACAATAAAGATAGATATTATGCCGTTATTGTTAATATTTGTGTTATATATCTAGTATTACGTACTTACTACTATAATGTATCAAATTTGAGCAAAATTATGTAAAAATTAGTAAAACTTAATTAAATACAAATTAAATGATTATATTTTAAATAAATACTACTAAAAAAATGAACATTTTGAACAAATTAAACATTAAATATATCAATATAAGTAATATTGATAATTAATGACTATAGTAACCGTTGAAAATATACTTAAAATTAGTTTATAAGTATTTTCAACGATTATTAATTATCAAATAATAACTTCTAACCAATTTTAATGGTCCCTAATTATAAAAATAATTTTTTTATCGACAATATTTTTATCAATACTTTTCGATAATTAAGTGTTAAAATTACTTATTATTTCAGTTAAAATTAATAAAAGTGACTTTTTATCATCAGCGCGCAGTTTGAAAACGTGAGTAGTTTAACTTAGCTTGTGTCTGTTCAATTTGTATTCATGCAAAAATATCGAATAAGTGAAACTATATATTATAAATATTAATTGTCCAAAGCCTTCTATACACATCACATGGATAAATTAAATGTTAGTAAAATTATTATTTTTTCTATGTTTATAAATACTTCATTTATTATTGGATGGTGCGTAAATAATTATTGATATCTTAATGAGTATTTATTCATATATAAAGTAAAAAATAGTTCATATAGCATAAAAGGATTTAATTTTCATCCATCGCATACTATTTTTTACACAGTGATCCAATCATGTACTGGACATGTCTGCTATAATTGTGTTTTTCTCTCTCCCACTATCTAAAAAATCATACAAACGGAACATTTTGATTGGAAAACAGTGTAAAAGTATTTTACACTTTCAGTGCATCAAAATTAAACTCATAACATAGTTTAATAACACGTGGAAAGTGAATAACAATATTTATTATTACATTGATGATGGATTGATGGTTACCTTAGGCAATCAACCAAATTTGAACGTAAAACAAACCGAAGTCACAGTAAATTAAAACTTGGACATTTTGGATTACAAAGGGACCCAAAATTTGAATAATTGCTAGTAATTGGAACCAACTCACCCTCATTTGATTTGTAAAGTAATGGTGTGGGCCATTATATGATTTTTCACTATCATGAATACCAACAATAACGAGCTAAGTTGATATATATATATATATATAAATATAAATAATAATTATAATTATAACTAACTAACTAAGGACAAATCAATAATCTCATTCATTTTTCTAACCAAGTTAATTATATTAAATGAATGGTGTAAATAGGCTTAGCTGTTTGCATCTACACAAATGTAAGTGGCTAAACAGTAATAAAAGATGAATACTATAAATTACTATATGTTGAGAGATTTCTAAAAGGGAACAGAGAAATTGAAAAAGCAATGCAAATTTTGTTTGCTTGCTTAAAGAAGAGGCAAGGCATTAAAGAAAGATTAAAGAAGGGTTTGAGGGGATAATCGATCTAGCTGCTATTATTATATTGTGTGCTTATCTGAGAATGAAGGAGAAGATATATATCATCAACGGTTATCCTTAAAGTCAGCTAGAGGAAAAAGAAATGACCCTTCAATGTAAGTTTAAGGTATTAACTGCTGCACTTTACTATAGGGGTAATGTTCGTTGTATAATACAAATATATCCAACTAGTATTCAACGTGTGATATGTATCATATGTAATGTGTGTCATATGTAACAAATGTTACGTATTATACATAGTACACGTTGGATATTAGTTAGATGTATAATTATTCTACATATACATACTATTACGCTTTTTTTCCCTTAATTATAAAGTGTTTTATATTTAAAACATATGGGTTCACTTCTTATCGATTTGTAAAATACATGTTGAAGAGTAAAAAAACAGACAAACTAGTTAATGAGTCTATTTGGTAACCTTTTGGTTCCAAAAAAAAATTTATTGTAAGAAGTTAATTTTTAGTGTATTGAGTAATTGTGACCCAAAATCTCTATATATATTGACTGGTTTCAGCTGATTTTATTTTGTGTGCAAATAGCAGCACCCTATCAATTTTGATAAAATTGCGATTGAAATAGTAAAATCGTACAATTTTACGATTCTACAACACCAAATGATTCGATTTTTTAAAATGAGTCAAAAAATCGATTTTAGTGAATTCGTCGTCGATTTAAATCATAAAATCGTAAATAACAAAATGAAATCTCATATATATCACTACACTCCATACAAGGCTTACTCATTTTTTTCTCAATTGGTGAAACATTATGAATCTCTACTCCAATTTTAGATTTTAGTAGTTTTGTTTTTCATTTACTTGGTTGTTGAATTTTATTATTATTATTTTCTTTAGGAGATTATCGTCTTACTAGTTCCTTCTCAAGGCCAACTTAGTCTGGACGATAAATGTTTTGCTTGACTTGTCCTATTCTCTATTTATTTATTTTTGGAGATATTTAACTTGGTTTCCAATTAATTCAGAACCATCATGATCCATGTCATTTAATGTATATATATAAAAGAGTAATGTTATTAAATTAATAAAGAGAGATATGTTATCTTTTATTTAGATGAATTTAAGTATTTGCTAATACGAATTTTATATAATAGTACGATTGATTCATATTACGATATCACGTGTTACAATTTTATAATTCCTTCCAATTTTTCATAAAATTTCGATTTTAACAATATTGTTGTTTATAGTCAGTGATTAGGGATGTATGTCAATCTGAACCGACCTAAAGTTGTTTTTATAGGATTTTGGGTAATAAATTTTGACCTAACACACTTTTTTGAACGAATTTAAATCATCTTTTGAGTTAGTCTAACTGATATATAATTGTTACTTTTTAAGAATATTATACACAAATTTAATAAATAAAAGAAAGAAATGGTAAATTTAATCAAAATTTTAGAAAAAAGGCAATATATATAATTTATAATTTATCATTATGGCTATGCAAGAACATTTCTATTAAAGAATGACATGTATGTGATAGGGATTAACAACAAAGTTAAACTAGTTTGGCTCCATTCAGGGGCTAGCTGGTGTTTTTTCTTTCATGATTTTAGGCTCTCAAATCAGAAAGCAAGGTGTTTATGACACGTTGCAAATACAAAAAGGAAGAGAACAAAAAAAAAAGGGGGCTATTATTGAAATAGGATAGCTTTGCTGGCATGGCTGGTAAGGAAAAGAATGAAATTAGTGGATGATTAAGATGATATGTATCATTTAGGGGCGTTTGGTTCCCGGATGGCTTTTTTTCCCCGGAATCACTTTCCAGGAATGAAGTGTTCCGGTGTTTGATTCGTAAATTAAATTCCCGGGAATCTTGTATAACATTCCCAGGAATAAATCATTCTTGTGTTTGGTTCGCAATAACATTCATGAGAATATTTTTTATTTTTCCTTAAATACCTCTAACAATGAAAGCAAAAATTAACAAATAAATATATCAAAAGCATGCACCAAATTAAATATAAAAGTAATAAAATAAATTAAAATGAAAATTAAATTAAATTAAAATTAAATTATTATTGTTATTATTATTATTATTATAATTTTTATTATTACATTTATTATTAATATTATGGATATTGAATAAGGATAATTTTGAAAATAACAAATTATAATAGGAATAATATAGTTTTTTTATACTCTTCAAAATATTCCTATGGGATGAGAATCTATGATTCCCATTGGGGAGGTGAGATTAAAAATGGGAAAAAGTTTGTTTCCCGAGAATACAACTTTCCCGAAAATATTTGATTAAAATTGAACCAAACATGGAAATGTGACTTTCTCATGAAACATTCCCAAAAATCTTTAAGGATTCCCCCAACCAAACGCCCATTGGAGTAAAATGTTTTGTGATGTGAATCAGCTAGTGGATTCACTGTGATGCAACACAATAAACATGCCAACATTATATCACAATCAAAAGTCAAGAAAACAAAAAAACAGAGAGTCGGTACCAGTGTTTTTAAGTTTATTATATATATATATATAAAATAGGAGATATCCGTTTACGTTGATTATAATTTTTTATTGAATATATTTTTTTTAAAATTTATTATTGGATCGAAAACTTATATACTATAGATCATCTCTAATAAATTTTATATTAATAAGAAATTATTTAATATATTTTTTTATGTTTATAAATCGACGTAATAAATAGTTCACAAATGTGTGTAACTTAGAATACTCTGATCACAATCTTATAGTTGTTAATTTATTTGAAATTTGACACATACAATCACTTTGATATGCAATTGTAATTCAACGGTTAGATCGACAAAAAATATATTTTATAAAACGTTATTGAATGTGTAAGTGTACTAAATCGCGCAACAAGTTAAATTTGACATTAAATCAATCACTCAATTCAATTCAATTCAATTCAATTCTGATACAATCCAACATTTACGGTTACTAAATCCAACTTATATTTCAACTCAATTAGACATTATATTCAAATTTTTATATTGAGATGATAACGATTATTATAACGACACAATCCAAAATTATATTTTCTCAATTCAAACTTTTTATACGGTGGTTGCTTCTGTGTACACTTAGCATTGCTCTAAGCCTCTAACATACATAAGTCACATTCTTTAATGTTACAAATACTTTCAAGAAGTATATAATTATTAACTACTTCATTATGATCTTTTAAATTTCGTGAAAGGCCTCATGGTATTCATATAACTAAGTAAAAGAAGAAGTGGTTTGTTAAATTTAGCCCGGTGGGTGAAAATTTTGGAAAAGGAATCAATTAGGGTAGGTCTAACATGAGTTAGGGTCAAATGAGATTCAAAAAGTTAGGTAATTAATTAGGTTAAGGTTAAGATTGTCATCATATAAATCAAGTGAATAAATAGTCTTAGCCAATTATTATTATTATTATTTTTGGGTACACCTATTCATTTATTTTAATGGACAGTGTACTGTTTCTTTTTTAATCTTTGATCACTTTCCAATTGCAACTTTTGATGGGTATGAAAGCAAAAAAAGCAAGAATGTATTTGGATAATGAATAGAAGATACCACTTCCTATGATCAGCTTCTCAATCATGATGATCAGTTATATAAAGCAATGGTATGAAACTAACTTGTCCACCAACATCTAGCTTTTTCTGCAGATCAAGTCCTCTGTTGTTACAATAGTACCAACCAAATTAATCTTCCAAAGTCCTTAGAAATGGATCTTTGTTGGCAAAAATCAATCCATGGCTCTTGAAACAAGAATATGGAGGACAGTGTGATGATTACATAGAAAAAAAATAGATCACACTTCTCCTCCATTCACTTTTCAACAGTTTGCTTTAAGGCTTTTAGCTATTGGCTTCTCTAATCACCAAGGATATGGAAAATGATGCATTAGTTATTCTTCTCTCTATGAGTAGAAGTAGCTAGCATCATGGGAAGAAGAAGCATTGTCCAAAGTAGAAAGAAAGAAGCTTTTGGCTACAAGTATGGCAAACCGGCAAGTCACAAGAAGGCAACATTGGACTCCAATATATATATATATTGGGGTCCTTATGGCTATCTATCACTCAATTATCTAGTACTTGTTTCTTCTTCTTCTTCTTCTTTTTCTTGTAGCTAGAATGTAATAAACAACTTTTGCTGTGTCCAAATCACTCAATTTGCAAGCTGACTAGGAACCCCCTTTTCTCTCTTCAGTTTCTGCAAATGATGAGTAGGTAGGTAATTGTCATGTCATTTCCATTTTTGTGTTCTTTGTTCTGTGTTCTGTTCTTTTATATAATCTATGTCTGTAGGTTTGCTGTGTTATCATTATGGTCTTACAAGCAATAAAATGAGAGTTTTAGTAGTTAGTATAGTGTGTTCCTGTTTTTCCTACTGTTTAGGATTGTGTTTCCTAGATGTTTTTGGTTAGAGAAGTTTCAGAAATCAGAACCCTTTTAGGAAAAGTTGTTAATGGTCAACAATAATGACCATTAACACTATTCTGATTTTACTACTACTGCATTGGAATAATTTCTGATTTCAATGTTTCAGAGTCCATATTGGTCAACAATGCTAGTTTCAATGGGCTATATATAGTCAAAGTGATAAGAAACACCTTGATGTTATATTAAGAGTATTTATATCTGATCTTAAAAGGGTAAGTGAGGGGCTATGAATCTATGATGGTAGTAGTAGCAGCAGATATATCTATTCAATTCCCTTATTAGTCTAAGGCTTTAGGAGTTTGGAGTATCAATAGTTAGGTGAAATTTTAGTAGTTGCCTAGTAGACAACAATTCCATATCTGGTGCAAACACATTAATGGAAGCTGATTATGAATGCCATTTCTTTTAGTTTTTAATAGAATTTCTCTTACCACAGCACACCAACCCTTTTACACATAATTTGATCCTTCCTCTTCTTCTGCAACTAACCTATTGCAGAGATTCAAACCATAACTTAAAAAAAACAAACCAAAATCTGTGCCATCCAAAGTATATTATGGCACAAGCTTGTAAGCAGATGGATATCAGACCTATACACAATCTTGTCACTCAATCAAACCTTAACTCAAAACACCCTTTCAAATTAACATTCCGGTGGAAAACAAGAATATACAGTTAGTCGCGCTGCAACTGCCACGGTCCGGCTGATGGGAACGATGCGCCGCGCACCAATGCAGCATAAAATTGCAGTGTGATGAGGTTGCAGCATGTGGCCATTCTCAACATATAACCCTCTTGAAACTAAACATGCATAAGTAGCCAGAAATTTGTTTGTGGAACTGATTTTGAGGAAATTATGTTAAGCTTTTCCAACTTCCCTTCCCATGTTTCAAGAGAGAAACATATAGCAATTCATTCCAAGTATCAGGTACTCCAGGCAAGCACCAATGGCTGCAATCTTCAAATAGCGCCGTCGAGTTTGAGTTCTGGTCCGGCGATGTCTTGTACTCCTTTCTATATATGGAAGGATGCCCATCTTTTCTGTAATCAGTTAGCCTACTAATGTTCATATATACCACAGGTGTCTTAATTTTCTGGATAACATGCTCCAGTGCCCACATTTTTGAGGGATACTTTTGCAAGTAAGTTTCATTGAATATCGGTTCGGTTTCTTTGTGGCACTGTCCTCCTGAATTCCACTGCCCTCCCCTGAAAATAGTATTAAGAGTTCATTCTTCATCAGATGATGCAATACATGATAAGATATTCAAGTCCCAATTGTACTTTTGAATATGCAATACAGGTTATTACAGTTTCAGCACTTATGGCAGGTCCACACCATCTTGCTGATACCTGACTAATGGGACAATATGGTTTTCCTAGTGGAGAATTAAAAAAGACTATGGTGAAGTAATGAACCAATAGAAATAATTTAGGAAAAGTAGATAAAGTGGTTTTATCCATTAAAAAAAGAACCTAAAGAGGATCATGATCCATGATAATCAACTGTTGTGGAATTTTTCCTTTGATCTGCAGATCTTTGCAGTACATAAAAAGATCTTATCATTGCATAGTAAATATATCATTAATGCTATGTGTACAATAAAAATTGTACAATATTTATACAATAATCATATCCACTGTTGGATTATATTAGTTTGTAACTCTTTATTACAATCCAATGATAGATATGATTGTTATACAGACATTGTACAATTTTCATTGTACACACTCTTAAATATATTCATACCAGAAATGGGTACTTGAGTATCCTCTGAAGAAAACCTGAGTATGATTGGCATCAATGTTTTGGTCCACCCATCTAGCCCAAGTGGTCAAGGCCCTTGTATATGCATCAAGAACCTTGAGTCTTGGGTATACATGGTTTCCTTCTTGATAGTAATCTTCCCTTTAATAGTATTTACCACATGACAGCAAAATCAGACACAATCAATTATGCTTATCACAAACAATAGGAAATTTATGGCATACTATAAACAAAGGAGGTTAATATCTTGATTGATGAAGCAATCTCACATATGACAAACAAACATAGGAATCTGAAGTTGATATCATGCTAAAATTCTAGTAATGTTTTGGAACATTTAAAAAAGAAAAAGAGGGATGGAAATTGAACTGACCCTTTTGATGTTTTCTCATGGGTCCACCAATGGCCAGTATTAAAGACTATGATATCAGCATCCTTATACCTATTTGTTGTATGGTCCATCAAATCCAATCTTAGTGTCTCAAATGACCCATTTTTGCCTTTGGAAGTTGACTCTTGAACAATGAATGGTGAGACAACAAAATCCACTGAACAATTATAATCCTAAAATTGCATACAGCAACAAAATCATGCTGAGTTAGATGTCATTTCAAGATTATATATATATATTATACACACAGAACAAAACAAAACACACACAATATTACAGATGTACATGAAACTTGCCTCAAATCTAAAAGCATAGACACCTTTCTTCTTAAATTCCCTATTTCCTGAGATTTCAAAGACTCGTTTCTTGTTCCTTATGCTTTGACGGAGGATGCATACCAGAGACTCCCACATGTTCCGGTTAAGCGAATCGCCGACGAAAACCAGCCTCTGTCCTCGCAGCCTCTCCAGAAAATCAGTTGCATTCAAACTGAGATGTAATAATATAGATTGCATATGACATCAATATAATTAACAAAATACAAAGAAAGCAATTGTATATTCATAGGTAATATTTAAATGCCACCGAATTTTTCATAGTACTAAAGTGACTTCAAGCACAAAATTGAGCCTAACACACTAAAATCTAAATTAACATCATGAATGCAAGAAAATTTGGACCCTGACATTATCAAAGGTCCCCTCATTTTCCAATTGAAAGAGCATAGATAGTTCTAGTTTCATATCTATTCTGCAGACACAATTTAGTGACAGTTTAGATGAATAACATTATGAATCAGAATTCATAGCAGTTAGTGAAAAAAAAGTATAACCGTACCTTGGAATATTGCACCCATTTGGCTGCCACTTCCATTTGACATAGTCACTATCAGGCCTCCCATTTAGGTGACAATCAAAATCTCTGTCAATAAGGGGACAAGACCCTAAAGGATAATATGGCTTTGAATCATCTCTTACCCACTTTCCATCAAATATGTCACATTTTTCATACAAACCAACCTGCATTTTCTTCATCTTCTTCTTCTTCCTCTTTTCAATCAAATCCAAATCCCCTTCATGCTTTCCATTGTCCACATTAGGACTAATAGAACTAGAGTTCTTCATTGACTCTTCTCCTCCCTCAATCTTTTTCCCTTCAACATGCAAGTCCAAATCTTTGGCTATCATAGAAGAATTTTCAACACCACCCCTTGAAACTAATAATCCTTGACAATTAGAATCATCAAATAAACTTCCCTTCTCATGAGTGACCAATGCAGAACCATCTGGTTTCTGTGCATAACCTTGTTGGTCTCCAACATGCAAGCCTACATTATTAAGATTCTCATCAGTAAGATTAGCCAAAAGGGTTTTGTTCTGCAAACTAATCATCCCTTCATGAATACCCTTCTTCATGTTACCATCTTGTCCAATCTCTGACACATTCACTTTACCAATAATTCTACTAACAACAACACTACTTCCTGAAGAAGAAGAAGAAGGGTTATTGGTGGTATTATTAAGAGAGTCAAATTGAGGAAGAAAGACTTCAACTTTTGGAAGCCTGAGGGAGTTAGAGAGGAAGAAGAATGAGATTATAAGCAGAGAAGCTGCAATGCCTAAACTGAACCCAGAAAACACTTTTCTCCTGTGTGACACAAAAGACTCAGAGAATGCAAGTCTCTTGATAAGGCTCATGGAGGAGAAGAAGAAGAAGAAGAAGAAGAAGGACATGCATGCACTCTTCAATGGCAGAGTGTGTGTTTGTGTGTTCTTGTGTACTTTTGATTCTTTGAAATATAAGGAAACTGCTGCACCTGATGAAACCTTTTAAACTTAAAACTGTAATTAAGTTTCTGCTTAGATTATTCATATTCATAATCTAAATCCTAATCTATCTTCAGAAGATTTTGATAAGATTATATAAGATTACTACTGTTTTAAATGCATAATTAGACAGACAATGCAAGATTGTGGAGGATCGCTCTATCTTTTATTGATTTATTACTAAAACATTCTTTTTCGTAAATCAGAATATTATTTATTTGCTATTGAGGACACATGTATTTTGTGGTGTTTTAATTTAATGATACTAATTAATAATAATACTATTTTCACATCTATTATATCAAACATTCATATATTCTTTCATAATCAAATATAGATTCTACTAGTTTTATTATTTATTTATTTAATTTTCGATCATTCTATTATATTTATTTTTTAGATGTAACATTCATTTTAAAATATTTTTGTCTTTTATCTAAAACATTACTACTTCTCTGTGTTAGGAATTCTATCCCTGGATAGAAGTCAAAATAACCGACAAATTTTGTCTTTTTAATGTTTATGTTTATCAACTGTTGAGAATTTAAGTGATAATTTTTATCATGAACCATGAAATATTCTTATTTCAGGTCCCCACTTTTGATAGAGATAGAGTCTAAGTATTTGAGATAAATATATTTATTTATTTTAATTAATGATTATTATTATTATCATATGCTTGAGAATGAAGTGCAGAATGTTTTAATGTTCCTTTTTTTATTTTTCTATTATATATATATAAAAAAATTGATGGATAGGAACTACTTGGGTTGCCCCTGCATTCCTAACTCAATGTTGAACTCAAAAGTGGTGGTCTAGTTATTCAATTGAAGAAGTGAAACAAAATTAATAACAGAAGATTGATTTTGCTAAAAACAAATAATGTTCTTACCAATTTGCTATGGCTGAAATAAAATAGGTGTTTGTTTCATCTGTCTATCTTATCATGAAGCCAAGAATCTCAGCCATGCCTATAATGATGATGAGTGATGATGGGATGGCAAATTTAGGGCATCATGTGTTTCGGCAGTGTGATAAGGTTCAACAATGCTACATGTACACTGTATTTCAGCCACTTTTAGCCACTAACATATTTTTTAAGGTAGAACCCACAAAATAATAGTGACAGACAAACCATAAGTATTTATTATGGATGGTTGATGGTGGCAGCATTTTGATGTACAAAAAATATTATTGGATAAGGTTTGAGGAGGCAGCCACGAGTGCAACATATCTTATGACTTATGTCTTCTACTTGGATTGCCCTCCACCTCCAACGTGTTTCCTTCTCCCCTAACCCCTTCTTTCACCGCATACAGTCACAAAATAAAGGTTCACTTTCATATATCAAATTATTGATTTAGTTCATTTCCTAAAACTTTAAAATTAACTTTTTAGTCTCTTAAGTTGTATTTTACAGATCATTTTAATCCCTAGTTAAATATTTGTTAGTTAACAATTATCAATTTGTTGACGTGGCAAGTTAAATAACACGTAGCATGTTACATATTAATGATATGTCATGTTTAGTAAATCATGTGTCGATTATACGTCATATTGGATCCTCGTGGCATGTCATGTAACTGGCGTGTTGGAGAGATAATGGTTCAAGCTTGGGTTGGTTGGGCCGTTGGGGTGCCTAAAATGCCAGTTTTGAAAATTGCTCACTGGATTATTTAGTGGTGCGATTTATGTCTAGGGCTTATGGGTTAGCTTCATCTTTTGGGCTTTTTAAAGCCCATTTGTTTCTAGACTTTCTAATAAAATATACAAGATAAATTAGCCCAATCAACTTGGGTTGATCAGGTGGTTAGCTCACTTGTCCCCTTAAATAAGGTTTGGAGGTTCATTGGGAAATACCATGGAAACCAAAAAAAATAAAAATTAGCCCATTTGGATTTGAATTCGGTAGACCAAGCTATAGTTAGTTCAATTGGCTTTTTTGCTTTTTATATATTAAAAAGGGGCAAATTAAACTTATCCTTTGATAAAATTCAGCTGCTCTCTTCTATACTGACATCTCCTAAAAACTTTAACAGAAACTTTAATTTTTCACCTTTTGGATAGGAACTTTAATTTAACTGAATCTCATAATAGAAACTTTAATTTTTCACCTTTTGGATAGGAAGAATGTACCATGTACATATCACTTTACATGTACACACCACATCCAAATTCTTCTGAACTAACTAAATCCATATTTGAACAAAGAAAAAAAGCACATATAATACACAATTTTCCCTTTTCTTTTTACATATAATAATATATAATAATAAAATAAATACAAACAATCATACCTATTGACACCAATAACATATACTCTCAATTTTTTCAACCATCTTTCTAAGAGGGAGGGAGCTATATTGGAAAACCAAGATGCAAGTGATTATTGTCACCTAGGGCCAGAGAGCTCCATAGCTTCTACTATGAGTGAAGATTCTTCTATGAAATCTGAATATCTTTGAGGGTTGCTATTATCACTAGATCTTAGCCTTGGTGTCTCAATCTTCTGCTGTGAGGCCTCCCATCTCTCAGCTAAGCCATCACCTTCCAACATCTTTAATACTTCTGACATCTTTGGCCTGTGGGAAGGGTTGAATTGTGTGCACAACAAAGCTACCTGAACCATTTCTTCCAATTCAACCAAGTCAAAGTTTCCCTTCAAATCTTTATCCACCATTTGACTTAGTCTTCCATCTTTGTGGAGCTTCTTAACCTGAAAATGGTCAGTTACTTACTTACTTAGTTCACATTAATCACAAGGATTACTCACATATGTATAGACACATTTCATGTTATATATAACACACGTTGGATACTAGTTGAACGTATTTCTGTTGTACGACCAATATTACTGTAACACTAATCACCACAATTTGTGTAAATGAATATTCTTCTGGAAAGTGCAACAATTTTGTATGCAAAAATGAGTTGAGACAATTGGAAGAAAGAGAGTACCCAATCAAGCATGACGCCTTTCTGGTTCGCTGCTCGACCGAAATCTACAGCCTTATGGCCTGTGATCAGCTCAAGCAGAAGGATTCCAAACCCAAACACATCAGTCTTTTCTGATGACTGGCCTGTTGATAAGTACTCCGGAGCAATGTGACCAACGGTGCCACGCACAGCGGTCGTTACATGGGAATCTCTATGATCCAGAAGCTTAGCCAAACCGAAATCACCAACAACTGCTTCAAAATCTTCATCCAGCAATATGTTGGCAGCTTTGACGTCGCGGTGAATGATCTTAGGGTCGCATTGCTCATGCAAATAAACCAACCCTCTTGCAGTACCTATAGCAATTCTCTTTCGCCTCTCCCAATTTAAAGCTGGCCGACCATGAATGTGATCTGTTATAAAATCCAAAACAAAAGCCATATGACAGTAATTATCTAAATCTGTTTCAGCCACTACTGAAGATACTTTGAGTGAATTTTTCCATGCTAGTAAAGATCATATTAGAAACAAGGATTGTAAGAACAAAGAAAGCATCAATTTTGCTTAAGGCATTACAATCAGTCTCATAATTCAGTAGAGGTAAGTGCAAAAAGCGGTTTTGATGTGGCCAATCAACACTCTAGAAAATGAAGATAGAACCCATTTCTCAAAATTAAAACTCTAAAGAGATAATATGCTAACCTTTTAATCTAGAGGCTACGCTGCCATTGGACATATAAGGATAAACAAGGAGTCTTTCATTCTGAGTACTGCAAAATCCACTGAGCCGCAGAAGATTCCGGTGCACAGCCAAACTTATGGTCTCAACCTCTGTTTGAAATTGGATCTCACCACCAGCAATGTTATAGTCCTTCAACCTTTTAACTGCCACAACAGACCCGTCATTCAAGCACCCCTTGTAGACTATTCCAAAGCCACCCCTTCCTAAAATATTCTTTGAACTGAAATGGTCTGTTGCAGCTCGAAGTTCTTTGAATGAAAACCTCTTCAAATGGCCAAGGCGCACCTCCGGGTCATATTGCTCTGGAAAGTAACAAAGAAAATACACTGAATACAGAACAAGGAACCCAAGTACTAATGAACTAGAACTTCCTACAATGAATATCATTAATAATCCGGTAATAGTATATGTACAACAATTATACATCCAACTAGTATCCAACGTGTGCTATGTGTCATACGTAATGTGTATCATATATAACAAACACTACGTATGACACACATTACGTATGATACATAGCACACGTTGGATACTAGTTGGATGGATTTCTGTTGTACAACAACCATTTTCCTGTTCCAAAATGTTCCAAAATATTAATTCCTTCATGTCAGAAATGCATTGTGCATTTGTGATAAGCGTTAATGCTGCTAAATAATCTCAGAACAGCTCACAAATAACAATACCATAAAAAAAGAAGGAAACAAGCTGCACAGTGCAAAAACAGACACAATCCATTGGAAGTAGCTGCAAATACAAACCTTGAAAGTACAATAAACATAAAATGAAGCAAGCCTTTGAAAATGTGGATTCCTTAAACAATTCCTAGACTATTATGAGCTTTTAACATGAAAATGATGATCCTCCAATTCTTTTCAATTGAGAGTTAGGAGCTTAAGCAAAAGACTAACCATTAACATCATAGAATATCTGCTGGTTGTGTCTGTATCGCCACCAGAGGAGAAACCCAACAATAATCACAATGACAAAAGCAGAACCAAAACTTGCACCAAAAGCAATCGCCACTCTATGGCCTTTTGAACTAGAGTCTGATTGATCTGGACAAACAAAATCCCACATCCAAACATGTCATGAAATTTTTATAAATTTGAAAGAAAGAAAAAAATGCAAATAGAGAAAAGACATAGTTGCCTGCCATTGGTACCTCTTAGAGCATCTGGAGGGAAGGAAAGTGGCTCAGGCAACACATTAGAACAATTATTTGCCTTTGGACCACAAATCAATGGGTTACCCTCGATCCTGAATGTGAAAATTCAATGAGATATTAACTAGATCACTTAAATATACACCATCATGAAAAGAAAGACTAAGACCTTTATGAAAAGAAAGACTAAGAAAAGTAAAATTGATCTTACTTAAATGTTCTTGCTGATATTCTAGGCAAGGAACCACTCAGATTGTTATAAGTGAGGTCCCTACATAAATTTTCAACTCAAAATAATTAATATGCCAAAATTATTGCAGAAATCAAAGTTTCTACAATTATCTTAGGGATTTGTAGGCATAACAGAAATAATGAGTCAATAATGTAACAGAAACCTACACAAGGGTTAGAGCTTTAATGTTGCTAAGAGACTGAGGGCAAGCTCCAGTTAAGCTGTTATTATTCAACCGCCTAATATTCACCAAAAAAACAATTTAGATTGTGTCAGAATTAGAATTTCAAAAATCATCATCTGAGTGAGTTTTGAAATTCACCAAATCTATATATATATATATAGAGAGAGAGAGAGTTGTAACTTACAAATAATTCAGGTTTATTAGGCTTCCCAAAGAACTGGGTATCTCACCACTAAATGCATTATTAGAGAGGTCAAGTGTCTGAAGTTTTTCTAACTTTCCTATTGCAGCAGGAATTGGACCAGAAATAGCATTGTTTTGAAGTAACCTACACATGTGTACAATTATTTCAGCATAAATGTAATAGTCCATGACTCTTAAGAACATGTGTTGAAAATACACTTAAAGCAAAAACACAGATATAAAGAACCTTATAAAAGCTAGCACAACAGAATTTACTTACACAGATTGCAAGTTAGTGAGGTTTTGAATCCCAGGAGATAGTGTACCAGATAAGTTCTGACTAGGCAATCCCCTGATAAGAAAAACAAAATTCCTTAAAATCTCTTTTGAACATATTTGCCACTTTGACAGACAAGGAAAATATAAAGAACTTACAATGCAGAAACATAGCCATCTGGAGAACAAGTAATCATCCTCCAGCTACAAGGATCAACAGAATTGATATCCCAATTCTCCAACACATTGTGAGGATCAATCAAGTCATTCTTGATGGACATCAATGCTACAACTGTTCAAGGAATAAAAGCAATACTGTTAAGAGCTTCCCTCTGAAAATTCCAACTTTTCCAGCACAAAGAACAACAAGCCACAAAATAGCTTCATCAACTTTAAATGTGAATTCAAAGCCTTTCTCTTCACAACTTTAACCAAAGATCATGATTACTAAAATTGAAAGACAAAAAAAAAAAGGATAATTCCCAACAAAAGTTAACCTTCATAGTTTATCCCAGAAGGAGAAAGAGCAGCAGAAGACACCTCCACCATCACCAGAAGAAGTAAACACAGCATAAAAAAAACTGAACTAGCAAGTTCCATTCTCTATTCTCTATTCTGAGTTCAGTAACTCTTTCTCTCATTCACTTAAAAAGTAGCCACTGGTCAAAACCACCATAATTAACAAGTGGACTAGCCCTTCTGACCAACAAGTTAAGTCTGCATCACCTTATCCAAAACCAATAAACAATTCCCTCAGAATCAGATTCCCATAAAGCAATTCCACTATCGCAAAAACAGCCAGTTTTCCATGATAGCCAAGTCCATAACCATGAATCCAACCGACCCAGATGCCAAAATTGAATTTTTCACCAAAAACTAGCTTGACAATGAAGAACTTGAACCCAACCAAGATGGAACAAACAGTGTATGAGCCCAAAACAACAGGAACAACCAGCTACCAAAAAGACTAGCAAAAGGCCAAAGAGCAAAACTTTACTGAGAAAAAACCAAACTTGAAGCCGGAAATTCTGAGATCATTGAGATCTGAGAATGCTTGGTTTGATTCTTAGGCTATAAGGCTTCCATTTCCAAGTGAGCGTGCCTTTAGTTTAGTTTCTAGCCCTATGAGTTACCAGTGCTTGCTTTCCACTACCATTTATCTTCTTCTTCTGTATTTGCAGAATGCAGAGGAACATGAAAACTCACTCTCACACACAAAAGAAACCAAACACACAAGGACCAGAACAAAAAGCCAAGGTGTACACAAATGTAGATGCAGCAGAAAACAGAACCAGTAACGAAAAATTTGCTTAAAATAATAAAAAACAAATGCAAATAATTGTTTTAAAAAGCTGTGTTTGTTATTTGTTTATACATAAAATAAATAACAGTGATTGGACTGAAGGGATGTGTGGGATTGATCAGAAAGAACAATGATCTGTCTAAAGGGGAAAAAGAAAAAAAGAAAGAAAAAGAATTGCAGGTGAAGTGTTTTTCACAGGTCACGTGGTTGGATTGTCTCAGTCCTTGTTTGCTTTTGCCTTCAAAATACAAACTTTTTCAGAATTTTTGAAAGAAATGCAAACATTATATTATTATATCTTATAATAATAATAATAACAATATGTGCAACAACAATCACACTCTGCAGGTTATGGCCCATCAAGCCAGCATGCTAATATGCGCCGCATGCTTGGCAAAATCATTCATATATATTATTATTATTATGGTAAGTTGCATTCTAAGTTTTTGTTTTGATAAAATAAAAAATTAAAGCAAATATTATATTGCATGTAATTGAATTTCTTATAGAAAAATCAAAGTTTGAAGCAATGTCTTAATCTTATTGATGAATCAAGGTTTTCATAAACCCTAAACCTTTTTGTGAAGGCATAGTGGTAGGGCATAAATGGGACATGCAAATCATGAGGATTAAACATTGGGGTTTCATTATATGTCCCCTTGTTTTTCATTTTTCACCTTCGGTTAATCAAATGACGGAATGAAAAGTTAAAGATCTTGTGAAAGTGTTTTCTGTTTCTATTTTTTACTTTTACGTAGATATAAAGGTTGTTTATTAGTTCTAGTAAGTAATAGTCATGATATTTTTATCCAACTCATTTTATATTTTCATACTTTTAACTGAAAATATAAAACAACAAGAATTTGACATTTTTTTTATTTTCAATTTTATTTTCACCGTAAACAAAAAACATAAGTGAATTTTTTTTGTTTTATTTCATTAAAAACATCAAATGAATCAATTACCACCTAATATTCATAAACTAGTTTGTTTATATGTTTAAAAAATGGTTGAGCTAATAAATTATAGGATAAGTGATAAGTAACTTAATTTTCTATAATTCAATAAAAATAAAAAATACGAGTTCGATTTTCAAGAAATCCAATTGTTGAGAGCAGAACAATTATACTATATATATATATTTCTAAATAAGTTTATAAGAGCAATATATATCTTGTAAAAATAAAGAGAAATGGTTGAGGGTTGGTACAGAAAATGCAGGAAAGCATGGGGTTATTCTTCATTGGATACCGTGACATGGAATCTCTAAAATGCGCCTAACGGAACATACGCCTCAACCCTCGGCCTACGTGGCACTCTTCTTATTTTTTCATTGCATACCAAATCAATTTATCTTTTTCTTTATTAATCTATTTATGTATGTATAATTAACAAGAGTTATAAAGCTATGAATTTATCTCTTTAAGTTAACAACTCTCTGTGACATGATTTATCTTGTGATAGAAAGTTAATCTATGAATTTAAAGCAATTTGCTGTAAACATGTTTATTTGGTTTATATTGTGGCAATGTGGAATATACAATTACAAAAGGTACTCCTACTAGACTACTATTACTAGTTAAATAACTCTTTTAATTTTTCATTTAAAATACTAAGATGGTGGTTGTGATTAGTTTGTTTACTAAGCCCGAAGATGTTAATTTATGAGTATGTTAGGAGTATAATCATGCTGCTTCAAAATGTGTAGTAGTAGTTTATAAACCCAACTCCAAGGGCATTTTTGTCGCATTGGAAAACATGAATATTCCCTATACTTTCCATTAAACAATTTTCTCCTAATCTTTGCCTTGAAACCAAATCAAGGCTTCATTCATCGCTTTGGGAATTGATAATGTCAAAAATTCGTTGCTATATAGTAGTAATACTGTAAGTACTTCCGTCTAATTTTAATTTTAATTGACTTACTTATTAACAAGGTGAGTAAAACACATAAATTTTTATAAAAATAAATATATAATAATAAAATTTTTTATAATTTTTTGTATAATAATTTTATAAAAAATAAAATAAAAAATATGTATAAATAAAACTGGAAAAATATTATAAATATTTTCTTAAAACTCCAAAATAACAAATAATATTGAATAAAAAAGTTTCCTTAAAAGAGAAATAAAATTAGACGCAGAAATAATCAACATATATCATTGTTATATATTCTCTCAAAATAATAGTTATTTAATATTTTTCACACATATTAAGAAACTTAATAAATTTTTTTAATTTTCTAAACAAACATATTACTAAAATGGCTAAACAACTCTTATTAAATCATTTTTTGCTAACACATTACTATCCGAAAAATGTAAGGATATAATAGGTAAAAAGACATTATATTTTTATTGAAATTTGAAAATGATAATTATTATAAAAAAATTCTTTCCAAAATGATTATTATTTTAAAATGAATGAGTATATACTATAGAATATGAAAATTTAACCTTTTTAACAAATACAAGTGAAAATAAAAGGAAATTAATGAGGGGAAAAGGCAGAAAATAGATCAATTGTGATAAATCAAATATAACAGTTATTCGTACTTCATGAGTGAGTTTTCTACCCGATACTGATATTTGTTGGATTTAAATTTGATGTATTGTTATTTAATTTCAATTCAATAACACAGATGTTTAATCAAAATATTTTATTTATATAATTTTTAAAGAGTTTAATTTTAATTTACTGATTGGATGACTGTGTAAAAAATTGTACACTGTCAGTGGATGAAAATTAAATTCATTTTTAAATAATAAATAGTTGAATTAATTATCATAACTTATGTTATAATACATAATCAAATAATTATGTAAAAAACTTTCATAATCTGAATGTATAGAAACTAGATCCTATTTTTTTCATTAATACGAGCAAGACTTGTGTGTAGAGAGTGGTTTTCATTATTCTAGAAAAATTATCTCACCAAGTAAAAGAACTACGTACAAGCTAAATAATTACTTGTAGGATTGTTTAATTATGTCAATCCAGATTTATATCCAATTGTCGGTTATACCGTTTTCGCAAGTTGAGTGTTTGTCTTTAAAACAACCAATTATGAACTAAGACAATGACATTTTAGGAAAACTACTTATTAATAAATAGATTTCTTAAAATTCTTCTCATATGATTCACTACCACATACTATTAATTAATCAATTAATTGTTTGATAAACACAATTCGTACGTCTTCATTAGGTAATGAGAGAAAGGATTTTATTGTTCTTGATATTGAATGAAAGAATGAATTATAAAAGAAGTAACACTAAAATTAGGTGTACAATGAAAATTGTATAATACTTGTACAATAATTATATTCATCGTTGGATTGTAATATAAATTTACAAACTAATGTAATTTAACGATGAATATGATTGTTGTACAAATATTGTATAATTTTTAATGTACACATAACATTCCTCAATAAGAAAACATCTTCACCTATTTATAAAAACAATAATGTTTGTTGTACAACAGAAATACTATCCAACGTGTACTATATATAATGTGTATCATACATAATGTATGTCATATGTATAATTAATATTATATATATGATACACATTACATATGACATACATTTTATATAACACGTTGGATATATATAGTAGTTAAATATATTTATGTTTTACAAGAATAGTTACTTTTTATACCATACCTTGAAGAGAAAAAAACACCAGTTGTGTATGTAATTAACTACTACTACTAGCAGACTACAAACTGGTTGGTGATGTAAATTCTTGTGTGTGGTCCAAAAGAAAACATGAATTGATTTGAGTATGGAGTGGTGGGTCATGGCATGAGGTCATGCCAGTGGAACCCTAGCTCATTCCTCAAAGGGTGGTCCAAATGATATATATCATAGTCATAGACAAGACAAACTTACTTTGGCATTGGTTCCAAATTCCAAATTGCAACCACTCAAAAAAATTCAAACATCTTTCCCTTTTTATTTCTTCCCCTTCATTTAGTTACTTACTCTTGCTCATTCGATTATATTCTTCCAACTAATTCTCAATAACTCACCCCTCTTTGCTAAATTGACGCACTTTTTGATCATCCAATTATGTTTTTGACCTCATTATTTGATTTGCTCGTGACTTCAAATAGGTCATATATATATGTACAACATCCACCAACTACTCCCTCCACTATCATATAAATAGTTCCTAACTGTTCTTTGCAATATAATAATGAAGCACTATACAACTATTTGTTTTAATGACTCATGATGTTTGTTTCAACATTGTCATCATTCTCTTTCCATTATAATTTGTCTTGGATAAGTTCGTGTATTATATATATATTCCTTCTATTAGTAATTGAAAGCAACATTATATTATTGTGCAAATAGTATCAAGTGAAGTTTTCTTCCCTTATATGCATGATCATTCAAAATTGAGTAAATTCTCACTAATGATGCTTCAATTTTAGCATAGACAATTTGTAAGGTGAACCAGAAATCAAATACAAATTCAAATGCAAGATTTTTTATAGATGAAAAAAATTAGTATATAAAAAGTTAATTAAAAGAGTTGGTTATATAATATTTTTCTTCTTATAATTTAGAGTTTAATAAGACTGTATTTGTTATGATATATATGATATGATAATAAGATATAAAAGACATAATTACAAAAATATAAAATCTTTATATCATATTTAAATTAGTATAAAAATTATAATTTTTGTGTCTTTCTGATCTACTTAATTTTGTGTCTCTTTGGACTTTATTTTTTAAAAATATAAGATACATAAATTTTCTGTTCTAAGACACAAATTTTATATACATAATCAAATACTCATTTATATATTTTTGTCTCTACTTTTATGTCATGTATATTTTATCAAACACAATCTAACATCTTCCCTTTTAATTATCTGAAAATTTGGTACAATCATAATTTTGTTGTATGTTTGATCAGGAACAATTTGTAGAATAAAAAAGAATAAGAAAAACTAAAACCATAGTTTGATGTCCAACAAGAGGTGTAGAAATAATTAAACCTAGCTAGCCCATACCCAGCTACATTAACATTGGTCAGGTAATAGAGCACTTTCAAAATGCTCTTTTGTTTTTTTAGTTTACAGAGTACTTTCAAAACTGTAATCACAATTAAAGCCTGCCTTTTGTTTGGGCTTTTGCCATGGGCCTTTTCTCTATTGTACCCAAAGCCATTCAATTGATTTGACCAAACAAAAAAACAGAAAAAATAAATAAAAAAAGAAAGGAAACCATGGTAGTGAAGGAGCTGGAGGTCTACATTAAATTGAGTAATAAAAATACATTCAACTAATATTCAATTTGTGTTGTATATCATACATAATCTGTGTTATACGTAAGCATTACGTATGACACACATTAAGTATGACACATAACATATGTTGTATACTAGTTGAATGTATTTTTGTTGTACAACATACATTACTAATTAAATCTTTACATTTTTTTATATATAAAAAATCAAATAAAGGTTCATTTTGATCTCTCAAATTGTCAGTGTGATTCACTTTAGTCCATAAAATTTTGAAATTAACTTTTTAGTCCCTCAAATTGCATTTTATATGTCACTTTAGTCCCTAGTCAAACTTTTATTAGTCAACTGTTACCATTTTATTGACGTGACAAGTTAAGTGACATGTGGCACACCACATGTTAATGATATGTTATGTTTGGTACATGTGGTATGCCACATGTCAATTACACGTCATGTTGGGTCCATATGTCATGTCACGTTGCTGCTGACATGACATGTCATGTGTACGTAACATGACACATCATCAATACATGACATGTCATGTGTCACTTAACTTGCTATGTCAGCAGATAGGTAACAGTTGACTAACAAAAATTTGACTAGGAACTAAAGTGACCTACAAAATATAATTTGAGGATTAAAGAGTTAATTTCAAAATTTTATGGACTAAAATGATTAACACTTATAATTTGAAAGACCAAAGTGAACCTTTATTCATTTAAAATCTTTAGCTTTAATGCTTTGTTACTTACTCAATTTCTTTTATTAGTATAGATAGTAACTTGGCACATGATACATGTAATACATTCGATTTTTATCGGAGTATGTTATATATAAGGTTCTTCCATAAAAATTTGTCGTCATTTTTACCTTATAACAAATCACATTCTAAATGTTAGTTGTATATTACACGTTAAAATATTGAGGATTTTGCAATCACATCCTATACATTCCTCTGCATCAAATCTCGAAGAAACATTGATATTATTATTGGATATTAAACTATATCTATGTATCTAAGTCCAATATAATTGCTTGTCTCAAAGCAAGAGGCCACATACACACTTGATGTCTAGAATGAATCTCCGTGGTGATTAAAAAAAAATGCATGATGATATATACTAACTTTCAACGAACTCATTAAATTATGATAAAATCTAGTAGGGTCTGTAAATTAGGATAAGTGGCCTTCTTTGGCCTGTGGGTGGATGACAATTACAGATATGATCACTGCCATAATAAATTGTGGGGTGGGACAATCCTTATCCAAATCCAAATAAGAGGACACTCATTGAAAATGACATGCCAGGTCTTTTCAATGTTAAATTTATGTATATATATTATATACAGTCCTAGTTCTACTAGAATATAAAATATTAGTCAAAATAATTAAAAATAAAAATTTAAATTATAATTATTTACTTCAATAAAAATGTATATATACTTAAAGATATTATTTAGATTATAAAACATTAAAATAATTTTTTTCAACTGTTTTAATTAAAATAATATTGTTCCTAAGAATTTCTAATATATTTATATTATTTGTTTGAGATTTGTTTTAAAATTTTTATATCAATAAATATTTTATTTTTTATTAAACAGAGTGTGAGTGTGTTATTCAAATAAAATTTATATTCAATCTTATGATAATAGATTGGCAGAAAATAAAAGAATTAAGTATAAAAATCATTTCTCTTATATATATAGAGGTACAAATGTATTGGTTATAAATGAATGGAGAATAATATATATATTGTTGATCCACCGACAATGTAAAGATATTTTATATTATCATTAATCAAAATATTCCGTTTATATGACTTTTTAAGAGTAGTAGATACATGATTGGATGACTATGTAAAATAATTATACACTGTCAGTTGATGAAAATTATAATTATATATATATATATACGTTGTGCATTTTATATTATATATGTTGTGCTTAATATATTAATTATTTTAGCTGAATTTTTATTGTACCTCGAGTATTTATATATATATATATAATACATGTCATTATTTTAAGATTTGTAAATCTTTTTAGATCAGTTAACCTCTGAAAATTATTTACCTCATCATTTTTTTTTTTGGGTTTACTTTTACCACGTCATTTTGATTTTTAAAATATGCACGCGACAAAAAATTACATGCATCTTTATGAGATCAAAGTGATGTTATGTGTATCTTGCTTTTAGGAATTAAAATTATATCCAAATGTTTTTAGGAACAGATAGTATCAAAAGAGAGTATCTCATCGGAACACTTGTTAATTGTTATATACTCATATAAAATCATTAATAATATTGAAATGAATGTCCTAATCTAACATTTGTTTTTAATTAATGTTAAAATAATATCACTATCACCATAAATGACAAACAAAATAACAATATTGTTTGCATATTTAAAAATATATGTATCACTCACTAAGTCATTATTATCGAATGATATTATGAGTGGAAATAAAAGAAAAACACAATCTCCCTCCCATGTAAAACTATTTCTTTGACCCATATATAACATGAGAGAAGTAATTTTATGAGTTAAAAAATAAAAGTATATTATCAAATTTTATATTAATAATTAGATGATTTATTCAGTAATTAATAAAATTTATGAGTACCAATACTTATTAGCTATCGTACGATTATAAAAGAATCGCATGTTTATTATTAAAATTTATAAAATCCATCGTCAAATCATGATTTTTGACTACATAAAAACTTGGGAACAATATTTTTTTAGTCAGAACAATTAAAAAAAACTTATTTTAATATTTTTTATTCAAATAACATTATTAATTATATTTGTTATTTTAATGAGCTGAATAATTTAAACTTAAAGTCATTTTTTACTGTTACAATTTTGTATCCTATCAAGCTGGTTTGAGAATAGGTATTGGTAACTGAGTATTAAAGAAAAAAATCTAATAATTAAGATTAACATTTATTAAAATGTGACATGATTAAAGTTAATTCAATTTATATTTTCCCCTTACTCCACTCACATGATATGATTAAGATAGGAATGATGTATGACAATGAGACACCACATTTAGATACACGAATGCAATAAATTCACAATTCACTCACAGTCAATTCAAAAACATGTACGCACTATTATTTAATTTCTCTCACTCACTCACCTTCATCGTACATTTTCAATCCAATTATATATTCACAAAAACAAAAACTCAAATTTTCATCTTAACATACTACGATCTTGCATTATCTCATTTTCATCACACTTGATTAATACTCACTTTTCTTTTACTACTAGCTAGGCGTAATTAATTATTAGTATTTAATTAACATTATCCACATTTTTCCTGGCATTATTGAACTTTACTATTAACCTTAGCTTCAAGCTTCAATTCATTCTCTTCACATTTCTTTCATAACAAATTAAACCTACAATTCTCTGAAACCGCCCTCTGCAAATGCTCCAGTCCCACATCGCCGCCGCAAAACACCATTCTCCGCATCCGAGCCCCGTCGTCCTCCGCCACCGCGTTCCTCAAGCTCCACCACTCGCATCCGCTGCCACCACTCCCAACCTCGCAAACAACCATCTCCTCCGGCTCCGACGGGTTCCCGAAAAACACAGAGTCCCCCGCCATAGTCACCGTAATCGACGCCGCCGCACCGCAACCGTCCTCCTCCTTCAGCTTCCTCACCAATTCATTCGGCATCGCCGCCAATTCCTCGCACCAATACTCCATCCCTAATTCACCTTTCACTTCCCAAATTTTCACTCCCTTCACGTTCTCTCCTTCTCCAATCGTTCCCGCCACGATCAAACGGTTACGAACAGCTCCAATCGCGCAGCAGAAAACGCCGTCTTCGGGACGCAGATCGTACGGCCCGCGCCACATCCCGGCGTCGCAGTCGAACGAGTACGTCACTCCTGAGTTTCTCTCCGTCACGAAGATCGCGTCTCCGGCGACGGCGACGGAGATCCACGTCGACGCCGTAGAGTCCTTGAGGATCTCCGGCATGGACTGGCACCGTGTCCACGCACATGACTCCATATCGTACATCTCCACCGCGAGTGGATCGTCCTCGAAATCGCACGCGCCGCCAGCTACTACGATTTTACTTCCCACGCGCGCGACGACGGGGTCGATGCGCCACACGGACGGATTCTGCGCGTGGTGCCACTCGAGGTGGAGCGGGTCGACGGAGAAGGAGAATCTCGTCGCGGAAATGGAATAGAGGAGCGAGGAGTGAGAGGATCTGATGGCGGAGGTGAGGTCGAGCGGAGGCGCGTGGATCTCGATCCAGGCGCAGGAGCGGGGGTCGTAGGCGTGGGAGGTGGTCACGTGAGGGTCACGTGAGCTCTGGGTGTGGACGATAAGCCAGGGCATGATTGGGTTGACGTGGCGGAGGGAGGTGGAAACGGCACGCTTCCAGGCCTTAGACACGTGACGGGCTGGCACTAAGTGAATGAGAGGCACGTGCGAGAGTATGGCCTCTAAGATGTCTCCGTGAATTGGAGGTTCCTTCTCTCTTTCCTCACACTTTCTCGTCTCAATTGCCATTGCTAATATTTGTTGCTTGTTTTTGGAATGAGTGGAAAATGGTTTAGCTTGAGGGGTTTATATAGTGATTATTAAGATGGAAAGATTGCATGTTATCTAATACATGAATGCCACGTGTACTTTTTTATTATTATTTCAGGAACAAAATAAATGCTAACAAATTACTAATACTGTACTACAATATCTTGAGAAAAAAATATTGTTGTGTATTTAAAGAACAAACTATAATGGCTTCACTAGGGTTGTTTCTCAAACTGGTAACTTCTACAGTAACGCGCACATTGAATCTATTAAATAAATAAATAGACTTTAAAGGATAATTTCAAATTTCATAGAGCATTGATTATGCCTTTGTTTCGGGTGCGAAGCATGGGTTACGATATTATACGAGTTTTTTTCTCAATTAATATGTGTTGACATTTGACAGTATAAAATAAAATTTGAGTTTTATTTTAATCTATTGTCATGAGTTTTATTTTAATTTATTGTCATAAATTGACATATCAATAAAATTTTTTACCTCAATTATCAACTAACTAAGAAGTTACACAAAATAATTGATATGATTGATTGACTGGCAGTGCATCATAATTAAACTTATAAAATTTATATTATTAGTCCATTATTATCAAATTTAAAACTTACGATATAATATCCTAGATTTATAACGGAAATATACCATATATTATTTTTATTATGTTATGTACAATTTGTCATCTGATTATATCTTATGTCACCTAATATTATGTAGAGCCGTATACTCTGAATCAAGATAAATTACATATAATAATATAAAAAAATTATTAATTTTACACTAACAACCAATTACATATTAATAATTCAATAAAAATATTTAATTTGGACATTTTTTAAGTAAGAAACCTTATAAGACAGTAGTACATCTTAATTAAATTCTAAAATAAAAAATAAGCACAACGAATTTTGTATCTATATTATATACAAGTAGAGCAAAGAAAATACTGTATTTGACAGCATGAATAATTTCAGTTTGTATGTAATAGTAGTGTATATCACATTGATTGGATTGCCACTTGCCCAGTTGCGGTCTTATTTGTAGTTATCCCAACTTCTATTGCCACTACAGAGCCTTGACATAATTGCCAACTTGCTATATTAAGTATTAACTTCACGTCATTTAATTATCCATAAAGTTGTTCAAAACAGTAGTGTTGTTCAAAACAGTAGTGTACTTGAAGTATTAGTTTAATAATGAATTAAATTGGTACAATTATGATTATCTATACACTCTGTCAACTACTAGTCTTAGTTTAATAAATTAGATTGGGTGTATTTGGTTCAAATATACAAATAGCTAGTGTGGTCATGGAAATTAAGATGGAATTAAAGAAGTAGTAATCATAATATATTAAATGACATATCTAATACTCAAATTAAATGACAAAATTATATTGTCAAGTGTATTTTAAAGCCCTCTTCTTTCTCGATTCAGAAGATATTTTTAATGATGAGCCTAGCGCTAATATGGTTCCATTCACACTTTTGATATCTAATAAAATTCATGAATATCAATATTTATTAGCTATCAAGTGATTATAAAAGAGTCACATTCACATTTTGAAGATCCATGAAATTAATGATTAAATTACAATTTTTTATTGTCTTGAATATCAATACGCATTGATACTAAAGAAAAAACCAATATATATATATATATAGTCAAGTGTCAATTGTAAAATGAAGGAATTAATTAACAGAAATATTTGGTATACGATATATATACATATATGTTCACATCATTGAACTTTCATTTATTTGTTATCTAACTCATTTGCTTCTATGTTTGAGTTTTTTTTTTTTCGATGAATAACATAAGTTCCAAAATCAAAAGGTGGAATCTCATGTAAAAGTATTGATTGATAAAAATTCATTAAAAAATCTTCTACTTCTAGATGAGAAAAAAGAGTATTCTACCTATCAATTTCATTCCCAAAAATAGAAATGGCCATTACACCTCATAGTAACACCACACACTTTAACAATCAATAATGTTTGACGTACAATATAAATACGTCCAACTTGTATCCAACGTGTGCTATCCATGTTACAGGATATAGGATATGTGTTATACGTATACACATATCCTGTAACATGGATAGCACACGTTGGATACAAGTTGGACGTATTTTTGTTGTACGTCAAACATTCCTACTTTAACAACCTCTCCAAGTAAAGAAAACATTCACCATTGTTTTTCACAAATGCTTGAGGAACAACAAAAAATCAGTCAAATCAGCCAATAAAGGCCATTTAGCATTTTATGACTCAAATAACATTTTAATCATGAGTATATTTTTAATAGGCCAGGTGATTGTGGCCCAAATTCCTATTTGTTGACTGTTTTGACTGATTTTTTGTTGTACCACTAACAATACTGTTTTTACATAATTTCCGGTAGAAACAAGCCACAATACATTAAACAAAGCTAGGTAAATGCACTTGATGCAACCTCTTCTCTCTATCTTCTGAGTTGTGCCTTATCCATATATTCACCTCATGAATTCCTTCATAAATGGCTCAACTACATTTTATTTATTTGAACCTGATATTGTCTTTGATTCTTCTGTCACTAAATCACAGCATCATATTCATCTTTTCTTACCCAACCTTTTTTTTCTTCTTTACTTACAACAACCATTTATCTTTCATAACTATTCCAACTCATTCATTTAATTACTTCCTGCACCTCTCAAGCTCAATTATATATATACTTCTAAAAGATTTCCTAACCCACTATTCTACCAAGAGATATACCTGTGAGACCTACAAACAAAAACAAAAAAACAGTATTTAAAATTATTCTACATCTAACATTACCCTCATATGTCTCATTCTTGTCAACCCGTTTATCAATCCTCATTCTAAATCTGCTTTTCACTGCCAGCAGCCTTATGGTTTCACTCGCTAAAATGAATTTGCATCAAAATTAGTTTAATTTTTAACTTAAAATTTAATCCGATATATTTTTATAAAAGATTATCAAGTTAACTATTTTTAAGTCAATTATGCTAAAAAAAAGGAGAATGTTTAACCTGGTTTTCGACACTTTCTTAACGTTAGTAGTGTAACTCATTAATATATAATTAACGCGGTTGTTATTAAGGTTTTTGTAAAGATAGTGACTATACATAACCATACATTCAAAACTAAAAGTAAACGCAATATATAGCATTATTAACAATGACTTGAAGGTGGAAAATCAAATGTGTAATTATAATGATGAACTTTTGCCGGTGATTATATGACATCTATCTACAATAATGTTTGTCGTACAACAGAAATACGTTCAACGATCATTTAACGTGTGATATACATAAGACATAATGTGTGCTATACATACGTATGCTACACATATAGCACACATTACGTCTTATATATAGCACACATACGTTAATTAGATGTTCGTTGAACGTATTTCTGTTGTACGTCAAACATCTAGCTAGCTATGGCGTTGTTGAAGTTTAAGGTGGGGATTTGTTTTTCATAGAGAAAATAGAAAATAAAAATCATACCTATACCCTCAAATAAAATAATAATTAAAGTCAAATCATGAAACTACAAATGAAGTTACCTTGAGCGTGCAATTGGATGGGTGCATAGTATGAGAGTAATACAAAAAGTGGATAGATGGATCATATATATGTGGTGTGCTAAACATGTTTAAGTATACTGTCAAGTGGTGCTTGTTTGTATTTGGAAAATTGATATTGCTATTGGAAGTACTGGTTGAACTTTTTGCCACAAATTAATATCAAGTTTTGTCTATATTATTCTTCAGTTTTCTAAATTAGTTTTGCCTAGCATCTTCATGATTTCTGTAATTTTCTTGCCAATATATATAAATGAATCAATTGAGTTCAAATGATTCAACCATTGAATTATAATAACTAATTATGAAAATCATTCATGTCAAATTTCATAAATATTAAACATGATTAAGAATGAATTTATTTATCGCTTATTTTTGTTTATTTTGAACAAATGTGTTAAGTTGATTTTTTTGTTTACCAAAATTATATTAAATGATTTTATATTATTTTAAAAATTTGTAGGTATGGCATTAACTTTCTAATGATTAATCATTACAATGACTTGTGAGCCTATTGGGAAAGGGATATTAACGACAGGCATATTGTTATTATTTTAGTGAGAGTTGGTCAAGTTACTTGAACATTTTTTATATCTAAACTTCACATGAACTCAAACTCCATTTATTATTAGTGAAATATAAATCTATTTAAATAAAGCTCATGTTATGTACAAAAAAAGACGCAATAAAATTATTTGTATATCAATATATAAATATTTTATTTTGACATTTATTTATTTATTTATTATTGAATAAGACATGTAGTTCTTACTCACATTCTTTATATTTTTTAATATTTTATGAATGTTAAATAGATATTTACTATTAAATATCCAGCTATCATTATTCTATTCTAAAAGATGTGTAAAAAACATAACACGACTTCTGAACTATTTTTAAGAGGAAAAGTTTTTAGTTGCTCTTTTAGTCAAAATTTTTTTTGACTCTAAATCATTCAATTTTTAACATATAAGTATATAAATTAACTATAATAAAAAATAAATAAGTTAAGTTTTTTCCTAAATATAAAATAATTATATTTTACTTATATATTAAAAATTTAATAATTCAGAGAAAAAACTTTTTTTTTTACTCTAAGTGCAACAAATAACCTCTCTTTTCAAGAGAAGGAATAAGAGCCACTAAAGATATGGATAAAGGTGCTATAAATATATTTGGGGCTATAAGCACATGGAGAGAAATAGATCAGAATGAGATTCAACAAATTAAACTATGATGGGAAAATAGCAGGTAATGTGGGGACAGCCTTCACCAATCACCAACACGAGAAGTCATTTTTAATTTTAGTTGTTAGGATATTTAATAAATGTTCAACATCTAGATTTTATTTTTTAATATTATAAAGTGAAAATGAATAATGTTTTTGTATGATCCTGAAACACACTTACTTTACTTAGATGTGTTATAGTCTTCTAGAAGCATAAGAAAATTTCTCCTAACAGGACACCGGACATGTGTATGGCCTCAAACTTATGAGGTTGTGAGGCTCACATAATAAATAAAGAAAAAGTGCTTATTGTATATTATAATATCAGTATTATATTTTTTAAAACTATTAATTTAAATTTTAATATTATATATTAATTTAATATTTTAAAAATTTAAATTAAATTATATAATAATTGATGATAGTTAATTTTATGGTCATAAATAAAACATTAAAACAAGATGGTCTTGCCTCGGTCCCACTTTTATAATGTCGGAGTGGAGTGTCAATCATGGAATAATCCCCCCACTAAACTACTAACTTTCTAGTCATAATTATTGAATTAATTTTAGGAGATTTATTCGGTATCCAATATTTTTGTTGGGTATAGGTACCAAATCGTATGTTTAACCTATTAATATAAGCTAAAGTAAATATAATTTGGTATTAATGGAGCACGGCGGTCGCTGTCGCAACTTTTCTAGACGCGTCTCATTTCCAATCACATATTTTCTTCATCTCTCTTTTGCATAATGCGCGTTCTCTCTAGTGACAGATTATGCATTGAGCTTTTATTTCATAAATTGATAAAGTTAGAGAATATCAATATAAATTAAATTAATTTTTGAAGATTACTTACCTAATAGGTTATCAGTTATATAAATTAAAAAATTTAAATTAATTTTATCTATAAACCATGACACATATATGTGTTGGATATCGGTACCCTATATTTTCCTGGGTATCGAATCAAAATCCTATAATAATATAATATAAAATATTTTCATTTATTCAATTAATTATATATTTTCATATTAATTATAAGAGTTGATTCAACTACCCAATATTTAAAAATACATACAAATAAAATATTCTGATTGAATGACTGTATAAAATACTTTTACATTATTAATGTATCAAAATTAAACCTATAATTATTCATAGACTCTTAAGAAAATAATTGGAATTATTTTTGAGATAAATTTATATGATTGTGTTAATTTTATTCTCATTTAACTTACTCTTTCTTAAATTCTTTATTAAATAAATTAGTTGATTCATCATGATTAACGTGAGAGACTCTAGAAAAGCAATACAATAATGGTTTCTCAATGACAAAATAATCATTCAAGATATAAAAGTAATAATAAGATTCTTCAATATTAAAATTTTAGGATAATATAGTCCATCAATTTGTCCTAAAATTTTAATTTTAAGGGACTCCGTTATCATAAAATTAAATTTTAATCTTGAATGATCATATTATCACTTTTATATCTTGAGAAATTATTTTTTTCATTATGTCAAATTTTGGGCCATATTATTATGCTCTTACCTTGAGTGACTATTTTATTTCTCATATTAATCTTGAGGGGTTAAAAAAGATGTTTACTCTAAATTCTTTTAAGACATCACGTTTGTCAAAGTTATTTATTAAGAATATTAGGAGTGTTGCCTAAATTTTCTAAATGAATATTTTGGACCGAAATAAATTTACAAAATTAATAGTTATTTTCATCATGAAGTAATTGTAATCAACATTACTCATTAGCTATGGTTAATGGGTTTGAACTTTAAGCATGATTTGTTAATGAGGAAACAAGGAGAAATTTGTAGATTGCTTTTTAGAGCACTAGATAGAGTAACATCTCAATTAGCATCTACTTAATACTTATAACTTCCAATCTTATTTGAAACCTAAATTTATCATTTAAATGATTAAATAAAGCACACATAAATTCCATGGATCAAAATGAACATTTTTTTCTCAAATCTTAAAGCATGAAGATGATGATGGCTCCTGGGACCATCATCCACGAGGAACACACACTGCACCGTCGTAGACGTGATTGACTTTTGCTCTTCTTTTTGATAATTTGGTAGATTTGTCTCTTTAATCGTACAATTATTGACAAGGTTATATCATCAATGCACGGCAAGAAAAATGAGCCATAAACTCTTAATTAACTTAAACAAAGTCAGAGCGAACCGAACCAATACAGGATCCAGTACCAAAATTGTCTACGAAAAATTTTGTTACTCCTCAAAGATATTATATTTTTGATAAAAATGTTAATGAGAATGATAATATGGCTTCACATGGACTAGAATATGCAACACAGGAGAGAGATTGGGTAAGGAAAAATCATCTTTGGGTGTCATGATTGGTTGGAGAAATGCGACAATTATGCTTAGATAACCTTTGCATACTGTTATTATTAAAGTTATATCATCATTTTCGTTAACAAAATTTGAGTTGAGTTCACAATTGATAAATTTTATCAAAATTATACTTCCTCTATTTTTTTATTTGTCAACTTTCACTTTTTAGCTTATTTTTTTATTTATTCAGTTAGGAATTTTAGGCAACTTTAAATACTTTTTCCCCTACTTTACCCTTAATTAAAACATTTTTTTTTACCTAGTAAATTGAAGTGAGAGAGTATACTAGTAATAATGAAGTATTTTAAATTAAGGATTATGTAATAAATTATACTAATATTTTGTTAATTTTGAGAATATAACCATTGCCTAAAATATTGTAAAAAGTGAAAGTGGACAATAAAAAAAAAACGGAGGGAGTAATATCTTTTGGAAGTTGTTTTTCCGTTTAAATGTTTCTAGTTTGTCCGTAACAAAATCTTTTGAGGACAATTTTGGTAATTCACCCTCCAATATATTTCAGACCAAAAAAAAAAACTAGCAGTCCAAGAAGAAGCGTTGTTTGAATTCTATACAAGCCCCATAGTTCTACGTTTAAGGCCTGCACTATGAGTATAAAATTTTTATTCAAGTTAAGGTTAAATGTCAAATGATAGTGTATTGATGCATTTAAGTTGAATTCTAAATAAATTAGGCTATCACATTATTATTGTGATGACTGCCACCAACATTATACGTTAGGATACAAAAATGTTCTAGGCCACACTGGCTGAATTTGTGTAAATCTATGCTCTAACAAGCTGCTAGATTAATTAATTCTGAATATGAAAAAAGAAATTAAGAATCAATGATCACTTTAATTAGCAGTGTAAAAGAAGGAATTGACCTCAAAATGGACACTTATATTAAGCAGAAGTGGTGATGCACTGGATAGCCTCTTTGCATATACCAGTCATTATTGCTTCAGGTCCATAAACCTGTGCAAAGAAACCCAAAATGATCAGAGGAACAAAAGGGTTCATATAAATTTTTCTTTATCAGCATTAATATGTTAATAGTTAATGCTATCAGTTATGTGAAACCTCGATAGGGATGCCGATCTCCTCGCCGAGTAACCGCATTCTGACTAGACCTTTCTGGTAGTTTGGACCTCCTCTCCTCACAAAAATGTGCATCTTTGCTTCTTTTAGCTTTGATTCCTGGTTTGTTGATGTTCAAAAATCAATTAACTTCAATCACTGCAAGCAAATTGCCAATTACCATGGTACAGTTTCCTAAGGGGGCGTTTGATTTGCGGAATCAAAACCTTGGAATCATATTTCGAGGAATGTATTTTTCCCGTGTTTGGTTTGTAAAGTACATTCCTGAAATCTTGTATAATATTTCCGGGAATGATAGGCTCACCTTCTCCTTCAGTGCGCGAATTATGCCACTGAATGTGGCAGCAACGTCGGTAAAGTTAGCTATTCCTCCTCCTATCAAAAGGGCTCTCTTTTGACCATCTGGATTTGCAGTTGCACACTATGGTAACAAATGGAGGAGTTAGTAACAATGTTGGAATTGATAAGTAGGACCATAAATAAGGTAGAGATATGAATTAGTTACATCAATTAGAACTCTGGCATACTGCAAGACCTCATCTTCTTTGGGTGCTCCACTATACTCTGCATAATTTCCAAGCTCGGATGCATAGCCAAGATCTCCTACCTGTTTTAATATTATATAAGAATTTGTCATTCATAAGCTACAAGGGAATGGAGATTTGCTGAGTTTGGTTCTGAAATTAGAGAAGCATACCGTATCGGCATAGATGACACTAGCACCTCCCCCAGCTACCATTGTCCAAATTCGGCCTTTTGGGTTTAACACTGTGAATTTCAAAGATGCACTTGTCTGCAAGAGTTCAATAAGTTGATAAATATCACAAGCTTTTAAAAATATAAGAAATTCAATACCATCAATATTAAATTTACTTTAAAGATATGCACACTAGGAGTTAATATTAATTATAGTACTAGTTACCAAGAAATCAGAAGGATTAAATTCTGCAGCATTTTTTTATTTCCCAAGATGGGATATTCTTTGGGAGGATTTTGGAGCAGATAATAGAATTTACAACTGAACTGAATATAAAGGTAGAGTATATTTGTTTACCTTTTCATCTAGCTCATGGATAAAAGCCTCTGTGGAACTCATAACTCTCCCAAATGGCAGAGGAAATTCAAGGTTTCCCCATCTGCAACAAACATTGCCACATATTATAATTTGAGAAGAAAAAAAAACTGCAAAATGTTGTTTTTGTTTGATATCATGAATTGGAAACATAGTATTCATCCTTGAAAAAGTAACATCATTTGCTAAAGGGAAGGAACCATCCTTACTTCTTGAAGTTCTTGAAAGCAGCAGTGTCATCGAGCTCGCCTCTCATGTCCAAAGGATACGGCTTTCCATCGACCAATGTGAAAGGATTCATCTCCAAGAAACTGAAATCGAGGTCTAACAGGGAGGAAAAAAATGGAAAATGGTAAAAACTTTATGTGGTTTGCACAATATCATCAAAAGATTTGAAATAGTAATATACCTTGAAATAGAGTAAAAATCACCTTGAGGAATTCCTCAATTTCTCCCTTGATCTATATAAGCATGAATAGAGGTACTTGTCAAAAAATTGAAACTAAATGTGCCCATAAAAAAAAGCACCAAGAACTTAATCAAATTCAAATGGTCTTGTTGATTTAACATGATAAGCTGAAAGTGATACCTCCAAGGGAAGGGTTGCAACAAGTGGTGCAATAGTTTCTGATGAAAGGGACTCTCCTGTTGGTATAAACACAGTCTTAACCTGAAATACTAATAAAGCAGTTGTAATATAAATGGAAGACTATACAAATACAAGCATAAATTCTGTTGAGCAATGAATGATAATGATCTGCAAGGCGAATAACTGCATTTATACCTTATCCCAATTCTCTTCAATTTCAATTCCTCCACATTCCGAAAAGCTTACACTATTCCCAAGTCTCTCTGAGACAATGTTAAGGTAAAACTCTTCCTTGTGTGGGACGAAAGGTTCAACAATGAAAGTGGTTATGGGTCCTTTGCATCCACTCATCTCAACCTATGTATCAGCAGAGGATTATATCAGAAACCTCTTCAAGGGCGATAAGGAAAATACAACAACAACAACAAGTCTTATCCCAGTATGTGAGGTCGGCTAAGGGCAATAAGGAAAATTTTGAAGGGACAGAGGGAAGAAAAAGCACCTCATTGCCGAGACGCTCTTTCACAAAAGAAGAAACTTGTGCCAAATCCAAATCTAAGGCAACTAAACCACTCTTGCCACGCTTTCCAAATAGCATATCAGGTTTTACAACCAGTTTACAAGATGAAAGCCAGGGTTCTTTCTCCACTAGCACTTTGAAATCAGTGGATTCTGTAACCTAAGGCATATAAAAACACAGCACAAATTCTTTGATCAATTTTGATACCAATCCTACACTGATTGATGTTAAATTGAAAATATTCACAGTTATTATATACATTACATAGTAACACTTTTCAAAAACACAAAAAATAACTTATTAATAAGAACTTTTCAAAAGTTTCTTTCACGTAATGATTTAAATATTTGTCCAAACATGCCCTTAATGAAGAACAAACAATGTTAAGAGTTACTTTACCTGTGTAGACTTGATCTGCAATTCTTTGCCAGATAATCTCTTATAGTGCTCCTTCAACAATCTCTTGGAGTCATATTCTCTGATCTTCTTTCGCGCCATTTGTTCCTTCAACAACCAAAACAAAATTACAGTATCAGAATTGAACCAACCAAAATGGAAGAACAAGATGAAAAACCCATCTAAAAGTTGCATTAATTCACATGCAAAATCCCATTCTATCCCACTTAGGAAGGAAAAAATATAAAAAATTATAAAAATCCCAACTCAAATTAGCTCAAAGGGACCTCAAAACTCCAATCAAAATCTGAGATTTAAGATTCAGCAGATTGAAAGATATGATATTATATGCAACAAAGCGAGACAGAGTATATGAATTTGGGAAATGGAAGAGAATGAAGATCCGAGAAAGTGGGAGGAAGAGGCACGAGAATATAAATGCCGTTAGATAGTGAAAAGGGTACTAGGTAGGTAGGTAGATCCAAAGGCTGGGGTTGAAGCAATGACCAAAGAGATTGGTGGCTCTATTTATAGCCAAAAAAAAAAACAGAGTTTTGATTTTGTTGGTTTTAAGAGAAAGAAAATGGAAGAAGAAGAAGAAGAAGAAAATGAAGGGTAGGTTTGAGTGAAGGAAGGAATTAGAGGAAGATGGCATGCGGCAACTACCTAATTTTGCTGGGAGGATTGCACAAACTTTGGTTGGTATCTTCTTCTTGTTCTAACTTCAACTGTTACAACAGCTTCATGTGTGTGTCGTACTTTCTCTCAATATCTCAACTTTTGGTTTTGTTGAGTGGTAGCTTCCAAAAAATTAAGGAAATGTTTTTAAAATGGTATTACAACATAAATACATTCAACGAGTGTTATGTATAACACACATTTCATGTCATGTATAAATGTTGGATATTCGTTCGTTCCACATATTTTTATTGTACGACCAATATTATTATTTTTTATACTTAAATTATGGAGTGTTTAGTTGGGGATTACCCATACAATTTTGAAAAAGAAAATTTTTTTATAATAAATTATCGTATGGATCACATGTACTTTAATTTTTTGTTTTATTTAAGATTATTATATTAAAAAATTTAATTTCAATCCACTATAAAATAATTTTATATAGACATTAAATCATAGATTGATATATCAACAAAAATCTTTAACTTAACCATCCATTAATTAAAAAGTCTCATAAAACCATGAATATTATTGACTGATAATATAAATATTTTATACTGTCAGTGCATAATAATTAAACTCTTAAAATAATTTATTTTATTCACATCAAATATTAAATTTTATAAATGAGTCATGTGTTATTTTTACAATAAAAAATTAATTAAGAGTAATTAATATAAAAATTTTTGAATCACAATTATTTAATCTACTAAAAACTAACTTTTTAATGATATTTCTTTTCTTGTCAAAATATTACTAAATATTCCCAGAATTGATCAAATATTTGACATGTAATTTTTCTCAACATTGATTTCAGTTAAAATCATTTTTTCTTTCCATTTATTTAATTTTCAGTTAAAAGATATAAAAAAATCCGGAAAAAAAAAAATGAAAGTTACGGAATAGCAAAATGACATGAAACGATAATCCTTGTTGTCGTTTCGTACGTAGTAATTTGAAAAGCAAACACACAGTCACACACACATCAGATCTGTAGCGTAGATCCATCGACACGAAACCAAAGCCCTTCGTTCCGCCGCCTTCTTCCCTCACCGGAAACGCCGCTCATCACCGCCGCCGCCACCACCACCCGGTAACCCAACCAAAGCCTTGCTCCTTTCCTCTTCTCTCTCTTCTCTTTCTTTCTCTAGAATTCACACTCTCTTTCGCTTCTCATCCTTTTACTGACTCTATCAGGCAATGGAAGAATTGGAACAGTGGAAGGAACAACTTGCTCACTGGTTGCGACTCGCCGAGGAGAACCTCCGCCAGGTTCCCCCAATTCAGCTCTACGCCGCCGCCGCCGTCCTCGTTTTCACCACCTTACTGCTTTTATCATGTAAGCGCTCACCATATTCTCGTGATTTTTTTTGCTAATTATTATTATTATATTTTTTTTTGTGCATGTGATTGATTTTTGTTGATGAATTTTGTTTTTTGCAGTGCGGTTGTTGAAACGCGCTAAGTCCAACACCATTGTGTTGACTGGCCTCAGTGGCGCCGGCAAAACCGCTCTCTTCTATCAGGTAAAACCCTCAGTGCACGTTCATGTTATTATGGCTTAACTTGTGTTTGTTTGTGGTGGATTTGTGAGTTAATGCAATTTGTTTTATGCGGTTCTTATATTGACATTATGCTTTGCTTGATTATCAATTGTGGTTGTGAATTTGCGATGATCTGGGTTTTTTTTAAAAAAAAAAAAAATTGTGATTACTGATTAGTGATGAGTACATATTGCTATTATATCTAGACAAAAAGAAGAGACATGGTTAGATAGATAGTGAAATTCTTAGGGTTCTTGTTACACTAGCAGGTGCCATTTTAATGGCTGGATGTAATCTGTCTTCTACGGTTTCGTTGTATTCACCCATCGGTCATTTTTTCCTTTCTTGATAAACCGTTGTATTCTACGGTTTCGTTGTATTCTCCATCAGTCATTTTAATAGTAGGTGCATTTTTATGTTTGTGTTTTTCCTGTATGAATGCAATTTAAGTATGCTATGAGGGGAAAAGACCCAAGTTTCCTGTGCTAATATAATGGTATTGATATGTTTCTTGTGCTGTTGTCAGCTTAGGGATGGCTCTATTCATCAGGGGACTGTTACATCAATGGAACCTAATGAGGGCACTTTTGTTCTTCATTCTGAAACAACAGAGGTAACACCTCGGGTTCTCATATGTATGAATAAACAGATTTAAAAAATTGTGCTTCTCATTCATTAAGGAAAAAGACATATACCTCTTCTTTGCTTGCAGAACTAATCTAGGATGAGTTGTCAAATTAGTTGAAATTATACCCATCTTATTTTTCTTAGGCTTGTTTCTGAATATGGAATCATGCTAACTATAACTGATTCGGTCTCATGTTTCATTGACAGAAGCGCAAGGTTAAACCTGTTCATATTGTTGATGTTCCTGGACATTCTCGTCTTCGACCCAAACTGGATGAATACTTGCCACAAGCAGCTGGCATAGTTTTTGTGGTTGATGCTTTGGACTTCTTACCAAACTGCCGTGCTGCTTCAGAGTAATTCCTTCTGTCCCAACTGTGAAATTAAATTTTGCCTTCATATATTTTCGTCTATCTTCTTTGGTGCTAGTGTTGAGCTAGTAGTAAGCAAATAGCTCTGAGCATTAAATAACTTACTATTTGCCATATGCGGATGAAGTGGTTTCAGCAGTGAGACTGAGTTCACACTTCACACAACGATTCTTATGCTTCCTTATTCACTTTTCATAACAGGTATCTATATGATATTTTGACAAAGGGAAGTGTTGTGAGGAAGAAGATTCCATTGCTTATTCTCTGCAACAAAACAGACAAAGTCACTGCTCATACCAAGGAGTTTATCCGCAGACAGATTGAGAAGGAAATGTATGGCTTCAAGACTCAATTTTTTATCTGCTCTCATTTAACTGTTCAACGATTACTTTATAAGTGCATATTATTGTCAGTAGTTGGTGGATTATGTGTGCGAGCTAAATGGTCAAGTTGTTACCTTATGACCTTCTGATCACATGTTCTGGCCACATAATTAGGCTCTCCACTCATGGGGTAAAGATTGTTGACATCTGATCAGCCCTGTGCCCTATACCCCAAAATGGTGGGAGCCTTAGGGAGTGGAGTTGTGCTTTAGTTGATCGATTATGTGTTTTCCTTGTGTGTGTAACAGCTTAATTTGTGATTGTACAGTGTCTGTCAAATTGATAGGAATATTCTACTTATCATAAGGATAGTGTTGTTGTATGTAGTGAAATGTCGGAACTAAAGTGTTGTAAAGAGTCCAAAAACTAATATAGAGATTAAATGTTATGGTGGATGAGAGATCATCTGGAAAGAGGCTAGATTGGATCAAATGTATTGAGGATAAAGTTGGAACAATATGTAGTGAAGAGAAGATGATAGATTACAGAAACTCAGGTAAGGTGCTTTTGTTATGTGAGAAGTTCAACAAAGGCCTGATGTGAAAATTAGATCAATTGGAAGATACTTCAATAATAAGGGAGTAGATGAATACAAATTAAAACTCCAGGGGGAAAACTGCTGAGAAAAACCTTAGTTTAAATGGACTTATTGAAACTTTGGTTTTTGAGAATCTTATGGTGTGATTTGACTTTTATAGGACATTTTAGTTAGTTATTACTTACTGGTTGGATATAAATAAGAATACAAGAAGGTGAAGGGAAAAGGCAGTTTTGTAATTGATTCAACAGAGAGTTGAGGGATCTTTTGAACTATGCCATATCTTAGTAGAGTTTAAGGTTCTTGGATCATATCAATTGAAAACTCCATTGAATGATGTCTTTGTAGCTTCTTCCTCATAATTATTTGTCTTTACATTTTGAATCAACTCATTGTGTTGTCATTATCTTAAAAAATGTATACATTATTCAAACTATGAGAGCCTCATTCTTTTCATCAATCAACATTGTTCATGACTCTTACTATATTTTTTTACAGCGAAAAATTACGTGCATCGAGAAGCGCAATATCAGATGCTGACATTGCAAATGAGTTCACCCTTGGGGTACCTGGGGAACCATTTTCTTTCAACCAATGCCATAACAAGGTAACAACTGCAGATGCTTCTGGTTTAACTGGGGAGATATCTCAGTTGGAACAGTTCATCAGAGAATATGTAAAGCCATAGATTACTATTATTTATGGTTGTTGGAGAAGTAAGGATCACACTATGTTGGGATCCATGAGGTTATAGATTAATTGAAATCGGATGGTTGTACTGTTTGCATAGTTACTTGAGAATTTAACTTATTTTCTTCTCAAACCCTAATCCCCTTTTCCTGATTTTGAATTACATTGGACGCAATGCTGGTTCTCTTGGGTAGCTTTATTTTAACCAAAATGAATTCAATTCAAAATCACATTTGTAAATTCTATTCTAAAAAGAAATACTTTTTATACATTACTAAATTAGTTATTATGCCACAATTTAACTTTTTAAAACTATTAATTTAATTTTTAATATTATATATTGATTCAACACTTTAAAAGTTGGATTAATAATTTTAGAATATTAGATTATTGCATATAAATGACTAATATTGGCTGATTTTATAGTGTACATGTAATATTACTTGTTCCAAATGCACAATTACACACACAAAAAGGGCAGAAAACTCCAGCACCAAGTAAAACTACTTCATTAGGAGCTTAAAAAAATAATATACATAGCAGCTTTTTGAATATGTAAACTTTTCATTGGTGTTAGAAAACGTCTCATCCACTCACACTAACTATAGTAAAAACTTGCTCATTTTCATTTTGCTATAGCAGCTTGTATTATGATTATAACAAAATCTAATCTTTAAAATATATAGTATTCATTATTCAATACATTTAATTGTGGAATCAATTTGCTACCACCTACCAGGGTACAAATCGGTTGGACCCAGGAAAGGACCTTGATAACCAATAATGCTTCAACCTCACTATCAGAGCAAATATGGCATAGCATGGGATATGCATGAAAGCCACAACTAGGTACCTGAAAAGTCCAACATGCCAATTAACTATTATTAATACATAAATCATTTGAACCACTAAGCATAAATTACTAGGGCTAATTTCAGAATTAATTCTTTCTTTTTTCAACAGTTGATTCTTGTTTTGCAAGTTTGTCACATTTGAAGACTTTGACCTAAATTTCATACATACCATAAGGGTGCATTTCGTGATGACAAGTCAAGGAAAGGATAAGGCCACCTTTAACAAAAAAAATGTTACCAAATTAGTACAAAGAAAGCCACAATCATAATATTGAACCAAAGACTCTATGACGATAATTTTGTATGAGCCGTAGGATGGAGTGTGAGATCACGCACAAGTAGCGCTCACATTTCATCCAATGATGGATACAAAATCGTCGGTATGAAGTTTGAGATTTTTGGAGTTAAAATCATTTTCCATCAGAGTATTTGTTCAAAATTAAAAAGCACTGGAATAGTAGTTTTACCAAATTGAAACACAAGCATGGATGATCCACTGAAAAATCACGAATATGGCAGTCCACAAGACAAAATATGCAAACCGAAACATTGGAAATCTCTGCATGTGTTCAGAATAACTAGTTATGATTCTTGAAGGTTTGAACATGATGAATTATTACACAAAAATAAATAAATAAATAAATAACAAAGAACTTGAATGATTAATAATAGGAAAAATAAAAAAAATGTCAATAAAAATCCAAACTCACCATGCAATTCAGTGATGTGTCACCAAGCAGGAAAACAGCATTAATGGAGTGCATACAAAAAATCAACTGCCAAAATATTTTCAGATGAAAAAACAGCAACTTAATTAATCTTTCTTTAGCCTTTTTTTTTTTAATATTTTAAGTATATAGCCAAAAAAGACAGTGCTGATGATACTTACAAAATCCAAACTATAGTCCTTGGTTGTGAGAAATGGATAAATGATGAGCCAGTATATAGAATCAGTGAGCACTACAGCACCTGCACAAGTCTTTATTTTCAAAAGAAAATTGAGAAGAAAATAAATAAAAAATCAATAGATTGCCTCAGTTTATTGAAAAATTCTCACACTTGTCAAAATTAGTAAATCACACAAAACTAATATTATATTATTATGATCACAAAATCTGTTACAGTACATATTTAGAGGCCATTTTAGTTCTCTTATAAAAAAAGGGCGGCCTGCACGAGGCTCCCACCAGGTAGTATCTGGGGAGGGTAGATGTACGCAGCCTTACCCTTTCTTTACGAAGAGGTTGTTTTCACCGTGACCTCCAGGTCATAAGGAAGCAACAAAAAAAATTATACCAAAAAGATCATTAAAAAGGAATTACCTGAAAAATTATTTGAAAAATGTAGCCCCATAAACCAGCAATTTCCCGAGAATGAGGTTGCTGATGGAAATCAGGACTCTTGGGAAGGTTAGGCACAGCTAAAGCTCCTTCAAAAGATGAAGCCATGTAAATGCCTTGCTCTCTATCTAAAGAAGCATGATTTACTGTGTCACCATTATGTTTATAGAAACATCCATAATAGGAGAAAGATGATGCAAGCTGAAAAGTGAAATTCATAACATTTGTCACTTCTTGGAGATACTTTCATGCCATAGAATCTTTACTAAAATATAGCAAGAGTTAAAAATTATACTTGGTAAGGTGTATATATAAGAGAGAAATTTAGGGACAGAAATACAGAAAGATGTTGTTTTGTGATGAGAAATGACATAAAATTTATATATTTTTTTGTACATTTGAAAAGTTGGGATAGAAAGGACACAAAATTAGCTAGGATGAGATAAATATTACTGTCTTTATAGTAATTCAAATGTGATATAAAGACTTTATATTTACGTCTCTGTCTTTGTTGTGCTATCCTATACTATACACCTCACCAAATACAGCATTAGATGAAGTGAGTGGTTACCCCAAAGTAAATGATGACCAAAGTAAAAGTCCATCTGTTCAGCACAAAGAAAAGAACAGAATCAAAAGTCAGAACAGTAAAAAATAGAGCTGTTCATAAAAGCAGTGTTTTGTTGTAACAATAAGTAATGTGACCCTTTTCCATCCTTTTATTTAACTTAATAAACTAAGTTGGGAATGGAACTAGTGAAAATTCAACATAAAGAAAGGCAGAACATTTTCTAAATATTTTTAAAAAAAAGAAGTATTGCACAATACTATAGGAGTCTTGAGTAGTTTCTGTCATCTAAAGAAAGAATGTGTGTACTATGTAACAAAATCTCTGGCTTAATAAATTAAGGTGGCAATGGAACAAGTGAAAGTTTAACATAAACAAAAACAGAATATGTTCGAATTGTTGAAAGACAAAAAAAGAAGTATTGCACAATAGTTAATACAATGTTCAAACAATCATGTTCATATCATTGAATGGAAGAATGCAGGACTAGATTATGCAGATATGCTTAATGTTAGCTTACTGAGTGTAGAAGTAGAATATGCCGCCTCCATCTCGCGCCACATTTGCAATGATCAAAGCCAAGAGCACAACAAAAGAAATGATTCTATAAGCAAACAGCCAAGACGGGTCGATTCCTATAACACACGTGTTCCACGCTTCATCGGCATAAACCAATCCAGGTGGTTCTAGCTGATCTTCTGCACTCTCACCAGGTTCTGAAATTTTGAGTCCTTCATGCTTCCTTATCAAGAAAAATGCTAGAGCCATAGAGGACATAATCCATATTGAACAGAGGAAAAACCTCCAATTCAACCAATAACTTGCTGTAGTAGTATCTGAAGTTGTGGTTGGTTGCCATGTATGATCAGAAGATCCTGAGAAGAAACTCATGAGTTATGTATATACTAGGCTCCACAAAGTATATATATATATACCTTATGTATTTTTTCTCAAGGCTCTATGTACAATGGTGGAGGAAGCTTCATCCAAGAGGCTACCCCTTTTGATGATAGTTATTTCAAGAGCATCTCAAATTCTAATCAAGTCACTCACTTCTAAAAATCACAGCTAGAAAAAAATGAAGCTTGAAAAGAATTTCAAAGGGGCATTCAGAAAAAAATTCAAACTAAAAAAAGGCCATGATTATGTGAAGGAAGGGAATCACAACTAGCAGATGCTAAAAAAAGAAATGTGTTTTTTTTCAAATACAAATCAATAAATGCACAAAAAATTGTCAAAACATCCAAAGGTGAAGCAGAGTTTTGATATGATCATTCTCTTTAACAATATTAGGACACAAGTGTAGGGGAAAAGAAGCTAAAACATAAGAACTAAGGTACACATAACAAGCTTGCTTATATCCATTTATGAAGGAAATGAAAACACCTGGATTCCTTACTTGAGAGGTGTTTCACCAAAAAGTATCATAAAGTTTCAATATTTCATCCAAATGAAGTAAAATACAAAAAATAACAAAAAAGAAAAAAAAATAGGGATGATTCCTAATGGTGAGAGAGAGAGAAAGGGGTAGCACTCACTGTTGATAAGTGAAACTGAGAAGGAAGAAGAAGATGCTTTGCTTTTTTCCTTTAATGGGGTTATCAGAATAAGATTGTGTGAACAATGTTTAAGTCCTTGTAACCCCAAACACAAGGAACTTTGCAAATAGAATAAAAAGAGCATATGTCTTTTTGATTTGGTGCTTCATCTTAATCACATCATTGTGATCACAGAACAAGAGAAGAAGAATAATCATCATCATCACTGTGTTATTGCAATTACGTGCACAAGACAGAAACATAAACACGTTTCATCTATCTATAACCACCATATTTTATATATTTCCTACTTTTTTGTTGTTGTTGTTTTTGTCCCTTAAACGTCAGTTTCAAGTTTTGTCTCACAGTCATTGTCACAATGTCACGTGTCAAATTCTTCTCTTTTGTTGATACGAAGTCTAATTTGAAAAGAAAAAAAAAAAAATTGGTCGAGAACAAAAAAAATCAGAATATGCCAAAACAGTGAATAAAATATAGTCAATAAACGGTAATATGTAATATGCACAACGTATATTACATATTATGCACAACATATATCATATATTGTATCATCATCTTTCTTAATAACATGTGATATTGTTGTACATAATATGTGATATATATTGTGTGCAACATGTAATATATGTTATGCACATTATATAATACTTGTGCATAACATATTAACTGTTTTTTCATTGTACATATAGATATGCTAAAAAAAAAAGATGAATGAGGAGTTGCATTGAAGTTTTCTTATTTTTGGCATGAGTTGCTATAACTAGGAAACCATAAAAGTGTATTAGAGAAAATGAGCAATTGGTTATTTTCAGCTAATTATTTTTTAATCTCATTATTGATAACTTGTGATTTCATGCCTGCTATTTTTGCTCAATACACAAGCTCTTCAAGCTGTCATAGAAATATATCATATATATATAAAGAAAAAAAGGGTTTTACTGTTTTAGTTTTGGTTTCAGCTTGTTGACAATTGAATCAATAGGTAGTGATCCTTGTTTGGCAGATGAGTCCACAACATCATACAAGTCATTGTCATGATATTCATCATCATGGTAATTGACATAATCATCAAAATCATCATCATCATCCTCATCTTCTTCTTCAGTAGGTAAGCCATCATCACTGGAATAGTTGTCTACTGTGCCATCTTCAAAGCTTGAAACTGAACCTTTTGGATCATTCTCATTTGAAGAAATGAGTGCTGGATATGAGTGTTCAGTGGCCTGTGAAATGCCTTCAAATTCTTCTACCTTCTTCAATAGGGCATCAGGGCCAAGATTATACTCGTCCAGGACCAAAGCTTTGTTTGTGTCGATTGCGCGCTTCCACAGAGAAAACATTTTCGGGCTCGTGTTCAACATGCTGGATTGATCATCATTGGTCTCACCTGATTAAGATTGTTAGAAGTTAAAACATCATGTTGATATACCATAGCCAATGATATCAAGTATCAACCAATAATGAAATTTACCATATGGTCAAGCAATAGACAACATGTAGATAAAATAAGCAGACCATTGTACATGATTATCTATGCCACTAAGAAGAACATAATAAAAATATTAATTCTTCGACGAAACTGCAGTTTCTGCAGGTATCATGTAGAACTGAACTCGACTTCAACTCGGAAATAAAAAAGCAACAATGAATTGATTTTACACAAAAAAAAATCAGTTTCTTTTTTCCTCTCTAGTATGACGAATATATAATTATATATTAGATGGGAACTCTCACTATTGTCTCTTCCTCAGTTCCTCCTCTTCACTAAGAATATCTCAATACACAATATGCACATGTATTTATGTATGTACTGTACAAGAATTCAATTGGTACAGGACGTGCAAATACAAAATGGTTCAACACATACCTGTATTGTCCAAATTCTCTATAATGACACCTTTTTTGGGACTATAACGTGGAGGAAGTTGCGGGTACCTTGATTTCCAATCGTTGCCCCTCCACATTAATATCTGTTCATTATCAAAAGACAACAGCACACAAGGAACCAAATCCTGCCAACACAAGATCAAAATACATGCATCATAATATACTCCCTATTTGTATTGCATAGGTACGTGTACGAGTATTAGATACGATATTGCATGATATGTAAATATGATATGATAATTTTATACAAAAGATACAGGTACAGTAATAATAAGAAAATAGGATCCAATGCTTTGTAATATTCTGGAATGAAAATATACGGATATACCAGTCCCTATCAGATACCTTAAGCTTGGCACCTATTTTCTTGTAGTCACTAGGATCCAGTCCCTTGCAGTCAATTTTCACCAAATGACTTCCTTCAAAAGCATCTCTGACATTCTTTACCAGGGTAACATAGACTCCATTTTTGGCTGCAATACGATACAAGGAAATTAAAAGTTAAAAATTTTGAAAGAGGAGCCATAACTCACCATCTTAAATGAACATATGCAACTTCCCAAAATAAGCGTTTGATATCAATAAAAAGTTAAAAACTCCAAGCAGAAAAGTGTACTTTGCAGGATGAATATCCATACTGATATAGAGTATTGTATTCTTCTGCTCGTTGTATTGCAAGTTCTATTGCATTATCTATAATTACAGACCAAAAGATATTCCTTCTCGACAAGCTCATCATATGCTTAAATCTTTTAGTTGGACGGTGGAACTTAGATAGATTAATCGAAACGACAACTTGTAGACTTTCAGAACTCAGAGATATAAATGTCGCCAAAATGTAACTTGGCCAATCTTTTGAAACAATTAAGCCTAAAGAATTTGATTTAAGGCAGAGACTCTTGCCTCACCTTCTGCGACTTAAGATGCTCTAGGCAAGCTAAAATAAAGACAAGAGCGAAGATTAATTGTAAAATATTTTCATGCAATTCGAGTTGGTGTTGATTAGAAAAAGAGATCTGATAGTCCAAAATGGACAGTTACCTAATTTACATATTGGCAGAAGGTTTTTCCCTTTCCTACGTAGTTCGTCAGCTTCAACTTTTGTTAATCCTCCTGGAGCATCTTGTATAAGTTTAGGGTAAACCGGAGCCGCAGGCTTCCAGAGCATCACCGGATACTGTGGACGAGTACTATAGTTGTAATTTCTTCCACAGAAAAGATAAACAACACCACCAACCCGAAGAATTATTTTTCCCCCTGTTTTATCCTGTAATAGCACATAAAGATTTGACTTCAAAGCAAGGAAATAGTTTTGAACAATGTTCAAGTTACATGCATAGTTTACACTAGGACACCAAGACATCATTCCACACTCCTGAACTACAAAGTACTACGGCTCCATTTCTTCTTAGAAATGAAAATGGATACCTCAATATGACGACAAACATTGTCCATATCTACAGTTGGAACACCTTTACACCGAATTTTACATACAGGGCTACGCCTCCAATGCGAATGTATCAACTCCAACATGTTATGTGTTAATCCATCCCTTCCTAGATCATCAAAAATCAAACAATCAACACAACACAACACACTCAAAGGGTCCAAATAAGTAATTGACAATGACAACTATATATGACCATAATCCTTTGCAGAAATCATTCCATCAATAACTATATACCACATAGCATTGGCAAAGTTTCTATCTATCTATCTATCAATTAATCAATCATTATTTCATACTTGAATTGCATTTGGCATGAAGCAAGCAAGCAAGGAAGAACTCACCGAGATTAACCTGGCGATTATCCGATATCATGGGCTTAACAAGCATCCTTATCTCCGACTTCTTCAATGGCTCCCCCAATATCTCCTCCCTCGTCTTCCCATCAGTGGAGTAAGTACCAAGCTTCAAGGGCTTCGCCATCTCCTTCTGCTTCACCCCATTCACCCCTGGAGGCAGAGGCCTCATCGACTCCAAAAGCTTCACCTTCTTCTCCTTCCTCTTCTTGCTCTTCAACGGCGCCTTCCCCGTCCACGGCCTAGGCATCGTGGGCGGGGCGAATGGCAAGAACGCCGGCTCCCTGATGGCGATGGGCTTCACATTGGGGGTCTCGGAGTAGCTGAACTGGAACTCGAAGGGGGCGCCGGGGAGGAGGTAGGAGACGCCAGATTCTCCGATTACGACGGAGCGGTCGCCGTCGGAGGAGATGGGGCCGTCGCGGCTGATGGGCTTGTAGTATTTGGAGCGGTTGTGGTGCTTGAGTGCGGGGTTAGAGTTGTTGGTGGGTTTGGGATTATGGTGCTGGGATTTGCGGGGTGGTGGGTATTTGGGGATGGGGATGGGTGGTTGAGGAGTTGGGGTGACGGCGGCGGAAGGGTCGTAGGGCGGTGGCGTGGAGGGGAGGGAGGAGAAGAGGTTTCTCCCCGGAAGGGGCGAAGGTGATGATAATGCTACTATTACCATCTCTGCTACCAATGAATGGGAACTGATAGATTAGATTTTGTGTCTGTTTTTCCAGTTACTACCAATCACCAACAACAAACACTGATATGATATTTTCATATCACAATTCTTTTTAGAGCAATGTTACGTCTATACAATCATATCAGTTATTATCGGTTATTATTTATAATAATTCAATATTTTAAAATTAACAATCCAACTATTATTATTATAGGTTAATTTAATATTATAGTGGTTGATTTTGTGGTGTACACAAATTATTTCTCTATTTTATTTATTTATTTCTTTCTTACTTATTTTCTCTCTAAACAATTAATTAAGCCCAAAAGAAAAGGTTTTGATATTCTTTTTTCTTAGATAGTAGTAGTAAAGAAGACACATAAAAAAATCATTTGATATGGTGAGAGTGAGACGCTGTAATTTATTATGCAATTATCTAATTATATACTATTGTATTGATTATAATTTAGGTAAAAAACATTTATCGTCATTGTGTTAAAATTAAGCCTTATTTTTAAATTTTGTTTAATATCTCAAGCTTATGAATTATCATTACTTAAATGTATATTATTAAGCGTTTTAAATGACTTTTGTTCTTGTCAATATATCAAATTTTTTTATTCATATTCAATAAAAAGGTCTCCAATAATACCAACAAATGGTATACAATAATTCTAAAAAAATAGTAAAATATCACTTTTTAAAGTCTATAATCTTCAATTTCTATTTTATTTGAAAAATTATGTAAATCAATATTTTAAAGACTATAATCTTTACGTGTTTCTAGAAAAATAGTGAAATCTCACTTTTTAAAATTTATAGCCTTAAATTTTTAATTAGGTTTAAAAATTAAGTAATTCAATATTTTAAAGATATATATTCTTTACTTTTACAATAATTCTAGAAAAATAGTGAAATCTCACTTTTTAAAGCCTATAGTTTTAATTTTTATAATGTTTCTAGAAAAATAATGAAATTTCGGTAATGACTCATCTCTATCAAAGATCATCTTCTTCTTATAAATAAAAAGTGATACAAATCGTCTTAAAAATTGAACCTAAGACATAATGGTTATACAACTTAGGGTCAGTTTGGGTAAACAACTTATTTAAGCCCTTATATAAAAGTAACTTTTGAAAAGTAACTTATGAATAAGTTATTTTGTATATGAATAAGATATAACAAAAAAATTAATTTCAATAATTTTGAAAAATGCTTATAGAGAAGTCAAATATTCTAACTTCTTCAAAAGTACTGAAATAACTTCCGAAGAAGTTATAAGTTATATAGTCAAACGGGACAGATATAACTTCTGATAAGTCAAAATTTAAAATAAGTCAGAAGCACTGTGATCCAAACTGGCCCTTAATTATTTATCACTTGTACTAATCTACTTATTTACGCCACGATTTCATATGAATCCCTTATTAAGAAAAATTGTTAGTATAAAATATACATCTAAACTTTTTTTTGCCTCTAATATAAAATATAGGGCTGAGAGATCTGTGGTCCATTTTACTATAATCTGTAGTATAAAATGGGCCGAAGCAACAAAAGATAACTTCCCGACCAAGGCCCAGCCCATCGAATAACCCTAACCCTAATTCCCCTTTCTTCTCTCTATAAAACCCTTCCATTCTCGCTCTCTTTCAGCTTCCAGCGTAGCCTCCTCCTCCAAAACCCGCAAAGATGCAGATCTTCGTGAAAACCCTAACGGGTAAGACCATCACCCTCGAGGTCGAATCCTCCGACACCATCGACAATGTGAAGACGAAGATCCAGGACAAGGAAGGGATCCCGCCGGACCAGCAGCGTCTCATCTTCGCCGGCAAGCAGCTCGAGGATGGCCGCACCCTCGCCGACTACAACATCCAGAAGGAGTCCACACTCCACCTCGTCCTCCGCCTTAGGGGAGGAGCCAAGAAGAGGAAGAAGAAGACCTACACCAAGCCTAAGAAGATCAAGCACAAGCACAAGAAGGTCAAGCTCGCAATCCTCCAGTTCTACAAGATCGATGACAGTGGCAAGGTTCAGAGGCTCCGTAAGGAGTGCCCCAACGCTGAGTGCGGTGCTGGAACCTTCATGGCCAACCACTTTGACCGCCACTACTGCGGCAAGTGCGGTCTCACCTATGTTTACCAGAAAGCCGGTGCTTAATTTTCATTATCCGTAGTTTTTTTTTTAATTTTAATATGTTGGATTTAATCTTCATGACAATTTTTGTTTTGGTATGAGACTGCTATGTTAAAGGTTTAATTTTGAGGATTTTGGTATGGTTATATTATTTTCTCTCATGATCTCTGGTTATTTGTTTTTGTGAAGTGTTTGTTAGCTAAAGCTAGCTTTTTCTTAATTGGTATCTGCGTTTATTAGTGTTTACTCTCTTGTTATTGTATGTGATGCTATGAAATAAGGTAGAAATTGTCTAATTGAGCTAAAAATTTGTTTTATAAATATCTCAATTTGTTCTTGCTCTTGTGGTAATTTGCTGATTGGTATTATTATTTTGTTCTTATGTTAGGTATACTTTTGTTGCATTATGATAGGTTGCATTTGGTGAAATTAGATTTAGGTTATTGTGGTTTCTATGTTGCTCTCTGTGTATTTGCAAGTGGACATGTAGGGTTAGGGTTCTTGCCTCAATGTGTTGTCTTTTTTTACCATAGCTGTTCTGTTTTTTCAAAATCTTGTTTTAGAAACAGTTTGTAAATCCTTCTGGAAAATAGTCGATAGTCAATGAATGTTGGGCAAATTACAACTCATGCGTTGAGATTGGGATTTTGAATTAGGAATATATGTCCATCCATGATTGATTTGCTGTGAAACTAGCATAGTAGTTTTGTTGTTTGATGAGAAGAATAGGCTTTTTTTTGCTGTTCCAAGTTATAATAAAATATAACAGGGTGCTTGGAACCTCATGGAATTCAATTTGATTGTTTTCACTCAAAATCATATCAGATTTATTTCGCTTTGATTTGCAATTGAATTTTATTAGCATTTTACTTACAATGATAAATGTCAAAATTACTCTCTCTCTATAAACACTCTCTAACTTTCTGCCCTCTTATTCACACACTTCAAAGAACAATATAGTTCACCAAAAATATCATTTTATAAGCATTCCAAATATTAGAATTCAATTCAAGTATGTAATTTTATTAAAATTTTTCAGATAGAATTCAATTCAATTTCATCTCAAGTTTTCAAACAGACTGTAAGTGTTAAACAAATTCTTAATTCCGTGTTTTGATCATCAACTTTCATGGAAAAATATTAATTTCCTCTTTTCAACATTCGTTTTGTTCTAAACCCAAAGCGCTCACTCTTAATCTTTTATGCTATGACTGAAATTTGTTCAGCAATATTCATTTTTTTTCAAATTTGCTATTTTTTTCATTATAGATGACCTATTTGCCAAATAAATGGATGAAGCAAATGGAATTTTTTTGCTCTCAGGTGCCTAAGAATTTTTCTTGAATAAAAAGCCAAAGAATTCAGACATGTTAAATAAATCAACCAAGAATTAATGAAACCGCTTTCAAAAATTTTTAAATCAATCTTTGTACTTATTGATTCCTATAGTTAATTTAGATGATGGATGAATTATACTCACCCTCTTGAAACTTGAGGAAACTACACCCATATCACCCCTACACTACTGACATCTGATTTAAGTAGTTCATGATACATAAACAAGTTCAAAATCGAGGCCCTAGTACCATTCTTGTTCAATATTCTCTTTCTTTTTTGTAATCCTTTTCTGGAGATAGAGAGGATAGATGATTGGGACTAAAAATTCTGATGGAAAAAGGCCTAAATTCAGAATCCCAATTTATTATTTTCACTGAAAATCTCAACTCATTGTAGTTGCCACCGATAGTAAATTCAACTTGCGTAATATTAAAATCTCATGACCTAAGATAAAAAATTTCCCATAGTAATTGGATACCACAATTTGAGTGATAATTAAGAATCTTCACTCAAATGAACAAAGATCAGTACTAGGTGATGTGTTTTGGAAGCAACACTATTAAGAACTGGTCGAAGAACATTGATATATTTTTCAATGTGGATTCTGAGAAGAAGATCGTGGAGCATTCAATGATTCACTCAATATAGTGATAAAACAATGGAGTAGAGACATGAAGGTAAATTATACCGTGAGAGTAATTTTAGAAATACAAGTTAAAATTTGAGGCTGAGATTATAAAATTAATATTTAACAATTATCTATATGAGTTTAGTTTTTTCAAACCTTAAGAAAAGAAATGAGGGTGCATATTTCTCCTTAGATCAACAAAAGTAATTAGTCACAAGAAAATTTTCTTATACATATGAATACCTCAACTGTGTTATTGCATATACTTGATTAATTAGTACATGGATACAAATGCATATGATATATAGATAATGGATTTTTATCCACCTCATATTTTGTCTTCCAAAGACAGTTGATCCTTTTGTTGAAAGGTTTTAGAACAAATTAAATGGAAAGCTAATTTGTATAAGCCGACAACAACAACAAAAATATCAATAAAAAGGTGATTTTATTAACATACTTTTTAATAACTCAATTAAATTTAAATTTATAATTTTTGTAATAAAGTCATTCTTTTGATAAGAATGAAAACACTATTAATTAAGGGGGGTAATTTTCCCTACCGGATGGGGATCCCTACCATGAATGCGTCGTCTGGGCCCCCATGAGTGGGAAATTTTTTTCTGTGGGGGTGTGGATCAGTCCCCCCGTCTTGTAGGGACCTCACAAAAATTTAAAATAAATATTTTCTATAGTGTATTATAAAATAAAGACTATAACTTTTAAAATATTGAAACACATGAATTTTTCATATAATATAGAAATTGAAGGTTATATACTTTAAATTGTAAGATTTCAAAAACTTTTTGTTGTCTTTATATAAAATAAAGATTAAAAACTTTAAATTATTGAATCACGTGAATTTTTCACACACTCTAGAAGTTAAAGACTATATATGTTAAATGTGAGATTTCACAATTTTATTGTCTTATAAAATAAAGACTATAGAGTATAAACTTTAAAATATTAAATCACATGAATTTTTCACATGTATTAGAAATTGAAGGCTATATAGTTCAAAATATGAGATTTCACAATTTTTTGGTTGTATTATAAAATAAAGACTATAGCTTTTAAAATATTGAATCATATGAAATTTTTCTATATAGTAGAAATTGAAGGCTATATATTTTAAATGTGAGATTTCACAATTTTATAGGTTGTCTTATAAAATAAAGACTATAGACTTTAAAATATTTGAATGACATGAATTTTTCAAATATGGTAGAAATTTAAGGTTGTATTCTTTAAAATGTGAGATTTCACAAATTTTTTTGTTGTGTCTTATAAAATAAAGGCTATAGACTTTAAAATATTGAATCACATGAATTTTTCACGTATGTAGAAATTGAAGGCTATATACTTTAAATTGTGAGATTTCATAATTTTCTTTATTGTAATATAAAATAAAGACTATAGCCTTTAAAATATTGAATCACATGAATTTCTTACATATAGTAGAAATTGAAGGCTATATACTTCAAAATGTGAGATTTTACAATTTTTTGGTTGCATTATGAAATAAAGACTATAGGCTTTAAAATATTGAATAACTTGAATTTTTCACATATAATAGAAATTGAAGGCTATATACTTCAAAATGCGAGATTTCACAATTTTGTGATTGTATTATAAAATAAATACTATAGCCTTTAAATTATTGAATCACATGAAATTTTTTATATAGTAGAAATTGATGGCTATATACTTTAAATGTGAGATTTCACTATAGGTTGTCTTATGAAATAAAGACTATAGATTTTAAAATATTTAATCACATAGAATTTTCAAATATGATAGAAATTGAAGACTATATACTTTAAAATGTGAGATTTCACAATTTTTTTGGTCGTGTCTTATAAAATAAAGACTATAGACTTTAAAATATTGAATCACATGAATTTTTTACTTATAGTAAAAATTGAAGGCTATATATTTTAAATTATGAGATTTTTTATTTTTCTTTATTATATCATAAAATAAAGACTATATAGTCTTTAAAATATAGAATCACATGAATTTTTCACATATACTATAATCGAAGGTTATAATTTTTAAATTGTGAGATTTCACAATTTTCTTGGTTGTATTATAAAATAAAGACTATAACATTTATATATTGAGTCACATGAATTTTTCACACATTGTAGAAATTAAATACTATATATTAATGGTGAGATTTTACAATTTTTTCGGTTGTCTTATAAAATAAAGATTATATACTTTAAAATATTGAATCAAATGAATTTTTCACATAGTGTAGAAATTGAAGGCTGCATACTTCAAAATGTGAGATTTCACAATTTTTTGGTTGTATTATAAAATAAAGACTATAACCTTTAAAATATTGAATCATATGAAATTTTTCTATATAGTAGAAATTCAAGGCTATATACTTTAAATATGAGATTTCATAATTTTATATATTGTATTATAAAATAAAGACTATAGCCATTAAAATATTGAATCACATGAATTTTTCAAATATGGTAGAAATTGAAGGCTATATATTCTTTAAAATGTGATATTTCAAAATATCTTTGGTTGTGTGTTATAAAATAAAGACTATAGACTTTAAAATATTGAATCAGTACATATAGTAGAAATTGAAGATTACATAATTTAAATTGTGAGATTTCATAATTTTCTATATTTTATTATAAAATAAAGACTATAGCCTTTAAAATATTGAATCACATGAATTTTTCACATATTATAGAAATTGAAGGTTATATACTTTAAATTGTAAGAATTCAAAATCTTTTTGTTGTCTTTATATAAAATAAAGACTATAAACTTTAAAATATTGAATCAAATGAATTTTTCATACATTGTAGAAATTAAAGACTATATATGTTAAAAGGTGAGATTTCACAATTTTTTCGGTTGTCTTATAAAATAAAGACTATAGACTTTATAATATTGAAGTACTTGAATTTTTCGCATGTAGTAGAAATTGAAGGTTATACACTTCAAAATGTGAGATTTCACAATTTTTTGGTTGTATTATAAAATAAAGACTATAATATTTAAAATATTGAATCATATGAAATTTTTCTATATAGTAGAAATTGAAGGCTATATACTTTAAATGTGAGATTTCAAAATTTTATAAGTTGTCTTATTAAATAAAGACTAAAGACTTTAAAATATTTGAATGACATGAATTTTTGAAATATGATAGAAATTGAAGGCTATATTATTTAAAATGTGAGATTTCACTAATTTTCCTAGAAACACCATAAAACAAAGCCTATAGACTTCAAATTATGTAATTTCATTAATATTATACATATAGTATAAATAGAAGGCTATAGGCTTTAAAATGTGAGATTTCACTAATTTTCCTAGAAATACCATAAAACAAAGGCTATAGACTTCAAATTATATAATTTCATGAATATTTTACATATAGTAGAAATTGAATACTATATCTAACACCCCGATCCTTATTAAGTCTTAATTAAGAGAAATTAAGGGTAAAAGACCTTAGTTGGGATTTAATTGGGTTTGAGTGGATGAATTTATCCTTATTAAAGTATTATGTGTTATATGTATTTAGGTATTTTATTTTATTTTATTTTATTCTATGTGCATATGTGTGTAGTTTAATATATGATTAAATATTAGAAAAGTTACATGAGCATTATAGAATTATTTGAGATATTTTAGAGTGTTTTAGTAACTTTTAAGTAATGGTGGGCCCCACGGTGACTCTTAACCTAGCCACTCCCTATATAAACACTAGTAACCCTCCCCACTCCAAAGAAAAAAACACTCTTCTCCTTCTCCTAGCCGCCATAGTCATTCTCTCTCAAGAACTCTCGTAGCCATAGCCATTCCACATCAAGAAACACCCACAAATACTCACCCAATCCCAAAGATAATTATATATTCTTGATCCTCTCACCAAGCCGGACGTTTCTACCGATTTTTTCTCTCCGGAAAAGGTCAACGTTGGAGTCCGGTCGTTCGTGAAACTAGGATTCCGTCTAAAACAATGATTTGTCTTCAAGAGGTAGGGGTTTAGGCATTCTATTTTCATGCATATTGATGATGATTTTATGAGATTAATGTGATGGTCGTTTTTCCCATTAGGAATTTTTGTGCCTTATTATTATTATTATTATTATTATTATTACGTGGTTCTATATATATATATGCGTATGGCTGCGAGCAGCGCTTGGTTTTTGTTTTCTATATATAAATAAATAAATAAATAAAAGACAGTTTATTTGTATAGGTATATTACTATTACATATTATTATTACATAAACTTATACCTATTAGCATGTATATTAGTTAATAATAGGTAGATAACAGGTAGAAATAATAATAATAATATGGTAATGATAGTAATATTAATAGGGAAAATAATAATAAAATATTAACCCTAACAATAATAATAAAAGAATAATACAGTAAGAACAACAACATCTATAATATATGATATGTAATGATAATAGTAATAGTAACAATAATAGTATAGAAGACAAGATTGGTGATGAATAAAATATAAGAGTTTACAAGATACTTAAGGGTATAGTACAAAGTACAAGTAAAACTAGAATAAAGTATAAGTAAGAAATAATAATAAAATAAGCGAGATCATATGACATGAAAGGTATAGAAGCACTGAGAATAATATTTATAAGTAGTTGTATATCATGTTTATTTGATAAGGAGTTGTATTTATTTATTCTCCATGATGTCAGAGTAAGTAAGTGTATGTGTTATGTTTATTCGATGATGTTAAAGAGTAGAAATTGACATGTTTTTACCCTTTTATGCTCCCTAATGCGTCGTACAACCAGTATGGATGATATGTATGAGTTAATTATGATTTGTATGCAAGTTTAAATGCTGATTGGATGGTGATGTGTTGATATGATATGTTTACATGAGATAAATGATGATAATATACGTTTATGTGAAGTATGTGATGTATGTATATGTTATGTGTTGTGAGCTGAGACGTCACTGGGTGGCGCATTTATGTGATTAAGACGTCACCGGGTGGCGCGTAGTTAATAAAGACGTCACTGGGTGGCGCAAAGATACATAGTAGCCTTCGGCTTGTGATTGAGAGGCTGTAGGAGGGGGTTGGCATCCTCGGCGCTACAGGTCCTTCACTTGCAGTTGGTGAATATCCCCCTTTTCCCCATTTCGTTAGAATGAGCTCATGCCTACGGGTCGGTGCAGCGGAGGTTACAGGAGGGTGGATAGGCCATAAGACATAATAAGTGATAAAGTGATAATGAGTTACAGCCCAGTAAAGTGTCAGAGAACATAACATGATATTTGATTAAGTTTTCCCTATATGACTAGATGGCACGTAGAGTACACACACGAATGATGTAATTATGTATAATGTATGTATGATGTAAAATGAACAAGAGGCACTTAGGTAAGTCGTTCCGAGAAAGATGATTTTAGAACTTATAACTGAAATTGAATTCATTCATGTTTCACCAATTTTATTAATAAACCCGAAGCGGTTCCCCTACTGAGTTACTTCCCAGTACTCACCTCACGTTTTCCCCCCCATTTTAGATGATGAGATTCAACAGGACACAGGAGCGGATGAGGAGCCCGCGCAGCTTTAGTTTATGCAGTTTATTTATTTCTAGACTTACCAGTTCCTGTTATTACGTTATGGATTATGCTTATTTCATATGTTAGCTTTTATTTGTATTTACTTTGAGTCCAGACATATATTAGCCGGTATTTACTTTACAGTTATGGTTTGTATTCGTGGAGTCTTATGGGTCTCAGTTTTAGGCTCATGAGATGACACCTACTAGTACTATTTACCTTCTTGATTGTATGTTTGGGGAGACTATGTTTGTTTATTTCTATTTATTTTATGAGGTATTATTCAGACTACGTCATGTGTCATATATTATCGTTATATTATACGCTATGTCCTTAGGTTTATATTCCGCAAAAGATTTTCGAAAAATTCTCCCATGTATTTTCCGCGTACAAGTATTTTTAAAACCAGTATAAGTATGATAACAAGAGGTAACCCTTATGAAATGACCCTAAAAGACTATAGCACTAGGGGCTATCTAGTAAGGTGTTACACTATAGGCTTTAAAGTGTGAGATTTCACTAATTTTTCTATAAACACTATAAAACAAATGCTATAGACTTCAAATTATGTAATTTCATTAATATTATATATATAGTAGAAATTGAAGGCTATAGGTTTTAAAATGTGAGATTTAACTAATTTTTCTAGAAACACTATAAAACAAAGGCTATAGACTTAAATTGTGTAATTTCATGATTTTTTTATATATAGTAAAAATTGAGGGCAATAGGCTTTAAAATGTGAGATTTCACAAATTTTCTAGAAACACTATAAAACAAAGGCTATAGAGTTTAAATTGTGTAATTTCATGATTTTTTACATATAATAGAAATTGAAGATTATAGCCTTTAAAAGGTGAGATTTCACTAATTTTCCTAGAAACACCATAAAACAAAGTCTATAGACTCCAAATTATGTAATTTCATTAATATCATACAAATAGTAGAAATTGAAGTCTATAGGCTTTAAAATGTGAGATTTCACTAATTTTACTATAATTACCATAACACAAAGGCTATAGACTTCAAATTATATAATTTCATGAATATTTTACATGTAGTAGAAATTGAAGGCTATAGGTTTTAAAGTGTAAGATTTCACTAATTTTTCTATAAACACCACAAAACAAATGCTATAGACTTCAAATTATGTAATATCATGATTTTTTTACATATAGTAGAAATTGAAGGCTATATAGCCTTTTAAATATGAAATTTCACTTATTTTCCTAGAAACCCCTTAAAACAAAGGCTATAGACTTTAAAATGTGAGATTTTACTGATTTTCTAAAAACACTATACAACAAAGACTATAGACTTTAAATTGTGCAATTTCTTGATTTTTTTACATACAATAGAAATTGAATGCTATAGGCTTTAAAGTCTGAGATTTCACTAATTATTCTATAAACACTATAAAACAAAGGTTATAGACTTCAAATTATGTAATTTCATGATTTTTTTACATATAGTAGAAATTGAAAGCTATAGGCTTTAAATAAAATGAGATTTTATTAATTTTCTAAAAACACTATAAAACAAAGGCTATAGACTTTAAATTATGTAATTTCATGATTTTTTTACATATAGTAAAAATTGAAGGCTATCTGTTTTGAGCGCGGGCTTTTGCCAGTAAAAAAACGTATTCTCGTGCTGTTTGTTTTTTGAAAGGTATCAATAAGCTAGACCCATGTTTCGAGTTGTTTCATGCCATAAATAAACTCGAACACTTAAGAAATCCGTCGGACAAGCAGATTCACATCTCTTACAACCAACACAGTCCTCTGTTCTTGGGGCAGAAGCAATTTGCTTAGCTTTACACCCGTCCCAAGGTATCATTTCTAATACATCTGTGGGGCAGGCTCGTACACATTGAGTACATCCTATACATGTATCATAAATCTTTATTGAATGTGACATTGGATCTAGAGTTAAATTTTTTTAACATAAAAAATGGAAAATTTTCGATCTAGTAAACTCGTAAATGAATCATATATTTAGACACCAGATGAATCAATGATTTACCAGAATTTTGATACTAAAAAAAATATAATTCCAGTCAATTCATAAGCAGAGGACCAAGATACTTTGATTTCTTAAGTTTTTGCAAACATACTAATTTAAATTGATGAATATTACACTATTCTAAATTCGAATTTATTTTCGAATTTATTTTTTGATTTGATCTATTTTTTATTTTATTAAGACTATTTATTCAACAAATTCGATTGATTGATACGAGTTGATTTTTTGTTACGATAAATTGAAGAAACAATAGCCAGCCCAATAGCTGCTTCAGCGGCTGCAATAGCAATAACAAAAATAGAAAAATATTTCCTTTTAATTGGCGACTATCAAAAAAATCAGAAAAGGTTACGAAATTGATATTCACTGCATTCAGTATAAGTTCAAGACACATAAGGGCTCTAACCATATTTCGGCTCGTGATCAATCCATAGATACCAATAGAAAATAAATAGGCACTCAAAACAAGTACATGTTCGAGCATCATTGACCAACTCCTTATCAATTTCGATTCATTTAAATTTTAATATAATATGAATAACAATTCAACGGATTCAATTGACTAAAGAATATAACAAGTCTGTAACAAAAGACTAGACTATATTGCCAAAAAATGTTTATATAGAAAAGCATTTTTTTGAATTCACAGAGAATTCAACAGTAAAAAATGTGGGAAAAAATTCTATTTTTTTTTCTAGTTCAAAAGATTTCTTACTGGCGAGCCACGACAATTGCACCTATCAAAGCAGCTAAGAGAATTATTGAAATTAGTTCAAAGGGAAGAAAAAAATCTGTTGATAAATGAATTCCAATTTGTTGACTAGTACTTATCAAATCTTGCTCTATAATCTGATTTGGTCTTGTAGTCCAAATAATCCCGTACCATGATGTATTTGGGATAGTAGTTATTAGTGAAAAAAAAATACTTGTACAAACTATCAGAGTAATTCCACCCCCAACGCTCAAAAGATGAAAATCTTAGTAATATTCCGAAGCATTCATGAACATCTCAGCAAATAGGACTAAAATGTTTATAGCTCCCACGTAAATAAGTAGTTGTGCGGCAGCTACAAAATGGGTGTTTGATAAAATGTAGAACAAAGATACACAAACAAGAACCAGTCCCAAGGAAAAAGCAGAAAAAATTGGGTTGGTAAATAATACTACCCCCAAACTTCCTAATACAAGACCTGATCCCAAAAAGACTAAAAGAAAATCATGTAGTGGTTCAGGCAAAGCCATTAGATGTAAAATAAGAGATAAATAAATCGAGATTTCATGACTTTAATTGATATGACCAGGGAAAAATTTTATATACGAGATTTATCTCTGCATAGAAATTTATTCTAACAACTGGGAATTGATATCGGTACCGGTTGTAGGCCCAATGTCATTCCATTTCTTATACGAAAGAATATCATATACCATATAAGTATAACTATATCTAATAAAGTATAATGATATGTATTCTATAAATTATATAGAATTTTAGAATTTTTAGAATTTAAAAATTTCTATAGAGATATATAGATAATATAAAATATTTCTAATAGAATCTTTTGTTATTTTCTAAGAAAATATAGAATAGTTATGAATATAGAATGATTTTTCTATTTTTAGAGAACATTTTTATTTTATTATTATTCGGTTTTAGTTTGATATATAGAAATATATATCTATAAATGTTATAGCCTTTAAAATTTGAGATTTTACTAATTTTTCTAGAAACACCATAAAACAAAGTCTATAGACTTCAACTTATGTAATTTTATTAACATTATACATATAGTAGAAAATGAAGGCTATAGGCTTTAAAATGTGAGATTTCACTAATTTTTCTAGAAACACTATAAAACAAAGGCTATGAACTTTAAATTGTGTAATTTCATGATTTTTTTTACATATAGTAAAAATTGAAGGCTATAGGCTTTAAGAAGTGAGATTTCACTAATTTTCTAGAAACACTATAAAACAAAGCTATAGACTTCAAATTATGTAACTTCATGATTTTTTTTACATATAGTAGAAATTGATGGCTATAGCCTTTTAAATGTGAGATTTCACTTATTTTCCTAGAAACCCCATAAAACAAATGTTATAAACTTCAAATTATGTAATTTCGTGAATATTTTACATATTGTAGAAATTGAAGGCTATAGGCTTTAAAATGTGAGATTTTACTAATTTTTAAAAATACTATAAAACAAAGGCTTTAGACTTTAAATTATGTAATTTCATGATTTTTTTACATATAGTAAAAATTTAAGGCTATAACCTTTAAAATTTGAGATTTCACTAATTTTCCTAGAAACACCTTAAAACAAAGTTTATAGACTTCAAATAATGTAATTTCATAAATATTATACATATTGTAGAAAATGAAGGCTATAGGCTTTAAAATTTGAGATTTGAGTAATTTTTTTAAAACACTATAAAACAAAGGCTATAGACTCTAAATTATGTAATTTCATGATTTTTTTACATATAATAGAAATTGAAGGCTATAGCTTTTAAAAAGTGAGATTTCACTAATTTTCCTAGAAATACCATAAAACAAAGCCTATATAGACTCCAAATTATGTAATTTCATTAATATTATACATATAGTAGAAACTGAAGGCTATATGCTTTAAAATATGAGATTTCACTAATTTTACTATAAATACCATAAACAAAGGCTATAGACTTCAAATTATATAATTTCATGAATATTTTACATATAGTAGAAATTGAAGGCTATAGGCTTTAAAGTGTAAGATTTCACTAATTTTTCTATAAACACTATAAAACAAATGCTATAGACTTCAAATTATTTAATATCATGATTTTTTTACATATAGTAGAAATTGAAGGCTATAGCCTTTTAAATGTGAGATTTCACTTATTTTCCTAGAAACCCCTTAAAACAAAGGCTATAGACTTCAAATTATGTAATTTCATGAATATTTTACATATAGTAGAAATTGAAGGCTATAGACTTTAAAATGTGAGATTTTACTAATTTTTTAAAAACACTATAAAACAAAGTCTATAGACATCAAATTATGTAATTTCATTTATATTATACATATAGTAGAAATTGAAGGCTATAGGCTTTAAAATGTGAGATTTTACTAATTTTTCTAGAAAAACTATAAAAGAAAGGCCATACACTTCAAATTATGTAATTTCATGATTTTTTACATATAGTAATAATTGAAGGCTATAGGCTTTAAAATGTGAGATTTCACTAATTTTCTAGAAACACTATAAAACAAAGGCTATAGACTTCAAATTATGTAATTTCATGATTTTTTTACATATTGTAGAAATTGAAGGCTATAACCTTTTAAATGTGAGATTTCATTTATTTTCCTAGAAACCCCATAAAACAAAGGCTATAGACTTCAAATTATGTAATTTCATCAATATTTTACATATAGTAGAAATTGCAGGCTATAGACTTTAAAATATGAGATTTTACTAATTGTCTAAAAACACTATAAAACAAAGGCTATAGACTTTAAATTATGTAATTTCACTAATTTTCCTAGAAACACCATAAAACAAACCTATGGACTTCAAATTATGTAATTTCATTAATATTATATATATAGTAGAAATTGAAGGATATAGACTTTAAAATGTGTGATTTCACTAATTTTTCTAGAAACACTATAAAACAAAGGCTATAGACTTTAAATTATGTAATTTCATGATTTTTTTTTACAAATAGTAAAAATTGAAGGCTCTATAGGCTTTAAAATATGAGATTTCACAAATTTTCTAGAAACAGTATAAAATAAAGACTATAGACTTTAAATTGTGTAATATCATGATTTTTTTTACATCTAATAGAAATTGAAGGCTATAGCCTTTAAAAAGTTAGATTTCACTAATTTTTCTAGAAACACCATAAAACAATAAAGCCTATAGACTCCAAATTATGTAATTTCTTTAATATTATACATATAGTAGAAATTGAAGGCTATAGGCTTTAAAGTGTAAGATTTCACTAATTTTTCTATAAACACTATAAAACAAATGTTATAGACTTCAAATTATGTAATATCATGATTTTTTACATATAGTAAAAATTGAAGGCTATAGCCTTTTAAATGTGAGATTTTACTTATTTTCCTAGAAACCCCTTAAAACAATGGCTATAGACTTGAAATTATGTAATTTCATGAATATTTAAATATAGTAGAAATTGAAGGCTATAGGCTTAAAAATATGAGATTTTACTAATTTTCTGAAAACACTATAAAACAAAGACTATAGACTTCAAATTATGTAATTTCATGATTTTTTTACATACAGTATAAATTGAAGGCTATAGCCTTTTAAATATGAGATTTCACTTATTTTCCTAGAAACACCATAAAACAAAGCCTATAGACTCCAAATTATGTAATTTCATTAATATTATACATATAGTAGAAATTGAAGGCTATAGGCTTTAAGATGTGAGATTTCACTAATTTTCTAGAAACACTATAAAACAAAGACTATAGACTTTAAATTGTGTAATTTCATGATTTTTTTACATATAGTAGAAATTGAAGGCTATAGCCTTTAAAGTGTGATATTTCACTAATTTTTCTATAAACACTATAAAACAAAGGTTATAGACTTCAAATTATGTAATTTCATGATTTTTTTACATACAATATAAACTAAAAGCTATAGACTTTAAAATGTGGGATTTTACTAATATTCTAAAAACACTATAAAACAAAGGCTATGTACTTTAAATTGTGTAATTTCATGATTTTTTTACATATAGTAGAAATGGAAGGCTATAGCCTTTAATAAGTGAGATTTCACTAATTTTCCTACAAATACCATAAAACAAAGCCTATAGACTCCAAATTATGTAATTTCATTAATATTATACATATAGTAGAAATTGAAGGCTATAGGCTTTAAGATATGAGATTTCACTAATTTTCTAGAAACACTATAAAACAAAGGCTATAGACTTCAAATTATAAAATTTCATGATTTTTTTACATACAGTTGAAATTGAAGGCTATAGCCTTTTAAATGTGAGATTTCACTTATTTTCCTAGAAACCCCATAAAACAAAGGCTATAGATTTTAAATTATGTAATTTTATGAATATTTTACGTATAGTAGAAATTGGAGGCTATAAGCTTTAAATAAAATCTAAGATTTTACTAATTTTCTAAAAACACTATAAAACAAAAGCTATAAACTTAAAATTATGTAATTTTATGTTTTTTTTACATATAGTAAAAATTGAATGCATTAGCCTTTAAAATTTGATATTTCACTAATTTTCCTAGAAACACCATAAAACAAAGCCTATTGACTTCAAATTATGTAATTTCATTAATATTATACATATAGTAGAAATTGAAGGCTATAGGCTTTAAAATGTGAGATTTCACTAATTTTTCTAGAAACACTATAAAACAAAGGTTATACACTTCGAATTATGTAATTTCATGATTTTTTACATATAGTAAAAATTGAAGGTTATAGGCATTAAAATGTGAGATTTCACTAATTTTCTAGAAACACTATAAAACATAGGCTATAGACTTCAAATTATGTAATTTCATGATTTTTTTACATATAGTATAAATTGAAGGCTATAGGTTTTAAAAGAGTGAAATGTCATTTAGGTCCTTATCTTTACATACGCGAGTCAAATTAGTCCCTCTCATTTTAAATTTGTCAAATTGATCCCTTACATTTTAAAATGTGAGTCACGTTAGTCCCCCACACAGTTTCCGTTTGTCTCCCATTATAACGGTGCTGAGGTGGCACGTATAGTGCCAACTTGGCATGCTGACATGGAGACCACTATTACACTAAATCAAACAAGTCCCTATCTTTTTAATAAATGAGTCAAATTGGTCCCTCCAACCTTTTTTATAAAATATAACTCTATCACCCCTATTTCACTCATCCCTAACCTTTTGATCTTTCCTCCATTAATCCTCCATAGCTGAACTGCGATTGCTGCCATGACCATGGGTGACAGTTCTTTATTAAAAAAGGTTGGAGGACCAATTTGACTCATTTATTAAAAAGATAGGGACTTATTTGATTTAGTGTAATAGTGGTCTCCATGTCAGCATGCCAAGTTGGCACTAAATGTGCCACCTCTGCACCGTTATAACGGGAGACAAACGGAAATTGTGTGGGGGACTAACATGACTCACGTTTAAAAATGTGAGGGACCAATTTGACAAATTTAAAAAGAGATGGACTAATTTGACTCGCGTATGTAAAGATAAGGACCTAAATGACATTTCACTCGGTTTTAAAATTTGAGATATCACTTATTTTCCTAGAAACCCCTTAAAACAAAGGCTATAGACGTCAAATTATGTAATTTCATGAATATTTTACATATAGTAGAAATTGTAGGCTATAGGCTTTAAAATGTGAGATTTTACTAATTTTCTAAAAACACTATAAAACAAAGGTTATAGACTTTAAATTGTGTAATTTCATTATTTTTTTACATATAGTAGAAGTTGAAGGCTATAGTCTTTATAATGTGAAATTTCACTAATTTTTCGATAAACACTATAAAACAAAGGCTATAGACTTCAAATTATGTAATTTCATTATTTTTTTACATATAGTAGAAACTGAAGGTTTTAGACTTTATAATGTGAGATTTTACTAATTTTCTAAAAATGTTATAAAACAAAGGCTATAGACTTTAAATTGTGTAATTTCATTATTTTTTTACATATAGTAGAAATTGAAGGCTATAGCCTTTAAAAGGTGAGATTTCACTAATTTTCCTAGAAACACCATAAAACAAAGCCTATAGACTCCAAATTATGTAATTTCATTAATATTATACATATATTAGAAATTGAAGGCTATAGGTTTTAAAATGCGAGATTTCACTAATTTTCCTGGAAATACCATAAAACAAAGGCTATAGACTTCAAATTATATAATTTCATGAATATATTACATATAGTACAAATTGAAGGCTATATGCTTTAAAGTGTGAGATTTTACTAATTTTTCTATAAACACTATAAAACAAAGGCTATAGACTTCAAATTATGTAATATCATGATTTTATTTTATATAGTAGAAATTGAAGGTTATAGCCTTTTAAATGTGAGATTTCACTTATTTTTCTAGAAACCCCTTAAAACAAAGGCTATAGACTTCAAATTATGTAATTTCATGAATATTTTATATATAGTAGAAATTGAAGGCTATTGACTTTAAAATGTGAGATTTTACTAATTTTCTAAAAACACTATAAAACAATGGCTATAGACTTTAAATTGTGTAATTTCATGAATTTTTTACAAATAGTAGAAATTGAAGGTTGTAGGCTTTAAAGTGTGAGATTTCACTAATTTTTCTATAAACAATATAAAACAAAGACTATAGACTTCAAATTATGTAATTTCATTAATATTATACATATAGTATAAATAGAAGGCTATAGGCTTTAAAATGTGAGATTTCACTAATTTTTGAAAACACTATAAAACATAGGCTATAGATTTTAAATTATGTAATTTCATGATTTTTTTTTACATATAGTAGAAATTGAAGACTATAGCCTTTAAAATGTGAGATTTCACTAGTTTTCATAGAAACACCATAAAACAAAGACTATAGACTTCAAATAATGTAATTTTATTAATAGTATACATATAGTAGAAATTGAAGGCTATATAGGCTTTAATTAAAATGTGAGATTTCACTAATTTTTCTAGAAACACTATAAAACAAAGGCTATAGACTTCAAATTATGTAATTTCATGATTTTTTTTACATATAGTAGAAGTTGAAGGCTATATGTTTTAAAATGTGAGATTTCACTAATTTTCTAGCTAGAAACACTATAAAACAAATGCCATAGAATTTAAAATATTGAATCACATGAATTTTTCACATAGAGTAGAAATTGAAGGTTATATACTTTAAATTGTGAGATTTCATAATTTTCTTTATTGTATTATAAAACAAAGATTATAGTCTTTAAAATATTGAATCACATGAATTTTTTACATATAGTAGAAATTGAAGGCTATATACTTCAAAATGTGAGATTTTACAGTTTTTTGGTTGCATTATAAAATAAAGACTATAAGCTTTAAAATATTGAATAACTTGAATTTTTCACATATAGTAGAAATTGAAGGCTATATACTTCAACATGTGAGATTTCACAATTTTGTGGTTGTATTATAAAATAAAGACTATAGCCTTTAAAATATTCATGAACTCTTCATATATAGTAGAAATTGAAGGCTATATAATTTGGAGTGTGAGATTTCACAATTTTTTGGTTGTCTTATAAAATAAAGACTATACACTTTAAATTATTGAATCAAATGAGTTTTTCACATATAGTATAAATTAAAGGCTATATACATTAAAATATAAGATTTCACAATTTTTTCTGTTGTCTTATAAAATAAAGACTATAGACTTTAGAATATTGAATCACATTAGATTTTTACATTTAGTAGAAATTGAAGACAATATACTTTAAATTGTGAGATTTCATAATTTTTTTGGTTGTATTATCTATTACTACTTATGAAGAGAATTTCCAAAAAGTTCGTTACTTTTTTGTCTCTATGTAACACTCTTTCTCTTTGTAACAATTTTCTCTACGTAACATTGTTTCTCTTCATAACTCTCTTTTTCTACGTAACACTCTTTCTTTTCATAACACTTTTTTTTTCTATGTAACACTCTTTATCTTCATAACACACTTTCTTTATGTAACACTCTTTCTATTCGTAACATAATAAATTAATAAATATCAGTTTAATTCGTTAGACTCTTTCCTAAAAACACTTTTACTTGCAGAATATTATTTCCCTACGGAAACACTATTTCTTCGTTAAAGCAATAAAAAAGTGACTTCACAAGCACGCCTCATGCTTATCGAGTCGCTAGTAACTAATAATTAGAGTCTAATTAAGACTTGGATTAACATTATTTTATTAAGTCTTTAATTATTTAAAACTACACAATTTTTTTTTTATTGTTGTCTGAATATTATTTTGGTTACCTTGGATTCCATGGCAAAAACTTTGACACAAGTAGCTGGGAATGTAAAGTAACTACTCCTCGCCCTTGTCTTCACCAATTACCACCTCTCACCCTCATCACTAATTATTTGTTCAATAAAATATACAAATCAATATATGTATCGAACTTGATAATAACAACTCAATTTGGTTGGTTTATGTATCGAACTTGATAATAACAACTCCATTTGGTTGGTTTATTCCCAATTGTTCATAAGGAAAATCTCAGGAAAAACTCACACCTCTCAACAATGTGATTTTGCTTAAGTAATTCAATGTTCTTGGTACAATTAATTAATTATGCACAAATGTATGGGGAACAACACTTTTTCAATCAAAACAGCCAACAAAGTCCATTTAACATTTTAAGGTCCAAATAGTATTTTAATCATGAGTATATTTTTACACAAATGCTTGAAGAACAACACTTTTCCGGCCAAAACAGCCCACAAAGCCCATTTAACATTTTATGGTCCAAATAACATTTTAATCATGAGTATATTTTTAATGGGTTGGGTGATTGTGGACCAAATTCCTATTTATTGACTGTTTTGGCTGGTTTTTTGTTGTGCCTCTAGTAATGCTTATATTTTTAATGGGCTGGGTGATTGTGGACCAAATTCTTATTTGTTGGCCGTTTTGGCTGATTTTTTATTGTAACTCTAGTAATACATTATTAATGGAAAGTAATATGGAATCAATAAGAAAAATGATTAATTGGATCCAACTCTTTTAGTCAATATTTTGTGAATTCAATAATCTCATATCTATCCAAAACTATTGCATTTGCACAATTTGAATGGATGAGATCACGAAATTGGTGGAAAGTCGACTAAAAAAGTTAGTTGTATATCGCTCCTTATTTAGCCGATAATTCTTATGTAAAAAATAAAGAGAAATGATAATGATACATATCTTTTTCATACACCTTATTCTACACCCACTTTTCTACCTTTAGATGTTCATGCTGCATGAGATACAAGTGTTACAACAACAGTTCCAACTATTTGAATGAATTAACAGTTTATCCACCAAATTATTTTTATGGGTGTATGTTAGAACTTATGAATTATTAATTTTTTGATTGAGAATAGTAATCGATGAACAATGGTAGCTAGTGAGGACAAAGAGGAGATAATAATGCTGTTCTTTCAGCTTTCTCTTTTCTAATTTTGCTGTTGTTGTTTTCTTTTGATGTTGAAATTGAACCTAAATTTTTTCATTGATAAGGAAGCAAGTGGCTTTTTCTGCTCTATGGTAGGGGACCACTCCCATATTCATGGCATTTGAAGAATGTAGGACCCTTTAAATGTGGAAGTAATTGTAGCATTAAATTGAGCCATAACACACACACACACCCCAGTAAGGTCCTATAGTTTAAGTGGCTATAGACATGTCCACATTTTTGTCTTAATCAGCACAGAAAATTAAAATTGAGCATTAAGTAGGAAAAGAAAAAAATAGAGAGTGTGTGATGGGGGAAACATCACTTGACTTGCTCTTATCTTTTAGAAGATGAGGTGAATCTCTTGTTTGGATTTCTTGTGCTATTTTGGCCCTTCACTATAGATATGTGTGGATAACTCAAATGAGGCACACTCATTTGTTTGCTATATCTGTTATATATATATATATAAGCAAACAAACACACCCAAAAATATCTTATTGTTTTTCCCTCTCTGCTTCTTCCTATGTACTTTTTGCATTTGTTTGCTTTCTTCTATTCCTTTTCTTTGTATCACTCTGTTTTTTGTCCACAGCTACAATATGCATCATCACAGTCATCAATACCCTCTTCCTTGTTTGTATTGCCACCCACATAGCTATATCAGGATGGTATGTAATTAATAATTAATAATCTGTATTTATTTATACCCTATGGACTCTAAGTGTTTGTTGATTTGTCTGAATGAATATATATATGTATGTATGTATATGATCATATCATATAATGTGATGAAGAGGCTATATATTATGATATTTATTGATAGATAGATAGATACATTTGTGCATGGAGAATAATGCAGGTTCAGAATCTTATAGAGAGATGCTTGCTATTTCACATGAGTCAAGATCAATGCATAAAGGCACTGGTAGAGCATGCAGGAATCAAGCCACTTGTTACACTTACAGGTCCTATTATATGATATCCTTTCATATCAGTCTCTTCTTGCTTGTGTATCAGTGTATGTATATGTATGGTGGTGATCTCAAAATCTGCAATTTTAGAAACAAAAGAAAGATATAGAACACGCATGTGTGGTTAATTTGTGATCACTACTAGAAAAATGAACATTTTCAACACTAAATGTGTCAATAAAAAGTATTGTCAATGAAAGTAATATTGACAATTAGTGACCATCGAAAATACTTAAAACTAGTTTATGAGTATTTTCAACGGTCGTTAATTGTCAAAAAATAGTTTATGACAATAATTTTATCAACATTTTTCGACAATTACACGTTGAAAATTATCATTATTGTTGTAGTGTGATAATAGTTGTGTGTATATATATGTGTGTGTGTTACAATTGGGGGGTGGGGTGTTTCTGCTGCTGCAAAGATGGTTATGTGAAAATATATATATGTTGATTGGTTGTGTGTGCAGTGTGGAAAGAGCTGCAAAAGGAGAATAAGGAATTCTTTAGAGAATATTTGCAAGTTACCACTGCAAGGCCATTCATGATGAGTAAGAATAAGAAGAGATCTAAATTTTAACATCATTTTTAGGATAATTAAGTCAAGAACCATGTTCAAATTACATATAATAAACTGTTATATAAAGGATTGATTAAGACTAATAACAACAGTTTATGAGCATTATTAATATCAGAAATTCTTGGTGCACAATGAAAAATCAGTCAAATCAATCAATAAATAGTGCATAATGTATAATATGTAATATGCATAACGTATACTACATATTATGCACAACATATTTAGCTATTTTTTTATTGTACATGTAACAATTCTCTATTAACATATGTGAATATTGAAGAATTAGGCTTTTATATATTATGGCATGTGTCATGTATGAAAAATGATATATCAATCTCAGTTCTTATTTGAATACTAATAATTTAATTTTCAGGAAGATATTTTCAAAGGGGACCAAGTGTAGCAGCAAGAAGGAAACACTGGAAATAATAATAATATAATAATCAAGTGAGAGTGATTGATGAGCTGGATCTACATGATGAACTTCGTCACTATTATTTGGTTAAAGAATCATTGCTTTATTATTATTATTGCTGGTTAAATATTATTATATATTATATTATATTATATTGGAGATGAAGGTGTATTATAGCAAAAAATTAGCGATTAAAGTTCTCTGTACTTGTTTGTAATCGTGACAAAAGAAAGTTTGATGCTACCTTAATTTTGTCCGATTTCTTTTTTCTTCCACGAAACATGGATCATTATTACATAAGATATAGGAATATAATATAGTTTACTTGTTGACAAAGAATTAATAATAAACTTATTGTTATATTATTATAGATTCAACGAACCTTACTATCTAATTTTTTTTTTTTTTGGTTCTTCTTACTATCTAGTATTTAGTCCACGTGATAAAAGCATCAAATCATGGATTGTAATTTAATTAATTAATTAATAGATAAAAGTCTTCATCAAGATCTAAATAAGCTCTACTCGAACTAAATATATAATATATAATTAGTTATCATGAAGAACTTAACCTCTCTCTCTCTTATATAGCTATATATATATGATCACAAACAAAATAAATAGCCATTATAATATAATTTATGTTTGCATGGTGATTTGATCATATGTGAAATGAAGGGAGTTAAGGCTGAGTTTGGTTTACCAAATTTTTCCGTTGAATCGAGAAAAATAATTGGGTGGAGAAAAAAGGATGTTATTTGATTAGTATTTTTACTTTAATTTCAAAACTAGTGTATAACGTCTACAAAAATTGATTTTATTATTGGAAGTAATAAATATTAATTTTTTTTCTTTTTTTATCTCTCATCAATCCTTCTAAATTCACTTTTCTTAAACATAATTCACTTTTTTTAAGAATCAATAATTATTTTAAATTTGATTCTTTATGTTTCAAATACTTCTTATTAGTACTACTAGTTTCTTTTCTTCTCTTCTCTTTTCAGACTTTCAGTCCAACACACCATAACTTGCAATAATAAAAAGATAAATTCGTCCTTTGACAACTTGCAAAGGCTACTACTAGTCAAAAGGGGTAAGTAAGTTATATTGACATTTCATGTTAAATTTTTATGAGATAATTATTAAGATTAATAGTAGATAAAAAAAGTTTGAAACTTAAACTACATAAAAAATTAAAGAACGATAAATAGTATATTTGTTAAGTACTACTCTAGTATAGTAACCGGCAATAAGCATAGCATATATAGCATTTGTAGTGTTTGTATGTGTGATTCCTGAAGAGTAGATAGTAGTAGTGAAGAAAAAGGTGTGTGAGTTAAAACTCAAAACTGTGAATTAATAATGTGAATGTCATTCCCGAGAGAGAGCATCTTTTCTTTACAAGGCAAATGATTTTGATTTTGATTTTGAGGCAACTTCTTTAATTAATGTATTATTGCTAATGAGCTGATGAGAGGTCTCTCTTCACTCAAACGGTGTATGTTCTTGCCAATATTGAGTTCCTTGGAACCTTTCTTCCACGGAAACCACCACTTTCCCCTTCTTCATTCACCTGATCAATTATTAATAAATTAATTAATTTAAACTTTCATATATAATACAAACCTACATTACAATGTTTACATTTTCAACTACTAGACTAAAATAACGCTAGGTTTATTTTTTTCTATATAGACACAAATTATAACCATTTCTTATTTTATATGAACACTAATTAAAATGTATCTGATGATTTAGTTTAGAGTTGCTGCTACCTTTCAATCTTAATATAATCTCACTTTAATATTTAAATTTTTTCACATTATGATGACAATGCAAATATAAGTATGTATCTTTTTATATTTATAAATATAATACAATATTTCTTAATTTTTTTTGTAATATGGAGCATGCATAATAAAATAATAATACAATAGGAGCAATATATATATACACTTATTATATACTTCTAACTAAATTTCAAAAATTACCCCCACATACTTTTTAATAGACTAGTCCTTGCTTAATCATCATATTCAATAATAATAAAGTGAATGTGTGATGAAAACATCTATTATTTTGAGGTGTTAGAATAACATTACACTATTTTTTTTATGTACAAATATCACTGAAATTTGTTGGTGTGACAACATGCCTATGGCATCTTAATATACAGAGGGTAGTGATGTGATGAAGAATGAGACATATCACGATCACCTTTAGAGAAGATCAATGGCATGCATATGCTACATGTGCTCCTTATCATATGATTAATAAGTATACCTAAGCTATATATACACTGATTGATCCTGTACGAGGAATATTATGTGTACAATAAAAATTGTATAATATTTGTATAATAATCATATTTACCGTTAGATTGTAGTAGTTTGTAAATTCATATTACAATCTAATGATGAATATGATTGTTGTACAAGTATTGTACAATTTTTATTATACATAGTGTATTAGTATTATTAATATTAATATATGTACCCCTAGTATTAGTCCTTGCTACCATTGAATGAATATGGAGCCTACATTTATTATTAATTTCCTCCGTAACATATAAAACACATGGTCAAATAACACTATGATAGATTGCACAATACATACCAAACCAAAGAATTAAGAAGCAGCTCCTATTATGGAAATAAACCTTTAATTTAATTACCTAAAGTAATCATTTGTCATAATTAATGAGTATATAAATTTGCTTTAATAAATTAAATTAAAACAAACATTTCTAACATTATCGTTTATTTTACCTTAGCATCATCATGTGAATCAAGATCCACAATTTGGTCATCAATTTGGCTACAACTCTCTTCTTCATCACCTTCTCTACAGTACTGAGATTGAGGGAAGTTGGCCCACTAATAAAAAAACATTTGTTCAGTTATATTTGTATTTACCTTAGAAAATTACTTTTTCTTTTCATGATATACACGTGGTTCATTATCACCAATTATTATCTTTAAAAATGACTTCCATAAGTTTGTAAAATCTAATTAGGATCTTACATTTTTTGCAGCAGTACTAAAAGCTTCTTTGTGGGCCATGGCAGGGTTTTCAGCCTTTAGCCTTTTAATCTCTTCTCTGCATAATAAATCAATTAACAATTATGTTAGAATTCATAATATAAATAATGTATCGTACAACATAAATACATCCAACTAGTATTCAACGTGTGCTATACATAATACGTAATGTCTGCTATATGTATAGTACATGTACGTATAACACACATTTCATATTATGTATAGCACACGTTGATACTAATTTAACATATTTCTGTTGTACGACCAACATTATTTAATATATATATAAGACTTTGTGTAGTTAATTAAATGAAACCTTACTTGATGAAGCAGTTATATGCAGATGGTGTTCTCTGTCTCTTCTCTGGTGCTGTAGAATCATTCAATCATCAAATATACTCAAATACTTAACATAAATTTGATTCAAATAAACTAAGTAATAATTCAGTTAAAACAGTCTTACATACGTTTATTCACAACAATGGCCATTGGAGTAAGGTTCTCTTCCTCACAATAATCAGAACAATTCATGGATGATTCATTGTGGTTGTTCATAGTCTTGTTTGCTTCCTCATCATGTGTACTACCATCTTTTGGCTACAAAGTGCATAGACATTCACAAAATCAACTTATTGTTAAAAATCAATAACTAATGTTACAAATCACCTCTCCGGTTAATTGAAGATAAACAAGCATATGTTCTCCACACTATTATCTGTCACTTCAAGAGAAATGACAGATAATAATAGTTCACGGATGGAGCATATAATATATTATACTAGAAGTGAATTACTCACATGGAATTGTATTATGGAGAAGTTTACTAGTACTAATTAATTATAGAGTGATGCTATATAGACATCCAAAAATTGGATATTTGTGAGACATCTATGATAATCAATGGTGGAAAAAGAAAGTTGAGATATTGTAGTGGAGTCACGTCAAAATCCAAAGATGATAAGAGTGAATGTCAGCAAGGTGTACAAAAAAATAGATGTCAAAATAGTATTTTTGTTAATTATATTACCTGAAGATGGGTAAGGGAAGCTAAAAGGTGGAAAGGGACAAAAGAAGCTTTCAACATATTAACAGAGAGGAGGCTTGTGCAGTGGCCACATCTTACTGTCACCACCATTGACAAACTGCTGCATGGAACACTGACCTGCATCACCAATGAAACAGAACAGTTGGAAATTAAAGAAGAACTAATAAAACCAACACATGAACTAATAATTCAACAATGGAAGGCAGAGTTTTTGAGTTGTTGAGACCATTAAGATGGTAGTGCAGAATCCACATTGCACATAACATATCTGTTCAGGAAGATCAAAAAGATGGGTCAGTGTTGACATGGCTGCTTTCACAATGTGTGTGTGAAAGAGAGAGTCAAGATATATATATGTAGCTGTACATGCATTTGACATAAGGAAGCATTTATATATATATATATATATATATATATAGATGAAGCTGGACAAGAATATCAGTCATCATCTTCCTTTTAATGATATTAGGTAAGAGTACTTATGGTGTTTTTCCATTGCCGGAATGCACTCCAACATTTATGCTAAGAATGAGGAGAGTTTATCTCTTTAGTTGTGTTTTCTATTTTTATAATACTGAGTTTTTCTAAAGAATTTAGATGTGAATTTATGGATCTATAAGAATAAATTAAATAAAATCTAATATTGGGTAGTTTTTCGAGGTAGTACCTGATGTAGGTAGTGCGATATCTTGAGTCTTCTTATGTTGAGGCGAGAAAATGTGAGGTACCTAGATGGATTCTGACATTCAAATCAGTCATTATCTAAGAAATACAAATTAAAGTAGAACGATAAAAATGTGTACTTGTGTTTAGGTTTGAATTCAGATTGTTTAGGTCAAGCACTTTGTATACATTCCATAATAGAAAGATATTAGATTAAATTAACTATCTATAGTTAAAAAAAAATGCATGAACTCATTTCTTTAAATTTTATTTACTCAAAAAATACATGTCAATTTGGTTAAGACAAAAAATGTCAAAATTGGTGATTTATGTATCTACACAAAAATTCCTCTGTTCCTGGTTTATGATTACTTTACCTGCTTGCATTCATTAACATCACTACCACTGGCAAACTTCTCATTTTGGTGGCAGTGGCCCAAAGTTCTATGGTGCTTTTTCAGAATGACTTAAGTACTCATTTGTTTCATCTGTTGTTTTCTCTTTTATTGACACTAACACAGTCCTACTTCCCCCAACTTCTCAATCTCTGTCCTAAATGAAATTGAAAGTGCATAAAATTTTACATACTAGAAGGAAGGGGAAGTTTTCAGACTTGTGGATATACAAGGTAAAGTGGCATCTTAGGATTTGTCTTTTGGTCAAAAACAGTAAAAGTAATTGACCATTTCAAATGGAATCTCCCCCTCTTTCTGTGCTTTCCTGGTATTTGTCACTTCTTCCTTTATGTTAATTTTGTTTCACTTTGAGGAGTTAGGATTCTGTGTATGTATTACTAGCCCTTTATCAATTTCTTCAGACTAGTTTTTCTTATGTATGTTTCCTTAATTCACTCTTAGTGATCAGGATTTGGATCCACAAAGTGAGATTCCTAAAGTGAAAATATTTGTAACTATAAAAAAACTTACTTGTCACCTTTTCACTTTATCATCATCTTATTTTTCAGTCTTAATCAAGTTAGAATAATGTTCTTTAAGAAAATATAAAACACCAATGAATATCTGAATATACACTAACATGAAAATATCAATGCCCTTTTTGTATACAAGCTAACCAAATTATCTAAAAAGTAGCATAGCATTTGTTTCTTGGGCCTGATATGGAAAAACTTTAATTTATTATGAAAATTGCCCTTGTTGCATTACTGCAGACAACTAACATCTGCAATCTTGTTCCTATAAGCCTATATAGCAATAATGTCTGTCATACAACATAAATACGTCCAATTAGCAAAATTGGTCCCATATATAGCAATAATGTTTGTCATACAACGGAAATACGTCCAATTAGTATCTAACGTGTGCTATACATAAGACGTATTGTGTGCTATGTATAGCACACATTGGATACTAATTGGACGTATTTCCGTTGTACGACAAACATTATTGCTATATATGGGACCAGTTTTGTTACCACAAAAGGATCAATTATGAGAAAAAATATCTTTACAAGTTATGTATAATGGTCAACTCTTACAAAGAAAAATGAATGAAAATGTATAACATGTAGGACTCAAGAACCGCAAACATACCTGTCTTGTTGTTGCTTTATTTTTGAAGTCACACGCACAGCACACATTATATATATATTGTTCTCATTTTCATAAGTGCCCTTTCGTTTGTTTTTTGTTTGACCTTTTTTTTTCTATTTTGGTGATTTGGCTCTATCCTGAACTATATATATGATCCCTATCTGTTTCCCTGTTTTATTTATTGCATGCACACTGTTATATCTTTCCAAAACTTGTAAGAGCCAAAAGATAAGTCTCCTTCAACTTTTTATCTCCATTAGCTAGGACTCATTAAGAGTGTGTTTGGGAACACCACTTTTATGGAAATGAAAGTAATAATCCACTTGAAATAAAATGGTTTTAATAGTAAAAATTTTATTAAAAGTTTTCCAATGCCATTTTTCCAAACAAGTAGCAATATTATGTTGAAGTACATGAGAGCACTCCCTATTTGTAGTTAAATTAAGAAGCAAAACAACAGCACAACAAAGTGATTACCTAAATTGATCCCATTTTTTGAATATGTAGTTGCCTTAGAACTCAAAATGGAGAATTGCCTCTGGTAAAAGAATACATGTGGTTTAGGAAAAAATAATAATAACAATAATATCAATGTAGTGAGACTTATTTACAACTGAAGTGATGGCAGCTGAGTTTCATTTTTCATTATTGGAAATTGGGATCAAATTGCAACAAGAAGCTTCTTTGAATATGGCATCAATCTGAAGATGGCAAACAATTAGACTCTAGCCCTTGTTCTGAAAGAAAAAAAGATTATCTTCTTTTGGGGGGTTACCATATGAACAACTCCACTCAAAAGCTGTCTTTTCCATATTTCCATATAGCACATATATAATAAGGTAACCCTTTGGAGTCTCTCACTCTCTTGACTCTTGGAAACTTTTGCTTTGCACATGATACTGATAAAACTGCAAAGCTGAAAGCTATGCACCCATTTCATGGCATATGTTACTATAAAGAGTGGCAGTGAATTGAGTTTTTAACACACACATGAGAACCCAAATAAGCAATCTCATAATTGTGGGATGTAGTAGTTCAATCTCAAGAAAGAGACAAGCATTTGAAGTTTTGAAAATAAAAGGGTGAGTCAAATATCAAACCATTAAGCCATGTAAGTGACACACTTGAGGGGTCACTGTTTTAAATTAAAGCCATATCAAAAGCTTCTACCAACATTGCCAGCATTCACTCCCAACTTTGTCAGAGGAAATGGAAGACATTGAGAAACTCTAAGCACATTTTTTTTCTTTTAGGCCATGAAATTCTGAGTACTATGCAAGTATTATACTAATACTAATGAAGCTTGGATATGCTTTAGTTTGGCCAGAATAATGAACACATTAAAATTATTTTGTTTTTGGTAGCTTATGTCAGTGCAAATCTCAACTCCACAATCAAATTTACTAGCTAACTATTGATTTTAGTTTCTCATATTTTTCTTCATAGCTATTGGCAATTGGAGGGAGGAACAACACAGCATAGTAATATCTTAATACTTGCAGCCTGGTTGTGTAATCTTTACTTCAATCACAACTCACAAGTGATTCTATCCATCCACCATACAGAGATTAACACAGCCTCTGAACACTAACTCAACCATCATCATTGTTTTCTGAAACTTAGTCACTCAAATCATTGTATTATCATTGCTATCAAAGAGTACTCTACATAGCACAGATTAGAAGTTAAAAAGTACTAAATAAGCTAGAGCTTATCATAGCCTCAGCCAATAACTAGATACAACTACAACCACCATTTGGATAAGGTAAAAATAAAACCCACTTTGACAAGTAGCCAGAGCACATAATCTTCAATTTGAGAAGCCTTCTCAACTGGTATCAGACTTGTCCAAAGCTGCAGCCAAATATACCATCAGTGTAAACCAAATTATATCAGAAACAACACACAAACACACACATAAAAGGAATAGCAGAGGGTGATAGAGATTACTATTGTAATTCAGAAGCTTCTCAATGAGGTCCACATGGGTCATAAGCATGCGTCTACAGCAATAACGAACCAACCCCAAAGCATCCAGTGCATCTCTGCATTCCATCATTATACGTTAATGCTGCAATAGAAAACTAACATCTACCAGGAGCTATACAACAAAATGCTTCCAATGATTCAAGTATTGATTATTGATTAGATATTCCTTTTCAAAGTGTTTTGATAAATGCAAATAAAATTATATTCAGTAACAATGATCATTTTTATCCTTTTAACAAGATTATATTTGCAGCTAAACCATACATGCTAAGCGCAACCTCACTTATAAACACATGTTGAAGGAAAAATGAGAAGGTAATCAATACCCATCACATCATCCGAGTAACAGATATAACAGCCTAGCAATTTAAGGTTTCATATGAAAACACAATTATACAAGCAGACAACTTTTGAAATCTCAATAGACCAGACATGTTTCGACATGGTTGTTTTCCCTCAATGCCATAAGTGGGGTGGACAAAAATCAACAATTCATAGGTAACCAACCATCTTCATCCACAACATATATTACACAAAGTGCATTTAAGGATAAACCCTAGCTGATAACATGATAAACTCAGATGAAATTTGTTCACCAAAACATGCAAAAAACAATTAAATTTAAAAATAAATGATAATGATGAATATAAACATCGATAATGTTACAATTAACTTGAGAAATCAACACTCATACCAACAGCTCCAGGAACAAAACAAAGACTTAGCAAGCACACACCTTTCATATTAAGAAATAAAATTAAAAAGCAAAGAAATTGGAAAAAAGAGAGAGAGAGAGAGAGAGAGACGAACCCTTCACTATAGTCAGATTGCAGAAGGTCGAGATAAGGATCCCATTTGTTTCCAATCACCTAAATCGAATTAAAAAAAAAAAGTGCAAACTGTGAATTAGCAAAAACTCTAAAACCCTAAACCTCAAACGAAACTGTGAAAAAAGGTTCAACCTACCTTTCCGCATGTGAAACAACGAACAGGGATAATCATCTTCCTCAGTTGTTGTCTTCAGCCGTCGCAGGTTCTTCTTCTTCCTCACAAACCTATTCAACACAGACTAAATATAATTTTAATTATATTTTTAATAAATGTGAAATTAATTATTTAGGGCCAGTCATTGATTATGGGCCCAACAAATAAAAGCAAGAAAACTAGGCCCAAATAGTAATGGGCTTAACAATTTGAAGCCCAAAATAATGTTGCATAGATGAACTATTTGAATTTGACTTTTGTGTTTTTCAATATCATAAAAGTAGTCAATTGTTGCATGAAGAAGCATTGTTAATGCCTGGCTGCCATAATAGACGGTTTTTGTTGTGAAAGCCAAGAAATTTGTTGTGACTGCCTCCAAAACCCTATTCTCAAGAAATTAATTAATAAAGCCATCTTTTTTTAAGAATGGATGCATTGCATTTGCATAGCCAACAAAGCTAACTTGGTAATGGTATCTTCCTTCAATTCGATATCATTATACTAATCTACAACTTCACAAGATTAATGTATTGGATCAAGCACCAATCACTTAGCTAAAAGTTATAATTATTTGTAAGGGCGTAACTTTATTTCTTCCTTGTTCAAAGTTATATCTACCTTGAGGGGTTGCACGTATTACCAGCGTCATAGACCTGACGGTTAAACCTATCGAATTCTAAAGATGATGCTACTAAATAAAATAAAGTCAATATAACTATGATGAAGATTTTTAAATAAAGCTTAAGTTATACATAAATAGATTATATTGATGTATATAATTGAAGTTCATTAAAAAAGACCAAAAAGAAAATTGATATGAAGATTAATAGGAAATAGTTATTCTTCATACATTTTTGGACAACCCTATTTTTCAAACCGAATATATAAGATTATGATTTAACCAATTATATTTCTTGTTTGATAGTTAAATAAAAGTTTCTCAAAGAGACATAATAATTAGGCATAGCCTCTACACAAAGCATAAATTAAAGCTAAAAAGGAACCTTTTGACCAATATTCCCCTCCTAAGCCACCGTCGTGTATTGTGATTCGGTGTATTTGAGGCAGAAAAATATTGAGAAGAATCCTTCAACTCAAAAATATTGGACGATGGTGATGGACACTACCATAAGGTTGAATGCACAAATGATGTATAATGGATCAATCATCTATTGTATATATTCCTTACACGATTTTAATATCAATAATACTGGTAGTACAACATATAAATACGTCTAATTAGTATCTAACATGTGTTATATATAATATGAAATGTGTATTGTATGTATGTGTGTTATACATATAGCATACATTCTATATTATATATAGGACATATTAAATACTAATTGAATATATTTATGTTATATAAGAGACATCTTTAATATATACACTTTGGTCAACACGGCATACATAGTGTCGGGCTTGCTAGCTAGGCAAGATGCCTTGATGATCCCAATAACATTGCTACTAATATTAGTTGTTCTTAAAAGTTTTCCATTTTTGTGTAAACTAAGTATTACAGTAAAATGATAAAGGACTAATCAGAAAATGTATTTCATTCCTACAATAAAATTTGAATCCCTAATCATATAGTTAAAGAGATGTATAATAGTGTTTGTTTCAGAATTAATACAATATCAATGTTGTGAACATCGAACCGAACATTGAATCGGACGAAGAAGAAGTTCATAGATTTAGATGTTTAATCGATTCGATCAAGGTTCAACTAAATATAATAAAATATATATTTATCTATAAAAATATATACATAATTATATATAATGAATTATATAATACAAAAATTAAAGTGTATTAAAATTAAAGTATTGGTATAAGTAAGAATATGTAAGTATATATATATATATTAGTTGGGGGAGTGGTTGAAGCGTTATTATGAGTAGTGAGTTAGGTGTTAGATCTAAGGTAGTGTTTGGTAGCTGTCCCGGGACACAAAATACAGGGACTGAGAGAGACTAAACATGCTTGGTAGGTGAAATAGGGACACAAAGGGACTAGAATTTCTGTCCATGGACAAAAAAAACTCCAAATTTCTGTTCACTCAGATTATGAAGGACTGAGATGAACAGACATGGACAAGACCATTTAATGAAATTATATGCCTATAATACCCTTTATTATTTTAAATAATTTCAATTGTCTCCTTCATCCTAATTTCATTTCTTCATACCCACATACCCAAACCCGCTACCAGCTCCTCAACCGCGACCTGCAGCCTTCTCCGGCGAGACCACCACAGCAGCGGAGGTTCTTGTCCGTCCCTTCCTGCAGCAGCGATCTTCTTCTCCGTCGCGTCCTGCAGCAGCAAGCTCCATCTCCGTCGCAGCTGAGCCATCACCGTCAACGAGCCCTCACCATCGCAGGTGCTGCAGAAATTGTCGAAGCCTTGCTCTTAGGCTATTCCTTGTATGTGGCCCTTTCTTTAAAAACACTTGCACCGTTTGTAGTGTAAGAACACACCATTTACACACACATAAATTATTGAATAAAAGACTCAATTTTGATTAAAATTTGTGCAAATTAAAGTTGCAAATAACATCAGCATAATCAAGAAGAAACTACAAAGACAAGGGAAACAAGCACTCTCTGTAATTGAAAAAGATATATATAAAAAAGGGTATTTTTTTATATAAATAAAAATCCAGCTGTGTATATATTCTTTTGCTTTTTTTTTTTCATTTATTTTGCTTCAAGTAGAAATCATATTAGAATACATTTTTTTCCATTTTTTTTTAATACGTACATATATCATTCATGAATACATATGTACCTCATTTTATTAAAAATATAATGAATAATAATTTTAAATATGTTCAATTAAATAAAATAAAATAAATATAATTTAAATATTTAATGAATATATTTAATTTTATGAATGATTAATAATATGATTATTCTTTTAGCTTAAAACTATTTATTATTATTTTTTAATATAAAAGGGTAATTTTGGTATTTTTACATGTCTTTGTATCCTGTCCATCATTACCAAATACAATACAAAGACATTCTCTATGTCATTTCCACTATTATCAAACACAATACAGAGACACAGTCCCTTTGTGTCTCAGTCCATTTGTGTGTCTATGTCTCTGTCCACTGTGTCTCCGGACAGCTACCTAAAATTGCGCGAACAAATAGTAGCTACGGTTTATGGTTACCCGCCAAAATTATTCTGCAAAAGCAAAACGACAACGCATCAATCAAAATAGAAGGAGCTGGGGTCCACACCACATAATAATTCCCACTCTCATCCTCTCTCACACCACTGTGCTTGCTTGCTGAGCCTAATAATCCATTATCACCTTTCCTATTAATTAATTCATTAAATACATTTTATTAATTTAAGTTGTAACAAAATTAGACCAGTGTAGGGTTTTTCCTTTTTATTTCTTACTTTATGTTTAGTACCTCTTTATTTATTTGAGTTTAATTATAATGAACCAAAATTATGTACATTAATTGTGAAACTTTTTAGTTAGTGAGTGATTAAATTGAAGATTTTTGCTGATTTGTCAATCTATGATTAGATGTATATGTAAAATTATTTTACACTGACAGTAGATTGAAATTAAATTCTATTTATTTTGGTGTTAAACTAATTTCTTAAACTTTATGGTATGATTTATTTAGGAATTTTCATAACACTAATATCTATGGTTTGTACAAAGAATATGGAACATTAGAAAAAAACTTTAACTTATGAATAATTTGGTTTCAGTTATCTCCAATTTCTCTATACACGATGCTTAATTTAAAAAAAAAAAAAAAAACATGTTTGGGGGGAGGTAAACAAATCTTTAGTGAAATTGATGTTATTTTCATTTATTAAAGATTTAAATAAGTTTTTGTACTTGATGCCTCATATTTTCTATGCATAAAAAAAAAAATTATACAAAAAAAGTAAAGCAAAATACAAATTGAACCTATGTAATCATGATTTCTTCACTTAATTTTCATATCTAGAAATTTGACCCCAAAATAGAGAACATTTTGCTTAAAGATTGGAGTAAGCAATCACAATAATAAATTAAACTATAATATTTGGTAGAAAATAAAAAAAAATAGTCGATAAATTTATTTGACAACTTTTTTACTCTAAACAATTTCAATTTAAGAAGTTAGTTTTTAATAGATAAAAAATTATAGTCCAAAACTCGTATATTAATATTTTGACTGATTTTTTAATGTGTAATAGTAGCACTTAAATTAACTTGAGTTGATCAAGTGATTATCTCATTTGTCCACTTAAACAAGGATCAGAGCTTCAGTCCCCGCCTTGTATATGCAGTGCCCCATTGCCCAACGACAAATCCTTAAATGGAGCTCAGATCCGTGACGAACCAAGTAGATACGTGAAAAAAAAAATAGTAGCACTTAAAATTAAATAAATAAATAATATTTTACTTTTTGTAGATTTTGCAGCATCCATTATTCCATCAACTCCCAACCCAACCCCACCAGCTTTTTCTTCTTCTTCTTCTTCTTCTTCCTCTCATATTTTTCTTATGCATCATCATCATCATCAATATTCTAAGGAGTAATATTCATTCTTTGCATTTCCATCACTCACATCACCTCTCCTTCTCATTTGAGGCTTCTTCTCTGATCAATCTCAACTCACTCATTCGATTCTCTGTTCACAGAACCATTCTTTCTTTAAAGGTATCATTTTTAGTATTCATTTTCACTGCTTATGATTATTGATGTCGTTGTCATCCTTCTTTTTCATTTCATGTTCCAAAGGTTTGGTCTTTATTGTGTTTTCCTCTGCATCGAAGCTAAGATTGTATGTTCTTGGGTTTGTTCTGTTTCTTCTTCATTAGCTACTTTGTTTCCCTATTGGTCTTCATGTGAAACTTCTTGTGTTTGCTGTTCTAGATCATCATAGAACCGAGTCAAACTTGATGTTTTCACTGCTTTCAATCATGTATTATGTTTATTTTTTATTTTATTTTGCTTAAAAATTAGTTTTTTTATATAAAAAAATCAGAAAATTAAGGGATCCTTATTTGCAAGGTTTGTCAGGGTATAAACTTGATTGAACAAGTTGTGGAAGATTCTTCTTTTTCAGTCACTGAGTTTTGTAGATTTTTCTTGTGGTAAAGATTATCCTGAAGCTAATGGAACTTTTACTTTGGGAATTGGGAAGTTCTAGAAATGTAAAGATTGATTTTTGTAGATGATGGATGGTCTAAGTCTAACCCTTGATGGTTCAACGGTTCTAGAAGAGTGTCTAGACTCTAGACTTTGATAATTAATGGTGGTGTGAGTGATGAGCACAGTGTTGTAGAAGGGTCATTCTATTAATGCTTATTTCTGAGAATGGAATTCTGCAATTGGCCAAATCAAAAGCACTCTGACATCCCATTTTTTAAAAACTGATAGAAAGTATTCTTCATTAGTTTAAATTATACCCCAAGTGTTTATTGGTGATGATGGAATTTCTTTCATAATATAATATAAGGTTTTGATCTTAATTGATCCTCTTTTTTTTTGTGTGGATATTTATCAGAAATCCCATCTCAAATCTCATTCTTTCAAAGCTACATAGTTTTGGGCTACACAAGCTTACTTATTGGGATAATGTTGAGGGGAAACAGTGGTAGTCCTGTTCTTCCTGTTTTCTTGGATGAAACTCAATTTCAGCATCAATCTAATGCAGCAAATCAATTGCAGTTGTTTGGAAATAGTGAGTTTTCTTCTTCCTTTTGTTCTGCAATAATGAAATTTCACATTTAATAAGTTATCATTTTGGATAAGGGTGTTTTACATTGGGTATCTCTTCCTTGTTTATTGAACTTGTGTTTTTTTAAAAAAACACATTTGGCTCTGCTTGTTCATGGTTTATAGTGTTACTTGCATTCATTTTCTTTGCACAAGTGCTTCTTTCCATATTGTAAACTATACTTTCATACTTTCCGTATTGCTATAATTTTCAGGCATTCACTCTAATACATGTTGATTATGAAAGTTTGAATTCTAATGGAAACCTTTTAAGCCAAAATAAAGACTGATTAGATTGTTTATATTTTCTGTTGCTTGCTGTGACTGTATTATTTTGTACAACAAAATAAAAATGATGACTTATTTGTTTTGTATAATAATTTTTTCTCTGGTGATGTACTGTAAATAGAGCTACTACGATAACTAGGGTAGAGGAGGTACCAAAAAGACTATAAAAGGGGTTATCGAGGAAGATTTGAAAGTTAACGGCCTAAATCCTAACAGTATTCATGATAGAGCTCAATGACGTCGTTTGATCCGTGTAGCCGACCCCACATAGTGGGATAAGGCTTGTTGTTGTTGTTGGTGTTCTGTAAATACTTTTTCTAGTTTATTTGTACCTCTTAAAAATTCTGGTAGTTAGTCCATAGTTTTGCACTATCACTGATTGATGAATTTGAAATATATCTTGCAGTGCAAGCTGGATGCAGTGTTGACCCTGCTAATTATTTTGGTAATGAGCATGTTAACTCCATGATTCAATCTATCAAACGAAGCAGAGAAATGGAGAATATATCTAAGAAGCAAAAGCTTCAGATTTCTTTAAATTACAATGCCGGTCAGGATGAAGTTGATCGATCACCAAACATGCCGAATCCAAACCCTGTGTCAACAGGATTGAGGCTTTCTTATGATGATGATGAGCGCAACTCCTCTGTTACTTCTGCTAGCGGCAGCATGAATGCCGCACCTTCGATGATATTAACACTTGGTGACAGTATCAGAACTGAGCTTGATAGGCAGCAAGAAGAGCTGGACCAGTTTATTAAGCTTCAGGTAATAGATATGATTGTAGCTCTTTGTTCTGTCATTTTGTGGTTTTATCTGTTTGGTATTATTCTCTTAAACTAAGATACATAGACATGTACTATACTTTGATTATGAATCACGGTTTGGTTAAATTGCAATTTTATGAGATAATGTTCTGATTACTTTCCACACAGAGGGATCAATTGGCAAAAGAAGTGAGAGATATGAAACAGAAGCATGTGGCTTCTGTCCTTTCTGCCATTGAAAGAAGTGTTAGCAAGAAGCTAAGGGAAAAAGATTTGGAGATAGAGAGCATCAACCAGAGAAATAGGGAGCTAGCAGAGAGAATAAAAGAGGCATCTATTGGAGTGCATGACTGGCATCACAGAGCAGTGTATAATGAACAAATTGTCAGTGCATTAAGGAAAAATATACAAAAAGTAATTTCACAAGGAAAGGAAGGTTTTGGAGACAGTGAAGTTGATGATTCTGCTTCATGCAATCAAGGTGCACACATGAAATCTACTTTGAAGAAACACCAAGGCATAGAGAACTTGACTTGCAGAACATGCAAGATCAAGGAGGTTTCAGTGTTGTTGATGCCTTGCAGACACCTGTGCTTGTGCCATCTCTGCGATATATTTATCGATGTTTGTCCTGTATGCCAACTGATAAAAACTACAAGTTTCCAAGTGCGTTTGTGTTAAAGAAAATGAAAGATACATAGATTCTGTCATTTTGTGATTTGTCTGCCATAAAGATTAATTTTCAAGTAAAGTGCTTGTCAATATAAAAATTCACATTGAAAGAATTGGATTTGTATCAAGATTGCCTTGTGTTAACAGCCTCCTCATTGTGTAATATTTTCCATGGATTTGTGTTGATGATGAATGTAACTAACAATGAAAATGGTCAAAACAATATGCATTTTCTTAATCACGACCTTCTATCAGCAGAGGGGAGAGAATTGGAATATGATAGGTCATTTATTTTTATGAGGAGTAGGAGCAAGGTGAATTCACTTTCATGTCAAATTGGGTCAATTGGATATTCATTTCTCATTCTGCAAACAGAGAAAATAAGAAACAGAGAAAATAAGAAATGAAATCGAAAACCAAACAGGGAAACACATTATTCTTTTCAAAGGCAATACAACTTTCAATTTAACAGTCAAAATCTTTTCCATTCATTCACTGAATACTGTACAATGTTTTGGTGACTGATATAAATGAAAGGTCACCGAGTCAAAGCCTAAAGATTGTAGTACATAGGAAACTTAAAGTGCTTGGTTGGTATCAAAATTGTTTCTCAAACTAGATCATAGGACCATCATCAATTAAGCTGTGGCTACATTGCAGGTACTTGAAAATTGAAATCAATTGAAAAGCACAGCTCATCGATATAAGGCAAAGCCATGTGAGTGCACAAGAACACCAACAACTACATATGTACAATTTTACTGACTTATTAAATCCTCCTCCTATTATCAACTCTTGCTTTCTTCGATGCAGATCCCGGTTGTAGATGCTCGCCACTTGATCGAATCTGGCATGAGAATATCAAAATTTTCAAATTTAAAGATTGCAAAAAGGCTCCAAAACACGTCAATGCCACATCAATGCAGTAGGGGTAAATTACCTTATCAAGCTTATCCCGGACTAACCTCACTGTTTGATTCATGGAATTGGAAGAAAAATAATCCTGTTTATGGAACATGTTAGTATGATTGTAAGACTAAATAGACGAAAAGCAAGTATCCTAGTAGAGCAAGAATTAACATGTCAAATAGCATTGAGAAACTATAATATCAGATCCTCCGAGCTAGGACCTAAAAGATTGCATAAAGAATACAAATGTGAAAAATATTGAAGACTAAAAAAATCTATCATCGCCAACATGCCCTAAAAAAAAAATTCTAGCAACATTAACTGCAAGCCAAGGACAACTTTTATTCCTTCGCTCACCCGAAAATTTCCGCCCTTTAAAGGTGACAGTAAAAGTCCATGAGTGTATAGTAAAGGAGCAACAAACCTCATTAGAGGAAACCGTTGTCATTGGAAGATTATCACGTTGTGATTTGCCTCTGGATTCTACATCCCTGCAGTGAGGAAAGAGCATCAATTATACAAATTTCCTTAGCTTCAACTGGGATCACAGAACAGCCAATAGACAACTAATTTATTACCTTTCGTTACAATCAAAATGTTCTGATACAAAACTGGTATTTGGAGGAGTGGCAACTGCATCACTCTTATTCATAGGTCCAGAGCTTGAGGTAGCAGTCTCTTTGGATCTTCTAGCTGATATCAATATCATGGGGGAAAACATGAATAAGTTAATAAAAATTCCATCACAAGAGCCCTTAAACAAGCATTTTCTAGACTTCTAACTTACGATTCAATCGTGCTAAAACCTCCCTTCTTCTTCCCTCTAACTTATCCTTTGTGTCAGATAGAGTCTCGAAATGGGGAGCATATGAAACCTGCAGTCGATTTCCAAGGAAAACAAATTCATCCAATTTTCTTTTGGCAAACCTGAAAATTCATAAATATGTCAGGGCATTCAACCTTGTCAATCATCAAATACACCCCACACTCAAAGTGTAAACAACATAAATACTCGCTCACCGAACAAGCAACTAAACGGGAATCAAAATCAAGATCAAAATCAAACAGAGAGTAGAACCTTGCATTGCTGAAAACTCGGAATTTGATCCAGTAGACATCAGTGTATTGCTCACAATCTTCTGCATCCATTGGCTTACACCTGAAGAGACAGAGACATCAATTCTAAATCAAAACAAAATGAAGAGCAAGAATAAAAGAAGCGATTCCAGAAGTTATAAACTCACTCTTCAACTTCTCCATAGGATGAAAACAGTTGCAGCAAATCATCCCCACAACCCAATGCTGGAACGTTCCTCACAATCAAATACCTTCACCATCCAAAATCAATCCTTGAAATGAGAAAACTAAGCTGGTGAATTTGACATGTTCTGAATAGAAAACAGTAAACAAAAGAAAATGAAGGTAGAAGAGGGGAAATTGACCTAGATTCATCACAAACAGTGTAGACACGAACAGCAGGGGACTCATCTTTATAGCGAGGCATCTCGGAATGAATGAGTGATTGATTTGATGGGTAAGCAAAAGAAGAATCAGTTATTGAGTTCGATCATCGACTGGATTCGATTTTCCTTTTGGGTTGGAAGAGAATGAATGTTGTTGTAAGGAGGTTTTTTGATGGCAAAAGAACGAAATCACACACCGCAATCGAACGACGACGTATCACAGCCACAGGTTCTCTTCGGTACCTATCAAAGTTTTGAGTGTACAATCAAAAATTAATTAATTCAGTCAATAATTTAATAATAATATGTATTTAGTATGATCGATAATGTATGTATTATATTAAATTTAAATAGTTAACTGGATTGACTGCATTTTAATTATATACTCACTTCAAAGTTTAATTAAGCATACTAATTTTTAGTTGTAAGAATAATAGGAGTAATTGTGTACTTTATATACATATATATTAATTTTAAAAGAATAACATCTCTCTAAATGATAATGATTTTTTTTTTCAATGGATATCTGCCATCAATTTTGTGAGAAGAGAAGTGAACACAGAATGATTTGAAAAAAAATAATAAATATGATGGATCTCATATAATTTATCAGTGGAATATTTAAATATTTAAAAAATTTGAATATAAAAAATAGTATGTAGTCTATACATTGTTTACGTTTGGAAGGCAATGAGATAAATTATACCCAAAATGGCAGTGTACGTTTTTGTGTTTTATTTTTGTATACAAAAAATGTTATTGCATTATCCATAAAATGATGTGTTGTTTAAACAATCACTTTATTATAATTAGAAATGATGATGCTACTAAAGATTTTGTCATTGAGTGGATACTCTTTTACAACAATAGAAATCAATTTTCAAAGATGATTTATACTCTCTATAAATTGAAAAATTAATATAACTCTTAAATTTAATTAAACTATCTAATATAATTTATGCATCAATTGCTAATATAACTTCGCCGAACACAACGATGGTTAAGAAAATGATTATTCATTCATTACTAATAACATAATTACATTAACACACACATATAAAGATAATTAAACATTGGTTAATTACTACTAGCTACTATGATGTATCAATTACAGAAAGGCAATCATTCATTCTTGTGCATCATAGTACTAGTACCCTTTAATATCGGTGGGCCAACTTTTCCTTTTCCTTGTATTGCTGGGCATATCTGCATTCGCATCACATTAATCCAGTCACAATAATAATAATAATAAATTAACAAGATCATGAGAATTAATTTTATTAGTTTTATACTTTTATTTCTGCTATGAATTAATTATTAGTGTATTGCTTCAATCTCTTCACTTACTATATAGCACACATCAAATCAAGAAGCTAATTAGTTAGCTAGAGAGAGAAGCAGAGAACTAAGAATTAGGCAATTAAAACTAGATGATGAACGGAAGATATATCCATAATACTAGTTGTGCAATGTAAATATATTTAATTAATATTTAATGTGTACTATGTGTCATACGTAATATGTGCTATACGTAACATTTCTTACGTATAAGATACATTATGTATGACACATCATGCTTTTAATACTAGCTGAATATATTTTTGTTGTACAATAAACATGACTGTAAGACATACATATATATATATATGATTTATTTAATAATTACGTGTAGGTGGCAAGAATGGGGGTGATGAAGAGGAGTGAGTTGAGCCAATTCTGAGAGAGTTTCTGGTTAATTTTGCCGGGAATGTCCTTCCAAAGGCCACTCATCACTTTTTGCTGAAATGGTGATAGTGCATACACTACTGCCTTCATCTTCACTTGCCCCTTCCCCATTTCGATCTTCCTTCTAATCCTAAATTAATTACCTCTATGTATATATATATAGTCTTTTTTCTATCTAGATCCACCAATTCATTCATAAATATATACTACCAGTTACTTTGAAAATAAAGTACTATTTCTTTTGGTGTGTGTATGTTGCTCTAGAACCTCCTATACTAGTTTCCCAGCTCTAGAATTATGTAATATGTTCTACCAACTGTATGTATGTGGAATTTTACATACATAAATATTTGGAGAAAAAAAAAAAACTAGCCAAAACAGCTGACAAAGTTCATTTAACATTTTATGGCCCAAATAGCATTTTAATCATGAGTATATTTTCAATGGGTTGGGTGATTGTGACCCAAATTCCTATTTATTAGCTGTTTTTACTGATTTTTTATTGTACCCTAGCTAGCAATACCCTTTTATATATACTCGGATGTGAAAATAATTTTGTTGTAATTAATATGACTAGTAGTACCTCATTGAGTCATATATTTTATTTTTTAAAATTTTAGAAATGCATGAAAGTACGAAGAAAAAGTAATTAAAAACATGAAATTATTTTTTAGATTATAGGAATAGTTTTGAAAAATTATTACATAAATTGATTTTTTTTAATTTTTAATTCTTTTAAAAAGAACTTTTAGAGTCCAAATTGTAACTATTTTATTTTTCCCAATCCCGATTACTAGTATAGAATACATTTAAATTTATTTTTAGGAGTAAATTATCCCATTGTGTCTTAATTAATTTTAAATGATGCGAGCCATCATTTCTTTTGACCTAAATCCTCAATTAATTCAATGAAAAGAAACTTATCCCTCCAAATCCTCCCACTTAATCTCCGAAATCAAAGATAGTACTAGTAGTATATGTCAATTCATAAAAGAAGGAAGAAAAAAAAGTAGTTTAGTGTAAAAAGAAAAGCAAAAATCTTCAAACTCTATTGGCTTTGTTCTCTCTGTTTTTTCCTTTGTTTTTTTCTTTTCCTGTTTTTTCTTGGTTAATGCTTGAATTTATGGAGATGTACAATAAAAAATAGGCAAAACAATTAATATATTATCATATTATACACAATAAGTATTATATAATGTACACAACATATATTATATATAAAAAAAGATTATATTATAATATGTAATATATGTTATATATAATATGATATAAAATGTGCATACTATATAATCTATATTGCACATATTATATATTATGTATAGTTTATTAACAATTTTGATTGATTTTTTTTTTTATTGTAACAAAATTTTGTGGCATTTATGTGACTATATATTTTACAATAATGTTATGTGTATAATAGAAATACGTCCAACAAATATTCAATATGTGCTATACATATATGTATTATATAAATAACATATATTCTATATGTATAGAATATATTAAATATTTGTTAGACGTGATTATTATTGAATATTTTACGTAGCATCCTACACAGCTCGTACGTTAAGTAACACCGGCCAGAAGAAAAGCAAGATACCAGCGAAGATAGATATTGTCGTTTTATTACAGAGTCAAAGTGAGTTATGTCACTTCATAAACCCTCCAATCGCTTATAATTTCGCCACAATACTATTTGTAAATTCATTTTATTTAAACATTTATATATCCAATTCATAATAAAATATGGATCTTACAAGTTTGATCATTTATTTATTTATTTTATTATTTTCTTTCTATCATATTCACTCTTTTAGTTTTAGATGTATACATTGGGTTAAAATAACTTTTTCCCAATCCCACCCAACCTTTCCCTACTACGCCACAAATTGACATTATTTAATCCCACATTCTAAATTTTTATATTAATCTTTTACAAACAAGAAAAATTAACCTTTAACTATTTTAAATTAAAATATATAATTATTAAGAGATTAAAAGTATTAAAACCATATAAAGATTCTCTTCATTGAATACAAATCTAACATACTACGCAATGAAATTTGTTATTAATAAAAACGGCATATATTTTCCACTAAGATGATTGAGATCCTAGTCATCAGTAGGCCACCACCACCAGTGGCAAAACCGTAATATAGAGAATGACCGAGTGGCATTTATAAAGCAAATCTAACCCAATCCAAGGGTCAAGGGACGTTCACTCAGTATCATATGGATATGATTAAATGAATTATTATTATTATTATATTATTATTATGATATCATAGTTCTACTATATGATCTGCCCTTTCCTTCTCTAAGCTTTTCTTTTTCTCTGTATTTATTAATTAAATTCTTAGCACCAAAGTTCCTTAGTCGGAGTGGAAGTAGCGTGAATTCCCAGGTAAACCTCTCTTCTAATATGTCATGTCATCATGTGTTTATTGTTTTTTTAATTTTTCTCAAAATTGTTTTTTTTTCTTCTCCAAATTATGATACTATTACTACTAGTACCGTAATGTTTTAGAGGTTTCTGTTTATGTGAATCAGTAAAATGATAGCGGATTGTTTGGGGTATTGTCTTTCTTTGGACTTTGAATCAGATGATTAATTGTTTTGTTTTTTCTTTTTAGTTTTTGAATTTGGCTTGAAAATTAAGCTACTATGTGTATTTGACTGTTGTCGCTTGTGTCTAATTTATTGTCTTCATTATTTCCTTACTAAAATTATTATTAATAAAAAAAGAAGAAGAATGATGACTCTAAGATTTTATGGTAGAATTTCTGGTGAAGGACTCTTGTTGCAGAAGATTGATGAGTTTGGTTGTTGATTTTTAGAAATTCTGTATTTTGCTGCTCTGTTTTGGTAATAGTATGCTTTAATTTCGAAGAGTTTTGACTTCACTGTAGCCAATTTCTGAATCATTTATTTGCAGGAGGGAAGAACATAAGCAGTAAACAGAATCTGTCAAAAATTGGGAACTTTGTCAGAATTCAGAACGAGGAGATGGGATCTGAAGGGCCAAAGGCCATCACAATTCATGTGACTGGATTCAAAAAGTTTCAGGGAGTTTCTGAGAACCCAACAGAGACAATTGTGAATAATCTGAAGGAGTATGTTGAAAAGAGTGGCCTCCCTGCTGGTGTCACTCTTGGGAGCTGTACCGTGCTCGACGTCGCCGGAGAGGGTGCACTTCCTCAGCTCTACCAGACCATGGAATCTGCTATCTCCAACACAGATACTCTCAGCAATGCAAATGTTGTATGGGTCAGTTTTCTTGTAATATTATATGAATCTCCAATAATTCTCAGTTTAACTGTTGATCCTGCTCTTGTTATCTTTAAGGTTGTAGTTAATAGGCACTCATGTGATGTAATAACTGGTAGCATGTCTTTGTGTTTGCTTCAAATCCTTTTCTATAACCTTGTTGTCTATATATTAAAAGAATGTTGTTTGTAGGGATAATAGGCATAAAGTTGAGATGATAAAGTTCTGTTGAAATTGTTTAGACTCATTTTCTTTGGATTGAAATTGAACCAGCACTGAATTTGGGGAACACAGCTTATTACAACATACTTTGATGGATTTTTCACTTTTCACTTTTAAATTATTGTCAAAGTATCAGACTCTAGCTTATTAGATCAGTTTTATATGTCAGTGTGAAAGTGAAACCAATTTGAATATTGTATTTGAATAGAAGATACTATTGTGGAGAAATGCTTGTCAAAATATTATTCTGTCATAATTTACGATAGAGCGCAATGACGTCGTCTGATCCATTTAGCCGACCCCACATAGTGAGATAAGACATGTTGTTGTTGTTACTGTCTTGTATTTCCTGGATTGGTTTCGGCAATTGAACTACTACTGCTGCATTTATATATGATTCAGCTTCACTTGGGGGTAAATAGTGGGGCTTTAAAGTTTGCCATTGAGCGCCAAGCAGCAAATGAAGCCACTTTTCGTTGTTCAGACGAATTCGGATGGCAACCATATGTGAGTCATGATTGTGTTTCCTTTTGTATCTCCTTACAAAAATTGTAACAAGATCCAAATTCTTCCATCATATTTTGAAGAATTCTACTGTGTTTAGCTTGATCTTAATTAGGTACCCTTTTGACTTTGTACTTAATTTTTTCCTCAGCAAGTCCCTATAGTCCCTGAGGATGGAGGAATTTCTCGAACGAGACAGGTAATAAATTGTATCTTGTGATCCATAACATGTTGAGTCACAATTTTTTGGACATCTTTTATGAAATTCTGAAGAATGAAGAATATGCTGAATTGAGTAGTTCTTGCCACATACTTTAGCAGTAGCAACAGGATAAATCTTTTTCATTTCATAATTTGAATGTACAAGTTCAACATTGATGAAAAAATACCTTAAACCAAAATGAACTAGCAAAAATATATCTGGATTTTGTTCTCTTATACTTGCATGATATTGCAGATAATGCTAATGGATTTCGCAATCGTCTGCTACGCTTCTCTTCCTCTCTAACTTGTTAGTAATTGTTTGTTGTAGACTTCCTTATCTGTTGAGGCAATCTTGAAATATTTGAAGAATGGTGCTTATGATGCGATGATCTCGGACGACGCAGGCCGCTTCGTCTGCAACTATGTGTATTACCAATCACTCAGGTTTGCAGAACAGAAGGGTAACAAGTCCTTATTTGTCCATGTTCCCCTCTTTTCAAGAATTGATGAAGAAACACAGATGAGATTCACAGCCTCTCTCTTGGAGGCCATTGCTTCTGCATGTTAAAATAAAATGCCATTTGATTGTGCATGTAATTATCATATCTTTCTCAAATAGCAATGCAATTGCCAAAAGAAAAAGAAAAAACAATTTGTGAATGGACTACAAAATTTGTGTTCTCCTTTTTTTTTTGTTGGCAAAATGAGCAATACAATTGTCTGTACCGTACATGGCAAGTAATTGATGTATAATGTGTGGCTTTGTCTCAAACTCTGCATACATTTGATGGTAATTGTTGAAAATTATTATCACTGTTAATTTTGGGTGCTTCAATCTAATATTTCAAATGATATGTTAAATAAGTTTTAAATTATACAACAGAAATATCATCCAACAACTATTCAATGTGTACAATACATATGTAATATATGTAATGTGTGTCATATGTATAACACATGTTACGTATGACACACAGTATGTATGTCACACGTTAGATATATTTTTACTGTACAACAAATATTACTTAATAAGTTTCACACCAAAGTATAGTTCACTGTACTTTCAATCAATCAAAAGTTTTATTCCAATGGGCACATATATAGTCTATGGTGGTCTATATATATATATATATATTTTTTTTTTTTTTGTAACAAAAAGTTTAGATTAGGGGAGACACACCCCATGCAAGGCCAATGCATACCACCAACCTCAACGAGAATTTATGGTGTAATTTACAGATCGTCTACCAAAGAGGGCTCCCCAAGATTCGAACCCAAGCCACGCCTAGCGTGGGCGGAAGGCCGAACCAGGTGTGCCAACCCTCATTGGCATATATATTTTTTCTTTAATTGGAAGCAAGTGGAATGAAAAGGCAATGGCTTTTTGGGTGGTGCCTTGTTAGTATAGTTAGCATATGGCGGGGGTGAGTGAGGGGGATTGTCTTCCAAGCATGGTAAAGGGTGACCAGCTTTTGTCTTATTGTTCTTTTTTCTCATGGAAACCAAAAAATCATGCACAATGGAAAATATATACAGAAGTGATTGAATGGTTTGCTAATAAATTACCCACATGTTAGTTCAAATGGCTGATCTTTTTACTTATGTAATATCATAATTTGAGTTTGTTTTTTAGTTTTTTTTTTCTTTTGCTAAGTGATGTGTAAATAAATTTATAGGTGTTTGATAAATTTAAAGACATACATGACTTTAGAATAGGACAAGTTTTCTCTTAATCTAAATTTTTTACTATAAAAAATAACTAATTGTGTGACTTAATTTGTACGCTTTTGAGTACCATTTATTTACATTAACTATATGTCAAGTTTATTTTTCAAAAATCCTCCCAAAGATATCTGTGTGCCATACACAAAATGAATACTTTAACATCATCTGATTTTTAAAACAACTAGCATTGGAAGCATTTCTTCTTCTTCTTCTTTCAAATTAGAATTAATTGGAGTAACATGATGTATTATACATAATCTTTAAAATATCCGATGAGAGATATGTCCAAAGAAGTATTATTAATTCCTATATATGGTTATAAGGTTGAGTTTAATTTTTATGGATCAACAATCATTCAATTAAAATATTTTGTTTATATGACTTTTTAGTAATAAGAGAAATAAAATGTAATCGAATAATTATGTAAAAAATAAACCGATGAAAATTATATCCTAAGGGTTTTGACCAAACCTAAGTAAGAGTATTTTCATTTTCAAGCGTTGTAAACCTCTCAAACTTGATACAAATGCTCATTCCAAAACTGAAACTTGCATGCTCCATACAACAACTGAAGAAGAAGAAGCCTCAAGTACTCTGTTTCATCACAACGCTAATACCCTCTCACTCCAACAATTCCCACGAGCCACTTCCATCTCACTACCCCATTGACCCTATCTACCTCAAGAACCGCGAAATCGACGCGTTAATAAAATCTAAGAACCTCAATTCAGCACTCTCAATGTTCCACAGAACGCCCCTTTGTGACGCTGTCACCTACAACTTGCTCATTTCAGGGCACGCCACGTGCCATGGCCCACCCGCACGTGCCCTTCGTCTCTACGCCGAAATGGGTTCGCTTGGGATTAAAGAAACCCCAACCACGTTCACATCTGTTATATCTCTTTGTACCAATCATGGGTTCTTCAGAGACGGTGTTCAGGTTCATTGCAGGGTGATCAAGTTCGGATTTTTGTCGAATGTGTTCGTTGGTGGGGCACTCGTTGGGTTGTATATGCATTTGGGGCTAAGTGGGATGGCACTGAAAGTGTTTGATGAGTTGCCACAGAGAAATTTGGCTGTTTGGAATGTGGTTCTGCGTGGGTTAGTTGAACTGGGTCGTGTTGGTGATGCACTTGTTGGGTTTTATTACTCTATGATGGGGTTTGAAGGTGTGGAGCCAAATGGGGTCACGTTTTGTTATTTGCTTAGGTGGTGTGGTGTTCAGAGAAGGTTGCATGAAGGGGAGAAGATTCAAGGAAGAGTTTTGAAGATGGGTTTGGTGGAATCCAATGTTTTTGTGGCTAATGCTCTGGTGGATTTTTACTCTGCTTGTGGGTGCTTGGTTGGTGCAATGAAGTGTTTTGAGGCCATACCGGTTGAGGATGTTATTTCATGGAACTCTTTGGTTTCTGTTTATGCAGAGAATGATTTGGTGTGTGAAGCTTTGCAGGTGTTTGCTGTTATGCAATTGTGGGGGAAAAGGCCATCTGTGCGTTCATTGGTGGGACTTTTGAATTTGTGTAGTAGAAGTGAAGACATTGGATTGGGGAAGCAGGTTCACTGTTGTGTTGTGAAATTGGGTTTTGATGAAGTGAGTGTGCATGTTCAATCAGCTTTGATTGATATTTATGGAAAATGCGGCGAGATGGAGAGTTCTGTAGCTGTGTTTGAATGCCTCCATGAGAGAACATTGGAGTGTTGCAATTCATTGATGACCTCTCTTTCTCATTGTGGTGCCACTGAAGACGTGGTGGAATTGTTTGGTTTAATGTTTGATGAAGGAATTAGACCAGATGAAGTAACCTTCTCCACCACTTTGAAGGCATTATCAGTTTCTGCCTTAGCAAGCTTCACGAGCTCCCAATTACTTCATTGTTTTGCATTAAAATCTGGGCTAGAAGGAGATGCTGCAGTTGCATGTTCCCTAATGAATGCATATTCTAGATCTGGGAATGTGGAACATTCTCGTCAGATTTTTGAGGCCCTTCCTTCTCCAAATGCTGTTTGTTTCACATCTATGATCAATGGCTACGCCCGAAACGGAATGGGGGAAGAAGGGCTTGCAGTGCTTCAAGCCATGATTGAGAAGGGCCTAAAACCAGACAAAGTTACATTCTTATGTGCATTAACGGGTTGCAATCACAAGGGGATGGTTGAGGAAGGAAGATTAGTCTTCGACTCCATGAAATCTCGTCATGGGGTTTGCCCAGATCGCCAGCATTTTTCATGCATGGTGGATCTCTTATGCCGTGCCGGACTTATATACGAAGCCGAGGAGTTGCTCTTACAGGCACTAGGGGAAAGAGACTGTGTTATGTGGAGTTCTTTGCTGAGAAGTTGCATGGTACACAAGAATGATGAAGTTGGAAGTAGAGCAGCTCAAGTTTTGGTTGATCTAGACCCTGATGACCCTGCAGTGTTGCTGCAAGCTTCAAATTTTTATGCCGAAATGGGGAAGTTTGATGCATCAAGGCAAATCAGAGAGGTTGCATTAGCAAGGAAGATGACAAGGGAGATTGGTCATAGTTTGATTGAGATAAAACATTGACTCCAGAAAAAATTAAAAAAAAAAGAGTTCCTGAATTGGGGAAGCATCTTGCCCATTATTCACACAAGATAAACCAATCATGGTATATTTTGTTGTGCTGGTGAAGATGTTTCCTGAGATGTTAAGGTCTAGTCTATTTGAGAAATCCTACATTCTAAGGGAAAGGTTTCTTTTGGTAGCCATGCCTAGAAAATCATGGTCGGCATTTGTGTTCCCTTGTTTGGTGTAACTAACTGACGGCTCCTGAAAATAGAAAGAAATGTATTATTTTTTCTCCCCTCTTTTTGTACCATATTGGGTTATGGCTAAAGTAATATACTAATGCAATTTGAGAAAACTTCAAAATTGTAACAAGACCTTGGATTATATGTGATCCACTTCTCTATCAGGGTGGCAAAGTAGAGATAGTGCAATTGTGACTATACTTGTGAGTTTTGTAATTGGTTGATGAGTAAAGCAAAATACTACAATTTTTTTTTCCTTGTACTTTAAGTGTGGGCATGTAGAAAATGAAACACCTTCATACACTTTCAAGCCAAGCCATAAAAGCACTCCAAATCCTTCAATTTTCAGTGCTAATCTATCCATATAAATTATAACCAAGTATTCATTAATCAAATCATACCAATCCTTGCAATACAGCCTACAAGAGATAAACATGGACAAATTCTTCTTGGTTTCCTTTCTCGGCTTGCTGATAGCGGCTCATGGAGTTGCAGGAAGCATGATGTTTGACAACATTGGTATACTTGAAGAACTTGCAAGCCTGGACACAGAAGAAGAAAATGAGGTAGAACTCTCTGACATTCCTTCATGGAGAAGCGAGCGTGGTGGAAAGGTTCTTGTGAATGTGGATAGTTTCGGTGCTGCTGGGGATGGAGAATCTGATGATACTGAGGTAAGTACTTTCATTATTATCAAATATTAATATATTACTATTGAGATATATCTGGAATGGCAAATTCATATCATTGTTTGTGGTCCATTGTTTTGCTCAACATGCACTTTACACATTTGACTATGTTGGACAAATGTTTTGGCTGTACTAATCAACCTTGTCAGACATCATTGATTACTACTTACTATGTAATGTAATAATTTTTTGTACATTTTCTTTTATGATCAGCCATTTAGAAAAGCATGGAATATTTCCTGCTCTACACCAAAATCCGTGTTCTTAGTTCCCCAAGGACGCCGCTACCTAGTCAATGCTACAAAATTCATAGGGCCTTGTGCAGGCAATCTAATCATCCAGGTTACCATATTCACAAATATTCAGATTTAACAGTTCCAATGATATCCTTGATTCATGGTTTACTCACATAGTATAAGCATTACCAGATTGATGGAACAATAGTAGCACCAGACGAGCCTAAGAACTGGGATCCAAAGCTACCACGGGTTTGGCTCGATTTTTCCAAATTGGAGAAAGCTGTTTTCCAAGGTGCCGGAGTTATAGATGGCTCAGGTAGCAAATGGTGGGCAGCATCATGCAAAAAGAACAAGTCCAATGTAGATTTTCTAAACTTGGTCTTAGTGAGGCTGCAAATTTATTAAAACTTTAGCTTCAGGAAATATCTAATGAATTTTCTCCTGTTCTTTCTTTTTTTTTTTTACAGCCTTGCAAAGGTGCACCAACAGTAAGAACCATTTTCTTAACCACCATTATATATATATTCTGTGTTCTAAGTTAGAAGGTTTTGCAAAATGTGTTAGTAAGATTACCAAATGTAGTTTAACTTTGAGGGAGTTCAATTGCAGGCATTAACCATTGATTCAAGCACAGGTATAAAAGTGAAGGGAATTACTGTACAGAATAGCCAACAGATGCATTTTACAATATCAAGATGTGATTCTGTTAGAATTTATGGGGTCAAAGTTTCTTCACCTGGAGACAGCCCAAACACTGATGGAATTCATATTAGTGAATCAACAAATGTCATAATCCAAGACAGCAAGATTGGAACAGGTTCTGAACTTTGACATTCTCTTGTCAACTTTGTTTCATTTGAAAGAATACTATGAATAAGTAACAATAAATGAAGTGAGAACACTTGAAAGATAAATTCTTAGGTGCTAGCCTCAATAAATGCTAAGATGTTAAATTGTGAATACTGTGAATGGAACACTAAACAATAATCTTAGAAGCAATAACACTTCAAAAAGAAAAAATTTTAGGTGTTACTTGTTGAAATCCATGATAGAGCTCATAAAAATTAAAATAGGAAGAATCAGGAGAATTGAGACAACACTGAAATAGTAGATTTTTCTAATGAGAAAAGGGGCTTACAATAAGCCTACAATGTGATTTATATAGTAAAGATGATGTAACTAATTGTCACAATTTCCTAACTGATCCTATAATCATCTAATAACTAACTCTATAAAAGTGATCTTTAATTTCTTTTATAATCCAACACTTCAACCTCATGCATCATTGTTGTTGCAATTTTTATTAGAATTTTAATGCATGATTCATTTTTTATTTAACTTCTAATTACAATTTCAACTTTTTATTTAACTTTTAAAAATTGAATGCTTATATAAATGGTAACATTATTTTATTCTATCTAAATTAATATATGTGAAGCTATGATTGATTGTATTTTTGTGTTAAATATATGTAATGTATTCAGGGGATGATTGCATATCAATTGTGAATGCTAGCTCCAATATCAAAATGAAGAGAATTTATTGTGGTCCAGGACATGGAATCAGGTATATCCAATCTTCATGCCTCCCTTCAATTTTTCCCACCACATCACCAAATTTAATTCAAATCCATTTCACTATATTTTGTTTGTGTTTGAAATTGGAAAAAATATTCCATTTTTTCAAACCTAATATTATATTTTATACTTTTTTAATTTATTCTCTTATATTATTGAATAAGTTAGTAATTTACTCTTTTTTTAAAAATTAAAATTGGAGCTTAGAATGTCCAATGGAATCCAGAGAAACTCCAAGAAATACTAAGTTACTGATAGATAAAAAAAAACATAGAAAATAAGAATTTGACATTTTCTTACTTTCAATTTCATTTTCATTGTTAATAGAAAACACAAGTAAAAATGTTTGATTTTAGTTCATTGAAACATGAAAATAGAAAATAAACCAATCACCACCTTACATTTTCAATCTCTTTTTTTTTTTATTTCTTGAAATTACTTTCACTTACTAAAGTTGTTTCTAACTTTCTATCACAACTTTCTTTATTTATTTATTAATTATTATCATTATTATTATTATTGTTCATTTTTCTCAGCATTGGAAGCCTTGGGAAAGACAACTCAACTGGCATAGTCACGAAAGTGATTTTGGATACAGCAGTTCTTAAGGATACTACCAATGGTGTCAGGATTAAGACTTGGCAGGTGCTAGTTGTGTTTTCAGAACCATTTGCTTTAATATAAAATATCCCCTCTGCTCAATAATATTTGTCTTTTAAGGTTTCAGTACAAAATTTAAGAAATCATTACAATTGCACAAACACCTAAACAATTGCATATGTTTAAAAATTCAGCAAGTAGTATTTTTTTGTTTAAAAAAATGAAGCTTGAAATGGAAAAATTACAATTAATTATATTTGGATTTGAAAAGAGTTTCAAATACATTGAAAGTAAAACAATTGCATAACAAGTGTTGCCATAATTAGAATAAAAAATGCTACCATAATTTTTCAGCACATAAACATTAGTATGCAAATTTATCAGAAAAAGTAGTACAGCAAAAGTTCCCTGCATTGGTGATTTAATTTATAGTTCTAAAATTATTTCTTCTGACTTACACTTCATGCTTGATGTATATTGCAATGACTAGATTTTCTTTCGATTCTTTTTCCTGGAATGCAGGGAGGTTCTGGATATGTTCGCGGGGTACGGTTTCAGAATGTGAGGATGGAAAATGCATCAAACCCTATTATTATAGATCAATTTTACTGTGATTCACCAACCTCTTGCCAAAACCAGGTACTATTTCTCAGGTACCTAGCTAAAATGAAAATGAAGAGAGGATTGAGTAAGAATTTGTGTTGGCTTTTCACAGTACTTTACCATAAAGAATTGATAACTGATTCTTAATTTTGAAGGTTTAATGAATTAAGCTCTAATGCTAGATAGCTTCAAGTGATTTGGCATTTGTTTTTCTTAAGTAAAGTTTCAATTGAATATTGTGAATAATACGTCAACAACAACAATAACAACTAAGTCTTGTTCCGCTAACTACGGACAACTACATAGACCATATGTGACGCTATAGAGCTCTATCATATACCATATTATTGTTAAGCTCATTAGCATATAAAAATTTAGTGTGATTGATATTTAATGCTTTGTTTTCTAAAATGTTATCATTATGCAACTGATTTATAAAAGAACTGCTTGGGATAGCAAAGAGCAACCCCTCTTAAGCTATGCAATCTTATGCATATGATTTTTGTCAGACATCAGCTGTGGAGATAAGCGAGATCATGTACCAGAACATTAGCGGGACCACGAAAAGTGCTAAGGCGATTAAATTTGACTGCAGTGACACAGTTCCATGCAGCAACTTGGTTCTTAGCAATGTCGATTTGGAGAAACCGGATGGAACGGCGGAAGCATACTGCCACTCAGCTCAAGGTTTCGGCTATGGGGTTGTGAACCCTTCTGCTGATTGCCTCAATTCCAGCGATAAAGTTTCACAAGTTACCGAAGAATCAATCACAATCACGGAGGAGGAGGTGGACGAGGAGGAGGATATTATTCGTCACACTGAACTATAAGTTGGCTCTCTATAGATGCATTATACAATAACCATTTTATTATAATTTATTATCAACCAGGGCAAATGGGGGTGCATGTAGTAATAGTGTTGGTTTGTTGGATGAGGTTTGAGGTGAGATCTGAGAGACAAATCAAGGGATGTCTTGTTTACTATATGATTAGAATTATATTGAAATTGATTCCTTAGAGAGCAGTGGCTGATACCATCAGCATTGAAGAAAGGAAACAAAAACTTGTCAATTTTATAATATTTGATTGATTGAGATTTTATTTAAATCTAGCATTATGTTTGATTGGTGATATTTTATGGACTCATGTTTAAAAATTGTATCACTACTGAGTGTTGAAAATGTTATGGAGTTGATTCTTTCTGGTGATCCTTTGAACATAAAGTACAATGATGCCAAACTGTCTATGGTTTGTCTTGTTATAAAATTGGTGTTTTGATCATTTTCATAATCTTACCAAGTGATGGTATCATGGGGAATCAGGGTGGTTTGGAAAATCTTCTTAGCCAAGTTGATCAAATTGGATTGGATTAAGTTGGGCCTATATATTATTATACTAGGTCCAATTATAGAGCATCCTACCATATTTTATTTATTAACAATTATTATTTCTTGGATCTTTCTTCAACTGAAGTTTGAGTGGGTGGGTATGATTGGTTTAGAGTATCAGTTATGCAGAGAAGATGGGACCAGTGAGATGAGATGATACTCTTTAAATTAATATATTTATTGCTTATTGGCAACAAACATGAATAAATAATAATGGTATTTATTTTGTTACCAGTCATTGCAAAATGACAAACACATGAATTCTGCAGAAACAGTTTTATGTGCCTGCAAATGCAAAGTATTGACAGTGTGGTCCAAAGAACCATATAGTCAATTGGGAACAAACTCACTAGCAAAACACAAAGATGAAAATTGTTTTCTTTAGCCAAGGGTTAGGAGCTGGTAGCAGCATCCTGAAAGGAATTGTTCCTTTCAGTTGGTTGTTACTAGACAACAAAATTAAAAGGGATGAATATGATATAACAAAAACAATAATATTTATGGTACAACATAAATACGTCCAACTAGTATCCAACGTGTGCTATGCATGATATGAAATGTGTGTTATATGTATAGCACACATTTCATATTATGTATAACACACATTGGATACTAATTTGACGTATTTATGTTGTATGACCAGTATTATTGATAACCGAAATGCTGGTTTTAATTATTTGATCATAGTTTCAACTTGTAACTGCTCTGTAGAAAGGAAATTTGAAAGCAAAAAGGATGATAAGGCCTGCAGTGTCAAATGGTCCATGCCATTACCACATGGGGGTTTGAACAATTTGGTAATCTAGATGGGGATTTTAGCATTTGCATCTTCATATTAGGATTAGATTGGATAGATATGGCTACAAAGACAAAAACTCAATACTCCTTATGTGTATGCAATGGGTCCAGAAATTTTGTGTAGTGTGTTATCTAACAGGTGTCTCTAGTTTGGTCTTTCTGAGTACTAACTAATAATATAGGGCTTTCCCTTTCTGGCTTTAGGACCACCTTATTTTTCTCTGTTTATTTTTTTTTATATATAGCAAAAATCCTCTCTAGTTTTGATTAAATTTAAATGCTACTTATGGAAATCTAAATGCTTTAGGTGCAAAGTCGTTGAATTCAGACTAATAATGTCATCTAATACCAAACAATTTGAGAGATCGAATGACATGACATATTAAGAGTGATTATAAATTTATAATTTATTCTACTGTGTTTCTTTATCTATATATTTTCAGATTTTATCTCGCCATATATTTTAAAAATTATATTTTTAAGTAATATTTTTGGAGGATCTAGCATAACTAATTTCTTTTTCTTTTTTCTTTTCAATTATCTATCATTAATTTACTGAGACTCCAAGAGGGTGAATCTCAATACAATGTTAAGGTTATTGCTCTGTAGTCCAGAGGTCACTATTAAAATTATGGTCCCCTTTTCTTTTTTGTTTTTCCAATTTTACTTATAGAGCTCATTGCAGCAAGAGTTATATCAGTGAAAATATGTATGATTTCAAAGAATTTTGTACTTATAAGAGATGCATTAAACTAATATGGTTGGCAAATATCATATCTGATATATTTACATGATACAATACAATAGTATTGAGCCCCCAAGAGCAAAGATAAAGGATCTTATATGACTCCAACATTACAAAATTTCTCTTGTTTCAAACAAAAAACACACACAAGGCATTCTTAGATCTTACACATGCATTTTCATGTCAGACAGCAATTATTATGGAAGCTCTGATCCTAATGAAACAATAATGAACATTCCATAATAGCAAATACCAAAACAACACTTGGATGCACATAATAGCACCCCAATCATAGCTAGCTAATAAAATTAAGTTGTTTTTGTTTGTCTCATTTTCTGCCGTGAGATAAGGGTCATGTACCCTACATTATAGGCCAAGAATTAACAGATAAAGGGTCTTTCATTCATTCACTCTTTTCTGATCCTCCAATGAAATTATTGATGATGAAGCAAAACCTTTTGCGGCTTGAACCAATCCGTGAATGAATGCATATATATTTATTTTTGTTGGTAATAGAAAAGTTTAGATTAGGGGAGGCACACCCATGCAGGGTCAGAGCATATCATCAACCTTAACGAGGATTTATGATGGGATTTACATATCGTCCACCAAAGAGGGTTCCCTAATATTCAAACCCAAACCACGCCTAGCATGGACAGAAGGCCAAATGCCAACCCTCATTGGCATGAATGCATATATTTGATGAACACAACAGCTATGGAATGAATGCAAACAAACAAATTAAGCTGTGGTACAAAAATACAAAAACATTTATTTTTATCTTTAGCTTTTGATTAATTTAGGATTAAAAAACTTTCATGATCATAATTCACATATATAGACAAAAGGGTCTTGTAACTTCTTCCAACTGAAAATTCAAAACTCACATGCATCAGAAAAAGACTTTAACATCAGTAGCAGCAGCATCAACAACAAATTAATCTCCAATGAGAAAATTTCAACTCAGATTGCATCTGCATTTCTCTATGTGAATATAATTATCTATAACTAGCTCTATATATATATATATATATATATATATGAGATCTTCATCTTCAAATTCTAGAACAATCCGTGAACCAAAAGCTATGACTAGCTAGAAATAGAGCTACCTGCACTGTAGGTTGTAGCACATTTTCTAGCAATTTTAAATGAGCAGGCCTAATCATCTGAAATTCAGGGGAATGATTATGGTTTTTTTAATTCTTTTAGGCCTAATCATCTTATGTTAATTCTTGTAGCAAATAATCATCATAAATATGGTACCAATTATACAATTAATGATTGTAATTTGATGATTAACTTAATATGTCTTAAAATTGAATACGTAACTTTTTTATAATCACGGAATACATGATAGCTAATAAATATTTATACTCATGAATTTTATTGGATACTGAATAAATCACTAATTTTTTATTGTAGAAATATTTGTGTAATGTTCAAAAAAATAATTTTTTTATTTCCTAAAATTCCGGCCCTCTAAAATTGCATTTTGTGAGATGTAAATAACATGACAGAAATACAGTGATGGTAAAAATAAATAGAATTGCACAAAAATATAAAGTTTTGTATTCTGTTTTGGTTGATGTAAAAATAATAATTTTTTTCTACTCATTCTAATTAATTTTTTGTTCTCTTTGTTCCAATTTTTGTAAAACTACAAAAAATATATAATTTTTTTGTGTTAAAATATGAATTTTTCATCATATCCCCATTGCTAAATATCTTTGCTTTGTATACATATTACCAAATGCAACAAAAATATTTAAAAAATTAAGTTAATTATCAATTGTATTAGGATTAGTAGTTTTAAGCAACATCTTAAGCAACACCAAAACAACATTTGACAGATAATTAAAGCAGCAAACAGTGTGTCCTGTTTGGCTTTTTCCATCTTACAATTATTTATCTTTGTATTCCCACCAATGACAATAGAAAGTTGCTATATGTATATATATTTATATTTATATATATACTTGTAATATAAATCTCAAATTATTTGTTGCCTTTTAATTTTCTTCAGAAAATGGCAATATGACCCTACCATCAACGAGTTCAATAGTATGTTAATGTATTTGCTTAATACAAAGAGAGATCTATAATTAGACCAATTTGTTGTTTCACCAAACAATTTGAGACATGTCACTCTTTTGGAGGTTGGTGGAAAGTTGCAAAAAGGGAATCTATCAATAATTCTATTTCTATATGATAAATGATTTTGAATCCCCACTCCTTCACATATTTTGTACATACATAATTATTTGAAAATAAATGCAATTTATATTGAAGAAATATATTCATTTTATTTATTATATAAACAGAAACAATACATAATAATGGGTTTAATTAAGAAAAAAAATATACAAGAAATATTCAATAATATTTAGTGTACAATGATTAAATCAGTCAATACAATCAATGAGCTTATTTTGACTTTATTTTTTGCCCAAATAATCATTGAAATGATAATGAGTTGAATATTTATAGTCCAAAATTTCATTTATAGACTGATTTGGCTGATTTTTCATTGTACATCTAGCATCACCCAGAAATATTATATCTCTCTAAAATTATTTTTTTGGGGGGCCATAGTTGATCGATGTATAAGTGGATGGTTGTAAACTAGAAGAATGAAATTGTTTATATCACAACAACATAATAATAATAAATTAGAACCAAAACCTAATCAAATAATCATCTTTTTTGTGCATGAAGTTCACGAGAAGACTTAAAAAAAGTTCACGAGCACAAAAACACAAAAAGACGGCTATGAAAGCTGTGTGGTACATATCTTTTTTGTTTCCTCTCTTTCTCTTTCTCTATTAATTTATATCATGCTTTTCTGATTTTGTGCAAACTCAACCAAATTGAAACTAAATATAGGGAAAAAATATGTATTATGAATTAAAATGGCAGGTATCTTCATCTTTTAATAGATATCTCAAAAAATGCAATAATGTTTGTTGTACAATAGAATTACGTACAACTAGTATCCAACGTGTGTTATACATAATACAAAATGTGTGTTATATGTATAATACTTGTTCGTACGTATAACACACATTCTGTATTATGTATAACACACGTTGAATACTCATTGGATGTATTTCTGTTGTACGACAAACATTATTACAAAAAATACTTATTCAATTCTAAGAAATTTAATTTAGGTATGCAAAATTAGGTGATGAGATATGTGCGCGTAAGATGTATCAAGTGAGAGCAATGATTTTGTACGAGAATAAGATAAATGAATTTGGACTATCATAATTTATTTGAAAGATTAAATCATTAAATTGTAAAACTTATTTTAAATGATCATGCATGATGCATATGTGACATATTAAAATATTTCAATCTTATCATTAGTGTATAGTTATATAACTAATAAATCTACTTATTTCACTCTCATATACGAAAGAAATAATGAAGTAATTAATTAGTCCAGGATTTTGTATGTCCTAAGGTTCAGGAGACAATTATTATTATAAATGCAAATGTAGGCTTGATCAAGTTGTATGTAACTTTTTTATTGTGTAGAAGAATATTATAATATATGAGTTTGAAGATGGTAAAAGAAATTAATAATGTTTATTTTGTGAAAGGAAGGAAACTTGTCACCAATGAAACAGAGTCACAAGAAAAAAACAAGTACCAAAATTGGAAATGATTTAACATTACTATAATGGTTGAACCAAGTCACATTATTATTATCAGTGCCTTCATGAGCACACAATAAGAGTGGTAATTGGGAATGCAAAACTATAATCCTTATAATAACTATTTCTGTTTTTTTTTTAGAATATTGAATTGTTTTAACTTTGAAAAACTACTATTCAATGGTGAAAAAAAGTAAGATAATTTGTTGGAAACAAAAGATGAAGGGAAAGGGACTTGGGGGAAGAATAGGTCACAGATAGAACACTATTGTGTTGATGAGATTGAAGAGTGGCTTTCAAGCAGGAGCATTTATGCAACCGAAATATTTGATTAACAACCAAAAAATAATCAAATTAGTTAATGAGTTTATTTGGTAAATTTTTGGTAAAAAAACACTTTTTTAGAAAATTAATTTTTAGTGGACTTGATAATGGTAAAAGTACTTGTTGTACAACAAAAATAAGTTTAACTAGTATCCAACGTATACTATATCTTACATAATGTATGCTATATGTATAACACATGTTGGATACTAGTTTGACGTATTTCTGTTGTACGACAAACATTACTATGATAATTGTAATCTAAAATCCTATATTGACTTGTTTTTTATTGAATAAATAGTAATATGTAAATATGTGGGTGGTAGTTGACATTCGATTCAAGGATAACCTCAGAGAAAAACAGAGTGAATGAAGAGAAGTGAAAATGAACACATGGATGGAAATAACACAAACCCACATTTTATCATTGCATATGAATATGATAGCCCCCACCTCGTGCCTATCATTGTCACCACAAACCAAACCAAAATTAACATTATGTTGTTTTCAGCAAATTCATATATACATATGCTGATTGTAGTTCAGATAATTATGAATTTCAATTATGTAAGAAAAATGTGTGGATAATATCTTATTTTATCAATATAATGATAATCTTCATTTATTTTATTCATTTATCACATTTAGCGATAATAAAGTAATGCAAAACTAGATATCATTTTATTATGTAAATGTGAAATTGACCCAACAAAAAGTATGTTTAATTGAGGGGCAAAAATGACAAGAAAAATTTAAGTGAACAAATTCTACTTATGATTTTAAATATGAAATCAAACATCATGCTTGTCATATAAATGAAGAAAAGGAAAAAATGATAATATAGACTCGAGTTTATGATGAACTTTACACGTAACAATATATCAACTAAGGATTTTATAATATTACTATAATTTTAACTTGTAATTAAATCTTTAATTATTTATATGTTATCAAATCGTAAATTTCATTATAAATTCAGGTCTATATTAATACTACTAAAAAAAAGTGTGAGAATGTTAGAAAAACAAGGTTGCTTCTAGGTTACATATCAGAAAATAATGTTGCCCATCATCATAGTAATTCACAAGCATGAAAAAATGCTGACCCTTTCTTGCAAGTACAATAAATCACACATTTATTATTTATTCACTCACTTTGTCTTCTCTGAATCTCTTGGAGCCAGCCAGTCACCACAAATTTATCTTATTTATTTTATTTATTTTTTCAGTTTCGGTTCAATAAGAGGAAACATAAAAAGCGAAATTGGAGGGGAAAATAGGACTATTAAGGAGTATGTGCATCTCTGAGCATATAGGAGTGGCTGAAATGGCTTTAAGAGGACAAAGTGACAAAAGTCTTAGCCCGTGAAGTCTTGCATGTGACCACTATAGTGTCCCCTTCACATCTTATACAACCCACTCACGTGCATATATATTTTTTTCATCAAAATCTTGATTTATGATAAAGTTAAGCAATTAGTAAAAAGAGTTATTCTATTAAGTATTTGATAGTTATATTGAAGATGAGAACAGAGTCAAATTGACTCAATAAATAGAATTATTAATTCTTTTATTCTAATTTTAAAATCGTTATGTATTGAAAGAAAAATACAAATATGTGAGAATAATTTAAAGTTATTGTATTTTTTATTCCTGTGATACTAATTTGATAAATATTACGATGGTTGGGATAATTTAGTTGTTTTGAAAAACAATTAGAACAAATGAATGGAGCGAGAGAAATGTGATGCAGCACATATCTGACAATTGATAGAAATTGATTAAGAAGATGATATGGATCTAAAATCCAAATTTTATTCTACTTTTTCTTGAATTCATGGAATAAAATTAAACACGGGTGAACTTTGTGTCAAACTATCCATTCTTAATTTAACAGGTGTTGCATCTACAAGAATCTTTTTCAGAACTTATGACATATATAGTTTCATTCTCTATGATGTTGAAACCATGCTTGCCCTTGAAGAAATCTATGTCATTCTTCACCTTTTACTTAGACTCATAATTGGTAGTAGGAATAATAATTAGGGTAAATTCTTAGACCATTCTAGCTCCATTTTATGTATAAAATTTGTTAAAAATTCTTGAGCTTATGAAATCATTACATAGTCTTTTATTACTTTTCAAAATCATCATCACCCCATATTTTTTCTATAAAAAAATGAACAGTACATTTTAGGAGATCAATATTACTATTGCACAGTTGAAAATTAGAGTCAATTGAGCATTGTTATATGTACAATAAAAAACAGTCAAAACAGTTAATATTTTGTGCACAACATATATCACATGTTACAAAGAAAAATGATGTTGCAACATGTAATATATGTTGTGCACAACATGTTGGCTGTTATGACTAGTTTTTTATTGTAAAGGTATTTAGCTAGTGAATTTCATGGTACCTCTCCATGGAATTTAGCATAATTTACTCAATATTGCTACTAATAAGTTTTAAGCTAAGGAATGAGAATAAAGTTGGACAAGACTAGAGGAGGATTAGTCCTCTCCATTGATCCAATAGGGTAATTATGATTAGCATGGTTAAAAATTAGAAACAGAATTCCCCCAACTGTCACACTAGGTTTGGTCACATGTTATGACTTTGGAAATGTGACAAGAGAATTACTAGCAGCAGCCATACACATACACTAAGCAAATCCTAACCAAAACTCACAGAAATGAAAACAGACTAATTAATGAAAGAGAAAAAAAAAAGGAAGAAAATGAGAATTGTAATCTTAAATGCCTTGGCATTATCAAGAATAATATTTTATAGGAATACACTTTGTGTATCAGCCTACACAATTATTATTATCTCTCACAAGTGCATCCCTTATATAAACATAACCGCCACTTGTGCTTTTTGGCAAAACACAAACACAAATTCTCTATTTCTTCTTCTTCTTCTTCTCTGTTTTCCTCTGCCTCTCCCCTGAATTTCTTCTACTCACATTAAAAAAAAAATGAGTGGCCTTAGTTTTAGGAGCTACATACACATGATTCTCATTGCAATTCTGATTTGGTCTTCAAATTTTGAAACCTGCATTGCAAGAAAAGGGAAGCATTGGAGGCACAACAATAGAGATTTCTCATCTTCTCTTATGAAGAAAAAAGGTCATAAGAATTATGGTAATGGTCACAACCACCATAGTGGAGGAGGGTATAAGACAAAGCCTTCACCACCATCACCAAAATCATCACCACCATATAGAAAAAGTCCATCACCACCACCACCAAGTGAAGATATTCCTCAAACTCCTCCACCAAAAGGCTACAATGGTGGCTATTCTTCTTCTTCTACCACCTTCAATGTGCTAGATTTTGGAGCCAAGGGAGATGGAAGTACTGATGATACTAAGGTAATTAAATTATTAACTCTTAAATTTCCCATTAGTCTTAGCAAATGGTTTTAATGTAGCTTGTACTTACAAGTTTGCATATTTTAATGTAGCTTTTGGTTATAACTTATAAGTTAACATGTAATACTAAGAATTTTTCAGTTTATCAATTTTATTCAGTGGAATGCATAGCTATGACATGAAACTTAATGTGAAAGTGAGTTCCAAGGATTTTTATGTTGCTTATGGACTTATGATTATAATTTAAACAAGATTACTAACTAATACTACTACGTGTCCATCACAAAATCAGTTATCATTAGTAATTATATGCAATAATAATCTAACATTTTAAAATTAGTAATTGAACTTTTAAAATGTTGAATTGATGTATAATATTAAAAAATTGTATTAATAATTTTAAAAGATTGAATTATTATATATGATAATTGATACTAACTGAATCAGGGAAATGCACTCATTAGAAAACTTTTTGGTTACAATTTTGGTTTTGGTAATGGCGCCTATGCTAAAACCTTTAATTAATTTATTTTTAATTCTCTAACTTGTTAATAAAGGTTTAATTAATATAATCTAGTCAATTTTATGGTAAAGTAATATATTCCTTTAGTATCATAAAGAAATGTTTTCCTTTCTGTCCTTTCCTGTTTGGTATGTAACCATAGTGATTAATATTAATAATTTGCCATTAAAAAATACTACCAGAGCCACAAGATTTATTATTATTATTTTTTTGATAAACATTATTATTATTATTATTATATTATTTAGATAGTAGAAAGCTGAATAATGAAAATACAATACAGAAAGGTGAAGACACAAGAACAAACCAAAAGGGTTGGACCCACTTAGTAAATGATTCTCGTTACGACAGTTAGGTCACGATTCCTACAATAACTTTTTTATTTTGGAACTCACGTACATATGTACAAACAACACTTACTCCCTACTTTGTAAGGCTAGCCTTTTCCCAATTAAGATATCTCTCTGTCTTCAAAATTTATTAATCCATGCTTCACTATATTACTTAAGATAAATTATACTAAACTCCAATGAATTTTATTGAAATTTATCTTATTTCTTCTATTTATAAAATTTACTTAAGAGTTCTATAAATTTATACAATTATTGTATTAATCTTTTCTTTTTATAATTACACTGACCTTTTATAAACAATGCACTTAAGAAAGTAATGTCATATGAGCAAACAAAAAGACTCCAAATTAAATTTGACCAAATATGATGCATTTAAGAAATTCAATTGCTTGCTCTATAATAAAGAAATAATTAAAACAATCAATATGTTATACATACTGTATATTATATAATATGCATATATTGTACACAATATAATTATAGAGGAGTGATATTGGTACATAGCACAATATTTCTTCATAATTTTTTACTCATTCAGATGTTGACAATTTTTATGGATATGTTGGCAAATGACAAACATATTTATCAAAATTGTCAATATTTGAATGAGTGGAAAAATAGGTGGAATGGTAGTATACTATGTACATTTAGTATTTTTCTATATTATATATTGTGCACACAATATATCACCTATTGCAACATGTGATATATAATGTGTACAACTAATAGTATATTATGTGCATAATATATAATATAGTGTATATATGTACACAATATGTTGAATGTTTGCTAATTTTTGAATTTAGAGAAAATATTTAGGAATTATTTATTGTGGTGGTTGGTAGTGTAATTGAAAAATTGAAAAATGAATGCAGGCATTCGAATCTGCGTGGGGTGAAGCTTGTAAGGTAGAGGCATCAACAATGGTAGTGCCAGCAGATTACGTCTTCTACGTGGGCCCCATCTCATTCTCAGGCCCATACTGTAAACCCAACATCGTCTTTCAGGTAACATTAACACAACCACATAAACAGTCAGAAACCTTTTCAAACCAAACAAGCCTAAATAAATATAACATGTCAAACCATCATGCCCCACATTACACTGTTCATAGGCCCAATATCATTTGGCAAAGAGGACAATTAAATAACATTAAAAATAAACCAACTAGTCAAGTGGTTAGGTCACTTAACCATTTAAAGAGTCCGGGGTTCGATCACGTCTTGTGTATACAACTATATATATTGTTGATCCAGTACAAAAGAAAAATAGCATAAAAAATATGTTTCTCTTTTTCAATTGAGCATTGTGATATAAAAAAAAGTCAAAATAACTAATATAGTATACACAATATATATTACATATTGTATGCAATATGTGATTATATATTACATATAATGCACACCATATATCATATGTTGTAAAGAAAAAAGATATTACCACATGATATATATTATACACAATATGTCATATATGTTGTGGATAATATGTAATACAGACTATATTATATACTATGCACTAATTTATTTACTGTTTTGTCTATTTATAAATTTTCACCTGCTACACATGCCTGTCCCTTTCTTTTTGTTTATGCCTGATAATGTAGCAACCGACACTTGAGTTGTAACAATAAGTGAAGGCTAATAATAATTAAGGTTGTTACCATTTTTGTCAGCTTGATGGCACCATTGTTGCTCCAACAAGCCCCAAAGCTTGGGGTGGAGGATTACTACAATGGCTGGAATTTTCAAAACTGGTTGGAATCACCATTCAAGGAAAAGGTGTCATTGATGGAAGAGGCTCTGTTTGGTGGCAAGACCAACCATATGATAATCCTATAGATGATGAAGAAAAGCTCATTGTTCCATTAAACAAATCACTAGTGAAGCCACCAATGCCAGTAATTTTCATCCTTTTCTAACTCTGCATGTTACTTAACTTCATAGAAATTTATTTATTTATTTATGAGCATTACTATACGTACAATAAAAAAACAGTCAAATCAGTCAACATGTTATATATATGTTGTACACACCATATATCATATATTGTGCATAATATGTAATATACAGTATGCATATTACACATCATATGTTGTGTGCAATCTATCGACTGTTTTGACTGGTTTTCTTGTTGTATACTGACACTTTATGTTTATTTATTTATATTTTTGAACTTGTACTAGGCTAATCATTTGTGTGTCTCTGCAATTGTACCAGATTCAAAGTGAAATGGGAGGGAAAATGCCTTGGACCAAACCAACTGTAAGGACCAGATTATTATACTTTTTGACAGAAACTAATTTGATTCATCATGTGTGGAGACTAGGCTGTGTGATCTTAGAACATAATGATTGTGACTTTTTTTGTTTTTGTGAACAGGCACTAAGGTTCTATGGGAGTTTTAACCCAACTGTCACGGGCATAACAATTCAGAATAGTCCACAATGTCACCTCAAGTTTGATAGCTGCAATGGAGTCTTGGTCCATGATGTTAACGTTTCGTCTCCCGGCGACAGCCCCAACACCGACGGAATTCATCTTCAGAACTCTAAGGATGTACTGATTTATGGCAGCACTCTTGCTTGTGGTAATTAATGTTTCTAACGATTGATATGATGAGTTACTTCACTTTTCTAATTCATTTGAATAACAACACTTTAGGCTAAATTTGAGGATTCAATAATAATAATAATATAGCGAAAGTGTATATAGTATGAAAAGGGACAAAAGGAGCAGCCCGATCTACAAGCATCCCGCGTTACGTAGGATCTGTGGAAGAGCCGCACTCAAAGGGTGTATTATACGCGGCCTAATCTAATAAATACATCAATGACTGTTTTCACACTTTACATTATATAGTATCATTGATTGATATGATATATCATCATATCCTCTAATATGCACTTTTAAGGATCATTAGCTTGCACCTATACTTTGTCCATCAATTTTGTTCTTTCATTTTGAACTTTTGTTTCTATCTATAATTTTGTCCCTTTCCATGGAGTCTTGGAGCAACCGGTTGAGTTTTATATCAATCGCTGATATGATCATCATATCCTCTAATAGTGCACGACATTATCTTATCCTATCCACAGCCAAGTTGGACACAAAACAACAACCAATCTCCAACTCATTGAAAATAAATCATCAGTTACATGACATGTGTCAATCTAAGAAAATAGAAAACCACATTATGCAGATTAAATAGCATGAATGTTTCATAGTTGGCTAAGTGTTGATTTGGAATTTCAACTATTTTGCAGGAGATGATTGTATTTCTATACAAACTGGATGTTCAAATGTGTATGTACACAATGTTAATTGTGGACCAGGGCATGGAATCAGCATAGGAAGTCTAGGAAAGGATAACACCAGAGCCTGTGTCTCAAATATTACTGTCAGAGATGTTAACATCCACAACACAATGAATGGTGTCAGAATCAAAACATGGCAGGTAAAATATGTGCAATGATCAAAATAAGTGTTGCAGATGTTAACTAAAAAAATTGATTTCTTCAGAATTTCAAAATCATTTGATATCAATGATATTGATATAACTTGTTTACCGGATCAAATGCGGAAATTATGGATCACAAATAAGTTCATGGCTGCCTTTGTTATGATTTACATGACAAAAGTGGAAATAAAGACAAAAAGTTATAAAGCCGAGTTTGGTAAAGCTTTGGCTCTTGAAAAGTTACTGATCTCCTTGAACTCTCAAAAAGCTGCTCTTAGAAAGCTATAATAGTACCGTTTGGTAAAATTATACAAAAATTGCTCTCAATAAGCAGAAGTCATCATTATAATGTTTGGTAAAATAGTGTAAAGTGGCTCTCAAGATATTAAATGACCATAATAGACATAATATTAAAAGATATTGTGTAAATGAGGGTCATTTATGTATTTTCATTTTCAGAGAGCCAAAGCTGACTCTGAAAAGCTATTCTTGATGGCTCCCAAGAGCACCACTGCTCTTAAAAGTCAGGAGCAAAAGCAGTCCAACTTTTTGATTTACTAAACGCAAAGTAGGAGCTCCAGCTTTTTGAGAGCAGGAGCACCCCAACGAAAAGTTTTACCAAACTCAGCCTTAGATTAATGTAAACGTAATAGTTTTTGTGATTAATTTTGTGTCTTTCACGTCGTTACTTTTCACGAATACAGAAAATACACAAATTCTCAGTCATGCCTCCGTAACCAAACACCTCATTTCTATGTTTCTGTCTTTGCATTTCCGTCATGTATATCTTATCAAATGCAATTTCAAACCTACAACTGCTTTCTGCATAATGCTTAAGGAAATGAGAATTGCATAATTAAAGTAAACATACATTTATGCAGGGTGGATCAGGTTCAGTGCAAGGAGTACTATTCTCAAATATACAAGTATCAGAAGTTCAACTCCCAATTGTGATAGACCAATTCTATTGTGATAAAAGAACATGCTCAAACCAAACATCAGCTGTTGCTCTAACAGGAATCAACTATGAAAGGATAAAGGGAACTTACACAGTTAAGCCAGTACACTTTGCCTGCAGTGATAGTCTTCCATGTGTGGATGTTTCTTTAACCACAATTGAGTTAGAACCAGTTCAAGAACAATACCACCTATATGATCCTTTCTGCTGGAAGGCTTATGGTGAGCTAAAAACTCCCACAGTCCCCCCAATACCTTGTCTGCAGATCGGAAAGCCGGCAAAAAATCGGATTCAGACAGATCATGATTTTTGTTGATCTTAGAGGTTATCCTCATGAAATTGAAATGGTTAGCCAGTTAGATAAAAAAAGCATTGTATATTCTACAAGTTCTTCTACATTATAGGGAAATTTTCTTCATTAGTAGGGTAATATTGACTTACTATTGTGAGAGTATACTACTACTACTAGTACTAGCCCAGCTTTTAGCAAGAGGCCAAGAATAGTGTGAAATTCAGCCATATAGCTATGGCATATTATTGCCTGAGTGTGAGATATTAATGTATTATATATATATACTAGTTTTAGCATCTAGAGATGCAATTAAAATATCATCAATTATTTAAAAAAAATTCAGAAATTATGAAATTTTTATCAGTGGACAAAACAAGAGTGTACATAACATGCTGCAGAATAAAAAAGATGTGCATTTACAATAACAACAATATTGGATCCAAAGGAAGAACAGGGAAGCCCATGATTTAACTACACATACACATTATTGTAGCTGGATTCAATTTTCTTTGCTGATAGTTCCACTTTTAAAATAAATAAATAAATAAATGGCTTTCTTTTTTTATTTATTTTTTGTCTAAAAAAAAAGCCTTTTATGCATAGTCTCCTCTCTGCCCCGTTTTGACACAGAAAAATGCTCATGGGCCATTTCCTACTTCCTATCCAAAAACTTATAAAACATTTCAATAATCGAGACACTTAACAAAATTTAAATTTTGAGCAAATAACTCTTTTGGTCCTAATCACCATAAAAAAAAAAAAAAACTCTTTTGGTCCTCAAAATTAATATACCAGATAGAATAGTTCTATAGGATACAAAAATAATAATGCTATCTTTTCAAAATTTGATGTAACCAACAAAATATTTCTTGAAGATATGAAAGTGATAATATGGTTTGTAAACAACATGATTAGAATCTTAGAACAACATGATCTCCAAACTTATCCCAAATTTTCAATTTTGGAGTAGCACGTTGTCCAAAATTTTAATCTTAAAAAATTATATTGTCACTTTAATATATCAATGGACTCATATGTTTATTACGTCAAATTTTGATGGGCCTTATAGTAATTTTTTTTACATCTTAAGCGACTATTTTATCTTCACGTTAATTTTAACAAATCAAATGAAGTATTTATTTACTCTTAATTTTTTTTCTAGGGGTGAGTTTGAAATAGCAAATTAATAGAATTGAGTTGGTTTGTAAACAATTTTTTGTGTGTGAAATTTTTATAATAAAAAATAAAATAAATTATAGTTTTTGAAAAATCCTACCTTTATATTTTAAATTTCCTTTAATTTTGGTAAAAATAATTTGGATACTATCTAATTCATTTTATTTTTCACTTTTACTGGCCTCCAAACACACCTTATAGGAATCAAACATTTAAGTACTACAGTTAAATGAAATCAAGTATCGAAAGTTTTAGATAATAATATTTTTTTAGTTAAAATAGTTGAAAAGATTTATTTTAATATTTTTAATTCAAATAATATTTTTAAATATTTTTTAATAGACTGAATAATTTAAATTTAAACTCTTATTTTAAACTATTTTGACGTATATAATTTTGTACACTTGGTGAATTTAATGAACAATAGCCGTATTAATTTAATGAACTGGTTCCTTCCCTCGTTTTCCAGTTAGCTTATCCAAATGCGCCACGACATAATCCAATATCTCTTCATCTTCTTCACCATTGGTGAATACTGAATACCCATTATCACACTCGCTCGCTCCAAATGGAGGAGAAGAACCATCTTGTCCTCCATACTGTTTCTCGGAGGGTTTCTTCTATAGCGAACCACCTCGTTTCCTCTCATCCTCATTACAATCAACTTCAACTTCATTCCACTTCTTCCTACCAACGTGTTCATGGCGATGTTCCCTCCCACGACGTCGATTGGAACGTTGCTTCAGTTGATGATGATTCTCACAAACCCTTCACTGATATCCTTTATGAGAAGGCTGTTGGGGAAGGAATAGCCAAGGTTCTGTTTTTTACTTCTCTTTTTTTTTTTTTTTAATTTTGATTTTTTTGGGGGTTTTGAAAGTTTTGATGGGTAGTTGATTGTTTTTTGGCTTCGTTGTTGGTTGCAGATCAGTATTAATAGGCCTGAGAGAAGGAATGCTTTCAGACCCCAAACGGTTAAGGAGCTTATTCGTGCTTTCAATGATGCCAGGTTTGATAGCTCCATTGGTGTCATCATTCTCACTGGCAAGGTACCTCATACTTCCTTCTTTTTTAAATTCTTACATTTTACCTCATAGCCGAATTAACATTATTCATGATAGAGCGCAATGACGTCGTTTGATCATGTAGCCGACGCCACATAGTGGGATAAGGCTTGTTGTTGTTGTATCTTCTGGAAAATTTAACATGACAAGTTGAGACTTATATGATAAAATGTAGGTACTTGTATTTGGTAAGATATGAGTACTTTAAAAACAATGTCAAATATAATTAGGAGTATCTAAAAGTAGAGAAGTTTTTAGGTGCTCTAAGAGCAAATCAATTTTTGTTTTCTATCACTTTTCAACCACTCATTTTAAAATTAGTTTTCTCTCTCGTACTTTCTAATATGTGTGGCTAGAATTCATCCAGAGCAAGAAAAAACATTTGCTGATATTGGTATGTCGACTAATTTGACCTTGAGACAATATATTACAGGGAGTAGGATCAAGGACAGGTGGTTAATCAAGTCATACAACTGGTTATCATTCACTAGTTTATGTTACTTAATTTACTTACTCTAACCCAACATTATGATTGGACTTAGATTCTTGGGGGAATTTGCCACCCCTTTTGTTAATTATTGTATTGTTTGATTGAAGTCATGTCATCTTTGTTGGTTCTTGTGAGCAAATCGCCAAATTGATAGAAACTGATGTTTCTTAATCATGGTGTTTTCTGATGTTGTTATATGTAAATGACAGTTGGCCATTGTTGTTGTCACTTTGACATGTAATGTTGCACATTTTATGTGCAAAGCAAACCAGTGTGGAAATGATGTTGATGGCACAATGATGTTGTAGGGGACCGAGGCATTTTGTAGTGGTGGTGACCAAGCTCTAAGGACTGCTGATGGTTATTCTGATAATGAAGATATTGGTAGCCTTAATGTATTAGACCTACAGGTATACTATTATTAATTGCTCCCAGATTATTATTTACTTTTTCTTTTTTGAATTGGGTTAATGGAAGGGGTCATCATTATGAATTTTCAAGTTTGCCATTGATTTTGTTGTTTCCATTATTTGTATAACACATTTTTACTTTGTTTTTTCTTTTTCCTTGTCTGTAAAATCCTTTTGCAGGTGCAGATTCGCCGCCTTCCGAAGCCAGTGATTGCAATGGTAATCTCTGTACCTCCATGCACCTTTATTCTTGTTCTGGCTTCCTCAGTTATCATGTAGTCTTAACATCTTCAAAGCATGATTAATAATATGTCATGCATTTCGACTTTTAATGAACTTGACCTTAAACACCATGCCCCCAATTACTAGAAAACAAAAAAAAGAACTTATTTCAAGGTCTGTAACTCTAGGCCACAAAGGTTTCAGTTAATGAAATCATGTCTAGTTTCTGTGTTCTTTGTTATTCTAGTTTTATACATGCAGACTATTTTCCTAACATTAACACAGGTAGCAGGTTATGCTGTTGGAGGAGGGCATATATTGCACATGGTCTGTGATCTAACCATTGCAGCAGATAATGCCATCTTTGGCCAAACTGGTCCTAAGGTGCTTCTATCATTTGCCAAATTCCTTTCAAGACACATACTAATCCAACATATAATAAAATCATAATATGATCTCAATCCTCTTTGTAATAATACTTTATCATGGCTCTGTAATGTCTTCTGTCCCTGTACCTTTGAAAGGTAGGAAGCTTCGATGCTGGCTATGGAAGTTCCATCATGTCCCGATTGGTAAGGATTGAATGTTATTTATTTTACTGATAATTCACCCCAATAATATTGGTCGTACAACAGAAATACGTCCAACTAGTATCCAACGTGTGCTATACATAATATGGAATGTTTGCTATACACCCCAATTATTGAATTCTCACCCCACTACCACTAGTTCTTAGGTAGTGCATTCATATTTTTTTTCTTCTTTTTTGCTGCTTCATTTTAGTATTTTCATTTCAGAAGATAAAAAACTTCTTATTTAAACAGGTTGGTCCAAAAAAAGCTCGCGAAATGTGGTTTCTCACAAGGTTCTACACTGCTGCTGAAGCAGAGAAAATGGGCCTTGTCAATACTGTTGTACCAGTAAGTTCATTTCTAAGGAACTATTGACACTGTAAAACTTATTTATTTCCCCATTTTGTCAATAACAATTTGATGTCATTCTTCAACATTTTATACATTTCATATGAATATGAATTCAAAATACATTAAAAGGAACTAAGAAATAGGAAGCTACTAAAAAGCAAAATAGTACATTGATACCTGCACTAACACCAACATTGTGCTTTTAGTAAAATGTTATTTGTCTTCATTTGGTCCAGCTAGAGAATTTAGAGAAAGAAACAATAAAATGGTGTCGCGAGATACTCAGGAACAGCCCAACCGCGATTCGGGTTCTCAAATCAGCTCTTAATGCAGTGGATGATGGGCATGCTGGACTTCAGGTATATATTCATCTATCAACATTCTATGCTATATACAATAATGCGGGTCGTACAACAGAAATGCGTCCAACTAGTATCCAACATGTGCTATATATAACATGAAATGTGTGCTATATGTATAACACATATTCTATGTTATGTATAGCACACGTTGGATACTAATTTGACATATTTCTGTTATACGACTAACATTATTGATGCTATATATAATTTCTAGAGGAGAAAGATGACTGTTCTGCATGTACAAATATGAAGTTGGTGTTACTTGGTAACTCTTTTTCACCCTTTCCCTTGGTTCATACATGTGCATACACCTGAATTTGTAGGAAATGGCTGGAAATGCAACTCTGATATATTATGGAACTGAAGAAGCTAATGAGGGAAAAACTGCCTATATGCAACGTAGACGCCCTGATTTTTCTAAGTTCCCTAGGCGACCTTAAATTCATCAAATGTATTTTAGGCCAATTGTTATATCATCAATTTGAGCCATGCTTCTCTAATCTGTCTGAGATCTGTAGGGAAGAAATTTGATCTTCAACATCTTTATTCTTGTCCCTAATTTTCTTTTTTCTTGGGTGGGGTTCTAAACTCTCAGTTTTTTTGTCATGCTAGTTATATAGATGAACCACTCAAATAAACGAGATCACAAATTTGCAAACCATTTTTTGGATACTAAATTCTTCAGCTTAAGAAATTGAAGTTTGTTTGTGACCTGGAAGGGATCAAATTATAGTGGTACAAATGATGGCAATGAGAATATCCATTTTAAGTCTCCTTCTCATTTTTCCTCCAAAAGTCTATAAATATGAAGAAATGAAGGAAAATCAGAAGAATGGATTAAATTCTATAAATAGGACGGTGGCAACAGAATCGTGTAAATTACGCAGAAGAGATCTGTCCAATATTTCTAACAGTAGTAAAAAGAAACTTAGATCTAATTCTTTACACCTTTGCTATTTAGTTTTCAAATCAAGTTATCACATGTGCATATGTTTTTTTTTTTTTTTCAAATCTGTAAATCCCAATATAATAAAATTTCTCTTCACATTGCCATGGATTTGGATTTGGATTTGAATTTGATTTGAGGACTAGACGGCAAGAATTTAAAAATTTGAACTCAACTTTTGTCCAATACATAATTATTATTTGCAATAACTTAGCCTAATGTTTTCACAAATCTATGGTCAAATCTGAAAAGGGGAAAATACTTTATACGACCAAACTTAAAGAGGAATAAATTTTAAAGATCGAAATTCTCTTTTTTTACCCAGATTTTACTAGTATTAAATAACCAACCTTTTCACATTTACTCATGTAAAAAATATCAAGTAGTACAAATTATAGAAAACTAACAATTTCTTTTTAAAAAGAGATATTCTTGCATAAAAATTATAAGATTAATTTGGACACACTTTTAATACAAAAAATATTTATATTTCTATCTAATCATATGTTCCAATTATATATATATAGATTTAATTTTCATCCACGACAGTATAAAATTTTTTTACAAAGTCATCAGTCATCCAATCATGTACTGCTACGTCAGTCATGATTGTGTAAAAATATTTTGCACTATCAGTGCATAAAACAATTACAGTAATTGATTGATTCAAACTTCTTATAATGTGACAAAATATTATTAATTACCTACATATAATTTTTTAGATAAATAGAATGTTTAAATTAAAATTAAAAAACAATCAAATATAACCTAGTGATATGTTGATTTTGATCACAAGTTGCGAGTAATTTACTAAAATTTTTCAGATTTTCAGAAAAGGTTAGCCTATGGAAGGTTCCAAAGTCCAAATTACAGGATAGCAATTCAATAATCCTTCTTGTACACTAAAATGCTGCCACCATTAGCCACCCATAATAAATGCATGTGGTTTGTCATTAATATTTTTGTGAGTCTCACCTCAAAAAGTTGTTGGTGGCTGAAAGTGGCTGAAAATAGTGTACATGTAGCATTGTTGATAGCAAAAAAGTCAGATCCAACGATCGAGGGTGGAATGGTGATTTCAACCCATAACACGCAAATATTTCGGGTACCCCTTCGTTCCATTCTCAGCGCTATAAAACCCCCTCACCCCCCTTCGTTTCGCGTTGTTGTAAAGCATTCCCTCTCCTCTTTCTCTCTCTCTTTTCCCATCGTTTCTCTCTCTTCGCTCTCTCGTTCCAGATCCCATAAGGTAACTTCCCTGTTCTCAGATCGCGTTTCCTCTCTCTGTTCCTCATTACTATTCGATTCGAAACCTCCGTGATTTCTCTTTCGAGACTTTGAGTTGCATGAGAATTCCGAGCTTTTGTTTTTGTCGCGAATCGCAGCTGATTTCGAGATCGATTCGGTTTTTGCTTTTTTTTTTTTTTTTTTCAATTTTGCTTAGATGCTTTGTTTTTGTTGTTGTTGTTGTTTTGCATCGTTTGATCTGAGAGTTTCGGGATCGAGATGTTCAGATCCGATTGGGGATTTTTTGAAAATGTCATTCTAATTTAGTAATTTTATTCTGTGCGATCTGTTTCGGTTCTCGCGTAATGGTTATGTGGTGTGATAAATCGAAATGCATGTCGAAGCTTTTGTTGTTTGGTTTGAGATCTGGCAGAATCCAGTGAAACTAGTTTGATTCTCGGACTTCTGTTAACGTATTTGATCCTGGTTATTAGGTTTGCTGGAAGAAAACGGATCCAGTCCTTAGTTTTTATTTATTTCGACGATCTGGTTGAAATTCTGCTTAGAAAATAAACCCAGTTCGTTTAATGCTCAATATAATTTGAAAATGTAGGGATCCACAAGCTGAAGGAGAAATGGGGCTGACATTCACTAAGCTTTTCAGTCGGCTTTTTGCCAAGAAGGAAATGCGAATTCTGATGGTTGGTCTTGATGCAGCTGGTAAGACCACCATCCTCTACAAGCTCAAGCTTGGAGAGATCGTTACTACAATTCCTACCATTGGTAAGTTACCTTGATTTTTTTTTGTTACTGTTGTGTGTTATATATCTCACAATTATTCATCCATAGGTCTATAAATGTGCATACGTATGCATTGTAAGAATCATTTTTATTGTATAGGGCCTCATAATTACTGATACCAGAGGCTGTGATGTCAAATGAGCTTTTAGCTGAATCATTAATTGCTAAATCTTTTAAATTGACCTTGATATTGAAGATTGAAATATCATGTAAATGATTTGGTATGCCCATGGTAGCTGAATGCCTTGCCTTGCCTTTTACTTGATGTGAAATCCGTGTGTTTCATCAACTTCATGTTACATATTGTTGTGTGATTGAGTGAAATTATCATCATGTTACTGTTGTGTTGATGACAATTTATGCTACTGTTATATGTAGTTACGTTTTTATTTCTCATTTATTTCAGGGTTCAATGTGGAGACTGTGGAATACAAGAACATTAGCTTCACTGTCTGGGATGTTGGTGGTCAGGACAAGGTGTGAATTTCGGTTATTATGCACTCTTTAAAATTTCTTGATAAGATGCTTTAAACTTCTCTAAGTTATGTCTTTGAGATCAGTTGCTGAATATTCATGTTTACCTTTGCAGATTCGCCCCTTGTGGAGGCACTACTTCCAGAACACACAAGGTCTCATTTTCGTTGTAGACAGCAATGACAGGGACAGAGTTGCTGAGGCTAGAGATGAGTTGCACAGGATGTTGAATGAGGTATGCAGTTGATTACTGTTTGGCTTGTGTGCCTGGACATTTTTTCTTTCAAATGTGTGTTCAATTTAGATAAAACTGTTTGCCTTGGAATATCTTGATTGGTTAATCTCAGATATTCATTAGACATTTATAACTTTTAAGATGTAATTTTTTCCTTCATTTCAGTTGATATTAGGATCACAGGAACCATAAGGATCGTAATTCGTAACCTTGTGAAATATTTTTTTCTGTTTGTCTTATAAAATATTTCATAATTTCTTACTGGGTTTGGTGGAAAGAGTGAGCTGTTTCAGCTGAATCAATCAGCATTTTTCTGAATCTCTGATTGATTTGACTATGTTGATGATGATATTTGGTTGTTAGTGATGATGTTCACTTGTCCAATGGGCGTCTTACCATGAATGAAAAGGATGAAAACAAGCATTTCTGTTTACAATCATGTTGTAATCAACCTGTTCTTTTACAGGATTGCAAGATCTGTAATAATTCTTGTATTTAATGTGTTACTATGGATGTGTGTCATCATGTGTCTCTTGGAACTAGAAAGAGAAGTAGTTATATGCTGTCTTTTGTTTCACCCTATCATTAGACATGTGGCAATAATCAATTAATCATTAGCATCCACATTCCTTTGCTTCTAGTTCCTGTATCCTTGAGAGATAAAATGACAGGATGTTTGTAATGCCTTATTTTAATTATGTTTCAGGATGAACTGAGAGATGCAGTATTGCTTGTATTTGCTAACAAACAAGATCTTCCTAATGCAATGAATGCTGCTGAAATTACTGACAAGCTGGGTCTCCACTCTCTGAGACAGCGCCACTGGTAAGTTATTTTGGTCATGATGCTGCTCTCTTGTCCAGTATTGGTAGTTATATCCATTTGAAATCTAACATGCTTTTGCTTTTTCCAGGTACATCCAGAGCACTTGTGCAACCTCTGGGGAGGGTCTTTATGAGGGTTTGGACTGGCTCTCCAACAACATAGCCAACAAGGTAGCCATCGATTTCTTTCTTACCTTGTTTACTGTGAAAACTTTAATAGAAAAACTGCATCTTATGCGGATTATCTTTCATGTTATATGGATTTTTGATTTTATGGAAAGTTGGCATTGTGCCATCGTCTGCAATCTATGCTTACACTCGTGTATTTATCTTGATTCGCATTTTCTTCTCCATCATCATCTTGGCATTCTTCGATATATTTGTTTATTGCTTATTTTATTAGTTATCTCAAATTGTACTGAATGCTTTTTCATGATGATTTTTTTTTGCAGGCTTAATGCTTTTTGGGAGTGGCCTTGTGAATTGGTAATTCTGGATGCAGGGGTGAATATTATCTAGTTTGTTTTTTGGTCATCTTCTGAGACAAATTGGATTTTGTGTTGGTGTTATTTTTATGGTTTAGGACAATCTTGGTCACTAAAATTATAGTAGGAATTTGTTTCATGGGATGTCTAAATACTTTTGAGCTTTCTATTGGGTTTGGATTCAATGTTTATAAATGTAATCGACAACAATTCGACGCGCCATCCCATTCTGATTTTTAGTTTATATTTTTGTCATATACCTCTCTCATATCACTATGTTATTGAACGATTCCTTAAAAATGAGTAAACATATCACCTTCGCTTTAATAGATTTATTGATTTGACGTCACTATGTCCACTACTGTTCAACCGTAAGTGACCATTATTCTCCCTCAAAATTCATCAAATTTCCCCTTAATTAGATTAACACACTTGTTTTGACTAAAACTAGTCCCTTGTTTGATCAATTCTCTGAAATTGTGTCTAGTGATTAACCTCTTTAATTTCTTGTATTTTGCAACCTTCTTAATTTCTTTTAAAATTGGTTTTTTTCACATAAATTATTTTAAACATAATTCTATCAAAATCTAAATCGAATGAAGCCTGGTCATTGCTTCCATCTAAAGTTCAATAAGTAGATCATAATGTATACAATAGTCATAGCCTTCAGTACCTGACTTCAGATTTTCAGGAACTGCAAGAAAAACCTTTGCATACCATGAACCAGGTAATAACATCACACAATAATACTATGCCACCATTTGATATGAAATTGCGTTCGAGATTCCGTTTTTATTGTTTGGATCAATGATATTTGAAGGCTGAAAAAAAGGAATGAAAAGAGTGGATAAGAGTCACAGATCATGGTATCAGAGCCTGGATAACCATGTGCTTGGGCTGGGAATAGAACTCAAGATCACTTGGTGAAGCAGGACCTGATATCATGAACGCAGCCACTCCATCCAACACTACCACTTTGTTCAACAAACTTCTGTCTATTAGTAAATAGTAAATAATCCAACTAGCATATGTGATATGCCACGTCGTTTTGTGTTCTTTCTTTATTTGATTTACATTTTTCTTTATCTCACAGCCAAAATATTCATTTTCAAACATTAAAACTAATCGGTAATGGTATATGTACAACAATTATTCATCCAACTAATATCCAACGTGTGCTATATATCATATGTAATGTGTATCATACGTAATATTTGTTATGTATAACACGCAGTACGCATTACACATAGCACACGTTGGATATTGTACAACAACCATTTCCCAAAACTAATTGTCTAACCATATTTTCCGGGTTTATTTGCTTTACAACTTAATAGACTAAGATTGGTTTACAAAATAGTAATGTTACATGTACATTAAAAGTAACACTAAATTAGTCATTAATATAAAAATTAATGTTGGATTGAGTTAGAATATAAGTTGAATTGAATAGATATAAATGTTAAATTGTATTCAAAATGAATTGAGTGTCTAATTTAATATCAGATTTGAGTGTACATGAAGTATTTTACTTTTAAAATTAAACTAATTTTTTTATTTACCTGAAATGTAGTGTGTAAATAAATAATTTACTTGAAGAACCAAATCTTGTTTACTAAAATTAAGAATGACTGAAAGCATAGAGAGTAGAAACCATATGAGAAGTATCTACTTTGGTTATTATAATATTTTACTTTTGGTAGTTATAATATTTTACTTTTATATATATATATATATATATATATTGAAATTTTAAAATTTGAAGTAAAAAATATAAATATTTAAAAATAAAAGTAATAATTGAGAGCATGAATCGGACGAATATGACTGCTGTGTTAACGTGTTATTGTTTCATTGGCATATAAAAACAAAAACAAATATGCATATCAAACTTGGCACGTGTTGTTTATATATATCCCTTTGGGTGTCCCATTCGATTTATTTTATCTATCAAGTATTGCAAATTTGACGTTGACTCTTTTGTTAAAGAGATAATCCCTATTCCCTAACTTAATTATCATTTTAATTAAGATTCAAATATAATGTGTTGGGATTATGCGGTGGGATGTGTTCCATAGATAAACTCGTATAAAAATAAATATAAATATGAGAAAAGTATCAATGGATTAAAATTAACATAAAAATTGATGTTTTAAATTTAAAAAGATAAATTTAATTTTGATGTACTAATAATATAAAGATATTTTACATGGTCTTTCAATTAAAATATTTTATTTATATGATTTTTTATATGTATTACTTATTAAACTTCACATATTTCACAAAACTCTACAAATTAATATACAAATCTTAAAATGCACATATTATATACACATTTTGATAAGATATATAAAATAAAGTTAATTACTATCCGATTGATATGAGTCAATTTTTCTAACATACTGATTATGTAAGATTTAATTATAAAATAATTTTAGTAGGTTTTCCTTAATAATGATCTATTTAATCATAAATACTGATTCATTAAATATAGAGTTTAATTATGATATACTAATCTTATCTATTAATTTGTGATATTTTTTAGTTAAGGAATGATTAAGTTTAATTATTTTAGACGGATCGTAATGAAATTCTTAAATATATATGATAAATAATTTTTTAATGAAAATAACAATAAAACAAAACAGAAAAGCAAATTTGCCGTGAAAGATTAGAAAGAGAAGTGAAGAATCTTCCATTTATGATTTCAAATGAACGAAGAAGTTGAAAAATGCATCGCGTCCTACCCTATCCCCTAATTCCATCTACTTCCCCTCTTTTCTTCTTTCTGCGCAGTAAATGAACCTTTTTTCTTTCTTTATTCGTGGGTATTATCGTTAATAGTTAATTCCATTATTTATTATCATTATCACAATTGGACCAGCGAAAGTTCAACCACTTTTCTGTTAATTCCAAAACAAACAAAAAAAATGTGTGCAAATTCTGCAATTTCATATGCTTAGAGAGATGGAACACAAGTTAGGATCAGTCACATAAGGAATATACGTACCCATTTATTTATTTATTCATTCATTCATTATTTGTACTTGTGATACATATATATACATCATTCTGCTGAGAATTGCAGAGAGTGAATCACAGAAAATATGGATCCCAGAGGTGTTGAAGCTGGAGCTAATTCGGATCAGAGCCAACAAGATCATGTGTATCATCTTGCTTTGGATATTGGGGGTAAGTTTCAAAATTTTCTATGGACTCTTCTGTTGTAATTTTCTGTTTTTTTCTATGTATGTTGTATTTTTTTTTATAATGTTCTGTATAATTTCTCTTGCAATTTTATGGGGTGCACTCGTTTATGGGAAAGTTTCTAACTTTAGTGAAAGTTTCTCATTTTTTTGGATTGCTGGTTGTAATGGTTGTGACATAATTCTTGGTTTTTATCTTTCTGTTGTGGTTGGTTGCTGAAGTATGTTTGTATTCTCTAATCATACGAGTCACTTGAGTAGAAGATCACTTGAATTTCCTGGAGATTGTTGTTTTTCTTTGCAACCCAGTTTGCTGTTCAAACATTTAAATGCGCAAGTTAATTTTCTGAAGTTCATTTGTAGCAGCCCATGTTTGCCTTGAATCGGAATTAGTACTTTCAGTGATGAGAGTGAGATTGTGAGAATGATGGTACTTCATGACATTTTGAACATTCTGGAGGGATGATGGTTATGTAATTTGCATTGCCGTCACTTTGATTGAAAATTAAACTATCACCAAATTTGTTAGAATTCTGTTTAATTTTGGTGATTTCTGAAGAAAACTTCAGCTTCCACGTCAACTGCCTCTTTCCTGAAATAATTTTGTCTATCTGTTGACAGGTTCTCTGGCTAAACTAGTTTACTTCACGAAAAATGATGATCATTGCATTGATGGTGAGGAGAAGATATCTCATGAAAAGGCGTTGGGGAAATCTAATGGCAGTAGGAACTGTCCTGTTCTTAATGGGAGGCTCAATTTTAAGAAGTTTGAAACAAGCAAGATTAATGATTGTTTAGATTTTATCAAGACAATGAAACTTCATCTCGGAGGTAATCAGCAGCAAGAAAATCCTGGAAGCCAGACGATAGCTATTAAGGTAATCAAACTAAAAAGTATGGGAAGGTCATTTTTTAAAGAATTTGCTCCTATGGCTATATCCCTCTTTGATTTTTTCAGATATGTGTTCTGATAAAAATCTAAAGATTCTACCTGAGCTAGTATCAATTCTAGTTTGCCTGTGATATATTTCGAAAGAAATTCTATTCCTTGCACTCTGTTTTTCCCATGACCAATGTACATATAATTCCTATAAGCTGATTTAAAATTGAAAGAAAATCAATAAATCAATAGCTCCAGTAGGTAAATATACACACACACACATGTACAAGCTTAGACAGACATTTCAAATGAAAAATATTTGATTTGATACATAATAATTACTTAGTCTTAAGGCACTCAAATCTGTATAATATATTAATTACGGATCAAATTCTATTGATGAAGGCCACAGGTGGTGGTGCGTATAAATATGCAGACCTCTTCAAGGAAAAGCTCGGGGTCACTCTTGACAAGGAAGATGAAATGGATTGTCTTGTTGCGGGAGCAAATTTTCTTCTTGAGGTAGGATCCTAATAATGGATACTAATTCTGGTATTATGTTGATACAAAACAAGCATCCTCTTATTTCTAATATCAATATCAAATAAGTTTAGATTCATATTCGGTTTTCCAATCCATTATAGGTGCTTGATAGGAAATACTTGAATTTGCTTTTTGTTGTTGTTTTGGTTTGTAAAGGGGACTTTGCTCTGTCACTGTCTTTTCAGTTTGCTATACACTGGTTGTTTGGCTTTCTTCTCTTGCACCTTAATTTCCCAACAGAAAATCTCACCCCTGTCTTGTTTGCTCTTCTTTTGGTAGGTGGTCCACCAGGAAGCATTTACCTATATGGGTGATCAAAAGCAATTTGTGCAGATTGACCAGAATGACCTTTATCCCTATCTTCTTGTTAATATTGGGTCTGGTGTTGGCATGATCAAGGTAGTTTATAATGCAAGCTATAATTATTTGCTCCATTCTTTCAACTTCCAAATATTTTATAATTTTTAAGCAATTCAAATAGTCTTTTATTCTTTTCACATAGGTGGAAGGAGATGGAAAGTTTGAGAGAGTTAGTGGAACAAGTATAGGTGGAGGCACTTTCTGGGGTTTAGGAAAGCTTTTAACCAAGTGCAAGAGGTTAGTTTTTGTTTTTATTTTATTTTATTTTTTGTATGGTGTAATTCTATATGATGTCATTTGATCCAAATAGCCGACCCACATAGTGGGATAAGGCTTGTTGTTGTTGGTGGTGTAATTCTTTATTGAGATCTATATAGACTTGAAATGATTGCTGATAATCTGCTTTCTACTTCAGTTTTGATGAGTTGCTCGACTTAAGTTACCGGGGGAACAACAGAGCGGTAGATATGCTTGTTGGGGATATTTATGGTGGAATGGACTACTCAAAGGTATGGCTAGTGAAAGTTTTTCCTTTTTCCTCTTTAAAATGACCAGACAGCCATTCGTTTGTTGCCATTTTTTGAAGAAACTTTTGCAATACTTGTTTCTTTCAAATGAAGAATTTTCTAGTTATTCTTAGACTATTTCCTTTGATTGATAACAGATAGGTCTTGCATCAACTGCTATAGCATCTAGTTTCGGAAGGGCAATTTCTGATAATAAGGAGCGTGAAGATTACAAACCTGAAGATATCGCTCGATCTCTTCTAAGAATGATATCAAATAATATTGGACAGGTACGTTGTGTACCGGAGATTATTAGTTAGATGAACTACCTTGCACTACATGACATAACCAAGCAATGCTACATCATAGAACTACCTTGCACTACATGACATAACCAAGCAATGCTACATCATATGTACTTTTGTATGTATAATGTATCAGTGAACATTTAACATAAGTTCATGCTGTATTCATCTCAGGTTCCAGAAATGAAATAGATTTGAGTTTGACCTCTACTTGGTTTTCGTTTGTTGCTTGCTTACAGATCTCTTACTTAACTGCCCTTCGATACGGGCTGAAAAGAATATTTTTTGGTGGATTTTTTATTCGGAGGCATCCTTTTACAATGGATACATTATCCGTTGCAGTTAATTTCTGGTAAGTTTGAGGAATTACGTGAGGAACATTGACTTGTCCAACATATTGCGAATGATCAAAGAGAAAATTATTTCCAACATTCTGGAAAACACAACTATTTCCTAAGGTTTTTCATGCAATGAATCAGCTTTGATTCCCACTTCCTTCTGTCATAGTTACCAGAAAAAGAGATATATTTTATTTTTTTCATTTAAATTTATTCAGGTCTAAGGGAGAGGCAAAAGCAATGTTTTTGCGGCATGAAGGGTTTCTTGGAGCTGTTGGTGCTTTCATGAGCAGTGATAAGCATGGCCTCAAGGAGCTATTGGTGAACAAATTGATGCAACAAACTCCCAGAAAATTGTCCTTTGCTTTGGATAAAACACAAGGTCCACTTGATGGGGAATTAATAAATGGAGATGAAAGTATAGAGTGTAGTGTCTATTCTGCTTAGATTTGGCAATCCTTAGTTGCTTGCATCACTTGTATCTGTTGTGACATGCTATAATTTGATTCTGTAAAATGGTCAGAAGTTTTAGTTTTAGTCGAACATAGGAAATTGGTATAACTACTTATTAGTTAATGTCTTCATCTTACACTTTCACTCAGGTCCTTGTCACTCATCTAATGAGATCCCTTTGTCACTTTCCCTTTACTCTATCTTGGATAATGTTTTAGTGTGAATTTTTTAATGAGGATTTGCTTTTAAGCATTCATTAAGCTATTAAGTATTTACTGAATAAAAATATTACTATACTATATTTTAGTTGTCTCCTCTGGAATTTTAAGACATCTTGTAGTCATAAGTATGGAAAATTGTACATTACTTTCTCTTATGTGATCTTCCACTATTCATTCCTTTATGTCATATGTCATATTTGGGTTCTGTCTTTCTAATAATTGGTAGACAAAATCATGTAATTTCAATATGAGATGATTCATTTCCTGGATACATCAACTAAGATACACAAAAGATTATTCAGCTGGAATGCAATATGCTGAAAATTGGTGACCTTATGCTATGTAATAAGATGATACAATAAATCCCTTTAAAGTAAACTGAAACACTATGGAACAATCTAGTCTAGATAGATTATTACAAATATATATATTTGATACAGGAAAAAATTGAAAATCATTTAGCTGTCAACAATCTTCTTCTGTTCTGCTTGGCATTTTTTCTATGTAAAATCCATCTTTCTTTAATGTCTTTAGTGTTAGCAACCAGGTCTACACTTTTACCATGTTTTCCCTGAATCTCCCCATTAGACTTGTTAGCTTCATCTCCTCTGATTCTGGCAGCTTCTGCAAGCAAATCATTGATAAGCATCTCAGTTGTCCGCGATGTGATTCCCCTCAAATACCATGATATGGGAGGGGGAGGGACAATGGCTGGCTGAAGTATTTGTTCAAGGGTCACTTTGGACCCAATTCTTCCTTTGCCTCTTGTACATGCTTTGTAATCTTCCTTTGTCAGGGGTTTGAAGGGAAAGCAGGTTGATTCATCAACAAATAAAGGTTCTACCCTCCAACAACCTTCAAATTTTTTCATGAATCCTGTCTTGATTTGCTTGAACTTCATCTGACACAAAATTATATAGCAGTATGTAAGACATGCATCCTTTGTTGGATGAAACATGAATGTGTAAGATTCAATCCTTCTTTGGATGTAACACATGGAATTTGTCTATTATCTAAAGGGTATATTACACTAACCTCCCCTGAAGTTTGATGAAATTAACTTCATCTCCCTTCTATTTATAAAGTTTACTTAGAAAGACCTAGTTAATGAAATTATTTCATCGACCACCCCTAACATTTATGCTGACCTTCCCTCTATTGCACTTGAACAATGCATTTAGGGGAGGTATGTGACCGCTGGACTAATCGAGAGGAGTTGACGGAATTTCATCAAATCTCAGTGGAAGTGAATGTAATTAACCTATTCTAAAAGAGATATAGATCCTTACAGAGTGGTCTTTTCTGTTTTGATCTACCAAAACATTAATGGCTATAGTCCCGGACCACCATAGAAATCTCCATATGGCAGCTTGCTCGAGTTGAACCACTTGCCTATGACCCTCATCAACCAAAACTTCCCTGGATATCACTTCCTGACCAAGAACAACATTACAAAGTCAAATTGCAGAAATTCGGTGAGATTGCTAAAAAATGTAGCTGATGCTTAATACAAGCTAGAAGTTTCAAAACCTATTGACTCATAAAAACAAAGAATGTTTCATAAATGACAGTCTTCAATCTTTTTGAAACTAGAAAACACTTTTTCCTGAAGAAAGTTGTAAGTTGTAACTAAACACACAATGAACAGAATAATGGATGATTGCAATCACATACTTTGATATTTTTGAAAACTCTTCTATTATCAGGATCTATCACTATATTATATACTGCATCAGGGGGCAAACCAACATCAACTTCCACATTCAGGTTGCAAAGAGAGCCTTTTGGAACAGTCACCTGCCAAAACAGAACATCATGGACATTTCCATGTTTATTTCAATTCTCCAAATCCATAAAAGAGAAATTTTCCAAAGAAAATCACAGTTTCCCATCTAGCTTCGCCTCACCTTGATTTCCGGTGGCTTATCAACCCAAGAAGGATTTTCTCTCCAAGCTTGCAGTTGCTCATTAAGTTCAGCTTCAGAAGCAATAAAAGACTCATTCCCATTTTTATGAACAGATCTCAACAAATCCATTCCATCCCTTTTTGCCAATCTACTCAGCTGTGACTGTAGTCAGAAAATAATTAGTAAACATGAAAATCCATGTTCCTAATAAATCTTAAGCCCTAAAATAAGTGATTGACCTACCTTAAGAACATTTTGAAGCTTGTTGGGTAGTTGCACAAAAAAAGTAGATATAGCAGGATCCAGTCCCCTGGGGAACCCACCTTTTTCATTCTTCCTAACATTTAGGCTGAACTTTCTCACCTCTGGCTCACCCATGATAATAACCTAGAAAATTTCCAAAATAGTTTAGCACTTTAGCCAGTTCATATTATATAAATACTTAGTATTTTCTTAATTTCACTTGAAAGTCTCTAAATTACTCAGATATATAAGATTCTACAATAAAGTTCCCAACTTGATGGAGGCAAGGTAATAAAGATAAGAACTTTCTGAATCTAGCTTTCGATTAGCAACAAGATAACAAAGCAAACTAGGCATGTTGAACTCAACCCAAATATTGAACAAACATGACCCATCATAAAAACACCCTATAAAAGCTAACAGGTGCAAAGAGATAAACAACAGAATTGATTAGAGTTGATTTTAAACCCCCAAAATCAGTTCTCCCAGTTTTGTGTTGTTTAGTTTCTATAGTTTTCTAGCATCTAGAATTGATTATGAAATAAGTGATTTTTTATTTACTTTTTACTAGAATTATTTTGAGAGGAACTATCAGATATAAATGCACTTTACTCTAAAATCAATTCTACAAATGAAAAACATTCTGCTATTAAAATCTTACAGTGATTCATTTGTGAACTAATGAAATGAATAAAGCTGATTTTGCAGAGAAAATTCAAAGCAAACTTACAGAAGGGTCAGAAGTCAGAACAGTGATCACCCCAACAAGGGTATATTCCAATGAGGTAAGCCCAGATCTTAGCTTGGAAATTGGAAATGGAAAATGGTTTATTCCATTAAATACTTCTCTTTTCCCTATTATATCTTGTGTTTATGAAAAGTATGCATTGTTGGGGAAAAGGAAAAAGGATAAGCAGAAACAACTAACACGTGCATAACATGAATGTACTAGTTTGTATGACAAACAAAACAAGACCCACAAAACAGGAGTTTTCACATTTTCATGATAAATAGCTGGTTTGGTCTTTCCATGTAATGTATATAAGCCATTATCTTCTTTTTCTTCAATTTGTGTTTTAGACCACTCATTTACTTCTTTTATGATTGTGTTGACCGTTCTCCTTATTTTGACCTAAAACAGTTGACTTGTTTTTGTGTTTTTGGTCAGAAACTGGGCCTAGGCCCAAAATAACTTCATTTAGAATAATAATTTTTAAATTGGACAGTGCATAGCCATATGTTATGCATGTTTCATGCAAGAAATTCTTTACATTCACATGGCTCCTTGCATATTTTCCAATTCCATATGACTGACTATCTTTTTGTTATGTAATATATTTTGGCTTTCCATTAGCCATCTTTGTTGACCCAAAAAGAAAGAAGAAAGGATAAAAAGGAAGGCATTATTTGGGATAGGCATAGGCATAGAATCTGTATCTTTATGGGATAATTAAAAAATTTAACATAGCCTATGCCTGTCAAGGATGCCATTAATTTATAAAATGGAAAAGGATTCTTGAATTCCATGATCTTCATTGAGTTCAAACAAATGTAAGATTAGTTTCTTGTTATCTGGCTGTGTAAATAAAATGAATGACTACTGCAGGAAGTTTAACTTCATCCAGAAATGCATTTAGAAGTTCTAGAAGGCCAAATAATTTGGTTCATAGTTTTGATTAAAATCAGTGCATGATAGGAATAAACTGTCTGAGAAATAAATGCCAACCAGCTTGCCCTCAAAGAATAGGATTTAAGAGCTTAATTTAAGAGTTGGTGAGTTGTTGAGTGTATATAATTTAAGAGCTTCTTAAATGATGATGTTCTTGAGATTGTTTACCAAGATTAGACCTTTTTTATGTCCCAGCCTTGCAGGACCAAAGAATAGGATCAAATCACCAAATATACAAAAGACAACAATTCTTAGATATATATGCAAATCACCATTGACATTCCATGATAAAACAAAAACAAAAGATCAACATTCACATCACAACATACAAAATTCAATTCAAATTATTCTTCATAACTCACAAGATACAATAATATACCACCTCATGCAAATGGCTAATAAACAGCAATCACAAAAGTCTTTTATGACAAGCAGATTTCAGGCTTTCTTGCAGACATCTCCATCACAAACCCATCCATCTTTGGCCTTCTCTTCTTCTTCCTTGGCATTATCATCTTTACCTTCTTTCTCATCTTTGTCTTCTTTCTCCTCCAATGCACATTTTGGATGGAGATCAAAGTCACAGTCATCACAAAAGTATGACCATGAACGTCCCTCTTCTTCACAAACATCACAGTAGTAAACCCTCCGGCGAGTCAACACCAGCTCATGCTCATGTGCCTCATGATTCACCTTCTCAGGCCACCCCTTTGCAGTCTCTTCAGCTTCTGCCTCTAATTCTTTAATCCTCTCATCAGTAAAAGGATAAGCATCTGCCCCATGAAACGCAATTAGGTCTCGAGCTTCTTTTGTGACGGTTTGGCCGCTTGATCCAATAACCACATTCATTTGGATTTCGGACACCTTGAATTTGCGACTCAGGGATGCCTTCCTTGAGTCACCAAAGGGGAGAGCCAACCATGGCATTCCTCCAAAGAATTCGTCAAAGGCGGCTTGATCCTGGTCGCTCGAGATGAAAATGACTTCAAATGCACTGTCCTTTTCCTTGATCTTATGGTATGCATCAATGAGTTTTGGAAGGAATGCACAGCATGGAGGACACCAATGTACCGAGAAGTATAGGAGAATGGTTTTCCCCACTAACTCCGACACTGGAACCTGAAATGGGAATGAATCCTATTTATCAATGTCACAGCAAAAAAGATATAAGGAAATGAGAGAAGGAGGGACAGTAAAATGCTACAAATGATAAATCAAAATTTTACCTTCACCCCATCTTTCCCAATGACATAATCTTGATCACCAGATACCAAAATTGACTCAAGGGTTTGAGCTGCCTCCCTCGCCTTTTCTATCTCCCCTAGCTCAGCAAATTTTTCAGGAGTGAAAGGGTATGCAGCAACCCCATGATCCTCAATAGCCTCAGCAACATCAGAATGAAGAGTTTCTCCATCTGGTCCAATAATAACCAAAGTGGGGAGAGTTGAGAGCTCAAGGTACCGAGCCAGCTTCCCACAGTTCTTATCCTTGAAAGGCAAAGATAACCAAGGCACACTTTTTAAACCTTGCTTGAAGGATTCTTCTTCATCATCAAGGGGTATCATCACAACCTCAAAGTTCTCCCCCTTTGTCTTCAGTTTTTCATAAACCTCCACAAGCTTTGGAGTAAACTCAGCAGATAATTTGTATGAATTTACCGAGAAATAAAGACCAACTGTCTTGCCCTCAAGCTCAGAGACAGGTATCTGCATGTACACCAAAGGGAAATTCATATTTGGAAGCATACAATATTTTTGAGGCAAACCACCAAACATTAACTAATGGAAACTGCTCTCTCATACAAAGAAGGAGAGTAAAAGTTAGTAAGCTTACTTCTTTTTCATCAGAAGATATCACAAAGTCACGAGAAGGAGACACCAGGAGTGATCTCAAGGATTGATTCCTCCTAGCTTCCTCTTCTTGATCTTTCAACTCTTGGATCCTCGCCGACGTATAACGATACGCTTCAACTCCATGTTCATTGATAACCTCAACTCCATCTCCGGTGACAACCTTGCCAGTTTCATCAAGAAGTACAAGATGGGGAATTCCCCTTACTTCAAACAGACCATCAAGACGATTGCGTGTGTCTGAATCAGAAAATGGAATGGCAAGCCATGGCATCTTGGAAAAGTAACCTTTGAAAGACTCATCATCTTCATCAGCAGTGATAAAAACTATCTCAAAGTCACCTTTTGGAGCGACTTGATCATACACCTCCACCAAAGATGGGGTGAATCTTCGGCACGGGCAGCACCAGGATGCTGAAAAATACAAACCAAGTTTCTTCCCCTTCAAGCTGTCAATTTTAACCTGCAAATTTCGAAAAATGGAGAAATGAATTCTAATGGAAGGGAATGAAATGGAATCATCATGTCTACTATCATATCATATTTTTGGATGATCAATAACTATTCCTTTCAACAAAATTCTCATTTCACATTTTCAAGTTGAAACTTGAGGATTCAAATTCAATCAAACTCAATCATAAATTTTCCCAGTAATTAGCCAATCTTTTTCAATCATAAATTTTCACACTTTCATGGGCCATTCTCAAAAGGAAGAAAAAAAAAATAGTCAACTCAATAATATATCAATCCTTTGCCTCTCCCCTCCAATCATAAAAGAATACCAAATTAACAAAATCTGAACAAAACAATATACAAAATCTGCTACAGATATAATAAACCGGAATCTCGAAATGATATCAAAGCCACAAAACATCAAAAAATTCAAGTCTTAACAAACATTTGGCAAAATGGGTTCACCAATCACCCCATAAATTAACAAACTTTAACGTTTTTCCACTGTAAAACCAAAGCAGGGTCGATTAAAAGCAAAGCAAACGAAACAGCGATAAAAAGGAAAACAGAGACTTCAGATAACGAACGAAAGATTAGATGAGGAGTTTCAGAAGGAGGAGTACCTGATCGCCGTTGTTCCGAACAAGGAAGTCCCTGTCGGGGGAAGAGAGGAGTGATTGAAGGTCGTGGGTAGTAGAATCAGCAGAATCTTCCATGGCAATAGCTAGCGAGTGAAGGAAGTGAGTAGTGGGAGTTGTGCAAAGCAACGAGAGAGGGAAGAGGGTATTTATAGCATTTACTATTAAAGTAAAGAACAAAAGGAATCCAAACTATTAAAGCTTTCTAAAAAATTTTTGCCCAAATTTTGTTGGCGAATACTTCGGTGTTGCTGTTTTCTAGTCTTTGATGTTGTGATTTAGGGTTGTATTTGGTTTTTGTGCGTCAAATTGTGGACGACAGAACAAATCGGAGCAGCAGCTTTTTTGGCACGGGGGAGAGAAAGAAGTCGGTTCCGTTGAAGCTCATTCTTGCAGCGACGGATTACGGCGAGTTGCACACTTACCATTTCAAACCACTGTAGTTTTCCCCCAAACAGTCGCATCAAAGAAGTTGATGCAATTTTAAGCGTCTCTCCAACCGCTTACTCTGCCTATTGCAGATCGCCCTCCACCGTCGCTGCAATTAATGTCCGCTTCAAGTAACCCGAATTGATCCTCCAAACCAAGCCACCTCTAAGTTGCTGCTACTCTACAATTTTAGCCATCCTCCGAACATCTTACTCCCCCTGTCATGTCATGGGAAACGTCCTTAGCCATCGCTGCAAGAACGAGACTCAAAGGGAGCCACTTCTTGCTCCATAGCACAGACCCTGCTGATGCTGGAAATCTAGTTCACTCTTTTCTTTTGTTTTTTCAATTTTATTTTGTTCAAAAATATCAGCCACCAAAATTCCAAAAATACCCTTATTAAGTTTGGACCTCTCCGTACCTAGAACCATACACGTGTTGCAGTGGCGTTTGATGGACAAAAACACAACACCAAAGCCTAGAAAACAGCAACACCGAAGTATTCGCCAATTTTGTTTTGTACTAATTTATTTGTCCGGGTAAACAAAATTATACTATGCCAATGACCATTATTTCAAATGGCACCTCGCTTGGTCCAAGTGACTAAGGAGTTTGTTAGTCTAGGGTCAAGGGTTCTATCTCTATATGGCTATATGTTTATCCTTTTCCCAATTCCCCCTAGCTCCACTAGGAGCTTCTTATAAATCAAAAAAAAAATTATACTATGAATTTAATTTCAATTCATTGTGTGTAAAGTAATTTTACACTGACATCTAATCATGAATTGATACATCAGTAAAAGTATTTAACTCGATCTCCCACTAACTAAAAAGTTACACAAATCAATGAATGTGTTTGGCCGACAGTGTAAAATTTGACACTGTCAGTGCATCATAATTAAACTCTCATAGTATATAAAAAAAGAGTTGAAGTTTAATTTTAATATACTAATAATATAAAATAGTTTACATGATTATTAAATCAAAATTTTTTATTTCTATAATTTTTTAATTGATAGATGACTTATGTGTTAATAAATAGTTAATTGTCCGTCACTGTATAAATATTAAATCCGAAAAACTACTTGCACTTTAAATTTAAAAAGAAATTTACTTCTTTTTAAATCCGAAAGGTGATCTCCGTAGGAGATAGGGATTAGTCGTTCGCTATCAGCCGACGGATACCCGAGGGGGAAAACCCATAAAATAATGAGCTATTATGTTCTTTTTCTTCAATTTGTGTTTTAGACCATTCATTTACTTCTCTTATGATTGTGTTGACTGTTCTCCTTATTTTGACCTAAAAAAGTTGACTTATTTTTGTGTTTTTGGTCAGAAACTGGGCCTAGGCCCAAAATAACTTTATTTAGAATAATAATTTTTAAATTGTTATACATGTAGAATAAAAAAAAAAAAGTTGTTATGCATGTTTCATGCAAGAAATGCTTTACATTCACATGGCTCCTTGCATATTTTCCAATTCCATATGACTGTCTATCTTTTTGTTATGTAATAATTTTGGCTTTCCATTAGCCATCTTTGTTGACCCAAAAAGAAGAAAGGATAAAAGGGAAGACATTATTTGGGATAGGCATAGGCATAGAATCTTTATCTTTATGGGATAATTAAAAATGTTAACATAGCCTATGCCTGTCAAGGATGCCATTAATTTATAACATGCAAAAGGATTCTTGGATTCCATGATCTTCATTGAGTTCAAACAAATGTATGATTAGTTTCTTGTTATTTGGCTGTGTAAATACAATGAATGACTACTGCAGGAAGTTCAACTTCATCCAGAAATGCATTTAGAAGTTCTAGAAGGCCAAATCATTTGGTTCATAGTTTTGATTAAAATCAGTGCATGATAGGAATAAACTGTCTGAGAAATAAAGGCCAACCAGCTTGCCCTCAAAGAATAGGATTTAAGAGCTTAATTTAAGAGTTGGTGAGTTGTTGAGTGTATATAATTGAAGAGCTCAAATGATGATGCTCTTGAGATTACCAAGATTAGACCTTTTTTATGTCCCACCCTTGCAGGACCAAAGAATAGGATCAAATCACCAAATATACAAAAGACAACAATTCTTAGATATATATGCAAATCACCATTCATATTCCCTGATAAAACAAAAACAAAAGATCAACATTCACATCACAACATACAAAATTCAATTCAAATTATTCTTCATAACTCACAAGATACAATAATATACCACCTCATGCAAATGGCTAATAAACAGCAATCACAAAAGTCTTTTATGACAAGCAGATTTCAGGCTTTCTTGCAGACATCTCCATCACAAACCCATCCATCTTTGGCCTTCTCTTCTTCTTCCTTGGCATCATCATCTTTTCCTTCTTTCTCATCTTTGTCTTCTTTCTCCTCCAATGCACATTTTGGATGGAGATCAAAGTCACATTCATCACAAAAGTATGACCATGAATGTCCCTCTTCTTCACAAACATCACAGTAGTAAACCTTCCGGCGAGTCAACACCAGCTCATGCTCATGTGCCTCATGATTCACCTTCTCAGGCCACCCCTTTGCAGTCTCTTCAGCTTCTGCCTCTAATTCTTTAATCCTCTCATCAGTAAAAGGATAAGCATCTGCCCCATGAACCGCAACTAGGTCTCGAGCTTCTTTTGTGACGGTTTGGCCGCTTGATCCAATGGCCACGAGCATGGGGATTCCGGACACCTTGAATTTGCGACTTAGGGATGCCTTCCTTGAGTCACCAAAGGGGAGAGCCAACCATGGCATTCCTCCAAAGAATTCGTCAAAGGCGGCTTGATCCTGGTCACTTGAGATGAAAATGACTTCAAATGCATTGTCCTTTTCCTTGATCTTATGGTATGCATCAATGAGTTTTGGAAGGAATGCACGGCATGGAGGACACCAATGAGCCGAGAAGTATAGGAGAATGGTTTTCCCCACTAACTCCGACACTGGAACCTGAAATGGGAATGAATCCTATTTATCAATGTCACAAGCAAAAAAGATATAAGGAAATGAGAGAAGGAGGGACAGTAAAATGCTAAAAATGATAGATCAAAATTTTACCTTCTCCCCATCTTTCTCAATGACATAATCTTGATCACCAGATACCAAAATTGACTCAAGGGTTTGAGCTGCCTCCCTCACCTTTTCTATCTCCTCTAGCTCAGCAAACTTTTCAGGAGTGAAAGGGTATGCAGCAACCCCATGATCCTCAATAGCCTCAGCAACATTAGAATGAAGAGTTTTTCCATCTGGTCCAATAATAACCAAAGTGGGGAGAGTTGAGAGCTCAAGGTACCGAGCCAGCTTCCCACAGTTCTTATCCTTGAAAGGCAAAGATAACCAAGGCACACTTTTTAAACCTTGCTTGAAGGATTCTTCTTCATCATCAAGGGGTATCATCACAACCTCAAAGTTCTCCCCCTTTGTCTTCAGTTTTTCATAAACCTCCACAAGCTTTGGAGTAAACTCAGCGGATAATTTGTATGAACTTACCGAGAAATAAAGACCAACTGTCTTGCCCTCAAGCTCGGAGACAGGTATCTGCATGTACACCAAAGGGAAATTCATATTTGGAAGCATACAATATTTTTGAGGCAAACCACCAAACATTAACTAAAGGAAACTGCTATCTCATACAAAGAAAGAGAGTAAAAGTTAGTAAGCTTACTTCTTTTTCATCAGAAGATATCACAAAGTCACGAGAAGGAGACACCAAGAGTGATCTCAAAGATTGATTCCTCCTAGCTTCCTCTTCTTGATCTTTCAACTCTTGAATCCTCGCCGACGTATAGGGGTACCCTTCAACTCCATGTTCATTGATAACCTCAACTCCATCTCCAGTGACAACCTTGCCAGTTTCATCAAGAAGTACAAGATGGGGAATCCCCCTTACTTGAAACAACTCATCAAGACGATTGCGTGTGTCTGAATCAGAAAATGGAATGGCAAGCCATGGCATCTTGGAAAAGTAACCTTTGAAAGACTCATCATCTTCATCAGCAGTGATAAAAACTATCTCAAAGTCACCTTTTGGAGCGACTTGATCATACACCTCCACCAAAGTTGGGGTGAATCTTCGGCACGGGCCGCACCAGGATGCTGAAAAATACAAACCAAGTTTCTTCCCCTTCAAGCTGTCAATTTTAACCTGCAAATTTCGTAAAATGAAGAAATGAATTCTAATGGAAGGGAATGAAATGGAACCATCATGTCAATTATCATATCATATTTTTGGATGATCAATAACTATTCCTTTCAACAAAATCCTCATTTGACATTTTCAAGTTGAAACTTGAAGTTGAAGACCAACACCCTGGTTGTCAACCCCCATGGAGCAAGGATTCAAATTCAATTAAACTCAATCATAAATTTTCCCAGTAATTAGCCAATCTATTACAATCACAATTTTTCACACTTTCATGGGCCATTCTCAAAAGGAAGATACAAAAAAAAAAAAAAAAAAAAACATAGTCAACTCAATAATATATCAATTCCTTGCCCCTCCCCTCCAATCATAAAAGAATACCAAATTAACAAAATCTGATACAGAGATAATCAAGTAGAATCTCGAAATGATATCAAAGCCACAAAACATCAACAACAACAAAAATTCAAGTCTTAACAAACATTTGGCAAAATGGGTTCACCAATCACCCCATAAATTAACAAACTTTAACTATTTTCCACTGTAAAACCAAAGCAGGGTCGATCAAAAGCAAAGCAAACGAAACAGCGATAAAAAGGAAAACAGAGACTTCAGATAAGATAACGAACGAAAGATGAGGAGTTTCAGAAGGAGGAGTACCTGATCGCCGTTGTTCCGAACAAGGAAGTCCCTGTCGGGGGAAGAGAGGAGTGATTGAAGGTCGTGGGTAGTAGAATCAGCAGAATCTGCCATGGCAATAGCTAGCGAATGATAGAAAGCTTGAAACAGAGTAAAGGAAGTGAGTAGTGGGAGTTGTGGAACGCAACAAGAGAGGGAAGAGGCTATTTATACTTATAGCATTTACGATTAAAGTAAAGAACAAAAGGAATCCAAGCTATTAAAGCTTTCTAGAAATTTATTGGTCCTAAGAAAATGAAAATCGCATACTCATTTGCCCAAATTTTGTTTTGTACTAAGCACTTTAATTTTAATTTATATGTTCGGGTAAAAAAATCATTAGTATTGAAAAAAGAGTTGAAGTTTAATTTTAAAATTTATTTTTGATATACTACTGTCATCCAATTAAAACACTTCATTATAGTGGGAGAGAAAAAATACAGTTGTGGCTAACATGACAACATGTGATTGGATAACTGTATAAAAAATTGTATATAGTCGGTAGATAAAAATTAAATCTTTAATTTTAATATACTAACAATATAAAATAGTTTACATGATTATTAAATCATAATTTTTTATTTATATAATCTTTTAATTGATAGACGAATGATGTGTTAATAAATAATTAATTGTTAGTCACTGTATAAATAATAAATCCAAAAGATTACTTGCACTTTAAGTTTAAAAAGAAAAGTACAATTTGATTCCTCAATTTTTAAATGTGCAAATTCATTATTTTGCTACTAATAATTTTATGGGTAAAATATAAAAAAATTGAGATATTTTAAGGTACTATTTTATATATTTGAAAATGTTTAAGAAATTAATTTACATATATTTTGAACTTCATGAATATAGTACTTTTATTATAGCTAACACGATTTCAAATCTTATAAAGTGAAAGAAATGTTTAATGAACAATATAAAATTAATTATTATTAATCACTGTATATAAAAAATTAGATTACTACTTATGATAATTATTAGTGATTAATTTTATGATAAACAATGTAATATTCTTGATAAAATAAAATATACATGACTTTTGATTATCGAGGTAGAGTCAACTTTTAGTCTAGGGGAACTTTTTCCTTTAATTTGTATAGGTTTCTCAACATTTTCACAAGTTCTACGTAAAATAAAACTCAATTCATTAACTATTTATTTAGATGTTTTATTTTAGGGTGTGAATGTGTGATTTGAAAAGATAAAATGTTTTATTTAAGACGCTAGATCACTATATATAAAACAATATTTAAAGATAACACACTGTAATGGCATCTTTTCTTTTAAATGGTTCAATTTAAAATAGTGTGTTCCTATTTGTTGAAGGAATAATCTCAAAGCAATTAGATATTGCAATTACTACCAAAGTACAAAAAAAGATAAAGTTATTAACAATAATAAATTTCCTGCGCAACTAAAATACATTTATTCGTTACTTAATATTTTTTATTAGGTATAAGTATTTAATTATATGTTTAATTTATTAGTACATGTTAGAGTAAATATAATTTAATATCAACCAAGCATGATGATCGCGACTGCAGTCTTTCTAAACGCGCCTCATTTCCGATTTCACCTCCTCTCTCTCTCTTTCGTACAATGTTGTCTCTAGTAGTAGATTATGAATTAAATTTTTTTTCATAAATTAATAAAGTTAGAAAGTATCAATATGAATTAAATTATTTTTTTAAAATTACTTGTCAAACAGATTACTAATTATATAAATTTAAAATTAATTTTATAAACTAATCACTACTTGACACATAATCTATTGAGTATTGGTACTCAATATTTTCCTAGGTACCAAATTAAAATTAAAAAATATATATAAAAAGATATCAATGCAAGTCTTTTAAAGTGTTTTATTTGCAATTAAAATGATGATAGCTAGAAGTTTCGTGCATTCCTTGACAAAGACTTGTGTTGAAGTCTTTTTTTAATGTGAGAAGGTTGATAAAAATATAACAATAAGAGTTTATATAATAAAAATTATTCATTCAATAATGATTCATTCTGTATTCTTTAAGGTGATTTACAATAATTTATTTTGGAAGCATAAATTCATTTCATTTTTTTTCTATTTATAAAAGTTTTTAAAAAATGAGTTTAATTATGATGCACTGAATTTTATGTTGTCAGTCAATCACATCAATTGTTTTATGTGACTTTTTAGTTAGTAGGTGTTTGAGTTAAAGACTTTTACTGATATGTTAATTCATGATTGAATGTTTGTATAAAATTACTTTCTATTGACAATGAATTGAAATTAAACTCTTAAAAAATTTAAATTTATAAAATTATAATTTAAAAATATATACGCATATCATCATTATTATTTAAATGTGATTTCCACTTGCAGTGACTCATCGATCCTTTCATGCGCAATGACTAATTGGCCTATAATCAAATATAAAATTTTATTGCTACTAATTTTTATTCGGTCTATAATCAAATATAAAATAATATAAAAAATTATATAAAAACGACCAGCGACGCGGTTTCGACGCTTCATACATAAACTTTATGATGACGTGTGTTGTGTGTGTTATTGGAAAGATAGGACGAAGAATCAGAGAAAGAACAATTCCTGTGTAGAAACTAGAAAGGCGAAACGCTCCAATTAACTAAGATTTTAATGAAAACTTTTTATTTCTTAATGAATAAATTGTTTGTACTATATATGCAAATCACTTCACTTTAATAAGCTTCTTTTGATTAAAATTAATTCTATGTAGACCAACTTTTCCTTTATTCATTGTATAGTTTGCGTTTAATTATAAAGGTGAGAACAATGTGATCACGATGTGAAACTTTTTCATTTATGTAATTTATAATATTTAATAGGATTTGATTTTTATTCATTGACAGTGTATATCTTTTTACATAGTTATTCAATCATATGCTGACACTTTAGTTATAATTGTCTTTTATCTCTTACACAACCTAAAAAGTAATGCAGACTGAATTCTGAAATTTTTATTGGACGATAATATAAAATATATTTACACTGTTGGAGTATTAAAATTCAACTCTATTTAATATATATATAATTTGTATTTCTTAATATATGTAATATATAAATTAGTTTGATGATTTTCATTATTTCATTCGAATTAGATAGAATCTAAAATTGATTCGAATTATTAAATGAATTGAATCTCTAATTCAAAATTAATAGAATGATTTGATTATTTTTTATGTATTTTTAAAAAGAAAATTTTTGTATCATGTGTTGTATAATTCATTTCAACTAGCTTTCAAATCACCATAATAATATGCAGATTTTTTTCCTTAAAATGAATAATTAACAGTTAAAATTACTCTTTTATAAGAAATTATCTTCTTATTGTTATTTAATTTGTGAATTAAATAAAATAGATATAAAAGATTTTAAGTAAGTTTTTAAATTTTTAAACTTCTACAATATTACTTAGAAGGATAAGTGATAAAAATATATACACATGTCAATCAGAGTCACGAGATTGGAAAAATACTGCAAACAACTGATAATGATTTTCTCTACAATTAAACTATAATGATTGAGATATTTATCTTAGAAAAATTACGATACTATTATAATAATTTTGTATATAAAAATTATAAAAATAATTATTTTTAGTTAATTTTGTTTTAAATGTTTAATACACGTGGTAGCAAAATTTAAATTTAAATGTCAATATTTGTTGTTAAGGAGACTTGAATTGTTTAGGTCAACTTAAACTAGACCACTCTTTTTGGTGAAGTTGAGACGATTTAGAACTATCCACGTCAATGACATCAAAGTGGCAAATCCACGGGCTTTTTTTAAATTTCATTAATTAAATATTTTAACCAAAATGAGAAAAAAAACTTAAACAGTCGACCAAAAACTAAATATTTACTTGACTTTATATTATCAGATATGCTACATGTACACTTCAAATCAGCCACTAATCAGCCACCAAGGTATAAATACGTATTTTGTATAATTTAAATGTTAAATATCTACTCTCACATTTGAGAAAGTGAAACTCACGCACATGAATAATCCAACATAATTTTAGGGGTGAATATGAACTCAAAATAAAAATCAGATTTATTCCAACATAATAAAGACCATAATCTAACATAAATAAAGACCACAATCCAACATCAAAGAGGGTGAATATGGATAAAAATAAAATAAAATTTAATATATGCTTTCATATTGTGTCATGCTCTGTTTGTTCCTCCAACATAATAAAGACCACAATCCAACATAAATAAATACTGCAATCCAACATAAATAAAGATCACAATCCAACATAATAAAGATCACAATCCAACATAAATAAAAACTACAATCCAACATCCAAGAGGGTGAATATGGACACACAAAAAATCAGATTTAAAATATGCTTTCATGTTGTGACATCCTCTGTTTATTCATTCAACATAATAAAGACCACAATCCAACATAAATAAAGATCTTAATCCAACATAATAAAGACCACACTCCAACATAAATAAAGACCACAATCCAACATAAATAAAGACCACAATCCAACATCCAAGAGGGTGAATATGGACACACACAAAAATCAGATTTAATATATGCTTTCATGTTGTGTCATGCTCTATTTTATTCCTCCAAAATAAAGACCACAATCCAACATAAATAAAGACCAAAATTTAATACAAATAAAGACCACAATCCAACATAATAAAGACCACACTCCAACATAAATAAAGACCACAATCCAACATAAATAAAGATCACAATCCAACATAAATAAAGACTATAATCCAACATAAATAAAGACCACAATCCAACATCCAAGAGGGTGAATATGGACAAAAAAAAATCAGATTTAATATATGCTTTCATATTGTGTCATGCTCTGTTTGTTCCTCCAACATAAATAAAGATCACAATCCAACATAAATAAAGACCACAATCTAACATCCAAGAGGGTGAATATGGACACACAAAATATCAGATTTAATATATGCTTTCATGTTGTGTCATGCTTTTTTTATTCCTCCAACATAATAAAGACCACAATCCAACATAAATAAGGTCACAATCCAACATAATAAAGATCACACTCCAACATAAATAAAGATCATAATCCAACATAAATAAAGATCACAATCCAACATTCAAGATGGTGAATATGGACACAAAAAAAAATCAGATTTAATATATGCTTTCATGTTGTGTCATGCTCTGTTTATTCCTCCAACATAATAAAGATCAAAATCCAACATAAGTAAAGATCACAATCCAATATAAATAAAGATCACAATCCAACCTAATAAAAACCACACTCCAACATAAATAAAGACCACACTCTAACGTAAATAAAGACCACAATCCAACATAAATAAAGATCACAATCCAACATAAATAAATATCACAATCCAACATAAATAAAGACCACAATCAAACATCTAAGAGGGTGAATATGGACTAAAAAAAAATTAGATTTAGTATATGCTTTCATGTTGTGTCATGCTCTGTTTGTTCCTCCAACATAATAAAACCACAATCCAACATAAATAAAAACCACAATCCAACATAAATAAAGACCACAATCCAACATAATAAAGATCATAATCCAACATAAATAAAGACCACACTCCAACATAAATAAAGACCACAATCCAACATAAATAAAGACCACAATTCAACATAAATAAATACCACAATCAATCAATGTTGAACAAGTTACTGAGTTGGACTAGGAGAACACCTTCTTCGTGGCCATCTCCCACATCCCTAATCTTTCCCATCATTACAGGTAGGTACCTATTATTCTTTCATTCATTAATTATGAAACTAATTAGGATTTAATTAACTTGTTGGCTTATGATATGATGATGATGCTGTAATTAATTAATAGGGAGGCCGTGAAGGAGTTTGCACAGAGATTAGAGAAACTTGCAGAGGAGCTGCTGGATCTGTTATGTGAGAATCTGTTATCCGCACGAAGTGGCACCGGTTCATGCTACCTGGACGGAGAAAATTAAAATAAACAAGCGAGTGGACAAAAATATTCCTACTTTTAAATTTATACGCTAATATATACGTATTTTGTATAAAATACATTGGTGGCTAATTTGGAGTGTACAAGAATCATTTCTCTTATATTATATAGCAATTTGAATCCCAAATTGATCACTCTATCACAATTGCATAAACAATATATATATATATATATATATTTTTTTAAGTGAGACAAAATTAATTATTGTACAGTGCACCAAACCGAAAATGATTGCTGCCATTATTATAAATAAATATTGAAGTATAAGTATTATATTAATACTCTTTTAGCCATATTTTTTCATTAATTAATTAATTTTTACTAGCAATGCAACTTGGAAGTAATAAATAAAAACAAAATTGAGAAAAATTAAGGTATCAAACTTTAACGTGAAAAATGCTTAATGCTAAGAGAAAAATTACGGGACAATCTCCAAAAAAATATGCACTATATTCAGGATATTTACAATATATCATTTTCAAACTGTTAAACTCAATAAGTAATTATAGTGTAACCCAATAAGATCTCTCATATTCAAATACTACACTTTTAGTACCAATGTGTAATATAGGTGATATAAAAAACAACACTTATATATGAATATTCCCAAATATATACTCCTTTGGAGCGGTTTTTGTGCGCAAAACTAAACCGACCTACCAAGGTGTGGTTCTCTTCTCCATGTTAGCTAGTTGAACTGATTTTACATTGTTAAAATTATTGTATAAAAAAATATTCCCAAATATATACACACCTATACTCCTTAACCTATACTCCTTAGGGTTTACTAACACATTTTTTTTTCTTTAAAGCTCTTGTTGCTTGAATGCTCTAAGAAGATCGCTTCTATTTATAACTGAGCCAAAGCTAAGCAGATGACTCTTTTATTTAATTGTTTATTAAAGTATGGCATACACCAATTATTTTTTAATGCTCCCCATTAATCTAAGAAGTATATGGTGAAAGCCTTTTCAATTTCATCTCATCCATAAAAATATATGAATTAATTTTGTGAAACACTTGTTTCTAAAGTGTCAAATGTAAATGAATCAGATCAAGATTTTTCTAAAGCTCAAATTACTTAAGTTAAGGATTTCTCAATAATATAGCAGAAAAAAAAAAGAAGAAAAATAGAGAAAAAGGGGAATTCTTCTCTGCCACAAATGAATGAAAGTGCATAATGTACTGTCAATATATGTTGCATAGATACTGTTACGAGTTTTTTATAGGACATAAGTACAATACAGAAATACAATATAAGTATCTAAAAGTTTCGTTAAAATATCATCTGGCTAAAAGAAATTACCTTGGCCCCATCTTTTCCAATGACAAAATCTTGATCTCCAGAGACCAATATTGACTCAAGTGTTTGAGATGCCTCTTTGGCCTTCTCAATCTCACTGAGCTCAACAAACTTTTCAGGAGTGAAAGGGTATGCAGCAATACCATGCTCTTCAATAGCCTCAGCAACATTAGAATGAAGAGTTTTCCCATTTGGCCCAATAATCACCAGAGTTGGGAGACGTGAGAGTTCAAAATACCGAGGCAATTTATCAATGCTCTTGTCCTTGAAAGGCAATGATAACCAAGGCACATTCTCAAGTCCATTCTTGAATGATTCCTCATCATTATCTAAGGGTATTGCCACAACCTCAAAGTTCTCTCCCTTTTCCCTAAGCTTCTCATAAACATCCACAAGCTTAGGAGTGAAATCACTACTTGGTCTATATGAACTGGATGAGAAATATAGACCAATTGTCTTGCCTTCAAGCTCAGATACAAGTACCTATATACATACATGTAAAGAAAACTCAAAACTAATGAAGGAAATTAAACTACTATGTATCATACAAAAGGGAGTGAAGTTGCTAGCTTACTTTACTTCCATCAGAAGATATCACAAAATCGCGGTATCGCGAGACCAAGATAGATCCTAAGGAATGTTTCCTCTTAGCTTCCTGTTCTTGATCTTTCAGCTCTTGGATCCTTTCTGATGTAAAAGGGTACCCTTCAGCTCCATACTCACGGATAACAGCAGTCCCATTTTTACTCGCAACTTTGCCGGCTTCGTCGAGTAATACAAGGTTGGGAATCCCCCTCACTTGGAAGAGCTTCTTGAGGCTAGTGATTGTGTCTGAATCAGAAAATGGGATAGCAAGCCATGACATCTTGGAGAAGTATCCTTTGAAGGAATCTTCATCTCTATCAGATGTTACAAAAATGACCTCAAAGTCACCTTTTGAAGAGACTTCATCGTACACTTCCACCAAAGTTGGGGTGAATCTTCGACATGGACCACACCAAGATGCAGAGAAATATAAACCAAGTTTCTTTCCCTTCAATGTGTCAATTTTAACCTGTAAATTGCAAAAGAATAAGAATTAACACTTCGATTTACCACTTTGCATCAGTATAATATCATGATTCTTCACTCCGTATAAAGCTACCGCAACAAATTTTTGTTCGAATTAAATGAAAAGACCAATTAAAAGCCCTCATTTTTCTACTCATCCTGCAATATTCATCAATTAAACAGAATCCATTCACTATTCAGTGAAATTCAGCTACCTATCTTCCAAATTAGCTATTAATTATTACATAGGCATTTAATATAAACTCATCAATTCTATTACTAATATAATTCTCAATACACTTATCAAAAACTCCAGAATCAGGACTGAAGTCATAGATCAAAATCTCAGTATATCATAGGCATAAAAGATATCATCCACAAACTCAAGTCTTATATATGAGCTAGGAAGCACAGACACACCGATTCTAAGGCGTGTCCACGTGTCCGACACCCAGTGGACACCGACACTCGATGGACATGTCTCCAACATGCATCCGTACGTGTCCGAGAAAAAATAATTTTTTTAAGATCGAACACGCGTTGGACACACGGTGAACAACGTTGTCTGACACTCATCGGACACGTCGTGACACACTATAGACACAAGTCAGGTACACCGTGGAATGACACATTTTTTTTTTCTTTTTTAATCTTTTCATACTTTATTATGAAGAAACTTAAGATCAAATCCAATCTAAAATTACTTGACTCAGAAAAATTTAAATTAAATATGTATTTTTAACCCAAAATAAGAGAAGTTTTACTAAAAAATATTTATTATATATTCATATATGTCTTCGTGTCCCGTGTCAATGTCATTGTCCGTGTTTCTTAGTATATGAGCCTTTTGGCAAAAGGGGGTCACATAAATAAACTAAATTCAGCCATTTCCAATCTTAGAATTAAATAAAAGATGAATAGTTTTGATGGTGTGCAGTTACAGTACCTGATCACCATTGTTGCGAACAAGAAAGTCCCTCTCCACAGAAGAAAGGAGTGATTGAACATCATGTTCAGACTCTTCCATTGTAGTAGTCAAAACTCAAAACGCAAAACTTAGTACAGAAATTGAAATTAAAGGTAAACTAGGAGAACTAGGACAAGTCTTGCAATGCTATATATATAATACAGAGTTTATGAAAAGACAAAAAATAAGTTGATATAATATATATATTCTTGTTGGCTAAGAAAACGGTATTTTGTATTTGCATGTAAATAAATAACCGGATTACATTATTTTTGTCATTAGATTATAATTGATTGAGACTGCATCATTTTAAAAAGAAGTTTGTAATCTCCGTATTGACTTGGATTCAATTCACCAATAATTATTGGTTTACACACAAAGTACATTGATTAACTAAGTGTATTTTTGTTTTTACATGATAAATAAATAAATCTATTGATTAACTTAGTGTTACCATGACTATAACAAATTTAATAAACAGGAAATTTCGTTTCTTTATTCATAAGATTGCTTTTTTTTTTTTAATTATATATTGCTTTATTTACATTTACATACTTTTAAGTTTTGTTAGTATAGTGCAATGGGGTGATCCCTATTTGTTTTCTGTTACTTGTAATCCTTTGGAATCAATCTTTAATTTCCTCACTAATTACTAATTGAAAATAGAGTTTTGCTAATTGTTAAGGATATAAAAGAGAAATTTTTTACCTTGAAAAAGCACATTTTTATATTCCGTTAGAAATATATCAAACTTTAATTTTTATTTTTTGTTTGTCATTAAAAAGACCATTTGAATTGTACGATTGGTCGTGTGGATAGAAGTTACTTTTTTTTTATTTTTCACGGTTTCTCCTAGTCCGGAAGACCAAGGACTAAACCGTCGCGGATCTGAACTTCATTTAAGGGTTTGCCGCTGACCAATGAGTTGCTGCATACACAAGGCGGGGATTGAACCCCCGACCCTTGCTTGAACGAGCAAGTGAGCTAATCACTTGACCAACCCAAGTTAGTTGGATCGAAGTTACCAGCCGAACATATAAAGCAAAATGAAGCCCAATAATAAATGGGCCCATGAATTTATGGCCTTGGAAATAGGCCCAATAGTAAGCCTAGTGTAGGGAGTCATGGGCATTTATAAAAAAAAGGCCAGGTACCCTTGAGTTGTTGACAAAAACTAAATAAAATAATAAATAAAAAAAACAAAAGCTTGAATTTTATATCTTAGCCATTAAATGTTAAGTTATTGGTGTTCTGTTGAATTTATTTTATGGCAATATTTATATTAAATGCATATTGTTATAAATTATAAATAAAGAATTTACCTAAAATGAGTTTTGCGTTGAGAGTGTAGTAGTGTTATAAAATAAAATAAAATAAAACTATATATATATATAATTAAGAACAATCCAACTCAACAATCTCGAGCATATTCCCACTTTATAAAGGAAAAAAAAGAATAAAGGAAAGAATTAGGTAGGGAGCGTGACACGAGTTTAGCATATGGCATTTTTTTTAAGTAAATTACAGTGTCCTTTGTTAAAGTTACGTACTCCCTCAATTCCAAAATATTAGTCGTTTTAGAGAGAAAAAAAAATTCCACAATGATTGTCGTTTTTAATTTCCAATGCTAATTAAATTTTTTCATACCTATTATATCCTTAATATCATTTCTCTTTCTTTCTTGAATATTATTCCAAGAGACCACTAATCATCTTTCTTTCTCATTAATGCTTTAGGGTAGTTTAGTCATTTTAATATATCATTTTATAAAATTAAGAATATTTATTAAATTTCTTAATCTACGTGTAAAAACCTTAAAAGACTAATATTTTGGAATGAAGGGAGTAATATTATTGCAGACAATATCTCTTAATTTATAAAACAATAAACTAATCTCCATGAAATTAGGGATATATACATTCAATGCTCAATTTGATAGTTGATGAAATTAAACACTCTGTGAATAAGTACATTATGATGTACATATTTTGTTCACCCTTTTATATTATGAAATAATTCTTGAAGAAAAAATTTGAGAAGAAAAGTATGTAATAATTTTATGGGAGATGTTTAATATACATGCGAATGATATACTAATGTATAAATTTTGAACATATTAGATGTCGTGAGAGGAGTAATGCAGAGATAAATAATTACAAAAAAAGTAAGTGATGATTCCTATGAATTTGAATTTTGTAAGTGAGGTGTATGAATATATGGTATTTTAATATAAAATTTTGGTGCATATTAAAAAAAATCAGCTAAAATATCATTAGGTTATACATAATATAAAATATGTAATATGCACAACGTATGTTACATATTATGTACATAATATATAACATGTTATACATAATATATATCACATGTTGCAATATTATCTTTCTTTATAATATATGATACATAATATATGTTATGCATATTATATAATATATGTTGTGTATAACACAAATTATTTTGTCTATTTTTTCATTATGTATATAGCAATACTAATATAAAACCATGATCTATGTGTAATCCTTTTACCTTGGCCATTGATCTTACATGCCTACCTACCAGCAAATATCAAACTAAACGATGGTGATTGTGCTCTACTTCAATTCCCCTATGATAATATTACATATACACATGAACAAAGAAACAATCACATCCCAATAATTTATAATGAGAATGTAATCCTCAGTTAACAATATGGCTGCACTTTGATGGATTTCTTAGCTTGACTAAGCATATGATGTGTTGTGTCCAAATTAACCCCAAAAAAGTTGCAAGACCTTACTTTCTCTTCTCAAAAGCAACTAAAAGAGAGTTAATTCATAAAAGAAAACACACCGAATATATCTTTAGTTCTCTCTAGCTAGCTTTATTAAAGAAACTTCCCACTTTCTCCCCTATTTTACTACATTTCTAAATCAAAATCCTACTTATTTGAAGCTTATACATAACCTCTTCTAACAGATAATCTACACCAATAATTGATTGCTTGATGAGTTAACCCAAATCAACCTTAGCATGCACTCAAAGAACAAAGAGCTTCCAAACTTCACACCATCAAAATTCCCCTCTTATTATTATTATTCCACTCATAAATAAAATCACTCAAACCCCATCAACCCAATTCCTCTTCTCATCATATCAAACTAACCCAACATAAACAAAAAAGATGTCTCTTCAAGCACAACCACAACAACCTACTCAGATTTACCCTGCAACTATCACAAATCAGCCACAAAACTCACACCATTATTCAAATGGGTCTTTTGGGACAGTTTTCATTGTCCTTGCAATAATACTAGTAATCTCTGTGGTTGCTTGTGTTCTTGGAAGACTATGCAACAAGAGATACAATAAGAATCATCAGAACTACAACAATAATCATCAGAGTCAGAGCCAGAGGAATCATCATGTTAAGCCAAATAGGCAGCAGATTCATCACATGCAATCTCCAAGAGAAGGGGACATTGAATTTGGGGTTGAAAATAATCAGAAAAGAATGCCAACAATTGCAACAAGGCCTAATCTTAATGGACATGTTCATGGTGCAGGAACAGGACCACCACCCATGATGCAGCCACATCATGGTAACAATATCAGAGGTTTTGAAATCAAACATGGGCATGGAGCAGAGCTTAGAGAAGATGCATGATGCTCTTAATCTAAGATGAAATTGTGCATATGTAGTTTATATACACTTAAATTTGCCATCTTCTGCTGACAATTATTATATATCATCTATCATTTAATTTGTGTCTCTTTCTTAATTATGTTCTCTGCTTTTCTGCCATAGATTTATGATTATCTTATGATGAAAATGTATCATTTGCATGTTTAAACCATTTTTTATTTCTTGGTTTTAGGAATGTGTAACATTATATCAAGAATTTTCTACAATCTCATCACGTGTAATTAAATAAATGGTTATGCATGTTTATTATTTGTTTTACTGATGATTCAGAATTAACATTAAATATATATATAGTGGCTAAGCCTTTATATGTACCGACTGTTATGTAACAAATTAAATTCAAATGTTATGATATTCTTACGTTAAAAGCTTGTATAGATTCATATGAAGATTGCAACTAAGTGTTGACACATCTGGTTCAATCTTCCATCTATATTAAGCGTGAGTTGGATTCAAATCTTAAAAAATCTTAGATTACTTATGTTTGTGGTTTGTCATGGTCCTATAAACTAACCCATTGCATAGACACATTATGTTACATGTTTATGATTTATGACTGCGAATTTTGCAAATTGTATTGCTAATTTATATACATAAAAATACATCAAAAGTGGATAAGTAACATATATAGCAGTATAGCACCCTAGCAGTAAGTTAGAAAAGCATGTTTAACAAAAAAAAAAAAAAAAAAAACAAAGATTTACAGTCTAACTCTTGTATTCAATTTATTTATTTACTTTTTTTTTTGTCAATTTTATGATATTTGAAAGAGTTGCATCTAAATCATAAATCATTTTTTAATAAAGGACACAAATCTGATATCTCAGTATCTCATCCTTGACAAGGACACACTATCAGTGCAGTGCAGTGCAGTATATATGTACCCTTGACCGTGAAAATATTCCTCTAAACAGAAATAGAAACAGAAAAGTAACATAAAATCACAAAAATCAAGATATTCATGCACTATTTTTTTCCTGCAAAACAATCATATCCTCTGCCAAATATGTTTTCTGTGAAATGTTTGTTTGTCGTTACTTTTTTATTGCTCATTGGGTTATATTTTTGCCCATTGAAAGTGTGAAACTACCCAAAATTGTTAAAAAAAACAAGAGTTTAAAACTATTTTCTCAACAGCAACGAGCCTTATCCTATTACGTGGGATTGACTACATAGATCAAACGATATTATTGTACTTTATCATGAATTATATTAAGATTTAAATTATTAACTCTTAAATCCTAATTAATAACCCTTTTATAATTTTTTTAGATCTCTCTCTAGTCTCTACCCTTCCATATATTTGTGTTAATCATTGGAATTTATCATGTGGCACAAAAAGGGAAATTACAAAATATGACCCCACAGAAAGTTAGTTGCAGCATTACACTGCTTATTACAAGAGTGTCCTAAGCCTGCAATGCAATTGATGCAAAAATATCTAATTCCAACTCACAAGATAAATAAATGAACAAATAATATACAATAATACTTGTCGTACAACAGAAATACGTCTAACTAGTATCCAACGTGTGCTATACATAATCATAATGTGCGCTATAAACTAGATACGTACGTATAACACACATTCCATAATATGTATAACATACGTTGGATACTAGTTGAACATATTTCTGTTGTACGACAAACATTATTGAATATATATAAAAAAAGAATCTGATGGATTGTGCAGTTATGGGTTGCTTTCACTGCAACTTCTTCTTGGAACTTTGGAAGGTAAAATTTTTAGTACACAATTGCCATGTTAATAAGTTAGTCAAAAAAACAACTTCTGGCCTCAAATTTCACTATTGCAGGTGCAAGATTCCCTCTGTCAGAGATATGCTACTGAATAGAATGATACTCTAGTCCTACCATGTGCTTCAATTTCGGAGACCGTTATTATGAACTTGTAACTATTATAAAAAGGGTCATTGAAATGTCTATGTAATAAATAAATACACCATATACATAAAGTGAAGTATACCTTAGAGCAAATTAGGTGCATCCATAGGAGGAAAAAATGAGTGGTTTGGGAGTTGTGGAGTGTCTTAGGCCACTTGTTGAGACCAATGCTTGGGATTTTGGTGTTGTTTGGAAATATGGGGATGACCCTTCTAGGTCATATTTCATAAGTTGTTCTACTTTTATTTGGTTATCAAATCTTTGGTATATATAAGTCAAGTTCTTAAATCATTGTTTTTTTTTTTTACTTGTGTTGTGTAGGTTTATTGAGTGGATGGGTTGCTGTTGTAGAGGGAGTTGCAGTGAAAACATTGATGTGGTGAAGTTCAAAGATGAAGAAATGGATCAACAATTCAACAACTTGGTTCCAATTTGTAGGGATACCCAATTTCAGCATCCAGTTAGAACAGTGGCTTGTGAAGCTCTTTCTCAGCTTCCTTTTGCAATGTCTCTCTATTCTGGGTACCTATTATCTCTTTCTGTCTCATTCTCATTCTTGTCATCATTTTTGTCATATGTATTTGTATTTGGTATGTATAATTCTGTATTTGGTCATGGAAATGAAACACTAAAGAGATTTATCTTTTGCAGTGTCCATGGAGAGGTTGCAATATCACAACAACCAAGATGGTCTTTTCAGGAGGTAACACTTGAGGATTAAAATATCAAACATTTTATTGTTCTTTTATCACATTCTCCATATATTTTAGATAAGCCTGTGAATGTGATTTTAGTGTTGTGTATGCTCCCTGAACCCAATATCAATATTTTGACAGGAAATTGGAACGCAAGTTTTGATTCCTATTCTTGGCGGCCTAATCGAACTCTTCGCGGCGAAGCTTGTAAGAATGAGACATTTGAACTTGTTTACCTACAGCATCACCTCTCTGATTGAAAATTCATGTTAGTTAATAAAGTGTTTCTCATGTTTCTCAGATTCCAAAGGATGTAAGTATGATAGAGTTCATTAGATCACACTGTTGTGTCTCATTGAAGCAAGAAGCTATATCAGCACAGAGATACACCACTATGAACTTCAATGAACAGCTTCAATCAGAAGAACAATACACACAGAATTGGCCACAACTCACATTAGCAATGAATGCAGCAAATTGGTTCAACTCCCATCCTTACATTGAAGGAACCTCAAGTGGATCTAACCCTTCAAATGAATACACATCATTTGATTCAGACTTTATTTGCTTGCCTCAGCATGAATATCTGAATCAATCAGTGAAAACTTCTCCTACCCCTAAAACAAAAGGGCCCAATTACAATGAAACTTCAGGGAAACAACAGAGAGGATTGAGTTCAAATTGTGAAAATAACAAAGAAGGTAAAAGAAAATTTGTCAAGGATCCTAAAAAGGAAGGCTGCCATGCTAAAAATCTTGCTACAGAGAGGAAAAGGAGGAACAGGATAAAAAATGGGCTTTACACTTTAAGGTCTCTGGTTCCAAAGATAACAAAGGTAAATATAACCTTGTAACTCAAGTCAAAACCTTAGTTATATTAGTTTTCCTTCTTAATTTTTCCTAGTATGTAATCATCTGCTGAACTGAATTTTGGCAGATGGATAGAGCATCGATTCTTGCAGACGCGATGGACTATATAAAGGAATTACAAGGACAAGTGAAAGAACTTAAGGATGAGGCCAGGACTTTGGAAGAAGAGGGTAGTGAGAACAACACACCGCAATCGATGACTCCAACAGACAAAGAACATGGAGGAACCAGAAGTCTCCCTCTTACTGAGCTCAATCAAAGTAGTTCTAATTCCACTAAACCAATGGAGATGAAGGTAAAAAGAGTTAGCATTAGTTGTTCTTCTCTGTTCTTCTAAGTCGCGGATAAAATCTGAATTGAATTTTGATGCATCCTGTTTTAGCATGTTCTTATAATCTTTTGACATGTTCAACAGGTGCAAGCAGAAGTGAATCATATAAGCAGGACAGAGTTGTTAATCAAGGTATACTTTGAGCAAAAGGCAGGTGGGTTTTCAAGGTTGATGGAAGCTATACATTCATTTGGACTACAGGTGGAAAATGCCAATATGACAACACTTGATGGAAAATCCTTGATCATTCTGACAGTTGAGGTAAGGGTCTAAATTCTAAAATTATATGAAGCACCCTAAAGAAATCATGAGCTAATTTGCTGCTATATTAGCTCAGTATCACATTAAAATGCCAACACCAAACAATCATCACATTCCACTATGTGGTTTGAACTAGAAAGAGTTTCCAGTTTTGCTGATGTAAAACAATAAAAACCTGCATTACTTGAAGAAGTTGATTAATTCTATTGCATTAAAGCTTTCATCCTCTATCCAACCTATGCTTGTTCATAGGATCGGTCATTCTGATAGAAGTAAATTTTTTACCACAGGTAGCCAAGAAGGATATTCAACCAAAAGAACTGATACAGTATTTGACAGAGGAAACAAGTTGATGACAGAAAAAGAAGTTAACAGGTTCAGAGAAAAAAGGTGATATGATTAGGTCCAAGAAAGCAGGAGCTTCCTCACAAAGTTTGCACACCTAGTGCACGGAAATTTCAGTTACAGGTGAGAAATAAAGAACTCGAATGACACGGTTATCAGCAAAGTCGCCATTCTCAGAACAAGTTGCAAGATCGGTTTTAGTTAACAACTTGATTAAAACAACAAAGTTTTCTCCCAAGTCTTCTACATACATCAAATGATACTATTGTGTCTTGGGAACCATATCCTTTACTTAACAACTTGGTTATTATTTGTAAATCAACAACATATCACAATTATATAGAAAAAAGTTGTACTAGAAGAAGGTAGAAGCTGCAGATGTTAACTACATTTTCCTAGGATCTAATAACTGTGATTTACTAATTCGAGTCTAATATTATATTGTTTGTCTAGTAATTATCTTGCTAGGGGTAAGACTTGGTTGCAGTTGCAGTGATATTCCCATACTAACATATCAGTGTATCATCCTAAATATGCAACAAGAAGCTAATATCTCCCAAATCAAGAAGAGATATCTATAGGTCATAATGATTGAAAAGTTACCTCAATGATCTTATTCTTTTACAAGCTTTCAATATCCCCCTGTGCTAAAAAAGAAAGGTGGGGATAGATAATAGAACAAAAACTGGAGAGGGGAAATAGTTAAGTAATGGTTTTATACATGATTGGATTTATACAGGATTGCATAAATAATTTAATCATTGAGGAACCAGAAACAATAATAGCTCATTGTTAGAGATGATGCAATGTCATGGTGCATTAGGACATTTTAGGGAAACTAGTTGAGCTTTAGCAGCCTCAACCCCATCATGCCAATGATGATATGCTCATTAACCATTTCTGCACTGATATATGCGCCTTCCCTCGATACCTGTGCTCATTTCTTAGTGCTCCTTTGCTTGTTGAAAGTTTTGGATTCTGACTCAACACTAGTACTATTTGGCATCAATGCCTGTTGGGATCCAGATTCCGGACCGAATTCTCTACCGTACCAATCGGGTTCAGATTCAACATAGCTGCCATTGATCATTTTCCTGAATATCATGATGTCTTTATCATACTGGCCGGAATCGTAAACAGTGCTCTGACCATACTTTACCCCGTTTGACAGATCAGATATTTCATCTCCACAATCTAAGGCTCTTACCACCTGATATGATGAACCAAGAGAAGGACTAGTAAATGGTTTAAGTTATGTCAAAAGAAAACAGTCATGGATGTTTTAGGTAACCACCATAAAATTGTTCTGCTATTATCATCACCTGAACCATACGAGGCCGTTTAGGAGCTGAGTGGCGAACACAAGCTGCGGCCGCCTCAATCATTTTGAACATTTCACTCTGCACATAGTTATTTTCAAGCCTCGGGTCTATTAGCTCCCTGCACTCATGTGTCTCTATTGCATGAAGAAGAAGTGGGCGAGCCTATGGATAGAGGATAAGATCATTAGTGGTGAATGTTAACTTGTATCAGAAGAAAAGAATAAGCTGAGTCATCAAATGAACATGTTAATATCTGAGGCATGATTCCAATATCAAAACTTCAGTTTTTATTTCATTTCACAGAATATGGAAAAGGTTCATCTTACCCACTCAACCAAACTCTCATCTCCCAGAGGCCGAGTGTCATCAACTGGTTTCTTTCCAGTTACAAGCTCAAGAAGAACAACCCCAAATGAGTAAACATCAGATCTATCCGTTAATTTTCCACTTGTCGCATATTCTGGAGCCATGTACCTGCGAATTGAAGGCAGAATGAGCTAGTGTTTTAATTTCATTAGATTCCTGGCCAATGCATCTGTTATTATTAAGCTGTCTGATGAATTACAGATAAGGCTTTTCATTGTAAAATCAAGCCTCAAATTAAAGAATGCTTTCAAAACTTAGGCCAACATGCATTATTGAAGATGCATTCTACTTACCTCTAAAATAGCACTAATGAATTATAACCAAAAACCAATAACATCAACCAAGCATTATTCAAGTAGGTGATGTTAGCTATGTGGATGGATCAACACCATTGGATTCCATCATAAACTAAAATTTCACTGAACACATTTAGATCAAGGTAACTATCAATGGTTTATCCTGAAAAATTCTTTTTGCAACCAAGAAATGTATTGACAGCAAGTGTCAACCTCAATGAAATTTCATTTAAATTAAAGTCTTTTGTTTATGTTGATAATAGGCAACCTACCCAAAGGTCCCCATGACCCTAGTTGATACATGTGTATTAGCAGTATCAGTTAGCCTCGCAAGTCCAAAGTCTGCAACCTGTGTTAAAAGCAAGGGTGAATTAGGATCAAGACTTTGCATTTAGATAGATTCTATTCTGGTTAACAAATATATTTCATAACAGTGCATAAAAAAATTAAAAAGAAAAAATATGTAGACCTGAGCCTCAAAAGCGTCATCCAAAAGTATGTTTGCTGACTTAATATCTCTGTGAATAATCTTTTGGCTGCCTAGAGATAGACAAAATACTTTAGTTATTCATAAAAGAAGCAAATCACCATTCAGATAAGAAACATTGACATGAAAGTTGAAATAGAAAGATACTGTATGGGTTGAGGGCCAGTGGTCTCCCAAAGCCAAAGCCTCTCTAAAGCAGTAGTATATATATGTGATTCCATTGGTAGGTCCTCAAAAAAGGTTAAATACGCTACCTCATAAAATTCTACCATACATATGCGAGAATTGGTAATCTAAACTCTCAACCCACCACCTAAAATTTTCTAGATATTCTGCTTCTGGTTATCACCAAAGTTTTGTTAGGAGTAAAAATGTTCAGCAAAGCAAGCACAGTCATAAGGTGGTTCAAAGTTAACATGGAACTCTTAAAGCGCTATAAGAACTTAGTAATAATGCTAACATTTAAAAGTAATTCATATTGTAACTAGTAAGATCTTTGAAATTTTTGGGTTAGTTCTCTGCTTTAGAAAAGGGTAGGAGAATCTTCAGAGAACAGAAATTTAGATTTTCTACAAACCATGTGTAAAAATGATTTGAGTCAAATTTGTAAGACTATAGTTATGTTTCACTGTAAGAATATGCAATCTAGTAGCAGAAGTTTACAAGATATACTTACAGTCCTCATGCAGATATGCCAAGCCCTTTGCAGCGCCAATCGCGATCTTCAGCCTCTTGTCCCAGTCCAACACTGGCATTGAACTTGCTGTAACAACACACACATGAGATCCAAATCATACATGGAGAAATATATTTATAAAAACTCTTTCAACTATTGTAAGAAAAATTAAGGGAAACTCACATTACCATGCAAGTGATGATGGAGTGTTCCATTAGGAACAAACTCATAGATAAGTATCCTGTTGTAATCAGATATGCAATAACCAACCAAGGAGACCAAATGGCGATGATGGACACGGCTGATGATCTCCACTTCAGCCCTGAATTCCCTTTCTCCCTGCAGGCTGCCAGCCTTAAGCTGCTTAACCGCGACCGCCTTTCCATCCGGAAGAAAGCCCTTGTAAACAAAGCCAAATCCGCCTTCCCCAATAACATTTTGACTAGAGAATGAATCAGTCATCTCCATGACCGTGTCATAGGTAAATGCTATCTGAGAACTCATGGCCTGGTCTAAAGTTGTTCCTAGTTGACTCGCACTTCGTACGAGATTCCTCCCACTTCCAAAGGGAGATTGTGGACCAGGTTGCGTTCCATAGTAAAGTCCATCAACACCTGATGATTCCCGGCATCATTAATTAGACATGAAGAAATCAAAATCAAATGTTCAAGGCAATACAATAAAATAAGAACCAATGTCAATCAAGTAACCAAAATGAGCATGAACACTTTGGAGGATTCTACTTTAGATTACAAAATGTTCATGCACACAACAAGTTGTTGAACAAATTACATTGAAATTTATTTCCTAAGATTTGATCACTTTGGTTCCTCTCTATTTGTCAAAGTGATACAAACATCCTCAAACAAACTGTTCTAAACTAAGAAGCACGGACACGAATACAGACACACAGGACACGACACGGAGACACACCAAACTAAAAAATCACACGACAAATACACAACATATATGTATATATAATTAATATTTTTTAATAAAATTTCTCTTATTTTGAGTTACAAACCTCAAAAAGGTTTATTTTTAACGTAAATATGCATGTCCACCGCACGTCGAACACGTGTACACGCCTTAGTATCGGTGTGTGTCCGCACTTCTTAGGTTTTCCTAGGTTGTGAACATTGTAGACAAAAACTGATTTTTGTTGATACCTGGTTTCATGAGAAATTGAAGATGAGGGGGAGGCCCGTAGGGTGGAACATAGTGAATCCCTTTTGATTTCTTCTTCCTAAATGCGAGAAAAGCTACAGCAACTAAGGCAACAATGAACACCGCGGCGAGAGTAAACCCAACATATTTTACTGGATCTGATGATGATGAGCTCTCATGATAATAATACCCCCTTGGTGGTGCCCGTGAGGAGGGTGCGCCACCGCCGCCGCCGCCACCACCACCGCCACTACCGGCAATTCCCGTTGGTGGAGGCGAGTGGGTTAAATTAGTTGCAGAAGGCGCAATGGCATGTGAAGATGGAGGAGGTGGAGGTGACCCACTTCGTGGAGGAGGAGAATCAGCGGTAGAAGAGTTGCTGTAGTTGCCATTTTGCATTGGTGGCGGTGCCGAAGACGGCGGTGGTGAAGACGGTGGCGGTGCTGATGGTGGTGGTGGTGGTGGTGGTTGTTTTGAAGGAGGTGGTGAGTTCACCGGAGGAGGAGCAACATTTTTTGACGGCTGTGTACTATTTGAAGGAGGCGGCGACACGGCATTCTTCGGCGGCGGAGACGACGGAGCAGGTTTTGGGGGATTGGCTTCAACCGCAGGGGTTGGTGTTGGAGCAGAACTAGGCAACATATCTTTATCGCTGAAGTTTTTGAGAGCCATTTATATATATATACATACTTACATATATATATATATATATATATAAACTTCTTCTCCTCAGCGTAATTATCTTATGATGATTCTCAGAATAATCGCATGATTATTCAAACAGCTTCAGCAGAACCAAAAGAGGGTTCTGAGAATAACAATCAAATACAAAATTAATTAATTAATTAGTTGAAAGAAAAGAAAAAACAGAGCAATATTGGGTTGAAGAAGAAGGAAGGTGTAATCGTCGAACTGCGCAAGTTCTGTAGAAACAGAATTGCCAGCTCGATCGGTGCAAATGGAGGAGAGAGAAAGAAAGAAAGTAGGGTCTGTCTAAATTATTCTAAAAAAATAGTGAAAAAGAAAATCAACGATGAGTCCTAAAATCTCTGAGCTTTATTTTAGGGACATTACATATAGATTTTATTTTTCTCTCTTCATTCTTAGATAGATTCTGGTTTCCGTTTCTTCGGGTTCGTTACGGACACAACTGTCGTTTACCTTTTTTGATCGTTATGAACCCTCCATTCAATTTCGGGTTACCGCGCAAACTCGACCGGGTCGATAAGCTTCTTATCGGGTTGGATATTAACTACCATTTTTGGGCTTATTTGACCCGACTTCACTCACTCTCCTCCTAACATTGCCTTTTTTCGGCTTCCTCCTATCTTGGGCTTCTCTAACTTGCTAAAATGATAGATCCACATGTGTATATATATTCTGACAAAAAATAACAAAAATGGCTAATTTCTGGATATCTATACTATTTATAAAGAGAATTACCAAATAGTTAGTTACTTTTTTGTCTCTCCATTCAAATTAAATAAAAACTTAAAAATAAATTAAATAGCACGGAGTGCCCGACAAGACGCTAGTGTGTATAAAGAAAATCTTGTGGTCAGTTCGTTAAAAATTTGCTGTCAATTATTGACATACAAATACTGGAAAATCTATAAAAATATAAAACATTCATAAAATTCTTTCACAACTTATTCATTTTTTTATTAAAACTAGCGCCTTATTAAGTTATTCAGTCAATCCGTTTTTTTATTTTTTTTATTGAGTTATATTATTTGTTTTTTTCAATTTTCATAAAAAGTTAGATAAAAAATAAAATGAATAGTAAAAAATAACATGAAAGATATAGAGGTGGATAAAAATAGAGTGATTTGTGTTTGGAGGTTGTTATCTTTTTTATTTATTTATTTTTGTAATTTTTTAGTTTAACGTTTAAAATTTTAAAAATAGTATAGATTAATAGTACAGATACAACTAAAAAAATTGTGAAATCTCACATTTTAAAGTATATAACCTTCAATTTATACTATATGTGAAAATTTTATGTGATTCTATATTTTAAATGTTGTAGTCTTTATTATATAGTGTATCCAAAAAATTTATGAAATCTCACATTTTAAAGTATATAAACTTCAATTTCAACTATATGTAAAAAATTCATGTAATTCAATATTTTAAAGTGTATAGTCTTTATTTTATAACACAACCAAATAAATTAGAAAATCTCACATTTTAAAGTATATAGCCTTCAATTTTTACTAAGTACGAAAAATTCATGTGATTCAATATTTAAAGCCTATAGTAATTATTTTATAATATAACAAAAAAAATTGTAAAATCTCACATTTTAAAGTATATATGCTTCAATTTCTGCTATATATGAGAAATTCATGTTATTCTATATTTCAAAGCCTTATAGTCTTCATTTTATAATATACAACCAAAAAAATTGTGAAATTTCAAATTTTAAAGTATACAGCCTTCCATTTCTACTATATGTGAAAAAATTCAAGTGATTCAATATTTTAAAGTCTATAGCCTTCAATTTCTACGAACTTTTAAAAATTATGTAATTCAGTATTTTAAAAACTATAGTATTTACATTTATAGTGTTTCTAAAAAAAAAGTGAAATCTTACTTTTTAAAGTCTATAGCCTTCAATTTCTAATTAGTTTAAAAAATTCTGCAATTCACTATTTTAAAGGCTATAGTCTTTACTTTTCGAGTATTTTTAGAAAAATAATGAAATCTCACTTTTTAAAGTCTGTAGCCTTAAATTTCTCTAACTTTTATAAATTATGTAATTCACAATTTTAAAGACTATATTCTTTACTTTTCGAGTGTTTTTAGAAATGTAGGATAATTTCATTTTTTTAAAAACTATAGCCTTCAATTTCTACTTAATTTAAAAAATTACCCAATTCACTCTTTTAAAGGCTATAGTCTTTACTTTTCAAATGTTTTTAGAAAAATAGTGAAATCTCACTTTTTAAAGACTATAGCCTTCAATTTCTACTAACTTTTAAAAAATGTAAATCACTATTTTAAAGACTATAGTCTTTACTTTTCGAGTATTTTTGGAAAAATAGGGAAATCCCACCTTAAAGTCTATACCCTTCAATTTCTACTAACTTCTAAAAATTATGTAATTCACTATTTTAATTAAAGACTAAAGTCTTTATTTTTAGAGTGTTTTTAGAAAAATATTGAAATCTCACTTTTTAAAGTCTATAACCTTCAATTTCTACTTTATTTAAAAAATTATGTAATTCACTATTTTAAAGGCCATAATCTTTACTTTTCGAGTGTTTTTAGAAAAAATAGTGAAATTTCACTTTTTAAAGTCTATAGTCTTCTATTTCTAATTTGTTTAAAAACTTATGCAATTCACTATTTTAAAGGCTATAGTCTCTACTTTTTTAGTGTTTTCAGAAAAATAGTGAAATCTCACTTTTTAAAGTCTATACCCTTCAATTTCTACTAAATTTTATAAACTATGTAATTCACAATTTTAAAGACTATAATCTCTACTTTTCGAGTATTTTTAGAAAAATAGGGTAATCTCACTTTTTAAAGACTATGGTTTTCAATTTCTACTTTATTTAAAGAAAATATGCAATTCACTATTTTAAAGACTATAGTCTTTACTTTTCGAGTGTTTTTAGAAAAATAGAAAATCTCACCTTTTAAAGTCTATAGCCTTCAATTTCTACGAACTTTTAAAAATTATGTAATTCAGTATTTTAAAGACTATAGTATTTACATTTATAGTGTTTCTCGAAAAATAGTGAAATCTTACTTTTTAAAGTCTATAGCCTTCAATTTCTAATTAGTTTAAAAAATTCTGCAATTCACTATTTTAAAGGCTATAGTCTTTACTTTTCGAGTATTTTTAGAAAAATAATGAAATCTCACTAAAGTATGTAGCCTTCAATTACTACTAACTTTTATAAATTATGTAATTCACAATTTTAAAGGCTATTGTCTTTACTTTTCGAGTGTTTTAAGAAAAATAGTGAAATCTCACTTTTTAAAGTCTATACACTTCAATTTCTACTAAATTTTATAAACTATGTAATTCACAATTTTAAAGATTATAGTCTCTACTTTTCGAGTATTTTTAGAAAAATAGAGTAATCTCACTTTTTAAAGACTATGGCTTTCAATTTCTACTTTATTTTTAAAAAAATATGCAATTTACTATTTTAAAGGCTATGGTCTTTACTTTTCGAGTGTTTTTAGGAAAATAGTGAAATCTCACTTTTTAAAACTATAGCCTTCAATTTCTACTAACTTTTAAAAAATGTAATTAACTATTTTAAAGATTATAGTCTTTACTTTTCAAGTGTTTTTAGAAAAATAGGAAAATCTCACCTTTTAAAGTCTATAGCCTTCAATTTCTACAAACTTTTAAAAGTTATGTAATTCATTATTTTAAAGACTATAGTATTTACATTTATATTGTTTCTTTTTAGAAAAATAGTGAAATCTCACTTTTTAAAGTCTATAGTCTTCAATTTCTAATTAGTTTAAAAAATTATGCAATTCACTATTTTAAAGGCTCTATATTCTTTACTTTTCGAGTGTTTTCCGTAAAATAGTGAAATCTCACTTTTTAAAGACTATAGTGTAATACCTCGGGTATTCTGAGTTAGTTTGAGTAAGGGATCACGGTACACTGGGGAGATAGAACCATGTGGGTCCTACCTCCCCACCCCTTTTTTTCTTTTTCCTTTTCTTTTTCTCCCTTTCCCCTCATTCTTCCCGTATCCCTCTCCCCCTCATATTCTCTTTTCTTCTTCTTCATCTTCCTCATCTCTTTCTTCCTCAAATCTCACCCAAACTTCTATCAATCTTCAACATCAATTTATCAATCATCATCTAGTATATTGTGGGTAAGTGTAGTGTATTTCTTTTTCTCTCTCGGAGTATTTTCTCCCTAATTTTCGGATTTGGGGGTTAGGGTTTACAATTGGGGTTTTTTTATTTTGTTGTGAGATTGAGGTTTGTAATGTGTTCTCTAGGGTCTCAACCAACTAGAGAAGTTCCGGGGAACTCATCCTAGCTCCGGGTGGTGTCTTGGAGCTCATTGGAGTAATTTGTGAGTAATGGGTTAATTGTGGTTTATGTATGATTTTTATTGAATCTGTGAATTTCTTGTTATGATAGTTGATAGGGACTGAGATTGGTTGATATATGATTGATATTGCATGTTGGTTGTGTTTGATTTGGATGGGTTGTGGTGAAAATGTGGATTTGGAGATGATTTTTGCGAAGTTTTCTGCAGAATTTTGTCTCTGACCCAGGCTGTAATCGATTACAACAAATTGGTAATCGATTACTGTAATCGATTACCACAGGTTTGTAATCGATTACAGACTGCTTATTTTCGCAAAAATTTTCTTCAGAACGAAATTTGAAGCCGGTAATCGATTACAGTGGCCTGTAATCGATTACATCAGTACTAAAACTCTATTTTTAAGACTTTAACTCAAAATCTTTATACATTTAAGTTATGCTTTCAAATACAATCGTTCACCACTACCCTAAACTCGATCCTGCCTGTTTATGATGTTATTTTGATGATGATTGAATGTAATGCGAATATGCGATTGTGAAATGATAATGATTAAATGACAATTAAGGTTGGTTGGTTTGGCCTGAGGAGGGGCATAGCTCCCGGGGTCGAGTATTGATAAAGACCTAAGGAGGGGCATAGCTCCTGGGGTCGAGTATTAATAAAGTCTGAGTAGGGGCTGGGCTCCCGGGACTAAAGATCTGAGGAGGGGCTGGGCTCCTGGGATCTCTAATGATAAATATACTGGTAATAATAATATGGAATAAGACGAATTGCAGAATGCGTTGTATGGTGTTTATGCGGCGGATTATCCGGTCTGTGTATGTTATCATGATATTGTTGCATAAACTGTTTTTAATCTATTATTCACTGAGCGTATGACTCACTCATTCATACAAACCATTTTCAGATTCAGGTGCTGATCAGGAGGCGAGCCCTTCCGTTCCTCTGAGCTCTTAGCTTTGGTGAGCCTCAATGTTTAGAGGCGTTATGTTATTGTCTATTGTCTCTGTAGTATGCTCCATAGGTTTACAAACAGGATTCTCTAAGTTATGTATGTGTTGTAAGTCTAATTAAGACTTGTTGAATTTCTGTTGGATTATGTTGGCTTATGGATTAAGCAGGATGTTATGACCATATTATATGTATTATGGATTTATGGGTGATACCTTGAGAACCCTATTATATGTATGAATTTTATGTATGTGTGTATGTTAAAGTAGTTGTGGTTGCTGTTGTTTAGCTGGATTGTTGTGTGGGTTATAGGTTAAGGCTGACATGGGACTCGGTGTCCCATGTGCCGGTCACGATCCGAGTTGGGTCGTGACATATAGCCTTCAATTTCTACTAACTTTTAAAAAATGTAATTAACTATTTTAAAGACTGTAGTCTTTACTTTTCGAGTGGTTTTAGAAAAATAGTGAGATCTCACTTTTTAAAATCTATAACCTTCAACTTTTACTTTGTTTAAAAAATTATGCAATTCACTATTTTAAAGGTTATAGCCTTTACTTTTCGAGTGTTTTTAGAAAAATAGTGAAATCTCACTTTTTAAAGTCTATAGCCTTAAATTTTTACTTTGTTTAAAAAATTATGCAATTCACTATTTCAAAGGCTATAGCCGTTACTTTTCAAGTGTTTTTAGAAATATAGGGAAATCTCACCTTTTAAAATCTATAGACTTCAATTTCTACTAACTTCTAAAAATTATGCAATTCTTAATTTTAAAGACTATAGTCTTTCATTTTTGACTGTTTTTAGAGAAATAGTGAAATCTCACTTTTTAAAATCTATAGCCTTCAATTTCTACTGTGTTTAAAAAATTATGCAATTCACTATTTTAAAGGTTATAACTTTTATTTTTCTAGTGTTTTTAGAAAAATAGTGAAATCTCACCTTTTAAAGTCTATAGCCTTCAATTTCTACAAACTTTTATAAATTATGCAGTTCACTATTTTAAAGACTATAGTCTTTAATTTTCGACTGTTTTTAGAAAAATAGTGAAATCTCACTTTTTGAAGACTATAGCCTTGAATTTCTACTAACTTTTAAAAAATGTAATTCACTATTTTGAAGACTATAGTCTTTACTTTTCCAATGTTTTTAGAAAAATTGCCAAATTTCACCTTTTAAAGTCATAGCCTTCAATTTCTACTAATTTCTAAAAATTATGTAATTCACTATTTTAAAGACTAGGGCTTTACTTTTCGAATGTATTTAGAAAAATATTGAAATCTCATTTTTTAAATTCTATAACCTTCAATTTCTACTAACTTAAAAAAATTATGCAATTCACTTTTTTAAAGGTTAGAGTTTGTTACATTTGGAGTGTTTTTAGAAAAATAGGGAAATCTCACTTTTTAAAGTCTATAGCCTTTAATTTCTACTAACTTTTATAAATTATGCAATTCAATATTTTAAAAGCTATAGTCTTTACTTTTCGAGTGTTTTTAGAAAAAAAATGAAATCTCACTTTTTAAAGTCTATGGCCTTCAATTTCTACTAACTCTTAAAAAATGTAATTCACAATTTTAAAGACTATAGTCTTTACTTTTCGAATGGTTTTAGAAAAATAGTGAAATATCACTTTTTAAAGTCTATAACCTTCAACTTTTACTTTGTTTAAAAAATTATGCAATTCAGTATTTTAAAAGTTATAGTCTTTACTTTTTTAGTGTTTTTAGAATAATAGTGAAAACTCACTTTTTAAAGTCTATAGCCTTCAATTTTTACTTTTTTAAAAAAATTATGCAATTCACTATTTCAAAGGCTATAGCCGTTACTTTTCGAGTGTTTTTAGAAAAATAGGGAAATCTCATCTTTTAAAATCTTTACCCTTCAATTTCTACTAACTTCTAAAAATTATGTAATTCTTAATTTTAAAGACTATAGTCTTCAATTTTCGACTGTTTTAAGAGAAATAGTGAAATCTCACTTTTTAAAGTCTATAGCCTTCAATTTCTACTGTGTTTAAAAAATTATGCAATTCACTATTTTAAAGGCTATAGCTTTTGCTTTTCTAGTGTTTTTAGAAAAATAGTGAAATCTCACCTTTTAATGTCTATAGCCTTCAATTTCTACTAACTTTTATAAATTATGCAGTTCATTATTTTAAAGACTATAGTCTTTAATTTTCGACTGTTTTTAGAGAAATAGTGAAATCTCACTTTTTAAAGTCTATAGACTTCAATTTCTACTGTGGTTAAAAAATTATGCAAATCACTATTTTAAAGGCTATATTCTTTACTTTTCTAGTGTTTTTAGAAAAATAGTGAAATCTCACCTTTTAAAGTTTATAGCTTTCAATTTCTACTAACTTTGATAAATTATGCAGTTCACTATTTTAAAAACATTAGTCTTTACTTTTCGACTGTTTTGTGAAAAATAATGAAATCTCACTTTTTTAAGTTTATAGTCTTCAATTTCTACTTTGTTTAATAAATTATGAAATTCACTATTTTAAAGGTTATAGTTTTTACTTTTGGAGTGTTTTTAGAAAAATAGGTAAATCTCACTTTTAAAAGTCTATAGCCTTTTATTTCTACTAACTTTTCAAAATTATGCATTTTAATATTTTAAAGGCTATACTCTTTACTTTTCGAGTGTTTTTGGAAAAATAGTGAAATCTGACTTTTTAAAGTCCATAGCCTTCAATTTCTACTAACTTTTAAAAATAATGCAATTCATTATTTTAAAGGTTATAGTCTTTACTTTTAGAGTGTTTTTAGAAAAATAGTGAAATCTTAATTTTTAAAGTCTATAGCATTTAATTTCTACAAACTTTTAAAAATTATGCAATTCAATATTTTAAATGCTATAGTCTTTACTTTTAAAGGCTATAGCTTTATATTTCTACTTTGTTTAAAAAATTATGCAATTCACTATTTTAAAGGCTATAGTCTTTATTTTCAAGTGTTTTTAGAAAAATAGTGAAGACTCATATTTTAAAGTATATAGCATTCTATTTCTACTTGTTAGAATTTTATGGACTTAGTGTAAATATAAATATGTGCTATTATAAAGTTTAGCCCAATATTAAAGTGATCTGGTAAATTTAAATTATTATTAGTGTATGGGCATAAACATCTTATTAAGTGAGTATGGGCTTTTATATGTGTAGATACCATTTGGGCTCAGTTACTAATTCTATGATGGGCTGAATTAGAAACTAGGGTTATGCTGTTTATATAAAGAGGTTATGGTCCCCAAACTGTGAGTGTTGCCTCCTTTCCTGTTATCCCATCAGCAGAGAGGTAGAACCCTAAGGAGCACTCACTAGTTTGGAAGATCAAGAACCAGATCAATCAACCTTGTAGATCAAGAACTAAAGAGACCAAAAGCATCAATCGATTTCTATGGCATCAGGTACACGCTTCCGCTTTTGATTTCTACATCTTCTCTATGATTCAATATGAGTGGTCTTGGGTTATTATGGATTCAATGTTTTACCTAACAAGTGGTATCAGAGTCATTCATAATTGAATCATTGAGAAAATAATGATATTGATATTTGTTTTCTTTTTCTTCAAAGACGAGGTTTACCCGATCAATTAATTCATTGGTCGATTTCATTGTTTGGCATGAATTATTTTTTTTTTTGTTCATATTAAGTTTGGGACAAAAACATAGTTACGTTGATATGGCATCAGTATATGTTATGGCCAATATCCAATTGATTTTGATTCATATTCACCGTGAAATGTGGATTGATTTCCTTATATTGGTTTTGTGGTTTCCGTAAAGACATGTTTATGGATTTTGTAAAATATTCACTGTGTGATTGGATTATCATTTTTTTTATTTGGTTTTTTGCTTTTGTGAAAAAGTAGCTTTGGTGCTTATATATTTATATATAATCAAATGGTTATTTGATTTATATAATTATATTATTCGGTTTTATAAATCTTATTTTATGGATTTATTATTTCTGTTATATATGAATTTGGAATTAAGTTGTTGTTACTGTTATGACTTGATCAAAATTTGAGTTTTGGAATAAACTAATTGAAACAATATGCTGCCAAAGTAGTCTTTGTTTGGTAGATTAATTTATTTTAAAACATTTGGATGATTATGATAATCTAAAACGTTTGAGTTTTAGAATGTGTGCTCTCCTATTTGGTTTAGCATTGTGTTAATCTCCCATTTGTTTTGGCATGTTAGTTCTCATGTCTCTTTTTTGATATGCCAATAAGGATTTAACTCTGACATGTGTGATTCCCTATTTTTAAAATAACTGATTTGGAATTTAAAAAAATATATAATTATTTAAGGTACTTTGTTTTGATATAGTACTTATAAGGACTATTGGGAACACGTAATAGAGTAACTATGGTGATTGTTGCATTAGGATTTGTAACTAATTTTGGGTTTTGGAGTAAATTGGCTAAACAATATGCTGCCAAAGTAGCCTTTGTTGTGTAAGTCAATCTATTTTGAAATATAAGGATAATTGTTGGCATGTAATTCGTTAAGTATTGATCAGCCCAAAGGAAGGTCAATACATTTGGTGGCGAATTTCCTGCTCACTTGAGTAATGAATATAAATTCATAACAGTGTTACATAAGGATTCTGGCAACAATCGTATGAGTTCTATGATAGATTGATTGAAGCGATATGCTGCCAAAGTAGCCTCTATTGCTTAAGTTGATTTATTTTGAAACATAAGGACAATTAGGAGTAAGTAATTCTTGCGAATATTGGTCGGCCCAAAGGAAGGTCAATATTTGGCTGAATTACATGCACACACTTGTAGTGATAAATATGTGATAATTGTTAGGTTCTATGTGAATGATAAGTCGATCCAAAGATAGACTTATTGTTTGACAGAACTTATTATCAATATTTAACTACTATTCAGAATTCATACGGGTATTGATCAGCCCAAAGGAAGGTCTATACCTGACTGAATTATACCTATAGGTGTGACAATGAGTATGTGGTGGTTATTAGGCTCCATGTGAGCAACATGTTTGTCCAAAGATGAACTTGTTGTTTGACAGGAATTACTACCAATACTTCATTACTACATTGAGAGTACCACTTACAAGTTAATATTTCTGTCCAAAGACTAAATATTAATGTTGTGCTAGGTATCTTGTGATGGGCACACCATCATTTGAATTTATAAAATTTGTTTGAGTATATTGTTTTGTTCTAATTATATTTTTATATATGTTTGTGTTATCTGCCATTATTAGTCTACTCATGCGTTAAATTACACTAGCATAAGGAATAGGAATATGATAAATTATTATTTCTATTATAGTTGTTTGATCTTGGATTGTGCACTAAGGTTTGAATAAACTCATTTCTCTTATGGATAAAGGTTCTCATAAGGAAATAAAAATAAATAAATAAAAATGGAGGACTTTGAGAAGTGAGACTATTCTGATTGCACAAGTTTTATGATCTTGAAGCATGAAGCTATATAAATATTCATGGGCAATTTGTCCGAAAAAGGTATTAGGTGTGAAGATAATTATTGTTTTCTAAAGGGCTTTATCAAAAGCAATAAGGTAAAACAAGTGCGATTTTATCGAACTTGTTTTCAATAAAGTGTTAAGGAAAACAAAATTTAAGGGAGTACATCATGAATATGTCTTATCTTGTTTCGAAACTAAATGCATTAAAGTTAGAGTTATCTAATGATGTGTCTGTGCATTTAGTTTTGACTTCTATTCAAACAGATTATTGTAACTGATAAAAGGAAAAATAGCTAAGCTATTTTTTGAAAAGAAGATAAGTGTGTTAAGACTAGAATAAAAGTACTCATTTGGCAAACACTTTTAAGGACAAAATATAAAGAAATGAATAAAGTTGCTATCATTAGTCCACTTTAGAAAAAATAGTGCTGGAAACAAAATTTATATGTATATATAAATTTTGGCTATCACTTCTAATAATATTGGGATATATAAAGGATGAGTTGTCGAATGTCATATTTGACATATGAGGAAAACTATACTTCTCTTTTCGGTATGATATTGGGCTATTTAAGTCGCAATGTCTGTTTAGAAAATTAAATAATCAGGAAGATAATAGGTGTCAATAATTTTTTTCTTTCTTTGGAGCTCTTTTATTTTTATTTTTTTTATATGAAAACATGATCCATTTAAGTTTATGACACATTTATCTCCTATGAGAAGTCGTAGTTGTAAATATATTTAAGGAATAGAATATTGCAGCTCTTATTCTTAATAAAGTTTCAACTAAGGTAGTGACCAAAACTCCTTATGAACTTTCAGACTGAAAATATTTTTTCAGTATAAGGCTTTTATACATTTGGAGTTGTCTGATTAAGATGTATTTTGTCGGTCAAATAAAGAAAAATTGGACATAAAGATTGTCAACAACTGCTTAGTTGATTTTTTGGTATATGGGATATAAAGTTATTACGATCTCACTGCATCATTGAGGATATTTAGTTCATTGAGGATATTGAGTTTGAGGGGAGAGATAAGGTTAAAAAGAATTTTGATAGCTTTGCCCAATCAAGATAAGGAAATATACTTAAAAGCAAACTCAATAGACTCAAGAACTTATGTTATTAAGGTAATCCAATAGAGAAAAGAAAAAAAATTATGTTATTATGTTCCTCTAAGAATATAAGAAAGAAATGGATTGGTGAAAGATAAATTTTTAATTAACTTTCATCAAGACATAAAAAAAAAGTACATTCATTTCTCGAATGTGGATTGATGTCAAGAGTGAAGAGATGAACAAAGACTTTTAGGTACTTATCTCATTACTTGAAGGTATGAATCTCATTAGTTACAGATTAATATTTAATTCTGGAGGTTCAAAAGGTAATGTGGAGAAAGATAAAACATGTCTTGTTCTAAAAGATTTCACTCTGACATATGTTGCATATTAATATCATAAGTTTCATTAGATGAATATAAAGAATATGGTTTAATCATCAATGAGTTTATGCCAGATCCCAAATTCTAGTAAAGGATATTACAAATACCATTAATTATTATCTCATTTGGCTCTGAGATAAATGAGGACATGATTTTGTAATTCATAAGTTCAGTGGGAGAACATATATTTTGACATTACATGTTAATAATATATTGTTTGCTAACTATAATAAAGTTTTGGTTCACAATATCAAAAGGAGTCTATCAAAGATATTTGATACGAAAGATCTTGAAAAGTCTCTTTTGCATTAGGAATTCAGATGTGTCGAGATTATCTCGAGCTATTTTTGAATTGTCGCAAAGAGCTACAATTTGAAGGGACTCGTGATATTTGGCTATCAGAATTGCAAAACACATAATACCCATATTGCTAAGGAAGATCAGTTTAGTCTCAATGAGTGCCCTAAGAATGATTGCTTAAGTTAGAGAAATGCAAAAGATTTCTTATACTTTAGAAGTTGGAAGTCTAAGTCATTTTCAATTTTGTACGCGTTTGGATATTGTGTACATTATTGAGTGTTAGGCAGATACTTGAGTAATGTGAAGATAAATTATTGGTTAACAACCAGCTAAGGTTTATGGTTTCATTAAAGAACAAAACATCACATGCTCACATTCAAGAAGTCAGGTGAAGTGAGAGATCATCAAGAATCTAGATACCGACTTTGTCATATGCCAAGAGAATTATAGATTCACTTTTGGTTATATTTCTATGTTTGTTGGAAGAATAATATTCTGGTAGAGTGTCAATCAGACACTCATTGCTCTTTTCACCAAGGCATTTGAGCTTCTTGCTCATTAAGAAACATCAAGTTAATATGATTATGTAATTTTGTCACATAATTACAAATTCTTGAATAAAGTTGAAAGACCACTTAAGTTATTTTGTGACAAATTGTTTATAATCATATTATTTAAGGAAATATAGAGTGATTAAGGTGTCTTTAGAGCATATTAACATAAACTCCATAATTGCGGATCCGCTTACTAAGGAAATCAAACATATGGTCTTTCATGAGTTCCATACTCATTTGGGTGTATTATCATTTTATATGATATATTGTTTCAGTGGGAGTATGTATTTGGATGCTCATGTGTTTCATAGACACACCTTAAGTTTATGGATATTTTCTGCAGAAATAAAGTATTTGGTTTTATTTATCACTCTGAATTATTTAATTTGATCTCATAAAGAATAAAGTTTGGACCAGTTGGAAATAGGCATGTGTGATCACATTACGTGTAATTTCCATGCTACACATCCATGCTTGATCTATGTCATTTAATTGTGATGATATTTGTGATCATGGAAAACTTAGTTATGAAAAAATATGACAAAAGTTGCTGGACGAGATTGTTTAAAGATGTTTTCGACATAATAGCAAATTTAGAGCTCATAAAGTTACGGTTTTGTATTTATATATACACATATGTCCAAGTGGGAGATTGTTAGAATTTTATGGATTTAGTGTAAATATAAATATGTGTTATTATAAAGTTTAGCCCAATATTAAAGTGATCTGGTAAATTTAAATTATTATTAGTGTATGGGCATAAACATCTTATTAAGTGAGTATGAGCTTTTATATGTGTAGATACCATTTGGGCTCAGTTACTAATTCTATGATGGGTTGAATTAGAAATTAGGGTTATGATGTTTATATAAAGAGGTTTGGTCCCCAAACTGTGAGTGTTGCCTCCTTTCCTGTTATCCCATCAGCAGAGAGGTAGAACCCTAAGGAGCACTCACTAGTTTGGAAGATCAAGAACCAGATCAATCAACCTTGTAGATCAAGAACTAAAGAGACCCAAAGCATCAATCAATTTCTATGGCATCAGGTACACACTTCCGATTTTGATTTCTACATCTTCTCTATGATTCAATATGAGTGGTCTTGGGTTATTATGGATTCAATGTTTTACCTAACACTACTAACTTTTAAAAATTATTTAATTCACTATTTTAAAGACTATAGTATTTCCTTTTCGAGTGTTTTTACAAAAATAGGGAAATCTTAATTTTTAAAGTCTATAGCATTTAATTTCTACAAACTTTTAAAAATTATGCAATTCAATATTTTAAATGCTATAGTCTTTACTTTTCGAGTGTTTTTAGAAAAATAGTGAAATATTACTTTTTAAAGTCTATAGCCTTCAATTTATACTAACTTTAAAAAATAATGCAATTCACTATTTTAAAGGTTATAGTCTTTACTTTTCGAGTGTTTTTAGAAAAAATAGTAAAATCTCATTTTTTTTTTAAGTCTATAGCCTTCAATTTCTACTAACTTTTAAAAATTATGCAATTCACTATTTTAAATGTTATAGTCTTTATTTTTCGAGTGTTTTTAGAAAAATAGGGAAATCACACTTTTTAAAGACAATAACCTTCAATTTCTACTTTATTTAAAAAAATTATGCAATCCACTATTATAAAGGCTGTGGTCTTTACATTTCAGATGTTTTTAAAAAAAATAAGGAAATCTCACTTTTTAAAGACTATTATAGCATTCAATTTTTACTTTGTTTAAAAAATTATGCAATTCACTATTTCAAAGGCTATAGCCGTTACTTTTCGAGTGTTTTTATAAAATTAGGGAAATCTCACTTTTTAAAATCTATAGCCTTCAATTTCTACTAACTTCTAAAAATTATGCAATTCTTTATTTTAAAAGACTATAGTCTTTAATTTTCGAATGTTTTTAGAGAAATAGTGAAATCTCACTTTTTAAAGTCTATAGCCTTCAATTTCTATTGTGTTTAAAAATTTATGCAATTGTAATACCTCAGGTATTCTGAGTTAGTTTGAGTAAGAGATCACGGTACAACCGGGGAGATAGAACCAAGTGGGTCCCACCTCCCCACCCTTTTTCCCTTCCTTTTTCCCTTCCTTTTTTCCTTTCTTTCTTCATTCTTCCCGTAACCCCTCTCACCCCCATTTCCTCTCTTCTCCTTCTTCCTCATCTCTTTCTCGCATCTCTCTCTTTCTCAAATCTCAACCAAATCTCCATCAATCTTCAAGATTCAAGTTAGCCTTGCTCATCTAGTGTATTGTGGGTAAGTATAGAGTATTTATTTTTCACCATTGACGTCTGTTTCTCTCCAATCTCGTTTTGGGGTTTTAGGGTTTAAATTGGGGGTTTTTTATTTTGTTGAGAATCTGAGGTTTATGATGTGTTCTCTAGGGTCTCATTCAACTAGGGAAGCTCCAGGTAGTTCATCCTAGCTCCGGGTGGTGTCTTGGAGCTCATTGGAGTAATTTGTGAGTAATGGGTTATTTGTGGTTTATGTATGATTTTGATTGATATTATGAATTTCTTGCTATGATAGTTGATAGGGACTGAGATTGGATGATAGATGATTGATATTGTATACTGGTTGTGTTTGATTTGGATGGGTTGTGGTGAAAATGTGGATTTGGGGATGAATTTTGAACAATTTTCTGCAAAATTTCGCCTCTGACCCAGGTTGTAATCGATTACAACGACTTGGTAATTGATTACTGTAATCGATTACCAAGACTCTGTAATCGATTACACGCTGCCAAAATTTACAAAAATTTCCTTCCAGTGCGAAATCTGATGTTGGTAATCGATTACAGCAGTACTAAAACTCTATTTCAAGACTTTAACTCAAAATTTTCATATTTTAAAGTTAGTTATTCAAATCCATTCGTTCACCACTACCCCAAACTTATTACTTGGATGTTTATGATGTTGTTGTATTTATGATATGATGTTGATGATGTGATGATGTGATAATGAAACGATGGTGCATGAGTGCTATGTAAATGTTGTGAAGATGATGATGATTTACTTATGTTGTGATTATGAATGATATGTGCCACTAACAGCGCTAATTAAGATAAAAATTGAAGGAATTAAGAGATGGTAAAACGACCTGAGGAGGGGCATAACTCGCGGGGTCGTAAACGGGAAACCTGATGAGGGGCATAGCTCGCGGGACATCCATACTTCCTATGAACATGAGTCGGGGCCGAGCTCCAGGTGTTCATAGGTTAAAAGCTACCAAGATAAAGAGACTGTATAAGAACGATGGAATCGATACATATATGTTATGGGTTTATGTTGTAACCGCATTGTACTGTTGTATGCTACATACACTGCTTATAACCTGTTTATTCACTGAGCGTATGACTCACCCATTCATACAAAACATTTTCAGATTCAGGTGCAGATCAAGGAGCGAATCCTTCCGTTCCTTCAAGCTCTTAGCCTTGATGAGCCTCATTGTGTAGAGGCGTAATGTTATGTCCATTATGTCATTAGTATGCTCCATAAGTTTACAAACAGGATTTCCTAAGTTATGTATGTGTTGTAAGTCTAATTAAGACTTGTTGTATTTATGTCGACTTCTGAGTTAAGCAGGATTTTATGACAGCATTATATGTATTACGAATCTAAGGGTGTTAATTTAAGAACCCCACTATATGTATGAATTTCATGTGATGTGTACATGTTAAGGTAGTTGTGGTTGTTGTTGTTCAGCTGAATTGTTGTGTGGAAAACAGGTTAAGGCTGACATGGGACTCGGTGTCCTATGTGCCGGTCACGGATCCGAGTTGGGTCGTGACAGCAATTCAGGCTAAAATACGTATATGCACAGAAAGAGGAAGTTATTAACAGGTATACACCGTTTGGAAAAAAAATTGAATATACACTTACAGTAAACCGGAAGGGTGTGTTCCGGTTTATGAAATGCATAAAACGGAACACGCCGTTCCGGTTTATGCATATAAAATTTTTTTAAAAAATAAAAAATTTTAAAGTAACTATCATTTATAACTTCTATTATTTAAATTCTCTTTCTTTCTATTCATGTTTTATACTAACTAATATTTTAACAAATTAAAATGAGATTTGAGATAACTTTAATTAATTTGAATATAATTATTTTATAAAAAATCTATCAAAATAATATTATTTTATAAAATATTCACCGAAAAATAAAAAAACACCATAACATGCACGAATTAGTGCATGTTGAGTCTCTAGTCACGAAATAATATGCTTTATTATTAATATAGTATTGTCGGACATTCAGTACCTAACAAATTATTTTTGTAATTATTTAATATTTTTATTTAATACTATTAAACTCAAAGTATTCTACTAAAAAAGACGTATGGTGGCCAAAAGATTTACTTTCGATGACATTAAATGAAAGGTTCTTGACTATAAAATGTGTTTCCTTGGCATGCATGAAGTTATTAAACATATTGGGTAAAGAATTAAAAAGTAAAATTTAATTAAGTTTATCAAGTTTCATAAAAATTAAAATCAATAAGATTGTATTTATATACCTTTTATTTTTATTTATTTTAAACATATGTAATACGTTAATTTTCATATTCATAGAAACTATGTGAAATTAGATTAATTTAAAATTAATTGCACAGTCTATATAATGTGAACTTCTAATTCTACAATAAGTTTACATAAAATTTAATCCAATAGCAATCAAAAGTTATTAAATAATTATATAAATATTATTTGATCCCTTACGTATATTTAAATGATTTAATTTTTATTCACTGACAGTGTATAACTTTTTTACACAGTCATCCAATCATGTGTTGTACTTGTCACATCAGTCATTATTATATTTTCTCTCTCTCACTACTTAAAAAGTCATACAAACGAAATATTTTGATTGGATGATAGTGTAAAATACTTATACACTATTGATGTATCAAAATTAAACTCATATTTAAAAACGTTGGCAGAGCATGCCAAAATTGTCCAAATCCCTCTTCTAACATCTTGCTAAAAGTGTGTATATAAAATCTTAATTAGAATCTTATAGATTAACTGATGTGTATAATGTGTTAAGATGTTAAATATGTTAAATTGAATTATTAAAATCAAAATCAAAAAATATATAGAAGATGATGCTGTTCAGATCAAGCACCACAACTTGTGTTACTTTTGAGTGTATAATTTCTATTAGGTTTTACCGTTTGTATTAATAATTTCTTTTAATTAAATGAATAAAATTGTATGACATATTATTTTTATAATGATGGATGATAAATAATTAGTTTAAGTTTGAGTCTTGTTGATTATTGGCTTGGTATATATTAATAGACTTTAATATGTTAAACTTATTAAGTTGAATTATTAAAATAAAACTCTACGTAATAAAAGAGACAATAGAGAAATAAATTGAAAAGAGGGATCTATTTTACATAAACCGGAAAAGTGTGTTCCAATTTATGAAATGCATAAATGCATCTATCTACTAATCCTTTATCAGAAAAAATGCACTGATTTCAACTCGCAACAATTCTTTTAGAATGAAAATGTCATCTCCATGCCACACAAACAAGAATTGCATTTTTATCATCCTTCAATTTCAAAAATGAACACATAACAAGTATGAATAGTGAGAGATTCCGAGTAAGAGAATAAGAAAAGAGAGATGATTCTAAGAATGGATTAACACCCCTCATTAGTGCCACATTCACACCAAGAAACCTAACACCAAAATTACAAAATTTACAATCTATCAAATTATCCGGCCAAAATTGAAGCTTTTGAATACACTTCAAGAAACCCAACAACAGAATTAAAAAACTTGCAATCTTTTCGTAAAATTATCCAGCCACAATTGAAAATTTTGAATTCAATTCAAGAAACCCAATACCAGTTTTCCAAAATATGAAATATGTTTGTCAAAATACTCAGCCAATCCTCATCATTGTAGCTTTTGAATGAAAATGCCATCTCCATGCCACACAAACAAGAATTGCATTTTTATCATCCTTCAATTTCAAAGATGAACACATAACAAGTATAAATAGTGAGAGATTCCGAGTAAGAGAATAAGATAAGAGAGATGATTCTAAGAATGGATTAACACCCCTCATTAGTGCCACATTCACACCAAGAAACCTAACACCAAAATTACAAAATTTACAATCTATCAAATTATCCGGCCAAAATTGAAGTTTTTGAATACACTTCAAGAAACCCAACAACAGAATTAAAAAAATTGCAATCTTTTCGTAAAAGTACCCAACCAAAATTAAAAATTTTAAATTCACTTCAAGAAACTCAGCACCATTTTTTCCAAAATACGAAATCTCTTCGTCAAAATACTCAGTCAAAAATTGAAAACTTCGAATACAATTCAAGAAACCCAACACCTGAATTTCAAAATTTGTGATCCTTTCGTCAAATTAACCGGCCAAAATTGAAAAGTTTGAATTCAAATCAAGAAACCTAGCACAAGATTGAATCTTTTCTTAAGGGACTTAACTATTAAGGAAGAAAGGCAATGAGGGAGTCAGTGAACTCTAATGACTTCGACTTCCTTCTCTTTCTATTCGAGAGATGAAAGGGACAAAGAGAAGAGGAAGAAGTACTGAGAAAGGGACATCCGAGAATGCTACGGAACGTTGCTATGTTTGCAACTACCTGACCATATATATTGCGGTGCAACCATCTTATTTATTGGGCCCAGCCCATTCCTTTATGGGTCTGGCCTATATTTTTACTAAATTTACTTAGTTATTATATTTGTAATTGATTGAGTTATTTATTATTTAATTTATTGTGATGCAGGATGTATTTCTTTTCAATTTGATATTAAATGTTGGAATGAATAAATATTAATTTTTATTTTTGAATTTGTCTCTCAATAGTAATAGAAATTTATTCATCTATACCTTAAAATGAAAATTAACTAACAAGATTCACATGACTTAAAATTATAGATGATGTGAATGTCTAATGTTACAGGATGTGTGCTACACGTATATCTTGTAATATGAATAGCACATGTTGGATACAAGTTAAACGTATTTCTATTGCAACCAAGAACCTAAACCAGAGGACGGAGCATGTATTAGCGTATGTCAATGCTCCCCAAAAGTGAAACCAAAAACCATATTCCGTTATTTCATCAAAACAAAAATAAAAACAAAATGCAAAACCCACAAAACACTCTTGTATCCTAAAACGTCTTAACACTTCTCTTACCTTAAATGCACAACAACTTCCTTAAATTTTTAAACAGAACACCAACCTCAACTCTCCCTTATATAAATAAGTAGCTCATTTCACCAATTCTCATCACACACACATTTCAGCCTCTTAAACAAAATTAAACCTTAGCTTTGTTCCATTTTTTTAAATAAAGTTTCTAAACAACAATATGCAAGCCTTAGTGATTCATCCTTCACCTCACAAGTTCTTCGATTATTCCAACGAATTCGCTTTTACTTCTGAAAGTCTCCATCACGAATTCAGCTCCGAACTCAAAATTGATCATCATAAGGTTGAAAATCTTATTGAACAACAAGAGCAAGAGTTCAGTTTTTCATGTGATGAGAATCCCAAAGTATCGCTTATAACTGCCGACGAGATCTTCTCCAACGGCAAGATCCGGCCATTATTTCATGTGTTCTCCTCCACTTCAAAACAGGGTTTGCCGCTCAAAACGATGTCGTTGGATTTGGTGGTGGAGGATTCGAAGGAGACAATGTTGTGCAAGAAAAGCAACTCGACAGGGTTCTCAAAGATGTTGAGGTTCCGCCAAGACTTGAAGCTTAGAAGCTATAGCAATGGCAATGACACTTTCGTTTATTTGAATCCAAAGAAGACCAATGAAATGAAGGCAAAAAATGAAGGCGGCATAAAAAATGAGAAGCGTAAAATGGCACCATCATTAGCTTCTGCTCACGAGAAATTATACATGATGAATAAGAAGAGAAATGAGAGCAAAAAACGAAGATCATTCTTGCCTTACAAACAACAACTACTTGGATTCTTTACCAACATGAATGGATTTAGCAGGAATCTTCATCCTTTTTGAGACATTCATCCCCTTTCCAAATTTTTTTAACTATTTTGGATGACTTTTTTTAGTTAACATAACAGAGGAAAAAAGAAAAAGAAAATCATATTAGACATGTAGAAGTTAGCTATAACCTATTTAAGGGCTATCGTCAAAATTACCAATTTGAGGGATTTTTTTTGCTCTTGATGAAAAACAAGAGTTCTCAATTCCCTAAATGATAATGTAGATTATATTGAGCGATTTTGGGTGATGTAATATTTAATTGATCATACATGCACAATGAGAAAGCATGTATTTAATATAATTTGTGTTATATCGTCTTTCTTTCTCTTCTTCTTTTTTTTCTTTTTTTTTTTATTTAGTCATGACAATATATCTCAATTTTTTCAAAAAAATTACTTTAGATACCCCTTGTCCTATTTCTCAAGCCCTGTGTCTTTCCCAAGATAGGCCAAAGAGAAATATATAGACCAAAGCCCAACGGACACAAATCAAGAGACAACCCAAGAAAATTAAATACAGAATCTTTAAGTAACAGAACTTTTAATTACACTTTTATTACCGGAAATGATAGACGTACATCAACATTTCAACCATCAAGCATCCATCAAAGATTATTACCATTAAAGAGTGAGAGATATTTGTGCGAATTTGAATTTTTGTTTTAAATGGTGGACTCACAACTCACATAATATCTTGATGGATGGTTAATGGATGTGTACTTGATATACATGTAGTACTATTACTTTTATTACTAGTAACAGACCCGTGTCTTGCACGGGCTCTTGTTTAAAATTTTGTTTAATTTAATTTGTTCAATGTATATTTTTGGGAAATAAATGTTATTGAGAACTTTTATTTTTATTATTGTGTTTTGATGTACTATCAATTCTATATTTACACAATAATCTTAAACTTCCTATTTATTTACGTAACTAATTCTACATCTACCTATATACATAATTAATTATTTTTCTCTACATGTTTATGTAAAAAAAACCCAAATTAAGAGTATGTATTTGTTTTTTCTTCTTATTTCTCATTTGTTGTGAGCTAAATAGAAATATAGAAGGAAAACATTTTTTTTTCCAAATTTTATTTGTTATTATTCAAAATTCATAATAATTATTGTTTAACATACATTATCTAATAATTAAAATTAACTATTTTATGATGTAAATTTTCATTACATACGTGCATGATTTAATTTTTTGTCATAATTGTTTTTATTTCTTATTTCATTAGATTTTTTTCTTATTGAAACACATATGATGTATCTTGGTTAATTTACTAATATTATTTTATTTTAATTTTTTAGTTCAAGTAAAATATATTGAACTAATTTTATAAAAATTAAATATTATCATAACATTATATTCAATTAATTTATTCACAAGTTCCAATGCTCTCCACTAAATAGCTTTTAATTATATATTTCCTTAAGTAGAAAGGATTAATTTTTAATTAAAATGAAAAATTCTACACTAATGACACTTGACAAAACTTTTTAATTTATTCCTCTCAAATTTTTATATTAATAGATATAGAATACAGAGTGTTGTATTGAAAACTAAAGAGACAGTATTATATAGGCAACATAGAGTCATGTGCTCATATTTAATTTGTAGTTGATATAAGTTTATTTTTTTATATTTTAAAATTATAATAATATATCTTATTGGAATTGTGTAAGAGCATAGAAGCAGATTCTCTAAATAGCAAGGTCCCACTAAAGACACTTCACTAACTCTTTTTCTAAATATTACTAAGAAATTATTTTATATTTAGATTTAGATATGTTGTGCACAATTTATTAACTGTTTTGACTTATTTATTATTAGACATATAGCAATACTCATAGTATAATGGCTGCAAGAGTTTTTCTCTTTTCTTCTCACGTTATCTCTAGAAGATTTTTCATCTCTATGATATGTAAATAATTTATTTAATTTTAGTGGATCAAAATATCAAATATCCACCGTAATTATTTGACTTTGTTCTGAATTTATCTTAAATCATCAATTGATTATGTTCTCTTCTAATAATACTCTGCAATCTCTTTATTTATTGGGTTCTCTATCTTTTACAATTTCAAACATTTCAAAGTCTTAGTTTACCCTTTGTCTCAATTTAAACTTCCATTCTAAAAACATATCAAAACTCTTAAAATAAAATAAAATAAAAAAACTAATCATCAATACCTAATACCTCTTTTATCTGTAAAATAAATTCTTTTATAAATTAAAATCTAATAATTCTGTTTAACTATTACCTTTTGTCTTTTCTTTTATTTTCTTCCATCTCTAATTAATAATTGGTCCTTATTATCGCCTTTAATTTGTGAGACTGGTGTTCAGAATTTGTTTGTAAAAGGTACATATTTTCATTTATGCATATATATATATATATATATATATATTCGGACATACACTACAACCTCTCACTATTAGGAGCAACATAGTCTTCTTATGTCTACACTCTTCAATTCAAGCTTTCTTTTTTTTCGGTTTCCCACTGTATCCCCCAGTCCGGAAGGTCAAGGACTAATCCGTCGCGGATCTGAGCTCCATTTAAGGGTTTGCCGCTGGTCAATGTGTTGCTGCATACACAAGGCGGGGATCGAACCCCCGACCCTTGCTTAAGCGGACAAGTGAAGTAACTATTTGACCAACCCAAGTTGGTTAATTCAAGCTCCCTTTTATTTCCATGTCTTGGGTGACTCAACCAAACCCATCACCTATAAATGTATAATGTTTCTTAATACATTTATAGATTTAAATATCAAATTATATATAGCTAAGATTTAGAAAATGAATTTATCTCCTAAATGAACATATATTGATCGAAGATATAATTTTTAACATGTTTTCAACACAATGAATCTATCGCTTTCATTATTTTTGGAAGTGCAAAGTCTTGAATAACAATATTTTTCCAGTCAAAATAGTTCATTTTAACACTTTTTAATTCAAATAATATTTTTAATTATGTGTACATTTTTAATAGATAAAATGATTATGATCCAAATTATTATTTTTGACTGTTTTGACCGTTATAATTTCGTACCTATGACAAACTCTTTTGAAATCAATCTAAATTAGCATTTCAGCAAAATATAGTTAATGTATGTGCACAACTTGTAAACAAGAAGCAGCTAAAACAGAAGAAGTTATGCATGTATGTTAAGAAGTAGTGTAGCATATATATTATATAACTACTAACTTGTGCAAAGGTGAAACCAAAATCTGTTTTTAGGAACCATGCAATCATATACCAATATACATTGCTCCATCCATCCTAACAGAAAAACACATAGACACAAAAATTCTTGTTATTATTAAAACTTCATACTCATCTCACCTTCAATGCACAACAACCTCCTTAAACTAAAAAACAGAACACTAATCTCAACCCTTTTTCCATATAATTAATATATAAAGAAGTAGCTCTTATTCTTTCTTTCACAATCTCAATACAAACATTTCAATCTCAATTGTTTCTATTTATAAAACAGAGAGAGCAATAATGGAAACCTTATCCCTCCCTCCCTCATCTCACAAGTTCCTCGATTTCGACGACTACGCTTTTGCGTCTGAAAGCCTCCACCACGAAAATGAAAAACTTAAAAAACTAAATGTAGAACAAGAATTCAGCTCTGCGTGTACGAATCCCCAAGAATTGCTCACAATCGCAGATGAGATCTTCCTCGATTTTGACGATTTCGCTTTCGCTTCTAGAAGCTTCCATCACGATTTCACCTTCAAAATCAAAATTGACAATAACAATGCAAAACACGAAGAGTTTAATTTTAATTTTACATTTGTGATTCCTCATGAACCGCTCGTAACTGCTGACGAGATCTTCCATGATGGAAAGATCCGACCATTGTTCCGAGATTTGATGGTGGGGGATTCAATAGAGATGTGCAAGAAGAAGAACAACTTGATGGGGTTCTCAAAGATGTTGAGGTGCCAGCATGATCTGCAGCACCGGAGCTACAACAACGGCAATGATGCATTCATCTTCTTGCATCCTCCGGGGCCGGCAAAGAAGACCCACGACGTCGTAAAGAATGCTAAGCGCAAAACGACGCCGTCATCATGACCTCACAAAAAGTTGTACAAGATGAATAGGAAAAGAACGGAGAGCGAGAAGCGGAGGTCTTTTTTGCCTTACAAGCAACAATTGTTTGGGTTCTTTACCAACATGAACGTATTCAACAAGAACATTCATCCTTTTTGAAATCTCTATATCCCAATTTTTCTAAATTCTCTAGATTATGGGATTATTTAGTTACCATATATAGCTGGTCTACTAATGAGCTATCCCCAAAATCACCAATTCAGGATATTTTTTTGGCTCTTGATGGTAAACAAGAGTTCATAATTCCCTGAATAAGATGTTTAGATTGAGTGACTTTGGGTGATGTAATGTTTAGATTATCATACTAATGTATCTAATGATGAGAAAGAAATTAAAGCATGTGTTTTACATAGTTTAATTTATGTCCTATATCTTTCTTTTCTTTATCAAGACAATATAACTTTGATTTGAAAAATAAAATACATTTACTTAATGCGTTCCATTTGATTTGAACTAAACTCTCTTTGTTTAACATACATACTCCTTTTCTATTTAGCAACTTTCTCTTCTTCTCAAAATCCTTTACTCAATTTGATTTGTGAAAAAAAATAGAAAAACGTCCTGTTTGGATAAATAACTTATTTAAGTTCTTATATAAAAATAATTTTTGAGAAGTAACTTATGAATAAGTTATTTTGTATGTGGATATAAAATAATAAAAAATTTTATTTTAATTATTTTGAAAAGTGCTTCTAAAGAAGTTAAAAATATTCTAACTTCTCCAAAAACACTGAAATAATATCGAGAAAAGTCATAAGTCATAGGTTCTCCAAAAGCACTGAAAGAATTTTATTTTACCTAACTAATTATAAGTATCTTCTTGATACAAATATGTAACAATATAACATAGGAAATGAATCCAATGAGATTGTAATTTTGGATTTGTTTCATAAGATATATAATAAGATAATGATATAGAGATAGAAATATATAAATAAGTGTTTGGTTATGTAGGCAGAAGAGAAAATTTGTATCCCATGACTGAAAATTTGTGTATTTTCTGTACTTATGAGAAGTAGAGATATAAGATAGTATTTGTTTACTGTGTACAAGATACTAAGGCTGAGTTTGATAAAGCTTTTCGTTGGGGTGCTCCTACTCTCAAAAAGCTAGAGCTCCTATTTTGCGTTTGGTAAATCAAAAAGTTGGACTGCTTTTGCTTCTAACTTTTGAGAGCAGAGGTGCTCTTGGGAGCCATCAAGAATAACTTTTCAGAGCCAGCTTTGGCTCTCTGAAAATGAAAATACATAAATGACCCTCATTTACACAATATCTTTTAATATTATTTCTATTATGGTCATTTAATATCTTGAGAGTCACTTTACACTATTTTAGTATTTTACCAAACATTATAATGATAGCTTCTGCTTATTGAGAGCAATTTTTGTATAATTTTACCAAACGGTACTATTATGGCTCTCTAAGAGCAGCTTTTTGAGAGCCCAAAAAGATCAGTATTTTTTCAAGAGCCACAACTTTACCAAACTCAGTCTAAATACAATATAATACAGAACATAAAATTGCATGTTTGTTTAGTAAAAACACATACATGACAGACTGTATATGTGAAAATTTTTGTATTTTGTGTTCACACGCTCAGAGTAAGTACACCAAATACACGTGTTGATACAAGAATTTTAATAAAAAATTTGTTCAAAGTTTACCCCTTTTATTAATCCATAATTCTACCATTTGCCCTTCTCATTTTTTTACCAAATTAAAGTCTCAAAATAAAATTTTGTATAAATATAGGTACAAATTTATTTTGTACACACTAAAATAAAATATGCAAAATTCATTGTATTGTACTATATATATTGTACATGTATTTATATATTGTTTTGTATCAACTCTGAAATAAACACTATTTAAAAGACACTAAATTAGTATAACTAGACAAAAATGATTACTTTTACTCTAACTTAAAATGTGATATAAATATTTCATATATTTTTGTGTCTCTATTTTTATTTTCTTTATATTTAGTTTTGTACGAACATTGCCTTTATTTGCAAGTTAGAAATACAAATCTGGACTATATAATTATATATTGGTGGTCAAGACTAAAAATTATTATAATATAACATGATTACTTAAAAAAAATCACATGAAATTATGTGGTGCAATTATTTTTTTTTAGTTTAATTTTGATGCAGTAACAGTATAATAATATTTTACACTGTTGTCCAATTAAAACACTTAATTTGTATGACTTTTTAAATAATAAAAAAGAAAAACACAATCATAATTAATGTAACGGTATATATTAATTATATAGAAAAATTTTACGCTGTTATGGATAAAAATTAAATTTTTTTTTGTTTATCTTCTATGGCGAAGAGTAGCATAAGCACAAAGCATTCGATCATATCATCGATATTTTTTTCCTATGGGCTAGGCCTGCATCCCTCCATACTTCTATTAAATTTCACAAATCAGCCCAATAAAAATATGGGAGCAATTTAAAGAACAATTTGAATAAGATAATGCTTTTTCAATCTCAAATTTTGCTTTTGAAAGTGTCAAAGGAATGTTTAAACCAACTTTTAACGAGACAAAAAAATATATTTTATATGTTCCCATTATATATTTATTTGACAATAAGTTTATTCTTCTATCACTTTTTTCTTGAATGACTAATGTGACTTGTCTTTATATTTATTAAACTGCAAATTTATTTGTAACTACTTTTATTTTTAATCTCCTATTAATCATTATTACTATTATTGTCGTTAAATGTATGAGTAGTGTGACTAAAACTAACACAATTCTTTAATAACTACTCCTTGTTGATTTTTAAAATTATTTGATTTTAATTTCACTACTAACTATCTTTTCTCAGTGTAGGCTCTATCTAATATATTTCTCTATGTAGGACAATTTGAATAAAAAACATAATCAATTTCTGATTAAATCAATTCTTCTACCAAATAAATAATAGATATATATAAATATCTTTTTCCATCCGTGCATACATGGTACCCGTATATACACCTGTATATACGCTAGTATATATTCCAAAACAACTACTCTATAATTTGTGGCCTAAAGTTAAGAGCCTGAAAAAATTAACTATCTCCACTCCTCTCTCTCTCTCTATATATATATATATATTGTTTGGCATTGAGAAAATGAGATAAGGAAGCATTGTCCATTAGTAACACAGAGCTGACATTTGTTGACATTTCGCTTTCTTTATTATCCTATGAGTGATGATGATGATAATGATGCTTTAATTTCTATGTGGCCTTCCAAATTCTTCTTCATTTCTTTCATTCTCTTATTCTATCTATCTCCCTCCATATTCTTGTTCGTGACTATGGCTTTTCATTTTGAGCTTGCTCTCTATCTTTTGAGTCCAATGCAGCTTAACAATAGCTAAATGTTTAGCCATTTTATTCTAATTCCTTTTTGCATCATCATCTATCTCATTCACAAGACATAGTGGACAAAGGGTCCAATTTGGAAGTCAAATTAGCTGTATTTTTTTGTATAGCTACTACGCTATTATTTGGTACTACTCTCTCTATCCAATTCTTCCTATGCTGAAATGTTATTAATTAGAACTAATCTAATTTGATGGTTGGATATTAGTAGAGAGTGAAAGTTTAATTATTATTTGGTAGCCCTATATAAGGTTGATTTCTTATATTTCTGATTAGTAGATTTTACATTACAATTCTCTTAGTTCTTATTATTCTCTCTTCTCTCTTGTCACCGTGAATTTCAATATACATATATAAATTATCTTACTGTTAGGATTGCGTTTGTTTTTTCTGACTATCGGTCAGAGTCATAGAGTTAGAGAAAATATGACTCTGTAGACTGTATGATTTTGGGACCACAATCAGATAGACACGGAGTTACTCTAACTCAGTGAATAAATTTTTCCAATTTTTGTCCACTTCAAAAGTGGAGTCACAGAGTCACTGGCGGGTGGACACAGAGTCAGATGATGGTTTAATGAATTTTCGTTCCAATTATGTCCTTATTCATTTTTCAAAATTTCAATCTCATCCTTTTTCAACCTTAACCATCATTTATTTTATCAAAATAAATATAATACAAGACACCAATGACTCTTACTCTACGTACTTACCAAATAAAAAATGGAGTCAGTGTGACACTGTGTCAATGACTCCAGTGACCCTAATAACTCCACTAACTCTGTCACCCTACAGAGCCTGAGCCGGTAAAAACAAACATAGAGTTAGAGTGAATTTGAATTTCAATATGGTATCAAATTCATTCCAATTTCATTCTTACAATAATGTAATGTAATGCATATATAGAAACATTATTATGTTTATTTGTGGAATTCTTATGATTTTGGGACCCATGTGAAGTAAATATTCTCTCACGATATCCTCAGACCTCAATAATGTTTTATAGTTCAATTAAAAATGACGACTAGTAGATTAATTGCTCTGCCCTCAAATAATATTCATTAATATTCCATATTTGCCGACTAATTACTGATTAATTATACTAGCTAATGTCTACTTAATTAACAGGGGAAATTAAAGAGGATCGTTCCAGAAAAAAGCTAGGAGACGGTAATGGCGAGAACATTAAAAAAGTGCATGATGCTTTGCTGTACCAGCCAGGTTGCATCGGTATGCTATTTAATCAAAATTAGTCTTGATGAACACGTTCTTTCTATTCTCTTCAGCTTCCCAAATTACGTACAAATTGATTTAACTTTGTCTTTCTTGTGTCTAATAATATATATATATATATATATATATATATATATATGCATGTGTTCATCAAGTTCAATTTATCAATTATCTAGGGAGGGTAACAACTAGGCTTGCTATATCTAACTCCCTCCATATTATTTACGAATACTATCCCCAATTCTAAACCCATCATTCATATTGCCTTATCTATACATATAATATTTACAAACCTCCTACGTTAAATTCTCTACCATGTGTTATTTTTTCAGAATTTTCAATTTTATATTTTTTAAAAAATTCACTTAATTCATTCTCTTGATTTAATATATTCTATCATTAAATATAATAGTTATTATGATGATTATTGATATGAGATATTATAGACTTGATCAATTATATTATAGTAATTATTGATAGGAGATATTATAGCTGAATATAATCATGATTTATAAAAAAAAGAAAAAAATTCAATCAACACAAATTAATATTATGGGGTAATTTTCAATCAACACAAAAAAATTTCAATAAATTTGGTGTATGTGAAAAACAAAATCAGATTTGCAGTGAGAAAATTTTTCTTTTTCATTTGATCTACGTGAACAAATATATAATATATGATATTTTTCATTTTTAACAATATAATGAAACAGTCACAATTTTTATACTGACATAATTCAACATTTATAATTACTCAATCAAATATTTTATATCGGTGACTAAATTAGTGTGACTTTTAATATACATGCAACATTATATTACTCTTTTCATGAATACTTATTTTATGTTCTGTGCAATGCACAGGGACAAATACTAGTTTTATTATATATATACATATTGCAATAACCCTTTAGCTTATGTAATAATAGTAATAATCTTAATTTAAAATCAAATGTGATATCTACCAAAAAAAATGTGATATATCTATGTATAGAGGATTCCTTTAATAACTATGTCTTCAATGTCTCCTAAATGGATTGAATTATTTTTTCAAGTCCATTAATGTGTACCGGTGAATGAAATATCTATTATGACCAACCATCTCTATAATTCACTAATATATTTTTATTTTCATCTTAATTTTAATTTATTTCTTTTAAATGTGGCTAGCTTGACGGGAACATTGTCCAACAAAATGCTAATTGTAATAATCTTAATAATTTAAAATAATATATGATGTATATATTTCATGAAATTTAACTTTGATACAATTTTAATGTAAATTCTTTACATTATCAATCAATAATGTTTGTTATAAATGATATACTATAGTGTGTAATTTTTTAAAGAAAGTATTATTGTACAAAAGCTATTGAATATATACATGTGTGTGTATATTATATATATATATATATTAATGTTATTGGCTTAGAATCTCTAACTTTTTTTGAAAGAAAGGATTATTGTCTAAAAGCCAACATTACATTATTCTAACCACCAGTGGTTAGGATTGCGTTACTTTTTTTACCCATTTTTTATTTTTTTTTTCATGTGTGATATCGGAGTTAAAGAACCTTTAAATTGTATAATAAATATATCCTTTGAATTTGTGATTACATTTTCACCTTGATTAGAAATGGGAAATGATTGGTGAAAAAATAAAACACTACAACAATAATGATTATTTTTAATAGGTAATTATCAAAAAATATTGATAAAACTATATATTGTCAAAAAATGATATATGTTGACATTTGTTGACAGTTGAAAATGATCATAAACTATTCTTTAATAATTAATGACCGTTGAAAATAATCATAAACTAGTTTTAAGTATTTTCAACGGTCATAATTAAATTATAAATAATATTTTTATTGACACATTTAATATTAAAAATACACATTTTTCTAACTGTGAAAATATATTAGAATAACAATAATTTTTAGGGACAACACCTTTGGTCATCTTCAATTCATTACTAATAAATATGATAATTTTTTAGATGGGCTGAGATAATTAAGTTATATATATTTATATGAATAAAAAACATATTTAAATCCATAAAGCACTTAGAAGACAATTACAACGCTCTCATTTATCAAGTATTAAGTGCATACATTGTACACTCCATTTCCTGTCTTGTTTTTCTTAATTAGTTAAATAATCAAAATAACTAGTAGGTTAGTATTTTAAGAAGATTGGTATTTCCATATTGTGAAAAAAATATAATTTGATTCCTTTTAAGTGAAAGATTTTGCCTAATTAAGAGACAACTAAATCCAGTTAGTACAATAATTTAGAAGTTACTTCTAACAAATATACTTTGAACTTATTAACATTATTATTATTCGTGTAGATATATATAGAAGGATATCAATCCTTGATTTTCTCCCATGAATAACAAATAAAAGCCGTACGTTACTCTTTTTTGCCCCTATCTTCTTATCTCAAAAATGTGGATCAGCGAGCGTAAATGACAACTTTGTAAGTATTCATTTATGTTATTAAAGTACCATAAATATATTAGAAGAAAACGTAGGCGTAGTTGCGGTTGTGAGCGTTGAAACTGAAACTATATCCACACGTAGCTATCCAAATCCAAATCCCTGAAAATGAAGACAAAATATACAGCGTTACAAACCTTCCAATTGTGTCCATTTTTTGTTTTTGTAGTGATTTTATGTCTCTCTCGGTGTCATTAGTAGTAATTCACTAGTGGGGGGTGGGGTGAGGTGAGGATGAGGTGTGCATTATTAATATTAAGAGAAATATTTTTTAAAATAAAATTAAATATTATTAATTATATAATAATTTAACTTTTTAAAATTATTAATCCAACTTTTAATATTATATATTAGTTTAACATTTTAAAAGTTAAATTAATTATTTTTAAAAAATAAATTATATATAATAACTAATAATAGTTGATTTTATGATGTACATGTAGTACAATATTAATATTATTTAATAGTAAGCACACAATACGTGAGTCCTGGTCCCTCCCACACTCTTGCCTAATTCGTATTTAATCAATCATATTTAATATTACTCATTTTTTATTATAAAAATTTAAGGATGAATAATATATAAATATTACTATTAATTAATTAAATATAATATAGAAGAGCATTTATATAAGTAAAAAAACGAGTTAAAACACCCGATAAATATTGCATATCATATATAATATAAAATGCACAATAAATATTATATGTTATGCGAATAACATATATAATATGATGTGCACAATATATATTATATGTTATGCGAATAACATATATAATATGATGTGCACAATATATATATCATATATATCAAAAAAGATGATGCATAATATGTGATATATGTTATGTACAATAGGTAATATATATTGTGCATGTGATATATATTATGTATTTTATATTATATAAATTGTGTGTTTTTAGTAGAATTTTTTGTTTGAGATAAGTTAAACCCCCTGGAAGCTGATCATCAACCCATATAAAAGCAAGCGCGCACACACACAATTTCGTTCGTTCACTTCAAATCTCATCACCAGTAGTCCCACAATCTGTCTCTCTCTCTCTTACTCTCCGTCGCGAAAGAAATTAAGGTCCGTATCCATATCTTAATTTCTACCTCTCCCAGATTCACACCATTCCTTAATTCTTTTTTATTTTATTTTACACTTCAATTGATCAACTCTAGCTACCACTTAATTTCATATCATTATTATTAACTATCCTATATATCTTCGATCTTCCCTACATGTTATTAATTTTCTTTCATCCACTTAGAATATAATATATATAGATTAATTGATTGTCAACAAGTAATGAATTTTAGGATCATATGCAATAATAACTAATTAAATTGATGTGGCAGAAGGAAGACATGGCAGGAGAGTCGTATGAGGATGCCATTGCAGCGCTCACCAACCTTCTCAGGTGATGATTCATTCAATCAATCATCTTATGATTTTTCTTTTTTGGCTGCCTCCGTAATTTTGCATTGTATAATTCACAAAACAAAACCGCGTTTCTCGATCGCCGCTTTGATTTTTCGTTTGACATTAACGATGATGACGATGATCATGGAGCTAGGTGGGCACTGCAGGTGGCTCTGCCTCTGCTAGTGGGCCCCACACGTACTAGTTATTACCGCCTTTCACGCGTTTTCAGTTTCTGACTTTTTGTTTTGTAACGGTTTTGATCGCATCATCAGCGAGAAAGCTGACCTCGGGGGCGTCGCCGCCGCAAAGATCAAGCAGCTCACGGCGGAGCTTGAGGCCGAGGCAATCAACCCGGATGACAGGATCCGAACCGGGTTTGACCACTTCAAGAACCAGAAATTTAAGTACGTCTCTCTCGCTCTCTTTATCTGCAATTTTCTTCACCTAATAAGCTTATATTTGGTATTCACCTACCTATATCCTAGCTAGCTACAGTATAGTACTTACCTGGTAGGGGTTCTTTTTGCTTTCAATGATTTTTTGTATCAACCACTTATAATCCATTTATCTTTTTATTGGTTGGGGTGATGGATCCAATTTTTTATTTTTTTATTTATGGATTATAGTAAAGCTAAGCTTCAATCACGTTAACCTAGGAAGGACACTTTTTTACTTAAAAATATAATGAAACTGGACTTAAATTATCTGCAACTATTTCAATTTTATAATTTCAATTCATAAAAATATAAAATATTTAGATTTTAATTTCAATACATTTAGTTATGAATTGACACATCAATAAAAGTCTTTAATCGTTAACTAAAAAATCAGACAAATCAATAGATATAGATGTTCGACATTGACTTTATAATAACTCCATAGATTCAGATCTCAAAGTTATTGAAAATAAACACTACTTTATTACATCCTAGTTAAATTCAAATATTTATATACAATTATTACCAAAAAAAATATTTATATACAATAAAATTAATTTCTTAAAATTGGTAAAATAGAATACTAGTATCAGAGAAGAGTAATATTGACATTAATAGGTGAAGTCTTTTTCCGATTTTTCTTCGTCTTGAAGTTCCGCACTGACACCACAGGCACCGAACCTTCTCGGTTTTGTGGATGGAATATGCGGTGTAGTGCTGATACTTTCATGGCTTCTAACTCCAGAAATTACGTTATTGCCCTTCTGGGTGTTTCTCTTGGTACATGAAATTCAAGCTTTATGTTAGGCCCTCGTATGTATTTTCACTTTAATTATTTTTTTAATAGCAATCATATGTGTCTATAACTATAATGTTTTCCTCAGAGTGGGCCCCATGTCGGTTCCACCTCAAAGAAACGACAATCACGCATTTAATAGTGCTTATATATCTCATTTAATTGTGATAAGCGACATTATAAGTTGACCTTTAAACAATGAAATTTGATCTATGATCATTTTATAAAGTATAGTACCTTTTCTTTATCACATTTTTTGGACGGAAATAAAAAGGGGACATAATTAGTTTGCTTCTGTGTTTTGGGATTTTAACCCTTCTCAATCAAATAACTCTATTATATTTATCAGACTAAATATTTAAAAAGGTCCGTAAAATAAAATGGTATAAATTATTCTTTTGTTGGTTAATCACAACTCATAAAATGATGAAGTAAATTAACCTATATGTATTTTTAGTTGTACGGATATATATATATATATAAAAATTAATGTTGATTTTTTAAATTATTATACACTAATTTATCTCTAAATTAGAATGATTATTAGATGTAAAACCATATACACAGTTTTTTCTTTTAATTTTAATCATTTGTATCTCAATTCTATTCGGGGTGCATAATTAACCTTTCTAACACGATTTTTAATTATTTTTGGAGACTTGAAATTGAGAGCTATATATGAGGATGTAGCAGGCATTACATCGTTAGACCAAGACGGTGTTGATACATCATATGCATAGTTTAAACTTATGAAAGATATGATTTATAAGATAGTAGTATTGGATGATCTATAATAAAGAAGTTTATATAAGCATTAGTTCTTATCTATATTGATTATTGAATGTTTAAATATCATCTCTCTATCTTTTCTTTTTCAGGACAAATCTGGATCTGTTTGGCGAACTTGCCAAAGGCCAGAGCCCAAAGGTAAAAATACAATGTTCCTTAATTCATTACAAATTAAACTTGGCTTTCTTAATTAATAATTGGCCTTTGGATCCTCCATTGGGTTTTAATTGACTTTCTTTAAAAACTCAAAGAAAAAAAAAAGGAAAATAAATTAGAATAAAAATGAATGAAGATGACTGTTTCAAGCTTAATAATGACGTTTTTCTTTGCTTATATTCTATACTCTGTAGTCAAACAAACGCATGCATTAACTATCATCACCAACTTTAGAATATGTACATTTTGACAGCATATAATATAAGTGGTCCTACATATATATATATAATATATAGTTAGCTGGTAATGGTCCTTCTCATTAACATCATCTATCTAATTATTATTTTAATGTTGAATAATGCTTTTCAAATAATTCTACTTGCAATTTTATAAATGCTTTTCAAAATGAAGTGTTGTTAATTAAGTGGTTACTGATTATTAATTGTAATTACATACATACATACAATTGCAGTTTATGGTGTTTGCTTGCTCAGACTCAAGAGTTTGCCCATCTCATGTTCTGAACTTCCAACCTGGTGAAGCCTTTGTGGTCCGAAACATCGCCAACATGGTTCCACCTTATGACAAGGTTTAATTTCTAATTAACCTCAAATATTTTTTTGCCTATATATATATATATATATAATTCATACTTAATTAAAAGTATTGGATTCAAATTTGTGGTCAGAAGTTATGCCTTTAATTTAGTGCTTCATCAAGTTTGATTTACTTTTTTTTTTGGGTTATTGCAGACCAAGTATTCAGGAACAGGGGCAGCCATTGAATATGCAGTCCTACATTTAAAGGTAAGCTCTGTTATCTTCTAACCATATATAATAATAATTATGATAAAGTTTCTCCACTTCTTTCTATAAGGTGGAAAATGCATGTGAAAAGAAAGCTAAGAATGTTTTAGTGGCTGAGAATCAACTTCATTATTAGTTGGGATCCACACGATTCCCATGTCTATTTCTATTGTAATATTATAAAACACTACATATTAAGTTATGAAAATGTTACCTAAACAATTTTTAGATAAGTACAAATTAAAGAGTGATGAAAAGATGGATCACTTGATGCATATTTGATAAAGCAAAGAGAATGAGCTAGTTGAGTACTCAACTACCACATAAGGAACAATATCATATGCTTTGGTTTGGTTTATATGAATCTACTTTTTCCATAATTGGTTATAGTAGTCGATTTGTAACAACTCAACAACACCTACCACCATACCTTCCCTTCCCCCTTAAGAATCATGAAGAAAAAAGCAAAGATGAAAACAAATTAAGGGATAATATGTGGGAAGATTTTATTTATTTATTTATTTATTTTATTTTTTTTTGTGGTTCTAAAAGGGTATGTCTTATTATTATTACAGGTGGAGAATATTTTGGTGATTGGACACAGTTGCTGTGGAGGCATAAAGGGGCTCATGTCTATCCCAGATGATGGGACCACTTCAAGGTATAAACTACTCTAAATTACTATTAGTGTTTTCTTTTCCCTAACACCAACAAAAGGGTTAAATGAATCCAAAAGGATATATGAGTACTGAAAGTAGTACTTATATATGATATATGATCCATGACCAAAGGTAAAAAAATAATTAAGGAAAGTACACATGATGGATTCTTAATCTATATATATATATACTTTGGTACTTTACAGGACTTAATTCCATCAAGTCCAAGTAAATTGGTATATATGGTTCTTTACAGATTCCTTTTCAATGATCCAAAACTTATGCTATGTAGTGTCATCACTCACATGCCAAGCTCAGTAGTAATAGTAAAAAAAGAAAAATACAGTTTTTTTATCCTGTTGGTTACACCTTATTGGGGGGCAACCAAATTCACATGAAAAGGCAATATTTGAGGGTAGCTTTTGAGAAATGTTGCTATGACCACACATTAACAACACACAATTGGTGATCTTGTCTAGCATACAAGTAGAGGAACATGTGAAACATTGAGTATTATTTTACAGTTACCTTATTGTCTTTACAAATAAAATGAAAATGTCTTTTCCTTTGTTTGAGTATTAATTGTCAATAAGTAGTTCACTTTCTTGTTTTTATTATCCCTTTATTTTATATTAATAGTCATTTTAACTTTTTTTAATACATATTAACCATGAAAATCATAATTTGGTTTGATCATGCAGTGACTTCATAGAGCAATGGGTCCAAATTTGCAATCCTGCAAAGTACAAGGTTAAAGCAGGAGCTGGCGACTCAGGTTTGCCAGAACAGTGTACCAGTTGCGAGAAGGCAAGTAAAAAACACTACATATACCACTTTTAATTTATTACTACTTCAGTTTTTTCATATTTAATTGTTCATTTAAAAATTTTAGACAGCAATTATTTTCCTTTTCGTTTGAGGGAGTAACTTAAAGTTCCTTATTAATGCCCCACATAACACTGTTACTATTTGGTAGCATAATTTCTTTCCTACCCTGTTACAAATGACAGTTCGAAAATATGGAGAAAAGTTGAAAGTAATAGAACACATTTTCTGTATTATGGTTTGAGGGAGTAATCAAATAAGAATTTATTTTTGATGTACTCCTAGTGTAAACATTCAATCAAAATTGTATGACTTTTTAGGCAGTGAAAAAGACTATCATCATGATTAACATAACAGTATATGATTGAATGATTATGTAAAAAAGTTGTAAACTGTAAGTGGATGAAAATTAAATTCATTAAATAATGGGTTTTAATATTCCTCACTTAATTATCCATTGCAGGAAGCGGTGAATGTATCACTAGGGAACCTATTGACATATCCATTTGTAAGAGATGCGGTTGTGAATAAAAAGCTGGCTTTGAAGGGTGCACATTACGATTTTGTGAATGGCAGCTTTGACCTTTGGGATCTTGACTTCAAAATCTCTGCCTCTGTACCCCTTTAAAGATCGATGATGAGTACTCAACACTAGTGTTCTCATCATCATGTAAATCATGTGATGTCTCCTTTTGCATTATATAGTACACTACACTCTTCTAAAATAAACAAAGGTCTCTCTGATCTGCTCTGAAAGTTATATTATCTAGTGCTTTAATTTTCTTCCGGCAAACTTTTGGATAAAAGGATATTGATTGATGTTTATCCATCCATATATAAGTTAAGAGATGAGAAATGCACTGTTAAAAGTTCCGGTCACTTTTGTACCAGTAGCATTTGATGGATGAAGTTTTATAGTATAATTAATCTTGTTTTAAATAGTGTTGATATATCCTCCTATCCTATATATCAACAACAAAGATTTGTCATTTTTTTTATGGGAAGTTAGGTTTGCAATCAAGAATGTTATTTCTAAGAATAACTTTATCAGGAATGTTAGTAGTGTTTGTTTTCAATGACTTTGAGGTCAGAGTCAATGAAGTCATGGAATCAGTGTCATAGGAGTCAGAGTCACAGTGACTTCAAAATTGATTCCGAACACACTCTCACATATTTATATCTCTCGTCCAACACACAGTCATTATGACTCTGTTCCCATCTGCACTGTGACTCTCGCACCAAACAATTAGCAGAGTCATTTTCTCATTGACTCATTAACTCTGACTCCAAAGTCAGGAAAATCAAACATAACCTATAAAAGATGTTTAGTTTGCATAATAATAAAAGATGTTTAATCTGAACTCTGATTTATTCATATGATAGAATGAACAATAAACATCACTAGATACATACACAGCAAAATTGCATATATATCCCTCTTTCATGGGATTGGATGTATAACAACCTTTCCAGTAGCACGGTTTGTTTCAAGGTAAGAGAAGGCTTCAACAAGCTGAGCAAAAGGGAATGGTCCTTTGGGGTCAATAACTGGCTTCACTTGTCCACTCTCTAAATAAGGGTTTAGTTTCTTCAGAACTTCTCCATTCGAAGTAACCACAAATCTGAAGCCAGGTGGTGTAACTGCTCCTGTTAGTGCCACCACACTTCCACCCTCTTTCACTGCCTTCACTGCCCTCTCACATTGCCCTGCAAATCACACCATCAACTAATCAAACACTAATCATCATTTAAAAGAAAAAAAAAACAATACGGTCAAGTACACGAGCCTCCCACCCAGATGACTGTTTCTAAGATTTGATCTCATAACCTTCACGTCACGAGGTAAACAATCTTAATTACTGTCGCACTGAGGCTCACCCTCTAATGAAACATGAATTAACAATGAATTTTTATGTACCTATAATCTGGTAACTTGTGTTTCATGTGATTAAATGATATGTCCTATCTTAGAATTTTTTATCAATTTCAGAATATTAACTAAGATATAAGCTTACAAGTTCCTTTCTCATCTACCTACTGTACTGATAATGATAAAAAGTTTTCTTATATGACTAAACAAGTTTTAGTATCAGATTTAACCATGAAAATTCCATTTGATTATTCTACTTATAGAAGAAGAATGATGCAAAAGGATAATAGAATTTTACCAATGGCATCATAAACCACATCAAATTTTTCTGGCAAGTCTTCAAAGTTCTCCTTTGTGTAGTCAATAGCCAAATCAGCTCCCAAGCTTTTCAACAAGTCCAAGTTTCTGGTGCTTGAAGTGGCAGCAACTCTTGAAGCCCCAAAAACTTGCTTAGCTAGCTTTTACTCATTGAAGGAATATGCATGAAGTAGAACCTTTTAGTGTGTGAATTTTCTTATAGCATTTTAAACTTCTAAGTCCTAATGATGTTCTCTCATGTTAGAAATCTGAAAGCAGAAACTTATTTCCTCTGTAGATTCCTAGTTAAGTAAATTATGCTTTTCCCTATTCACATATAGCATGATTACTACACTAAGGTAACTGTAAAAAACAATGAGTTTATATATATCAGGCTTCAAATAAAGTTTGAAGTACTCTAAAACCACATGAACTAGGAGCGATGCTACTTCAACAAAGTCACAAGCCTTGTTCAATGAAAAATACTAAGATGCATCTGGAGCGTCACGTAGATATATTTAGATATCAACTAATAATGTGACATTTCAACTAAAACTCACATTTAACATCTAATTTTAGTTGAAATGTCATTTTGTTAGTGGATATAGAGTATATTCACGTGACGTTTCAGGTGCATCTAAGAATTTCTCACAAATTAGATAAATTGATCACATGGTTAAGACATCATAAATTTTCTTCACAATATTCTATTGTAAACCAAACCTTATGTACATGTTAAAAGAGGGAAAAAAAACCTTTAAAACCATCAAATTGAATACCTGAATCACAAGGCTTCCAACTCCACCAGAACCATTGAGGACAAGAATAGATTTACCAGGAGAGAATCCAGTCCTCTCCAAACCCTCATAAGCAGTCTCAATTGCAAGAGGAAGAGAAGCAGCCTGAGCAAAGTCCAAGTTCTTAGGTTTTGGTGCCAACAATTTCACATCAACAGCAGTGTACTCTGCCAGAGACCCAAACTGATTAGGCCCTTCAAGTGCTTTCTCATTTATATCTCCATACACTTCATCACCCACTTTGAATTCCTTTACATTACTACCAACCTTCACCACCACACCAGCAACATCATAGCCCGGAACAGTCTATGAACAAAAACAGTCCAAATTTTGATCTCATTAACCGCTGTCTCACGCAAATGCCTCTTTTAATATAATATTAAGAAACCATTTCACCTAAAATTGAGTCATATCTTTTCATTTTATGTCAGTCTTCCGTCCATGCTAAGCATGATTTTGGTTCGAATCTTAAGGAACTCTTTTTAGTGGGCAATATGTAAATTCCACTATAAACCGTCTTTGAGATTGGTGGTATGTCCTGGCCTGTATGAAGGTGTGTTTCCCCTACTCTAAACTTTTGTTTATAAAAAAAAATATATCTTTTCATTTTATCTGATGGCAATCAACCATGCTTGACGTACAACAGAAATACGTTCAACTAATATCCAACGTGTGCTATTACATAATACATAATATGTGCTACATGTATAATACACGTATTATAGCACATATTCTGTATTATGTATAGCACACGTTGGATGCTAGTTGGATATATTTCTGTTGTACGACAAATATTATTGGATAACAATCACCCTGATTTCAGTTAAAAAATTATGACTATACAGACAATACATGTTTAATAATAACAATTTTCATACTACTCTCCACCATAACCAATGAATTTATACTACCATTTTTATCATGTGCTAGCATTAGCAACAACTAAAATTGAGATATGCTAAAATGCTAATTTCCTTGCAAGGTAAAAAAGAAGAGAGTAATATGAAATTAAAAAGATATATATATGAGAAATTGGGTTATACTATACCGGAAGAGGAGAATCAGTGGCCTTGAACTTGCCCTGCCTTCTCTTGAAATCAACAGGGTTAAGAGCAGCAGCAGCAACTTTAACAAGAACCTGATCCTCCTTGACTTGAGGGACAGCAAAGGTTGAGTCAAACTTCAAGACATCAACACCACCATATTCACCATACACCCAGGCCTTCATCTCAGAAGGCACATCTGTCACTTTCACTGCCTCCGATGAAGCAGGTGCACTTGTGGCCTGACACTTCACCAAGGCTACTCTTGCTCTTGCTGCTGCTGCTGAATATGATGAGTAGTGCTGCTTCTGAGGAGTGAACAATGAGGTTCTGGTTTCCCGGAAAGTGAGGGAAAATCTGTGAGAAAGTGGACAAGTGGAAGAAGAAGAAGAAGATGTGGTGGAGGAGAGTGCTGCAGCTGAGACTGACATGTTTTGCTTATCAGTTGTTATCTCTGTTCTGTTCTGTTGTGTTGTCTCTGCTTCAACCACTCTTTGGTTATAACTTCTAGGTTGTTTTATACAGACAAATTTTCTCCTCCGGCCAATATTAATTAATGTTTTAGGAAATTGCAGACATACTAAACTCTAATTAAAATGCAACAATTTATATAGAAATATGTATATAATCTTTTTTTGATACTCTAAATATGTATATAATGATACAATTATTCTGAGTATAATTTTTTTTATAATAATTATTAAAAAGATAATAGAGAGTATGTGTACGAGTAAAATTGGAAAAACATAACAAATATTTTCTTAAAATTTTAAATTGATAAATAATATAGAATAAAAAAATTGACTAGAAGGACAACTAAGATTCGGGTGAGAGTAACATTTTATGGTTACTTGAGTGATATTACTAAGAGAGGATTGCATATTATAAAGACAAATATTTCTAACACATCATAAGGTTAATTATTATTGGACACCATATGAAATAATTCAATATTTTTAAATTATTAATTTAATATTTTAAAGATTATATTAATAATTTAAAAAGAAAATTATTGTATATAATAATTAATAGTGACTGACTTTATAATATACATATAATATTACTTAATTATAAAAGATCATGTATAACCAAAGTTAGTCAATAAATATGTTGGCTTCCTATAATTATACATACAAATTTTTCCTATAAAATAATATGATTCCACTTGTTTATTTTTCATTTAGACTCCAAAGTCTCTGGAGTTTGTATATTCTTATAAAAGTTATGATACTAGACAACATAAAATTTATTATCTTTAGGAAATATAAAGATTTAATATTTAATATTTTTGTTTTATTAAATATTGTACACCTCACATAATACAATGTGTTCTTAAATATGAATAATTGTCAAACCATATTAGTTTCATGTATATGTATGAGTTGCTAGTTGCTAATAATCACCCAATGTTAGGTTGATTGAATTATTATCTGGTGGTACGACAACATTGGCTTCATGTATATACTAGAGTGTATATGAGCCATTGCTTAGCTAAGTTGTAACATAAATACAATTAACTAGTATCTAATATGTATTATATATTGTACATAATATATATCATACATAAAATATTATATATATATATATATATATATATATATATATATATATATATATGATACATAACACATGTTAACTATTAATTAATTATATTTTTATTATACAACAAATATAATCGATACTTAGCTTTTTATTTTTTTTATTTGGAATCGATACTTAGCTTCACTTGTCAGTTAGCAAGGAAAATCACAAAAATGAATATTTACCCAAAACTCGGGTTGGTACAGCGCTCTACATTTTTTTGTGGAGAAACGACGTCGTTCACCTAGGCAGTATTTTTATTTTTTTGATTTTATGAGCCTGTAGAAGACAAAAAAGTCCAGTCCAGAAAGGGAAAAGGCTCTAGAAAGGTCGATCTTCACATCATGAATATGAGTCATATTATTATAGAGTTACAAATTAATTAGTTTTTTCTGATTCATATTTTTTAAATAAATTATATTGATATAAACATTAAACAATTATCTTTATAATTTTTTTTAAAAAAACTAGATATTGATTATGATGCTGACAGTGTAAAAAATTAATTAATAATTTGTAAAAAATTTTAATTAGTGAATAATTGAGTTAAATACTTTTATTAATATATCAATTCATAACTGAATAGTTGATTAAAATTAAGGTGATTACTATGGTCAAGTAGACCAGTTATCAAGTATGGTAAAGGATTGATTTCATCCACATATTTATGTGACTTTAGTCATAGCCATTAGATTGGTTATAGCTAATCTAAATAATAAAAAAAAGATATTTCCATTTTAGTTTTAGTTAAGTTTTTTTAGTTACCTGTTATTTACCCATTCCATAAAGTATGAGGAGTGATATCAGAAACCTGTCTTTTCTCGCTCTCTCGTTTTTTGACTACGTCTTCTTTATCTTAACGAAATGGGTGGAATGGCTATCCCAATGCCAAAAATATTCACGGAAGATTGGTCATTGGGGGTCTATAGAAAGTCCATTTTATGATATTTCTGAGAAATCAAAAAGAACGTTCACCGGGGCTTCGGTCGCCGGCTCCCCTGTCATCAGGTCACCAACTTCGCAGTTCTGACCATCTGTCAGAGAAAAAAGAACGATTGGCTCTGTATCAATGGAATCTCACCATTCATACATAACGAATTGTTTTTCCAATTATGAAGCATGGCTAAGCGATCCAAAGGAAACTTGGGCCTTTATTACTTGGACCATATTTGCGATTTATTTATATAAAAAAAAAAAGGCTGAAATGTTGACTTGTCAATTAAATTGAACTAAAGGGTTAAATTGTAAGTATCTTAAGTACAAATAGTAAACACATACACTTAACCTCTCCTGTTTTAACTCTGTCAACTAAGTTAATACTTCAAAAAAAAAAAAAATCATCAAATCAAAAATAAAAAGGGGAACACTTCTGCAGATGAATGAACCCTAATCCTCCCCAAATCGACGACACATAAACCTAATCTGCAAGAACAACGTTGTCGCCCTTCTCCTTTGTCGTCAGTAACAACCCGTTTCTCCGTGGACTCACAAGCCTTCAACCGAAGTGTTGTATATGGAAGAGCTAATGGCTTGCTTTTCCAGAGCATGGTGCAAGAAGCAACGTTGTCTAGAGTGAGAGAGACATCGTCCAAATTATTTTCCCCTTAGTAAATGCAAGTGGATTTTTCCAATCTGATTATATTTTAGTTAATTTCACAGCAGTATATTGTTGTTAATTTGTTAGTTGTATAGAGTTAGGGTGGAGGCAGACAATGTGAGGAACTAGGATAGTTTATGGCGAAGTGTCTTTATTTGTTTCATTAGCCTTAATGACATCTTCATGTGAGGTTGACTTTAGGCAGTGTGTATGTGATTTGCTGTAGTTGAATCCGTTTTATGCATATGAAAAAGGAAAGAGTTGCATCATTAAGTTTGAAGTGGCATGGTTGTGTCATTCATACTACAATCAGATCAGTTGAAAAAGTACACATTTTGTATATAAACTTGCAGCAGAGGAAGGGAATTCTTGCAGTGTTAATATTGTTTCTTGTTGAACCAGATGTTGTAGTGAATCACTATCTTGTCTGTCATCCACAAAGAGAAAAGAAGAGAAGATTGCATTTTGTATAATACATATAAAAAATTCTTCTGAGTCGTTGGATTTGTAATTGGGAGATGAGTTTCTTTCAAGATTTTGTATCCCTTTCAACAATTGATAATTGAATAAGATTTAAATATATACTTTCTCCTTTTATGCACTATTGTACTCTGTGCATAGATTTAATGGATCATATGGTCATCATATAATTTACAATACATACACCATTATCTCCCCTTCAAGTTGTTGTTAATTGTTATTATCTAATAAAACTAATCAGACTAGTTTATTTATGGACTTTGAACCCTTATAATGTTTCAAAAACCATATTTTTCAGAGAGTCATTTGACTTTGTTATTGGTTAAAAAGAAAAGGAAGAGATCATTTTGATTGAATTCTCAGTTTACTATGACTTGGAAGACAAGGGTTTCACATCAATTGCAGCTTTTTAGTTGTGATGTGGTGACTCTCATTATCTTAATTGTAAATTAAGGAAGACAATGGAAGTGTGGTATGATCATAATCAATTCTTTTGAGAAATGAGGCATTTCTTATTATTCCATTGCATGCAGGGCCTGTCTTCTAGATTAGGATGTTTGTGTTGGAGAGATAGAAATTGTGAGAAAATAAAAATCGTATAAAGAAAAATCCAAAGCTAATGTTGTTAAGAATTATTTTTTGTAAAATGCATTGTCTATTGTTTCTCCATTAATCATGTCACAGACAGGGACAAAGTGTGTGTGTATATATATATATATATGAAAGCATAACATCATATTACATATTGCATATTGCATATTGCATATTGCTTGTCCATGAATTTCATTCTAGTGCCCCACTTGAAGAAGGGATGCTATAGAGAGAAAAATCTAACACTAATTACAATATATATAGCAGCTACATTACAATGCTATTGGATTTAATTTTCTTCTTCAACTCTCTTGTTGCTTGAGCTTGAAACAACGGGCTCTTTCACTCTCATTGGATTCCAATAACCATTGGCAATGACTCTATTTTGTGTTCTTCTGCTATAGAAGTACCATTGATTTCCTTTTGCCAAAGCTCTACCTACGGGCAGACATAGCTGAAAACACCTTCAAATGGTTTGAAATTTTGTAAATGAATAAATTGAACATAAACATATAGAATGATATATAGATAGCAATACCATATAAAATCCATGGATCAAAAGGGTAGAAGTCCAGATCATGGGGTAGCAAGGAAGACGTGATGTCTTTCTGTAAAGTAAATGGACTTCAAGCTCTTTATCAGTTAGATAAAACTGAAACCCGAGTGGAAGGTTGACATTTTTATCCCCCCCATCAAGATGAAAAAAAATAGAATTGCAGCTACGAATAGTGTAATATATAGAAACTAGTAGCATTAGTGATGAGAGAGCAGTGGACAATGAAAGTAATGATGGTATTTATAGTGCAGAGACAAGAGAGAAATAAAGAAAATACTACATAAACACAGAAATGAGACTGACGTGAAACTGAAGTAGGAGTTTCATCACGTACAAATACAATACTGATATATACAATTCAAATATTTTGATAATTTTTAATGCACTTTCAGCAGCAGATTCTTAATTTCTTATATATTTTGAGAGAGGAAGTGAGTGTGTGTAGTAGCAAAACATCAACTATTTCCCTATGATATTTACGCCTATAGTCTCTGTAACACCCCGATTTTTATTAGGTTCTAATTAAGTGAAATTAAGGGTAATTGACCTTGGTTGGAATTTAATTGGGTTAGAGTGGATAAATTTCTCCTTATTAAAGTGTTATATGTTATTTATTTTATTTTCTTTGTGTGCCTATATGTGTATTTTTAATTTATGTTTAAAGATTTGAAAGTTAGTTGGGCATTGTAGTATTATTTTGGGATGTTTTAGAATATTTAGTATTTTTTTTTAGTAACGGGTGGGCCCCACAACACCTCTATATAATACCCATCAATGCCTCCACTAAGAAAACCTAATTTCCAAAAATACTCTTGGTAGCCTCCATCAATCCTTGTGCCTCCATTCCACTCTCTCTCTCTCAAAAACCAAAAATCATAACCATTCCACAACCCCAAATCCATACCAATTCTCACCCAATCACAAAACAAATCACATAGTCTTGATCCTCTCACCAAATAGAACACTTCTACCGTTTCCATTTTTGAAAGAAGCCATCTTTGTACCGTTCGTGGGGCTAGAGAGAAAGTGAGAAGGAAAGGGGTGTCTCTACGCATAGCATAGGAGGTCTACGAGAGGTAGGGGTTAGGCATTCTATTTTCATGCATATTGATGATGATTTTATAAGATTAATGTGATGGTCGTTCTTCCCATTATATCATCATCATCATCATCATCATCATCATTATTATTATTATGATTACTATTATTATTATTATTATTATTACTATTATTACTACGATACACATGGTTTATATATATATATATATATATATATATATATGTACGCATGGCGTGAGCCAATATTTCTAATTTCTCATTCCTGGCAGCTAGCGTACAGGAGCGTGAGCGATATATATATATATATATATATATATATATATATATATATATATATATAATGCTATTATATATATATATATATAATAGTATATATATATTACTATTACATATTATTATTACATAAACTTATACCTATTAGCATGTATATTAGTTAATAATAGGTAGGTAACAGGTAGAAATAATAATAATATGATAATGATAGTAATATTAATAGGGAAGATAATAATAAAATATTAACCCTAATAATAATAAAAGAATAATACAGTAAGAACAACAACGTGTATAATATATGATATGTAATGATAATAGTATTAATAATGATAGTAAAGATAATAGTGAGAATAATTAAGGATAACATTACATAAGACAACGTTAGAAGTGAATAAGATATATATATGATTTATGCATGATTTATATATGATTATATAAGCTGTAAAATATGTTTATACATTATTGTAATATAAAAGTACGATTATATGATAATATATGTTACGTATGATTTATGTATGTTCATTATGTAATGTTATGAGTTGTATGTGTGTTTAAATGCTATGAAGTAATGTTAAGTTATGATATTACGATATAGTGTTATGTACATGTTTAAGATGTAACGGAAAGTTAAAGTAAGGTGCAGTAGCCTTCGGCATTACAATGAGAGTTGTTAAGGGAGGAATAACAACCTCGGCATTACAACCTCATTGTTAAGGGAAGGTGAAATACCAAGATAAAACGTTGTAGCCTTCGGCATTACAGTGAGAGTTGTTAAGGGAGGGATGACAACCTCGGCATTACAACCTCATTGTTAAGGGAAGGTGATATTCCCCCCTCTCCCCATAAGTTTAGGATGAGCTCATGCCTAGGGGTCGGTGTAGTGGAGGTTACAGGAGAGCGGGCACAGGCCAAAGATTAATGCAAGATTAAAGTTTAAGAGAACTAAAGTTATTTAGGATGTTATGATATATTTTTTCCCTTACTGATATTTCGAAGCACAGAGTACACCACACAGAGACCTTTAATTATGCTATGTTATATGTATTAAATAAAATGAACAAGACGCACTTAGGTAAGACGTTCCGGGAAAAGATTGTTTTAAACTTATATCTGAAATGAACTCATTCATGCTCCACTCATTTTATAATTAAACCCGGGGCGGCTTCCTCTACTGAGTCACTTCCCAGTGCTCACCCTATGTTTTTCCCCCATATTATAGAGGAGCAGACAGAGCAGGACCATGGAGCTAGCGAGGAGCAGGCCCAGCCTTAGTTTATTTTTCAGTCCTCCGCTTTATAAACCTACATACATTGATTTGCATTTCGGTTATGGATTCATTTCAGTTGTTTGAGTTATTTATTTCAAGTCCGGACCTATGTTAGCCGGCAGCTATTTATTTGACATGTATTTATGGTGGAGTCTCATAAGTCATTGCCTTTGGCTTATGGGGTAAAGCCTAATATTTATTCCTTGTGTGTTCATTGATTGTTGGGAGTTATTTATTTGATAGACTATTCAGTTTATATCTTGGCATGACTTATTATTTATCGATTATGTACCTCGCAAAGCCCTTATTTTTATATCATAAACAAATTGCGAAAATTTTACTCCCGCCTATTTTCCGCGTATATATTTTAAAGTAAAGAATAGAACATGATAACAGAGAATGACCCTTATGAAATAGCCTAAAATGACTTAAACATTAAGGGCTATCTAGTAGGGGGTTACAGTTTCCCTTCTAGTAGCAAATATGGAAGAAAATGATATTAACACCATCTATGTTTAAATATTGTTTCTTAATACAGCGCATTTGGTTACTATGTTGCTTTACTTGATGAATCTCGTTGTGATATATAGAAGATAATCATGTCTCCCAAACATTTACATGTGCTCACACTAGCATTATAATATTTTTCAATGTCCTGGTCATTTCTGTGTAACTAATGTATTCTCATACATATGCTGGAATGAAACGCGATGATTTCTAACAACTATGGCCAAACTAGTAAAGACATGCAAATACCAACACATTAAATTGTTCATGTAATGAAAAAATTATCATGTAATGAAAAAGCGAATTTCATACACCTTCGTGAATGAAAAAGAATCATGCAAACATGACAATGCAAAATGCAATCCAACTAAGACGACGACCATACAACAATATCGTGGCCATTCTCTGTGTTTTATTAGTTTATTTGCAAAATCTTTGGTCTTTTATTCATTCAAGCAGATATAAATATAACTTTATTACTCACTTTGCAAGGTTCTTCTTCAAACCTCTTTGGTTCGCCCTTGCTGCGAAGCCCAATGTCTGCGCTCGACCCCTCATGGGAAAGGTTGAGGGGATTCTGGCTTTCCTTCTCTGTGGCATCTACCCTCTGAGCTTGCATTTCCGCACTGTCAAACGATGCAACGGAGAGGGGAGAGACATATTGGTTCTGGGTTGTCGATTTGGGGAGAATTAGGGTTCATTCATCTGCGCTAGTGTTCCCCTTTTTATTTTTGATTTGATGATTTTTTGTTTTTTTTTTTTCTAAGCATTAACTTAGCTGACAGAGTTAAAGAATGAGAGATTAAGTGTATGTGCTTAAGACTACTTGCAATTTACCTATGTGGTTTAATTTAAGTGGCAAGTCAACATTTCAAGCCAAGGTCAAATAAATATGTGGTTGAAATGAATCCTTTACCATACTTGACAATTGGTCTACTTGACCATAGTAATCACCTAAAATTAAACTAAAAAAACTATACACCTAAGAATATTTTTGTAGCACTGGATTAGTTTGGACCCAAATACTCTCTAAGTCGGACACGCACAATTGTGAAGCTGAATTGGGTCTTTACGTAACCCAAATAAATTTTTTTATTTTCCAATTTTGGATTATATCCGCAAAATGATGGGTGAATCGGGTCGGGTCAACAGTGAACAAGAACAGATACCTTAAAAGCCAACCTCGACGGCTACCTTTGATGTTTCAGATCTCTCTCTCTCTTTTTCTCAGTTCCCTCACATCACTCTCTCTTCGCAATCCACTTCCAGTTCCAGGTCAGATTCCAATTTCTCTTTAGTATTTTTTTTTCCTTCTTTCTCATGGTTCATAGATTCCAAATTCTGTTATCACTCTTTTTTGTTTCTCCACTTTAGACCTTAGGGATATCGAAAAAAAGCTTTAAACTTTTTACCCCTTTCAGCTCACGGTAGCTTGATTTATATATATGTGTTCAATTGATTTATGCTAATTTTACCTTGTTTACTTGTATTACTTCACATTGGCCGAAATGGGGTTTGTCCTTGACTCAAAATTTTAGATAAAGAACATAAATTGTGATGAGTTTATTTGTAACCTATTAATTTTACAAGGAAATCGATGGTCTCTGTTCGTTATATCTTTTTGGGGTGAGGGGAATCATTTAATTTACCATCCTCTTGTTTTAGGGTTTGTATCTGTATCTTGTGAAATTAGCATGGTTGCGTTGTGTATTGTACCTGTTCTTGTGTTATCTTAGAATCTTAGTGAAGCTTGTCGTGAGTTTTTCTTTTGTTGGAATTCAGCTATGGCAGAATCGAAACCAGGATTGAGGAAGCCGGTGTTCACCAAGGTGGAGCAGCTTCGGCCTGGGACCAGTGGACACACCCTGACTGTGAAGGTGGTCAGCACAAAGTTGGTGATGCAGAAGGGTCGTACAGATGGTCCTCAACCTCGCCAGATGCGAATTGCTGAATGTTTGGTCGGAGATGAGACAGGAATGATCATTTTCACGGCCAGAAATGATCAAGGTATGGATTTCTTTTTTCTCTGGGTTTGCGCTGCTGATTCTGTACAAGTTTTCCTCACTATGTCATGGCATTGTTTGGATTTTGTGGCCATAGTTTATATTCTTTGTTCATATGTTGGATAGCGGGGGAAGAGTTGGTACAATGACATTTCCTACTCTATAGTTTGTTATTAGTGTTTGGTCTTTTGGAGTCTTGGTTGATTAGGATGTGCTTTGTCGGTTTTGTAGCCGACAAGAGATATGTAACTGGTAGATTTTCATGTGCTTTGTTAGTTTTGTAGCCGACAAGAGGTGTGTAGGTGTTAGATTTGCATAGTTGTCTTTCCTTTTTGTCGCATCTTTGGGCATTGACACAGTGCTTGCTTGTTACTTTCATCCATGTTACGCCAAAGTTTGATGCTAGGCTGTTGGATTGCAATTGAAGTAATGAGCCTTAATTGTGTAGAATGATGAATCAACATTGACTTTAAATTACTTTTATCTTAATCATTTTGAGGATAACGGTTTTGTTGAAATTTTCTTTCATTCCTAGTCATTTTAAAATGTGTATGGATTATAACTTACATGCAAAAAGATTTTAAAAAAAATTAAATGTCGCATCATTAGAGCAATTTTGAATGAAATTCAGTACTGTCATAGGTTACAGATATTGGGCAATGGAATGTCGGCTTCCATCATACTTATGGGGAGGGTAATTTCGGTGATGATTGTTTAGCTAAACTTTGGCATTAGTAGTAACTTTCATCTTTGCATATGGGACCCTCCACCTCAGTGTTTGAGGGAGGCCCTGTTCTCTGATAATGTAAGGGTTGCCATGCCCTGTCAGATAACTATGCGGTGCTTCTTTTCTTTGGGCCTTAGCCCTCCACAAAACCTTAAAAAATGATGTAATATTTGTAATACTGTAATCATTGTATGCATCATAAAAGTTTAGATGAATGCTGATGTTTATCATTGTAATATGGAAGTTTCAATAATAAATCCTTAGCTGTAGTTTTCAAACTGGATGTCATTAGAAGATTTTCTACAACAGAAAAAAAGAACTATCTATTTCCATATTCTGTTACTTTTGTTGTGTTGTCCATGAATGTCTTGAAAATTTGTCGTGCGCAACATTCTATGTTCTGTAATTCTGTCAATAAAACGGCTCAAATGTGTGTGTAAATCTCAAGCATTTTAATCCGTTTCTACTTTTCTTTCTTTCCAGTGGATCTTATGAAAGAGGGCTCTACCATCACCCTGCGCAATGCCAAAATCGACATGTTCAAAGGATCAATGAGACTTGCTGTTGACAAGTGGGGCCGAGTTGAAGTCACTGACCCCGCTAGCTTCACTGTCAAGGAAGACAACAACTTGTCCCTCATCGAATACGAACTGGTGAATGTTGTTGAGTGAATTAATGGAACATTTTAGGAACTTCTGCTGTGCTATAATGAGAGAATAAAACAAATCCAGCAATGCAGTACTCTACTTAGGAATATAGATCTTGGAAGTCATTGGTACCATGGTTGCTTGTTAGTTCTTACAGCTGACTCGGCGATTCTTGCAAGTCGAACCGCCGAAACAGATAATGCCATTTAGTGAAAGAATATGAGGGAATTGGCTTCCAGATCTTGCTTTTTGTTTTGCTAATGCTATCTATTTGCTCTGGATTTTGTGTATCTTCGTCTGTCTTAGATCATATGTACCAGAATGTTATATGTGCAAGACTAGCCCTTATACTTAGTCCTTTCTTGGCTTCACAGTGTTTTTAATTATCAAAATATGCTGCATAATTGCTTGTCTGCTTTCTTAGTGAAGAGTTTATAGGTGAACAAACTATAACACAATAACTAGTTGAGCAACCTAATAATAAAGAAAAATAGAAAATTTGAACCAGGAAAAACTGAAAAGGTTTGTATGGAGAAAACTCAGATGGAATATTGAATCATCAATAGTTTTCTAATGTGATTTTTGTGGCACATCCCTACTCATTGGGATAATCTAATGGGTTAGATTATCCTAATGTGTGTACACCTTGTTCAAGTCTCTACCATAGAAATCACCAAGAAGAAACTGCAATTGCAGTAGATATTGGTTATTTTTTCATCGATAAATAGCATGAGTATCTAGAAAATGGAAAAAAATTATGATAGGATTATAACATACATTCAATTAGGTTCGGCTTTAGTAAAAAACTCTTTAATCTGAGTGAGAAAAAATGAGTATCAAACCTAATAGAATAGTACAAAAGTATAATAAGATGTAAATGTACCTACATAATATTGCAATAGTGATAGTTCTTATCTGATTGATAACCTAGCAATGATGATCGTTCTAATTTGGATTGCTATCTTCACCATGTATGTTACAAGTTCTGAGACTCCTATTTTTACTACAACTGTTAACATTTAAAAACAATGTTTTTTTTATAATTGTGCATTTCCTTCTGTTATCAGTTAGAAATAGGTTATGTGAAAAAAAAGAAAAAAAGTCCAGTTTGCAAATGAAACTTCTTTAGAGATGATTGCTGTACAAACATTGGGTATGTATACATATTTTAGGGTATGATTTGTGAGAGGATTACGAGTGATAAAAGAGAAAATAAGTTTGAAAGAAAAAATAAATGGTGAGTCTCATATATTTTGTGAGTAGAGGTTGATGGATGTGTGAGATATAAGTACGTACAAATAGCATTTCTTCCTTTAGTATCCATCTTTAATCTTTATGTTGATTCACACTCAATCCAATGGATCGAAAAAAAAAATTAGCCAATATTTCTATTTCGAATTAGCCTTATAGCTGCTACTGAAAACTGAATGCAGAGACATGCATTTACTGATATATGAACTGATTATGTATAGTGTTGAGTTAGTCCTTAACTCTTAATAATTAAGCTACATTGTTCACTCCTAGTGGAATTGAAGTGGAGAACCAAAACCAACACCAACACATGATAACAGGTGTCATATTGAGGTCCACACTCCACACTCCACACCATAAAAGGGTCTCCATTACCATTATCATATATATATATATATATGCATTCATTATATTACCATTATTATTATCCCTCAACTGCTGCTTGAGGTCTACGTTAAAATCATGCCCAAGTATACTAATACTAATCAAGAGAGTACAACATGAATTTGATCCATTGAATGAATGCTCCAACAATAAAGAAAAAAGAAAGCAGCACAAGATTCCATTTATCATCTTTACTTTTTCACTCCTTCATCTTTTTTTCTGAATGATTCTGCACTGCTGACATCACTACTGTAGCTTGTTGCATGAGCTGTTGGGTTTCAACTTTCATCTGCCATGTTATTAATAATGAATTAAGAGGAGTGTATATAAGTTGAGGAACTCAGTAACTCGTTATTTTAAAATTTTGAGTTAGGATGTGAATTCTGACTTTCTTAATTATATGGTTTTTTATTTGAAAGAAATTTGAATATAGTTAATCTATTCTAAAATGTGGAATTCATTTTCAAAATATTTTAATATTCACTTCTCCTATCTTGTGTCGAGATTCACTTTCTTCATCTTTGAATTTTAATCTGATTTTAGTATAACATCTAAACTTCTTTTATCCACTATTGATTATGATGATATCTCACGAACATTCAATTTTAAATATCTATAAAGCATTAGTTACTTGTTGATTTTGATGCCAAAAATCCAAATGATGTATATCTTTGCCCCTCAATCAATTTTGATCCACATTAATCGTGAGGTTGGCTTCCCAACGCCAACCCAAACATGCATGATGTGTAGTACTTAGAGATGAGATGAGATGGAAAGGTATGAAGTTCTCAATCAATAATTAATAAATATAGCTAGGTAGCTAGTTGAGGACAAAAATAATATCCAAAGTAAGCAAAAGAAATCAGATACATAGATAGCTTTATATTATATGTGATGATATGATATATATCCATGTGCTCCTAAAACTTTCTAAAAGAGTGGCCTAGCTAGTTGTTCACAACAAATGAGTGGGGTGTAGCGTGCCTAAAGGCTGGGCTTTTAGGGTAGTAGGCCCAGATCATGGTGCCACCACCACCACCATGGAATCAATTAAGCTCTATCTACATACATAAAGTGACATGCCCTTTATTTTAAGCCAATCACAGCATTACGATTGATCAACGTCACTCATTAGATATACATTACACACCCCATATATATTATATACTCACACGAGCAATCTTATTTGTACATACATAGTAATTTTTCATATACATATACTAATAAAATGTAGTATATATACATATTGATATGTACAATCATTTATGTGTATATATACATATATGATCAAAATTGGTATTGTCGGCAACAAGTTTAACGAGACTATACTTGCCTAAAACATGTGGCAAGCTAGTAGGGTTAACTATATAGCACTAAGAAATTTAGGCTGTGTTTGGATATGTAATGATCGAAGAATGGATGAACAAAATTAGTATGAATCACAATCGAATGGAATAAACTTTCTATTCTATTATTTGTGGAAAAAGAATTTACTCGCCAATTTGGGAAATATAGTGGAACTATACATGGAATTTAAATTAAAGAATGAATAGCTTAGTGTTGTTCTATTTGATTTATTTATTAATCTAAATGTTAGCCATATATCCTTTGCTAATTCAGGGTCACTGTAACTGAAATACCCCGTATACTTAATTTTTTATATCTATATGCACTTTCAAAAATGAAATATATATATATAAAAAAATCTGTACTGTCGGTGAGAACTGAATTTAGAATAAAATCTCATGGTTACTGTACAGTTTTCCTTGAAACATGGATAGTTGATTTTGGACAGATGTTGAAGCCTTGAAGGTTATAAGATTACGATTATTATTTTTCTTCTTTCTTGTTCTATATATCTTTAGTGCTTAACAGCAAAGGTAGGTGATAATAACAATTATATGCAACTAGTAACTAGCTATATATTCACGTATATGCTGTATTATTTTAATTTTATTTGTTTGAAAAATAACAATTTTAATTAATCCTAATAATTTAAATTAACTTTATTTTTTAATGTGATAATATGAGGATTAGAGTAACTGTTTAATTGGGTCGTAACAGTAACCATATATATAATGCACTAGATATATCCCTTAATCAAAGTGATAGAGATCGATTCAATTATATTCTCCTGTATTAAATTTTTGCACAAATTTTTTTAGATGTAACGTGTGATAATTCAAGTATGTTTATAATTTTCACATAATTTTATCATTTATGTAATATCTGATGATAATAATTTAAAAGGTAACAATACAGTAAAACACAAAATATGATGTGATAATATAAGATATCACAAAATTTGTAACTAAAATATATCCATTCTGAAAGTTAATATAATTTTTTATTTGATTTTTACAATTTATTAGACCAGCCCGATAGTTTGACTGTACTCTGGGTAGGACCAGTTAAAGGCCAGGCCTTGTTTTTGTTAGGTAACCCAACTTGTGGGCTTGACTCGGTGTTTCATTATGCTTCACAAACCACGTTTTTTATTACCCAAATATCCTTTATTCTCTCTTATTTTGCTCAATAAACCATCTTCATTATGAAATTTAAAGATAAAGTAGAAGTTTAATTAACAAGCAAAAAGACAAAAGATTGATTAGGATAATTTAATCAGGGACACACTCTCCCTTTGGTCACTATCTTCTTCTTCTTTTTTTCTTTTTCTTTTTCCTTTTTTTTTCTTTTTCTTTTCCGAAATGATCACACATGCATCAATTATGTTTCTCATGCGCTGATTGGTAAGAATGGTTTAAGAAACGGTAACGTTAATTATATAATAGAAATATATTCGATTGGTATTTAATGTGTCTTATATATCATACGTAATATATATTTTACGTAATAAATATTATATATAACATACATTACACATGATACATAGTATATATTAAATATTATTTGGATATATAATTATTGTACATGTACGATATCAGTTTAACAAATGCATATCTACTACTTATGCGTAGCGAATGATTTTTGTATTATTTTTTTATGAAATATGAAATTGTGTTTGGATAACATCATTAAAAGAACATTGTTACTCCCTTCGTTTTTTTTTAATTGTTCAGTTTTAAATGTGTGCGGGTATTTAAAAAATGATTGGTGTTATATAAAAATTAACAAAATGTACACCTACTTTACTAAATTACCCTTTATTATCTTACTTGGTAAAATAGTAAAAGAGATTAATGAGTAGTATTAAATAGGGGTAAAAGGGGGAGAAAATAATAAATTTTGTCTCAATTTGAAATGGACAATTAAAAAAAAATACACACATCTCTAAATTGAACAATTAAAAAAAACGGAGGGAGTATTATATTTCAGTGGCTCTTTCCATGTCATCAATTTGACCCATTGAAAAAAAATAATAATGTATGTTAATATGTAAACAATTGACATTCGGTGTTTATTTTTTTAACCATATTATTGATTAATATAATTTGTTTTAGCATTCAACGAATTATATTATATTAGTAATAACAAAATCATTATATAAAAGTTGAATTGCTATTGTAGTTGAAATTTTAATGGCATAATTATTCATGATTAAGCAGTAAAAAATTAAAGATTTTTTAACTAAAGGTGTTCTTGAAAATGAAATATTTAAATAATGGAGTACTCTTTATATATCTTTTACAAAATAATACCAATGGCCATCAAAGCAGCCTTTTTTATTATAATAACTGTATTTTATACATTTTAAATTTATGGACTTTGTTTAATTAGTCTTTGGATATAAATTGTTAGCTTCATAAGTACACATGTTGGAACCTTTAAGAGCATTATTACTACTCCTAATTAAAGCCACTCCATTCGATTCCTTTGAATAATTAACCAACTTTGTATCATTATTTTGTTCTCATTTTTTTAAAGTTACAAGGTAATAAAGCAAGTCTATTATATCCATTAAACCTTATTCATTGAACATAAAGAAGATTAGTATAAACTTTAATTTCATTATCCCACTCTTTTGTAAGTAGTATAGTTAAGTAACATGTTTGAATCCCCCAATTATTATTGTATAAATAATATAATATTCCAATACTTTTCAGAGCAATATTATTTGCTTTACATACAACTGAACATGTGGAATTCTGACTGTCACATTGTTTTCTTTGTGTTTAGCAAACAAATATAAAATTATTGATAAATTTCTTCTCTTATACTTAATGTCAATTATCAACTCCATTATATATCTTAATATTTTGACATGAGTCTCGTTTAAAAGTTCAATCTCTCTATTTACTCAATCTTAAATCTTATAGTGACGATGTCTAATTAATCTATATTCAATTCACCATTCAATTTTAATTTAAATGTTGAAATAATAGTACTTTTTCTTTGGTAAAGGAAATAATATTACTTTAAAAAAATACTTTTTGAACGTAATTTTCTCTTATGACATTGTATATTATTAAAATAAGTATAAGTGTAGAAGTGCAAATTGAGCTAAATAAAATAAGCCTCTTTATCATATATAGTCATCAATATTGTAAAAACTAAAAAGGAAAAAGAGGTTAACTGAGTTTCTTTCTCTTTCTCTGTCCCCAAAAAAAGCTCTTATTTGACACAAAGCGATCGAGTGAGTGAGAAACTCTGCAATAGGATAATATATATACACAAATAATAAAAAATTATATGAAGAATATTCTTTTATACTATAAAATTAGCCATAATTAATCATTATAATAGTTTAACTTTTAAAAGTTATTAATAAAAATTTTAAAATTTTAAATTAATATATAATATTAAAAGTTAGATTAATAATTTTAAAAATTTAAATTATTATATATGATGAATAATTTTACTATGTATATATCATATTATTCAAATTATATAGGAGAACACAATACATGCTCTGCTTTGGTAGAATCAATGTGCATATAGAATAATATAACTGATAGAAAACCGAACAATAAACATCATGCGTACGCGTAGAGCCTAACATGAGCATAAAATTAAGAGAAACAATTTATATATATTAAAAAAAGTAATAACCATAAGTCATTATATATAATAATAAATTTTTTTAAAATTATCAATTCATATATTAATATTATATATTAATCTAACAGTTTTAAAAGTTGGATTAATAGTTCTAAAATGATAGAATATTGCACATGATAACTGAAAGTGACTGATTTTGTAATGTACGTGTAGAATATATACGTAGTGTTTATTACGTATGATACATAGTACGCGTCGAATACTAGTTTGATACATTTATGTTGTACAATAAACATTTCCCTATATTATGAGCGTCTTTTTATTAATGAATGTTATTTTTATTTGTATGAATTTTTTGTATTTATATATATTAACGAATTTAATTTTTCTATAGCATATAATTCATCATATAAGTATATAATTATAAATAAATATATATTTTATAAATATTTTATTATATCCGATGAAACCTCCAGTTAAACCTCTAAACCTCTGAACCCCTCTCTCATGCATCCAGTTCAATGTCCGGTTCGATTTTCAGAACCTTGTTTTTTCTCAAAGTTTAGAAGATATATATATTCATATATATACCAATGTGAAAATATATAAATATATATTATTGTTATGTGGTCCATGGACTAGAAATAGACAAGGCTTAACCTATCCATCAAGAAAGGTCATTTTACATTGTGGTTATCCGAATCTCCCTCCAGATGTATATAACTTCCCCTAATAATGCATAATATTAAGAAAGAATTTGAGATCTCTTTCGATATGTGGGGTTTTCTATTCTCCAAAATGGGAGGGAGCTCAGCTGAGAGAGAGAAGGGATGCCTTTTGTGGCAACTATGCAAGATATTGAATTTTGTCGTCTACTTTACTTTATTATATATCAATTCAACTACATTAAAATCAATAGTCTATATACAATAATATCTGACGTACGACAGAAATACATTCAATTTGTATCCAACGTGTGTTATCCATGTTATAGGATATGTGTTATACGTATAGCACATATGCGTATAGCACACATCCTGTAACATGGATAGCACATGTTGGATACAAATTGAACGTATTTTTATTGTACGCTAAGCATTATTGATTCTTTCTATATATATCCATCGATAAAAAAAAAACAGAATCTTTTTTTTCTATAAATGCCAATGAGGTCCAAAACCGAGACTCAATATCTGAATAATCCACCCAAAATTACTCCCATTAATTAATCTTCCTACTAGAAATATGATAGATGTATGAATAAATTAAAAATGAGTGTAAATAGATAACTTTTGCATGCGTCGTTGAATGTTCATATCAAGTAGGCTCCTTTTGCTTTATACATATCGAAACTATCAAAATAGATAAGGGTATCTTATTTATTTGAACTGTGAAAATTATAATGTTATGATGAACCACGTGTTTCGGTCTCATCACTTAGAGGCAGGGTAGGTCTAGCTTTATGTTATGGTGGATTTATAGTTGATAAATATTTAGTGCACAGTAATAAAAAAAAAAGTTAAAATTAGTTAGTATATTATGAACTTTGGTAGGAGTAAAAAATTGTATCAGTTAAAACAATTAAAATTAGAATGGTCCACTGTGTTAAATGTTATTTGTTATACATTGTAGCTAGCATAATATTATACATTTTTGTTGACTATTTTGATTGAAATTTTATTATACACGTCTTTATTGTCTGGCTAAATAATTGTTTGGAGCAGCATTACTCTGGTGAAAATTAAATTAAATCGGATGGTCCACTGGTACCACCTCTTCTCAAATTTGAGTTTCTGTGTAGAGACATATAAATGATGATTCTTATAGCAAAAATGTCTTTCCATGCCGATATTTCATTTTAATTTAAAGCGTATGAACACTTTATTAAACGAAAGATAATAAGTATTAAATTAAGAGTGTTGCTATATATAGACAATATATTATACGTAATATATATAATTAATAATAATATCACAATATATATCATATGTTGTGCGCATGTCACATGTTGCAAAGAAAAATGATATTACAACATGTGATATGTGTTGTGCATTACATGTTTGTTATTTTGATTGATTTTTTATTATTCACCAATAAGTATTTGTCTTAAATTAAACATCACCTTAAATTAAACATCAATAAGAGAATTGATCGCAATTAAAACTTGTGATGATATTGTCATGTTATAAACTCAATAATGCTTGACGTATAACAGAAATACATTCAACTTGTATCCAACGTGTGCTATCAATGTTATAGGATGTGTGCTATACGTATAGCACACATCCTGTAACATTGATAACACACGTTGGATACAAGTTGAACGTATTTATGTTGTATGTAAAGCATTATTGGTTATAAACTATATCTTTAATCTGTTATTAAATAAAATTGTTTCTATATAATAAGGTATAAAAAATATTTTACATGAGGCAAATGTGGGAATAATCAGTCATACAAAAAATGCAGAGCGATAATGGCAGGCAAAGACAAAGTTATATTAATTATGAAATATATCTGGTCCACAGTACTATATTGAGTCCACAAAACCTAATAATCTGTCAAGTTGCTGATCTTGAGAACAAGGCTTTTATTGGAGGAACAAAATATTAAATAGAGCTCAACTATCCCTTAACAACCACTAATACTTGATTCGTTATTTCATTATTGTTCATAATCATAAATGGTCCTAGTTTTCAATCTAGTAACGATGGTTTAACCCTTTCTTTTTTAATTTATCGCCACAATGAAATTAAAATGCGATAATTGAAGAGATCTTATATATTTCAGTTTAAGATAAATATAATATTTGATGTATAATATAAATATTTATAATATTGTACCATATTCATCTATAAAATTAAATTTTAAAAATTTGAATATAAAAATGGGTCAGCTTAAATTTCAAGGGTGGGAAATGTTGTACAATTATTATATGTAGTTATCTTGTATGTATAATTTTATCACAAATGCTTAAGGCACAACAAAAAATTAGTCAAAACAGCCAATAAAGCTCATTTAACACTTTATTGTCCAAATAACATTTTTAATCATGAGTATATTTTTAATGGGCTAATAAAACTTTGTACTTAGCTTCAGTGGAAGACTTACTGATAGTTTGTTGTTTCTTTATTTTTCATGAGACTAATGAATCTTCAAGAAAAATCATGAAACATGTTCTTAATCTCCTAGTATCAATGCATCCTCCCCAATTTATATCAGCAAAGCCTCTTAATGCAAGAGCAGACATAGCAGAGAAAAACACCATCTTACTCGAAAAGAATTTGATATGAGGTATATCTAAGAAGATGGTGAAGGACATTCTTCTTCTTCTTCTTTTTCTTTTTTTATTCTTTTTTCTTCTTTTCATTCTTCTTCTTTCTATCTATTCTCATTTTTTTCACACACCCATCCTTTATTCTTCTTTTCTTCTTTTCCTTATTCTTCTTCTTTCTATGCTATTTTTGATTTCTCACACACTCACCCATTCTCACTCATTGTAATTTTCTTCCATTTTTTTTTATCACAGTTACAATCAATAATTATATTTCATTATTATACTTTCTTTCTTCTTCATCAGTCACTTCATTCTTTTTCTATTATCAAGTTTTTTTTCTTGTCATCTGTATTTACAATTCTTTTTCTAATTTTATGTATTTTTCCTAGATTTATTATATTAATCTTTCTAATTTATTCTAACATAATTACACTTGCAAACACTTTTCATCGTTGAACATATTTTTATTCATAAGTGAACACATTATTGTCCATCAATGTCAATATATTATTTGGTTATTAGTGAAAATGTAATTTATTTGTCGATGAACACATTTTTTTCATTAGTAAACTCATTATTATTTATCACAGGACACATTATATACCTATTAGTCAAAATGCAAATTATTTGTAGATGAACATATTATTTCATCCGTGAACACATTTTATATTCATGAATGAACATATTGTTATTTATCAATGAATACATAATTTACTCATTATAAACAAATATTACATTGATGAACATATAATTTATTCACTTGTAAATACATTATTTATTCATTAGTGAACACGTTGTATTTATTCCGTTCATAATCTTAGCTTCCCAACATCAAAGATGACAAATTTCATCAGTTTGAGATGTTTTTAAATGTATTCACTTTTCATATTTAAGTGCATTCATATTACATGTTAAAATGTGTTCGTTAATGTGCGTACTATTCACGTGTGGGTCTGTGAAAGTGGGCGTAAAACGGGCGTTTTTCACTTTTTTTCTCATTCTTCTAATTAATGATATGCCATTGATATTATATTATATGTATTTTGTGTTGTACACCTAGTATTACTCTATACATATATAGATGCGAGGAAGCAAAACAAAAAAGAGAATACATAATTTATCAATTTAACGCGATTTACGTAAAATGGATGTGAATTTTTTTTTTAACATCTAATACATTATATATAAGTAATGTTACGTGTATGTACAATAAAAATGACACTAAATTAACTATCGGTATAAAAAATTTGATTGAGTTGGTATAAATACTAGATCATTCTAGTATAAAATTTATTATAATCTAAATATAAAATTAAAGTTTTTATATAATGTTGGGCGATTGAGTCAAAATATAAATTACTAAATTAAATAGCTACTGTAAAAGTTAGAATGATTAAAATTTAATTAAATAATTAATTTGATATCAAATTTAATATATATTAAATATTTCATATTGTATATACTAATACTATGTGTGTCAGTGAGTCTTGCTAGGTGTACAACATAAAGTACACACAACGTATAAAACAACGTACAATGCGGAAATTAGGCAACAAGATTGAAAAGCGCGCGTTTTGTATACCTACTCTCACGGATGCGCGCGTGTACAGTACGCACGTAAACGAACACATTTCTACACATAAAATGAACACATATTTCAATAGCAAATGAACACATTTAAAAATCAATTGAATCATGTCCAAAGTCAGGCGCCCACTGATTCATGCCTGGCGCTAGGCGCCCTGAAGGAAGTTAGGCGCCCTGTGTGTGCAATGTATATGGATGTGTTCACTTTGCATTGTATTATGTGTTTAGTTACAGTATAAATATGTGTTTACTTTATATATCAAGTTTAGGAATCTCATCTTCATTAATGTCACACATATTATATTGTACGTAACTGAAGTATAAAATGTAGAGCAAAAATTATAAATAAACTAATATATGTGAATGTGTTCAGTAATAGTCTATGATTGTGTTCAGATTCATTGTATGAATGTGTTCGATACTGAATATGTATGTGTTCACTTCATATTGTGAATCTGAACAAAAACAAACAAATTTGTTTAAAGAAATGTGTTCTGTAATTATATATGTATGTGTTCATTTAATATTATACAATGTGTTCATTTGATCAACAACTATGTGTTCATTTTAGAAACAATTATTTTCATGTATGAATAATATTGTTTATTTCTAAACTCATAAATACAATGAATTTGTGGAAAAAAAAATATGAATTTTCTTTCATTATAGACTAAAAAAAGTTGGATTGATGCTAAAAATAGATAAGGTTATTGATTTTGTAATAATGAACAAGAAGAAATAGAGTTTGATGTAAAAAAACTGTGTTGATTAAAAGTAAAAAAAATAAAAATAATATGGAGAAAGAAGGAAGAGAATTGGAAGGATAGAAAAAAAATCAAAGAGAAAGATGAAGAGAAGAGAGAAAACAGAAGAAAACAAAACAGTGCGTGAGTGGGTTAGCGTTCCTTTCATGTAAATGGCATGAAAATACGTTGTACAGTACGTTGTATGTATAATGCATTGTACAAATAGAATTTTCGGTGTGTTAGTGAAGTGTAACTCAACTGACATTTTTTCTTGATCCAAATGACTAAGGGATTTAAGTGCAGGGTCAAAAGTTCAATCCCCACATCTCCATCCCTTTTTTTATTCTTCCTTAACTCTACTATGAGCTCTTAGGAACCAATATATATATATACTCCTATATATAATAAAAATTTTACAGATCCTTAAATTTCATTAATCAACTCACATTTATTGGTCAATAGAATCCCATTCCCATGTGGAGGCATTCTTTTGGTTGCACTCATGATTAACAACTTTGGCCAAAGTCTGCAAATTTAAAGTTCGACTGACAAAGTACGTACTCTCATAATACAAACGTTTTTTCAAAAGAAAATAATAATAATAATTAAAGTGAATTATTTACTATGAAAAGAAGAGATTATTATACATTCTCTTTGTTTCATTTTTGTTTATTTTTGTTAACCCTCTTGAATTGAATAGATCCGGGACTAGTAGTTGTTGCAGAAAAAGAGAATTGAACGAATTAAAATAACTAAGGCCTGAATTATTTGTTCTGGAAGTATAATGCTAAAGCACAGGGTAAAAAAAAGGGAAAGAAAAAAGCATAGATTTTATATATAAGCGAAATTAAGCTTTTATTTTCTAATAAATAAGACAATAATACTCCCTCTGTTTTATATTAAGTGTACATTTTATAGTTTTATTAATGCATTTTAAGGAAATAATTGATTTGTAATAATTTAAGAGAATTTACAATTAAAATTACTATAATGCTCATATATTAATACTCTCATTTATTTTATTTGGTGTTGGTGATTCATAACTAAAACTTTTTAAAAAGAATACAATAGGACAACCATTTTTAATACTATATAAAAATTTTAAATAGACGGGTATTAGTGAAAATACAAAAAATAGAAAGCGAACACTTAATAAAGAATGAAAATAATATATTCGCAGTATATTATTGTTGTCCAATAATATTTGTTATATAATAAAAATATCATCTAATAATTATCTAACATATACTATATATAATGTGTCATATATAACATATTGTATGTTACATATATTATATATAACACAGATATTTATTTATCGAATATATTTCTGTTGCACACATTATTGATTGTCGTGAATGTGCTAGCTGTTATACAGTGGCAGGTGCTGGCCACTTATCCTTGAATCATCAATTAATGGGGAATTGAAGTATATATATTGATCTCTACCAACATCTAGCCATTAAAAGCTGTCCTGCTCAAATTTGTGTAAATGCACGTTCACAATGGTGTCACCTTATCATCTAAGTTAATTCTAGTCTTTCTCATAGTACGTACATATTATATACAAACCAATAATTTTATCCATAGAGTGTTAGTTATTATTTTCACAATAAAAAATTAATATAAATTAGCTCATAGAGAAATTTTAGGTTATAAATATTTCAGTCCACTAAAATTTAACTACTTAAAGATAAATTTTTTTGGACCAAAGATTGTTCTATTGGCTCATTGATTGGTTTGACTGACTATTCTTTGTTCACCAAACATTCTCTGTTATGCATATACTATTATAATTAGTTACAATCATCCACTATTCTTACAGGTAAAAAAACTCAATCAAACAAATAAAAAAATTTAATTCAATAAATAAAAATTTAAATAAATAATAAAAAAACAACTTAATGATAAATAAAAATCCTTAAATAGTCAAATAAATTCACAATAAATATGTTAAGAATAAAAAATAGTACAAAATATATTATTTTTTCCTAAAGACAACACTTTTACATTAAATTGTTATTAGAATAATACACATTAACACTAAAAATAGATAAAATGTATTATTTAATCAATTTTTAGTTGTTATTAAATTGATTATTTATTATTAGGTTGATTTTTTTTATTTATTTGATTGAGTCTTTTTATTTATTTTGGTTGAATTTTTTTACTCGTGAAGGTTGTTATTGATAGTGGCTAATTAAAATAGTGTATGCATTATCGATATATACAAACTAATAATTTAGGAAATTGTTGAGGTGGTTATGTTTATATTGATCGTACGTAATTGTGCAAAATTAACCAAACAAACGGGGCGAAGCCACACTATGGAGAAGGGGCGATGCCCCTCATTTTTTAATTTTTTTAAAAAATAGTTTTAATTATTTTATTTTAGTGCTTTTTAAATATTTTATTTAATAATATGAGTTTAATTTTAATTTATTAAAGAAATTTTACACAGATATCTAATCATGGATTGACATATCAACAAAAGTCTTTAACTCAACCACCCACTAATTAAAAAGTCATATAAATAAATGGATCTGATTGGTTAAAAGTGTAAAAAAATTTACACTGTCTAGTGAATCATAATCAAACTCTAATAATATTTATCAATTTTATATTTAATTAGTTATTTATATACTATAATAGATAATATGCTATATATAAGTGTAAATTTTTTTAAAATTTTCATAATAAAATTTAAAGTGAATAATTACTTTAGTTCTAATATTTTTAATCTAATATCAATGTGATCTTAATATTTTTAATTTTGACATTAATTTAATTATTTTATAAAAATAAAAATCTAATAAAATAATTATATCAATATTAAAATAAAAATATTAAAACTCAGGTAATTCTTGATCTCTCCTGAACAAATTTTCTAACTTCGTCCCTACAAACCAAACTCATACAAATGATGCAGTCATCAGAATTATTCCATTGGTTATGATGTAGTTGGGATAACGGTTTAAACAACTATATTACAACCATGATTATGTGAACCCATGCATGAAAGTATATGAAAACAACTAATTTTTTACAACATACCATCAACATCAATTCTTCATCTTTAAAAACTTTTAAAATCCATGATGAAGAATAAATATTATTAAAAAGAGGTTGTTTTCCAGCATTTGTGATCATTGAAATAAGTAATTAACTCCTTGAAACATATAAAGTTAACATACCTAGGTTTTAACTCTGAGATCTTCTCTATCTTATACACTTTAATTTGTCAAATATTGAACTTTTAATTAGGTATTTAATTTATTTAAAATTATATTAGCTACAAACTACTGTATTTAAGTACTTACAAAAAAAAAATACCTGTGACACAATAAAAATTTAGTCAAAACAGTCAATATATTGTGCAAACATATATAATATAAAATGCGCAACGTATATCACATGCGATACACAATATATATCACATGTTGTAATATCATCTTTCTTTACAACATGTGATATATGTTGTGCACATGTAATATATGATATGCACAAAATATAATATTTGTTGTGTAATTTATATTATACATGTTCTGCACAACTTTTAACATTTTTGTTAACATGTATAATATTTGGCTGATTTTTTTTTGTATATGTAGAAAAAAAAAACTACTGGTACTGTATTATTTAAGTGTGATGCAGGCTTATAAATTGCAATTGAATAGCTTGAAAGGGAGTGATGGGTGATCGACGTAACGACAAAAATAAAATGAAGAGAATAATAGTACTAGTATATATTTATGATTCATTCCTTAGCTTCGGTTATCCTTTCTATTTTTTGGGCTTCATGAACTGCATCAACTTCATACGTACTAAGTTACGTTTATTACTGTATACAAAGCTTTTGTATCGCAACAGTAGTATATATTTTGTAAAAAGTGTATGTGTTTTGAGGCAGATGAAGTGATTTAATTACCTATACCGTGATATATATTAATCTTTTGACCATTTATATAATATTTCTTAGAGGTACAACAAAAAATCAACTAAAATAGTCAACAATAGAAATTTTGACTTAAATCACTCAGACCATTAAAAAAATACACATGGTTAATAATGTTATTTGGGCCAAAAATGTTAAAATGAGTTACATGACTGTTTTGACTGAAAAAATGTTATTTCCCGAACATTTATTTATCAAGAAGAAACACGTGATGAGCAAAAATATTTAAAAAATCTTATAATTCAAAACAACATAACATACGTTGACATTTCAATTTAAATTTCTCTCAAATCATATATTGTCTAATTAATGTTTTCCCTATTGACATAATAAATTGCAATAATATAATGCATGTTATTATCAATCACCAGTTTAACAATAATGATATGCATATAATATCAAGCTAACTCCTTTCTAAATTTGCGTCATATGTTCATTCTTTATTTGAACATGTGTGCAGTGTGCTTAGTTCCCTTTCAGCCAATAATAATGGAGATTCATTATTCAGATAATATAATGTATGCAAAATGATACTGTGAATATATATATATATAATTAGAGCATTGCAGAGACACAACAAAAAACAGTTAAAACAAGTCAACAAATAGGAATTTGGGCCACAATCACTCAGCCCATTAAAAATATACTCATAATTAAAAATATTATTTGGGTCATAACGTGTTAAATGAATTTTGTTGGTTGTTTTGGCTGATTTTTTGTTATGCCCAAAATATTTGTGATATAATTATCATACCCAAATTATATATAAATTAGTATATAGGAGCAGGGAAACAACTGTATTGACTTTTTTTTCTTTTTTCTTTTGAAATTGGAAGAAAGTGTGATGAAGATATATATGTTGCTGGATCCTCCACTTTTGCCTCTCACTTGGCTTTCCCTTTATGCTGTCGGCAGTCGGTTGCCTCCATTGGTGGCATCTGATCTCCTTCCTTTCAATGGATTTTGCTAACAAATGCATTTGGTATAGGAAGTAAAATAAAAAAATTTTATCTTAAAAACACTCATTTTTATATTTTTTTATACAATAAATCTACTATAATATTTTAAAATTTACTATTTATAGTATTTTTAACAAGTGCCCTTAGGACACTTAATTATTAGCAAAACTCATTTTATATTTATCTTCTTCCTAAGTCATTAACTACATTCTACTACTTAATAAGTAATTATAGAGAAGCAGTATAAATGTATAATGAATATATGGAAGAGCATGATATATCACAGAATCAGAAATGGAGAATGTAACCATCTAGATTTTAGAAGATTCTTTAATCGACCTATTTCAATCAATATTATCTGTGAGTCCTTAAAAAAAAACTCATGCTATTTATAAAAAAAGTGTAATATTTGTTTATTTGTGCTTGTAAGAAAATTGATTATAAAATTATATTTTATATAAAATTAATGAAAATTAAAATAGTTTTTTAGAAACTTCTCCTTTGAGTTTTTACCAAAGTTAGCAATAATTTTGTTTCAAATTTTAAAATATTTTTTAAAAATATTTGAAAAAAGTGATTTTTCATATATATAAAAAAATTATCTGGATAAATAAAACGCACCCATATATAAAAGCCTAGTTACTCAACCTTAGCTTATATAATAGTTATTGGGTATGGTTGCTTAATTTTTGTAAAAAAATATATATTTTTAGCTTTAATGTTTAAAATTTTGAGTTTTTCCCAAATTAGTGTAAAACATCTTTAATTTTTAAGAAGAATGATATGTGTACAATGAAAATTATATAATATTTGTACAACAATCATATCTACCATTTGATTGTATTAGTTGATTGTTGTACAAATATTGTACAATTTTCATTGTACACGTAACATCAGTGAATTTTTAATTTGAAAAAATATCCAAATAAATGGTGCATATAATGTAATAGACTTGGAGGTTGTTAATAAAAACAGATCATCATAAAATTGTTGTATTTTAAAAATTATCCACAGCATATTTTCGCTTAGGACATACATCTGAAAATAAACATGCAATAATTATATATTATTGTAGTAATAATAATACAATAACAACCAAATTATGTCATAATTAGTAGCTATCATGCATCAGAGTTCCTTATTGGTGGAAAAAGTTGCAAGTAGTGCAACCAAAGTTGAATAGGAACTTTGGTCACAATCAGTAACAAATAACTATAACTGAAACAAAAACACACATATCTCCGAGTAATTGGCCTAAGATATGTCCTTAGCACAAATGTGAAGTGCAAACAAGCAAATTTCATAAGCACATATTTTGGTCTTTTACATTATTTGCAAATTGTGCCATTATTGTCACACCATAATGCACATGCACTGCCTTGTTGGAAAGATATAAATAGCAAGCAATGTATGGATATTAATTATTACAGTAGTAGTACAAAACATAAATCATAGTATTAATTAGGCACAAAACGCTTTGTTAATTAATTAGATTGTGTTTTTATTATTATTATACTAAACGACGCATGCAGCGCCAATCACAAAGTGAACCGTGTTGTGGACGCTGTCCTCATTCTCGTTCAAGTAAAAGTGAAACTAAAGCAAGGGTTTAGATTCTGTCTCGGAGTTAATTACTTAATTAATTATAGTTAAGCATCTGTAATAGGGTTTCACAAACAGAGTTATATTCCATGTGGCTTTATCATTTTGCCGAGTCATGGAATTTTTTATTCTTTCGTTTTTCCTTTTGAGTCAGGATTATTATTATTATTGGAGTATACTGAAATCGACTATTATATATATGATGTCTATGAATAGAATTGTTAAAAAAGTAGTTTATTTTGAACTATAAAAATGTTGTAATTGCTTTCTTTGACTTCTTTAAAATAACTATCTTTATCACTCTAATTTTCTCTCATTTTTCTTAAATATTAAGATTAATTTAATTATAAATATTAATTTTACAATGCAATTGAAATAAATAATATTACTAATTATATTAATAACTCAAAAAGTTAAAAAAATATGGTTTTTGATAGTTTTAAGGATGAAGTACCAAAATTGTCCATGAAAAATTTATTCTCTGATAAAATCAAATGTGAAATATTTAAACTATAAAAATATATAGCTCTTAAAATATGTTATAATTTTGATAAAATTCGTCAATTATAAAATTGACCCAAATTTCATTAATGAAAATGATAACGTAACTTTAACGATGGCACCCTCATAGTGTGCAAGCGTTATCTACACTTAAAATGTCGTATTTCTCCTACCAATATATTGTGTCACCTTAAGATAATTCTTTCACAACCTACTTTCCTATTTTGTTGTAGATTATAGTCTATGTACATATGAAAGGGCTGATTTAGATCTATTAAGATTGAAAAATTGTTACACTGTACTTAATTGTGTCACACTGATACTATTGGAGTCGTATTGTCATTTTTATTATCAAAATTTGAAATCAAGTTTCCTATTGTGAATTTTGACAAAATTATAATGTGTTTCAGAGTTTTTTTCTTGTTTAAATATTTCAAAATTGATTTTGTCAATGAGAACATTATTACTCCCTCCGTTTTTTTTAATTGTCCAATTTAGAGTTGCGTGTGTTTTTTTTTAATTGTCCATTTTAAATTTTGAGACAAAATTTATTATTTTCTCCTCCTTTTACTCCTATTTAATACTACTTACTAATCTCTTTTATTCTTTTACCAAGTAAAATAATAAAGGGTAATTTAATAAAGTGAGTATATATTTTGTTAATTTTTATACACACCAATCATTTCCTAAATATCCGTGCGCATTTAAAATTGGACAATTAAAAAAAAAAAAAAAAAGGAGTAACATCTTTAGTAGACAACTTTGTTCCTTCACCCTAGTTTTAATAATACACATGCATCCACTTGGAATTTTGTGTATCCTATGAAGGGAAAGTAAGAAACCGTTGTAATTTCACATATGAGGCACGTGCAGCAATCACTCGCTTGAAGATCTCTAGAACAAAACATGAACTTTTTAGTTCACCAAATTAAAAAATATATTAATCAAATAGATCCAAGTGATTATAAAAAATACTTAATAAAAGAAAAAGGTATTTAAAAATTTAAAATATTGAAGTTAATTTATTGTCTAAAAAATATATATTTTCAAGTCAAATATTTTTTTATTATTTTAGTATATGCTCTTAAGAAATTTGTTAGTATAAATTCATTTTCTCTTAGTCATCCTCATAATTATGAATGTTACTGAAATCGGAAACCAATGTTTGTATGTCTCTCTCATAAAATTAATAGAGTTTCGAATCTGAAGATGAGATAGTATTACAAGGATAAAGATACTTTAATGCATGAAATGCACAACACACTCATAAAAACTGAAAATAAATTGACTTGTAAGCTATATATTTTTTTATCTTTGTAATTTTTTAAAAAATATCTATAGAATCTACATATATATTGAATCAAATGTTAACATATATATGATTTTTTTTTAAATAATGAGATCTAAAAATCAACAACAAAACTTATGTGACTTGAATATCAATATTAAACTATTTTATATTCATCTATCTATAGATTATTCTTCTGAATTAATTTTTAAATTCCAAACATAAAAAAAAACTTGTTAAAATTCATTCAAAACTAATGGTGATGATGCATCACAGTGAAGCTGCCACCTTCACACCCCTATAAATTTCTTGTTACAACCCCAACCAAACGCACCAACATTGCTCAACACACACACTCTCTCTTCTATCTCTCCCTTCCTCCCTCTCCCTTCTATTACTCTTTCTATCTCTCTCCAAGAGCAAGAGAGAGAGAGAGAGCTAGCTCAGCAAAATGAGCACCCTATTCCTCTTCATTCTTCTCCTCTCCTCATTCACCGTAAGCATCTCACACAATTCCTCTTTATTCCAACGTCCATTATCTTGTTTTTAATTTCAATTTCATTCTCCACACCATATTTATCTACTCCATCCCTTCACTAATTATAACAACCCAATGTATTTACCTATACTTTGATTTCTTATTTTCCATTTATCAACAGAGTTAATCAGTAATGTACTAGACTGACTTTTAATTTAATTAAACTCTTAAATATGATAAATAAATATAGTAATAAATACGAATTATTATTGCATTAAGTGTGTAAAAATGATTATAGTAATTGTGACTATCAAAGTATTACGGAAATGTTTGTTGTAATATAACAAATATATATAACTGGTAAATAACATCTACTACGTAATATGTGTAATACTGGATATTATTTGGATGTATAATTATTGTACATATACCGTTAATAAAAGTGGATAATAGTACAGGTACAATATAAAATCATCCTACTTCCATCCAACTTGTAATTATATACTAATGGAATTCAACATTCAACTTATTAAACATAATTATAGGGTTTGTTTGTTACTAAATTCCATTAATATATAATTACAAGTTGGATGGAATTTGGATAATTTTATGTTGTACCTATACTCTTACCCGGATAAAAGTATTACTATTGTGTTAATTAATTTTTCTCATAGAAAAAAAAAAAAGCAGAAGCTAACCATTTTTGCATGCAGGTTGGTTACGGCGCCGACACAAACCCGTTTACACCGAAAGCATTTGCGTTTCGGTATTGGGAGAAGGCGATCCGCAACAAACTCACAAAACCGAAGTTCCTCATCTCCAAGGCCTCACCACTAACCGCCATCGAAGCCGCGAAGTTCGCCAAACTCGCGGAGTCAAACGCGCTCTCCACGCGCCTCCCTGAATTCTGCTCCGCCGCTAACCTCCTCTGCTTCCCTGACACCGTCGAGCCCAGCCTCGCCAAACACCCCTTCGGAGGCAAGTTCTCCAACTACAACAACGGCGAGAATTTCACCAGCTACGGCATCAACGGCGCCGGCCCCTTCAGCTCCTTCAAGAACTACTCCGACGGCCTTTTCGCCACTCCCGTCAACGACTTCCGCAGCTATAGCAAATCCTCCGGCGGCGGAAGCGAGGAGTTCGTCAGCTACGGCGACGACGGCAACGTCATCGACGAGAGCTTCCACACCTACGGCAGCAACAGCGGCGGAGGCACCGGCGAGTTCACTCAGTACGGAAGAGAGTCCAACGTTCCCGACCTCCGGTTCAGCACGTACTCCAGCGGCGCCGCCGGGAGGGAAGAGAGGTTCTCGAAGTACAGCGACGACGGAAACGCCGGCGGTCAGAGCTTCTCGAACTACGGGAAGAACGCCGCTGGCGCGCTGAGCGAGTTCAACAGCTACGGCAACAATTCGAATGTTGCGTCGTCGTCGTTTTCGAATTACGGTGCGAAGGGTGCGGGGCCCAACGACACTTTCACGAATTACGGTGTGAATATGAATAACCCGACGGAGACGTTCAAGGCCTACGGTGAGGGAACCGTTGGTGGAATTCAGAGCTTCAAGACGTATAGAGAAGATGCGAATGTTGGTGCTGACTCGTTCGAGTCTTACGCTAAGGGTACGGATCAAGCGTCGGAGGTGGAATTCACCAACTACGGCAAGTCCTTCAATGAAGGCACCGATACCTTCAAAGGCTACGCCAAGAACGCTACTGGGAATCCTAAGGTTGGGTTCAAGGAATACGGTGTCAACAACACTTTCAAGGATTACAACAAAGACTCTGCTACTATCTCCTTCTCAAGCTACACCAATGGCAGCGCATCATCATCATCCACTTCTTCTTCCCATAGTGGTCACGCAAATGTTAATAGGTGGGTTGAGCCAGGCAAGTTCTTCCGCGAGAGCATGTTGAAGGAAGGCACAATCATGCCCATGCCAGATATCAAGGACAAGATGCCCAAAAGGTCGTTTTTGCCCCGATCCATTCTGACCAAATTGCCCTTCACTGCTTCTGAGCTCAAGCGCGTGTTCAAGGCCTCCGATGAGTCCTCCATGGACAAGATGATAAAGGACTCGTTGGGTGAGTGCGAGAGGGCACCCAGCATGGGCGAGACGAAACGGTGCGTTGGATCCGTGGAGGACATGATTGACTTTGCAACGTCGGTTTTGGGTCGTGACATTACGGTTCGGAGCACCGCGAATGTGAATGGGGCGAAGAAGAAAGTGATGGTGGGTCAAGTTACAGGGATCAATGGCGGTAAGGTCACTCGATCTGTTTCTTGTCACCAAAGTTTGTTCCCTTATTTGCTGTATTACTGCCACTCTGTTCCTAAGGTTCGGGTCTACCAAGCGGATCTTCTCGACCCGACTTCTAAGGCTAAGATTAACCACGGTGTTGCCATCTGTCACTTGGATACTTCTGCTTGGAGTGCCACCCATGGTGCTTTCCTGTCTCTTGGGTCGGGTCCGGGTAAGATTGAAGTGTGCCATTGGATCTTTGAGAATGATATGACTTGGACTATTGCTAATTGAGGAATATAATGAGATTAGAGAGTTTGGGTTCAAGCTTTTGGGAAAGAAAACTCTGAAGCAAGTTCAGTCCTTCGTTAATAAGATTTAGATTTCTAGTTAGTTAAGTGATGGTCGTCTTCTTTTATTTTATTCTTCTTCTTTTTTGGGCTTTGATTTACTTAAATAATCACCAAAGAGCCTTCTATGTTTGTAATTTATGGATTATATTCCCCACCAACGGTTGGAAGCCTAATGAATCAAGTGTGTAATTGTATTATAATAAAGTCATTATATATTAGGTTTAAATATCATTTTGATCCACTAACTTTATATAAATTCTGATTTTAGTCCACTATCTTTAGAATTGTCACATTTAGTCCACTGGCTTTAAAAAATTGTCAATTTAAGTCCACTGTGCTGACGTGGACTTAATGATGCTGACGTGGCAGTTGACTTTGCTGACATGGTCGCTGACTTTGTTGACGTGGACGTTGACTTAGCTGACATGACCATTCACTTTGTTGACATGTCAGTTGACTTTGATGACATGACTGTTGACTTTTGCTGACGTATCTGTTGACTTATCAATTGACTAATAGTGGACCAAAAGTGCTCACAATTTGAAAGCTAGTGGACTAAATGTGATAAATCTAAAGATAGTGGACCAAAATCAGAATTTATGTGAAGTTAGTAGACTAAAATGATATTTAAGCCTATATATTATCCATGTATCAATTATCACCTATGCCTGTCTTTGCCATTTGCATATAAAAGATGCAATAATATTTGTTGTAAAAATACATGAATATCAACCAATAATTATTCGATATATGTAATATATATCATACATGTGTAAAATTGGTTGAGTAAAAATATAAAATAAAATATAAAAAATTCTTTATCAATATATTTTATTATTAAAATATATAATGTATTTTACCTTTTTATTTATAATACGTCCTATATATTAGATATTAATTAAAATGTATCTGTTATATAGAAAATAATAGTGTTCCCACTAATACACATACGGTGTGTGTACTGCGCCCTATGAAGTGGTGCGCAAAAGTTTACGAGGCATTTGTTGGTTATTATATTGTTCTAAAGTCACAAGTCAATACAATGAATAAAGAATAGATAGAGTAACGAGTAACAAATAAAATTGTTAACATAAATGTTTTCATTTTTTATATAATTATTGCTTAATGTTGATATTAGTAATAAGTTTGAGAGAGGAATGTCTTTTTACATACAATAATTAATAGTTCAATTACATTCACTTTCTATCTATTAAATATGGTGGTGATGTCCACTTATCATAATTAACTATAATATCTAGCTAAATGTGAGAAAATAAATATTTAAATGTAACATTAACTTTAAATGTTAAAATAACACAATTAATATAGCATATATCAACCTTAAAAGAGTTAATAATACACCTTTCAGATATGTAGGGCAAGCGATTGTAGATATATATATTAGAAAGGCTAGACTAAATAATAATATAAACAACATGAAACTAAATTATGTATATACCTTAATCAACTCACTAAAATGAGTAGTGGTATATATTACTTTTAAACTATACTCAAAATAACTCTCATTCACATATATTATATTCAAGGATGAAATATAAGAATTTAAATATTTCGGTTGTAAACACATTAAAATTAAAAAGCAATATAGTGAATATTAATACAAAATATGAGCAAAATCAAAGGTGTGATAAAAAATATAAAATTTCTAAAAAAAAGTCAACATATTCTAAATCTTGATCACACTGTTTAACCACTTCATCAATCATCATACTCTCTCCATGTGCCATAGGTCCCCCGGGATAGACATAATAAGGCAGCACAGTGAATGAGCACTAAGAAGGAGTTATGATATATGCATGTACATAGACAAGTGTTATATGTATGTGTCTACAGTTTTCTTTCATATTAAAAAATGAAGAAGTAAATGTGAGAAATCTTTTCAACATCTTGTATCTTGAAGCTCATGTCAATGTCTAATTTACAAAACTTTATGATTCTGCAATTCATACTAAACACATTTATTATTCAATTTTAGATTCGATTGTATATTTATAAACTCATAAAATTATTTTAGAGTGCGTGTTTATACAAGAGAAAAAATTAAAGAAAAATACTTGTGACACGACAAAAATTCACTCAAAGCAACCAATATATTATGCATAACATATATAATATAAAATGTACAACGAATATCACATGCTGTGTACAATATATATTATTTATTGTGTACAATATATATCATACGTTACAACATCATCAATCTTTATAATATGAGATATATATAGTGTATACACAAATGCTTGAGGCACAATAAAAACCCAGTTAAAACAGCCATCAAAGTCCATTTAACACTTTATGATCCAAATAACTCTTTTAATCATGAGTATATTTTTAATGGGCTGAATGATTATTACCCAAATTTCTATTTATTAGCTATTTTGACTGTTTTTTATTGTGTCTTTAGCAATGCTCTTGTGTATATTATATGATGTATGAAATGTACAATATATAATATTCATTGTACAATTTATATTATATATTGTATATAATTTATTGATTTTTTTTTTTTATACCTTTGGCTGAAAACTAAAATCTGCACTAAGAAGGCAGCAGAGTAAGAAGGATATGGAAGACCCAAATTCCAATCTAGATCACTCACTCACTCACTCTCTTGGGTGCTGATCATAGTACTGTAGCTGCCACCTGCACAGCGTACCCCTATAAATTTCTGCCTACAATCACTCACCAAACCCACCAACAATATTTTACAACACACACACACTCTCTCTCTCCCTCTTCCTTCTATTACACTCTCGAGTTCAGCAACATGATGACCACCCTCCTCTTCCTCCTTTTCTCCTCATCACTCACCGTAAGCACCACAAACTCCAATTTCACTTTCACATTTATAATAATTAATTTGAGCCTTAATTTGTATTAATAATACCTCTGTCAAAATAAATAAATAGTATTTATTGTTTCACATTTTAACTATTTTTTAAACTTAAAAAACCATGCAGGTTGGTTTCGCCGCCGACACAAACCCGTTCACACCGAAGGCCTTCGTGATTCGGTATTGGGAGAAAGCGATCCGCAACGAACTTACAAAGCCATCCTTCCTCATCTCCAAGGCCTCACCATTAACCGCCATCGAAGCCGCGAAATTCGCCAAACTCGCGGATACAAACGCGCTCTCCACGCGCCTCCCTGAATTCTGCTCCGCCGCGAACCTCCTCTGCTTCCCGGACACCGTCAAGCCCAGCCTCGCCAAACACCCCTTCGGAGGCAAATTCTCCACCTACGGCGACGGCGAGAATTTCACCAACTACGGGACTAATGGTGCCGGCCCCTTCAGCTCCTTCACGAGCTACTCCGACGGCTTATCCACCATTCGTGTCAACGAATTCCGAAGCTACAGCCGATCCTCCGCCGGTGGCAGCGAGAGTTTCGTCAGCTACGGCAACGAAGGCAACGTCGTCGACGAGAGCTTCCACACCTACGGTACCAACACCGGCGGCGGCACCGGCGAGTTCACCCGTTACACAACCAGAGCCAACGTGCCAGACCTCCGGTTCACCACTTACTCCACCGGCGCCGCCGGGAGGGAGGAGAGATTCTCCAAGTACAGCGACGACGGGAACGCCGGAGGACAGAGCTTCGCGAACTACGGCAAGAGCGCGGCGGCGGAGCTGAGCGAATTCAACAGCTACGGTAACAATTCGAACGTGGCGGCATCGTCGTTCTCGAATTACGGCGAGAAGGGAGCGAGTCCGAACGACACGTTCACGAATTACGGCGTGAATATGAATAACCCGACAGAGACGTTCAAGACCTATGGTGCCGGAACCGCCGGTGGGATTCAGAGCTTCAAGACGTACAGGGATCAATCCAATGTGGGTGCGGACTCGTTCGAGTCGTATGTTAAGGGATCGTTTCTGGGATCGGAGGTGGAGTTCACAAACTACGGAAAGTCCTTCAATGAAGGGACTGATAGCTTCAAAGGCTACGCCATTAACGCATCTCGAGATCCCAAGGTTGGGTTCAAGGAATACTACGGTGTCAACAACACCTTCAAGGATTACAACAACAAAAAAGCTGTCTCATTCTCAAGCTACACCAATGGCAGCGCATCATCATCATCATCCACTTCTTCTTCCCATAGGTGGGTTGAGGCAGGCAAGTTCTTCCGCGAGACCATGCTGAAGGAAGGCACAATCATGCCCATGCCAGATATCAAGGACAAGATGCCCAAAAGGTCTTTTTTGCCCCGATCCATTTTGACCAAATTGCCCTTCACTGCTTCTGAGCTCAAGCGCGTGTTCAAGGCCTCCGATGAGTCCTCCATGGACAAGATGATAAAGGACTCGTTGGGTGAGTGCGAGAGGGCACCCAGCATGGGCGAGACGAAACGGTGCGTTGGATCCGTGGAGGACATGATTGACTTTGCAACGTCGGTTTTGGGTCGTGACATTACGGTTCGGAGCACCGCGAATGTGAATGGGGCGAAGAAGAAAGTGATGGTGGGTCAAGTTACAGGGATCAATGGCGGTAAGGTCACTCGATCTGTTTCTTGTCACCAAAGTTTGTTCCCTTATTTGCTGTATTACTGCCACTCTGTTCCTAAGGTTCGGGTCTACCAAGCGGATCTTCTCGACCCGACTTCTAAGGCTAAGATTAACCACGGTGTTGCCATCTGTCACTTGGATACTTCTGCTTGGAGTGCTACCCATGGGGCTTTCTTGGCTCTTGGGTCGGGTCCGGGTCGGATTGAAGTGTGCCATTGGATCTTTGAGAATGATATGACTTGGACCATTGCTAATTGAGGAATATTGAGAGATTGAGTTCAAGCCTTTGGGGAAGGAAGCTTGGAAGCAAGCTCCATTTTTAGGCATTTTCTGGTGAAGTCATGGTCTTTTTTCTTTCTTTTTTTTTAATTTTATTTTTGGGTATTTGATTTACTTAAATAAATATGAGATTGTCTTCTAAGTGTGTAATTTTTAGCTTCCCCATGGTTGTAAGCCAATGAATCAAGTGTGTAATTGTATTTATATAGTAACTTACAACTATATCATGCATTGGAGCATAAGTTACATATTTTTCTTGGAGTATTGTTATTTGAATATTCATTCATTTCAAATATTCTATTTATAAATTAGATGAGTTTTACTATTCTCTTTATTTAGTTTTTTACTTACATCTCATTCTCTTTCAATAGTTTTTTACTTACATCTCATTCTCTTTCAATAGTTTCTTTCACTAGATGTCTACATTTATTTTCAATGTAAAAATATTATTACTCATTCTCTTATATCATTGCTATTGCCAATCAAAATTTTAAAATAATTATCATTTTGATTTTTTTAAGTATATTGAAAAACTAATGTATCTAAATATAATTTATATCTAGGTACATTATTTTTTCATAATATATAAACAAATAAAAATAAACTATTATTTTAAAATGCATGAAGCAACAATTTTGGTACAATATTTATTGATCAATATGGGAATCGATATATATTAAGATAATAAAAAAGAAGAAACATTCATCTTGAAAATATGCATTTTGATTTTCTCTATGTAATGGATCCATCATAACTCTTTTATTTTTTAAAAAACTTACCTTTTTCAGTATCTTTAACAAGTGCCCTTAGGATACTTATTAGAAAACCCAATTAATTATTACAAATGCTTGATCAATTAATAGTTGAAGAGACAGAAATCTAATACTAATTGTTTTAGGAAGGGGCTGATTGAGATTTGAAGAAGGGAGCTCACTATATCTAAGCTAAGACACGAAAATTGGATTATCATATCTAAACAAATTGGCATGTGAAGAGAATGACGAGGGTCGTATTTAAATATATATTGCTCAAAACAATGTGTCCTATGAAGTTGCTGTGGGGAAAAGTTTACAAGACACGTTACGTTGTTGGTCATGATATTGTTCTAACGGCATTAATTATAATGCAATGAATAAAGAACAACTTACAAATACCAACTTTTGTAGTTTGAAAATTCTTAATCTAAATGTTTTTAATATTATTGTTAAATGGATTTGTTGATTTTTTTTCTCAGATACTCACATGCATTTCTGATGTAATGACTGCGTGGCAGCTAGTATTTTTTTAATACATTAACAAAGTAAAACATAAACAAATTGATACTGTTAAGTTATTTTATAAACCTAATAGTCATAAGATAATTGCGCATCCAAGCTATTTAATTATGATACTTGAATGAAAAGAAACTATTATAGAATAAAGTTTATTATTCCATTTAAATTGATGATAACAATCTGCTTTTAGTACTATCTAACTACTAATTAATTAACTACGAAGCATACTGAATAAAGCAAGGTTGAGCTTATTATTATTATTCTTTATGATGGGCTAAAAGGAATTAGAACATGTTTACTTAAAGTGAGAATTTGGAGCTATCATTAGCTTTGAGTTGAACTCTTGTCTTTACTTAAACACTAATTAATTAAATTGAATTGAGATTTTGCTTGCCGTTTTATTCCTACTCTAACGGTTATAGAAACTAAACATACTAGTATCCACATTGTCATTGACCAGATTGGATTTATTAATTAAGTTTAATTTGAATTAGAGCGTGGGCAACTAATTAATGGTAGTATCCTAATCCGGTGCACTTTTACCAAACATATTAACGGTAAATTGGAAAGGACTAGACCAAATTAAATTCCTTAGGTTGAACCTAACACTCAGGTGATTAAATCTCACTGGCATGCACCAAACTCTCTCAAGTTTGAGAAGTCAAATTTCTAATCATAAAACCGTTGCACTCTTCTCATCATTGCCCATTCACTATGAATTCAGTGATATGACCCAATTTCAACAAAATTCAAACCTACTACGCTAGAAAAGTCAACACATTTATTTTTCTCCTAACTAGTGTCCTTAAAATAGTGCTATATATTTACTAAAAACATGGTATTTTATGTTTTAATAATAATATTTATACATACGTTTTTTCTTACATCATATTTTCTCTATCTATTTCATCACCTTTGAATTTTGACGTGGCATTACTCCATCACTTATACTTATGTATACTATGTATACTGTTTGGAATGTACCAATATCATTACTTTTTTATGTTTTTAATATAGGTTTCAAGAAATATATTTTTTTAATTATTTATATTAAAAAATTTATAAAGTATTTTTAGGATATTCACTAGCAGAATCTTGTTTTTTTATAAATTAGAAAATTAATATTTTATGTTCTTAAAAACTTAAATTATTAGATTATGGAATTAAAAAAAAAAGTCTTGAATTAATGTTTTCTAAAACTTCTAATAGCACGACGAATGAAAATGTGGACTTCTCTAATAATTAAATAAGATATTAGAAGAAAAAATAATTTTATATTTTCTATGTAAAATATTCATCTCCGTAATATGTAAATCTTATCAAATTTTGTTATTTTTAAGTATTCTTAAAATAAAAAGTATCTTAAGAACTTTTGTTAACAAAATTCTAGAGATATATGCCTTCATTTTATATTAATACTTGTTTTTTTTATTTTTTTGAGTACATAAAAAAACAATGCATCTGAACACAATCAAATTAAATATATTAATTTTTAACATACTAAAAAATTAAAAAAGAAGACTATTAATAAGGAATGAAACATAGGATAAACCAATTTCAATAAATTCTTAGCTAGACTGGAGTGATTAAAAAAAAGGATATTATTTAATTTGTACATTGGTGATGGAGAGACATAGACATGTCACATATAATGCATATATAGCATAATAAACTGAGTATAGTAAAAGCTGCTTCAACTGCCCCTGAAAACAAATTTATTATGTGCATTAATATGGTCTCCACATACACAGAACATACATATATATACTCTATAATATAACAATACTTTAGAACATTCATGGTTCAATCACTTCAGTTATAAATTCCCCCATGACCATGCATGATACAGCTAGCTCATCTTAGTAGCCTTTCATGGCCATATACATGCATTGAATGAATTAATTTATTTGGAATAATAATGTTAAGGTTTTTGTCAACTACTATATCCACATGTCTTAATTAAGCCAAAATAAAAAGTTTTTTTTTTTCCTTAATTGAAAAGTACGAATTTTCAATCCTTTAAATGTACTAAAACAATGTTCATCAAAATGTATTAAATGAATTAAAAAGTTTAATACATGTTTCAATTTTGTGAAATAATTCATGTACACTAAATTTGACATTAAATCAGTGACTCAATTTAACTATGTTACAATTCAATATTTACAACTATTCAATCTAACATTATATTCAAATTGTTATAGTGAGACAATAACAATTTTTATACTGATACAATATAACATATTAGTGACTAAATTATTGTCACTTCTAATATACACATTGGATTGCTCTTCAATTTTAGCTTTTTCATCGGTGTTTAATTGAACAATGATTAACAGAAAACTACAAAATAATTGTATTTAATTTTTTTTTCAATAAAGCTACATTCGATCTAATTCCTAATAGAATAGCACGCAGTCGTTTGTTTTTGCTGCATTGGATTCTTTGATCTACAAAAGCTAGCTCGGTTGAATTTGGTATCACACTGCACGTGGTTATTTAAGATATTGGTAAAAGTTGATGAAAACAAAGGCACAAAATATATATAAAATGTCACTCTGATAAATTCAAAGTTTATTCTTTACTCTTTTGCAGATTTGTTTTCAAGGTATTCCGTATTCATAGTTACTAAGTAGTAGTGATTAACAATTCCTTTAAAATATGAAAGCTTTCTTATGAGGTAGACATCTGATCATTACTTCATATAAAATGAAGAAATGTTTGATATACACTATAAATACTTAGAATATTGTATAAAATTTATCTTTATTATTGGATTTTAAGTATGTAAATGTAAGAATGAGATCCACTTAAAATTTAATTATAAAAATAAATATTATATATTTGTTATAAATATTTGTATTATTATACATATAATTTTATTCTAATGTTTAAAAAGATTTCCTTACTATGGTACGTATTTAGTATGATCGTATTCACTAATTTCATGTGTACAATAAAAATTATATAATAATTATATCCACCGTAAATTGTAATATGAATTTATAAACCAATACAATCCAATAATGATATATATGATTGTTGTATAAATATTATACAATTTTCATTATACACATAACATTCCTCCATATATAATATAATAGGGCTATAAATATGGATGCAATATCCCCATCCATTAAACAAGAAATAATTTATTGAGAGAAAATATGATGTATCTCAAGGAAACCTCTTCCTCTTGAGAGATTCTTTGGTATATATATATAATAATTAATTGCAATAAAATACTAAAATTTTTAATCAGAATATACATAATATTTTTAGGTGCATTGCGATAAGAAAATGATTCACTTTGCATATGGTTCATTAGTTTTTTGACACATCAATTAGATCATATTAATTGCTTTATATATATCTAAGACTGATGAAACTTGTCTATTATATATAATTGACCCACGTGATTATCTATAAAGAGTAAATGATATCGAATAAATAGATCTCTTATTCCTAATACACTTGAGAATTTTCCCCCTATAATGATCACATCTAATGTGCCCAAAATTCCCTCCCTCCCTCCCTCACAATATTCTTTTCTAGTATTGAAACACATTAATCTAAGGAAAACATATAGGTTTTATCTTGTAATATATCCCAATGAGACATATATATAGCTACTTCCATGGCCTAGGTAAATAGATAGATAGCTATTTATAACATCAGCGGAATCCTATTAAGGTACACTTATTATTATATGCTCCATCCAATATAGTTTTGTCGTGATGACTTGGAAGGATATGGAACTATGTATCCAAAAGAATTAATAGAGAATAATAGTAACCAGAATTGTATCAAGTTCTATCACCTATCAACTATATTCCCTCCAACGCCATAATGCCATTCCCTTTCAAACAGCCAAATGACAAACATACAACTTGTGTATTAGTAGTAGCAATTAGCAGCTTTTGCCTCCACTCCACCGAATTTTAGCTATCACAACTAACATCCAAATTCATTGCGCACCCTCTTGGCTGTAGCACCTGCTATTGGTTTGTTTCAAACTCCAATTTGGTAGCATTATTCTCCTTTTTTCCCCCTCTTCAATGGAATTACCCATGTTCTATTTCACTAGAAAACTGTCTAATCTAACTCGGTCCGACTAAGATTCCTTTGATGGGTTTTTGTTTTCATGACAGGTAAGAACCTAATAAGATATGATTAACAGATCAATATATCTATCATCTTAATCAATCACACATTACTGGTCATTGTACAATCATGTTTTTTTCGCTTCTTTGTTGACAATATTGAGAATCTTTATCATAATAAATGAAATACGAATTTAATATTATTTTAATGTCAAAAAGTGAGTGTCTTATTGGAACATTCACTCTATCATCATTGAATATTACATATAAGTGAAGTGAGTGGAGATCATCCTACATCCAATGGTGATAAAAATGCATTAGACACTCCAATGTTGGTGTTAAAACAATATTTTTTTAAAATTTTGTCAAAAACACAAACATTTTTGGACGATAATAGTATAGGTAGAATACAAATATTATCCAACTTCCATCCAACTTGTAATTATATGTTGATGGGATCCATTAACAAACAAATCCTACAGTTGTGTTTAATGAGTTGGATGTTAGTTGGATCAGTTTTAGTTGTACGATAAACATTTCCCATTTTTGGATATATTATAAATAAATTCCGACCTATGAGATTTACAATTTTTTTTCTCTTTTGGGTCATCTGAGTACTGAAATTCTAGATGTATGGGCTTAACTAGGAGTGAGGTCCAAATTAGGCCCATAAGAGGCCCTATGTTTGTATTTGTTTTAGACCCAAAAACCAAAATTGAATAACATGACACAAAAAATGAATAGTCACCAAATAATGACATTACTTCAAATTATTATGATGATTATGCATAAATAAACTCTTGTTATTCTAAGTAGCATTTACTTGCATCAATCAGTATTGTGATGAACCATGACGCAGAATTGGATGAGGCGCATGGCGATGGTAGAAGCAGTAGCAAGCTCCACCCTTGTTCTTCCACCACCCATGCCTCCTCAGAAACCTATCATCACCCCTTTGTTCTCGCGCACCAAAACGACGCCGTATCTTATCTCTGTTCTCACTCCCCGTCGAACCTTCCTTTCTGCTTCACCTTCTTCTTCTCCTTCTCCTTCCTTAGCCACTCACTACAACTCCTCTGATTTCGGTGAATAATTACTACCCTCCCTCTATTTTATTTTATTTTTTAATACCCATAAATGCTTATCTTAGTTTGTTCATTTATTTATTCTTTAGATGCAGTAGATGGTGATTGCGTTGCGGTTCAAAAGAGCGGCTCAAAGGTGCTTCTTAAAGGAATGACTTACACTGAGCTTGAAGTATGTTCTTATTTTAATTTATTTGAGTGAGGGAATTGTATAATGGTTACTTGACTCAAATTTGTGTGGATAATGGTTATTTATTTGTTATCACTGTGCAGAAATGGGTTCAATCTCGTGGGTACAGGCCTGCCCAGGCTATGATGTTATGGAAGCGTATCTATGGAAACAATATTTGGGCACATGACACTGATGAGTTGGAAGGTTCTTAATTTTGCCATCTAATTCTCCTTCATGAATTTGAGAGAGGCACAAAAAACTATAAACATAGTAAAATGTTTGATAAAGTTAGTAGTTAGAACAGTTTAATTGGTTAATTTAATCATGTCAATGTCCAAGTTCTTTAGAATTGCTTGCAAGCTTTGAGTTTAATTGGTTAATCATGCCAATGTTATGAACCATATAGGTTTGAACAAAGATTTCAAGAAGATGTTGAGTGAGAATGCTGAGTTCAAGGCGCTTTCTTTTAAGGAGATTCGTACAGCAGCCGATGGAACTAGGAAGGTTGAAATGATCTTTCTCTCTATTGCCTTCAATGTTGAGATTGTTTATATGATATTATAGATTTTATGATGGATTCCGGGAGAGTCTTCTCGTTGACTGTTAATCTCACAGGGTATTTGCAGATTTTGTTCACATTGGATGATGGGATGGTCATAGAAACAGTTATCATACCTTGTGACAGAGGCAGGACTACGGTGTGCGTTTCAAGTCAAGTTGGTTGTGCCATGAATTGTCAATTTTGCTATACTGGAAGGTAAGCTGTTTTTCCCATCGCTATCAGTTCAATTGATACATGATGATAGGGATTGAGCTTCTGATTAGTTAGGAGTTAGATAGTATGTATATAAGTAGCAAGGGAGGAAAAGGAAATTTATGAATTTAGTTGTATAATTGATAATTGAGATAGGACTTGGGAGAGGAGACCAGTCTTTCGAGCAGCCCTTACATCTGCACTCATTCATTGCAATAATACTTACTTCGCTGTATTATTGCGCTGTTTTTGCCATTCCTTCACTTATTCTCTGTTCAAGTTCACATTAAGGTTCTTGGTTTCTTGTTCTATATTTGCTGCGAGTTTTTCATACATCCAATTATTTTGTAGAATGGGTCTCAGGAGACATCTTACTGCCGCTGAAATAGTGGAGCAGGCTGTTTTTGCCCGACGACTGTTCACAAGTGAAGTCGGTTCCATCACCAATGTTGTCTTTATGGTAGGTCTACAATTGCTTTAAGGATTCTAAGCCTTGCTGTAAATCAGAATTTCGTTCTTTTAATTCTTAAATCCTTGCTAATAGGATGCCAGTGCCACATCTTTGAATTTGTTTGTCCTGCATTTCATGCAATGACATGTCACTATAACGATAGATCTTATCATGGAAACAAAATTGTTCTTTTGTTTTCAATATGAAAGTGAACCTTCCGTCTCTAATCATTTCGTGTTGCACACATGTGTTTACTCTGTTTTACATGCTAGCTTTTTAAAGACTCAAGTCCTCACCATCCCCTCTAAACTAGCTAAAAATTATGATTACCCCTAGTACTTTTCAGCATGTTCGCACTCGATGCTTCTATATCTTATCTGTTGGAGATGGAGAGAAAATGATAAAAGAGGACTACAAGAAGTGAGCAATGTCTTTTTGTCGATTGCAAGCTAATAACAGCAATATATTTCTTTTAGGGCATGGGGGAACCGCTTCATAACGTTGATAACGTCATTAAAGCTGCAGATATTATGGTGGATGAGCAAGGGCTTCAATTCAGCCCCCGCAAGGTTACTGTTTCAACCAGCGGGCTCGTTCCTCAGCTCAAACGTTTCCTTCATGAATCCAAATGTGCGCTAGCCGTTAGTTTGAATGCTACTACTGATGAGGTAAGCTTCTTATGACTTAATCGCTACTTGGCTGGCTGGTAGAGCACCTTTAGAAAGAGACATGAAAAATTGCAGGAGGATTGATCAAACTTGAATGTAATGTCAGATAAGAAACTGGATCATGCCTATAAATCGAAAGTATAAACTGGACTTGCTTCTTGAGACTCTTCGGGAGGAGCTTCGCCTCAAGAACAACTACAAAGTTCTATTTGAGTATGTGATGCTGGAAGGAATCAATGACAGGTTAGTTCTTCCCTCTATTTATTGCTTGTATATTTGATGGTAGTAGTCTACTGTCATGATCTGGATCAGATGCATAATACATATATGCTCTTTTGCCTTAACTTGGAATCTTTTATGCAGTGATGACGATGCAAAGAGGCTTATTGAGCTTGTGAAGGGCATTCCTTGCAAGATCAATCTCATCTCATTCAATCCGCATAGTGGATCATTCTTCAGACCAACCAAAGAGGCAAGGATGATAGAGTTCCGAAACATGTTAGCCAGTGGAGGGTGCACGGTGTTTCTCCGGCTCAGTAGAGGCGATGACCAGATGGCTGCGTGCGGCCAGTTGGGCAAGCCCGGCAGCATCCAAGCTCCATTGCTCCGAGTACCACAGCAGTTCCAAATGGCAGTTTCAAGTCCATCCTGATTCTTCTTCCTATAATAATAGGCTAAACAACAAATATGAGTGCCATCATATTGAGAATACAAGACTTGTCTCCGTAGTTCATAATGAATTGATGTCTATTCTTTAAGGATCCAAATTGGTTAGCTCACACAAATAGTATATCGTTTAGGTGTTGGTCCATTTGCATTATTATTACTAGCTCACACAAACATGAATAGAAAGAGAGAGAAAATTTGAATAATAGAAGTTATAAATGGATGGTAATTACTTTTAACTTTTCTTAATTTTTGTTTAATCTATTTTGAGAGACCAAACAGTAATCAAGTTTTTGGATATTCTCTTTATAAGTAGTATAGATTATTATTATTGTTATTGGTTCCGTTTCATTTTCTAATATTATCTGATGAAATAATGGGAAACTTGATGCGAGCTCTTGAATTTGGCCACGATCTCTAGGGTAGGGAGGGAGCATATTATATTATATTGCCATCTGTTACAAGTTCATTTGTTCATGTCACTCAATAGTAGAACACGACAGAATTGATATGAATGGCATATTAATTAATTAATTAATTAATTATACAAGCTGTATTGTATTGTACTCCCTCTAGTTTGCATATTCTAATTATTACTTCTCATGAGGTACTAATAATTGGTTTTTGTTTGTTTAAAAAGATCAAAGAGGAAACTTGCTTTTTCAAGTTATTTACTGTTCTGTTCTGTTGTCATCTTCTACTTGTTCACGCCTACCACAAACACGTTACACGTAACTTCAAAAACAATGGAGACCCTGCTTCTAAGTTGTACCCTAGCACTAGCAACCAGCCAAGAACAAAAGAATATGCTGACTCTCAGCACCCTTTTCCACCATCAATAATCTCTTATCATCATCATCTCTACATAACTATTATATTATATTATTATAAAAAGAATTAGTTAATAAGATCAGAATAAATTAAAAAATAAATTACCTCCTATTAAATTTCATCCTCAATTTTCTTTTCTCTCTCTATTTATTTCATTGTTTTCAAAATAAATATGTATTTGATTTTGCAAAATCATAACACCAAAAGTGAGAAAGGATTTTATAGGAGGTTGAATCATCATGATGGTGTAGAACAAATGGGCTTATAAACACTTTGGCATTTCCATGGAGCGTTATATATAAATTGAATACAAGCTATCTAAACCATTAGTATATTGTTATATTAAATTCAAAATATGTTATCAACTATTTGTTTTACATTATTTAACAAAAAAACTATTGGTTTTGCATAACTTATTTTTTATTATAAAAAAGTGGTAATAACGAAAATAAAAACAAATTAAAGTTGTAAAAAGAAAAAGAAAAATTAAAAAAAAAAAGCTCATTTAAACTACGGTTGGGAGGGTAAGGTACACGCGCTTTGTTGTTGAAGTGAGGAATGAATGTAAAATTGGCGGGTTTTCACCTCATCACCACTCACCACCAGCACCCGCAGCCCAAATACTTGGCGTTGGCGTGTGTGTCTCTATAAATTACAAAATTTAAAATCAAAAGTCCCTTCTCTTTTGTTTTCTGCTCCTTCTCTCCATTGCAGTTGCGCTTACGGTTACACCTCTTCTCTCTCTCAATGGCTGCTCCTGCAAACGACGTCGTTGCTCTCGAGAGAACGCTGCTCAAACACGTACGCGACAACGTCCATGGCAACATCTTCCTTGAGCCGGTACGTACTACCTACTTCTTACTCAACAATACCTTTTATTTTTCTTATTTTTTATATTTTTACCGAATTTCATTCTCATTCTAATTTTACTCTTCAAATCATGAACTCCTGCTTCTGTTCTTCTTCTCGGTTATAATATTAGGTGTTGATTTTCGTAACACCGAACCGTTGTATGAGATTTCGAATTGAGTGGAGAAGAATTTTTATGGAGTAGACTGGAAGTTGAATTTACTTTCGTTCGTTCGTTACGGAGAGAAAATTTGGAATAGTTGTAATACTCGTTAATGCGGAAGCTCGATACATCATTTTTTTCGTTTGATTTTGGTGGAAATAACTCTACTGGAACTTGAAATTATCTTCGTTTTATTTCAGATTTTCTTGAAGTTTGTTGACACAGAACAATTTCAGAGGCGAGTATGTCTAAGTAGTTTTCATTTAACTCTCTGACCTCTCTTTTCTTAACTCTCTTATTTTTGCCCTTGTTTTTTGGTATTATGCAGACTTCGTGACTTGAAGCAACTTGGTGAGTCAACCTTAATTGGATCCGAATCACTAGGCAAATAGTCTTTATGAAACAATTTTATGCATCGAACATGTATACTATATTCAAATTCTCATATAGCTATATGAAATCTTATTTAATAGTAGATATATATATAGGTTTTCAAACATTTGAAACAGTATAACCAAGACTAATTTTAAATGGATTAGACCTTCTTAACCTTATCATCTTTGGTTTTATGTAATACAGGCCTAACTCATATGGTTTACCCTGGGGCTGTACACACTCGTTTTGAGCATTCACTGGGCGTTTATTGGCTTGCCGGCAAAGCTATTGATATCATTAAAAAATACCAAGTAAATATGTACAAAATATAATCTATCTTAGGTATATGCTGATTGTTATGATCAAGAAGATTATGCTGCTAACCAATTTTGCTATCTATTTAGGGCCCAGAGCTTGGTATTGAACATTCTGATGTAATGGCAGTAAAACTTGCCGGTAACTGACATGCCTAACAATATAATAGTTCTTTGTTTTGACTGTTCTAATTTCGCTATTATGTTATTGAGTTTAATTCTAATGCACAGTTAAGTAAAATAGTTTTACACTGACGTCCAATCACGTGTATTCATGTAAGCAAAATATTTGGCTTTCATACTCACTGTCTAAAAAGAAATCACTTTTGCTAATGTGGCATTACGTGATTGAGCACTACTAGTGTAAAACTATTTTACACTGTCGATGCATCACAATCGAACTCTATGTTATTATTCACATGATGTTTCTGTCTAGGATTACTACATGATGTTGGCCATGGGCCCTTCAGCCACATGTTTGAGGGCAAGTTCCTCCCCCGGGTCTTTAATGGTTACAAATGGTAATTCTAGTGTTCTTAAATCAAGTCTTTGATGCTTTTCCCATTCTCAGAAAATAAGTTTCACGTGATTCATATCACAGATATCCTTCTTATTACAATGAAAATAAAAAGGAGCAATTCTTATTTCTTAGAAGTTTATTGTCTATAGCAAGAAGCCAAGAACAGAGAAAACATAGCAACGTTTGTAGGTCCTGTTCAGTATTCATTATTCATTAAACTGAAGCAACATAACTTTCATGGTGGATACTTACAGTACAATTCAATATATTTTGAAGCATGAGAATGACTAGTTCTAATTGTTTCATCCTCTTGAATTATCGACATTGAATATTTCAGGTCTCATGAGGCAATGTCCGTGAAAATGATAGATTACATGGTTGACCATCATAATATTGATATTGATCCTGAACTACTCAAGAAAGTGAAGGTTAGACCTCAAAGTGCAATTAAATGAACCATCCTCATTCTGTCCAATGTTGTTCAAAACCGAAATTCCGTGATGTGTTACAAATGGCAGTTCCTCTCAATATACAACAAGACATTTACTCTAACTTTGGGACTGTATTAACAACACTTTCTGTTTCCAGAAACTATTCTGCGTTTGTAGATATATGTAAGGCACTCTGATGCTATTTTATTATTTTGACAGGAAATGATCACTGCTAGCTGTGGTCATCCTTCACAAAATGTAGGTTATATTAGAGTCTTTTTTTTTTCTCTCTTTTGGATTTTGTTTATTTATTCTAAAGTCTAAACCACTTTCTTAACATGCTAGAAGTTTTCTTTTCAAAAATCTTACTTTAGGCAAAGGAAAACCAGTTCTTGTATGATATTGTCGCAAATGGTCGCAGTGGAATTGATGTTGATAAGTGAGTACACACTTCTCTACTTTTCTTCCTCCTATTGTATGACTGCCATTGACATCTATGCTCTTGACAGTAGTGCTAAATGATTCATGCACTTTCAGGTTTGACTACATTGTTCGTGATTGTCGCGCTTGTGGCCTTGGGTGCAACTTTCAGCCTGAAAGGTAATGTGCTTTGAGTTTGACAAGAATTGCACTTCTGTCTAACAATTTTGCTCCATTCTTGAACTATGTAGAAGCACATATATATACTTCATCAGTCTCTCTCTTTCCGAGATGGGGCTGATACCTGACCTCAAATTATAATTAATATCTGCAGATTGATGGAGACAATGCAAGTCATTGGTGATGAAATTTGTTATCGTGCCAAAGATTGTTAGTACATTCTGGAATATTGATATCATTGTTAGGATGTAAGTTATGGAAGTTATAGTATAATCTCTGTTTCACATGTCAGATCTGACAATTCACAAGTTGTTTGCAACCCGTGCTGACTTGCATCGAACTGTCTATACACATGCAAAAGTACAAGTGAGTGGTTTCATTTCGCTAAATTTAAGTAGAAATCCAAATAATTCTTGCTCTTCAAAGAAAACAACACTCAACTGTTGCACCTTTTCCCCCTTTGTCAGGCAATAGAATTGATGGTTATAGATGCGCTGGTGAAAGCAAACCCATATCTTGATATTGCATCCTCAATCCACCAACCATCTGAATTCTGGAAGGTCTCTTAATAGTTTACAAATTTTTGGAGTTGGGATTTCTGATTTACCATCATGGAACTATCATGTTCTTGCTTAAATTGCAGTTAGATGACTCGATTCTTAAAACAATTGAAGTTTCTTCTCGACAAGAGCTCAAGGAATCTAGAGACTTGATCTTACGCATTCGCAGAAGAGATCTATACCAGGTATACTCTTAAGTCTTAACTGACAAATTTTTTAGGATAGGTATCTTTGTTTTTTTCCAATTTTTTATCTTATGATTGTCTTTTGTACTACAGCAGAGAACTGAATATTCTTATGTTGCTATTCTTATACAACATAGTGCATACTAATCAATGCATGCTAACATGTTTGAACCATATCATACTCGATTTTTTGTAGTTCTGCAATGAATTTTCTGTGCCAAAGGAAAGACTAGACCACTTCAGAAACATCACACCCCAGGATATTGTTTGTTCCCAGGTACACAAATCATCATTAAATAACTTATTTATATTTGTGAGGGAGGGGATTTACCATTATATCATACACAAATTTCAGATTTGTTTTCTTTCTTCCCTATCAGACAAACGGCTTCAATTTGAAAGAAGAAGATGTTGCTGTGAGCAATGTTAAAATTGATTTGACATACGGAACCGAGAACCCTCTTGAAAGGTACTTAACAAAGAAATGGTGATTAAAGGCAAACGCACTTTGTTATTAATATAGCTCCTGACAACCGATTTGGCATGACATTGACAAGTGATCTTTCTTCTTTGTGCATGAATCTCCTGACCCAGAATTAAATTTTTCAAGGTACAGAGTTTGTTTATTTATGTTCTTCAATCTTGATTGGACATTGTAAACAGTTAAATTGCTGCCACTACTATCAAGTTAAAATATGTCGACTGCAAATCTTGTGGTACAAGTAACAAATTGAGCAAAATGCAAACCACAATTCTCAATAATGTAATGGTGAAATCAAAATTTTCTAATGCATTTTGTTTTTATCTTTGCTCAGGATTACGAGAGTACAGAAAAGTTCACTATTCCAGACGACCGAATCAGCCATTTGTTACCAGCATTTAACGAAGACATCATAGTGAGGGTTTACAGTAAGAAGCCAGAACTGGTTAGTGTTTGGTAGCAGCAACATAAAGAGACTGAAAAATACGTTTTACTTTCAAAAATAGTGTTTGGTTTTTAACATTTACTTTACTGGTAGGTGGGTGCTGTTTCTGCTGCCTTCGAAAATTATCAAGTCAAGGTGTTCGGAAGAAAAGCACAAGTACACGAAACTCCTGAGAAGAAGAAACGCCGAAGATAACTTTCATCACTTTCATATAGTTTAGTACCTTACTTACTTATTGACCTCAAACTTTGATCTTGTAAATTTTCACTCACTATAGTCTCTCTAACAAATATAAGCAATGGGAGGCTCTTAGTTAAAATGCTAAATACAACTCTGCATGATCAATTGTGTATATTATTATATTACTGGAATGGATTCAACAGAAACGTCCTCATGTTCAAATTGTTGTTCTTGATATTTGACCATTCATTTTTCAGGTCATATATCGTGTATATATCCATCATTATAAAATCTAGTTCACGATTAAATTAGGATGTGACTACTAAGCTCTGAAAAAGGTAAAATTTTATTACCTGTGTAAGAAATTACAAGAGCTTCAAAAAGATGTACTGAGAATAAAAAAATCATTTGTTCTGTATCACTCATATTTTGACAAGTCAGTAAAATTTATATTCATGTTTAAAACTTACCCCCTTTCTCTCCACTATAATTAACTTACTATGTGTCAAAAAGTGAATGAAACAGAGCAAATGGTTTTTTTTTTGGTGCGCCTAAGAATTTTTCTTGCTGAAGTGCTTAAAACAAAATCATTAGCTAAGTATACATGACATAATAGGATTACATACGATACCAAACACAGCATTAACACTTGAATTGGTGCATCCAAACTACTACGAAAATTAATTTATCGTACCTCACAGAGGCATTTATCATATTATAAAAAGAGGAAAAAGTTGAAAGCCTTAAAGATCAATCATCATCAGGAAAACCAAGGAACCTGTTTATATGTTTTGCCACTGGTGTAGCATCACCTGGAGAGTAGGGAAGAAGAGTATTCAAATCCATATCTGCTATAGTTTGATGGAGCGTTTGAGGCCTAGCACAATACAAATGTTTCCTATCTGCAAGTTCTTCTGCAAGCTCACTTTGATGATTATCCATCAAATCCTCATTTACAACCACAATCAAAGGTTTACTCAGCCGCAATGTCTCAAATATGCTACCAGACCCTATTATAAAAAGTTACAAGTTACATCAACAGAATTCCATTTGAAATAATCTCCTTTTACAGTACATACATTTATGGGTATATATATTATATATAAATACATAACAAGAAAAGATACCTGCATGGCTGATTACAAGAGAAGCTGATTTGAGATAATCTGCAATACTAGATGAAAAAGTGAAGTAGTCTACAGCCAAAGAACCATCATCTCCTTCACACTACAATCACCAACAAGAAACTCAGTAAAAGGGAAAAAAAGAATATATTGCAGAAATAGTTAACTAACATGGGAAAGTACCTTGGTAGGAAGGTAGGATCCACGACCCAATTGAATGAGAAGGTGGGTATAGCCTTTGGATGCTAGCTCCTTTCTGACATTGTGGGAATCCACTGATCTCACAAGAGCATCGAAACGAGTAGTTCCCACAGTGACGAAAACCACTCTCTTTATGCGTTCCTCATCCCCCATAGAGTGAAGCCAATCAATCCTCTTGCCCCAAATGCAAACCTTGAAATCAGAAACAACATCTAATGAACCAAATTGGGTTACAAGTAGCATACATACATACATATTAACCACAGAGAACTTACCGATGAGAGAGGAGTATGTGGTGAATAGTTTGGCAGTAATTTTAAAAAAAAAAGACCTAATTACACAAATTGATTAAGGAACTAAAGAGTAAAGCCATCGTGAAATCGCAACCTCAAATCAGAGAGAGAGAGAGAGAGAGTATGAAAGGTTGTATTTGCGCGCGCGGGTGAGGTGAGGAGAAAGGAAAGGCGGCAGTGAGAGTCGTGAACGTGAGGATGTGGATCTGAACTCACTGTATCTATCATCTATGGGAACACAGGGGCGCTTTTGCAAATAAGGAATAAATGGACTAAACTACAATAATTAAATAATTAAGACACCATATGAAAAGACACGGAGGGGCGCTTTTGCAATTTTACATAAGGCCCTCAAACAGTCAAACATATCAGGCGCAACAAGTGATCCTTAGCCACAACTTTAACTATGTACAATAATAACAATTTTCTTTTAATATATGATTTTTCAATATAAATTTATCATAAATAAGAATTTAAACCACGAATATTTGCTAATTATATGAGTTTTTTTAATATCCAATCAAAGTTAGGAAGAAATTAGTTGCAGTGTGAAATATTCCGAGTAATTAAATAAAAAGATTTTTCTTAAGAATAATTTAGTACTCAATTTAATCTATGACCTTTTCCCACCTATTTTTACACTCATGCTCAAAATACTCAAATAACCATAAATTCATTCTTACCATGATTGTGGTAGACTAAAAAATAAAATCTTTTCTGATTTATAAGAGTTGTAAGCATTGTTTATTACTTTATATCACTCTTCAGTTTACAAAATAAAATATTTGGGTAGTATTTGATTTGTAAAAATATTTTCTATTTTTTTTATTCATATAGATATGAAAGTTGTGTATTTATTTTAGAAGGTAAAATAGATCATAGTATTTTCATTCAGCTCATTTTCTATTTTTACATTTTTGACTGAAAATATAAAATATAAGAAAATACTTTCACTTATTTTCACTGATTTTAAAAAATATTTTCCAAAAAATATTTTTAGTGAAATAAAACTAAATATTTTTACTTATGATTTCTATTTATAATGAAAATGAAAACAAAAAATTAGCAAAACCAATCGCACCCTAATTCTTATAACATGTAGTTCAACAGATATGTAGTTCATTATGTGATCTTATAACATACCAAAGATTCCACCCCGAAACCAAATACCAAGAGCATTCAATTGGAACTGGAATAATGTAATATAGAATCAGCGATTCAAGTACAAAATACAACTAAATTGGTAGATTCATCTTCAAGTCTATCTACCAGACAGACTATCATCTCTAGTCAGCTCTAACTATACATTTGGAAGGGATTCCTAATCCACAAGAACTAAATGGTTAGAAACTCAAAAAGGAAGTTGATTGTTATTTATGGATAGGAAACTGTGAGCTACCCTTTTTTTACTTGTATCTAAGACTGTTTTGGACTATTCAGTATTCATAAGAGAGGCCATAGGACTCAACAACCAAAATGCACCCCGAGATGAGGTAGTTCATGTCTGTACATAGCAAAAAACAATGGCATTAGCAATGTGAACCATCAACAGATTTTTTAGCCAATGAAAAATCGCAATTGCAAATTCTGCAATTCGATCAAAAATAATCCTCCATGGTCACAACACAATCGGCCCCAGTGCCGACAGGTGAGGAAGGAGAAGATTCTGGCAGAGAATTATCGCTGATTGATTTTTGGAGTTCTGCTACAAGCAATTTGCGGATTTTCGTTCTCAGACCGGACGCCTCTTCTGGTTTAAACCATCGCCTGCCAAACTGGAAATTGAAAAGTATCAATTAATAAAAACCTATTATTATATAGACGAAATGAGGCTACAAAAACAACAACACACATATTACCATGTCTAAATCTTTCCTTTTCAGTCTGTCTAAGTCCTTCTTTTTAAGTCTTTCTGGCGCCTCTTCAATGAAACGCTTAATGAAGTACAGTACAAAAAGACCGCAATCATACTCATTCTTCTGTTGAGGTACCTGATGCAAAAGCATGTGTAAAAACAAAATGTTAAGGTTGAAACATTTCTGCGAAATCTATATCATCTTGGAAAAACATCACTATAAATACTGAAATAACAATATTTTTGCAGCTATGGTCCCTAGCATCAAATTTCAAGAACCTGACGTCAATGAGCTGGACCTGCTGTCAACCTTTTGAAAATTTGAAACAAATTTTTATTGGTTTTGAAGGTTATATAAAAAATATAAGGTTATAAAGAAGTTTTATCTGAAGCTGTAAGAGGCTTAATTTTCTAGCAGTTCACCAAAGGTGGTAGCTAAAGGTGTCACAGCTGCAAATGTGATCACTCAGCAAACAAAAGTTTCAGGGATTCCAACACTAGCATCAACCTATTACATCAAGGACAACTATGATCCAAGCAAAGGCATTGCATATGATTTTGCATATCCTAAAGGCCAAAGATTCATTTTAAGAGCAAAAGGTGAAAATAAGATATATCACCTTCAAACAACTATCTCCATTAGTATATATAACATATTTTTCAAGATTTCAGCACATAAATTTACCGAGATGACTTGACTTTCAATTCTACGAGGAAGGCACTTCCATATTCTGTCTGCAATTGAAACATCTGATGACATACCTTCTCGATCCAAATAGTTCCGTTCTTCTACCAAATAGCTACAAAGCATAATTTCACATCATTAAGTTTAATGTTTAAATTAAAGATATATGCCTAAGAACAGCCAATTAGAAGTTAGTAAGATTAATAGACTAACAAAACAAAGATGGGAACTGGACTGTTGTCAACCAAGTCAAATGGCCTGACTGCTAGGCCAGGGTCCCCTCAAAAAATCAAGATAAAACAATTTTAAAAACAGATTTTATTTTGCAAAAATGGCTTCGACGCAGTTCAAAATTGTTGTGTCACCGGGGTCAAAGGAGCTGACTAACCAGGCTAGGTCACTGTTCAGTCCAATTCTTACAACCAAAGACCTTATTTAATGGGAATGCTTTTGATGGGAATACATTGACCTAGTCATAAGGTTGCACTATGCGACATGTCAAATAAAATTATACTCTGTGAAGCAAAATATTGCAGCACGACTTTCAATATAAAATTAACAAAAAAACTGACTTCAAAGCATTTGGAGATATTTACAAGATATAAAGAAACGAGATAAATTGCCAACGTCAAATGGATCCAACTAAAATACAGAAGTCTGAATATATACTCAGACTTGGAAAACACCAGTTTTTTTGGTGTAAACCAGTATTTGGTATCTATAGGACTCCAACTAATCTTTAGCTTAAGCTATGTCGGCCCACTATAGGGATAAAGCTCTTTGAATAGTTTTTTTTTCAATCTACAAAACTCAAACCTAAGACCTTAATTAAAGGGCAAATTTGTCAAACCACTTAAATTACAGGCCTTGGCGCAACGGTAAGGTTGCTGCCTTGTGACCTAGAGGTCACGAGTTCGAATCCTGAAAAACAGCCTCTTCGCAAAGCGGTGGTAAGGCTATGTACATCTACCCTCCCCAGACCCCACCTGGTGGGAGCCTTGTGCGCTGGGCCACCCTTTTTACTTAAATCAATCAAGTGTTGGTAGTGGAATGCATTGTTGGCTAATGTGAGCAAAACCAGAAAAATAAGAATGACAAACCAAAATGCAATATATATATATATATATAAAGTGAATCAGATTCATTGTATTTTGTTCATGTCCACAAGACTTGTGAAATTTCCATTACCAAAAATTATATTGAGATATTTTGTGATAGTCCCTAAACACAAATATGCAATCAAGACATAATTGGTTCAAATGACTACATTATATTTGACGCTTAATTGAGAAAACCTCATCGTATTTTCTACTCACAAAAGCAAATATCAAACTTGCCAACCCTCCCAATCAACAAAGAAATTATACCACAGAATAGCATTGAAATAGAGCTAATAACCAGACAGTAGATGAATTAGAAATGTCACATATTGAATGGGATATAGTGATACAAGTGCTTCTTTAATCTGACCTTTTAATGTTATCAAATAGTGATCTACTAGAGTGAAGACTTAAAGAATCCAAATGAAGTATGATTGGCCCCGAATCATCTTCTTTATCCGGGATACATATTATGATCAAGCTCCAATGAAGACTGAATATGTGAAACAGCACAAGTAATAAGTCTAGAAATCAATGAAGGAGAAAGGCAGTAGATAAAACAACAATGACGCTACTGCCACATACAATATAGGGCAGGAAGCACACACATAAAAGCACAGATAACATAAAAAAGAAAAGTTCATAACGAAATGACAAACATCCATAGTTTAATGTTCTTGCAAACTCTTCTGCACCCACTACTCCTAATAAGAAGATACTACAAGACAGAAGAGGACATTCATAGAAGAAATATAATCGAAATAAAAAATAAAAAATAGAGCATGCTGATCTCATCCACTACAGCATAAGAACAAAGAGTTAAGAAAAGAAAGTACTTCAACATAAATCAAATAATAAAATCATGTCAACCCCTAGTAATAAGGGCCCTTAACCATGTGCCCAAACACCACAAACAGGAAAAATGAACATATCCCAAGATAAATGTGATTTCAGCCGCCGAATTCTGAAGATCCTGGCACTTCTTCACATAGATTGATTTTCTGTGATGGAGCTTCAAGATTTTTCTTGGAGGAGCCATGTTACATTGACATTTAAATTATGATATCAAGATATATATATGAAGATTTTTCAAAATTTTTTGGGGGGGCTATGTCTGAGCTAAGATCTGCCAATGCTCCCAAGAATTTCAAGGATGGACATTGTTTGATGGTTAGCAATTGTAGTCAGTAGAAAACTACGAATGCAAATGCACAACACAAGGACACAATGATGCATTTGTAAATTTCCACTGTAGCATGTCCAGTTATAATCAAATGCTGCTCACTATTTCACTTAGTTAATGGAACTCAACTGCTAAAGTTAGTTTCTTTCGAAGCCAAAATTAAAACCAAAGAAGAAGAAGAAGAAATGAGGAGACATCATAGCTCAAGTATTAAAAACTGCATAAATATTTCTTCGCATTAAAGGCCTTTTTTATCACATGAATAGTAGTTTCTTCAGATAATAACCTAATCCGAAGGAAAGAAAAAACAAGACTTCCTTGCAATTGCAAAACTAATCATTTGCAATAGATTTCACAGCTAACAGAGATAACTTACTCCTCATGTATTGGAATCAAAATATAGGCCTTCTGAAACATATTTACACCCTTCCACCACCTTCTGAACTTCACAAAGAATGATTCTCTGTCACTTCGCTAGATATTTAAGTGAAAATAAAGTTAGAGCATATACTGAATAAAGTTGAAAAGAGAAGGGGGTGTGAGGGAGGCAAGGGGGGGGGGGGGGGGGGGGGGCGGGAATTAACTTCAATGACAAAAGCATCTTCAAAACAAATAATTTAAACAGATAACCCTCCTGGCAAGATCTTAGAATTTTTTTGCCCAAAATGCTTTTAAAACCTTCTTACCTAATTGAACGTTTGCTGAATAGATTATTTTTTAAAATGTCAAATGATGACATTAATGTACAAAATATAGTCATTTAACATAATCGAATAATTAGAGTGAAGTATTTATTGTAATCATTAATTTCCTATTTTTATCGTAGATCAACTCCCCTAAAAGCTTAAGTTATTGGGTTAAGGCACATGATTGTATTTTCTATCTCACACAAAATCCTTTTGGACTTGAAAGCTTAGCGATAGTAACATCTGATGTTTGGAATAGAAAAATCAACATGCATTATATCTTAGGGATTAAAGAGTTTGCTTAGTGATAGTAAGAAAGTAATCTCTGCACATACACATAAATACAGGTATACATGTGCATTAAGATAAATAAGTACCTTACAGGAAAGAGCCTCTTGAAGCTTCTTGTAGAAATATGTATTGAAAAAATGATAGTCAGATAATGATTTACTTGTCAGAGATGCTTGCTGCTGCAAATATCTAGCCAATAGAAAATGCCATAAGCAGAGAGCTTTAAGTCAAACATGCAAAATATGTCCAAGGGCTGTTACTACAATGCAGTATGGTTTGAAAATTAGCAATTAGGTCAAGAACAAAAGCAAGAGAATGGTATCAGCAGGTACATAACTCCCGTTGGGGAAGCCAGTGGAGCAATACCAAATTTCCATGCATTATTATATCCAAATAAGAATAGCAGGAGTATACAATACAATCGATTTGATCAGAATAAATAACATATATTTACCCAACATTTGAAAATTAAAGAGTAATTGAAATGTCCACTTTACTTGTCAAAAGATTTACACAAGAACACAACATCACATTGGTCCTCCATATATGCAAATAATACATTGGTAGTTCAATGTCTCGTTTCCATCAAAATGGACCATAAAATGACATCGATCGGCCTTGGAAGGACATTGATTGGTTTGATGTCCAGAACAACTTGAGGACCAAAGTAGCGTCACATATATATTTGAAGGGAAAAAATGGGTAATTAAGTTATAACATAAGACTGAACTTAAGTCAAAGACTAACTACATCATGCAGTAACAATAAAATCAACACACATAGAATTTCAATTTCGAAAAGTTCAATAGTATAGGAAGAACAAAAAAAAATGAATGCTCTTCAATGTCCTATCAACCAAGTATGCAATACTTTCCCCCTACATCGCCAACAAATTACATCCTAATAATTTCATAGCGTTAAAAGCAAGCACCAAAACTACATGTTTCACTTCACAGAAGAAGGAAAAGTGCTTAAAGGGATCTATGGGGGCTAAGGGATAAGGGAGCATAGATACACTTACCGTATGTAAAAGTTCATAATAGTTGATGTTAAATATCCTCCAGGAGCAAGGCAATCTATGTCTGAGTAACAAATTTCAACACACTCCGGATCATCTCTGAGCCACACAAAGGAATGTTAAAAGACCACCATGCATGAAAAATTAGATATAAAACGTTATGGTATAAGGACAAAGTTCTAGTGTCACTCTTGAAGTACCTTGATGGATAATAGATCTTAGCGTCTTTCATGCTGCAAACAGATGCATACAAATCTAATAAAACTACAGATTTCATGGGCATATTGCTGAAGATGAAATAAATAAATAAATAGATAGATAAAAAGTTAAAGAACAATCAAAATCGCTTACTATTCTGAAAATCTGTTTTCATTCTCTGCCTTCTCCAGGACACAAGGTTCATCATCATTGTCATCGTCATCATCATCAAGAACAATGGGCTGACCCTGTTTAAGACATGTTATGTATAATTTATCACGCATAAGTATTTGGTGAAAATAATGTCGTGCTTGACTATCAACAAACTACTAACAAAGTGGGCCATATAAGAGAAAAATTATAAGCACCAAAGGTTATTTGCTAGCAATAAAAGATGAATATTGAATAGATAAATAAGACATTAAACATATACCTTCCGGGACCTTGAGCCATCTGACTGAATTTCCTGTTCCTTCCTGCCAGGTGGGGAAAAAGCAAATAAGAATGTAACATATGAATTAACAATGTTAGCATTGTATATGGTTGTAAAGTAAAACCATAAGGAAGACATTTTGCCTTACACTTTTGCAAAGCTTCTTGACAGCGTTTTCCCAAAGTTCTGCAGAGAGAAACTGGAAGTTGCTTTGCGGCTTCTATCTTCTTTAAAATTACCACGCTTGGAGAGATTGCTAGGGCATTGAAATTGCGATTTTCTAGAAGAAGATTGAAGCATCTCTCCCCCTTTTGAGTCTCCATTGTCTTGTATTGCCTGCTTGTTGCAGTGTTTAAAGTGTGACAACTCTTTTCCAAATGCTTCAACTTTCGCACAATCAGTCTGCTTTAACAAATTAAGTCAAATAGAGCACTACAAGTTTCTCCGTAATAATAGAGCATTTTAAAATGATGCAAAGGATCTTACATCAACTTCCATTTTCTGAACAAAACGAGATGCAAATGAGGATTGCGTTGGCGCTTGAGATGACACATTCTCTTTTCTCAAGTCACTACACATGCCTACAACAGCATTCAGTTTCTCAGTATCCCACAAACAAATAATTTAATCATGTGCTGCAGCACGCTATGCAATTATGTAAATAGGCATTTCCACAAATATTACATGAAACCAAATAATCATAAACCTCACCAACATCACTTGACCCTGTAGGATGTCTCGGCTTATCATCATCATCATTATCAACAATAACCTCCTGTTCTACAACAAAGTAAAACAAAAATCAAACAAAACACAAGTAACAAAACTGATAACAAAGTCCTTCAACATCAAGCAATCAACAGCACAACACACCCTAATAACTCCAATTGAGAAAAACAAATCAAAACAAACAACTAAACAACGATTAACCACACTAAACCTAAAATCAATGCACGAACAAACCAAAATCACTCAAATTAAATTGTGCGTTGGGATATTAAGAAGCAAACAAACCTCCACGATAGGCTTCCTTTTGCGGCGAGCAAGCTCGTCCTCGTAGCTCTTGATGGTTGTGACAAGCTTTGCGCCACCGTCCTTCAAGTTACGACCGGTGGACTCGAGGGTCTTCTTCTTGCTGGCAATGGATTCCAGAAGCTTCTGTTCGGAGATGGACTCAAGGTTTTCGGCACCGGCGGCGGCGGCGGATGAGGAGTGATCGGAGGCCATGGGCTTGACGAGGAGCTCAGGCGGCGGTGCGTCACTGCCGAGAAGGGTGTCCCAGTTAAGTTCGAGAGGGCGCTTCTTGTGTGATTTTGATTCGTGTTCCATTCATTTGATTTTGATGAGTGATGTGAAGTGAAAAAAGAGAGAGTGTGTGTGTGTGATTCTAACAAGTTATGACTATAAGAATTTGCGAATGTGAATGAAATGAATGAATGAATCCCTTGAAAATTGGGAGGAAGAGGATCAGTGGAAGCAATATCGCATCATTTGCGCTGCCCCCTTTGGTTTTTGTGATTGCTGCTGCTATGCTGACCTGTGACCTCTTTTCTTTGTTGCCTCCTCTCCTATTTGAGGTCTTTGTCTTTTCTATGGGGCGGCAATGGGAATGGGAATGGGAATGGGAGTGGGAGGGCTCTCAATTATAGTCATTTCCAATGGAATTTTGCATGATTTTAGTCTTTCACCTACTTATTTTTGATTAATTATTTATGAAATTTTTTAATTCATGAAAACATGAAATAAAAATAAAAATCAAACGTACTTTCTTAGGTTGCGTTTGTTTTCTTTCGAGGACTTCTTTCGAGGACAGTACAATACAATGATATTGATGTAGTACAGTACAGAAACTCAGAGTGTGTGTACTGTATTTTGTGTACGTTTAAGTTAGTACAAGACTGATTTGTTTTCTGCATTGTTTGTTGTGTATTATGTTTGATAAAATGGACAAGACAACAGATATTATTATGTTTGATAAAATGGACAGAAAACCCGTGGAATTTTGCATGATTTTAGCCTTTTGCCTATTTTTTATTAATTATTTATGAAATTTCAGCATTTATGAGAACATGAAATGAAAATGAAAATCAAACGAATTTTCTTAGGTTCGTTTGTTTTCTCCTTAGGACAGTACAATACAATGATATCGATGTAGTACAGTACAGAAACTCTGAGTGTGTGTATTGTATTTTGTGTACGTTTAAGTTAGTACAAGACTGGTTTGTTTTGTGCATTGTTTGTTAAGTACTACGTTTGATAAAATGAACAAAACAATAGATATTATTATGTTTGATAAAATGGACAGGACACCAGTGGAATTTTGCATGATTTTAGCCTTTCACCTACTTATTTTTTATTAATTGTTTATGAAATTTCAGCATTTATGAGAACATGAAATAAAAATGAAAATCAAACGGACTTTCTTAGCTTAGGTTGCGTTTGTTTTCTCCCGAGGACAGTACAATACAATGATATCGATGTAGTACAATACAGAAACTCTGAGTGTGTGTATTGTATTTTGTGTACGTTTAAGTTAGTACAAGATTGGTTTGTTTTGTGCATTGTTTGTTGTGTATTACGTTTGATAAAGTGAACAAAACAACAGATATTATTATGTTTGATAAAATGGATAGTACACCAGTGGAATTTTGTATGATTTTAGCCTTTCACCTACTTTTTTTTATAATTATTTATAAAATTTCAGCATTTATGATGAGAACATGAAATAAAAGTGAAAATCAAATGGACTTTCTTAGGTTGCGTTTGTTTTCTCCCGAAGACACTACAATACAATGATATCGATGTAGTACATTACAGAAACTCTGAGTGTGTGTACAGTATTTTGTGTACGTTTAAGTTAGTACAAGACTAATTTATTTTGTGCATTGTTTGTTGTGTATTACGTTTGATAAAATGGACAAGACAACATATATTATAAAGAGTCATAATTATCACTAATTTAATGAATTGAATAAAAAAAACAAGAAACAAAACTACTTCAACATCCATTAATAGCAAAAATCAGAAATGTCGATGGGGCTGCGAAGGGGTACCTAGGGCCGATGGCTTGTGGCGGAATTATTAGAGACAACATCGGAACTTTCAAGAGAGACTTTGCTAAAAGGATTGGAATGTTTAGAAGCTTTGGAAGTTGAGAAATTGGGGGATCTATTTGGGGTAACAAAATGCTTGGGTGTTGAATGTAGATAATTTGATCGCGAAATAAGACTCCAAAGTGCTTGTGGACTCGGTCAAAGAGGGGATCAACAGTAGGAAAGGAGAGGACAAGCTCCTGCAAGAATTATAGAAATTCCAGCAGAAAATGGAAGGTAGTCATCATCACCCATGTCCACAGGGAAGCAAATTTTGTTGTAGACTGTTTAGCAAACCATGACCTCCTCCAGGACTTAGATATGCATGTGTGAGATACTCCTCTTAGCTTTCTCAGAGAGGTGTTATTTTCTGATTATATTGGGGTTGTTTTGCCCCGTCTAATTGTTGTGTAATTCTTCTTTTTTTGGGCTTCAACCTTTTTGTGCATAAAAAAAAAAACCAAAAATGGATGTGCTCTCACTGCATGTCACGAAATATGATTCTTTCTTTTTTTGGCTTGGTATAGATAATGATAATAATAACTAGCAAGAATTATAGACTAGTTCAATGGTTGTAGACTATTTTCAACTTTGTTTCTACTTAGGTGAAATTGGGTTTGAACAAGACATGTCTCTTCTCCAGTGTGTCGTGCTTCACCATGTTATGCTCCACATTTCTCGCTTCGTCTCTGTTATATGAAGCTATGTCATTCACGGTTTGTCTCCCTCGCGAGACACCTTGATGTCTCATTCTTCTTCATCCTCGCAAGGGCGACAAACAGTGAAAAAGTGATGACAAGGGTTGTGCAACGGCTTCGTTATTTATGCATTTTTCCTTCAACGGTTAGAGGTGTTTAAGAGTGCAAGGGCTTGGAGGTCGTTTTTCACAAAAATATGACAAGGGTATTTAAGTGGGTACTTAAGTTTCAATAAAGTTTCTATGTATGTCTTTCTATTTTGTTTATCACCTTTACGAGAATACACAAAATACAACTCATTTGTCTACAACTACACAGTGTCTTTTATTTGTCTCACCAATCAAACACACCAATTTATATTGTATTTTGAGTCTTGTATCAAGCAATCAAACATAGTCTTATAATTCCATGTAGTCAATGATACTTTGATGGATGTTATCGCATCACAATGACATCTTTACTTTTAGTTGGTCTATCTGATTTTTATGTGATTTTGTGTCTCCTAAAAGATTGTTCAAATCTTCACGCATTATAAGAATATTTTATATTTATTTTGGTAGATAAAATAAGACTTGTTGTGCCTCACTTGTTGCTTCATTATTGACCGTTAGACGAGGGTTTATGTTCATCCAACCACTGATATTAAATAGTTACTTAAGCTTCTTGTATTTGATAAGTAAGAGTTTGTTTGTTCTTTTATTGCATTAGTACCCCTTGTCTTCATTGTCTCTCGAGTGTTATAGCCGGTGATAGGAAGTGGAGGCGGGCGATCATCTTCTAGGGGTGGTGCTTTGTCGCCATTGTCGTTTTGTTCAATTGCAAGATTTTGGAGTTGCGTTTTTTGTATGCTAATGTTTTCCATTCTCCAAATTGTGGGTAAAGTATGAAAAGAATTTTGATTATCTTTATAGACGTGGCAATGCAGTTGCGACGATGAAACTGGTTTTGTTGGTAGAAAGACCCGCGATTGATTATGTTTAGGAAACAATTTTTTCTTTTGTTTATGTTAAAATTCTGGTGAGCATTGTTTTTACGTTTGATTTCTGGAGGAAGAAGTTTGCAATTTGGAGTTGTCTTTAGTCGAAAAACATTAGTGCGACCCCTTTTTGCATTTACGGTTTAAGTTGATTCTCTTGTTGGAGGCTTGTAGTAGCAGATTTGTTAATGCATCAATCTTGATGAAAAATGTATAACCAGACAGTATTGAAGGAGGTGTGCTTACGACAATGATCATTGAAAATATGAACTTATATATGTGCTTTATTTTAATCTCATTCTTGACTTGGTGAATTTCATTTCATTATTTCTTCTATAAGAAAAAATGTGGCAATTGCAGGTAAAAAGAAGATTAAACAAATAGAGAAAAGACAATAAATATTTAGATTTAAACTTGGTTTAGCTTTAATTTTCTCCACCTATTACTTACTTCTCTTATGCTATGGGAGAACAAGCTCAAATAGATAGTAAACCTCTAGGTAGCGTTTGTTTATTGTGTACAAGACACAAAATATAATACAAAACAGAAAATAATATGTTTGTTAAGTACATAACATACAAGACAGATTTTATCTGTACAAATTTTTTCTGTATTTTGTGTCCACACTCAGGATAGATACACAAAATATATGTGCTGATATATGAACTTTAATGAAAAATTTGTTCCAAACTTATCTCTATTATTAATCTATAATTCTACCATTTTGTCTTTCTCATTTTTTTACTGAAATCCCAAAACAATTTTTTTTATAAATACAAGTACAAATTTTTACTGTATATATTAAAATACACACAAAACAAAATACACAAAAATAAAATACATTAAATTCACTATATTGTACTGTATTATATCTATATTTCTATATTGTATTCTATCAACCCATAAACAAACACTATGCTAGGGGTTACATTTGCAAAAAAATCATAATTGTAATAGTACTTAATAAAAATATGGAAGAGCCTTTTTGGTAAATAAAAAAATTGAGGCTCAACTTTGGAACCAAACTTATGAGGCGCAAGTCACTCTGACCCTTGTTGTTGTGATTTATTAGAAGGAAAAACATAACTCTTGAAAAAATCCTTAAATTATCATTTTGTACAGTGAAATAGTTAATTAATTTTAAAAAGAAATTATTTTGTGAAAAGTGGTAAGAGATAAAAAGTGAACTCTATTATTGAATATCAGATTTCAAAACAATTTTAAAAACGCAATCTATATTTATAGTAAACACACTATATATCTAAAATAATTTTTCCACACCAAATTCTCCAATTATTATGATTTATTTGGTTAGCTAGTTGTAATAACTTTATTATAAAACACACAAACATCTTAAATATATATTTTTTAGTTTAATTTTAATGTACTGACAATATAAAAATATTTTATACTGTCATCCAGTTAAAACATTTTGTATAACTTTTCGGATTATAGAAAAGAGAAAATACAATCATAACTGACATAACAACACATAATTAAATAACTGTATAAAAAAATTGTACACTATCTAAAAATTAAATCCTATAATAACATATCACATATTCGCACACTCCAACAAGCAACACAAATATTGGGTCGATTCAATATTGTTTATTGAAGATATATTTGTACTTTTATTTTTAGTTTATAACTTTTTAAAAGTAAGTAAACGTACAAAATACTTTTTAAAACTAGTTTGTGTTTTACAAAATTAATATAAAATATCTTAATTTAGATTTTATTAAATTATTGATTTATATTTATCTTTATAGTCATTTTAACTTTTAAAAACAATTTATCAAAGACTAGTATAATAACTTGTATAAAAAAAGAGAAATATTTTCTATAAATCATAAAATTAGTCACAGCTATCATATGCAATAATTTAAATTTTTAAAATTATTAATCTAATATTTTAAAAATTAAATTAATAATATTAAAAAGTTAGAATAATATGTGATTGATATTTTGATGTACACATAATATTACTCATCAAAATAAGTTATTTTTGGGGTGTTTGGAACATTATTGAAATTTGATTTCCACATGAATTAAATTGAATCCGATGTTTAAAACAAAAAAAATCATTTAAGTTGAAATGAAATTTAATTCAATTCTATAGTTCTGGTATAAATTAGAGTCATTTCACTATGATTTTAATTGAATTCCATTAACAATTCACTTAAAATATAAAATACTCAAATTATCCTTTTCAAATTTACATTTTTAAATTACTCTCTTCAAATTCTAAAATACCATAGAATAAATTTATCCATTAAAAAACTTTAATTTTTTATAAATATTTTTAATATTAAAATTTAATTCAATAATATAATTTTACTATTATATATTTTAAACACTAAAATTCAATTCAATTTCTCTTATTACAATTTTTTCCATGGTAAATGAAGTTATAACTCATAAGTTATAACACAACAAGAGCTTCTCTCTCATTTCTCTTTCTCTAGGGCACTCACAAAACAAAACCAACAAACACACACAAGAACTGAAAATAACACACATTCGTAATCGTACAACCCTCTTCTTCGTTATCGTTCTTGCTATCATGGCGGATTCCGCCTCTTCTCCCGCGCCAACCCTAGAACCCAAACCACAAACCTCCGGATCGGCAACTCCGAATCCCAACCCAAACCAACCCGATCCACCTCCCACTTCCACATCGCTCTCGCCATCTCCAGCTCCAGCTCCCGCCGCGCCAAACCCTAATCCCAATCCACTTATACTCTCCGCGCCACCTCCTCCGCCCCTCTCGCAGCACCACCACCCCACTTTTTCCTACACGCCGCCGCAGGTCGCCGCCGGAGCTGCCTTCGCTCCTCCAGCTGCGCCGTCCTTCAGGGTGCTACCTCCGCAGGCGCCGCAGTTCTCCACGTTGCCCAATCATGCCGCTGCTTCTGTGCCGCCGAATCTCGTATACCAGAATCCCTCGGTTCCGCCGCCTGGAGTGAGCTCTGCTGGCTCGATGGCTCCTGGTGTCGCAGCTGCCTCCGGTGGCGTGGCCGTTCCTGCATCGGTGCCGCCGATGCAGCCAATGATGTCGTACCAGGTTCCTCCCGGTCAGCCTGCCATCCCGACACTGAGACCGCAGTACTTGCCGATGCCGAACGGTTACGCTGCCGTCCCGGGAGCTCCGCAAGGGACTGTACCTCCTGCAGGTGGGTTGTGTACTTATGATATCTCTATTGTTCAATAATTTACTATTAATTAATATTAATTAGTATGATTTTATCATTGTTATTATGCGATGATGTGTGTTTGTGCATTTAACCCCTATTCAAAATCGCTGGTGTTGATGTGGTAGTTATTTGCTTGCTTTTAGATTGATATAATTAGATCATTACTAGCCCTTTGAAATGGGTGTAGACTGTTGAGTGTGTATCAGCATAAAGACAGGGAAAAGAAAACCGTTTCGAGTTTATGATATCATGATACTGATGGCATATTATAATAATTTATGAGTTTATATTGGGGAGGAGTTTGTCCCAGATGAACTGGGAGAGATTAAGAAAGTTGTTGTTGGTCAGATAAAAGGGTATCGATGACGGGATGTTTTCTCCTACAGTGTCTTGACTCTCTTGATTGAATACGGTGTGAGAAAGGTTGGGAGACTTCATATTGCTTACAGGCCTACCTCCACAAGATTACAACTCATTAATTTTTGGTATGCGCGTGTTTGCCACTTTCTTGCTTGTCTTTTACTGAAATTGGAAATGAAAGCTTACAAAGAGTGATAATGATAATGGGGGAAAATATTGTTCTTTTGACAATCTAAATAATGTGTGGTTGTCATGCTCATTTTAGTAGGCTAATTTGTGCTAGTTGTAAGAGTACTTTCCCTTCAATGGTTTTATGCATTCCAGAAGTCGACCATGTTTGCAACTGAATGCACGTTGGCCTTGTGTCCTAAGGTATTGCAATCTTTTCAATTCTTTTTGTTTCCCATATTGTACTTTCTTTTCCCCGTTTTTCAAATGCTGCAACATGCTATGTAAAAAACTTAGAATTCAACTAAAATTTCTTTTTAAACCAAGCATACATGAGATGAAGGAAGTCTCATGTTACTTATTTGCAATTGGTTGATGAGGATAGTTTGAGAAGCCTGCTATATTGCAAGTGGTCTGACAAAGGTAAGCTCTTTATACATAACCGTAAATTCAAACTCGATAGTACTTCTTAATGTCTTCTTCAGGTTGTCATTTCAGCTGGTGATTGTTGGCTGTGCCGCCATCACTACTATGCTTTTGATGTGTGGTAACAGCATTCCATTGTTCTTGTCGCATTTTTCTCACGTATATCTTTAGTGTAGTATTGATTTGATTATAATGCATTCACTTATGACCTACTCTAATGCATTTGCATAGATATTTTTCTATATCTGTACAGGAATGCCTCGTTTTCCACCTCCATACGGAGCTATGGTTCGGCCTCCTGTATATCCTCCACGTGCACCTGGAGCAGTTAATGTTCTTCCAGTATCACGCCCAGTTGTTGCAGGAGTCCTTGCAGTTCGTTCTATTATTCCTCCTGTTGTCAGACCTGTGGTTGCCCCGAGTATTACTCCTGCTGAGAAGCCACAAACCACAGTTTGGGTTGGCAAGATTGCACCAACAGTGGAAAATGATTTTATGCTTTCTATTCTTCAGGTAAGTGTGTGATTAGGCTATCCTTTGTGTATGGGGGTGGGGCCTGGCAGTTTTAGCTTTTGTATTTTCTTTTCAACCTTTAACACATGGACTAAGGTAAGGACATGTTTATTTCTTTGAAGATATGTGGACCAGTTAAGAGCTGGAAACGTCCTCAAGATTTATCAAATGGAACTCCTAAAAGCTTTGGATTTTGTGAGTTTGAGACTGAGGAAGGGGTTCTTCGTGCCTTGCGTCTGCTTACTAAATTGAATATTGATGGGCAGGAGCTAATGGTATCACTTCATTTTCTTATCACTTCCTCGTTGTAGTTGTGTTGTATTTGCAATTAGATCATATGTTATTAATTTATTAAAAAAATTTAATCTCTGAGAGCCCATGTAATTAAATTATATATTATCTGTTACTCTGTCATTATCAAGGAAAAAGGGTTAACTGCATACATTGTATATTTATAATGCTTCTTGAAATCCTTTTGATGTGACGGAGGGCATTTTAGTCATACCCCAGTCAAATTCTACTATTTCATCCTAGGCAAGATTTTGTGTCTAGGAAATCTGTAACATCTATTGGTAGCACCAATGCTATCCATTGCAGGGTTATTTTCTTTTATATTTTGTGGATGTATATCTGAGCCATGTAATCTTTAACATTTTGTTAACAGCTCAATGTCGATAAAAATATGAAAGAACACCTGGAGCGATATGTTGTGAAAAAGACCGAAGATAAGAAAAAAGAAGCTCAGGTAGCAGGAGCTGAAAAAAATGATGACAGTGCACAACTTGCTGATGCAGATGGGGATGGGAAATCTGATGCAGAGCACTTAAACAAAGATGATAAAGATTCAGGCAACAAGGATTCCCCTGATTTCACAACCTTTGGCATTGTCACTGATGAAGATAGGGAAGCTGATAGAGAGGCTTCAGAAAAGATTGCAAACATGATAGAAGAGAGGTTGAAAACAAGACCTGTGCCTGCAGCTCCTGTACAAGCAGCTGGCGATGGCTCTGCAATGTCATCAGAACAACCAGAAAAAAGAAGAGATGGAGACTCTGATGTGGGTATGGGGAGGAATGGTAAGAGTTATTGTAGACAAAATGCACTTCCATTACTTTATCAATTATCTTTTGATTTGACAGTACTTTATTCTATTTTTTCCCTTTTTTGAAATGATTTATTAATGAGCTTTACTGTTTAAATTTTGTAGAAGCAGCTGATGATAAAAACGAGAAAGATACAAACAGTGACGTCAAACCAAGTAGTGAACATAATAGACCTGAGACTCCTGATAGAAGGCATGATAGGAAAAGCCGAGAGAGAGACCGAGATAGGGAACTAAAACGAGAAAAGGAAAGGGAACTTGAAAGGTATGAAAGAGAAGCAGAGCGAGAACGTATCAGGAAAGAGAGGGAACAAAGAAGGAGGATTGAGGATGCTGAACGTCAGTATGAAGCGTGCTTGAAGGAGTGGGAGTATAGAGAAAGAGAGAAAGAGAAAGAACGCCTATATGAAAAGGACAAGGAAAAGGAAAGAGAACGCAAACGGAGAAAGGAGATACTATATGATGAAGAGGATGAGGATGATGATTCAAGGAAGCGGTGGCGTAGAAGTGCCTTAGAGGAGAAGAGAAAGAAGAGGCTGCGTGAAAAGGAAGATGACATGGCTGACAGACAAAAAGAAGAGGAAGAAATTGCCGAGGCCAAGAAGAGGGCTGAGGAGGATCAGGAGCGGCAACAGCAGAGAGATGCACTGAAACTATTATCCGACCACCATCTTGTAAATGGTGGTGAAAAGGCTATGGCTTCTGAAGAGATTACTAATGAAGTCAACTATGTTGTTACTGAACACAGTACTGCACCTGATTATAGTCATGAGGGTCATATAGGTAATTTCCATAAAGATTATTCCTACTTAACATTGTTACTTCTTTTCTTTTCTCATTGTGTTAACGATGGGGATGCCTTTACATGACAGGTGATGCTAATTCACTAAACACTATCAATGATGAATCAGCCAATGCATCTGTTGCTGAAACGGATACGCGGTCAAGTGCAAATGCTCCTGCAAAGAAGTTGGGATTTGGACTAGTTGGGTCTGGAAAAAGAACAACTGTCCCCTCTGTTTTCCATGAGGACGAAGATGATGATGCACACAAGGACAAAAAGATGAGGCCCTTGGTTCCAATTGATTACTCAACTGAGGAACTGCAAGCTGTTCAACCTACTGCTTCTGGGCCAACACCGCCAAATTTGGCTGCAGCCGCTGAATTTGCAAAGCGTATATCCAGTGCCAATCTCAAAGAAGAGAAGCTTGATGGTGAACGGGATCGAAGTAAGCGTTCAAATGAGAAGTCTAGTCACCGTGACAGGGACAGGAATGATGAAGATGGCCCTCACAACAGAGATGAACACAAGGAGAAAACTGACCGTGGCAGAGATCGAGATCATGGGTTGGAGAAACCAAAGACTTCAGATAACAAGAGACTCTTAGATGCAAAACAGTTAATTGATATGATTCCAAAGACCAAGGAAGAGTTGTTCTCGTATGAGATAGACTGGGCAGTTTATGACAAGGTACATGATCCTTCTTAACTGGCTGATTTTGACTTGAATAATTACTTGCTCTTGGTATATTCAGCAGAGATTTTTTTGTTTCTGTTCTTCTTTTCAGCATGACTTGCATGAAAGAATGAGGCCGTGGATTTCAAAGAAAATCAAAGAGTTTTTGGGCGAAGAGGAAAATACATTGATAGATTACATTGTTTCGAGTACACAAGAACACGTGAAAGCGTCGCAGATGCTAGAACGTCTTCAGATCATATTAGATGAAGAAGCTGAAATGTTCGTACTCAAGATGTGGAGGATGCTTATCTTCGAAATTAAGAAGGTAGAGACAGGGCTTGCTCAGAGGTCAAAGTAGTAAAGATTTTCGGAAGGATTATTTGTAGGTTCGACTATTTTTCTGCTGCACCACAATCCCTTGTTGGTTATATACTTACATCATCATGTGTTCATCTAAAATTGTAAATTGACTGCATAACCAATTAGCCATGAACAATTTAATGTGATTTTTTCAGTCTGTATTGCTTCAAAATTCAATCAGGTATTTGGTTGAACCCGTTTGCTTTAATGAGAATCTGGCTGCACTTTTTGTCATGTTAATAGTTTAACAGCTAGAACAATTCATTCTCACCCTTACAATGAGCACAAAAAAACAGATTCAGATCTCCAATATCCAATAATTTGAACTAATCTATGGTGCCTGCCTACAGCCTTATCAATAGAATTCCATTGTCTATTATAAAACTACAATTATTTCATCAAATGCTTATGGTTCCCTTCTCCAGAGGTTTATGCTTGGGATATTTATATACCCCCATTATTTCAATTTGGATTCAGATGCTTGAAATATGACATTTTGTCACTAGTTTATTACCATATAAATGTACAAAAATACAATTTTGATGACATCCACTCCATTGTTCTTGAGTGTCATTGAAATATGAGATGGATAGTCTTCACTTTCATATTCAAGGAACGGCAATTCATTGTGGCAAGGGTGAAATTTAGTGTAACTATTTTTGCTAAACAGGGAGCAAAAAATAAGGAATACCATGCAGCCATTTGCTTAATGCTCAAGCCTATTAAGTCTTAAGTTCGTATAATTCCAAAGTAGTCTCTATCTGCTACCAACTCTAATGCTTGTCTACTTGTATTACAATTTAAAATTGTAGTAGAATCTTTCAAAATCATTATTAAAATCAGACTCATTGGTTTTATCACAAAAGTTGCATTTGCTTAGTGCCACATTAATGTTTGCTTCATAGTAATCATTTATTGTTTATATCAAAAGCACCAGCATACCATATGTTAGATTTCTCTAAGTTCTAATGTAATGATGCTTCAAGGGAAAAAGTGCTTTCTATTGCTACCCCTTTTGTTCAATACTCTTCATCTTGTGTGTTCTCAAACTTCCTCCAATGATTGTGTACTTGATATTCAATTTTCTTCATCCTTGAATAGCTCAGATTGTGAACAGCACAACAATTGGGGAGGATTTATCAGTACCTGTTGTGGCCTATATTTTGATGATTACCTCTCTGCCTTAGGGCTTCATGCCAACCAAACTGGAAAAGTATTCTTGAATTCCTCAGAGCAAGAAAAGTGCTTATCTCAAAAATATTTCACAGGCTGTGGGATAGAGAAGTTAACTAGTGGAAATGGTGGTTGCTCAGATTACACTGTTATGGATGTTATTAACAAGTTTGAAGACAGATTGAGGAGATTAGATGAAGATTGTATGCATTTAAGTATAAATGGCAGGCCAAATGAGAATTGCACTGCATGTTTGAAAGCATGGGAGGATATTATTGTAACATCAGAAAAAAATACAAGGGAATCAGAATCAGCAAATATTGGTGCTGATCTTTGTAGGTTTGCAGTACTAATCTCACTGACAAGCATTAAACTTTATGATAAACAATCAATTCATGCAGTTTATGAATGCCTTGGGGGGCAAAACCTTTCTGCAGGTAAGATCTTAAAACTGGAGTTCTTTATTGGGGCTTCCAATTTACTTTTTTACCCTTTACGGTGTGTTTGGTTGGGGGTAAAAATGAGGTGAAAAAAATTTTCATGAATAAGTTTCATGCATATTTTAATAAATGAAACTAGTCCATGAAAATTTTAACCAGTTTTTTATCTTACAACCAGACACACCCTTAAGAATCAGAGTGATTTGGTATCCTCAATGAATTTTTATGAAATATGAGGTAATGTTAAGCTATTTTTGTCCGATGGTCACAGATAAGCAAGAAATACAGACTAAGGGCAATGATAAAATCAGCTCAGGTATCTTCCAGTTTCTACCAGATACAGTTTCAGCCCCATAACATATTTTTTTAGTCTATAAGCTTATCTTCTGATTCATAACAAAATTACTTTGAGTCATAAGAACTTTGTTAAAGAATATGATGAATACAGGTCTCAGGATTCTAGTCTCTGTCTTAACCGGAGTCACAGTAATATTGCTTCTTGCTGCAATTTCATTGTTTATCAAAAGGATTAGAGGTGCTCCAAGACCAACAATACAAGATGGTAAGCATGAAAAATGAGCATTCTGAAAATTTTATGGTCCTGATGAACCTTCTATTTCTTTGTCTTACTGGACACAATATAATTATGCAGAGTCCGAGGATTCGACATCGCTTAAGGTAACTTTGAAGGATGTTTATGGAGCAACTAACAATCTCAGCATGGAAAATTTCATAGGCCAAGGCGTAGCTGGTAAGAATATGCCTTATTTCCAAGAAATGTGTTTTCTTTTTCTATTCATTAGTTTCCAACTGAATGATCGATCAGATTATGTTAGCAAAGCAAATTGGCTTCATGGTTTGAGCACATAGACAAAGAGAAAGAAAGAAATTATACACTAAATTACACAATTAATGACAAGGAAAATGATATAGTCATGTCACATATAACACAACTTAAGAAAGCAAAGTTAACCGGGATGAAGATATTTAGGGCGGCCCAGTGCACGAGAATCCCATTAGGTAGGGTCCTACTCCCGCTTTGTAGAGAAGTTATTTCCAGAATTTAAACATGTGACCTACAGATCACAAAACAACAACTTGACCTATGAGCCAAGGCTTACCCTCAAGGATGAAGATATAATTAAATGAAGTACATTCATAAATGAAAACCTATTGTTAACTGAATAGAGGATTCTCCCTCTTTTGTCTTATATATTTTTGTTATTTCAGGAAAAGTGTACAAAGGGATACTATCCAATGGTGCTTATGTTGCAGTGAAGCATATCACAAATGAGGGTTACATGGAGACATTTGTGAGAGAAGTGAAAAGCCTTTCCCATGTTAGACATCCAAATCTAGTAGCTTTGCTTGGATACTGCGAAAAGGAAGCTGAATGCTTCCTAGTGTATGAACTATGCCACAATGGATGCCTCTCAGATTGGCTATTTGGTATCATTTATTTTCTTTCCTTTTATTCATGTTGAATATCTTCATAAGCATCTTTTAGTGAAAGTTGTTGAATGTAGAATTACTCTGACAGGCAATGATAAAAATCTTTCATGGATTCAAAGACTAGAGATTGCTGTTGATAGTGCAAGAGGCCTAGAGTTTCTCCACACCTACCCAGGTGGCCGCATTGTTCACCGTGATATAAAGGTATACAATAGTATCATATTCAAATTTCCATTCATCTCTTTAGGATCGAGGTTGAGGTAAATGTAAGTTCCTTTGTTTGTTCGCTGACCCCAAAGGTGTCTTTTATCTTGAACTGAGATGTCATCCTCCACATTTATTTGAACAATAATTATCGCATATGAATTTGGATATCTATACACAACGTTCAATTAAAAATAAAAACATTTCTATTTTCCTCCTCTATCTTTCCTTTATCAAATTTTCTTTTCTAATCTTTTGTTATATATGGTTTATTTTTCAGCCATCAAATATTCTCATTGATGCCAAGTTCCAAGCAAAACTTTCAGACTTTGGGTTGTCCAAGGTTATGGATATGGGTCAATCCTATGTAAGCTCTGAAGTAAGAGGAACATTTGGCTACATTGATCCTGAATATAGGACAAACCACCATGTGAATACCTCAGGAGATGTCTACAGCTTTGGAATAGTATTGTTGCAACTTCTATCAGGACAAAGGGTCCTTGACATCAATTTCCAAAGACCAATGTCCCTAAGTAAAATGGTAAGAAATGAAATTTTGAGCTTAAATATGTAAATCTATAACTACCAACTAACACTATATGTCTTTGCTTTTTAGGCCAGATATTTTGCTAGATGTGGTGATATTTCAGAATTTGCTGACCCTAAACTCAAAGGGGAGTATTCTGTAGAAGCATTTGACATCACACTGAAGCTGGCTTTGTCATGCATAGGGCTCAAGGAGCAAAGACCCTCTATAGAGCAAGTTTTATATACCATAGAAAAGGCATTAGATATCTCAACATAAGCAAAAATCTTTTCCATCTTGCAGAATTTATAAACAAGAGACAAAAAGAAGAGTGAAATCATCCAATATTATTATTCGGAAATACAAGGAGTGGTACAAATACAATATTATTTGACAATGATACCCTATACAAGCTAAGCTTCATCACTAAAACACAGAAGCTGATACAATGCAATACAATACAATACAATTATTAGCTCTTTAAAACTCGAGCTAATATCACAAGTCAAAGTATAACAAAATGAAAAGATCAAACAACTTTACACTATCTACAGTTTATATATGTTGAAACAAATGAAAGAATACCCAGTTTATACAAAAAAGAAAACAGGGTTACCACACATGAATAAATTGTTCTTGTGGAAGAACTGAAGCCTTAAAGCCAGAGGACCTCCTTTCATAAAAATCATGGAGAGTCCTTATGAGAGCACTCGCCTTTTTGCTCGCTCGCGACGTGCCTTCACTGAGTTGCGAATATAATGATCCCATCAGTGAAGGGCTCTTCACCAAATGAGCAACCACATCTATGCCTCCATGTACTGAAAGAGAGAGCAACAATGACACACACTGTTCCTTTCCCATCCTTGAAGTTGAAGACCTCAAGATTTCAACAGCAACAAGCAAAGCCCCATAATCAAGGATTGTTGTTGCTCCATCAATTTTCTCTGCCAGTGTTGCTAGAACTGCTAGTGAATCTGTGACAAGATCTTCATTCTCACATGTTTTCAACATGTTAACAAGCGAAGGAACTGCCCCGGATTCAAGCACCTTCCTATGGTTTTCATGGTGGATGAGAAGGCCAAAGATTGCAACTAAGCCATTCTTCTTGCCGCGTTCGGATCCATCTTTGATTAGCCTAACCAAAGATGGAATTGCTTCTGCCTCCTCCCCTATCATTTTAGCATACTCCTCATTACTTGAAGCAAGGTAGAACAAAGTGGCAGCGGCGTGGTGGCGAGCTTCCATCTTTAGCCCTTTACTCAAGACACCTATAATCAATTCTAGCCCCCAATTCTCAACCATCAAAGCTCTACCTTTGGGGTGCTTTGACAGGTTTAGAAGTGCTGCAATTGCATTCTCTTGTGTTGATTCATTCCTCCATGTCAAAAGCTTCAACAAAAGAGGGACAGAACCAGATTCCACCAAACAAGACCTGTTAAAATTGTTTGTTTTGGAAAGAACTCTAATCTCATATGCAGCTCTGTTCTTCTCTCCCCTTGTTCCAATCTCAAGCCTTTCACTGAGGAAACTTGCCACCATTCTCATGGCTTCCTCTGCCGCCAAACTCCCTGGCTGCGCCGTCCTCATGACGCCACGATTCCTGCGAGCCTGATCAGCAAGAAAAGGGATTCCAATGCCATTCTCAGAGCAATACTGATGAACCAGCCTCCGGATCACCAAATTAGGAACCAATTCAATGCTGCTGAGCCTCTTACCCGTCTTGGGACAAACATGGTTCCCACTCCTGAACCATTTGAGGATCGAAGAACGATCATAAGTGTGTCCTGTCTCTACTGTCACCGGATCAGTCATCAACTCCAGAGAGATGGGGCATCGAAAATCATCAAACTTGAAGCAACTCAAAACACTGATCCCACTTCTTGGATCATGTTTTGAGTTTGATTTATGATTCTCTTCTTCACAATCAACAACCTCCAACATCACAATACTTCTGCAATAACTCATGAACCCCATCAAACTCCATAAAAACCCCACCTTTCTTCCACTCTCATCATTCAAAATCTCAACCTCAATTTCACCCCTTAAAAACTCCACCTCCTTGTTACACTCACTCCACCCTCTAACCCCAATATACTCAAGAACCCATCTCAGATCACACTCATTAGGAACAACCTTCTCCTCGAACTTCTTCAGAATCGACACAACACACTTCATAGCTCTCTCATCATCACCCTCAAGTTCAAACTTTGCCTTCCTTGCTTGCTTCATCACAAGCTCCACCTGCTCCTTGGCTTCCACAGAAACCCCAACAGAACCCAAAGGAAAAACATCAACAGCAGTGGCAACCGACCCGGATATGACCCGGAACAGGGTAGCGACACGACCCGACTCCATTAACATCCACAACCTCGCACCCTCGCGGGAGCAATCTTCTAGAAGGAATAGAAGCTTCTGGAAGGTGAAATGGAGCTCCAGCAAGGGGAGAAGAACCGAACCCGGAAGGTTCCAACTTTGGTCTTGGATTTCCTCGAAGAAACAGAGAAGAACCTCGACGAATCGAACGCATGTCGTGGCGTTTCGCTTGTTGCATGGGAAGAACTTGCATTTGGAGGAGAAGGTGCAGATTCTGTGAGAGAGAGTGATCAGAGAAGAGAGAAGGGTAGAGAGAGAAATGTCCTCTGAAGGATGAACCGCCGGAAGATTCAGAATCCGGCGACCCGACCCGCTTGATATTCGGATCATGGAACAATGAAAAAAAAGGTTTGTATTGGATTCTTGTGTTTGGCTTATTTTGTTTGTGTGTTACGAAGAAATGTGGGTTTCTGAGGGTATAAATAGGGTGTAGGATTAGGGGGACACGTGTCATATGGTGATTCGGTGTTTTTGGAGATATGATTTGAGATGGTGACACGTGGTGGGGAATGTAAGATTGCGGGTTCGGAGTGTGCTTCGGGGTTTGGAGGAGAGAGTGACACGTGGAGCGCGAAATGTGGAAAGGTCTCGTGCTTTTTGAAGGTGCATGGACGTAGGAATCCGACAAAGACTCAGATTACAACGTGGAAATTGTTGGATATGAACTTTCATATGCAATAAGATATTTTTTGGGTGGTGGAAGCTATATTATTTTAATCAATCAATTTCATAATAATGCTGCTCGATTCACATTAATAATAGTTTAGTTTATAATAATAGTTTCGAAACATATAATGCAAATAATGAAATTTAATTTCTACAAGAGCAATTATGACTTCATTTAAGGCCCCACTATTTACCCCCAAGTGAAGCTGAATCATATATAAATCCAGTTGGAGTAGTTCAATTGCCGTAACCAATACAGGAAATACAAGACAGTAACAACAATAACATGTTTTAATCCCACTACGTGAGATCAGCTGTATGGATTAAACGATATTATTATGCTCTACTGAATATGACAGTAACATCAACAAGCATTTCTCCAAGCATTTCTCCACAATAGTATCTTCTATTCAAATACAATATTTAAATTGGTTTCACACTGACATATAAAACTGATCTATTAAGCTAGAGTCTGATACTTTGACAATAATTTAAAAGTGAAAAAACCATCAAGTATGTTGTAATAAGCTGCATTATTTATAGTAAAAAGATAAAAAAGACTTTTTTTAAGCAACTCTGTGTTCCCCAAATTCAGTGCTAGTTCAATTTCAATCCAAAGAAAATGAGTCTAAACAATTTCAAGAGAACTGTATCATCTCAATTTTATGCCTATTATCTCTTTTAATAGACAACAAGATTATAGAGAAAAGGATCTGGAGCAATCACAAAGACATGCCATAAGTTAAGCACCTATTACATCCCATGAGCGCCTATAAACTACAACTTTAAAAATAACAACATCAGGATCAACAATTAAACTGAGAATTATTGGAGAGTCATTTTTTTTCGATAATTATCATAAGTTTCTAAAAAAGGAAATATTAACTAGACCGAACTCATTAAAAAAACCCCCAAATCCTAAAAGAGGAAAAATAGTGTCCATCTAGTCAATACATGCAAACAAATACATCAAAGAATACCATCAAGTTTCTATCTCCGATCAAGCAACTTAACAAAAATTGGCATTCATCAAATTATCTATATCCACTTAAATTCACACCTCTAATTATAATATTCCACCTTCAGCTTAGAGAACTATTGGAGATTCATATAATATTAAAGAAGCTTAGTGAGGAAGAAAATTAAACTGACCTTGCATTGGTGAGAGTATCTGTGTTGGAGATAGCAGATTCCATGGTCTTTTCTTGGTCACTTGACGATATACTCAACGATTACCTTTACAGAGACAAGGTCTGATTATTCAATCATGCACATCACTATGTATATTAGCTTCATCATTGCTTTTTCACCACGACCCTTTTTCTAAAACTGTTTCTAGTTATAGTTTACACTATCAAGTTTTCACCTTTAGCACTTTGAAGTTTTGTTGTATGTGAATTTGGTATTAACATGGCATTAACACCCCGCCAGCATGAGACCCTGCTTTATAGTATTATAGTAGATGGTTTATGTACATTGTGGTGTCATTACTTATTTACTTCAGCTTGTGGCAAAAGACTTGGTTAGCTGCTTGTTGTTGTATATGTGTTCTATTCTATCAATGTGATTGTCCAAATGGGTTGGTAGCTAGGCATATAGCAACATGCAGCCTGTTGCTGTTGAGCATTTTGACTGATTCATGTGGTTTTTGGATTTCTTTTTCCCTTAGTGCTGGTGTGTAATTTAATTTGATTGACAGCAATTAAACTTGTATTTTTCTCATGCTGATATTAGCATTTTGCAATATGCCTTATGCCTTATGTAAGGTAAAACTTACCTCCTAGGCAATTATGAGGTTGAGTACTGAGAATTTCTGTTAGTGTTACTGAAATTGTTGAAGCCTTTCCTGTGCATTTTACATGCAATTTTCTTCTAAAACTCTAATGTTTATATCTTATAATAGGTGAGGCAAATCCCAAGTACATTCTTGTCAGGTCATCACTATCTGAACTCATTCACTTTTCCTGTTATTGAGGAAACTCGTACAGATTTATTCTCAAGCATTAAGATAGATGGTTTCAGAAGCTCCGGCATATGAAATGACTTGCATTGATTTTGCTAAAGATTACAATCCTCCCCATGATTTGTTTTACAAGATTGGAATGAAAACAATAATGGATAGTGATAGAAAAGGGGATCTTTACGAGCCTGAACCTGTAGATATCATTGCTTTGAATGATAAGAGGCTAACATGCATTGATGATTTGGACAAGCGTGGATTTTCTTATCTTATTGCTTTGATTAGAAAGGTGAAACAGAACCCAACAGATGAAAGTGTATATACAATTGAAATACTAGCATCAAAGCCCATTGAAATTGAATTGCACATGCAAAATGATGGCAAATATATATATAGTTTTGCCGTCTATCTTGGCAATTTGACAACAAATACACGGATATGGAATGTGTTGAACTCAGAGCCAGATGGTCCAACCATGTATATAATCAAGCAACTGCTCCAACCTAATTCTGCTGTAAGAACAGTGATTGATTATTCCCAAGATGGTATCTATTCAACAAACAAATCAAGAGAAAAATGGTATCTATTTCCAAGATCCGAAAGAAGAGATGGAACTACTCACTATAGCAAGTCAACAAACAAATCTAGAGAAAAATGGTATCTATTCCTAAGATTCAAAAGAAGAGACGGAACAATTCACTACTGCAAGTCAACAAACAAATCAAGAGAAAAATGGTATCTATTCCCAAGATCCAAGATTTTTTTTTTGGTTGATAATTTGCGGTACATAACCTCTTCAATTATCTAATCTCATCCAAAATAGCATCTTCTATCATCTAACATCACCAAGGGCTCGACACCTAATTGCAGTGCCTTATCACTATCTACCACCACACATGGGGCTCAACACCATCTGCACTTAAAACACTATGCAATTTGGAAACCCAAGTTTTAGAACCCCAAGTCTAATTAAAAAAACCTCCTAGCCTAATAATTAACTAACCTATTGAGGAAAAAGAGTACCAAGATGTAATAAAACAGTGGGGTCCAAGCTTACATAGTGAAATATTGCAGATTGCGGAGCACACCAATTCCCATACAATAAGAAGCATCATCAACACCTCATGATCAATAATGTTGACTCATGACAGATTCATGCAGTGTTTCCAATTAATTCTACACTCTCATTGACCAAACCATCATTGTGAAATGCAAATTATCCCTCTTATTCTCCTCATTGAATTCTCATGTCACCCATCATACAATAAGGGATCTTCCTTAACTCACCTTCCTTGAAACACACTATTCACACCCTTCAACACTCAAAGCTTTCAAAATGCTCAAGACTTCCAAAAAATTCCTGTCTTTAGCAAGGCCACAAGCTAAGCATGGTTATAAGCGGATCTATTCGCAAGGGTATGGGGGCTTATGCCCCCTCTTTTTAATTTTTTAGTTAAAGTATATATAAATGTATATATTTTGTCCCCATTGTATTATTAAATTTGTCTCCACACTATAAAAAATTCAAAAAATATCATCTAATATCTATATATATTAACGATATAATACTTTCACCCCACTGTTCAAAAAATATCATCTAATATCTATATATATTAACATTCCATACGACGCCTCAAAAAAGAAAAACTCAAGTTGCAGACCCATTCTCCTCAGAGTCTAACCAACACTCAAGCAATCTTATTGTCTATCACCCATCTATCCACCCAAAATAAAATTTGTCCCAGAAAAACTTCATACCCTTGATGCTTTATTTATGTATTAATACTCTCTATCCCACCTGAGTCACTTGTTCTTCTTGTTCTTTTGCTTGTTATTATTGTTATTGTTTTTTTCTTGTCACTGTTCTTTTTGGGTGGTTTACTGTGTCTGTTGGTCTTAAACTGCATGAACACATATTGCATATGGACATGAATATATCAAGATCAGATTACATAGAAATTAAAGGAAAAAAAAAAAAAGAAAGAAGGAAAAAAAGCAAGAAAACATATAGAAAATCAATCTTACCTATGTGGCATGCTGTTCTAACTTCAGAACTCATGAAAGCATCCCCACAAAAGGTGCATGTTGCCTTCAATCTCTCATGCATATTCATGTTGTGATGCATTGCATGAGTGTCTCAATGGATATGAATCCACCTCTTGAGCAAGAATGGCAATCAAAGTCGTCGTCGGCCATTGGTGTAACAGAGTGGTCTATTCGGAACTTAGTATATTTGTGCTCTACTCATATAATCGGACTTTTACATTCTCACTCAACCTTATATAAATTATATATATTGATTATATACACTAATATTTATTCATCTCATACTAGTTGATATCGGCCTATTTCTTATTCTCTATTAAACATTTCAGTTTTTTTGGTTTGGATTCCTGTATTTTGCATGTTGGATGTAAAGTAAACAACCCATTAAAGCAAAGATCCATATTAGATTGGTATTGAGGCCCAAAAAAATTAAGGATGTGTCTATCTAATCCGAGTTCCCACATGTGGTCTCTAAAAATGAGGCTCCACAATAGTAAATGTCATTTATTAAAATTTGAAAGACAATCCCTCGAACCTCCCCCTTTGAAGCGTCTCACCTCTCCTCTTCCCCCGCGACAACATTTCTTCTCGGAAAACAAAAGTTTGGCTTCGCTAGACCAGACTGCCGCCGCATCGTCGTCGTTGCTTACAAGGTTGGGTCCTCCTAACATCTGGAAAAGAAGCAGCAAGTGGTATCAGTGCTCCCTCTTCGCAGTCGAGAAGAGCTGTCTCAGTTTAAAACTCGCGTGAAGAGTGCCTCCCACCCCGACCCCCTCCGACAGCCTCTCACCGTGCTTTCCCATTCCATTTGGAGTATTGCTTCTTCTTTGCATGTACATAATAGGCAGTGTAGAAGACCATGATATCTAGAGAATAGAGAAATATGTAATGAATTGAATTGAATGGTAAAGTGTGTGTGAATTACAAAGTAATAAAACCTTATATAGGCTAATAGGAGTAACAAACTCTAAAACTTAATGACTAATATACCCTAATATAACCTCCAACAGCCCCCGCAAGCTGGAACGTGTGAGAAATCGAACATATCTAGCTTAGAAAAGAAGTACAATACATAAAAAAACAAAAGAAATACAATGAATTATAAGAAATACAATCAAAATATATTTCTTTATAAGTAGCTCTCTACTGATTTTGGACACGTAGCAAGCAATTGAACAAAATAGATTTCAATCAATAGTTCTCCACTTTTTTTTCGTTTTTATAAAGAAGGAGATGTAAAGTTTTCTTTAATTTATTGTATGATGTGCTTGCTCATTAATTCATCTTCTTCTCTTACTCTTTTTCAAATTTCAAATTTTGAGAGAGAGGAGCCGAGGGATGAGACGGGGAGAGAAAACTTGGAGATTGGCAGAGAACCTGACGGAAGAGAGTGAGGTGTGCGACTCTATGGTGCCGATGTTGGTATCAGAAGTCGACTCGTCAGAATGACATCTCGATCAAAAGCCGCTCCTCGAAGAATGAGAATGGAGTGAGTCGGTTTGCCGGGATGATCTTCGGTCAAATGCCGCTCCTCGGAGGATATGATGATACAGGAGTCGTGTCGCCGGGATGACCATCGGTCGAGATAACACTCCAAAAGTGGGCTCTGTGCGTGGCTCCATGTATGACAATGTCTCATCTCGGGATCGAGCAACAGTAGTGGTTCCTAATTCCAATTGTAGCCTTTGATATTCAGCTACGACGTCTCCACGACACTCGTTGCAAAGAAAAGTTAACGTGCATATGACGTGCAACTACCATTTTTTTTAACATGGCAGTAGAAAATATAAAGCCAATCTAGACTTGAATCAATGAGAATATATAAATATGATGAATCAATATTTCTTCAATCTGAACCAAGAGAAAATCTTGAACAAGAATAATTTTTAAGTGAGATGAATGAGAAGAAAAACCAGAACCTGAAGATAAATCACAACAGTCACCAATCAAGATGTCATAATTTCTAACATAAACTGATGCTGCAAAAACAAGCTCCTTTCCTCCAAAGCATAACCAAAATGGCCCCAAACATGTGCCCATGATATTTTCCTTGGTCCTTTTCGAGCCATATATGAGATCTTGTGGTGTTTCTCGATGATGAAATGGTCCTTCTTCTCATCCATCTGAATTTGTTTTGGCATGTTTCATCAACTACACACCAAGATGGAATCTTGAGCACAAACAATTCTTCTCTGAACCTTGAACCTTGATGCTTTTGTGAATCTTGAGGAAGATGGAAGATGGATGATGATTCTCTTGAGATTATTTGCAGCCTTTTTGGGTTTGGAAACACAATGCAGCATGCATCAATTAATCAAATGCCCCATGATGCATTCCTTGACCCGTTGCAAATTGAAATGCACAGAATAACAAAGGTCGTTCAAGAAGCTTCACAACCTCTGCATTTCTCGCATTATCTCTTGCTTCTAAAGCCAAAGCTTTTGATTCCTAGGAAACGCTCACAAAGCTTCTTTGTTTGCTCTGTTTCGTTTGGTATCGATCGTGCTCCGAAGGTTCTTGGTGGTTTTTGGTTTGAAAGAAACCATGAGGAAAAGAAAGAAAATGGTCTTCAAATGAGCCAATGGCAGCGGAAATAAGATTAATGTGGATCATTTGGCTCTGATACCATGTGAAATTTCATGGTATCTAGAAAAGAGAGAAAATATAGAAATAAGAAATAGAATGATATAGAATGATATGAGATAGATGAATTACAAATGAGATGTGGTCTATATATAGGCACACTCTAATACAAGTGTAAAATATCTACACTATTATCTTACATCGCTGATGGCGGAAGGGATGTCCATGATTGCCGCTGTCGTTGTCGTTACTGATGTCTGGTGATGATGATTACACTGATGATGATAGTGATGCTTTGATGATGATGATGATAACATATAGATTTTACAATATTTGAAATTTAGAAAAATTTAAGTATATTTTACAATATTATCCTTACTACTCATTACTTTTCTACTTAAGTATTCACTAAATTTATTCTCTTTCTTATATTAATTACAAATATAATAAAAAAAACCAATAACAATCATCTAAAATTTAAAATTGAAGAAATTAAAAAAATATATACATTTTTAAATTGGATAAAAAAAAAACAAATGAAGTATATTTTTCCTTTCCTAGTTCTCTCCCTCCTCGCACACTTTCATCCATGTTGAGTATCTCTCCTTTTAAAGCCCAAAATAATGGGCCACACCCTACATGATCATTGCTTAGGGCGGGTTTGCCATTGTGTTTTTGTTTTCTATTTTTATCAACAAAATAATTTCCTGTAACAAAACAAAATTCTTACTCTGTATTTGCCATATGTACTAGCATGTTGTAACAAAAATATTAATGTACTAGCATATGACAACATAATGGAAAATGCAATGTATAATATGGTAATAATCAAATATATATATATATATATTAGACATTTTATTATTATTATTGGCTACCATGTTAATGTTAAGCCAAAGATATCAAGTGACATTGATATATATTAGTCTTTTCCTTTTAAAATGATCAGACAAAAACTCCCATAAAGCGTGTAAGCAAATTAACAATAAATAAGATTGATTCTTCTGATCTAAATTATTCATTTTTTAATCATTTCTTAACTGGAAATTAATTAAGTAATTAAAGATAGCAGTGATAATCAGTGTGTCATTTGACATACACAATGCATCCTAAGCAAAATAAAAGCGAAAAGGGACGTTGCCGACATCTTAACCTTGGAATCTCCAAGGAGAAAAGTGCAGCCTGTGGACGTTAATTTTCCTTTAATTAATATTTTATGTAGCTTAATCTCTTTTTTTTTTTTTGGTAAGATTCTGTAGCTTAATCTAATTGTTATGATCTTAGGCCTTTATTTTTTATATAGAAAAATTAGAAGTATAGAAATGGTACATTCCATACATAGCTAAAGTAGACTCGACCTCGTAAAAATTTATGATGAACTTTACATATTACCTATCAAAATGAATAACCAAATATTTGAATCCAAGCCTTTATTATTATGACTTTAACATTGACACTTTAATTTGTTAATGTCTTTACCTTTTCGTCACATTATAAAAAGAGATTAAAGTTTATTGATGTGGTGGTACAATTATTTTTATTGCTCAGAATATCTATTGTAACAATGACTAATATTGGATTAAATACTTAAGGAGCTAAGTTAATTATCAACTGGATACATATAATTTTAGCTTATAGTATTTATTTTTTGTTCATCATATTTCCATTTCTATACATGGATGGTACGGTAGGATTATTGCTGATCCATTGGCTTAGTTAACTTTCCTACCACATACATACACATATATCTATATGATTTAATTATTCATTAAATTATTGTGCCATTTATAGTCATCTATATATAGTTAGGAAGACGCTAATAAACGCAACTAATTTCCTTTGTTTCTCCGTTGTGATTGTATTCGGAATGATGAGAATATGATCCACGTATTTAATTTAGTTTATCGATGATTTTAATTAACAATAATGTTTGTCATACAACATAAATACGTCCAACGAGTATTTAACGTGTGTTATATAAGACGTAATGTGTGTTATACGTACATGTGATATATATAGCACACATTACGTCTTATATATATATATAGCACATATTGAATGTTCGTTAGACGTTGTACGACAAATATTATTAAATATTATTGATTAATTAAATTGTAGCTTCTATGGTAAATTTGGCGCAAGATCTCTTTCATAATTTAATAGCTACCTCTGTATTTTTGGCAGAAAATTGAAACGGTTAGGTATCTATTTATTAATTAATAATTAATAATTAATACTTATGTTTCTTTCTTTCTTTAGACACACTATTCTTCGTGATTGTGTCCTTCCTTAACCCCCACTTGTTCTGTTAGGTTGTTCATGACATTTGATCCTCTTAATCAGTTAAGCATATTGTGTTGTCCTAGAGCAAGTAATATATATATTACCTAATGCAATTATCCAATTAAAATACTATATTTATATAATTTTTAAGTAATGATAATTTAGTCGATTATCATGAATAACATTACAATATATATATACGCACGCTTAAAATAATTGAATAAATCCCGACAAATTGTACAAGTATTCCCATTAACATGTATTAGTGGACAACCTCGTGATTTATTCACTTTAGAACATCTTGGTACTTGTTCATGTACGAGCTAGGGAAAAATAGAAAGTTAGAAACCATTAATAATACGGTTTATATATGCGTGCTATAAATTAATTGAGTAATACTATGTACACTATAAAATAGAGATGCTAAATGAACCATACAAAATCAGTCCAACCAGCGAATAAATGAGATTTTGGATCATAATTACTCAGCTCATTACAATTCCAATGATTATTTGGGTCAAAATCAAAGCAAAAATAGGCTTATTGGCTGTATGGACTGATTTTTCATTGTCCACTTAGCATTATTGCTATAAAATTAGTCATTTTATGTAATAATTCAGTTTTTTAAATTATTAATTCAATTTTTAAAATTTTGAATTAATGTATAATAAAATTTAGATTAATAATTTTTAAAAGTTATATTATTATATATGATGGTCGATAGTGACTGATTTTATAATGTACAAAAAATATTTTTAAAATTAATTAAACTTAAAAAAAATTTATTATAACAGATGTATATTTTATATTCTTTAAATATAATATAAATACTCTCTGTAATATAATTAACTCAAAAGGAAGTTACTATATGTGATTATATATATATATATATATGTTGGTTTTGAGCTTCACAACTAATTGATAACTATGGGCTTGAATTGATCTCAATTGAATACCTTTCTATCTTATTTTATATAAGTACGTATAAGAAGATATATAGTAAAATCAATTAATTAATGAAACTAACTAACTTATAATTAATTGAACAACATCAACAAACTATTAGACAGATTAAATATATAGTAAGTAGGTCAATAGAGTACACTTCAGTTTTAATTTATTGAATTGATATTCATCTCTAACTCAAAAATACATACTATAATATGGTTTTATTTCATAAACCTAAAATATAAAGTTTTTTTATATCGTTATTGTTGTGATAAATAATTAATTCAATCTCTCGTCACTATTCAAAAGTCATATAAATAAAGGATTATAATCAAATAGATCAAAATACTTTTACATCATCAATGAATTAAAATTAAACTATATAATTCAAAATTATTAACATAATAAGCTCAAGTTGAGCCAATTTAACACTAAATTCCAATAGGTATAGGAACATGATATCAAAGGTGATGGAGACATGGCTAGATTCAACCCTTAGCTTTTCCCATGCATAAACACACAAACTAGAGCTAGCTGGCCCCCAACTTGCATATTCCTCCATACTTATATCTATCTATCTTCACATACATTTGTTTTCTTTCTTTCTTTAATTTCACCTATTTATGATTTCAGTCAGCAATTGAGTGCTGCAGGGGAAAGTAAAATTCAGTGTAATAAATTTCCATAACACCAACTTCCACCACCTCCATGTCCTTTTCCTTAATGCCAATGCATGCAACTCCCTTAATTAGCTTTTTATTTTCTAGAAAAAAGAATTTTTAATTGTTATAAATTAAAATATATAATTATATTTATAAAATAAGCACATATTAATTGTGATTTATGTACATTAATTTATTTTTAATTTTTTTGCAATTAGTAATTAATAATACCAAAACAAAATTAGAAAAGCAAGATATAGTAGATGCATATAATGTGTGTGTCCTGTGCAGTCTTTAAAACGTATCAGATTCCTCCACATGCCAGCTAAGTCACTCCTGTCAGATTTGGTCATTTTCATACATAAAAAGATACTTTGGCCATTTTCTGGGCACTAACTAGCATGCTTAATTTAGCTTTATTATTTAACATAATTAAATCAGAGATTATATTATGGATCCTCCTCTTTTGATTCCCCTGATTTGTTTATTTAACTGTTTATTTACCTACCTTCTGGCTATTTTCTGCATAGCAATTTAAGTTGAAATGACAAGGGACATTTATTTATTTGTTTGTTGCTAGGTTTAATTTATGAAGTAATTAATAATAACAGTAATTCCATTCAATTCAGATATATTCAAAACTGGTTACGTAATATATTGGACAGTACAGTTCATGATCGTCTCTCATAAATCACTTGTCTTATCTTCTATTCTCAATAACACAAGTGGTTCTATAAACATCTAAAAAGATTTAATTTCATCGATTAAATTTTACTTGTTAAATTAAAAATTTGAGTGAGCATTTGAAGAATTTGAAAATTGTGCTATGTGTCTTGTACTTAGTTTTGATGAGATGATTGACTAAGATTTTTTTTGTATTAAAAGAATGAAAATTGATATTTTCAAAATTCTAATATAGGTTGAATAAAACAAATATTTCAGGTTTGGTTTCTTAACCAATGTTTTGAAAGCACTTATTAACAAAATTTTAAAATATAAATTACTGTATACCCATTAGAAAGGGACTCAAACCTATTTGCAATGATCATCTAAATATTGACGACAATGAAAAAATGATTATATGAACAATAATGATTGGAATTTTATTAATGATTATATGTCTTTAGATATTTATTAGGGATACTTAAAATGATAAATTTTAATAGAATTTAAAAATTTTAATGTACCTCTTTTATAAAAAATATAAAAATAATTTTTTTAATAAATATTTATATTTTTACTGTCTTAATGAAGATAATATTTATTAATGAAACTCTAAAAATTAAGAAAGAAAAAATTCATGTGGTGAATTGAGGTCACCATCCTTCATTATGCAAAAACGAGACCAATCTCAATCAAAACGTACGCGCTTTAACTAAATCAATTGCTTCCAATCGGATCACAGCCACAATTATAAAGAATAAGACATCAAATGAACAAATTTTTGTATAAATATATATACTTCACATATTTATGAGTATTTTATGAATACTCACAATCACTTATTTTAAACACAAGAACTTTTAAATATTACAAATTAAAATAAATAAATATCAATATTCTTCACGCATATATTAAACGTATTTTAATAACATTTGATAATTATATTTATTAATGAAATAGATATGCCAGAGGCATTCATGCAGGTGCGAGTGAGACTTCTCATCAAACATTCAACAACGCATCTACCATTATCCCATAGTTGTGTCTCCAAACACTTCTAATAAAGTGGGGAATATTACACACTATGCATTTAGCTACTTTCAAATGTGGCTAAATAAATGTCTACATTTTTTAATACATTAGCAACACTTCAAAAACGTAACAAAATACATGATGTATGGTACATCACACTTCATCCAGAGAATAGCATAGTATTCATCCGGACTTAAGATTAAAGATAGATAAGAAGAGTTAAAAAATTTAATTAAGGATCATATTATAAATTAAGAATGAGAAATTGTATATCGATATAATATACGATATTTTGGATGTATAAATAATTTTTTTTTTATCTATCCTAATTCCATCATTCCATGCCCCTAACTTTAGGCCAAGACCCCACAACACAAACCCTGCCAAACCTAAAGAAATCAACCTCCCCACATGACTCTTTGTATCATTGCCTTTATGATCCAAGACACCCCACCAAAAAAAGGATACTAACAAAGTCTAGAAAAGACTCATGATTGAGATTGAGATTACCAATTAGCAAAATAGCCAGCTAGAAAACAACTAAGCACAAGATTACATATGAAACCCACACACAATATATATATATATATATATATAACCCCCCAAATGAACCATAATATTTTCTTCTCCTCATCATCATCATCATTTTTGAACTAAAATGGCACTTTGGCAGCATAACCTACTCTTCTCACCTCTCCTAATTATTATCCTTAGCTTATTAGCAACTTCGGTTTCATCAAGAAACAGGCCTTACACAACACCAAGTGTCACACCTTTGACAGATTCTTTCCCTCATGTCCCAATTAACTCTGCTTTTTCTAATGGTTTTGGACCCTCTCATTTCAAGCTTCTAAATAATGGGTCCATGGCCACTCTGGCTCTTGACAAAACCTCAGGTATATATATATGTTAATATATATATATATATATATAACATCTCTTCATGTAATGATAAATCAAAATCTCACACTAATTGTTTGTTCTGTTATTATTGTTATTCCTATTTCATAGGTTCTGGCTTGGTGTCAAAAAACAGTTACTACTATGGATTCTTCAGTGCTGCAATCAAATTACCTGCTGGTATATCATCTGGAGTTGTAGTTGCTTTCTATGTAAGCTAACATTTTTCTTATCAATAAATTTTCAATTTTCAATTTCCAAATCATGATTTTTAATTTATGTGATGACTATGCTATTGACTATTAGTTGTTAATTACTTTTGCATAGTCAAATACAGAGTACTGAAACAGAGAATCATTTACATTTCAACTATATATATATATCTTTTTGTTTGAGGCTATGATATTTTAAGGAAAACTAACTTGAGAAAAAAAATATATATTTATCAGTTGTCTAATTCAGAGAAGTTCCCACACAGCCATGATGAGATAGATATTGAACTTCTTAAGAGGAATGATTGGGTTATTCAAACAAATGTTTATGCCAATGGAAGTACCAGCACAGGAAGAGAAGAGAAATTCTACTTCTGGTTTGATCCAACTCAGCAGTACCATTACTATAGCATCTTGTGGAACAGTTATCACACAGTGTAAGACACAAATCCTCCTTTCGTTCCGTTTCAAAATAATGGTCGCTTTTATTTTTTTAAAAACATTGAAAAACTAATGTACCTAGATGCATTTTGTGTCTACGTACATTAGTTTTCTAATGTACCAAAAAAATAAAAACGACTATTATTTTGAAACGGATAAAGTAATTTTGTAAGTTATGTTATTTGAAATTTTGTCCGGCTTTCGTGTCAACAAACACTTCATCCATCATTGGACCTCATTCAAGTATGCTGATGGTTAAGGTGTTGGTTGACACGGTTAACAAAACACAATAGTTCAGCTATATATCATTTCTGGATCAATTTCTTTACATATAAAAACAGAATTATGAAGAAATTATTTGGATTTATGTAGGTTCTTAGTGGACAACATTCCGGTGAGGGAATTCATACACAGCAATGCATACCCTTATGTTTATCCATCAAAGGCAATGTCAGTATATGCAACAATATGGGATGGATCAGAATGGGCAACACATGGAGGGAAATATGGAGTGAACTATAATTATGCACCATTTGTTGTTTCATTCTCAGAGATGGAACTTAGTGGATGCATATCTGATCCAACAGGATCAGGATCATGTTCTAAAGCCAGCACTTCAGGAACTGACCCTGTTAATGGACCAGAGTTCACTAAGCTGTCACAGCAACAGGTTTCAGCCATGGATTGGGCTAGAAGGAAGCTCATGTTTTACTCATACTGTAATGACAAGAACAGGTTCAAAGTCATGCCACCAGAATGCAACTAAAACTATATACAAATATATCATTTCAGAAAATTTTGGGAAAATGGAGTTCCTTCAAAATGTGTTTTACATATCATGAGGGAAGAAATCAATAATGTTAGTGTTACAAAAAATATACGTCCAACAAACGTGTGTTATTCATGATATGTAATGTGTGCTATTTGTATAACACATGTAGGTATAATACACATCTCATATCATGGATATTTGTTGGACGTATTTATGTTGTACGACAAAAATTATCGGGAAGAAATGGTTATTTTTTATAGATAATTACTGCTCAATCCTTCATGATAAATGTACTTTTGGGGGGATTCTTTTTTCTCATGATTTTTTTTAATAATTCTAATCTTTATTTTTTTATATAAAAGAAAATTGATTTGTCTTCACCTGGTGGGGATTGGGGAATAATAATCTTGTTGTAAGTTCAATTCTTTGGCTCAAGGATGGTAAAGAGTCAGAAAGGTCACTGTATAACAGTAAATGGTCATATAAAATATAATGTAATTTTATGCATCTACACAAGTTCATATACCGGAACATTCAAGTGCTAATTATAATTACCATTCAACTTTCTTCATGATTTTGAATTGTTCACATTTTCTTTTCTTCTTTTTTTCCCTTGTGGGAATGGTTAGCCTTAAGCACAAAGGTCTTATTGGATTAATTTCATATTCTTATGCAATTTAACCTTATTATATGTTGAAATTTGATCACAGCAAAGTGTTGGTCCCAAAATACCAAGAAAACATAATTGTATGAAGCAGAGGCATAATGATTAATGAGCCTGTGCTGTCTGTGACCAATTCAGAAAGAAAACATTAGTATGGTTGTAAGAAGTTGTTGCCTTAACTCACAAGTGGTTAAGTTATAGTAGTTGCTAATTTTATAAAAAAAAAATATGATACAAGCCACGAGACTCATTTGAATTTGACAATTTGGCCATGTAAGAATGAATAATCAAGAAAAAAATAAGCCTAAAAAAAGAGTGAAGACAGAGAACAACATGACTCACTCTATGTATGAAAATCTTACTAGTTGGATGGTAATGTAATGGTTGAGGGGACAAACCATGTGGAACTTACACTATAGATGCCTGAAGATCAAAAACAATTTCACCTCTTATTTATTTCCTATATTTTATTTTTCATTTTCCTTTAAATGTTTATACCTCAATAAATTTTAGCAATTTTGAAATTGTGATAGCTTCTTTTCGTGAAAGAAAAACAGAAACTGGCCATGTGGGGTGCAGAATGAAAACCCTCTTTAAGCTATTTTACTAACAGAAAATAAAATGATAAATAAATAATTTTTTTTACATGATAATATGCTTGTTAAAATATTCACTTAATAGACTCAAATGATTTACTGAAAATGAGATTTCAATAAAACTGAAATGAATACAGACACTATAGACCGCCAACAAGCTTTAATTTGAGGCCTTGAAAGTTGGGCCTATTCTCATTATGGGCCCAAAATCCCTAAATTAGAGAGAAGTAAGAAGTTAACTCACAGGCAAAATATAATGTGACGATATACAAAAAGAAGAAAAAAAATATTGTGATGCAAAGGGTAAAAAAACATAATTCATGAACAATATTCCATTAATAGTGCGGTTGGTTTAACCAAAATCAAAATATAAAAAAATACTAGTGAGGTTGGAACACGAGAATCTCATGGTGAATACTGAATCCACCTCGATTGAAGGGCCATCCGGCCATGTGACCAAAATATTATTTTACCCAAGAAAAAATTATACTCTCTCAATTTTAAAATACATATGAATGATCTTAATTTATATAAAAAAGCATATTAAAATAATTATATTATCTTTATATTTTTACTAGTATATTTTCTAAACAAATAACATTAATGATAAAATTGATATTTCATTATTAAATATATATTGAAAAACTAAAACTGTCAATCAATATGAAATGAATTTTTAAATCTTAAATGATTATTATTTTAAAATGGAGGAAGTATTATTCCATGTTTTAAGCATTTTAGTCATTAAAAAAATGCTTAAATTGCATGTCTAATAATTATCAATAATATTTGATGAACAATGATAAATCAGTCAACATAGCTAATAAATTTGTTTTATTTTTTTGTACCCAAATAATTATCGAATTTTTAATGAACTGAATAATTATAATCCAAAATCTCATTTATTAACCTATTTGACCGATTTTTTGAATTTTTAATGAGCTGAATAATTATGATTCAAAATCTCATTTATTAACCTATTTGACCGATTTTTCATTATATATGTAGCAGTACCCAGTAATTATATGAAATCCTAAAAAAAAACTACTAGCATAAATATTTATCCAATTATTAAATGAAATGTAGTAAAGTATATTCTATAGTAAAAAATTTAAAATCTTAGATTGAGTGTGTTTAAGAAAAATCTTGAAAAAAGTATTATTAGTATTTTACATTTTTACTTTTAAGATAATTATATAACTTTAAAAATAACTAATCTATCTATATAATATTGTAAAAGATAGGTTATGGTTGATTACCAATTTGCCCATTAATTAAGTCTCTATAGATGTTACACGTATGTAATTTTAGGTATCCTTTATTTTTATTCTTTCAAGATATTTATAAATCTTTAATGTATCTTTTAAATATTAATATCCAATATGTATCTTTTATTTTATTTAGAATAATTGATTTTATGCATAAAATATTTGGAAATGATAATATTTGATTTGGATATGTCTATTTACATTTCATAATATAAATTTGGAAAATCTTATTTCGAAATATATATGATAAAATCTTCTTTATATAAATTTTCTATTTACATTCACATTATAAAAAATCTTCTTTCGAATTCTTTTCTTTGTTTATAGCATTTGATGTTAAATTATGGTCAAATCATCTATATCTATATATATATCTATATATCTTTCCACCTTTTCAACCCTTTTAACTTCATTTTTTTTTCTCTTCCTCTCTTATTTTACCATCTCTATTTCTTGCTTTTTTTTTCTCTCTTTCTTATTTCATTTTTTTCATCTACCTTCTTAGTCATCCTTCATTTTTTTTTCTATTTTTTAATTTATTTTTAATTCTTCTTCTTTCATTTTCTATTCTTCATCTTTCTTTAATTTATTTTTAATTCTTAATTATTCCTATTCTTCATCATTCTTCTCCTCATTTTCTATTCTTCATAATTTAATATTTGACATGATTGATTAACTGTCTCACGGGAAATGTAAAACATAAATAATGAACATGTTTTTTTAAAAGAGAATAATTATGAATTATTAGTAATTATTAATGTTTGATTATTAGTGATATTTGAATATTTTACCTATAATTTAATGATTTTTAGTGATTGATAATTAGTGAATATTTTAGAGAGTTTTAGTGATTCATATTACATATTTTTAATATTTTTTGTTAATTAAGAATAATTATGAACATGAATTAGTAATTTTTAATATTTTTATTGATTGTTGGACGGGGATAGATATGAATAATTAGTAATTATTAATGATTGATAATTATTAGTTTTGAAATATTTTCTATGATTTCGATAGTTTTTAGTGATTGATAATCTGTAAATTATGATTATTTTTTGTTGATTGTTGAAAGAGAATAATTATAAATATTTTATGAATACAAATTTGATATTGAAAAAGATGAAAACTAATTATGTGATTGAATAATTTTATTTGTATCCACTAATATAATAATAATTTCATTATGTATTTTTATTTTTATATTTACAAAATAAATTTATGAATAACATATTTTCATTTAACTTCATTTTATACAAATATTTTTTTCAATAATTATTTAATATCTTAAACGTAAAATTTGATATAATCTCCGTGTATATCGCACGGGTATAAGACTAGTTTTAATAAAAATGAAGAATATTAACTTGACTTTTATTATTTCATAATAACACTCTTTCGAATTCACTTTTTAAATATCATTTTCCTTTCAAATATAGTATCAATTATTTTAGGAGAAGCGATTTTGAAAGAATCGATGAAAGAGAGTTTTGTGAACTGAAAAAGGAGCTGACATCATTAATGAGTACTGAAAATGAGACATAAAGGAGTGGGTCGGGTCAGGTCAGGTGTGTTGTACCATGGCACTACTCCCAAGAATGAAGATAGTAAAGGACACAGTTCAATTATTCATAAAACATGGGCAAAAATAAATTAACAATGTCACATGTGTACAAAAAAAAATAAACCTGATCTTTTTTTTTTTCTTATCATCATTATCAGTTGACTCCTATTATTTTGTATTGATCTAAAAAATCATCCATGAGAAGGAAGATAGAGGAAAACTGGAATGGTTGGTCTAAAGCCATGCAGGGTTCTTCAAGGGAGTAACAACAGCCTTAACTTGCAAGTAATTCTTGAGGCTGTACTCTCCTTTCTCTCTTCCTTGGCCACTCATCTTGTACCCTCCAAATGGAATTGCTGCATCGAATATGTCAAAGCAATTCACCCAAACTGTTCCTACTCTCAGAGCTCTTGTCAGTGTGTTTGCAGTGTCTATGTTCTTTGTGAACACCCCTGCTGCCAGCCCATATCTTGAGTTGTTTGCTCTCTGAATCACCTCACCAAGGTCCCTGTTGATAGGATATGATATGATGATTGATTAACACACAAAATTACTAATGCAATAAATATAACATATTGATAGTAAGTAACAACATTCTCCTTTTTATTTTGTCATAGGTTTCCCACATGTACACTCCCACCACAGGAATCGTGTTCGAGCATTTGAGATTTCATAGAGAGCATGACTCATTTGATACGGTTGTTTTTTTTACCCAGGTACAAACCCGAGATCGCTAGTAGTAATATATACAATAATATTTGTTGTACAACATAAATATATCTAATTAGTATTCAGCGTGTGTTATATATCATATGTAATGTGTGTCATACGTAATGTGTTATACATATGACACATATTACGTATGGTATATAGCACACGTTGGATACTAGTTATATGCATTCATGTTGTACAACAAGTATTATTGGTAATATATATATATATATGTAGAGTCTTTAAATACAAGACAAATTGAACTCACTTGAATTTTAGAATGGATTGCACTGGGCCAAATATCTCTTCCTTTGCAATCAGCATGCCATCCTGGTAATTGTAGCAGATACAAGAAGAGCATTATCTATGGGATTTGTATTTTCAGCCTTCATTTGTAAGATGGGAGAGAAGCTAATAAGATATATACCTGAACATTTGAGAATACAGTAGGCTGAATATAGAAGCCCTTGTTGCCAAGTCTATCTCCTCCGGTTTCGAGGGTAGCTCCGCTTTGAACACCAGATCTGATGTACTTCAGAATTTTCTCAAATTGATCGGAATCAATCTGGTAGTTTGGATCACACATAAAAACCATGATCATTAGTATAGCAAGACATTTTAAAAGACACATACATTAATACAAGAGAGTAATTATTTATATGCATTTTAAAACTGAGAAGCATCAAGTATATCACTCCACAAACAACTTTGTAAAACAAAACAAAACACTAAGCTCAATCATGAATGAGGGTTTCCTGCAATTCCAATTTACCTGAGGACCTTGCTCTATTCCCCCCTTGAATGGATCGCCAACAACACGTTTCAAAGCGCGAGCCTTGGCTTTCTCGACAAACTCGTCATATACACGCTCATGTACATATGTTCTAGACCCAGCGCAGCAACATTGTCCCTGAATGTCACAAAGAACAACTCCAATAAAAAATTTGCTAAGTTCTATGAAAGAAAGTTGCTTTACAACAAAAATCCCACACTTATATATACACCTGATTAAAGAATAAGGCAAAGTGTGCTAACTCAACGGCCTGATCTACATCCGCATCTTCGCATACAATAAATGGGGATTTCCCACCAAGCTCCAAAGTTACAGGCTTAAGATTGCTTCTAGCCGATAGTTCAAGGACAACTTTCCCGGTATCGGTTGAACCGGTAAAAGCAAGCTGCGAGAGATTGTTCAAAATTTAGTATTTCATTCAGGTACTAAAAGTTACAAGATTAGAAATTTCAAAATTGAATGGCCATGAAAGTTTTATTTTAGAGTTTGTTGAGACTGCAGGGGACAGGGCCGAAGCTGAATACTGTCTTGTCTAGGATCTAGTTTTGCTATATAAACACCTTATTTGATGCCAGAAACTCATTCATAAAGTGAAAATTAATGCCATTGCAGAATTGTAATATTTTAGTACCTTATCCACATCCATGTGACTAGCAAGAGCAGCACCAGCAGTTGGACCAAAACCCGATACCACATTCAAAACACCAGGAGGAAGTCCAGCCTGCAAGATTTGGAATGAGAATTAAAGACAAGTTTTATATATACAAATCTCTTCATTTCTTCCAAACTAAGAAATGGTCTATCATCCACCTCATGAAATAGTTTTGCTGCATATAAAGCAGACAATGGTGTCTGCTCAGCTGTTTTCAGAACAACTGTGTTGCCACAGGCCAATGCTGGTCCAACCTTCCAAGCAAACATGAGAAGAGGGAAGTTCCAGGGAATGATCTGACCGGCAACACCGATTGGTTCATGCAATGTTTGCACGTGATGTGGTCCATCAGCTGGAACTGTAAGACCATGGATCTTATCTGCCCAACCTGAAGGATGATATCAAAATTCAAAAACACAAGTGTTAGTACAATAGTTTCACAAAACCAAAGAAAAGAAAAATCAAGCTCCACATTCCACATTCCTCATTGCAACTTACCAGCATAGTACCTAAACAGGCGAACCAGCATTGGAATCTCAATCTGAGCCGATTGTTCATACGGCTTCCCATTATCCCAAGTCTCAAGTGCTGCAAGCTCATCATTGTGCTTCTCAAGCAAATCAGCAGCACGCAGCAATATCCTTTGCCTCTCCTATTTGCAGAAAAGGAATTGATATAAACTGCAGAATCATGGTGCCAAAGACTATCTATTCTATAGCCAACTGAATTGAATGAAAAACCAAAAAGTAAATAAAAGAAAAAGAAATGGCAATGATCAAATTACATAGGCTGTCATCTTGGGCCATGGTCCTTGATCAAATGCTTTTCTTGCAGCTGCAACTGCTCGATCAACATCTTCAGAGTGACCCTCAGAAACATGAGCTATCACTTCCCCAGTCCTGGGATCCAATGTGGGAAAAGTTTTACCTGAAACCAGAAGAACCCCAACACCAACAGTGTAAGATACTCCCAGAAAAATAAAAATAAAAAAGACTTCAAAAGCCTCCCTTTTGTCTTTTTCAGTCAAAAATGTGCAAACTTTATGTTCAATATTGAAAAACAAGATCAAAAATAAAGACCCCACAGAAAAGGGTAAAACTAACCAGAAAGAGCATCAACGAATTTTCCATCAATTAAGAGTTGAGTGTGCTCTACTTGTACTGCTGGTTTAATTGGTTCTTCTTCAATGGCAGCAGCAGTGCTATATCTGCTCAGTCTTGCACCAAGGTAACCCTTCCCACCTGAAAGTTATTTTATTTATTTTTTCATCAGACAAAAGGGTCAAAATATAAAAACAAAACAAAACCAAAACAACCCCACAATCATAACAATAAATATGATCGTAGCTTTCACATTGCTATACCCAAAAAGTGGAAACATCAAACATGTACTTGCAGGGGAAGTGAAAGAATCTAAAAGTGCATTTATGAAAACACAGTAATCATCGGAGTAGAAAGGGAACGCTGCAACAAATACTGAAATCTGGTGGTAGTTGATCAAAGGGACCAAGCAATCAATGAACCTCTTTTTTTATTTTTTTTGTTCTCCCAGAAATTACACCACAGTGGTCAAAGTTTCATACTTTATCAATATCCAACCAACCCCAGATGGTCAAACATGCATTTTCTTTTCCAAGCTGACATAAAAATTTAATTTTTTATTCTGTACAAATACTGACACACTGATCCATCATAAATGAAATCGGACCCAGAAAACCCAGTTGAAGATATGATATGGAAAAATGAATCAGATCAAACCCTACCAACTTAGTAGTGGTAAATAACAAACAAGTACCTCGAGAGAAGAAAGAAGATGCTGCAGAAGAGAAAGAGCGAGAGAGAAGCCTTGAGATCCTCATTGAAGAAGAAGAAGAAGCAGCCATGGTGTTCTGTGTTGTGTTGTTGTGTACCTCTCTCTCTATTCTCTATTTCACTAATCAAATCTCAAAGTCAATAAATCGAGTGCACTATGGCTCCTATCTTATAATATTATAACTAGTAGAAAAAGATAATATTACAACCTATAATATATATTGAGTTTAATATATAATATATATTTTATATTAATAATTTATTAATTATTTTAACTAAATTTTTATAGTGCATGAAATTTTTTACAATAATAATAATATAAAATTGCATGAGCAACCAACCGAACTTCTCACCAACCCCACACAAATCGGATTGAAGATTTTTATTTTTATTTTCCAATAAAGCTATGATTAGAAAATTAATTTTGGTTTATTGGATAAGATTGCAAATATAAAATGATGTGTAAATGAAAAGTTACCAAGTATTTTTTGTTGAGTGACAGTATAGTTTATTATTATTTGTTATATTGATTTTTTTTTGGTAATAAATTTATTATATTGATTTGAACTATCCTGTCATATCACCTACTATTGCTTATGGAATTATAAGTAGGTGGCTACTACAGTGCAGTTGAAAGTATGTGCATTTGACTTGTATTCGTTTTTAACCTCGCTAAAAGACAAAGTGTGTGGGGTCCATAACATATAGAGAGTGTATGTAATGTATGACATGATGATGATACATGTAGTGGTGTACTTGATTATAATGTCACATGCATATGATATAATTACAGTATGTTTATTATTGTTGTATTAAAAATAAAATGATATTTATTTTAATTTTTTTAAGATTTTAATATTAATTTATTATCAGTATAAAAATATTTTATACAAACATTTTATCGTGTATAGATAATTAGCAAAATTCTTTAATTTAATCACTCATTAACGAAAAAGTCTCACAAATTGTGATTGATTTTATCTTAATCAATTTTAAAAAAAAAATTTGATAATTTTTTTACTAGAAAACTTGAAAATGGAAGTAAGTTGTGTCTTTATAATATGAAAAATATATTTTTAGAGTAAATAAATTTTTTGGCTTTAAGTTTTTTAATTTCGCATAAACTTAGCTCTAATAGTTTTACTTTTTATTTTCCATCAATTTGATTATTTTGTTAAATTTATACTTTAAAATAATGACTAAATTGATATCAAAGTCAAAATTTAATGACTAAATTAATATCAAAATATACATAAAAAATGTCAAATTAAAATTTCTATGATTAGATTTATGTAAAATTTGTTGTTAAGACCAAATTAATGTCAAATAACTAAAAATGTTATAGCTAATAAATTGATATAAAAAATCAGTAATACTTGTTGTACAACAGAAATAGATCCAACTATTATCCAACTTGTGATATGTGTTATACATAATGTGTGTTATACATACAACATATTAAGTATAACATACATTACGTACGATTCATAACATATGCTCATCAATAGTAATTAGATATATTTCTGTTTTACAACAAACATTATTGGTAAAAATCTTATAGAAACCAAAGTGATATTAAATTGAAAAATGTCATGACAAAAGGATAAGCAAATTAAGTAAATAACCTTTCTTGGTACATTCAGGGGTATATATTTTTCTTTTATCAAATAAAGATGTGAATATATTTATTTTCTATGCATGGTTAAATTAAACAATATGTATAATTCTAACTCATAAAAAATTATTGAAACGTGAATCGGGTTTAACCAAACATTGTTTATATTAATTGGTGATATATATCACCCGAATTAGGAAAATGATTTGTGTACACTATAAAATTAGTCACCATCAGTCATCATATGTAATAATCCAACATTTTAAAACTAGTAATCAAACTTTTAAAAATATTGGATTAATATATAATAATAATAAAAGTTTGATTACTAATTTTAAAATGTTGGTTTATTATATATAGTGACTAATGATGGTTGATTTTATGATGTACATATAGCATTACTCTTTGAATTATAAGTTTTAAAGTTAATCTGAATGAGAATATATATATATATATAATAAGTATAAATATATTAGTACATTATATTTATTTGTATCTTTATGGTATTCATATTGTAATTCATGTATTTGTAACTTTGCTTAATCCTTAGAGAAATTTTTTGAATAATTTGAACTTTATTAAAATGACACGAACTGATAAAAATTAACATCCTAAAACTCTCAAAGTGTTATTTCTTGAAATTTTAACTTGAGATTTTTTCCATAAATAATTCTTCTAAACAATTTAATTAATCTTTTAGGGGATGATTTTATGATTTTATTTGGATGTCATTCAATCTTTTAAATAAAAAAATTAGCACTACTATATTACTATATGCACAATGAAAAAACAGCCAAAACAACTAATATGTTATGCACAATATATATTATATAATAGACACAATCTATATTTATATGAATTATAAATTTAGAAACTTATAAATTGATTTGAATTTCGATGAAGACAATAAAGTGAAATATATGTTTTAAACAAATAATTAATATATATAAGGCATAGTTTATTAATTTCATGCGATATGCGGAATAAAAATGCAAATTAATATGTATGATTTTTTTTAAAAATAAAATTAAAATAATTTATATTTTATGATGTGAATTTTCATTACTTACGTGCATGATTTATATTTTTCATAATTTTCTTTGATTTCTTAGATTTTTTTCTTCTTGAAATACATATAATGTATCTTGACTAGTTCATTAATATTGTTCAATTATTCATTTATTTTTTAATTAAAAAGAAAAATTCTTAATTAATGGCATTTAATAAAACTTTTCAATGTATTTCTCTAAATTTTTATATTAGTAAAATTTGTTACGATTAATAGGTTCTTTACATAATTTAATTAATAGGTTCAATTTACTCTCTTCAATTCATTTATTTTTTATAATAGTGAATTGAAATTAAAATATTAAAAAAATAATAAAAATTAAAATAAACACCATTTTCTTTTTAATACATCAGTAACAAATACACTCAATAACATTATAGAAGCACACAATTGTATGTACCATCATCATGTTATACATTATATACTCTCTCTATATGTTGTGGACCCCACTCATTTGTCTTCTAGTGAAATTGAAAACAACTGCAAATCGACTGCACAAATTTTCGAATGCATCAAAGTAGCCGCCTTATAAGTATGCATATCCAAGGTTTTATCTCTCCATAATGGTATTATTATTCGACCTATATGTCAATAAAAATTAAATTTATGGTTGAATAAAATGTAGATTTCATACAAATAAAATTGATTCTCAATCCAAAATTAAATAAAGTATTCCTAATTCGTGAATACCAAGATAAAAAAAGTAAAGTAATAAAATATAATATTTTCTCCATTTTAAAATAATAGTCGTTTTGATTATTTTGATACATTGAAAATTTAATATATTTAGACATAAATTGTATCTAAATATATTATTATTTTACTATACTAAAAATATTAAAATTATTATTTTAGAATGGAAATAATAGGCGATATGTTTTAAGATGGAAAACTCTAACTTCAACTTTATGATATGACTGTACAGTGTATACTGACAAATCACGGATTGCAAATGGATACGGTGGCTACCTATTCGCGCAGGCTAATTTGACATTCCAATTTTCCACACGACGCCTCCCAAATCATTCAAATAATTTAAGGTAGAGAAACATTTGAATTAAAACATCTCCAATAGAAGGGGATTCATTTTAATCTTTTTATTGACTTAATACCATATTATATTCACATTACATCATACATTCTAATAATAGACTCAAATTTAATTTTATTTTTATCTCACATAATTTTTTTAATTAAAATATATATTAAAGTAAAGATATTTCATTTTAGACATACAAATTGATTATTAGATGAAATAATATATTACATAATCAATTTGTGAATAATAAATAACTAGTGCATAGTATTTATAGAATAAACTATGAATAAAATAACAATATTATTATTTATCATAATATTCAAATTTATAATAGTTAAATTTTGAAACGGTTGAAAATTTAAACTATAAAATATTTATATAAATTTGATCAATTATTATTATTAAAATTATATTGTATAATATAAAATAATATTATTTTAGTCATTTTTACACTCAATGGACCGTCCCATTAGAAAGAGATCGATCCCTAAATTTATTTTTATTTAATTTTCTTCCAATGAGAGAGATGGTCCCAACTTTTATTTCAAGGTGGGAAGGGATGTTGATTTGAGTCCGTTGGAGTTGTTCTTAGATTTTATTTTATTTTTTTGGTGTGAAGGAAAGAAGAGTTGCTCTTAGATGAATAAGATGATAACAACTATATATTAAAATTAAATATCTCATTGAAATATATGCATTAATGTTCTTAAATGTCATTGCAAGGTGTATTGTTGAGGATTATTATCTACATCCAAATTTAAATTACATATATTATTTTTGAGTGAAGTACCAAATTAACTCCCAAAAGATTTTGTCGTTGACAAAATCACCCCAAAAACATTTTAACGACAAAATAGTCTCCCAATGATGTTTAACGTTTGACAAAAGACACCCACCGTGAACTTTCTTCAACGGACATTAACTACAGTGATGAGATGGAACACACAGTGTCACTGTGTATATTTCTATACAATCAAAATCCATAATTAGTGTCTCTTTCCCCAAATTTATGAATTGAAACCCTAATTAGTGTCTTTTTTAGGGAGAATGAGGGAGAGAGTAGAAGATGATTTAGGGTTTCAATTCATAAATTTGGGGAAAGAGACACTAATTAGGGATTTTGATTATATAGAAATATCCAAGGTGGCACTGTGTATTCCACCTCATCACTGTAGTTAACGTCCGTTGAAGAAAGTTCACGGTGGGTGTCTTTTGTCAAACGTTAAACATCATTGGGGGGCTATTTTGTCGTTAAAATATTTTTAGGATGATTTTGTCAGCGACAAAATCTTTCGGGGATTAATTTGGTACTTCACTCATTATTTTTTGTTTGGATTATAAGTAGAGGATATTAAAAGAAAAACTTTTTAATTTTATTCAATTTTTATTTGTTTTTCCCTTACTATTTTTCTACTATATTTTTATCTTATACACCTAAATACTTATTAAATGTACCCGACATCAGCAACAATAATTATTACACCAAACAATATCTCCCATATTTTATGTTCCTTTATCCACTAGTTCACTTGTGTAGATTTCTTTCTGTGCTAATAATACTACTAATAATAGCATGATTATTTCTAAAGAGCGTGTTATTTACTTTTTTTTTCAATGAATGAACTGTATCATACCGAAGATGCGCCCAAAAAACTTATATATATTTGGTTGAAGAAGAGTTTAATTAGGATGATAAAATATTTTACACTTTCAGTCAATCATATTCATTGATTTATGTGACTTTTTAGTTAATGTGTAATTGAGTTAAAAATTTTGCTAATATATCAATACATGTTTAAATATTTGTATAAAATTATTTTATACTAGAGTGGATTGAAATTAAACTTGTTAAAGAAAGATGCACCTTTACTCAATTATATTTTTCTGGTTGCTTGAATTTGTATGTTTGGGTTAGGTTTGTTTTTTTATGACTCTGAGAGTTAGGAAATCAGTAAATTGACCATGTCAATTCTTTGGTTGGAGAGTCACTGTATATATTGGAATACTAAGTGGATAAAATTATCAATTTTTTGTTCACTTTAAGTTTAGAGTTACTGTGTATTAGAAGGGAGTCAATGTATGCTAAAAATGAAACATAAATATGAGAATGTGTGTTCGGAATCAATTTTAAAGTCACTGTAACTCTGACTCATGTGACATTGATACTATGACTCTTTTGACTCTGACTTCAGAGTCGTTGGAAACAAACATCTTTGAATCAAAATTTTTCGACTTGTTCCTTTGGAGTAAAAAGAGTTCTATCTGTTCCTGAATAGCCTCCTTTAAAAGGGCTAGTCATCATCATAATTCCCTTTCTAGCTAATAGGTCTAAAGAAGAAAAACAACTTGTCAAATTATTGGACCACCCAAGATATGATTCCGTGCAGGGACAATAAGGGGTTTCAAGAAAATGGTCCTGATTTTGGAAACAAGTAGCCAAGTAGGACTTCATTTCCGGCTACTCAACAAATTTACAATTGCGGAAACCCTAATTTCAGCACCAAATCTTTGTATACAGCCGACCTATTTGATTTTTATTTTTATTTGTATTTTTTATATTTTTTGTTTTTACAATTTTACGAAATAATACTGAAAAAAACTTGATTTTATTATTTTTATTATTTTCTTCACAAATATGAACAATAACTCTTTGATATATTTAATTAATCAAATTTATTTTGACCAAATAAAATAATATAACTAATTTTATATAAATAGCAAGATAGAATTTGTTATATATTTTTATCTGTGTAATGTATGTATAAAAGCATAATATACATTATTGTTTAATCATACATAAGAAAATTCCTTTGAGATTGCTTTGATAATTTTATTCATTTACTTGCGTTTTAATTATCATGTTCGTCTTACTTAGATGCAATTATGAATTTGTGCACCGCTTATTACTGATCAAAGAGGTAGGAGAATTAATATGAATATTAATAAGAAATTCCAATTCTAAGGAAGTCCTCAATTTCATCTAGCTACCCTTGTATGAAAATTAATGAGTTCACATTGCACATCCATTCACACTCATTCATTTCATTTCATTGTGCATTTCAATAATAAAAAAAAGTTTTATTGAGAAAAATAAAATAGTTCACATTACGGAATAAATTCACATCAACCCCATCTTTATTTCATTATATGACATTATTATTATAATATTATTAGTGTACCCCTAAACTATTAATCCATCCATTCTAAAATATTCTTTTTTTTAATTGTCCAGTTTTAAATGCGCACTAAAATTTAGGTAATTATTGAAATATTATTAAAGTTAACAAAATATATATCTATTTTACTAAATTATCCTTTATTTGGTAAAAGTGTAAAAGAGATAATGAATGTTAAATAAGAGTAAGAGTGAAAAAAATAATAACTATTGTTTTAAAATCTGAAACTGACAATTAAAAAAAAAAGCACGTATCTCTAAATTGGACAATTAAAAAAAAAATGGAGGGAGTAATAGTAATTTTGACTTTTTAGTTTATTCGAAAACTAATGCATCTAGATAATTATATCTAGGTACATTAGTTTTCCAATTAATCAGAAAAGTCAAAATAACTACTACTACCTCCATTCCAAAATAATAGTCGTTTTGACTTTTTTGGTTCATTGGAAAACTGATGTACCTAGATATTTTAGAATATAGAGGTAGTATTATAGTAGAACATTTAGCCTGGTATCATCAAGCCTTAAATAAGCGAAGTATATATGAAAAATATAATATTTGAACTCTAAAAGTCTTAATTTTTGTGCTGTTGATTTTATATTTACTTTTGGAAGAGAATTAAAGTTGTATTTGAATATGAATTCATACTTCATTAGACAATAAATACAAGATCGTTTGCATGAAAATATGAGAGTCGTTGTTCGTTCAAATAATTAGATGTATTATTCAATCAATAAAATTATTATAACATTGATTATTTCATATACTATATGTATACATTTAAATATTTAATATATCAGTGGGATCTTCACTTATAAAGATGATGTTATTAAAAAAGGGAAATTTGTCAATGGAAATCCAAATGTGGTGGGGATATGAAAGAGAGGGGCTCAAGTTCACTCACTCGAGACTCTGATCACTGATTGGCTTGACGGAAAAGGATGCTAAAAGAATCACTTTAACTGTCGTGATTTGATATTTTTGTTCTTCTTTTCTTGGAATAATTAATATAGAGTTAAACATTAAATTAGTCCTCCACTTTGCATGCGTGAATCAAATTAGTCATTCACTTTAATTTTTGTTGAAAATAGTCCTCCACTTTACAATATGTAAATCAAGTTAGTCCTCCATTTATCTTTTATGTTATAACTCTGTTAATTTATGTTGAAATTGACTGTTTATTGCTAACTTTGCAAGTACCATATAATCCTAGAAATTCATAACTCTTATAAGTCCTCTAATTTACTTGTTTTGAATCAAAATAGTTCTCTTTAAATAAGAGTGGATGATTATTTTGATTCAAAACAAGTAAAATGGAGGACTAATATGAGTTATATGTATTTATAGGGTTATATGTCACTTGTCAAGTTGATATTAAACCGTCCACATTAGCAGAAGTTAACGGAGTTATAAAAAAGAATGTCAGGAGGACTAACTTGATTCACATATTGCAAAGTGGAGGACCATTTTGAGCAAAAATTAAAGTGAAGGACTAATTTAATTCACGCATGTAAAATGAAGGACTAATTTGATGTTTAACTCAATTAATATATATTGATTCTTCTCTTATCATATTATACTACTAAATAAACCCCTTTTTTATGACACAAAATATAGTAGTACTATTATCATCATTATTATTAAAAACTAGTGCATTAATACAATTTATATTTTATTAGAAATTATTTGTGTACATAAAAGTAGCTAGTCAACGTATAACAATCAATAAACGATGATTACTTTTTTTTATTAACTTGATTCTCAAATATAAGTATTAACTACTTAAAAAATCTAGGTAGGAATGAAGATAACTTAATGTTTACCTAATCATTATTCAAATTTATATACATATTTAAAATTAACACTTATATTTAAACATGGAGGTACTAATTACTATATTAATTATTTATATAAATTTATCTTATAAAACCCCCAATGACTTGTTATAGAAAGATGAGCAATTGAAACTTTAAACTCCTATCTAATAATGACTATTAAAATCCATGTACCGGCCTCAAAAAACCTTTTCTAAATGAAACTATTTCTTTAATAAAAGTAAATATATGAATTCACTGGTTCAAGTGGCCAGTAAGTAGCATTTATTGGTCTCTTAAGAATAAAATGATGATTTTAAATTTAAATCTTAGGGAGACAGGTAGCATGAAAAAGACTACATACAACTCGCATGAAAATGACTATATAGCCTATATATACTCATATAGTTGAATGAAGATAATTTTATTTATCACTTCAGATGAACCAAACCTATAAAGATATTTTATTTCAAAAATAGATTAAAAAACTACAAAATATTTATTGGCAAGTACTTTAGCATGAAATTTTTTTTGTACCAAATAGCAATTATTTCTCATTAAAAAGAAAGTGCATAGCATAACCATAAAATAACAAAAAGACAAATTAAATTTTTATACATCAACAATAACTTTTGCTAGTTAAAAAATCATAATATGATTGAAGAGTTAAGTAAAATACATTTATAACGTGACTATATTAAATTAGAGAGAAATGATTTTTCACACCACCAAATTGACCACTATAAATCTAGTAATAATTTGACTTTTTAAAATTATTAATTAGACTTTTAATATTATATATTAATTAAATATTTTAAAAGTTGTATTAGTAATTTTAAAAAGTTAAATTATTATATATAATGACTGATATTGTAATATACACATGATATTTTTCTAAATTAAATTGGTAAAATAAGCCCTAATTGAGAGCCCAATCAATTAATCTATCGCTTTGACATGCACTTAGCAAGAGAGATCACGTTAACATGCATATCCTAAGGCAGCGTTTGGTAGGCCCTGTAAATTGCCTGAAAGCACAATTCACAATCCCTAAACCCAACACAGACCTCAAATTACGCATCTCCTTAAAAAGCAGATTCTTCTCTTATTTTTTCAGAGTCCCCTCTTTACGCTTTATGCCATATTCCATTTCCACAATAATACACCATAAAGCCAACGAGTGCCAAACAGAGTGTTAGCTGAGCCTGAGAATTTCCATTCACACCGTTTTTTGGGAGAGAGGGGTTCAGGTTCAGCTATGGCTTCAGAGAGTGTTGTTGAGTCTTCGGATTTGCCAGTTAAGAGGCAACGAGATGAAGAGGAAAATGGGGTCTCTGTTTCCACTGTATCATCAATGGAAATGGATTCTAATGGCAATGGTAATGGAATATCATCTGTCATTCCTGGCTGGTTCTCTGAAATTAGCCCAATGTGGCCTGGTTAGTCTCTTTTTTCTCACTACCCTTTTGCATTTTGCTTCCGAAAGTTGAGCCTTTTCGCTGTGTTTTTGTTGTTGGGGAAGGTAAAGGTTTGAACTTGGTGTTGTGTGTGTGGTTATGGAATATGGAACCCTTAGCTCTGTGTTACTTTCTGGGTTCTTGCACTTTTGTCTTGTGGGGTTTGTCTCCTTGTGAATAGAATTTCAATTTGAATTTAATTTCTTCTCTTGTTCTTATGTCAAATTTCATTCCCTTTCATTTTAGCTATTCTTAAATTTTTGTCTGAAGTGTGTACTAAAGTCCTACAATGGCCATGTTCTATAGGAAAATGATAATATAGACTCGACTTTATGGTGAATCCTACACGTGTTAACATATCAACCAAGAGTTTCATAATATTATTATAGTTATAACTCTTAATTATGTCTTGAATGGTTGATATGCTGATACGTGTAGAGTTCACCGTGATCCCGAGTTTATATTATCGTTAGTCTTTACTCTGTTCTATAAGATTAGTTTGCCTGTGAATATGTTTTGTCTCGAAATTAGTGATGGTTAGGTACTACCTATGATTTTTCGTGTGTGTGTGTGTGTGATGTGTACCTGCACGTGGGTACTTTACACAATTATGTAGCAACTAGCAAGCTTTGTACAGTGGATCTAATGGAGTAATTCGCTTTGTTATGGTTGCTATTATAGCTGACAATTTCAATCTTTTTCTTTTATTCCTTAGCCCTTGTTATGAATATAAAGATATGCACAATAACAATTGACAAGTACTACTACTACTACATAAATTTAAGGAGGAAAGACAGAGAGAGAGATAATGTTATGGATTTCTTATATTTTGTCACTCATAGGGCTATTGCTTTGGTGTAATTGTGTAGTTATCTATTTTTTTGGATGAAGATGCATCATCATTAGCAAATTCAGATCTTCAATTTTATGGTATTAGTTTTTACAAAACTACATGTATGGCTAAAACCTGTAGAAATATTTGCACAAGCCACAAATAATCTGTTTTTTTTCTTCCTGCTTTTTTTAATATAAAACTGTGTTTGTCTTTTGTAGTAATAGTCATAAAATAAAAGCTGGCTGTAATTTTGCAGGAGAAGCACACTCCTTGAAGATAGAAAAAGTCTTGTTTCAAGGAAAATCTGAATACCAGAATATCATGGTGTTCCAGGTACATGAGGCTCTAGTCAAATTGAAAGTTACTATTAGATTTTGTCATTTTTTTCATGTTCATTATTATATTTCCAATGCGTTGCTGTAATGTCATTTGCAGTCATCAACATATGGAAAAGTTCTTGTTTTGGATGGAGCCATTCAGCTCACAGAAAGGGACGAATGCGCGTACCAGGAAATGATCACTCATCTTCCTCTTTGCTCCATTCCAAATCCTAAAAAGGTCTCTTAATACTTCTATTCCTCCATGAAACTTTTTGGTATGTATATCTATGTTGCATGTCTAGCTCTATGTGCCTTTTCTCACTGTTAATTGTCCATTTTAGGTTTTAGTTATTGGTGGTGGAGATGGAGGGGTCCTGCGAGAAGTATCGCGCCATTCTTCGGTTGAAAAGATAGACATTTGTGAAATTGACAAGATGGTTGTTGATGTAAGATGCATAAGTTTTATTCTGTTATTTCCTTTCTCATTGTAATAAAAGTTGTATTCTCCATATGCTAAAAGACTTGTTATAGGCTTATAGCAGTATATCATACAATCAATACCAAAACTTAGTTATTCATCTTTTGCAGGTCTCAAAACAATTTTTCCCTGATGTAGCAGTAGGGTATGATGATCCTCGTGTGGCACTTCATATTGGTGATGGTATAACAACACCTATTCTTCTACTTTGTTCCTTTAATATTTTACCCTTGATCAATGAGTTATCTCATGCTGGCTTTATCTATTGATGGTATAGGAGTTGCATTTTTGAAGAAAGCTCCACAAGGAACTTATGATGCAGTTATAGTGGATTCATCTGACCCTATTGGTATGCTATATATGCAAACACATTACAGTTTTTTTGGTCTCCAACATAAACTGTTTTTGTTTAATGTAATGTTACTTTCAATGTCCTTAAGGCCCTGCTCAAGAGCTTTTTGAGAAGCCCTTTTTTGAGTCGGTCGCAAAGGCTCTTCGACCAGGAGGAGTTATATGTACTCAGGCAGAAAGTATATGGCTTCATATGGATATAATTGAGAACATTGTGACCAATTGTCGCCAGACTTTTAAAGGCTCTGTCAACTATGCTTGGACTACAGTTCCTACATATCCAAGGTATGTTTTCTCAGTTTTTTAATTTTTTCTTCCAAATTTCCTATTCAAAGTATGCTAGAGATATATCTATGCATTGATAATATGCTATTATTAGGTGTATTAATGTTTATGTTTGCTTTTAATTTGTTCACTTTCAGTGGAATGATTGGTTTTATGCTATGCTCAACTGAGGGGCCTGCTGTTGATTTCAAGCATCCAGTGAATCCCATAGATGAGAAAGAGATTCAAAAATCAGAAAGACCATTGAAATTTTACAACTCTGAGGTTTGTGATCCTGCATTTTCTTCTCCCTCTTTTTGGCTGTTATTGTCAATTCTCATAATCAATCTTATGTGTATGTATCTCTCTGCCTTTACCAGATTCATACAGCAGCTTTCTGTTTGCCATCTTTTGCTATGAGGAAGATTGGTGCTAAAGCAAATTGAGAAGGATTTGCTAAAAGAGCTTGAAGAAGCTTGCATGGTTGTTGTAGAAGTTTGGTATTCATCCTTATTGGAATGGTCCACATGAACCACATAATAAATCAAGAGCATAGATTTGATATTGAGAAGTTTTTTACTTTTTTAATTTCAAGAATGAAATATAGGTGATATTGATAATGATATAGTTGACGGGTTCAACTGTCAGTAACTTTTATCATAAACATTATTGACAATGTGCAACTCTGATTGGCTATTAGGTTTTGTTTTTCCCATTCTTCCTTTTTGGCACAGTGCAAATTGTTGATTTTTGTCTGTTGGAATGTAATGGATTTACATGTTTTCAGACCAATCATTGAATTAACAAACATAATTAAATGAAATTAATAGATCAATATAAATAATATTAATAAACTATATTTAGTCCTTTAAATATTGATCATTTCAGTTTTTATCTCTCTCAATTTTCTTAGTTTATGATTCTTCCTTTTCACATTTTTTTCAGAAATATTTTTTGTATACTCATCTCATTGTACTCCATGTATTATACTTGAATTTTAATGCGATCCTCACTCTAGTATTAAACATTTTTTTATCTACCATTAATATTGATAAATATCTTATAAACATCTAATTTTAGACGTATATAGCATTACTCTACATTATTTTAGGTAGTTTGTCTTCTAAGTCTGATCCCCATAGGCAATTTAGATTAGAATTGAGTTTTTCTTTTCTTTTTTGGTTCAATTGAGTTATTTGAAAGTACCTAATGAGTATTAATATACTTTAGGCCTTAGCCCTTAAGGCTTGTGTATATTAGAAAACTCATTGATTAACGACTATGTCAACACCCCAATACCTAGATTACTAGATACACAAAAAAAAATAAAAAAAATAGAGATTACTATATACACACAAAAAAAGAGACAAAACTAGTGATAAATGATAATGTCAACACCCCAATACCTAGATTACTATATACACCAAAAATAAGAAAAAAAGATTACCATATACACACAAAAAAAAAGGACAAACTAGTGTAAAATTCCTTAGGCTCATTTTATGAAATTAGTATTTAATATATACCATTCTAAAAAAAATATGCACTTATCATTCTTTAACTTTAGAATTAATAATTATAATGAACAAAAAGAAGTTGATCCAAATGTTTTCATCCATAAAATCCTCATTCATTCGACGGTTATTTCTTATTAGGCTAACAACAAAAATAAAAAGTTGAAAAAGTGACTAGAGAATACAATTTATTTTTCATTATTTATACGAAAATTTAAACCAAACTCTCGTCGATATGCAATAATTAAGACAAATTAAAAAAAAAACACTTAGCAATTATTTCAAATATTAAATTAAAAATGGTCCAAATAAGGGTTTTAATCCTATGACAACAATGAATTTGGTTCTGCTCCCCTTTTAAAAAAATTGTTCGGTTTTAACTCAACATTTATTAAAACAATTTGATTTTAATACCTATATCCAAACTATCCATGTTAAATGCTAAACTAGTAAAAGTTCAAGTCAATTTTAATCATACATGAACCAACAATCATACATGATAGAGATCAAAACCAAATAGTTTCAGAAATATTTGCGCCGACCACAAAGCACAGAAAACTGTACTCAAAAGCAAGCACGAGTTCATCAATGGAGTAGGATTGAGACAATTCAGAGAGAAGAAAGTGGACATGGAGGAAATTTGTGGCGAGGGCGCGGGGACGCTTGCCGAGGTGGAGAAGTACACAAAGTAGTCCCACTCAACCAAGTAGCTGATCATTGCAGACCATAGATCGAAACAAGAAGAGACATTCTAACTGAGATGATGCAGATAATTTAGAAGCAGCTACCATCAAATTTAACTACACATAACGGTGAGAAGCAGACACTAGATGCAGCTAGTCTAAACAGGAACTGATTTGAGTCAAATTCATGAAGACGCAGCAAGCCAATGACAACAACATTCTATCATCCACACACACCTTTAGATTTCTCCAATTCAAAGGCTTAGGATGCAACCACAGCATTCCTTACTAAAAGGTAATATGCAACCGACTCGCTGTCATTGCAGGTTTAGTCGACTTATATGCAGAAGCAACAACACGAGACGATTGTGGAGCAGAGAAGCAGACAAGAAGATGGGAAGTGGCAAAATGATGCTGTTTTGGCCGAAAATCAACCTCAAAAGTCAAAACAAAGAAAACATAAACTGTTCAGGAGCCTTTAATGAAAATATTAAAACTAGAATGATGGTAAAGACAATAAACAAACAAGCAAATAGTAATATAACTTGCAATATAGAGTAAAGAAGACCGAATCAACCTTCCAGTTTCAGTACGCTGACGAGAGACAGCCGACGCAAAATAGTGTCTAAAGCATTCTTTTGGCGGCTATAACACTTTGCAACTGCCATCAAAATCCAAGATTCTAACAATACCGCATTGTCATCACATCAACACAACTAACATGTTGGTTTTATGCTCAACCAATCCTAGAGGGTCTACACTATAGCAGAGGGGGCTCCTCATTCAGCATTTGCTCCATTCACATTCTGGCCTTAATCTCTGAAAAAACGAAATCAAAAGAATTTGAATTAACATAGGGGAATCACTATATCATGTCTACTTGCATCATTGACAAGAACCAAGTTGAACATCACCAAGCATACCCATTGGCATAAGGGGAATCACGGCGAGACTGACGGTATGGAGGAGACCTACTGTAGCTGCGACCACGATGAGGAGGTGATATGCTGCGTCGAGATCTTCTCCCACGAGGGCTATAACTCCTGATCAAACGAAGCAGAACCAATGGATTAAGATTAGGCTTCAGCTTGTATGAATCTTATAAGCACAATAGAGCGTCAGAAACGGCTTCAGAAACCAAAAAAAAAACAAGATATGCTGTGTGCCATATGATGCTTCAATCAGAAAACTATTTTACGCAAATTACAATCAGGAAGTTTGTTATTCATGCTCTGTAATCAATGTATCAAACATATACACAACAAAGTGTGAACCAAAGGCCTTAGACACTTGGAAAAATTATTGGAAATGCATAATTCTTATTCATAGGTAGCATGACATATGACAAACACACATAAGGTCATACCCATAAATTGGACTTCTACGACGTCGATATGGACTAGGACTTCGCCTCCTTCCACTTCCTACCCCTCGTGAACCAACACGTAAGCGACACTCACGAGCAAAATGCCCAGGTTCCCCACATTCATAGCATTTCAGGTCATCACCTCCACGCCCACTACGCCCCCCACTACCCTTGGAATTATGAGAAAGCTCTACACGCCACCCATTTTTTCCTGTATGAAATCCAAATATTAACGATAATACAAATCTTAATGAAGGAAAAAAGACCCCAAGGACAGTAAACAGCACAATCTCAACCATAAATGAGAAAATCACAGTTTTGTCTGACAAATTGAATTCATATGATCACATACTGACCATCCAAGGCATGAATTGCATCTAGTGCATCCCTCCTATCATCAAACTCAATAAAAGCATATCCTGGTGGTCTACGAGCCACCCAGACACTGCATTGAATTGAACATAATTATCAGATTCAAGCATCAGAGGCATACAAATAATAAGACTGGTAAACATCCATCAAAGATGACTTGAACAGACAAAACGCAACAAATTCTAAACACTAAGGACTGAACTGTACGTTTTTTATATATATTTTCAATAAAATAAGGACCACTAAATCTCATTGATGGAACCCTAATTTTTTTAGGTAAATTCTTCAAAAATGGACTTAGTGGTTAAAAAAATTATGAATATTACTGGTAAAAAAATTCCACTACATGATCAATATCCACTTAATGTAATTCAGGGGATGGTAAGTCATTAATCACTCTTCTAATCCAACACGAGCTTGAATTTGAATTGCTCCTAAACTGGAAGTGTTATTGCCGATGTAAGTGATATCCCTAGAGAAAATAAATAATCAAAACAATTTTGAAGAGATTTACCTCCTGAGAACTCCGTACAAACGAAATTCATCTTCGAGATCCCTCTCACTGACACGAGGATCCAAGTTCCCAATATAAACCCGAGCCATTCTCCAAAAGCAAGAATCACCCTATACAAACAAAAGCCCTAGAAACATACCCAAGTCACCAATCACCTCAGAAGGGAAAAATTAAATATATATGCAACCAAATAAGTGCAGTTATGCAACTAATTCGTGTATCGAGCACTAAAGTGAACGAAAAAGATTAAAAAAACGAAATTTTTCGCGAAAAGGCTGGCGTAAAGGAATATTCAGGAATAGAAACCTTGCGTAGCTGAAAAACAGAGTCTGAGTGGTGAATTGGAGTGTCGATCCTTACAGAGATGAGAGGTGAGACGAAGAGTCAGCTGAAATCTAAACTCAGCTGGAGCTGAAAGGAATCTAGAGGATTCTTCTGTTTGGTCGATAAGCGAAATTCGTAGAGCTCTTAAACCCTAGAAAAGCTAATTTTTTATTCGTTTGTTCTTGCGCTTCAACGCTTGCGTTTTGGGCTAATGAGAGAACAGCAAATAACCAAACACAAATTGGGCTCAATTGGGCCAAAATGATAGAACAAAATATGAAAGAGATCCGGCCCAAGTATGAGCCTAATTTCATCAGGTGAAACTTTTTCTCAATACTTTGACCAAAACAAAATTTTCTCAAATACAATTTTCATATAGTGAAGGACCAATTAAATTTTTCATTTTTTTCTTGGATAAATTATACACATTCTCTTTATTATAAAATTTATTTGAAAGACTTTTCATTTTTTTAAAAATTACATTGACTTTCTCATAAATTTTTCATAAAAGTTATACTGAGCTTTTCTGAATAATATATTTGAGAGAAATTAGTATTATATGGAATAGTAGAAAAAAATTAAAAAAATAGAAATTTTATCCAATTTTTTATGGGTGAGTGTGACTTAATTATTATTTATACTTTTGAAAAAGAGTTTAATTATAATGCACTGACAATATAAAAATTATACATTGTCATCTAATCACATCCGTTGATTTATGTGACATTTTAGTTAGTGAGTGGTTGAGTTAAAAACTTTTACTGATATGTCAATACATAATTAAATATCAATGTAAAATTACTTTACATTAAGAATAGATTGAAATTAAACTCTTCAAAAAATTTACTTGTTTTGTCTAAAATAAAGTTGGAAATATGAAAGATGGAATTGTTGCGGGGACAACTCTTTGGCAGTGTCGTGCAAATATGTCCTGCTGTATTTTCTTTTGTACGGGTCCATGTCCCACTCCTTTTGTAACTACTATGAATATTATTAAAGTAATATTATATATATATATATATCATAAAATTAGTTATTATTATTTATAGTAATAATTTAATTTTTTAAATTATTAATTTAACTTTTAAAATATTATATTATTATATAATATTAAAAATTAAATTAATATTTTAAAAAAATTAAATTATTATATATAATAATCTATGATAACTAAATTCATGAATAAAAATAACAGTTCTCTTATTAGTATTATTTCCTTCTCTACTGTTTACTTCCTTTTTTTTGTTTTTTAGTGATTTTTATTTATTTAAAAATATGAGATAATATTAATTACATTTTTTATAGCCGATAAAGATATATAGTATATTAAATATTATGAATTTTTAAACTTATTTAATCATTTATTTAATAAGTACAAAAAATGGAAATAATAAATAAGAGAGGGAATACTATTATTATGAAAATGACCCATTAGAGATTCGAATATGGAGAATTGGACATTGGCCAATGGGGCGACTCTGTCGAGGTTCATGTCATGCCTACATCTCACGGTCATGACATCCCCTACAACACATTATCACAGAAAAAGACAAAAAAACAGCAATTTATTAATGATATAATAATTCTCTTAACAAATATTTGAAAATTTAATTTTAGTTACAATAAGTTATTTGAGGATTTAATTATAACTATTATTGTTTGCTTAACAATTATAATTATTTTATGATACGACTTTGAAATAAAAAACTCTCTGATTCGCCAAATAAAAATAATATTTTTGCTTCACACAATTAGATAACACATCAATATTACAAGATTAAACAATAATATTTACAATACAATGCTTATTTAATCAAGCAATCATATTTATTTATAAAGTAATTAAAATAGATAATAAAAAATCAGTCTATACAGCCAATGAGTCTATTTTGACTTTGTTTTTTGCCCAAATAATCATTGAGAATGAAATGAGCTGAGTAATTATGGCTCAAAATCTCATTTATTGGCTGGTTGGACTGGTTTTGTATTGTTCATTTAGCATCATCCCTAATTGAATAACTGAATAAATAAGTCTCGTATTAAAAATCAAATATAAAAATGTACAGCAACATCAAAATTAGTAGAGTCAAAATAATTAATGTGCATCCAAAAATGAAATCATCCTTTTCCATTTATACAAGATTTGGAAATTGTCTTTGGATAAATTGGCTCTTCCAAAATGTTTGAACCGTAACATAACATGTAACAACAGGTTAGCTAGCTCTCTAGTGAGATAGTGTACTACTTCATACTCTCATATGGTCCAAGTTTTCCCTGAGAAGGGGAAGAAAAAAGGATGAACTTTTACCTGAAAAACCATCAAAATCTGCTGATAAAGTTTCATACTTTCAAGAGCTGATCCCAATTTGGCAACTGGGTCTTTGATTTCTTTGTGTTTGGTGGTGGTTTTTGTTGTTGTTGGGAAGGAGAAGAATAATATGAGGGGAGTAGATAGGATTGAAGAGAGTACTAGTGTGAGGTTGTTGGGTAGGAGCAGCAGCAGTGGTGGGAGCAGTGAGTCAAGGTGGGTTGATGGAAGTGAACTTGACTGGGATGAAGCTCCTCCATGGTCAAAGCTTGGCGGCGACAGAGATGGCAGAGAAGGGTTTGGAACGCTCAGGAGAAGGCTCATCAAGAAGCCCAAGAGGGTTGATTCCTTTGATGTTGAAGCCATGGAGATTGCTGGAACTCATGGTCATCACACCAAGGTAAAAATTTCTTACTTGTTTTGAGTAATACTTTCTATGTTCTAGATCTAATTAAACTTTGTTAAGTTTGTACAATATTCTTGATATGAGTTAGAGGAATGATTTTTGTGCTACATTTTTTCTCAGCCTCGTGTCGACATAGAGTGTAGGTCTTACTTGAATAAAGTTCACACTTTATCTAACGGTGGATAAAGTTTTCGTTGGCACAAATACTTAACATAACTCTACGTGTTAATATGGTTTTGTGATTTCTCTGATTGATGTTGTCGGCTCCCCCTAGTTGAATAAGGCTTAGTTGTTGTTATTGTTGTATCTGTAATATGTGTTATATGTTATGTATTCGCTGGATTAGTATAGTGCCCTGAGTACATAAGAGTTTGATAGTGCATGCATAACAAGTTGTGATGACTATGATAATTTTGCTGTCATGGAGTATTTGAATGCACTGATTTGCTCATGCTCACTTCGCTGCGTTTAATAGACACTTCAACACTATTAAGTATTAACTTCTGTATCATCATTTAAATCTGCAAATATAGAACAACCTCACTGTTTTTAATCTATTGTGCTTATATGGGTCAGGATGTTTCGCTTTGGCCCACTCTAGCATTAGCTTTTAAGACCCTTGGTGTGGTATATGGCGATATGGGGACAAGTCCTCTATATGTTTTCGCTGATGTCTTCAGCAAGGTTCCAATTGAATCAGATGTTGATATCTTGGGGGCGTTATCATTGATAATGTACACAATAGCACTTATTCCATTAGCGAAGTATGTCTTTATAGTGCTCAAAGCAAATGATAATGGAGAAGGTTAGACTTTCACTTTCCCAATCATAAATAACTATTTAATTCAGTTCATTGCAGACATGTCTTAAATCACAATTTCCTTACAATTGTTCAACTGTAGGAGGAACATTTGCACTATACTCATTGATTTGCAGGTATGCAAATGTGAATCTGCTCCCAAATCGTCAACAAGCTGACGAACAAATCTCTAGTTTTAAGCTCAAACTGCCTACTCCAGAGCTAGAAAGGGCCTTGAAAATAAAGGAGGCCTTGGAAAAGACAGCAACTTTGAAAAATCTTTTGTTGGTGTTGGTTCTTCTGGGAACTTCTATGATTATTGGAGATGGCATTCTAACCCCAGCAATATCAGGTACATCTTTTCCATGCAATCCTGTTGTAAGTTTCTTTGGTTTTATATTATCATCAATGATAAAATGGAGTTTGACTGTACAAGAACAATGGCTTATGCAACTATGTAGATTCAAAATGTTCATGTGGAATCCCTAACCTTCCCCCTATATTATTGATGTTTGCTCCTTTAGACATATATCTAATGAGGTGAATCAGTGATGGGCTAATTTCTGGCTCTAAAACTTCCACACAATGATATTTAGTCCCCTATATGAGGAGCAGCTGTAATGATTTCATATCGGGACTGAACTTTGTTGAATTGGTTGAATCGGAACTTTGCATCAACTGTCCCTGTTAGATAACATACCATGATTCTTTCTTAGAAATTTTATTATTTGTTTATCATTTTCTGTTTCTTAGTACGACTGATTTTTGAGAAATTATATTTTTGTGTTGTAACTTAAGTACAACCACTATTTTTCTTTGATGCAGTGATGTCTGCCATAAGTGGTCTGCAGGGTCAAGTAAATGGATTCGGTACAGGTGAGTATACTTTCCTATTCTTTCCAATAAATTTCTCATTTGTTTTCTGGATGGAGAAAAGAAATAGTAGTTTATCTAATAAGCTACCTTGAGAAAACTAACAAATTAGGGTAATGAGTTTGTTATGCGATTCAAACTCACATTCTGTTTTTCCTGTTCTTACTTTCAGGTGCAGTGGTTGGTGTTTCAATCATAGTCCTGATAGCTTTGTTCAGCATACAACGGTTCGGTACCGGTAAAGTGGGATTCCTGTTTTCACCAGTGCTTGTTTTATGGTTCATTTCTCTGGGTTCTATTGGAATCTATAACATGCTGAAATATGATATCACTGTCTTGAGAGCATTCAATCCAGCTTATATCTACTATTTCTTCAAGAATAATGGCAAAGGTGCATGGTCAGCACTTGGTGGTTGTGTTCTGTGTATTACAGGTATAGCTTTTTCTCATTTTTGTGACTTCAATCCATGAGCACTTCTATAGATTGGCGAAATAGTTGGGCATATCTATCTGTTAACATAGATTTGAAGCTTATTTCTTATCTCATAAACATGATCTTTTCTGCTTCACTCATCTCAATAGTGTGTTTGCAATACTGATCATATCTTTAATTTGTACCTTAATTCTTAAGATTGCTATGATGTTTAGGATTATGAACCAGTAGATGAGATCGAAGGTTTATGTGGTTCATTTGGTTCATTCTTGGTAGAACATAATAATTGTATGTGTGTCCTCTCTGCAGGTGCAGAAGCGATGTTTGCAGATCTGGGTCATTTTTCTGTACCAGCAATACAGGTTTATGAGCCCCCAAATTATTTACTTTTGAAGATTAGACGATTAAGTTTGCATTACTATGTGTTCTATAGTTGTTTAAAACTTTAAATATACTTTCTTGACGTTCATGCTCATGTATAATTGCTTATACAGATCGCGTTCACTTTTGTGGTATTTCCTTGTCTCCTCCTTGCTTATATGGGCCAAGCTGCTTACTTGATGAAGAATCCCGCTTCGTATTCAAGGATATTCTACGACTCTGTTCCAGGTAACATTTGCTGAAATAATGACTGCTTGTCTATGCACTGTCCTTAAAAGCCTAATTAAGAGAAATCTGTTAAGTAATTTAAATATCTAATTGTTTTGTTACCTTTTGTGTGTGCTTTGTGGTCAACAGAAAGTCTCTTCTGGCCAGTGTTTGTTATAGCCACACTTGCTGCTATGATTGCCAGTCAAGCAATGATATCCGCTACTTTTTCATGCGTAAAGCAATCTATGGCTTTAGGCTGCTTCCCCAGGCTCAAGATAATTCACACCTCAAGAAGGTTCATGGGTCAAATTTACATCCCTGTAATGAATTGGTTTCTGATGATCATGTGCATAGTTGTGGTTTCCATCTTCCAAAGCACTACCGATATCGCAAATGCATATGGTAAGTGTTCCCTGTCTCTGCCAGTGACTTTTGGGATGCTTAGCTAAACGTACTATATGAAATGGTTAACTATAGCAGGATTTTTCACTCAATTTTTAAGTTCTTGATTTACATTTATGTTTGATGTCCACGATTTCAATTCGATAACACGCCTGGAAGCTATGTGACAACATGGATTTTCAGTGTCATGTTGAGCACAGTTTTGTCTAATCTTATACTAAATCAATCCATATCATTGTTGCAGGCATTGCTGAAGTTGGAGTAATGATGGTTAGCACCACCTTGGTGACACTTGTAATGCTTTTAATTTGGCAGACTAACTTGTTCGTCGCATTGTGTTTCCCATTGGTATTCGGTGCAGTGGAGCTGATTTACATGTCTGCTGTCTTATCAAAACTCTTTGAGGGTGGGTGGCTTCCGCTTGCCTTTGCTACCTTTTTCCTCTCTGTGATGTACACATGGAACTACGGGAGCGTATTGAAGTATCGAAGTGAAGTTAGACAGAAAGTTTCAATGGACTTGATGCTTGATCTTGGCTCCAATCTTGGAACATTAAGAGTGCCGGGAATAGGATTGCTGTATAATGAGCTTGTACAGGGCATTCCCTCCATTTTTGTGCAATTCCTGCTGGGCCTTCCAGCTCTTCATTCTACTATAGTTTTTGTGTGCATTAAATATGTCCCAGTCCCAGTGGTTCCTCAAGAGGAAAGATTTCTTTTCCGAAGAGTTTGCCCGAGAGATTACCACATGTTCCGCTGTGTTGCCAGGTATGGTTACAAAGATGTGAGGAAGGAAGACCACCATGCATTTGAGCAACTCCTTATCGAAAGCCTCGAGAAATTCTTGAGACGGGAAGCTCTAGAAACTGCCTTGGAGGTAGAGGGCAACTTGACCGAAGACACGGATAATGTCTCGGTGAAATCAAGGGACTCTGATCATCCTGCTGGTAATGGGGCTGAGGAGCTTAGGATTCCACTGATACAAGGCCAAAATTCGGAAGAAACGGGAGCTTCTACGTCTAAAGAATCTGCAACAGCATTACCATCTAGTTACATGTCATCGGATGAAGATCCTAGTCTTGAGTATGAGCTTGCAGCACTTAGAGAAGCAATGGAATCAGGGTGCACCTATTTGCTTGGACATGGGGATGTAAGGGCCAAAAAGAACTCCTTTTTTCTCAAGAAATTGGTGATAAATTATTTCTATGCATTTCTTAGAAAGAATTGCAGGGGTGGTACTGCAAATATGAGAGTGCCTCACACCAATATCATGCAAGTTGGGATGACATATATGGTCTGAGTTGACCCTTTCAGTTCTTCCTGATAATTGTGCAATGCAAACTCTCTTGAAAACACATTGTTATTGGTATTCTTTTTCCTTTTTTTTTTCTTTTCTTTTCTGCCAAAGATGCTTTGTGAAATTTTCTTAGTATATGTTGGCTTGTTGTTTCTGTTTAGAACTGTAAGCCTTTGCTGCATATTACCAAGGCGATGGAGGCAACTTAGTTCATGTTTGAAATTGTTTCAGAATCTGTACTTGTGTCTAAATATTTCATTTTTCAAACCATCATGTAAACTGAGAACTCAAAGAAGATTGTGATCAATATTCTTTTCAACCCCTTTTCGCAGTACTGGTCTTTTATGATGTCTGCATCAGTTACAAATATCTCTTGCTCAATTTTGCTGCTACTTCCTCCTTCTTCTTCTTTTTCTTTTTCATTGTTGGATTAATCTATGTTTCTACTGCACTATAACCAAGGAGAAAAAGATGATTGGACTTTTTTTCCTCAAGGGGTATAATATTTTTAAAATGGCGTGGGTTTGATTTTCACACGTATTTGAATTAAGCATGCAATATTTGCTTTTGTGTAACCATCTCTTCCAAATACTTAAGTCAATAGGGTTAAGGCTTGCAAATGATTTATATCTAATATATCTCCTCATTCGAAGTGAACATTTAAATTTAACTTCGTACTGAAAATTAGTGTATTTAGAAATAAAAGACAAGAACTATTGAACTTTAGCTCTTCTGATTTATAAAGACTTATTCATAATTCATAAAAATAGTTCAACATGATGTAATTATAAATGACTTTGAGATGAAGATGTGGGCATGTATAAACCCAAACTCGGATATTAAAAGGCCCAACTCGGACATTGATTGACCTAGAGGAGAAACTAGATTGGAATGATGAATTGGTAAATTGTTGCTCCACATATCTTGGGATCTCAGAAAGCTATAAAAAATGGCTAAACCACCTTTGATTTTAAGATTTTGATAACTGTATCATCCATTTCATTTCAAACTCATCATCATATAAGGAGAGATTTTATGTAAAGTATCTCTAACTTTGAAACTGATTAAAGTTTCGAAGTCCTTTCGTGAAAACACCATAATCGCCTTGGAGAGAATTGGAAATGTCAACTGGTTCAAGTTCCTATATTTTAAGTACGAACAAGACTCATACCACCTCATAGAACCAACCGTCGAAGAACTTCAAGATGAATATATATATATCACTTTAACCAATTTGCAAAAGATGAATGTTATGTGTATAATAAAAATTGTATAATACTTGTACAATAATCATATACACAGTTGGATTGCATTATTTTATAAATTCATATTATAATTCAATAGTAAATAGGATTGTTGTATAAGTATTGTACAATTCTCATTATACATATAGTATTAGAGTTAATGTTGAAGACATGGCATGGCAACACATTCTGCCTTCATAATTAGAATGAAAAGATTGAGCCCCAAATCTTAACAAAACCCCAACATTTGGAATTAAAAATTTTGTTTGAACAAGATATGGAGAGTCTCTGACGATTTGGTTCCTTTGTCCAGTCTTGTCCATGATGACACGCATGTATCTTCCCTACAAAAATGGTCTTGGGTTTGGTGTCCCATATTTCATGATTCATTCAGAGTTGAACAAAGAATAATGTAGAATTGTCGATATTAATGTTTTGATGTAGAGGATAGGGTGGGTAGGGAACAAAAAGATAAGAGAAATAAAGGATAGTTTGTTATTTACTAATCCCTTCGTTTTTTTTTAATTGTCCATTTTAAATTTTGAGACAAAATTTATTATTTTCTCCTTTTTTATCCTTATTTAATACTACTCACTAATCTCTTTTACTCTTTTACCAAGTAAAGTAATAAAGGGTAATTTAGTAAAGTAGGTGTATATTTTGTTAATTTTTATACAACACCAATCATTTCCTAAATACTCGCACGCATTTAAAACTGGACAATTAAAAAAACTGAGGGAGTATCACTTGTATAATTATTTTGGATTGAATTTTAATAGTATTCAATCCTATATAGTCATGATATTAAAAGTATTGAAGTTTTACAATAACTAAATTAAAATCATGCACATGATAATATATCATTGGTGGTATTTTTAGACAATATTATATTTGAAGTTGAGGGAAAATTGTTCCTAACATTAGTATATATTTATAGATCACTCATTAATAGAGAAAATTTGATAAATGAACTCAACTCATAATACTATGTATATTAGCAGAACATCAATCAAATGAACTAATTCCTATTATATTGGTCATTCATTGTTGTAATGATAAAATATTAAAATTAATCTTATTTATTTTTTATATAAAAGTATTATAATAATGAGTGAGTTTAATGTTGAATTTTCTAAAGCAATTATACTTACGCTCATATATGACTTTTGAAATAATTAATATAAGATTCAAATATTTGAATTTAGCATTTTCATCTTAATTATAACACAAGGGTAGAGACTATAAATATACTATACAATAATATTTGTTGTATAACTGAAATACATTCAACTAATATTCAATGTGTGTTATATATCATACATAATGTGTGTCACACGTAACATGTTATACATATAATACACGTTACATATGGTATATAGCACACATTAAATATTAGTTAAATGTATATTGTATAAATATATATGAATATGAATTATTGAACAAGGTCGGTTGAACAGCAACACAAGGAAACAGAGACTGGCTTTCCAAGATTCTGTGTTACAATGAACACTGACCACACAACAAGGCACTACTTAGTAAATACTACTCCTAAATACTAGTACTAATTACTCCCTCCATTTCAAAATATTAGTCTTTTAAGGTTTTTGCACACAGATTAAGAAAGTCAATAAATATTCTTAATTTTATACAATGATATATTAAAATGACTAAACTACCTAAAGCATTAATGAGAAAGAAAGATGATTAGTGGTCTCTTGGAGTAATATTCAAGAAAGAAAGAAAAATGATACTAGGGGTATAATAGGTATGAAAAAATTAAATTGACATTGGAAGTTAAAAACGATAATCATTGTGAAATTTTTTTTTCTCCCTAAAACGACTAATATTTTGGAATGGAGTGAGTAATAAACACAAAAACCTAGGACTTTCTGTGATTTAATTTAGATTTCATCTTGAATCTTAATCATGCTTTTTTTTTTATAATCTTAATCATGCTTTATTTAAGCTTACGTTCAGCACCCGCAATGAGACATTACAAATTGATTAATTAGGTTTATTAGAACGGCCTACCCTTTGAGTAACAAACAAGAATAGAGCTATCTTTATATGGTAATAATAAATAAAGAGAAAATAACGTGTTAAATTCTATAATCCATGCACATTAAATATAACGACGTATTACGAACTTAGGCGACTTGATTATCTCTTTTCACCTTTCTTTGTGTTGTTCAGTCCAATCGCATTCACATTACATATATAGAGATTTTAATATCTATCTTTTCATTATAGTAGTATTACTATATACTTGGATTTATAATAAATCTTATAAATGAAATTATATTAATTATAATTAAAAATTATAGTTATATTAATATTATAAAATTTTTAATTAGTATTGTATAAATACATATAGAGTTTAATATAAATTCAAGTCATATTATTTTTTTTTATCACGGTCATTTCGTGACATTATATATAATGATTGGGTAATGTTTTATATTAGTATCTTTGTTGTACAATAGAAATGCATTTAACTAGTGTTCAATATGTGATATGTGTCATACGTAATGTATATTATACATAATGTTTCTTACGTATACACATTACGTATGATATATAACACATGTTGAATATTAGTTAAATGTATTTCTGTTATATATTGAATGTTTTATTGAGTATTGATATAGTATTTATTTTACGTTTCTTCACAAACCGTACTATCATCAGAAAATTAACATAAGCAATAGTGATACTTGTTATTATGATATTTTTGAGTGTCCATTAACAATTAATACTGAAAGCTCGTGTGCAAATTTAATTAATATGAAAATTCTTAATAGTGATTATTACTGAGAAATTAAAGACAATACTCCGTTTACTATTCATGTGAACAGAGAATGAGTCGAAAAAAAATTAAAATAGTAAAATTGATATATTTTATAAATAGAATATGAGTTTAATTATGATTCATTGGCAACGTAAAAAATTTTACACAATCAGCTAATTATATCAATCGATTTATGTGATTTTTTAGTTATTAGATGATTGAGTTAAGAATTTTCCTAATGTGTTAATTCATAATTGAATGCATATATAAAATTACTTTATATTGACAATAAATTGAAATTAAATTCATAGAATATTTAAATATTTAAAAATATATGACATATAAATAATATTGCTGAAATTAAATCTGGATTATTAGAGCATAAAGGTAAAATCTTCACTTATTTTTTTTGATAAAGTAAAGTCTTCACTTATTTACATGTTTATGATCACTCAAAAAGGCAAAAGACAAAAGTGGTGAAAGAGTGAAAGTCATAAATTGCTTTATTGACAGAATTTATGGTTGTAGAAACAGTTGACTAAGATTAAACTGTTCTGAATATTATTTTTCCTAATTTTTTGAAATTGAATAGTTTGATTACATTAGCAATAGAATTATTTCTAACTTATTTGAGGCATTGTTCCTTATTAGTGAAGCGTACGTGTCCCTATTGATGGTTGTTCAACTGCTGTAGAGTATATAGGATTTCTGCTCAACTGAGATAGATAGATATATAGATATACTAGCTTTTGTTGTTTTTTTCTCTCTTACATTATATTATTAATTAATTAATTAAAATATTCAAAATGATGTTTCGTGTGTACCTTCATTCCTAATTCTTAAAATTAAACACATGCACACAGCCCACACACAACTTGGTGCTCATTGAACCCTTCAATGAGTTTACAGATCTGGAAAGTTGCTTCGTACAAAAAATTAATAATTAATAATATGAGTTTAATTATGATGCACTCATAGAGCTAATCATATCCATTGATTTGTGTGACATTTTAGTTAATGGATGATTGAGTTAAAGACTTTCGTTGATATGTCAATCCATAATTAAATATTTGTATAAAATTATTTTACCCAGACAGTGAATTGAAATTAAACTCTAATAATATTGATATCACTAATAATAATCATAACATTAGTTAAGATACTCTAAGAAAGTGTGGTGTATCACACACTAAATATTTACTTACACTTATAAAATGTGGCCAAATATTAAAAGATGTAGATAAATTTCTTTTATCATATTTTTGAATGCATTTTGCCACACTTGATCAACAGTACCATAGTGTTGCCAAATAATAATAACAGTAAAATGACATTAAAAAAAGAGGGACAGCTTTTTTTCTTTTTTACCCTTCAGAATTTAGAATTATTCTGTCATATTTAAATAATATACATTAATTCCTTTATATGTAATTGTTTTCTCCTATTCACTTCAAACTGAGAAGAGGGAATTTCAGCAACTTGAGGGTCTTCTTTCTAGCCTTTTATTTTTTTCAGTTACAAAACAGCAGAAGAACAAAAAAATGGTTGCTTTAGATTTGTAAGACTACAACATATCATGGATCTGGAAAGAGGGGTTCTTCAAAACTCTAATAAGGTGAATTCGTTTGACCATTCTAACAAATATGTGCAAAGTTTCAATCTTTTTCATGATGGTACTGAGGTTTTTGTTTTTTATTTCTACGATGTTAGTGTTTAACCATAATGTTGTGTTTTTTTCTTTTGGGTAGAATAAAGAATCATGGAGAACGGTTCTGACATTGGCATATCAGAGCCTTGGAGTTGTGTATGGTGAAATAAGCATTTCACCACTTTATGTGTATAGGAACACATTCTCTGAGGACATTGATCACACAGAGACCAATGAAGAGATTTATGGGGTCTTGTGTTTAGTGTTCTGGACATTGACACTTGTCACTCTTGTGAAGTATGTGTTCATTGTGCTCAAAGCTGATGACAATGGTGAAGGTGGAACATTTGCACTATACTCTTTGTTGTGCCGCCATGCTAGGGTTGGATCATTGCCCAATTGCCAGCTGGCAGATGAGGACCTCTCTGAGTACAGAAACCATTGCTTTGGTGTTGTACCAGAGAGAAGCCTTGCCTTTAGGCTTAAGTCTACTTTGGAGAAGCATAAGGTTCTGCAGAGGATTTTGTTGGTTCTGGCTTTGATTGGAACTTGCATGGTTATTGGTGTGGGGGTCCTTAAACCGGCTATTTCAGGTGATTGTGACAGTTTTTTTTGTGGTTTTGAATTTGGAAATTTTAGGGATTTTGTTTGTTGGTCTCATTGTGTTGTTTGAATTGAATTGAATGTAGTTTTCTCAGCTGTGTCTGGCCTTGAGCTTTCGGTGTCCAAGGAGCTTCATAGATGTAAGTTCATCATCAAGAACTTTTTGTGCTTGATCATGGCATGTTGTTGTTCATTTAGGGCTTGGAGTAAGGGTTTATCACTGAATAATTTTCTTTGCCAAATGGTCAAAAAGGAAATTTATTTTATACATGAACTTTTTTTCCCGCAATTTTGTTCTTATTAGATGTGTGCACAATGAAGTCTATTTTTCCAAATTATCAAAAGGAGAGTTATATTTTACATGAGCCTTTTTTGCCTAATTTGTTGTTATTCAATACGTATCGGATACGTGTATGTCGACTATTTTAAAGTATCTAAGCAATCATAGCTAGCAAGGGATTGGGATTTGGGACTACCGTAGGACTACAGTAGACTTGCACACACATAACAAACTTTTATATTGCTTGAAAATTGGTTTATGAGTAAGGTTAAGAGAACAAAAGAAATTAGACAAATAATTGCCTTTTTCCACTATAAACTTATGACTTACCTTGATTTATGTTGTTTACATATTATATATCTTCTTGTGCTTTTATTTGCATTTTTTATATCTCGAATCCTTTATCTAAAACATGTGGAACATGAACCTCTCATAGTGCTAACTTTTAAAACTTGATACTTGGCAGATGTAGCAATTCCAGCTGCATCCATCATATTGATAGGCTTGTTTTCCCTTCAACATTATGGCACACACAGGGTTGGCTTCTTGTTTGCTCCCATAGTTATTACATGGCTTTTCTGCATCGGCGCCATCGGTATATATAATATTTTCTACTGGAATCCTGATATATACAAAGCACTTTCTCCATATTATGTTGTCCAATTCATAAGGAAAACTCAGAGAGGAGGTTGGATGGCCCTAGGTGGAATTTTGCTCTGCATAACAGGTTTGTTTTGTTTGCTAAATCGGTAACTTAGATTTTCTGGAAATTTTCACATGGCTCTGTAATATGTTTATGTGAATATTCACACTTAAGTGCATTCTTTCACTTTCACAGGATCAGAAGCCATGTTTGCTGATCTTGGGCACTTTTCACAATTATCAATCAAGGTATGCTATTACAGGGTAGTTATAGTAGATATATTAGTATATCATGAATTGATTTAAATGGATTCACCAACAATGCCATCTTATTTTGCTTGCAATTCTATTAGTGTCAACTGAGCTATGGTACCTGCCAGTAACCTTTCTATTATTTTCTAGGTAGAGTTCAAAATTTGATACGTTCGGAATGTGTATTTCAACTGATAGATGTTCAAATTTCTGCAGATTGCTTTCACCTCTTTGGTTTATCCATCTTTAATTCTTGCATATATGGGACAAGCTGCTTATTTTTCTAGGCATCACAATATCGAACAGGAGTACCAGTTTGGATTTTATGTATCTGTACCTGGTAAGTAAAGTAACTTTTTTTTTCTGAAGAAAGGGTAGATGAAAGTCATGAAGGAGTTCTCAACTAACTTTCTGTTTTTGACTCTTGTATTTTCCAGAGAAGTTGAGATGGCCTTTTCTGGTGATAGGCATACTCGCCGCAGTCGTGGGAAGCCAATCCATCATCACTGCAACTTTCTCAATTATCAAGCAATGTTCTGCACTAAGTTGCTTCCCAAGGGTTAAAGTGGTTCACACATCATCTAAAATTCATGGCCAAGTCTATATCCCTGAGATAAACTGGATACTGATGTTATTGTGCTTGGCTGTAACTATTGGTTTTGGAGACACAAGGCGTCTTGGCAATGCATCAGGTATGAAACTGATCACAATATTCTAGCCAATATTCTTATAAATCAATACTGAAATAGCATAATAAGAAACCACCTGAATTAAGGGAACGAGTTTTCTGGAAGCTGCAATTAGCAGCTCATATTGAACCTAAATTGACATTTGATTCTAATCTGAGTTTGATCACGACTAGGTTCAATGTTGGAATTAGTTGCACCTATTTTCTTAAGGCAAGAATCTGACATACTGAACTATTTACAACAGGTTTAGCGGTTATCTCGGTGATGCTGGTTACTACCTGTTTGATGTCACTGGTTATTGTACTCTGCTGGCACCAGAATGTCTTCCTTGCACTCGGCTTTGTTCTTTTATTTGGTACCATTGAGGCTCTCTTCTTCTCATCTTGTGTTATGAAGTTCTTTGAAGGAGCATGGGTGCCAATTGTTTTGGCATTTGTTTTCCTTACTTTCATGTACATATGGCACTACGGAACTATCAAGAAGTATGAATATGATGTTCAAAACAAGGTTTCAATCAACTGGCTACTCAGCCTTGGCCCTAGCTTAGGTTTCGTCCGAGTGCACGGGATTGGCATCGTACACACCGAGCTAGTGTCTGGAATTCCTGCAATCTTCTCCCACTTTGTAACCAATGTGCCTGCCTTCCACCAGGTCCTAGTTTTCTTGTGCATCAAGCATGTGCCAGTTCCACATGTTAGACCTGAGGAACGGTTCCTAGTCGGCCGAGTAGGTCCGAAAGATTTCAGAATCTACCGTTGCATAGTGCGGTACGGATACCGCGACGTCCACAAAGACGATGTTGAGTTCGAGAAGGATCTTGTGTGCAGCATAGCCGAGTTCATACGAACAGGAAGCGCCGGAATCAGCTCTTCAAATGATGAGTCCAAAAAGGAAGATCACATGTCAGTTGTTGGAACATGTTCTACTCATCAGATTCTGATGAGCGAGGCAAGCGAGGATGATGTAGACTCAGCTAACACATCAGAGGCTAAGGAGATAAAGCCACCAGTTTTGGTGAAACCAAAGAAAAGGGTAAGGTTTGTTGTGCCAGAGAAGCCGAAGATTGACACCGATGCAATGAAGGAATTGGAGGATCTGATGGAAGCTAGGGAAGCTGGTGTAGCTTACATCATAGGACAGTCATACATGAGAGCAAAACCAGGGTCCAGTTCACTCAAGAAATTCTTCATTGATATTGGTTATGAATTCTTGAGGAGAAATAGCAGGGACCCTTCCTTTGTACATAGTGTACCTCATGCATCATCTCTTGAAGTTGGGATGATGTACCAAGTTTGAAAACTTTGGTTAAGGAAACTATTATAGAGCAATCATGTATATGTTATTATTATTATCTTATATGTGCATAGTCAAATCAAAGAGGCTCTCCAATGTGTTGGTGGCAAGTTAGTGTAGAAATCTTGTCTTTGTTTATTTCATGGCTCTCCTTTTCTTTTTCTCTTTTTACCCTTAATAATTAGTGGAGAATCTGACTCAATAATGATATTTCTGATCCCTAACTCTAGCAATTTTTAGCCCTCCATACATTCCCCACAACTCTACTTGAAATGCATTGCAAACTCCTATATGGACTGTATTTTTGTTGTACACCTAGTAGCACTAGACTGTAGGCTCTCTTAAGCTCATCTCAATCCAATTTTTAGCATGTGAAGTCACTATTAATAGTGATTTTGGGCTCTCCTTGAGCTAATCTTAGCCTGTGATTTTGGGCTCAAATACCCTCTGGCCCATAATAATGGTCACCAAATCATACCCTATGAATTTGGGCCACACTCTGAATTCTCAAAATACAAGCATGAAATTGTTCCTCAGACCAAAGAAACAAACTTTTTGAAGTGGTTCCTCTAAATTGAAGCATGCACATGGAATTTAATACATACTATTATTATTACTAGCACAAAGTTTTCACATCAATATGAAGCTGTGACCAGAAAGAAAAGAAATTAAAACGTCAAATGTTGTAGGCATTTACAACGTGGTGGTGGTGAGGAATTTATTATATGAGACCTACAGAAACTACTGCACGATGTATCAGCATCAACTTAAAAAATATGAAAAATAAGCAATAATGTAGTACAACAGAAATACATACAACTAGTATCTAACGTGTACTATATATCATACATAATGTGTCATATGTAATGTGTTATACATATAGCACACATTACGTATAGTATATAATACACATTGAATACTAGTTTGAAGTATTTATGTTGTACGACAAACATTATTGAAAAATAAGTTTGGTGCCTTGGTTGTGTACTGGTATAGGTACACAGTGTAAAGGGACCAAACTAAACTAAACTTGAGGTTTCATAAATTATTTCTGTTTCTAACGTGTTTGTTGCTATACATATGGGAATACAAGGTGACAGTTATATATTATATACTCATGTAACATATGTTGCTCTCCCTTAGCTTTCATTGATGAGACTTATAAAATAAGATAAAAATATAAAATCAGTGAAAAGATATAGTTTTTTTAATCACATTTTGACTAATATATTTTCATAAGTATAAAAGGTACTCAAATTATCTGTCATGACACATGTTGAACCTTCATAAATTGTGTCAAGTTAAGCTAAAAAAGAAAATAATGACTTGCAGTGGTTGTGAATCTTCAAATGTATGATATAGAAATTTTAACCTCAATTCACCTTTTATATGATTTTTTTAGATTATAACAATAAGAATCAAATACTTATAAAAAGATGTTATTAAAAAAGAAAAAAACTTCTAATAAGATGGCAATGTATTATTAAACTAATACAGTAAATTTTCTGAGAACAATATAACAAATTAAATTTTAGCATTTTAGTAAATAATCATTATTTACATACAATTTTCGTCTCCCAAAAGAAAGTCTCATACATGAGGAACCTTATTAAATGGAAAGAACTGTTCAACACAACAATTAAAATCATAGGCTTTCCATAAAGTGAACCCACTATATATCTCCCTCTTCAATTCATTTATTTAATTATATCTCATTTTGCCAGCTTTTTGTTGTTAATACATACAGGCAAAAATACAATCAGTTTTTTCTAACTTCAAAAGGTTGAGTTTCTACCAAGAGTTTAATTTGAATTTAAAGTTAGTGTATAAAAAAAATACATATATTAATATATTATTTAAAAAATTTAATTCAATCATTCATAAACTAAAAAGTCTCATAAGGTAATAAATGTGATTGATTAACAGTCTATTTTTTTTTTTACAATACCACTGTATCATAATTAAATTTTTATACTAGCTAATTAATATTTGTTAGAAATATCTGCGGGGTCTTTCCCTTGTGTACAATTTTTCCCCTCTTCTGTGACGAGTAATGTGTGGTGTAGTTAAAAATGCTGTACTTGCATGGAAAAAAATGTTAAAATTACATAAAAAAGCTAAACATAATTAAACATGAGCTTAAAATAAAAAGCAAAAACACAACAAAATATTGAATAATAATAACAACATGTCTTATTTCACTCCATCAGAATTTACTATATGGATTAAATAATATAATTGTGCTCCATTATGAATTAAAAAACTGAATAACAATTCAGATATTTTATTTTATTAAATCACATAACCTACCATCTTCTAATATTCTTAGTGCTTAATTGTTTGGATGTCATTATTTATTTAAAATAAGATCTTTTTTAATTAAAAAAAGATCTTATTGAATTTTTTGATATGTTTGGGTACTAATTTCAAGTAAAAACATAATCTCTAGAAAAAGTAAAAAAAGATCCTTTTGTAGAAGTTGTAATTTTCATCTTCTGAAAAAAGACATTTGGTATAACATAAAAAAGATGTTTACGATTAAATAAAGATATTTCTATATTACATCCAAACATAAATTAATTTTGTATCCAAATAAAAAATTACTTCTACTTTTTCAAAAGATCTTATTTAAAAAGATAAATTAAAAAAAGATCTTTTGCTAAAATCACATCCAAACATGCCCTTATCCTTATCCTGACTCAAAAGATGGATGTATAATAGTAATATAGTCATACCCCAAAATATAACTTTAAATAAATAATTTTTAAATAAACAGTTGAGTTTTAAGTCCAATTTCCATGGTCACAACTAATTATATTAATTTTTGTACTGTTTAAAAAGAAAGAAGAAGAAGAAAAAAAAGGTGTCAAATAATAATAAACAAGTTGTGACAGCAGGATATAGCGAAGTTCCAAGCAAGTTCCACACACAAAACATACATACATAAATAAAAGGAACATTCTCTGAATATTCTTATGCATGCATCATTCACTGAATTCAAATTAAATTTCGTGGTTCTATGCTTGCTATATATATCATTTTGTATTGGTTGCATTCAATGTACTCTTTCTCTTCTCATCCATCTATACTATTCACGACATTGAACATACATAAATATCTACTATACTCTTAGCTTTATTATATCTCGGGTCCATCTATATACACACAATTGCATTCTTAATTCAATAAAAATTTGATGTATAATAATAAATCAATTAATATAATTAATAGGTTCAATTTAGTTTTTTCAAATGTAAAAGTGAGAATAATAGTGAAATATTAGTAGCTAAATAATTATGGTGTAAAACTTTTATATTAACTGATTTGATTAACAATAATGCTAAGTGTACAATGAAAAACCAGTCAATACAGTCAATGGGTTTATTTTAGCTTTGACCCAAATAATCATTGAGATTGTAATGGGCTGAGTAATTATGGCCCAAAATCTCATTTATTGACCGATTTTGCTGATTTTTTTTATTGTACATTTAGTATCACCCTTTGATTAATTTTTTGTTATACTTATAACAAAGTTGTTCTGAATTATCATGAGAACGTGCTTCCATGTGATGTATACGAGATTAGTTACTCTTGGTTTGCATAATAAAATAAGTTTAATTACTATATTCTAATAGTGCCATTGATCCAATTATAATTTTTCATATTAGTATAAGTGAGTGATTGTTTAAAATTTTTAAGATAATTAATTAATAATAAAATAAAATATATGACACATTTTTATTGATTGATAGTATAAAAATTATTGGTATATAACAATTATTTCTTAATAAATTTTTTTAAAAATATATAATATGAAGTATATATATTTAGTTCTTAAAATAATATTCTCGGATGTCCGACGATGAGTCATAGCAATGGGTCAATTGGTCCTAGTGACAGGTCGATGGGTTATGAACTTATGATGCGTCTGGACTCTAGTGGTAGTTTAAAAAAGCTCTAGAAAAAACACTCAAATTAATCCCTGTAAAATTTTTTATAGGATAAAGTAGTCCCTTCAAATAAAAAATTTAAAATATATCCCTTCAAAATTAAAACGTTCGAACAAATTGGTCCTCCAAGAAAAAATTAGACAAATTAGTCCCTCAAGATTCATGGAAATGGTCAAATTAGTCCCTACTAATTAAACATTTTGGACAAATTAATCCTCCTATTATAAGGACCAATTTGACCATTTTCATAAATCTTGAGGACTAATTTGTCTAATTTTTTCTTGGATGACCAATTTTTCCGGAATTTTAATTTTGGAGGGATGTATTTTGAATTTTTGATTCTAGAGGGACTACTTTGTCCGATAAAAAGTTTTGCAGGGACTAATTTAGATGTTTTGTCAAAGTTCTAACATTCATTTGTCATAGATATTCAACATTTCAACGTGAGAAATGAAAATAAAATAAAGTATTTTTCATTCATATAAATACAGATTTTACAAGAATATATTTAATTTTCAAATTTTAAACCAAATATATAAGGATAATTATTATTTGTAAAATATTTTATATATGTATATTAAATTTCACTATCAGTTACTCAACTCAATTTTAATACAATTCAATATTTATAATTATTCAATTTATTTTATATTCTGACTTCAACATTGTATTTAAATTCTTATGTCAAGACAATGACAATTTTTATGCTGATATGATCCAATACCTATAATTTTTTAATATAACTTTTTGTATTGATGAATGATTTAGTATTACTTTTAATTTTAGTGTACACGTATATCATTGTGTTTTTTCCCCTTTCTATGAAGAGAAGCTGGGTAAACTATGCGTTTTTTCAGAATTGGATTCCCTCTAACAGTTATCCTTTAAAAAATTCAATGAAGGGAAATCTTAAAATCCACGCATTTTACCATATACATTCATGTCAACGTATATATGACGGAAGCATTAGAATTCGATTCTTTTAATTATCTTCTTCTATTATATATTAATTCCAAATGGTTCACACATACAGATTTTTGAGACGATGATTCATGCATATCCAAAGAATTATGTAGATGCGTATGTTTTCAGACGTTTTTTCCACATGTACACAATGTCAAAATAACCATGACGATACATCGCACGAGCATCCTTTTACTTTTAATTTCTTGGAATAATAATATTTCTCATTCGATCTTTGGTCAATATTATTTGATCAGCATATATATATATATATATACATATATACTTTTTTACATATAATAGTAATTTCAACTTCTTGTTCTCCCTATTCCTTGCTCAAAGTTTATTTGTCAGATTTCCATTTCTTGACGCAAATAGATAAACAATAATGTTATTATGTTATTTCTACTAGAAATACGTCCAATTAGTATCTAACATATGCTATACATAATATGGAATGTGTGCTATATGTATAGTACACATATATATAACACATATTTCATATTATGTATAACACATGTTAGATATTAGTTGAACGTATTTCTGTTTAGAGAATCAAACACTTCTTCAATCTGTTTGGTGATCTTACTCATAAGAGTACTGGACTTTGCAATTATTCCATCTATCTCTTTGGAATAAAGAGAAAGAAAAAAGAAAAGAAAAATATAAAGAGATATATATCTACTATAGATGGGTCATGTCCTTTTCAGATATATACAATACCTAGAAAAATATATATAATGAACACCAAAAGTAGAAAATGTATGTGGCATGGAGACTTATAGCTAGAAATCAAAGTAGAAAGATTTGGCCATGGCCGCCATATCTATATTCCACTTGGCCATACTCATTCAATTAGCAATTTCAGTGGTCTCAAGTGGACAAAATTATTATATATACATATATATACACCTGTCCCTTTCAGATTTTATCTGATTCAAAAGCTATTATTGCTTATGGCCTAATTCTAAAGAAACAAAGTCAATGGGGACAAAGATTTGGGGTTTTAATTTTTCACTCACCTTATGAGTTGGTATTCTTCTACAGTACAAAGATTGGGAAAAGACTAATTTTGATTTTTTTTTCAAAATTAAATTTATATTCAAAGGATTAGGGGAGCTAGGATGTCTTAGGATGCTTTCATGTCATGGAATTGTATAAAATTCATTTTACATTATTTGAACATTTATGGGGAATCACAGTAATTAACTAGTAAATAATTTAGAAGAATGGTTGATATTTACTATTAGTTACCTTATTATTTATCATATTTTCCACTAATATAATTAAAATGGTTGATACATGATTATGTAGAAATAAATAATATCTAAACTTTTAATTTGGGTGAAAAAAAGAGTTAATTTTGATTTCGAAACATTCACTCTTTATGATTGTCTCTGATCATAAATTTACTTAATCAAACAAATGCACATCCTCTATTTAGGAGATATAACTTTTTTTAAGAATTCAATTGATGCATTACATATATAAAAAGTTAACCTATAAAATATATATTTATAATAATCAATAATAATATATAAGTTAATCAATCACGTACTATTTTTAAAACCCAAAAACATATTATTTTATGACTGCATTTATTATAATGTATATGATTATAAGATAAGACTGAAATAGAAAGACTGAAACAAAAATATAAAATATAAATTTCTTATATCACTTTAAATTATTGAAAAGTGTAAATATAATAGTTTTTGTCTTTTATGACCCTTTGTCCCCATTTTTTGACTGTACATAAAGTACACAAAATTTATGTCTTATCTTAATAATTAAACACATCATTTTTTATTTACATAATAATATAAAAAATAATGCATAAATTTGCTAACATGTTAAAGTGTCAAGAGATAAAATATTCAAATTAAAAAAATATAAATTTTTATTTTCTAGGAAGAAATTCATGGTATTATTTTAAATTTTATTAAATCTTAATATTTTAAATTTTTTAACAAATATTATTTGAGTGCTTATTAAAAAAAACTCTTGTTTATATTGTCGCATGCATTATTAAACAAACATCCGCTCTCTATTAGTAATTTTCATTGAGCTTTATCTATAACGATAATTAATATAAATTAAAACTTTGCAGGCACCATCAATAAAGAACAGAAGCACCTGAAATATGACCTTTTTCTTTTCATTGATATAATAATAATTAGGTGTGCAAGGATATGATTAATGAGGAACAATATTTAAAAATCAGAGGACATACATGTGTAATTCATTGGTACTGAATCCACCAAACACCCTTCTTTTAGGGTATATTAAATGGATAATGGTGATGATTTGTAGTATTTCCCGTGCATGCTAAGGTTTTCGACCAATGGTTTGACCGGATTATTAAGTAATACGGATAACAATAATAGAAATAAATCCAACTAATATTTAATATGAATTATATATTAAAAATAAGGAAAATATTTGGGACACAATAAAAAATAATCAAAATAGTTAACAAGATGTGCATAACATATATAATATAAAATGCACAACATATATTATATGTAGTGCACAACGTATATCATCTATTGTGCACAACATATATCATATATTGCAACATCATCTTTCTTTGTAACATGTTATATATGTTGTGCACATCATGTGCTATATGGTGTGCATAACATGTAATATTCGTTGTGCAATTTATGTTATATACGTTGTGCACAATTTGTTGACTGTGTTGGCTGTTTTTTTTTTGTCTCTATCATTGCTCTAAAAATAATATGTTATACATATACTATATATTACATTGATATAATAATATTAATTTAATATATTTCTATTCTACAAAAAATATTATTAATTTTGAAAATATATGTTCACAAATTAATAATATTTATTCCAATTTCAAAGAAAATAATACACAAAATACTACTCCTCCGTTTTTTTTAATTGTCCAATTTAGAGATGCGTGCATTTTTTTTAATTGTCCATTTCAGATTTTAAGACAACATTTATTATTTTTTTCCACTCTTATCTTTATTTAACACTCACTATCTCTCTTACTCTTTTATCAAGTAAAGGACAATTTAGGTAAATAGGTACATATTTTGTTAACTTTAATATTATACCAATCATTACCTAAATTACTGTGCGCGTATTTATAACTGAACAATTAAAAAAAAAAAAAAGCAGTAACTTATAAAAAAAGAAACACTACAAAGTTACAATAGCGTGAAATCTACGACTGGAACATTCCATTCAGTAAGGTTTTTGAGGGGACGGTCCCATCAGTGGCATTCTCGTAATTTTGTAGAAGTTTGCGTTTGATACGTTCTATTTCTAAAAAGATTAGGATAAGTTCTTTATATTTATTTTGATCAATTTTTAAATCAAATGATATGTATAATTTTATTAAAATTAATTTTAAAATATATTATTCTCAGAAAAATAATACATATATCACTTTTTTTAAATTTAGTATCGAATGTAATGAATGTAGAAAATACTAAGTATTTTAGTATTTTTTTTTTCGTTTTCATTTTCACGTTTTGGATAATTGACGAACAAGAGCTTAAAGCAAAGCACTTCCCCCACTCTAACCGTCATTTCCGGGAAACGCGCGGCGCGACCAGATAAGATAGGACCCACATTTCATCTTTCAAAATTTTCAGCTGTGATAATTGGGGCTGGTATTTATTGTAAGGAATATTAATTTTAATGGATAGTGTAGAAATTTTATAACCTATACTATATAGAAAGAAATTGAAAAAAAAAATCATTTTTTGTGTTCATATTCTATTATATATAAACGAGATTGAAGAAATAATTATTATTTCTCTTTTTGATATCTACATTCATTTGCATAGTTATTTTTTCAATCCTAAAAACTAAAAAAATAAATAAGTTAAAAAAAAAATACGGCTTAACCAGTATGAAGTGCATGACAAAGCGCTGATATTAGTTAATAACGCATTAGTAATATTGTATTAAGAATTTTACTAATAAGTATTCTAACGACACTAGAATATTACTATATGCGATATATGTTATGTTATGCACACCATATCATATAATATATATATATATATAATATTATACACAATTTATTAATTATTTTGCATGATTTTTTTATATTATGTATCAAGATTTTTCCATTTATCAATCATCAATTTCCATCTAAAAAAAATCATCAATTTCAATCATATCATTGTATCATCACGTGCTTCACACGCGTTATCCCAGCTCTTTCCTTTTCCGAATTGATGACTGGGATGGAAATTTGGGCCCCGCTCACTTTCGTGTCTAATCAAGAGCCGTTACGCGTGAGCACGTAAGTTCAGAGCGCGTGGGTTGGTGGGTGAGTGGACTTGGTGTGACGAGGAAAATGGTAAGAGCCTCAAACGAAGAATGGGCTGAAATGAAATGAACGCATTATTCTCTCGTTTCGGAGTTTGGTGGTCCTTGAACAACAACTACTTCCAACCAAACAATGAGGTTTCATATTGCTCATAATGACCATAATGCCACTCACTTTTGCAATATTTTATCTATTGTTCTATAACGAGGATTTTAAAAAATAACTATTTTCTATGCTTATACTCTTTTAGATAGTAATATTTTAAGAGTAAATATAAAATAATAAATAATAATTATATTGTTATTATCTAAATCTTATTAACTATCTATTTAATTTAATTTATATAATTATTAAATTAAATTTAAATCAAATAATAATAATATATTTTAGTTTTAATTTATATAATTATCAGATTAATAATTATTTAATTAAAATAAAATCAAATAAAAATGTGATTTGATGGCATAGAATATCCGATAAAGGACTAGTTATCATATAAATTGAAATAATAATATACATGGAAATAATGCTATCTGAATTTTAAAACTAAATGCTCTATTTTATTTGAAGAAAGTTTAATTAATACATTGTAAAATAGTTTTTATGTTGATATCTAATTAGGTATAATTATGTAAGCGAAAATAGCTTATTTTTTAGATAATTTGATTTATATATCAACAATAAAAGTCGTTTTATTTTTAAATTGATTTATTTGGTCCCCTCAACTTTTTAAGAGTATCAGGTGTCACATATGCAATTTAAAAAGCAACAGAGTCCAAGACTAAACAATAATTACTACACATCAATAATCTTCTTTATAAAGATACCACACCTAAAATTTCTTGTTGAAATTAAATATACTTATATTATACACGCTAAAATAATAATTTTACCTGTTTCTTACTTCTTCATAAAAATTGAAGAATATTATTATTTTTGCAAAAAAGAAAAAGGATTATTATAGAGAAGTGAAGTGGGAAAATGTTGGTGGTAGTGTTGAAATGGGTTTATCCAATAATATGCCAGCTCAGAAGTGGCGTGTGTGGAGCTGACTCAGCCTCGCACGCTCCACGACCCAAAATCTCGCTTCTTTCCTCGTTCCAAGAGCTTCGAGCATTACAATGCATCCAAACGCGTCCTACACTACCTTATCTTATTCCTTTTTCTTTTCTTTTTTATTTTTATTTTCCTTTCACCTACACGCTATGCTATAGCTGGCATTTACTTCCTACCAGCTCATCTCACCATTCCTCCCCCTCCTTTCAAACTGCATTTTTATTCCTTTTTCACCTTTTCACTGCTCCTCCAAACCCTTTTTTCTTCAATTACCACTAATACCCCCTCCTCAATTATCCGACCCTATTTACTATTTATAAAAACAATTCGAATATATGTATGAGAATGGATTAATTGCGATGAGCTTCTCATTTGCAAGTTGACATGCATGATTAGGTTATCATGTTTATCGTACAACAGAAGTACGCTTAACTAGTATTTAACGTGTGTTATACATTATATGAAATGTATGTTATATATATAATATACATTAAATACTAGTTGAACGTATTTTTGTTGTACAACAATTACTATTATTAGGTTATTGATTGATGAAATTGTAACTTTATCCAAATTAACATTATTGCAAAGCTTATCTAAAACCATCATAAGTTGGAGCGATGAGGTTGTGACATGTGAATTTCATTCATGAACAAATTAAAGCAGTGGTAGTTACTATATTTTGGTGTAAAATTAACATATATTGGATAAGGTAATTGAATCTTATCCATCTCCAGCCATAAATGGACCATATAACACAATCTACCCCATGTGTAATACAGTTGAATAGTTAAATCAACATGCATTTCATGCATACAATGAGTGCCACATGAAGCAGCAATAACACTTCCTGTCTTCTCCCTCATCAAAACTTACTAACTATTTTTTTTATTTGTGAGAGATCAAATAAGTGAGGTGGTTACGCTATTAAGGATTAGTTGCAACGATATTGATTTGTGACGAGAAAACGTTGTTTAATCTATAATAATATCGAAGGGGGTGAACTACTCATCGAGGAATATAATATTAATATGTCTCTAAACGAACTTGTCAGTAATATTTAAAGAGTTTAGTTTCAATTTATTTACTGTTATTGTAAAATAATTTTATACGTACGTTAAATATATGAATTGACATATTAATCAAAAATTTTAATTTGATCAATCACTAACTATAAAGTCATACAAACCAATAGATTGATTGGTTAATAATGTAATATTTTTTACACTATCAATGTACCATAATTAAATTCATATTTAAAATGATAAAATTTAAATAGTTGTGATAAATTTCTTCTATTAAAAATATATAAATATATATTTTCTCTTTTATCATTGTAACAAGAGTGTTCTAAAAATACCTGTTAAGTAAATATTAGTAAAATTATTTTTGATAACTATACATGAAGTACGTAATCATAGAGGCTTTTCGCGTGTTCAAGAATCGGAATTGTTTTGGAAAGGTCATTGATAGTGTGTGCGACAAATTATATAACCCAGCAGCATATAGTTACAATAATTAATTCAAACAATATTAAATAATTTGCATTTTGTGCAGATTAAAAGGACCTGGTTGACAAAGAGATAATAAAAACTTTAGAAAAAAGGAGAAATTGAAGAAGGACCACATCAACCCTGCAAGTTGTACGATTTTGACCATAATTAGACAATTATTTAAGCAGGAGAAAGAATAATCAATTAAGAGGGCCAACACATGATGAATTGTAAAAGAATAATTATATTGAAATGCACAAATGGTGGATAATGTTACATTAATACTACGCATTATTTATTATTAAGGAGAGTTAGGTGTTTCGTTTTTGGTAAAATGAAATGTGCTGGCTATGCTTGGAAATTTAGATTAAGATATTCAACCACATTTGTTGTTAAGATCCCACTTGCTTTAATTAATATCTAAATACTAAAAAAGCGACACACGTTTTTTTATATAAAAAAAGTTACCTTTAAAAGAAAATAATAAAAAATCACATAATAAATTGGATAATTAATTTGGAAAAGGGTATGATGGTAAATGCAGAGGAAAACCGAACCATGGTTAGAGAATCAAACCGCAGTAAGGTTTTGTTGTTGTTGAACTGAACATACATGGAGTCTATCCATTCATATATTTCTATCCAACTTGTCACGCAGACATAAAAATATTTTAAAAAATAAAAAATAAAAATACACAAATGCTTGCAGCACAACAAAAATCAGCCAACACAACCAATAAAGCCCATTTAACACTTAATGGCCTAAATAGCACTTTTAATCATGAATATATTCTTAATGGGCTGGGTGATTGTGGCCCAAATTCCTATTTGTTGATTGTTTTGGCTGGTTTTTGTTGTGTCTTTAGCAATGCTCTAAAAAAACTAAAATAAAATATATGAAAAGAAAAGAAAAGATAAAAAAAACTCTATCCATCCGGTGACCCCAGAGATATAAAAAAGAAAAGAAAAAAAAAAAATCTTGCTGTTTCCGTTCTCGTTTTTTCTTTCTCTGTCCAAAACTGAAAATCTCTCTCTCTAACGCTGCCTCCGAACACACACTCTCTCTCTCTCTCTATCTACACTTCGCGTTCTTCGACTCGCCGTCGCCGGAACCTCGCTGTCACCGGAAAGGTGAGACTCGGGCTCATCACTTATGACTTACAACTGGTTATTATTTTATTTTTTCAGTTTTTTTTGTTTGTTTTTGATCTCTGCTGTGAGTTGAATTGTTTGTTATGGTTGTTCTGTGAAGTCTAGGCAGTTAGGCTTTTACGGTTTTCTTATTTGCGTGTTTCTCTACGTAGCAAAACGCTACCGATCGTCGTTTTTTTGAATACTGGTTTTGCTTCTCTTGCTTCGTCTGTGTAATTGGTAGTTGTGAGTGGAGTTTTTGTAGGGAATCCTTTGTTGATGTTAAATGACACCGTTGTTGGAGTTAGGTTTGATGATAATGTGATAATAGCTTGAATCTGGTTGTGAATCTCGAACATTGTTTTTCTTCGTTGTAAAAGGATCTAACAGTATTGAACCCCAATCTCTCGCTCTCTTTTTGATGTGCTTGTTTGGTGGATTGTATTCCATCTATGATAAAATCAGTTGTATGGTTCAGTTTTTACTTTTTTCTACTTTGCGTACTGTTTTTGATGATCCCCTGAAGTTTACTGTTTCAGTGATTCGATTTGGTGACATTTTTTTTTTCATAATTCTTAGTTTTTGGTGAGAAACTCTATTTGGATAGATATTTCCAGACAAGAACATGCTAAATCATTTTTCCTTTGAATTTCTTTTGATTAAGATTGTTAAACCATTATTATGGATTTGAAGGTAACCCATCTTTGTTATCAGTCATCATACTTAATCATGTAAAATGAGGGGTTTCCCCTATACTGTTATATATATTTTAAACTTTGGAGAAATGGCACATGAAGTTCCATTCTGAAAGAGTCCTTTGTTCATGCCTGCCTAGTGCAGAAAATTATTCTAGGTTTTTTTACTTTCTGCCGTGGAGTTAATGGCACAAAGATGATTATATGTGTATGATACAAGTAACCTGTGGGGAATAGAATTTGTTCATAAAGGCACGCATGTGGATTATGAACGGGACAAAATGACGTTATCTTTTTTGAATCCATCTGCTCTGTCGTATGAGATAGTTCATAATTTAAGATGTACGGTTAGAGTGAAGAGAACAAAATTTTACCGCTTGATGAATGTCTTGTTTGTATAAATACCAAAATTTGTTGTCCAGTGTGGTGTCAATGATAAAGATGCATTATAAGTTCACCCGATATCCACGTGTGTAAAGTGCATTTTCAGCATTTGTTTATACAATTCATTCAATTTTCAGCCTTTACTCGGAAACCATCATATCTATTTGCAGGATACTTGTTGGAAGATTGTTTAAAATAAATGACTTACTATTATTATTTTTGGGATGAATTGATAGGAAGAAGGACATTAGAGAAAGTTACTCCTTGACCGGCCCATGGCATCACGATCATATGTTAATCTCTTAGACCTAGCTTCTGGAGACTTGTTGGATGTTCCTCGCACCCCAAGAGCTCTTCCAAGGATTATGACTGTCCCTGGAATTATCTCTGACCTGGATGGTTATGGTTGTAATGATGGGGATTCAGATGTAAGCTCCTCTGGATGTCGGGAGCGGAAAATCATCGTGGCAAACATGCTGCCATTGCAGGCGAAAAGAGACACAGAAACTGCTAGGTGGTGCTTCAGTTGGGATGAGGATTCAATTTTACTACAATTGAAAGATGGCTTTTCTTCCGATACTGAGGTAATATACGTGGGTTCCCTCAAGGTTGATATAGATGCCAGTGAGCAGGAGGAAGTTGCTCAGAAATTAATGGATGACTTCAATTGTGTACCTACCTTTCTGCCTCATGATCTCCAGAGAAAATTCTATCTTGGTTTTTGTAAGCAGCAGCTTTGGCCTCTCTTTCATTATATGCTACCAATGTGCCCAGATCACGGTGACCGCTTTGATCGTGTGCTTTGGCAAGCTTATGTTTCTGCAAACAAAATATTTGCAGACAAGGTTATGGAAATAATTAATCCTGATGATGATTTTGTTTGGGTTCATGATTATCACCTGATGGTTTTGCCAACTTTCTTGAGGAAGCGATTTAACCGAGTTAAACTTGGATTCTTCCTGCACAGTCCATTCCCTTCATCTGAAATTTATCGAACCTTGCCTGTAAGGGATGATATTTTGAGGGGACTTTTGAATGCTGATTTAATCGGTTTTCATACATTTGATTACGCACGACACTTCCTTTCTTGTTGCAGCAGAATGCTGGGTCTGGACTATGAATCTAAGCGGGGACATATAGGACTTGATTACTTTGGCCGCACTATATTTATCAAAATTTTGCCTGTAGGCATTCACATGGGTAGGCTTGAATCTGTATTAAACCTGCCTTCTACATCTACTAAACTAAAAGAGATCCAGGAAGAGTTTAAGGGTAAGAAGGTGATTCTTGGTATTGATGACATGGACATTTTCAAGGGTATCAGTCTGAAACTACTAGCAGTGGAGCAGCTGCTGCGTCAGAATCCAGATCTGCAGGGCAAAGTTGTCTTAGTTCAAATTGTAAATCCTGCAAGGGGTTTAGGGAAGGACGTTCATGAAGCAAAGAAGGAAACATATTTAATTGCTGAAAGAATCAATGGCACTTATGGGTCAGAGCATTATCAGCCAGTTATTCTCATTGACCGACCTGTTCCTCGTTTTGAGAAGAGTGCCTATTATGCTGTAGCAGAATGTTGCATTGTCAATGCAGTAAGGGATGGCATGAACTTAGTCCCATACAAATATATTGTATGCAGACAGGGAACTGCAAAACTGGATGAAGCAATGGGTAGAAAAGGTGATTCTCCTCGAACAAGCATGATTGTTGTCTCTGAGTTCATTGGTTGTTCACCTTCTTTGAGTGGGGCAATCAGGGTCAATCCCTGGGACATTGATGCTGTTGCTGATGCTCTGAATCTGGCCCTTACTATGAGTGATTCTGAGAAGCATTTGCGCCATGAGAAACACTATCGTTATGTAAGTTCTCATGATGTGGCATATTGGGCACGCAGCTTTATGCAGGATTTGGAGAGAGCCTGCAAAGATCATTACACCAAAAGGTGCTGGGGTATTGGTTTGGGTCTAGGGTTCAGAGTTGTTTCTCTTTCTCCTGGGTTTAGGAAGTTGTCCATTGATCATGTTGTTTCAGCTTACAAGAGAACTAGTAGAAGGGCCATCTTTCTTGATTATGATGGAACTGTTATACCACAATCCTCTATAAATAAAATCCCCAGCCCTGAAGTCGTATCTGTGCTAAATGCTCTATGTAATGATACAAAGAACATCGTGTTCATTGTTAGTGGGAGGGGAAGAGATTCTCTAAGTGAATGGTTTAGTTCATGCCAGATGCTGGGACTTGCTGCTGAACATGGTTACTTTTTAAGGTACGCCATTTTAATGTTACAAGTATTGGGAACCTTTTGCAATCCCTTCCACCACCCCAAACATATCCCAAAACCAACCTCTTAAGATTATTTTCTTCTTTTTTGTGGTTGCAGGTGGAGTAGAGATTCTGAATGGGAAAGCAGTCACTTGGCCGCAGACCTTGAATGGAAAAATATAGTGGAACCTGTCATGCAGTTGTATACAGAATCAACTGATGGTTCCAGTATTGAAACCAAGGAAAGTGCTTTGGTGTGGCATCACCAAGATGCGGACCCTGATTTTGGTTCTTGCCAAGCCAAGGAGTTGCTGGATCACTTGGAAAGTGTGCTTGCAAATGAACCAGCAGTTGTTAAGAGAGGCCAGCATATTGTTGAAGTGAAGCCACAGGTATAGAGTTCTTTAAATTCCTTTGTGTCGTTGTCTTGTATTTAAGCTCAGAATATGGAATTTGTTTAATAAAATACTTCTTGCTTTGCTCTCTACAGGGAATAAGCAAAGGTTTGGTAGCTGAAAATGTTCTTTCAACCATGGTCAATGGTGGTAATCCACCAGATTTTGTTATGTGCATCGGAGATGATCGGTCCGACGAAGACATGTTCGAGAGCATTTTGAGGTCGGTCTCGTGCCCATCATTACCAGCAGCACCCGAGATATTCGCATGCACTGTGGGTAGGAAGCCTAGCAAGGCCAAGTATTTCCTCGACGATACCACCGATGTCGTAAAGTTGCTTCAGGGTCTTGCCGCCTCATCGAATCCAAAGCCGCGGCGGCACCTTGCACAATTCCAAGTTTCTTTTGAGAGCACAATTTGAGTTAATATAGCGCAAGCAAGACAACAACATTATTGATTTGTTGTGTTGCTGCTCTACCTGCAAGGAAGGATTCTTCTGCTGTGAATCAAAGAAAAGTTTTGGTTATTAATCAATCTTAACATGACGAATGGGGTTGGAGCAATCTGTTGCAGAGGCTTGTGAACAAAGTTTGCATGGTTCCTTCCTGGTAGGTTTTTGTTCATGGGATGGCCTGACAAATTCATCTCTTGTAAATGTTAACATCAATTGTTATATTTGGTTGTGCCCATTGAGATGATCTCTCAGTTGTGCTTAGAATTGTTAGACCCAATTGCTGTTTGTACTCAACAAATACTGTGGGCACCACAAACTTGTATAGTTTACAATATTTTTTCTTTGTTGCAATACAAAAATGCCAATCCGGTTTGAGATAATATTGCTTCAACTTTGGGTAATTTATGAGCAGAAACACTATTTACTAAGGTCGGTGAATCAAGTTATATTGAGAAAGCAGTGTATTTTGAAGTATTTTTTGCCATATTGTTTAGCTTAGCTTCTATTTTGGGCTTGGGCTTCGTTTTGTACAAAATATTTTTGGTTCAGCAGGCCGTATTTCTACTGAATGATTATGGGCCTATTGGGCTTTAGCTCTTGTAAGTTGTAACTGTCCCCTCCCCCCACTAAAAATTTACATAAATGATCTCTTTTGATTGAATTATTTTTCATTTTTAATTGTTTTTAACGGAGCTTCTATTTGATTTTCTTATGAGGTTAGCCATCTTATGCTATTTGGTTCATTTTATTTTTGGTTAAGATTTGGGTTCTGTAAAACATGGGATGCATTTGAAAGGGATGCATATGTAGGCAAAAAGTTTAACAACCTCAACTATCAATTACTACTATTTTTTTAATTTTTATAATCTTTTACCTTGGTTCTGGAACTTGATACCTAAGTAATTTGTGCTTTGTTGTGTTTGAAGTTTCAATGAACAATGATTATATATTATTACTCCTTCACTCACGTAAATAGAAATAAAAGTTAGTACTTTAATAATAATCAATAAAGTATTTAAATACATTGAAGTATTACTCATCCCCCTCCTTAATTATTCATCATATCATATCATGTCCTTTACTAATTAATGTGTTTAAGTTTGAAAACTAATTTGGCATTGTGTTAGTGAAGATTTAATTATGTTAGAACTATAGAGCTAATAAATATGAAATGCCAAGATTGATGGCAATCATAAACTCAATCACCTCATTTATGAAACATGCAAGACACGAGGGATGAGTCACAAAAGACCAAAATGGAATAATGACATGGCCACTTTCTTTTTTAACATAGTCACGAGGAGGACACAACATAATAATAACTAATAAGACGAATATATATTACATCAGTTAGAACTTAGAATATAGTATAAGTTAAGTGATTCTTTAATTGTACTTGTCTATAATGAACTGGATCTCTTGGCTTTATTATATATACCTCAAAAGCCATAAATTGATTAAATAAAAAAGATAAATTAAATCTACTGTCTAGTGATATAGATTCATTGGCATTTTTGTTAATTGGAATAATATTAAAGTACATGGAGTAAGTGGAAACATACAGAGACATAAAGAGAAGTTCCCTTTTGTATATAATGTTACACACTCCTAACACATTTAAATTTTCTTGAAAAGGAAAAACAAAAATCCCATTTGCATATGCTTATGCTAATTATAAGAACGTTGAGCATCATATTTATAGAAAAATATTTTTTATACACCATAAAATCAACCACCATTAATCATTATATACAATAATCTAACCTTTTAAAACTATTAATTCAAATTTTAATATTAATACATTAATCCAACATTTTAAAAGTTTGATTAATGTTTTAACGAGTTGGATTATTTTTTGTTGCTCACGGTGTCCGGAGCTTCGCCCTGACTAATTTGTCACCCCGGGTCGGGTAATTGGGAATGACAGGTAAGGCTCCCAATGTGGATTTTTTTTATCCACAAGGCTCGAACCTGAAATCTTGCTTAAGGGACAAGAAATCGCTTATCACTTGTGCCAACCCTTGTTAGTTAAAGAGTTGAATTATTATATACAGTGACTCTGAAGATTTTATAGTATTTATATTATTTTATATGTGGATGCAATTGCTTACGATATGTATAGCAGAAAACAGTTTTGGAAGAGTGGAACATGGAAGGAGACTAGCTACTAGTGTTTTGTTGCTATTGTTGCATTGTTTCAGAAAGGAAGAATAGAAAATTGGGGAAATTTTTGTCTTGTAGGTGTCTTACTCTTTGTTTTGTTCTGTGTTGGGGCCATTATGCATATAAAATTCTCAAATCAGAAATCTGATCTTAGATGCAAATGCTGCTATTATACCAATTTGCTATGTGCAACACAGTGCTATCACGTGGCATGGCATAATTGCCAGCTTGCTCTGATGAATAGAGTTATGGTACCCAACAATATATATATATATTGTCATCATCAGCTGCAGCCTGGCCTTCTAAGTTCTAAACAAAACCACGCCTTTCCTATGGACTATTGAGTTTTATTAGCGTTTTGTTGTATAGATACTGGTACGAGTATTTAATATATAATAAAACTACGTGTACAATGAAAAATCAGCTAATATAGCTAATGAGTCTGTTTTAATTTTGATTTTGATCCAAATAATCATTGAGATTGTAATGAGCTGAGTAATAATGGCCAAAATCTCATTTATTAGCTGGTTTGACTGGTTTTTTTTTGTACATTTAGCATCACCCTTTAATATAATATAATTTGAAAATATTGTATACATCAAATTAGAGGTGTGTAAAATATAATTAGAATCATAAAGTTTAATATAGACAAATTACTCTTCTATGTATTGTATTTAAGAGAAGTTAATAGGATCGTCGAGATAAATAGAGGCAAGTCATATTACTAAATTTCAAAAGAGGAATTTTACTAAGTCAAATTATCCTAAATATCTTATACAATAGTATTTAGTTATTTACTGATACATCAATTACTTTAAAATATTGGTGTATTGATTAAGTATGTCCAAAAGCAATGTGTTGCATGATGTTTGCTGATACCTGAATCTGAATGTACCTGTATCTCATAGAGTCACTCACATTTTAACAAAAAACTGACAAAGATGCAGATAAATTTTAGTAATAATACATATGGTGATTCTACTAATTAATCATCATACTAATCAATCCCTTTTCCCAAGAGATTTTTTTGGTTACATTAGGACTTCTACTTGCAGAAATGTTTGTTATACAATAGAAATACATCTAACTAGTATCTAATATGCGTTATACATAACACATAATATGTGTCATACGTACGTGTATTATACATATGACATACATTACGTATTATATATAACACTAGTTGGACGTATTTCTATTGTATAAGAAATTGCCATGATCATCACATCTTAAAACAGAGAAGCAAAAAATTATGAGGGACAAGGACAGTACCTCATTGATTTCATTGAATGTTGGGTGGACCACTAAACCAAAACCAATATTTCATTTATGAAAAGGTATAATGGAGGCCAATGCTTGAATCCATTTTAGAGAAGAGGTACTGAAAATAATTAATTTAAGCTTGTAATGTGTGCTGTGATTATACTTTATATGATATTAAGAATTGGATTTTATATGTATAGCTAGGGACTCTTCTAGTTATAATTATCCTCTACGTTCTCAAATAATTGTTCATTTTTTAAATTTCACCTTTTCATTTATAATTATTTTGAGAATTTTAGACAATACATAAAAAATTTGGCCTAAGACAACGGCAAAAAAAATTGTTGCCTAAAATGATCAAAATTAGGTAACAATTGTTGTGGACGTTGTCTTTAAGTCAAATTTTTTGTAGCGGTATTTATTAATCTTTGGTTAGAATAGAAGATATAAATATGATAGAATTATGAAAGAAAGGAGATAATTAGTACTGAGAAGGCTACTGTAAAGTATAGCTAAACTCGTTTAAAAATGAGATTTTTTTAAATATTTGGTTAATGATAAGACTAGTATAAAGTTCTTTATATCATTTTCAACTAAGTCTTAAATCCAATGGAGGTATGTGTATATTTTTATTGAAATGAGTAATTTAAAAATTACAAATATATTCTTATAAAAAAATATATACTTGTTATTTTTTAATTAAAAAGGAAATTTAGTTAAAAACGGAGGGAGCAACTCGTAATAATTAGTTTCACTAGTAGTGGAGATGAAAGTTAAATGCGCTCAAGTTTATCACTTATTAAGTAATTACTCCCTCCATTCTAAAATATTAGTCGTTTTAGGGAGAAAAAAAATTTCACAATGATTGTCATTTTCAACTTCCAATGCCAATTTAATTTTTTTATACCTATTATATCCCTAGTATCATTTCTCTTTCTTTCTTGAATATTACTCCAAGGGACCACTAATCATCTTTCTTTCTCATTAATGTTTTAGGTAGTTTAGTCATTTTAATATATTATTTTATAAAATTAAGAATATTTATTGAATTTCTTAATCTACGTGTAAAAACCTTAAAAGTCTAATATTTTAGAATTAAGAGCGTATGTAATTATGAATAATTTAAACATAGAAACAAAAACCAAAAGTGAATCATCACTCTTCAATTATCAAACAAAAACAAAAAAATAAAAGTGCTGCTATACCTATAATTTTCAACAATTATTATGTAAACATGCATCATGGCAAATCAAAATGTTGGTTAATACAAAATACATATTGCATCCTATATATATAATTGATAATTTCATTATTATAGTTGTTCGGTGCAAGTAATGAATTATTTTGTGACAAAAATCATTACTATTTATAAGCAATTTGTTGTGCTGTATATACATAATTTTACATTGACAATCAATTACATCCATTTATTTGTATAATTTTTTAGTTTTTAGTTACTGTGTAGATGATTGAATGAAAAAATTTTACTATTCTGCCAATCCATATTGAATGTATGTATAAAATTAGTTTATATACTGACAGTAAATTGAAATTGAACTCATAATATATATATATATATATATATATATAATATGTATAAGTTACACAAAATTAAAAGAAATGATTTAAATAGTTTCTATGTTCAATATGCACACGAATGCCATGAAACTTGAAAGTGAATATTTTAAGAGATCAATTGCACGAAATTGGACGATTTTTGGATTAATTTGATGAGAAATAAACTTGCAAACAACATCTTCATCTTAAGGAATAATCATGGAAAAAGAAGGGAAGAAATAATGTGATGTGGATGAATAAAACTTTCAAACCGAATGGTAATTTATTGTTACTAATTAGAGTCTTGACATGCAAATACGTGCACATTACTTCTTTTCGAGAAATATTGGTGGTATAACTTGAATACATCCATCTTTTATCCAACTCACATAAATATGGACATATAGCATTTAATTACTATTATAATGAAAGTTAAGATATGTGTGAATTTAATAAAATAAAATTAATGCATATTTTGGTTGGATGTATATTAATTTTACGTGTAGCATTGCTTCTTTTCATGCATTAAAAAGTGAACAACAAATTGTGACTTGTTTGTCCAATACCCTTCACATCATGAGGATTTCATGGCGCCTAACCTAGGCTAATAACTAATAACGACAATTTATAAGGAGTTTTCAATATTTTTCAATTAAAACAACTTAACAATACATAAAAAAACTCTAAAATAAGTTGATTTGTATTATAGAATTTTAACCATATGTAGGTCTCTATTAACTTTGTAAACTTGTTATTGATTTCTGCAAAATATATGAAAGATTTAATTTTGATATGCTAACCATGTGAATATTGTTTATACTATCATATTACTTTTGAAAGTGTGAAAATTTAGATTAGGGGAGACACACCCCATGCAAGGCTAGGGCATACCACCAACCTCAACGAGGATTTATAGTGGAATTCACAGATCATCTACCAAAGAGGGCTCCCCAAGATTCGAACCCAAGCCACGCCTAGCGTGGACGAAAGGTTGAACCAGGTGTGCCAACCCTCATTGACATACTATCATATTACTCGTATTAAAGTTCAATCATCTATATAAATAAAATATTCTAATTAAATAATTGAGTAAAAAAAATTTGCACTATCAATAGTATCAAAATTAAGTTCATTTTTGAAATAAAAATTACAATAATGTTTATTGTATATCATAAATACATTCAAGTAGTATCTAACATGTACTATACATAATACGTAATGTGTGTCGTACATACATGTGTTATACATACACATTATATATTAAGTATAGTAGACATTAAATGCTAGTCAAACGTATTTTTATTGTACGACAAATATTATAAAATTATACATATTCGTGATGCTTGTGGAATGTGGTTATTGATTCCCTCTTGCTTCATTTAATTAATATACTTAGTATTAAACAAACCAAATTATTTTATTATAAAAAAGAAATTAAAACGTTAATTAATTACAACAACAAATCAAGTTTAAGACATGAAGGAATTAATTAATGGCAATTGCATGAGACACACATTGCCCCCACAAGTGGACTCATAATGCTTTATTTCCCATCCTTTTCCTTTCCTCTATGGTCTTTCTCTCCCTTTGTCCCCTTTTGCCTTTTCTCATTCACACTCTCAAAAACCCACTGCCTTTAACCTCTTTCTTTTCTGCTTAGAACCCAAAACCCCATAACACAGAAAAAGAAGAAAATTATAAAATTATATTAAAAAAACAAACTTTTTTTTCCCCTTTCTCTTCATTTTCATGCTTTTCAAATCAACACCAGCACCAATGAACTAGGGTTTGTTTCAGCTTCATCACCATTGCTGAAGCTTTTATAACATTTTCCTACACCATCCTTCATAGATTACTCTCACTTTTTTTTTGTTTGCAGAGTTTTGAGAATCAAATGGGTAAGCATTTTTTGCTTCTTCAGGGTCTAACTCTCTTGCTTCTGTTTGGGACCCTCTCAGTTTCAGCTGCACCATCAACTACTTCCCCTGCTAGTAAGTTGTTACCAATGAATTTTATCATGCAAATTTTTTGCTTCCATTTCATCAAAGTTCAGTTCTTTAGCTCACTTTTCCTCTTGCCCTTGTTCACATTCTGCAGAAATTGTAAGTGGTTTACTCTCCAATGCTGTGCCAACTTTCACCAAGTGGGTGTGGTCACTCAAGGCAACCACCAAAACAGGTATGTCTGGATCTTTCTTAGCAGTGACCCAAGTTTTGTTTTTGTGTTTTTTGTGATTTTCTGTGGTTTTGGTCTTCTGGGTTGTGGTGGTGAATTTTGTGACTTTGAATATGTATGTCTGTGTGTGTCTTTGACTCTTTGTTGACTGTTGAGTGTTGTTTTTGTTTGTTGGGTGGTGGTGGTGGCAGCAATTTCGAGTCGGTCGATGATGAAGTTTGAGAGTGGTTACAGTGTGGAGACTGTGTTTGATGGAAGCAAGCTTGGAATTGAGCCTTATGCTGTTGAGGTTTTGTCCAATGGGGAGCTTCTAATTCTGGATTCAGCTAACAGTAACATTTACAGGATTTCATCCTCACTTTCTTTGTGTAAGTGTGCCAATGTAATTGATAATAGCTTATGTTTCTGATCTAATTGATTTTCCAATTTCACTCTATATGGCATTTTTCACTTTCTATTCCCCTTTCCCCATCTCAATTCCTTTTAGAATCATAGAGTTGGAAACAATTAATTGAAGCAATATGCATCTAAATATCCAATAGTAATCTTATGTCACATGATATCATGTTACTGTTGTTCATGATTATGAGCTTAGTAAATATGCATAATGTATCACATGATCGTACTGTATTTTGAGTTCTTGGTCTGTTAGAATTATCCTTTTGATATAATTTCTCTGTAACAGTTGAGTTCCTTGAATGTGTATCTTTTATTCACTTGAGAATGACCATGTTTATTGCAATTCTGCAGATAGCAGGCCGAAGCTAGTGGCAGGATCTGCTGAAGGATATTCGGGACATGTTGATGGGAAGCTTAGGGAGGCTAGGATGAACCACCCAAAGGGGATAACTGTTGATGACCGAGGAAATATTTATGTTGCAGACACTACTAATATGGCAATTAGGAAAATCAGTGATTCAGGTAGAATAATCTTTCATCTTTCTGTCCCTCTGTGGATCCCTTCTTCTTTTTTCAGTTGAGTCGATTCATATCGCCTAAATGCGAATTTATAGACTTCAATGATATAGAATCATAGAATTTCTAGACACTCATTTATCCTCTGTGTGTATGTAATCTTGTGGTGTTGTAGGCTCAGTAATCTTTGATTAGAAAACTTACACTTTTTGCAATATAAGAAAACTGTTACACTTCTTGCGATAGAGTCATAGCAGGGAACTTTCTATTAAATTAAGATTTCTATTTTCAGGGGTCACAACAATTGCTGGCGGAAAATGGAGTCGTGGAGGGGGCCATGTTGATGGACCAAGTGAAGAAGCTAAGTTTTCTGATGACTTTGATGTGGTTTATGTTGGTAGTAGTTGTTCCCTCCTCATCATCGATAGAGGAAACCGAGCCATCAGAGAGATCCAACTCCACTTTGATGATTGTGCATATCAATATGGCAGTGGATTCCCACTTGGTAAACTAAGTCATCCGAGTTTTCCTGTAGTTATTTTGTCAGGTGTTAATTGCATATTTAGACTGATTGCTGTCGACCTTGCAGGGATTGCAATGCTCGTTGGGGCTGGTTTCTTCGGTTATATGTTGGCATTATTGCAACGAAGGCTTGTTACAATTGTTGGATCACAGGATGTGAGTGCTTAGTCTTGTTTTCTCCCTTCTGATGCATTACTCTAAGGGCATGTTTGGTTGGAGGGTAAAAAATGAGAGTAAAATTTACCTAGATAAGTTTCATATGTTATTGAACACATGAAGTTCAATCTTGTCATTTTTACCTTCACTTTTACCCCTCAACTAAACACTACCTAAATGTTAACTCTCATCTCATGCCATGCTACAGTGTTCATATTATTACTTTTTAACTGCATTATCTTTATAGTGATGGCATTGAGAACTACAGCATGATAGAATTATGACAAGGCAGAAGACCACAAAATTCAAACCCTGCCTTTGTTATCTAAAATTGCGCAACCAAATACTGCTAAATTAGATATTTTTGAAGAGCCAATAATTCATATCATGTTTTTTGTAGGCTCAGGTTCCAGTAATGTCTTCAATTTCTCCAAGTCCATATCAAAAGCCCATGAAATCTGTCAGGCCTCCTTTGATTCCATCTGAATTTGAACCTGAAAAGCAGGAAGAAAGTTTCTTTGGATCCCTTGGGAAGCTTCTTACCAATGCTGGTGCATCAATGGTGGAGATAATGGGAGGAGTGTTTCCTGGTTTCAGAAGAAAACCGCAGAGCTACCAGTTTCAAAGACAGCCATTGGTCCCTCAACCTCAGAAGCAAGCTTGGCCTGCGCAGGAAAGTTTCGTGATTCCTGATGGAGACGAACCTCCTTCTATCGACACAAGAACCCCAACCCCTCGAAAAACGTACCCTTTCATGTCAAAGGATGCCGAAAAAATTCAACAGTTGCGGCAAAGTAGAGCATTCTACAGTGGATGGGATGGAGATCTTCATCAGCAGCAGCAACAACGACAGCATCAACTACAGCAACAACAGCAACAGCAACTGCTGCAGCAGCAGCAACAACAGCAACAAAAACACCATCGTCATCAATACCAATCATCGATCCCTCACACTTACTATGAGCAGAGCCATGAGACGACAAATGAGATAGTGTTTGGTGCAGTGCAGGAACAGGAAGCTAAGAAGGAGTCTGTGGTAATCAAGCCGGTGAATTATGGGGACTCAATGTATGAGCATCACAATATTCGGTCTCGAATGAGTTTCATGGGTTATCCCCATAAGTACTAAGTATATACAGTTAGGAAACTTAGGAGTAATTAAACCTCAACCATCTTCTGATTGGAGAGGGAATGATGATGAAATCCAAGTATAGTTAGTAGTATAATGATTTGTTTCAGTTGGATCTTAGGAGAAGAATCTGGTCATCATAACATTAATTGTTTATTCAGTTTTGCTAAATGAAGTTTGGTTTAGTGTGCAGTTCAAGTAACTTTTGTCAATCATTTGTGAGGATTAGTATGGGATCAAGAAATTTTGCATGCTCTTTCAAGTGATGATCTAATCAAAGTTTAAAATATCCAAATAGTTCTCTGGAAAAAAAAGTCTATTCTCATTTAAACTTATGATTAAGTGTAAAAAATAATTTGCTTTTTTTCTTCCAAATAACAGTTTTTCTGTTTTCAATTGAGGATTGAAGCTGCTATTATGAAAAGTGACAACCGACACAAACCTAAGGGACTGTGAGTGGCCACATTTTCCTAAAATCAAATTTATTATGATGTGACATTTGTGGAGATGGCTACACATGAGAAGCTATAGTAACAATTTGCATTAATTATTTAACTTGGGCTTTAGGGTCGAAAATGATTATTGGAAAATGATTCACATCCACCAAGAATTTAAGAAAAGTAATGAAAACATTAAAATATTATCTATGCCTAATGATTGAATGCACATTTCATAATTATTATCTTAGACACTAAACTTCACCTCTATCATTTAACCTATTCTCATGTAGCTCAAGAATAGAAATTCATAAACCATCACAAACTCAATGTAATTATGTTTCCAACTACATATTCTGTCAGTCATAACTATATAAATTGCTTATTTTTCAATCTAGAATGCACTAAGTCTTCATTTTATAGAGTGCAATGGTAGATAGATCGACAGTACAGATAAAATTTACAAGATCACTGTCAGATTAAAAAGTGGATGTTGGTGACAATATGGAAATGCTAGTTTACATAATATAGTGTTAGTACATAATAGTATTGGGTTACAAATAACTTCATCTACGCTTAACAACACCCAAATTGCACACAGATCCTTGTTTGAAGGTAGTGATTCTTGAATCAAGGTGGTCTTCATCAAAACTAATCAAATCCTTCAACTGATCATCATACTTACTTGTCTTTGTTACTTCACCACTATTGCATGCATCTAAATCTAACAAAGATACAGATTCTAGATGAGGCCTTGGAGACACCAAGTTGATTCTAAACATAAGTTGAAGTTGAGAGATACTCAATCTCCAAAGTGTCATCAAGATTGTGCACAAAGAGGAGCAAATGTTGCTAGCAACTACGCTTTTGATGGCGAAGTAAAACATCCGTACTAGCTTCCCCAGACTGGTTAGGGATTGCTTCCATGTCTCGGTGATATGGCAAGGGCTGGAACCTTGCTGTCTACACAGTTGAGTTAGACAAGGTGTAAGTAAACCCTTTCCATTATGAAATCATCGCAATAAGTTGGGAGGAACTTACATTAGGGATGATGTACCGGCCAATTGCAATCCCAACCACTAAGGCTACTAAACATGAAAGTCCTAATCCAAGAGTCCAAATCATAGCTGCACTTAGCCCTGGACAGAAGAGAGAGTTTATTCATCATAATTGAATCAGAATTTCTCGGCAAATACAAAGGTTAATAGTTAAGCATTGTGGAGACTAACATTTAAAATTAATAGGAAAAAAAGGGTTAATATGAATAGATGAATACCGAGGGTGAGGCTTGTCACAATGGTAAGATTAATACCTTGTGACTTGGAGGTCACAGGTTTAAATCCTAGAAACAACCTCTTCAGAGATAAGACTACATACATCTGCCCTACCCATACCTCACCTGGTGGAAACCTTGTGCACTGGCCCACCCTAATTTTATGGATGGATGAATACCATCCTCTTTTATCATGCTTTTATTTAAGTAAAGTAGAGCAGCAGAAACATAAAAAAAATACTCTTATATCTAACAAGTGGAAGAAAAAAAAGTTGAAGTCAAGGTTATCTTTGGAATTGTGCAAAATATGAATGAAGTTAAGACTTAAGAGGTGCCGACTTATTGACCCAAATGCAGGGAGAGAAATCCCAAGTTGAAGGTGAAACAAGAGGCTTTTGTCCCCACTGGTTTTCAACATGTCAATTAGTTCCCAAAGTCCAAACAACAAAGCAAGTATACCCTCCACTCTTTACCCCTTACTACTACCTGTTATGTTTCCTAACAGAAATACTATTAAGGTTTAGAAGGGTCATATCTGCCAAACTCAGTTCATGACATAATGGATGGAATGATGGTTTAACATTTTTAAACTCACGTGTCAATGGAAAGCTTAATATGGTAATAATAAGTGATTGGCATTACAGTCCTATGTTCATAAATCGTGACAAGTTTCAACAAATATCACAAAGGAATTAAACAAATCACTGAATCAGTGTCTTAGCCTTGATATAATAGTCTTACCTCTCTTTCACATCAGTGAAAAATACAATTATGCTCCAAATTCTAAAATCTCACCAGAGTTAGACCCAAGGGAACAATCCTCCTCCTTCAAATTAATCTGACGAAGTAATTGATACCCACGATCTGCGACCAGTAAAGCACACTGGCCAGGAATGAAAGTTAGATCAAAATCTTTTGAAAATGATGCATTTAGTGCAGGTCCATCCATTTTGCTTGACTTTTCGGCAAAAACTCCAGCAATTGTGGTCACACCTAGCAAGAACCGAAACAGAATAAGAAAAACTCCATCCAAAGTCATAACAAGGTTTTCCATCCCAACCAGACAATCACACACTTGAGACCAGATATCAAGCTAGTGCAAGTCAAAGCAAAAACTAGAGGCAACTATCATCAGCAATTGACCATCTTTGAACACTTACAATTGTTTGACTTTGACCCACACTTCTCATGCAGATTGCACGGTTGACAAAAATAAACAGTCTATCATCATTTCTTTGTTATCCAAAAACACTCTTCTCATGCAACTATGTACCCAAAAACACAAGACATAACACGAGCAATTTCAACACATCAAAAGATCAATACTGAACATTTAGAATTGCATAACAAAGCACAACCAAGCAAATATGGAAAGTAACATTCTACAAACACACCATTGCTGCTGATTTCAAGACTCGTTATGATAAAGACTAAAACTTCAGCAATGCAAAACAAAGCAGAACCAAGCAACATGGGAAATAAACTATGAAAAGTAACAATTTTCCAACACACCATTGGTGCTGATTTTCCTTATAACACCATTTGTTCTGTCAGCAACATACACATTCCCTCTTACATCAACAGCAAAGCTTCTGGGTTTGTCAAACTGAGCTGAACCCACATCACCATCTGAATACCCCGGAGACCCATTTCCAGAAAACCTCGTGACAACACTTTCTGCAATAGAAAAAAACGAATAAATACCACAAAACCAGGAAAAGTTCAAAACTTTAGCACACCCCAGAAAATAAAAATGAAAAAAATAATAAGGTACCTGTGGAAATGGGGAATTGGAGAGTATAGAAAACGCTGTTTTGGGAATCGAGGAGGATGAGATCGGAGGAAGAGGGTCGCTGGAGGATGGAGTGAGGGTTTATGCTGAGCTTGTGGCCGTCGAGCACGGTGATCACAGAGAAACCCTCTTCGGGTACAACGACTTTGGCGTAACTGGGAACTGAAAAATAGAAGAAAAAAAAAGCGAAAAAAAGAGGAAAGATTAAAAAGAGGTGAGAAATGAATGATGGTGATGATGAGTGTTACCGTGAAGAAGAGAGAGGAAGGTGAAGAGAAGGAATGCAGAAGGAGAAGCCATGGTTGTTGCTGTTGAGATGAATAGTTATGGTGGTGACTCGCTCACTCACTCACTCACTTCTGCAGTTTCTGCTTCATATGCTACGAGGATTACTTGTTCCAGAAGTATAAGAACAAACTTTACCAATTTTTGTAGCAAATAAACAAAAAGAAAAAAAGAAAAAGATTTTGTAATTTAAGAAACAAAAATAATTGTTGTACATTCAATATCTTTTACTTCGTACCAACGTCTATTTTATTAGCTTTGATTTTGATGTAATACTTACCTTTATTTTTTAATTTTTCTTATCAATTTTTGGATATTGTAGATGTCTATATTAGATATCTAATTTAAAAGTTAATATAACTTTTTAAGAAAAAATGAATATATTTGTATAATTTTATTGAAAGACTTGTAAATACCTCCTCGATGTGGGAGATGATCGGTAAAAAAATTGTAAATATCAAAGCTTGACGCTTAATTCAAAAAGGATAAAGGGTGAGCTCGAATAGTTTACACAAAAAAAAAGTTTACTCCTTTTTTTTCCTGTATAAAATTCAAAGATAGTTATTAAATAGTATTAAGAATAATATTGTTATTTGTTAACAAAATAGTTCTCACTTCTCAATATATTATATTTTATGACTCAGTTATCTGTAAATAACAAAAGATTTTAATACATTACAAGTTTAATACTAGAGAGTAATATCATTCATGTTACTATCAAGGTTAGGGTATCTCTAAATAGGTTACTATTTTTGGATTTAGACATTGCTTTAAATTAGTTCACAAAATATTGGTGCTTTTATTGAGATGCTAATTTGGGAAAATAGTTGCTTAAGAAAAAATCACCTGAAAAAGTCAAAGTGAGCCAAATATCAGTGTCATTTATACACTAATATGACTAAAAACTATTTCACATTGTTTACTGGGTTGAACTCTCTCTTAACTCTTGTGCTTAACTCCAATTCTTTCCTTTATTACAAATACAACAATTTAATGGACTCATAGTGCAATAATTTACCTCATCATAATCAAACATAGAAGCTTTATTGATATATTCTATTTTATACGACGGTGTTACAATAAATCAATAATAATAAGTATACTATTACTTAGGCTTTTAATTGTAATATTATTATCACTTTTAAATTTAATCACTAGAATTATAAATTGCAAAATTTTATTTAGACTTAGATCAAAGTTTTTTTGTTTTTGTTTTTTTACCTGAAATTTTCATTTAGACTATAGCAATTAAAAGGGAAATTCTAGTTGTACAACACAAAATACAACAACGTATTTACATCGTATGTATAATTAATTAAGCATTACGCGCTTCCTTCCTTCTTTCTGCCACTTAGATTTTTATCTTCCTTCCTTCCTTCAGCCACTTAGATTTTTATTTTTTTTTTTTCTTTTTTTTTTTCTTTTTACTCTCAAATCTCAATTAACACATTACAATTTTTTTTGTCATTAAATTTTTTTCTTCTTTATTATTATCACAAAATCAATAATATTCTCTTTATTAGCATCAATTAAAATTTTTTATTCTATAATAAAATTAAGAAAATTCATATTTTTAGTGCTTTTTATTATTTTCTTTTTTTTATTCACAAAATTAATTATTTTTATAATTTTAATCAATTTCAACATCATCCTCTTACAAAATTTTTCATCAGTGAATCCATTTTATAATAACCAGTGAACAATAAAATATGAGATTCATAAACTTAAGGATATAAATGTGAACACAAAGATATACTATAAATAAACACGTAATACAATGCAAAGTGAACACATGTTGTAACTGAATATATAATATAATACAAAGTGAACACATGTTGTAATTGAACATATAATACAATGTAAAGTAAAGACATACATATATTGTAACTAAACACATATTTATACTGTAACTGAACACATAATACAATGTAAAGTGAACACATACATATACATTAAGTGGACACATATCATGCAAACTAAAGTGAACACATGCTCATATTGTAACTGAACACATAATACAATATAAAATGAAGACATGCATATACTCTAATTGAATACATAACACAATGCAAAATAATAAAATTAATGAGTTTAAGATATTTTATAAATAAATGTGTTCACTTTCCATACTTAGATATGTTCATTACAATGAATAAAGTGTTTATTTCTGATAATCAAATGTGTTCATTTGCTATTGGAATATGTGTTCATTTTATGTGTTGAAATGTGTTCGCTTACGCGCGTACGGTACACGCGCGCATCCGTGAGAGTGAGTATACGAAACGCGTGTTTTCCACTCTTGTTGCTTGATTTACGCAATGTACGTTGTTTTATATGTTGTAGGTATTTTGTGTTGTACACGGCGAATTCACGAATTCACCAGCACATTTACGAAACCACCCCTATGGCCCTATTCATCTCACAGATTCACAGTGCTTTTTTTTTTTTTTTTAACTTTTATTTATTATTTAAAATATTCTTTTCTTTCATTTTCATTTCGTTACTGCAAAATTCCACAGAACCAAACCAACATTCGCTTCGTTATTGTTGCAACTTGCAAGAAGAAGAAGGAAAATTCGTAAGACTCTCAGATCCAAATCTCTCCGTTCGTTCAACACTCTCCGTCGCCGTGACCGATTCGGATCTCGGTCTCGTCTTTCATCCACACTGATCTCTGTTCCCTTCGGTTCAGCTGGATCCGATTCAGCTTTCCGACATCTTCGATACGGATCCGATCATGAATCCGTTCTCGTCAAGCACGCGCCTGAGGTGAGCCATTGCTTACTTAGATCACAAAACGCCTCAAAAAAATTTCGTGATAATTTCGCTTTGTTTGAGGATTTTAGCTGCAATGTAGCTAGTAAAGGATTAAGCTAGTTAATTAGTGATTATTATGGCATGCAATCTTCTTTTCTTTTGCTTAATTTGTCGGTTTTTCGTTTCAGACATTGCTATTTGTAAGATCCTGCATGACTGTTGCTTGAAAATTGCTGCGCGTATTTTCTTTTTTTTTTTTTTTCTTGTTTTTTAGTTACGTATTGTGGTGTAGATCGAAAGAAAAAAGGGCCTTTGAAGGTTCTTTGGTTGCGTAGTCACTGTAGTAGTTTAGTTTCTATATATGCTGAGAAGTTTGAGTTGAGTGAAATTGGTGTATGTTAGCCTTATATATATGCTATCATTTTTGCTTCAACATAGAATTCTATGCTATGGTAATTATTCAATACATTTTAAGGTCCTTAAGCTTAGTTACTCATGTGCCTGTAGTTTCAACGTGTCAAGCAATAGAACAATGTGAAAAAGTGATTATGAGGTTTCATGAGATTTGAGAACATCACTTACATTTTATGAGAACAAGCATTAAGATGTCACTGTTGTTCTCTTAATTAAGTACCACGGCCAAACCAAATGGATTTAAACTTTATGTCAATGGACTCAACAACCCAATGGTTGAAATACTGTCACATTGGTAAATTTAATATAATTAGAATAATATTGTTAAGAGTAACTGGTATGGGGCCGGTCTCAGTCGTCCAGAGAATTTGGAGCGGCTAGATTTTTGGAGGGGAGCAAGATGAAGGTCTTGTTCCAATATGCCATTTTTTCAATTGAAGATTGACAAACAGACAACCAACAGGCTGTGCCTTTTCAGCTTTTTTGGATGGGATTATGTGTTTGACAATCATGGTATTCTGCTCATAATTTGTCTCAATGGCTTACCTCGATGGATGTGCAAGAAGATTGGGAAGCACTCTTGTGCTAATGTACTTTGTTGCTTAGGATGAGATTCTCTGAGATTCTCTTGTTCTCCCATTCTGTGCTAACTTTCACTCTGTGACATGACTTATTACTTGAGGAAAACTTGAATAGTGACCCTCCTATAGATTCACCAAATCAAGCATTATTTCCTTTATACTTACCCTGGAAATTATGTGATTGTCTGTCTGTGTATCTGAAATTGAATATGTATTTGAAGCACTTGTTATATGCAAAATCAATGCAGTTAACATATTGCAATTTTTTCTTCCAAAGATAATGAATGTTTATTATACAGTTTTTATGCTCTAGTTTAGCTATTATCAGTATCCTTAAACTAAGTTGTCCATATCTTCTCTTTTAGGGACATGATTCGGGCCATACGTGCTTGCAAAACTGCAGCCGAAGAACGTGCTGTTGTAAGAAAAGAATGTGCTGCCATTCGTGCTTCAATCAACGAGAACGATCAAGACTATAGCCATCGGAATCTGGCTAAGCTTATGTTCATCCACATGCTTGGCTACCCAACACATTTTGGTCAAATGGAGTGCCTGAAGCTGATAGCATCTCCTGGATTTCCAGAGAAGAGAATAGGTTACCTTGGCCTAATGTTGCTTCTTGATGAAAGACAAGAAGTTTTAATGTTGGTGACCAATTCTTTGAAACAGTATCCTGTTTCATGTCAACGTTTCATTTGTTTTTTGTCTTCTTTGTTTTTTAGATTCCATGTAACAATTATGGTAGGGAACAAAATCAATCACAGGTTATAGCATCCTTAACTGAATTACAGAGATCTTAATCACACAAATCAGTATATAGTGGGACTTGCTCTTTGTGCTTTAGGAAACATTTGCTCAGCAGAAATGGCTCGTGATCTTGCACCTGAGGTTGAGAGATTGCTGCAATTTCGAGATCCAAATATTCGGAAGAAGGTGATTTTTTCCCTACATTTCATATGGTTTCGTCAAAATTTTATCACCTGAGAAACAGTTAAATTTAATACATACATTGGGATGTTTGGGATTTTATTACATATTGATGCATGCTAATCAGAGGAAAATATGCTGTTGATGCTATTATTGGAGTAGAACCTATAGTGGGGAGGATGATGCAAACTCACTCAAGTTGGTTCATGATAAGTTTGTTTTAAATTTTTTGGAATGAAAATGCGTGTTCACTGAAAGGATGTGTGGGGGAGACTTTGCCAAAAGTACATCAGAATTTGTGTTTCCCGGTTCGCATTCCAAACCAAAAACACACTTGGTCATGTGAGAAGAAGGCAAATGGAGGCTCTAGTGAGAAAAGTGGATCAAATGAGAGATAGTCCAATTAAAAGGTGTTGAGGAATACCAAATAACTTTAAGAGAAATTATTTAAGAGAAAGCATTAAGAAATACCCAACTCTTATACAGAAAAATTGGCTTTTGATAGAGCACAAAAGCATTAATTGGTCTAAATAGCTGACTTCACCTAGTGAGGGCTGGTTATTCATAATTATTTATGATTGTATTTGAGAGTGTGAGATTGAATGTAAAAGGTTGGTCGGTTGGTTGTAGGTTCACCCTTTTTAACTGATGTGCAATTTGTTTACTGTTTCTCTAATGTCCCTTTGCCTCACTTTTTAATTATTTTTGGTGGAAGTCTGGCGCCCATTTGCTAAATAATTATAACCATGTTGTGATTTGATGTTGAACTATTGATTATTGATGAAACCTTTCACATTTAACTGCTTGGGTTATTATTGTTTGTTCTGGTTAATTAACTATGCTGACCCTTATCTAGGCAGCATTGTGCTCTATAAGAATCATAAGGAAAGTTCCAGACTTGGCAGAAAATTTTGTCAATCGTGCTACTGTCTTACTTAGGGAGAAGCATCATGGAGTTTTGATCACTGGAGTTCAGCTTTGTACAGATCTGTGTAAAGTTAGCACAGAAGCTCTTCAACATATTCGAAAGGTGCTTTCAGTCTTTCTTTACTGAGCAAAACAGCAATGAATTCTCGAATTTACTTCTTTGTAAAGAGAAATCTCGGGAACATATTTTCAGGAATCTGGGTTTGTTTAATTATATTTTGATACTTTAATGCATAAATAAAAATATGCTTTCATTTGATTTTTCAATATAGTGTTTGAGCTACTATTATGGTGTTTGTAAACTTGAGTTTCAAATGACTGGCTTACTATATTTCCTGTGCATGGCACAACATGTTAATCATTGCAAGCCACTCTGTTTTGTATACATGATATATACTTGTGTAAAGGCATATATAATATAACAGTATGCAACTTTATGATGTTATAGTTTACTTTTGCTGTTTTTATGTGTAAACTCTTCTGCTAATTTAGCTTTTCTTGTGGTCCGCTGTTGTAACAAAAATCTCTTTCAACAATTATTGTAGAAATGCACAGACGGTTTGGTCAAAATTCTTAAGGATCTGGCAAACAGTCCTTATTCACCAGAATATGACATTTCTGGCATCACAGACCCGTTTCTCCATATCAGATTGCTCAAACTGTTACGATTGTTGGGTGAAGGTGATGCTGATGCTAGTGACTCTATGAATGACATACTTGCCCAGGTGAGTTATGTGTTCACTGTCAACTTTATGGAACTACGTTTTTATATTTCTCAGGCAGGATGATTGAATTATTTCATGTCCATCTTTGCCTTTCGGATACTTTTTCCAATGCACATAATTCTATTGTGAATGCCAACACAAACTGATGAAGGTGGCTTAATAAAGGATTGAAGGATTTACTTTGAAGAAAACTCGTTTTTAAAAAAGATTTTTTGTCGTATAAAGAGGAAACTACAACTGAGGGAAACAAGAAACAAAAAGGTTTATATTTCATGGTTTGGTTATAGAATGGTTGATGATAGGAGACTCCAATGTCATCTGACAAATATAGCTGACCCCACCTAACTGGACAATGTTTGGCTATTGTTACACTTGTTATCAGTGATCTGATTTTTTTTATTGAAATTGATGGTTGATAGTTTTTTTCACCCGCTATTTCTTTTAGGTGGCTACGAAGACTGAGTCAAATAAAGTTGCTGGGAATGCTATTTTATATGAGTGTGTGCAAACAATAATGAGCATTGAAGATAATGGTGGCTTACGTGTGCTTGCCATCAATATACTAGGAAAGTTCTTGTCAAACCGTGACAACAATATTAGGTATTTTTGCTGGACATTGGTTTTCCTTGATAAGTAACTGAATAACTTGTATAAAAGAATACCACAAAAGTACATTGACTACATTCTGACTTCAGTGAGAATGCAAAGGCTAAAAGAAAAATAAAAAAGGAAAGTAATATATGAGCTCTGTTAGATGTATCCCTCTGAAGAAGGATGCTTAATTGAAGCTCACTAATTTGATATCATGAATTTAGAAAGTGCTCCTGATCACGAGGATTGAGGTTTTGATCTAATGTAATCATTCTCCTCTTCTGCTCCAAGTTCCAGCCATAATGTACATGACAAGAATCCTGGAAGAACAGTTGATCATCTGATCAAGCAAATTGTTTTCTATTTTTGGTTCCAAGACAATTCACAGAAATATTTGGATTTTTTTCCCTTCTTTTCTGGTCAGATGGCTATGCATACCAAATTTCTTTGCTAACCTTGACTTTGGCATGTGGACTATTTGCCTTCATGCTTGTATTTCATGATCATCCTGTGTAGTCCTTGACATGATAATAGCCTGCAGAAGTTTTAGCTTAGATATATTGCACAAACGGTGTGCCACTGCCAGCTCTCAGGCGATACTTAACAATAATTTTATTTGTTAGGTTCAAGGTGTTTTTACTTTTTACTTTTATAACACTAAGTGAATGGAATTCTTCAACTTGAAATTTTCGTTTACTTCTACTACTTTTTGAAGCCGGATAATGGATTATGAGCTCTTCGGATCTCCGGGCCCTGTATTTAAGTCTATCTATTTTGTTGTTTATAATTTTAGTAGTTTTGTGCATTGTGATTGCTACACATCACAATTGGAGTCAATTGAATATCTTCCTACTTATCACTTCAGATATGTGGCATTAAACATGCTGATGAAGGCTGTAATTGCTGATGCTCAGGCAGTGCAGAGGCATCGTGCAACAATTCTGGAATGTGTCAAGGTATAAACTGCGTGGCCTTTCACCTTTTTTTCTTATTCAATAATGAGGCAGATTTTTGTTTTACATCTTGAGAGGTTAGTGACTTGACTTTTTTCGGTCCAGGATTCTGACGCTTCAATTCGGAAAAGAGCACTTGAACTTGTTTATGTTCTGGTGAATGAAACTAATGTGAAGCCCTTGACAAAAGAGCTAGTAGATTATCTGGAAGTCAGTGATCAAGATTTCAAGGGGGACCTTACTGCCAAAATTTGCTCAATAGTTTCAAAGTGAGTCAGAGGTTTTTTCAACGGTATTCCCTTTTGGTTGTACATGGTTTATTCATTATATATATATATATCTTTTCATGTTTATTGGGATGGGAGTAGGAAGCTAGAGTTTCCTGTTTTTTAGAGTGCAGTTTATTTTCTTTTCCTTTTCCCCCCTCTTTATATAATAATGTCTTAGGGGTTTTCTGTCCTTTCTTCACCCATATTGATTTGTCTGGTTAAATAAAAAAAGAAGCCATTTAGCTCATGAAGGTTAGGCAATATTACACATGATACCGCTCAATTTGCATAATTACACACTGACTTCCTTTGAAGTTAGGGATTCATAGAACCAGCATCCTTTATCTTTGACTATATGTGACACTCAGCACCCTTGTAAACATGACATTGAGTAGTCCTAATGTCTATAAGTGATATCAGTGTTGGGGGAACAAATTGAGGGGTATCATGTGTAATATCGCTTAAACTTCAGGAGAGATCAGTGTCATTTACCCTTTTTGTTGCAAGTATAAAATGTTTTTGGTTAATTAGCATTTACTTGTTTGTGCCTCAGGTTGTCACCAGAAAAAGTCTGGTACATTGATCAAATGCTCAAGGTTCTGTTGGAGGTATACTTCTAAAAAACAAGCTTTTGTAGTGACATAAAATCTAAAACAATCTAATTTGTGCTAATCTTTTAGTGCATTAGTCATATCAGTGGTGTGTTAGGATGGTCCAGTTGTTTTTCATCTCCACGTTTAGCATGCTACTACCCTGGAAAAATGGTTGCTACAGGAAAAATGATTGCTAGGAAACCTTGTTATATTTATCCCACACACATTAATAACTTTTTATCTTTTCGTCTTATGATTTCCTTGTTAAGGTATCAATTCACAAACTACTGAATATATATGATTTCATGTTCATTTGTCACTTTATGTTTGCACAAGGACTGCACTATCTCTTTGCATCAGTCACAAATCTTCAATAAACAAATTTGGTGTTTTTTGTGATTACTGTTTTATTGCTTTTAGTATCAATGTTTAGTACTTTTATCTTGTTATAAATTAAGTAAAAGTATTGATCTTTATGCCATGTTAGTAGGCTGGAAATTTTGTCAAAGATGAAGTATGGCATGCTCTAATTGTTGTGATAAGCAATGCTTCTGAGCTTCATGGATATACAGTAAGAGCATTATACAAGGCATTTCAAAAGTCTTCTGAACAGGTATTTTCTTCTGCTTTGACAAATATATCCATACTGTTGATATTTTCTCGCTGCCATTAATGTTATAACATTGACTTATATTTTTCATTAGGAAACTCTTGTTCGCGTTGCAGTATGGTGCATTGGAGAATATGGTGATTTGTTAATAAACAATAGTGGAATGCTTGATATAGAAGACCCAATAACAGTAAGTGGTTTCTTTTTTTTTTTAATAAAAAAAAATTTCTAAATAATCTCCTACTGTTGCTTGAGATCTGTGAAAATGATAAGATCATTTAATCACAAGCAGTAATTTAACAAGTTGATGTACATATTGGTACTGGAAGTTTCTGTGAAAGGATATTCTAACAGTTTTCGGAAAATACAAAAAATAAAAAAAGATTCTAACATTTTTTTTGTTTACCTTCTAGTTAGATATGGATAATTATGTCATGAAAGAAATAAAATCATCAGGCTCGTTTCTTTTCTTAATCTTTTCTTGTTATCATATATTGTAAGGAAGGAAATGTGGTGAATTGATATTTGTTTTACATGTTTGAATGGTATGTTTAACCTAATCTCCCTGGCCATTTGCTAATTTGTTGAAATCTGAACTTGATTTGTTCGTACATGCGGTGCTTGGTACTAAAATGAATAAAAATTGACCCTGGCCTCCTTTTGGCTTAATGCTTATTGGATTGTTTTATTCAGTTTGCTTGTATGTAGCAACACATAGGAGAATCTATAGAATTGATATTCCATTACATTCTTTTTTATTTGCTTTATTTTTTAAAAAGAAAATGTCTTTTATCCTTCATTTATTTCATACTAACAGGTGACTGAGTCAGATGCTGTGGATGTTGTAGAGTTAGCTATAAAACGCCATAAATCAGATCTTACCACAAAATCAATGGCTTTGGTTGCGCTATTAAAGCTCTCTTCACGCTTCCCTTCTTGTTCAGAGTATGTCCTGTATTTTTAATTGCTTTTAAACAATAACATCTATTACAATATAACTCAATGGATTTATTTCCTTTTTTCCTTCCTTTGCTTTAGAGGAATGTAATAATTCCAGCATAAGTTGAGCAGACCCAGTTCTAGATATTTTAAAACACTTGATAGTCTGTTTAATCCCCTATGCATGTGATTTAACCTCTTAATAAACCATAGGATCCATTTTCATCCATATCTCTTCATCCCTTCCATACGCACATATCCTCTTATATTTGCATACTCGACATTAAAGTTTATTCTTATTTTTTTCATTCTGTGTATAGGAGGATCAGAGAAATAATTGTTCAGTACAAAGGGAACTTTGTGCTAGAATTGCAGCAAAGATCTATAGAATTCAATTCAGTTATTGCAAGACATCAAACTATTAGGTGAGGTTAATCAGTTTTTTGAATTACACTTTATCAAGAATTTGGATTTCTAATACACTCTCTCATAAGAGGAATCCCAATATGGATAATATGTCATCATTCAGGTCTACACTTGTAGAAAGGATGCCAGTTTTGGATGAGGCAACTTTCATTGGTCGGAAGGCTGGGTCCTTGACTGATGCAGATTCAATTTCAGCAAAACGTTCAATGAGTATTCCAAATGGAGTAGCTAAAGGTGCAGCCCCTCTTGTAGATCTGCTCGATCTAAATTCAGATGATGCTCCTGCACCGAGCTCTTCTGGTGGGAATGCTCTTCAGGACCTTCTTGGTGTTGATTTGCCTCTGCCATCACAGCAATCTGGTTAGTTTTTGTAACGTATCTTATAAATAAACATAATCCTAATAAGTAAATATTCTTTATCTAAGAATTACCACCTTTTTATTTATTCCATAAGTACAAAAGTAAGCCCATTTTTTAATCCCTATTTATTACCACCTTCTTGGTGTAGTAACAGTTTTGACAATTATTACATTGCAATTGCTACGCATGTTTGTGGCAAAGATTTAGGGATTTTCTATCAGCTGCAGATATATAACAAAAAAATTTACTCTTCCTTTTGGATTTAGTTACACTGCAGTTAGGTGTAATTTTTTAAGTGAAACTGGATTTTGCAAGGGATGCTTTACCAGTGTAAAGATCAAGAGACAGTGCACACATGCTTCTCTTTTTAATTTCTTCGAGAAATAAACCTGTAAAATCATCTACATTCTTATCATATGTGGCATTTTCTTTGCAATTTTAGGTGCTAGTAAACCTTCAAAAAGTGGGACAGATGTTCTTTTGGATCTCTTGTCTATTGGATCGCCGTCTGCACCTATTGAATCGCCTTCAGCACAAAGAACCTCATCTGTGATAGACATTTTATCCCCTGGTGCAAGTAACAAGGCACCAGGTTCACCATTAGATGATCTCTCTTCACTTTCAATTTCTTCAAGAACAACTTCAAATACTGGAGCTGCTCCGATGATGGATTTGTTGGATGGTTTTGCCCCCACCCCACCAGCAGGTGGTAAACCCTTTTAAATTTTAATGATTAGTAAATGACAATGGTTAAAATGTAGCACTAATTCTTCATCCCTCTATTGTCTTGAACAGAAAACAATGGATCGGTTTATCCATCTATAACTGCATTTGAGAGCAGCGCCTTGCGTTTGACATTCAATTTCTCAAAACAGCCAGGAAACTCTCAAACAACAAATATTCAGGCTACCTTTATGAATTTGTCCTCTGATGCGTACACAGATTTTGTTTTTCAGGCAGCAGTTCCAAAGGTATGCATGTCAGTGTACACTTTAGCTTTCAGCACCTACTGCTAAAGAGCATCGTCATCGAAGCGTCTTAATATAGCTATAGTTGACTGCTTTCAATAGTATCACAATCTTCAATTATTATCATTCATTTCTTGAAGTTCCGGGAATGAATAATTCCCTTTATATTTAGTCTATTTAGTTGTCTCGAGGCTAAATATTTACATTTTGGAAATCACGAGCGGTTGTCTCCTAATATTGGTATTTTGATTTTCAGTTTCTTCAGTTGCACTTAGATCCAGCTAGCGGCAGTACTCTCCCTGCTAGTGGAAATGGGTCCATCACTCAAACTATGAAAGTTACTAATAGCCAACATGGAAAGGTAGGTTTTCTTTGTTAATTATGTTAACTTCACATATTTGTGCTTCTTTAACCATGTTCCTTTCCTTGTTATTATATTATAAGTGCTTCTTAGATATTAAGGCATGACTGCTATAAACACTTCTTTTTCAGAAATCTCTTGTTATGCGCATAAGGATATCATACAAGGTAAATGGTAAAGATACCCTGGAAGAAGGACAAATCAGTAATTTTCCTCGTGGTTTATGATATCAATAAGCCCTTTTTGCTTCCAAGTGCAGTTTTCATTTTCCATTCATCCAATCCAAATGGTTCAACCAACTGGACCCACTCTTCGGCTCAAATTTGAGGCTTAGCAAATCTTTGCTTTACGATTTTTAACTTCATAGGTTGGTTATGTATATTAGTTAAAAGTATTCCTGCATGAAAATGTCAAAATTACATTTTTCCTCTTTGAGGTGCCACGGTGAGAACTTGAGGTGCTTGCTATTCTTTTCCATTGCTATATTATTCTATTTTGTTCTATGTAACATTTTTTCCTACAAGATTAATGAAATGTAATCCCTAAATTAACTTCTCTCTCTCACTCACACAAAATACAAAGTCCATTCAAGTGCCAGTTGTTTTTGGATCTTTTAAATTCATTTAAGGTTACAGATCCGAGGCTAATGACTAATATATCACCACATTAACGAGTTTCAATCTTGGAATTATGTATTTGTTTGTTTCTTAAACTTGTTTTTCAAATCTGAATTACTAAATTAATTAAAGAGCGAGTGAGACCAATTCAATTCTAACGCAAGCTGAAAGTGATAGTTTCAGCAAAACACATGCTGTCGTCAACACCGTATCACTCACTCACTCAACTGCCCTTAGATCTATTTATGCTTTAACGCTGTTGTTGTTCTCTTTCGCCACCACGTAAGCAAGCCCCACCTCAAACTGTACAAGCGTTGTTGTCTCCAAATGATTCGAAGTTGAGACAAATCATTGTCATTAGCTTATAGTGACTTGGTCGAATATCACTTAACAAGAAATAAAAACAAACTAGTACTATAGTTACAATCAATATCAGTTAATATAGTATCATCAATGTATAATAAAAATTATACGTACAAAAGTTATATTTACTGTAGATTGTAATATATACTTACTCTTCTATCCAAAGTCCAAACTAATGCAATCTAATGGTGAATATGATTATTTTATAAATATTGTATCATTTTTATTGTACACATAATATTTCTTAGTGTAATTATTACAGTAAAATACACGACCCTTTTATTAAAGTCTTTCACTTTTCTAAGAAATACAATCAATATTTTTATGTACATATTTAATAGGCTGAGTAATGATTAATTATAGAGTGATGTTAAATATACAATGAAAAATTAGTCAAATTAGTCAATAAATGAGATTTTGAGTCATAATTATTCAGCTCATTACAATCTTAATGATTATTTTGGCCAAAATTAAAGCTAAAATGAACTCATTAGCTAATATGACTGGTTTTCTCAATGTACACTTAGCATTATTGTTAATGATATTTGATTATACAAGAAAAGATTTCCAAAACCAAAATTGTAGTCTCTGTCTTCAGAGTTGGTGTCATTAATACATGAGAGTGAGATCCAGCCATGCCAACCAACCACCCCCATACTATACTAAGCTTTTTTTTTATTCTATCTCTCTAATACATATTCATTTTATATTTTTCTTGATTTTGGGTTCATCTAATTGAATATTATCTTTAGTCGGTGACCTTGAAGATGTGGCCAATTTTAGATCAATAATGACATGAGCATCATATTCATGGGCACCTGCCCTTGATTGGCCCCTATATGTTTTTTCCTTCTTGTATTTGTGAATTTCTAATTTTACACTTCGAATCCTTTCACTCTTTTTCTTCCCCAATAAAGTAAAATTCAGAAATAATTTTTCCACTAAAGTTGATAAAAAAGAAAAAGCAATAGCTTCGATAGGGTTGTTACGTGCTTTGGTCTAAAACTTCCATTGAACACTCGCATCATTATTTATTAATTTCATTTTTGTTTATGCTAAAACTATTTCATGTGGATTCTTCCATCACTTACCCGGAAGTTGCTCTTGATAAAAGTAACAAAAAAAAATCACGTGTTTAGATTAAAAGATTAAAAATGTCAACCACATAAAGTTAGAAAAATTTATCAAAGCTAGTAAGTAATCTTTCATCATAACATAAAGAAACAAAGCATTAGCAAAAATTTGAAATAAAATAGAAACGTGAAATAATTGGATTGGTAGCACAAAAAGGAAAACTCGAATCATGTCATGACTCTTAAATCTCAAGGTTGAGTTTGGCACAATATATATGAAGAAATTCAAGGATAAAAAATAGAAATAGAGTGTTTGATAATTGAAATAGGATTGAAAGTTTATATTGAGAAAAAAAAATTGTGTATTTTTATATGAGTTTAATTTTGATTCACTGACAGTATAAAAGTATTTTACACTGTCACCTAATCAAAACATTCTCTTTGTAGGAAAACATATAATTATGACTCACATGATAGTAGGGAAGTATTTGATATAAATCAATTGGGATGAGACAAAAACTACTATTTTTACAGTTATATAAATATGATTACAAAAATTTTATATTTTTTAAATTAAGTGAAAATTCCTTCACCACACTTTTTCACCAACCTTGTCATCTTAGTAATCAAATGCTAAACCCACCAAGAAGTGACAACTTCAGCACAGAGAGAAGGAATGGGAACACCTTTGTTGTTTCTTTCACTTGTTTTTAACCCTAAGGATCTAATAATAATTAATAATAATAATAATTAATAATAATTATTATTATTAATAATAAGAGGCATGCCTCCAGAGAAAACCAAAGCATCCAAAAAGCAACTCCGAATTTGACTTCACTTTATTTTTCCTACTCATTGCAAGGAACTGTTAAATAAAGATCACTTTTGTCACTGAAATTATAACATCACATGACATCTTGGCCCCACATTCATAAATCATTTTTGAAATATTATCTGGTCTCATTATGTTTCTTGTTAATCACTACTTTTTCTCATTTTTGGATTCAAATACCAACTATAGCTTTTTCAAGAACAGATTCTAGATTCTGATCATCCTGATATGAGATTACCAAGTTAAGGGAAAATAACAAAACACAATCCAGAAATAGGATTTTGTATATCAAAGAGATGCTTTTCCTTGCACAAGCTAAAAATTAATTGGGAATCCTCATTCAAAGAACATTGCTGCATCGATGTTTATAGCATAATTTACAAGTATTTATCAGTAAAAAAAAGTATAACCAAAGTATGAAAGATCAGAGAAAAAGACTCACTGAAAATATGGATGTAATCCAAAATACAAAAACTCTGATCACTGACCAGTTTCATCTACATACCTTGAGCTCTATTCATCCATGCAAAGTTGTTCAGTGACATGAGAATTAATTACCAAAATGAGTTTCTTGTGAACTTGAAACCTTATCCTTCCTTGACCATAGCCAGATCTTGGAAACAGAAAAGCTTTCACCTTTCCTAGCAATGTTGATTTTCTTCCCCTCAACATCCCCATCAGTGGAACAATTCCCAAACTGACCTAATCTCCCTTTCAACAATTGTCTCATACTGCTACTAGTAGCATCACCTCTATTAGGGCATAAAGCCACTTGCAGATCTGAATCAGCAACCACATACTGAAAAGACCCCATTGAATAGCACCTTCTTCCATCAAAACTATTTGTAGCAGTACCAGTATTAGTACTAGTACTGCTCTCTCCTTCACCCCTTTCTAAACCCTCTCCATTATTTGAGCTTCTGAATTTCCCAAGCCTCACAGAGAACACCCTTTTTCCACTCATGATGTGGTTTTCTGCATGTTTGTTAACAGAAACAGCCTCAGCAGTTCCAGAAACCCCATCTTCCATTGGATCCTCAAAGTCATAAACAGGGTTTTCAAATGCAAACCCTGGATCATAGAGGCTCCCTCTACAGAGAGGGCAAGTTGAATTGGACATGAGCCATGTGTCTATGCAGTCAATGTGAAAAGCATGGTTGCAAATTGGCAGCAACCTCAGCATGTCTTGTTCTGAGAATTGGCAGAGGCAAACTGCACAATCAAATGGCTCCTTCAATCCTATGATCTCCTTGTAATAGAAAACTGGGAGGGCATCTATGAAGGCCTGGTCCAAGCCTGAATCATGAAGATGGAACAGCTGCTGCAACTGTCTCTGGTAGGTATCAGATTCAGAAATGGACATTTCAGGGAACCTATTGGATTGGGAAATTGATGAAGCAGAGGACCTGTGCTTTATGAATAATCTAACAAGCAATTGAAGGATACCAGAGATTAAGAACACAACAGCTAGAATGACTATGATGAAAATAACTGCAGGGCTTAATCTATTCCCAGATGAAGAAGCTAGAGGTGGTGGTGGTGGTGCTAATTGTTTCTTATAGTCAGAACTGTGATGAGGCAATGAAGGGGAAGAAGAAGAAGGAGAAGAAGAAGATGATGATGAAGAAGAGGAAGAAGAAGAAGATAGGGAAATAATGGTGGGGTTATAGGTTGCAGCATCACTGCTATGGCAGATTTGAGAATGAACCCAATACATTTTTTTTGTTGTTTTGCTTTGAACAAAGTTGTTGTCTTTTCTTATTTGAGTATTCAACCCAACTCACACATTGTAGAAAAGAACAATCAATAGGAACATCAATTGAAACTAAAGTAAGGGGTGAAAAAAAAACGAACTTTAGTGAAAAAAAAAAAAAAGTGAACTTGGAATTTGAAGATGATGAGAGTGGAAGTTACAGTGAAGAGAACATGCTTGAGAAATGTTAAGGTTGCAGTTGAACTACCTTAATTTTGTTGAGATCATCCTCAGCTACCTGGGAAAGCTATGTTCTGTCCTTACAGGTGAAGAAAGAGGAAGAAAGGAAAAGGAGCAATTTCCAAGGACATATGGTTTTATGGTCTCCTACCCTATAGCTATTGGGCCTACCCTATTTGGGCTTGGGTTTTTATTTTGTTTCATTAAGGCCCAATATGAGTTACTGCATTGAGTCCACAATATATGTTCAAGTGTAAAATTGGATAGCCTTTACATCACACTTTTTGGGCTAAGAAAAGCCTGCCCGTAAATATTGGACTAATAAAAAATAAAAATCAGTCCCAAAGGAAAAAAAAAAAAGGAAAGATGATGCAACCCTTGTATTAGCCTATCAAACATTAGATAAGCTTGAATGTCACTTGTTTTGTTATGCTTTGTGTTTCTTTTTGGTAAAAGAGTAATGTTATTTTAACACTTAAAAATGAAAGTCTTAATTAAATGAGACACACACTTTATTAATATTGGATGTGATGGATATTTAAAATAAATGAGAGTCATCACAATATCTAGTGGTAATGGAATATTGTGAATGATGCTATGACCAAAAAAAAAAAAAAAGAAGTTGATGGTCCTATTGATATATGATAAAATTGCTCATCAACTTTACCCTTTTTGAGAATCTATGATGCAAATAAAGCAAAACAAAGGCATCCACAATTAGCAATAATTTGAGAAATATGGTTTGGTATGAAATTATATAATGAGTTTTCTTTAATTTTCCTCTTTGTTTTATCATTAATCTTGATATATGTTTTATTGACATTCAATTGTGAGTGTTTGGATTACTCAAAATTTTAAGTTGGATTGTTGCGCATATTATAAAAATTGGGAAAAATGTATTATAAGAACAAAAAGCCAAAAAATGTTTTTCACATTGAAAAATGCCAAATAGAAGTTTTATTAGGAAAGGTACATACTTTCAATTTTTAAATTTATTACCCCCTTTAATTATTTTTTTAATAGTTCACTTTTAAAATTTTAGTTTTTTTTTGGAATTTTAGACAACATGTATTTTTTAAACATTCTACCATTTTTTAATGAAAGAGAAAGATGTTGTAGTGTATAAAATATATTTATGAAGTGGATATATACAAATGCAAATATTATACTATACTAGGATGCAAAGGATTTGTTAGGATGAGAGCTTCTAGAAAAATATATATTTTTAATTGATTTTTATAAATGAGATTTTTTAAAGAAGTAGAAGTAACTTTATGTTTGAATGCAATATAAAAATATCTTTATTTAATCATAAATATATTTTCTATATTATAAAAATATATTTTTTCAGAAGATGAAAATTACAACTTTTAAAAGAAGATTTTTTCTTCTTTTAATAGTAATTTTACTTTTATTTAAAAATGTCATCATATATATTACAAAAATCAATAAGATCTTTTTTAATTAAAAAAATTATTTTATTTATATACTGGTACGCGCAAAGTAATAAAGCCTTGATAAATGAAATCACAGGGTATAACTAATACAATTGATATCTTTAAAGTAATTAGTGAAGAGTTTGAGTTTGATTCGATATTATTGTATTTGGAATTTTGAATCTAATAGAGGATGAAATTAAATTAAATTAAATTAAAGGGGGAAAATGTGATAATGAATGGTAGGGCATGGAGTCCACGTTGAGTGGTCTGACAATGCAGTGGCATGTGATCATCCATCTTTCATTGTACCACCATACAACACTCACTCCATCATACTATATTGCTACCTCTCGCCCATGCCACTTTTATATATATATATATATATATATATAAACACCTTCCTTCTCACCCTTTAATTTCTCATCACTAAATTCATTTCATTTTGGAACTCTTCTCCGTACATATATATATATATATATATATAGTTGTTGCAGATAATACTTCCATTTAATGTTGCTTCGTCCCCTTCCCGTTTTCAAAAGTGCAATTGGACAAACAGTATTAATATAAATTTGAATTCATAATCAAAACTGATTGTAATACAGAAATATGTAATATGTTTTACCAATATCCAACGTGTGTGCTGTATATAAGGTATAATGTTTGTTATATGTACTTGTGTTATATACATATAACACACAACACACAGTATGTTTTATGTATAACACATGTTGAATCCTAGTTAGATGTAATTACGTTGTACAACAAATTTTTGATTTATAATGAATTCCTCGACTAGATCCGGGTAAATCAAATTAATTGAAGTTTAGTGTATGTGTTGGTGATTAATTTGCATGCAAAAATTGGAGACATGTTGCCCACTGAAGAAACTGTTTTAGAATATTATTTCTTTTTGGGCATGTATAAGAGAGAGAAATATAATTCTACGAGCTAGCTAATTAAGCTTGAATAATTAATGGAGGACAAAATATCATTTTTCAAAATAAGTAACGGTGAAGACTGATTGCGGAGAAAGAAAAAGAGTACGGATAATGGTATAAAGCTCATCATACCCACCACATTCATTCACTAACCATATCTGATTTTCTCCTAAAATAATAATAATAATAATAATAAAATGATATTCTAATTAACTCTCGGTGAAGTGGCATCAACATACAGAAAGCCTTCCCTCTCCCAATTAAATTGAAAGAGAAAGCTTACACTTAGGAATTACGATATACAAACATATATATATATATATGTGACGATTACAAAGGCATGCACTATATATAATTAATAATAATAATCATACATACAATACAACTTTATAACAGTGCTAGGATGGATCATGGTGTTGTATGATGCGTTGACGATGATGACGAAGAATTAGAATTAGAATATAGGATGGAGAGAGTGTGGAGTACATTGAGTTGCAACCTCAGCTGCAAGATGTGTTCCGCCGTCCTCACCAGAAGCCCCTCCGCCTTCAGCCCTGCGCCCCCCGGAATCAGCCGCTCCAACTTCCTCATCTTCCTCCCCACACTACTTCTTATTACCTCCTCTCTCCTCCTCCTCCTCCTCCTCCTCCTCCACTTCACCTTTGCCAAATCTTTATTGCAACCCATTACAATTGTTAATTAATTAAAACTACCATATGATGTATATAATATATATACAAGAGTAATATAATGCCCTAGCTAGAATGACTGGATTGACTATATATATATATATATATATATATATATATATATATATTCTCACGATAAAGAGAAATTATTAAAACAAGAAAATAATAATAATAAGCAAGCTAAGGAAGGCAAGAGATTAATTAAGGTAGGAGTAGTATGTAAATAAAAAAATTGGAAGAAGGAAAGGAGATGGATGGAGAAGAGAAATTAAAGATGAAGAAGATTATATTGGAGAATTAATAATGCTTGCTAGCTGCAATTCTATGTATGTATTGTAGAGATAGAAGAGAATTGAAGAGATGGAATGAAGAATGATCATATATATATATATATATATATATATATAAAGATAAATATTTGATGCGTAAAAAAGATCGGTCAAAATAGTCCACATCCATAATATATATAATATAATATTTATAATGTATATCAGTTGCGATCTTTTTTTGTCATATGTGATATATGTTATGCATATCATGTGATATATGTTGTAAGTGCACATTATATAATATGTAGTGTACATATTGTATTATATATTATGCACAATATATTAATTGTTTTAATTAATTTTTTATTATTTATAAATCAATATTTATAAATAAATAAAAAAGAATATTACATGTATAATAAAAATTGTATAATATTTATATAATAATTATATTTATAGTTATAATTATTATATAAATATTATACAATTTTTTATTGTACAATTAATAAATAAATGCAACGCGCAGAGAGCAAGTTGATAGATAGATATACGATAGCAGCTATAGATATATTAGAGCGCCCCATGTGAGCTGAGCCTCTCACGTGAAGCCGATCCCACAACAATTACACCCCCACACATACATACATTACCTTTTTTGTTATTTCACTCACGCAAATTAAAATAAACCACTTTATATTTCAATTATAAAATATCAATGTGATCCCTAATAAATCTTTATATTGCTCTATTCATTAAATTTTTACTAATTATTAGCAAAAATATTATATGATTAAGAAAATATAGACGATAATTAATACTATACTTATTTCTTATTTAACATGCACGACTTATATTTAATTAAGAAAAATGGAATGCATGTATTTTCTTCTAACAGTAATGAATTAAAATTTAACAAAATGATGAAAATTTTAATTCATAAAATATTGAGAATCATATAACAATTTTTAAAAATTCAAAACCACGTGCATGTGAATTATATACAATTGAGGAAGATAAAATAAAGTTTATTTTATTTTATTGTTTTAATTCTGAAGTTGCGTCAATAATATTTTATTTGGTTCGCACGCTTGGCTTTGCTTGTCGTATCATAGGGTGGTGGGCCCGGCCCATGTTTGGCCCGTTGCGGCCCACGCACGTGTCTGACAGCTCTGCTTGCACGCTCGCGCCACACACACTATATTTTTATTATTATTTGTTTTTTGATAAATTATTATTATTATTATAATATTATTAACGGCTTTTGTTGTATACACCATACGCGTGTCCTAGTATCCTCGAATCCCGACAATTGGTCGCGCAGGATTTGCTTCGCTGCGTCGCGCTCCATCCTGATCACGTATCCGTGTCATCTCATCCTACGGCTCAGAATTTTCTGGACTCAGCACAAGCATGAAGATTCGCTTGCCACGTGCAGTTTCACATGGCGTTGTTCCATGAACTGTAGTAAGTTCGGATATTTTCTGAAGTAATACATTAAAATATTCAATAATATTTATTATATAAAAGAAATACGTTCAATTAATATTCAATATATATATATATAGTATAAAATACATATAACATACATTACATATAGCACACACTAGATACTACTTGAACATATTTCTAATATGCGACGAGTATTATTGTTAAAATATAAGTATTACTTTTGTACATCGGTTTAAAATAAATATGGATCACTATCAATTATAATATTAAAGTGACAACTTATAGTTTTTTTTAACATAAATTTTTGATACACAATCAAAACAGTTAATAAATAATATATAATATATAATATCAAATGCGCACAAAATATATTATATATTACGCACAAAATATATTATATATTATGCACAACATATATCATATATTGTGCATAATATATATCATATGTAGTAATATCATATTTCTTTATAACAAGTGATATATGTTGTGCACAATATGTGATATATATTGTGCATAATATATAATATATGTTATATATAATATATATTGTGCCTATCGTATTAATTGTTTTGATAATTTTATTGTATATGTGGAAATAACTTTTTTTAATTATATTGGGAAAGTAAAATAAATATAACAATTAAATAAAATTAGGATTAAATCAATGTATAATGTGATCAAATCTTGAGGAGGCAGTGGTCCACTGACTAAAGCAAGTAGGGAAATTAAAGGCTTTGACCACTTTTATTTATTTAATTATTTGTTGAGTTTCTGGTAGACGAGAATGGTTGACTTATAAAATCTCCTAGTATATAATTAAATTAAATTTCATAATATATTGGCTGGCAAAATTGGATAGAGTTCGGGATTAGTCTATTTAAATTAATATTTTATAGCCACCGGTAATGGATAAATTAAACAAATGAATCAAATCATGTAAATTACAGTGCTATCTATATATCTTATTACTTAATCCCTCCTTCCAAAATATTAGTCTTTTAAGGTTTTTACACATAGATTAAGAAATTCAATAAATATTTTTAATTTTATAAAATGATATATTAAAATGACTAAACTACCTAAAGTATTAATGATGAGAAAGAAAAATAATTAGTGGTCCCTTGAAATAATATTCAAGAAAGAAAGAGAAATAATACTAGGGATATAATAGATATGAAAAAATTAAATTGGTATTGGAAGTTGAAAACGATAATCACTGTGAAATTTTTTTTCTCCCTAAAACGACTAATATTTTGGAATGAAGAGAGTATTTATATCTTTATAATATCAAGCAATGATGGTATGGGCACGATTTTTGCCAACTGCATCATTATTATTATTGTTATTTAATTATAATATTCTATGTATAAATTTTATTTACATATTCAATCAATAAATAATTGACACATAATTTGTTTTAGTTTAATTTTAGCGCATAATCCAATAAAAAATATTCTGTTTGTATTATTTTTTAGGTAGGAAAAAAAGAGAAAATATAGTCATAACTGACGTGATAATATATGCTGATTAGATGATTGTGTAAAAAAATTATACACTAATGAATAAAATTAAATTATTTATTTTATCTACTTTTTAAAATTTAAATTTGATATAATATGATAATAGACTATATGTCATATTTTTATTATTGCAAAATAATGTCAATGTATATATGATAATTTGGTAAGAGTTTAATTATGATGCACTGTAAAATTCTTTACAATATCAATCACTTACATCATTAATTTATGTAATTTTTTATTAATGAGTGGTTAAATTAAAGATTTCTACATATATTAAGTTGAGAAGAATGGTTAATATTGTTATTTTAATTATTCTTGTTAATATATATAGATTTCGTTTGACCTTTATTTTATAGTTCTAGAACGGGCATCTGTTTAATTAGTCTCCTCTAGCTACACGTCTCTTTAATTAATTAGTTAATTAATTAATTAAATGGGACCAAGCTAAATCTGGCTTAATGAAACTAGTATGATTAATTAGGCTAGCATGAAGCTCAATTAATTGTTTCCTTTACACTTTCTCAATAAGCAACAAAATTAGGTATACGAATATTGGCCAATGTGGCATTAGAAGTCTAGATTGAACAACTAGAAATGACTAAAGATGTAAAATTAGCTCATGAGCCTTTTAATAAATCCTGATTTTGAGTTTATGATCAAAGTTTATACTAGCGATTCAAAAACAAACACACAAACATATATTTGTGATGTGTTGGATATGTACAATGAATGTAATTTGATAATATTTTAAATTAAATAAATTTAATAAGAAATATAATTTAATTTTATTTACTGATTATGTTATTTAAAATTGTTAATATTGATTTATGAATGATGATGAAGATCAATTTACACTAGTTGTAAGTCTTTGTAAACTTATTACACCATTTAATTAGTAATTATCGGTAGAAATTACATTTAATAAGTATGATAGTTGAATCATGTAATAATTTTTCAAATGTCTGGAGATTCAATTTATAATTTGTAAACTATAAAAACCTATAAAATAATAGAAACATGCATATTGATTAAATAAAATTTACTACTGAAATGTGTAAATGTATCAAAACTATGAGTTTAATTATGATATATTGGCTTTCCATAAATTATATTTATTGATCTGTGTGACTTTTTAGTTAGTGGATGATTGAGTTTAAAATTTTATCTGATGTGTCAATCTATAACTAGATATCAGTGTAAAATTATTTTATACTGACAGTTGATTAAAATTAAACTCCAAAACTATACATAAAAAAATTAATATAATTTAAAAAACACTCAGTGTATAATGGTAAACCAGCCAATACATTCAATGAGCCTATTTTGACTTTATTTTTTGCTCAAATAATTATTGAGATCTGATGATAATGAATGAACAATTGTGGCCCAATACAAAATTTTATTTATTGGTTGATTTAACTGGTTTCTCATTGTACATTTAATATTACCTATTAAAAAATTATATTTTTTTAAACATGATGATAATCTGAGTTATATTATCCACTAAACTAAAAAAAGAAATAGTTAGAAATGAAGAAAATAAAATTAAAATTGAAATTTAAAATAAAGAGCATGTTTGGAATAAGGTATGTAAAATAGGTAGGTCGAGGGAGGGTGCAGCGGCCTTAAGGCTAAGCTAGGTAGGAAGGCTTCATGCATGTATAGAGCAGAGCAGCGGTCCCCTATCTGATCTGAAGCGTACGTCACAAAGTTTCAGGGTTCACCATATATATATATATATTATATATATATATTCAGCTTCGTTGAAACCCATGCCATGTGATGTTTGATCATGACGTTTCTCCTCATCATATCCATCTCAACTTCAAAATATACACACACATTATCACTCGTGAAATATATTTTGTTATCATTAAGTTTTAGTTCTTGATATACAATAGAAAAATAATTAAATTAGTTATTCTGAAAATAGAAAAAATAATTAATTTTTAATAAATTGAGTAATTATGATTTATAATTTTTATATTAATTGATTTTAATTAATTTTTTATTGTGCAAATAATAATATTATATTGTTACACTGGTTTCGATTGTTATATATAGTTTAAAGGAGGATGAAATGAAAAAAGTAATGTTATATCAATTCATATTATTAATGACTTAATAATTGGTCACCTTATATTATTGAGTATTAACGAAGAAAAAAATAATAGAAAAACAATTAAATCAATTAATGAGTTTATTTGGTAATTTTTTTAATAAATTTTTTTTAAGAATTTAATTTTTAGTAAACTTAGTAATTATGGTCCAAAATCTCTATATTAAATAATTTTAGCTAATTTTTTTTATTGTGTAAATAACATCACTCATTTATGAAATATTTATCAAAATATTTCATAAATTATGACTAAGTTAGTCTCAAAATTAAATATGTATATGTACAACACACTAGATACTATTATAGTATTATGTACTTCTTCTACACACTTTAAGAGAAATAAATTTGGTATATCTAATTGAATATAGACATTCACAATATATAAAAAAAAATAACATAAATGCTTGGGGAATAACATTTTTTCAGCCAAAACAGCTAACAAAGCTCATTTTAACACTTTTAGTCAAATAACATTATTAACCCTGTGTGATTTAGACCCAATTTCTTATTATTGATTGTTTTGACTAATTTTTTTATTGTATCTCTAGCAATGCTGAAAAATTAATTAGGAAAATTTGAAACTAGGGAGACTAATATATTTAATAAGTTAGATATATATTAAGATGTTTAGAAGGTGTGAATGTTCAAATTACAATTGAGGTGAGTGATCACAGCATGAACTTGTGTGTGTGTATATATACATCACATTACATTAATGGTGCAGTAGGAGGTAGAGCAAGCATAGCAAAATAACATAAGATGGAAAGGGGTGGGTAAACCACGTAATACATACACTTGCCAAGAACTTGGGAAATTAAACTCACTCACGTGCCTTGTTGCAGACATTTAACTCTATGTAGTACTGGTAGTAAATTCTTTGAGACTGATCACACTTGCACGCACACACATTTACACCTACAACCTAAGTACATATACACACATACATGTGTAATAAAAAAGGTCACAGAGTTTGCTTGTGCTTGTGCATTATTAAGCTGCGGTACACAGACATAAATTACCTGCACCGACATAAATGGTGTGCAATTTCAAGAGCCTCTCATCATCAGATGCATTAACACTGCTATACTATACTTTATTATAATAAGGAGATATATAGGTATAATAAAAAATTAGTTACAATAGTCAATAAGTTCTGCATAATATATATAATATATAAATTGCATAACTAATTAATATTATATATTATGCACGTTATATATCATATGATATGTACAACATATATCACATGTTGCAAAGAAATATGATACTATAATATGTAATATATGTTGTGCACAATAAATGATATATATTGTGCATCACATATGATATATATTATGTATTTTATATTATATATATTGTGCATAATATAGTGACTGTTTTGGCTAGACTTTTATTGTATTCCAAATATTTTTATATAATAAGGACAATACTACGCTTACAAGCAAAATTAATCAATAAAAATTATATATTATACATAAAATATTAAATAAAATAACATTAAATGAACTAATTTGATATTTTTATGTATACATTAAATATATTGTCTCATTCTAGTTATATATAGAGACTATTTCTTAATTATAATAATTAGGTATATAAGATAGGCTTTCTCTTGTGATTCTTTACTATAATCTTCCACGGAATGAATATAATTGATCATATATATATATATATATATATATATATATATATATGAAGCACTCCACATTACTTACAAAATATCGACAGGGTTTAGTACTTTACTAATTAAAGGGATATATTGTTATCAGTTAAAGAATCACAAGTAGAATTGTAGAAACACCTTTTTGTTTTTAATATATATTTATATATTCAATGCATTAAAAATTTTGGAAATTTCTCTTTACTTAATTTCCATTTGAAAACTTTTTTTTTGAGAATCAATTTTTTTTTTATTTAGATACTAATCTCACAAATTATATTTAAGCTCATCCAAAATAAAAATGTTGAGACCCATAATTAAGTGATTATTACATATTAAATAAGATTTGTGAAATCGACTACATAGTATGTGAGTGCGTCTAAATTTGGGTATATGAAAGAACCTCTCTCTACTCAATAATAATGCCTTGGCAAAACTAAGTAGTTTAAACGTACTTATTTGAAGTTTTATATATTATGAACCAGACATACATACCCTTCTTCCTTGTACAATACATACGAAATTAATTATTTGAAGTAGTACAAATAATAATAATAATAGCTTTGGTGGTGGATAGATCGAGATCAGAGTTAGAGTCTGAAATTGGTGATGCCATTTAATAAGTGTTAGTACGTATACCTACCACTCATTATCACACACATACATACACTAGCTTGCTTGCTTGCTAGCTATAGGAACTAAAAAAAGAAGAGATGGATATATATATATGGATTATTTGGCAGCGTGTTCACCGGAACAATAGCCACCCTCATGGCTGTGTGGTCCATTTGGGTCTGTTAGTTTTCTTTCTCCCAAGGGTTTTCATGTCTTGCCGCACTTCTAGGCCTTGTACTGTCCCCCTCCTCCCAATCACATTATTATTTTTTCGTTGTAAAATATAAATACATTCAAGTAGTATCTAATGTGTGCTATGTATTATATGTAATGTGTGCTGTACGTAACAAGCATTACATATGACACACATTACATAAGATACATAGCACACGTAAGATACTAATTTGATGTATAATTGTTGTACATATACTATTACCGATAATTCTTTAGATTCATAATATGAATTTACTATTCCATCCAAACTAATGCAATCAAATAGTAGATATTATTGTTGTACAAGTATTGTATAATTTTCATTGTAGATATTGTATTGCTCTTTTTTCATTAATATTGCTTTCTCTTCAAAATTTCATTACAAATTATCAACCGAGAGTTAGCTCATCCAACGTTCTCCTCGTACATTGTTGGTTGTCATTTAATAATAAGTTTGTTTTTCAAGTTTCTTTGTTAATAGATGCCTTTATATATATAAAAGTGCTCCATGAGCCCAAAAGATAAGTCATTATACAATTTTAGATTAGGATAAATTTCCTTATCTTAAATTTGTGTTTATATATACTAAAAGAATCCTTACACATCAAAAGAGAGGTAAAGCAGAAAAAACAAAATACGATATGATGATTGTGTTATATATGTACATAAAATACATGGTATACTAGCTAGTGATGATATCAAATTAAATAAATATCGATCAATTGGTATATGATGGTACTTCTCATCAGTGCTAGCTAGTAGCTATATATATATATATATATATATATATATAGTATGTATTGATACATTTGGACAAATGATTTTTGGTTGCACTTGCACAATAGATGCAGATACACTCCATGTGGCTTCTATGCCTTTGATCTTGACTATTCATTGGGTAGCAAATTATGAGTTATGATCATATTCGCCACTCATGCATGAATATTGCTGATAAGTAGTAATCAAGTAGTAGTTGTGATAACAATGACTGACAAATTTAATTTCTTGTAAGCTTCAATTCAATTAATCAATTAATTAATCTCCCTCTTGCTGTGCAAGTAGGATTATTGCTATGTATTGAACTGAATTATTGTGAGTAGGATTTCTTTGTCTTATATGCAGAGTAGTTAAGTAATTAATTATATGAGATGATGAATATGACAAATAGATAAAGTCAATTATGAGTCCATCCATATCTAGCTAGCTAGTTATTAATATCTGAACTTCATCATCATAAAGAAGCTTAATCCGATTAATTAAAAAAAAGGGGTGTCCGGGTGTATGTGTTAACTGAAATACAATCTAGCTATTTGTCTGTATTTTATGGTTACATAACGGATCTTTTGGTTGCTTGCAATGTTATAATCAATTATTAATTTGGTGCATATACACACATGTGTATGTGTGTTTTAATTTATTAACAATAATACTTGTCCTATAACATAATACATTTAACTAATATCAAACATGTGTTATAGGTAAGATATAATATGTAAGTGTGCTATATACCAGTTGAATATATTTCTATTGAGACCCGTGGCCTTGCATTGATTCTTAGCTGGACCTTGTGGTGGGAACGGAACGCACATGCTTGCACATGTTGCTTGTTCTACGGTTTTTTTTTCATGTTTTTATTACCTAGTTCTTCTCTTTCCACTTAGTTTTTTTTAGCAAAAATAATTGTTATAAATCCAACATTTCTTAACATCCATTCTCACTATTAAATTTTAAAAGTTTAGAAGTAACAATGAGTTCATATTAAAATTTAATAATAATATTGAATGTTAGATAATTTTTTATTCTACTTCTAGTATTATTTATTCTTTATATTACGAGGTGTATAAAAGAGGACAAAATAGAAAAGCAGAAATAATTGAAAATAAAAATATATAAAGTCTTTATATCACATTTAAATTAATATAAAACAAGTAATTTTTATCCCATTCCAATCAATTATGTCCTCTCATGTCTCAATTTTTTAGAATTATATAAAATACACAAAAATTTTATAATGCCCTCTGCTCTAAGTTACTCAGGTTTTGTCCCCATGCCCTCTTAGTAGTACATGATTTTGGAGCCATGTTCTTTTGCTTCACTTTGACCATTTAAGTTCCGAACCAGTGATTATGCCTTAGCCTGGCTCTTATATCCCTTTTTATGAATAAATTAAACCACATGATCAACTCGTGTGCACTTTAATTTTCTTTCTTATTTGCTTTGACCATATATAAAGTTTTCCAACTAATCATGCGTGTGTCATAGCTAGCTAAGCTTCATATCCCACTTTATGCATAAACACACAAACATGTCCTGTGCAATTGGTCATTTGGAAATGATAATGTGTATGACAGTATGGCATAACGATCCTTAAATTTAGGATGTGAGTTTAAAGAAATTCTTAGGTGCTCTAACATTAAGCTAGACAAGTACTTGTTATGTCTCGTTCATTAATGGACATATAGCTAGGGTGGAAATAAGTTAGGTTGAGCTAGACTTTAACTTAAATATGTTTAATATGTATTCTTAGAAGATAGGTTGAGGTTAGATCTATTAGCTGACATAGCTTTTTTTAATGAAAATATTTGTGTACACCACAAAATTAGTTACTATTTGTAATAATTTAACATTTTGAAACTAGTAATTCAACTTTTAAAAATATTGAATTAATGTATAATAATATAAGTTTAATTACTAATTTTAAAATATTAAATTATTAGACATGATAATTGATTTTATAGTGTATATAACATTATTTTTTTTAATGGCATTAACCCAATCTTAGAAGTCTGACGTGATCCGAAAGCTTGTTAGATTAAATTTTTTTAATATATATATATTATATTAAAGTGATTCTAAGGTAAATTAAAAAGTATATTTTTTTCTTGGTGTTAGATTAAAATATTCATGTTATAATTATATTTTTTCAATAAAATTATTTTAACATTCATTGTCTCATACACCGTATTGTGAAACTCTCACTTATATATTATTTATTTTACTTTCCACTCTTAAATTTAAATGAATGTTCATAAACATCCACTTTATGGATGTAAATATAGCATTACTCTCTTAAGTCTGGCCTATTTAGCTAAAAAACTTTTTGAAATTTGTTTATTAAATAGGATATGCCAAAGACTCCCAATGAGTTGTGTGAGCTAGCTACTTCCACCCCTGTTAACATATTAATGTAATAAAAATCCATGGTAAATAAGAAATAAGGATAACCTGCAAAATTAATATTTGAGTTAATAAATTGGGCTGAGTAAATATTTTATCTTGCTCTCATTATATCTAGGAATTTTTTATGAGTTTCTTAACTCTAAATGATAAACACTCTGTAGTCATTTATATTAGAGAACTAACTAACTGTTGTAATTTGATTTGAAATGGATATAAAGACTCATTTACAAGTTATTACATCAAATCATGCATTCTTTTTTATAAAAAGAATATTCATGGACATGTTTGATACAAGAAAATACATACTATTTGTGTGTGTGTATGTGTGGTGTAGATAGAGAGATAGAACCTTGTTTGTGACAGCTACTAATTGAACAACACTTTTCTTGTCAAGCTGGTACATGAAATTTAATTGACCTCTGTTTTGATAATCTTCCAAGAGCAAAATGTGCTGAATTAATATAATGTTACTCAAATGGAAAATTTACTATGAATTGGTATATACATACTCATCTTCCCAGTATATGTGTGTACATATATACATAAAACTATAAAAGTCTTGAACCAAATACTACAATTCTGCATGAACATTCATAAATATAATCCAATGAAGCTAAGTAACTAACACATATCAGAATCAACATTACCAGTTCCTTCTGTTTCATGTTGATCCATCATATTCACAGCCATCAGTGAAAGCAAAAAGAATACAAGAATCATTAGAACTTCTGATCATAATAATCAACCAGATCATCTAAACATTGGACTGACACAATTTGATTAGCAAAATTGTTGAACAACTTAATTGTCTCCTTTAATTGTTGTAGCAGTGAGTATATCTCATCACATTGTGGGTGGGAGTGATCTTCAGCATTGAAAGCATGCACTTTATTTTTCACTTCAATCCAACTCCAACCTGGGACCTTTTTCACTCCTCTTTCCCGCATCAGCCTTGTTACACTAGCTTTTTCGTCCCACATCTTGAGACGACCATACATGTCGGCGAGTAGAACATACGTGCAGTGCTCCTCAGGCTCCAGCTCTAGCAGAGTTTTTGCTACATCACTTGCTAATTCAAGATCACCACAAACTCTACATGCACCTAACAAAGTCTTCAACACCATTGCATCAGGTTCGAAGGGCATCGATTCAATTAAAGCTTTTGCCTTCTCTAGATGCCCTGCTCGACCGTAGAGATCAATTGCGCATGCATAGTGCTCCATTCGGGGTGGAATGCCAAAATCAGACTCCATTGACTCTATAAAGTTGGACCCTTCTTCTACTAGTCCATTATGGCTACATGCAGTTAGAATTGCAACAAAGGTTATATGATCAGGTTTCACTTTTCTCTCTAACATTAGGTAAAAGAGGTCGAGTGCAATGTTGCCTTGTCCATGTTGTGCATGCCCAAATATGATTGAATTCCAAACTATAGCATTGTCTTTGGAGGTAGCTTCAAAGGATTTCCTGGCATCTTCTATGATCCCACATTTAGAATACATGAAGATCAATGAACTACCAACATATTGATTGGTATCAAAGCCGACTTTAAGCGCTAAAACGTGAACTTGTTGACCCAATTGTAGTGTAGCTAAATCAGAACATGATTTGATGACAGCTGAAAAAGTATAGTGGTCAATTTCTATGACCAGAGATCTCATCAGTAGAAACAACCTCAAGGCATCTTCACTCAAACCAGCTTGTGAGTACCCTGCCAAAACAGAGTTCCAAGTGCAACAATCTTTGAGATCCATTGAAAAGAAGATTTTAATTGCATCTTCCATGCACCTGTTATTTATCTTGAGATACATGGAAATCAAAGCATTAGAAACAGGAACAGAATTTTCAAGCCCCCGTTTTATTACCAAACCATGTAAACATTTTCCATGGCCTTTATGCTTTTGTGCAGAACAAGCACTGACAATCCCAGTGTAAGTATAAATATCAGGTACAAACCCAGAACTTTGCATATCAATGAAAACTTTAAATGCAAGATCTTCTTTCTCGTGCATCAAGTAAGCACCAAGCAAAGAATTCCATGTAACCAGATCACGACACATGGCAGCACCATCAAATACTGTCTTAGCATCTTGCAAAGACCCACACTCTGAATATGCTGTTATAGTGGCATTGCAAACAGTGTTAAACAATTCTAGCCCATGTTTTACAATTTTACAATGCAACTGCATAGCTAACCTGTAAAACTCAAAACCATCAAGCAATGTCAGCAGTGGAGACACTGTGCCATCATCAATCCCCACACCATCAAGTTCCATATACCTAAGCATCCAAAATGCCATATCATGATCACCAACTTGCGAATAACCTGCAATCATTGCGTTCCATGACACATAGTTGCGTTCCGGCATGCACCAAAACACAATGGATGCATCATCAACACTCCCACACTTAGCATACATGTCAACAAGAGCACTACCGGAGAAAACACTCCCCGAAAACCCCATCTTGATAACAACCGAATGCACTTGTTGCCCGAGCCCAAACTCCTCAGCACAAGCAACCCCTTTGAGCATGCTTCCGAATGTGTGGCCATCGAACGCAACTCCAAACCTTCTCATGGAAGTGAAGACACCCCACGAGGCCTCAAGGTCACCGGAGTTTACATAACCAGAGATCAAGGTATTCCAAGACACAGAGTCTCTGTGTGGCATTTCGTCGAACAGTTGTTGGGCAAGAACTAATTCCCTGCATTTTGCATATGCACTAATGATGTTGTTGGTAGTGTAAACATCAGCAATGGTTCCTAGCTTGATTGCTCGAGAATGGGTGGCTTGGGATGCAAGCAAAGTGATGGATGAGGTGCGAATGAGGGAGTGCAACCTCTTCATTCATTGACTTAAGTGTGTTGTTTGACTTTTTGGGTCATCAATCATTCTTCAATCTTCACCATTTATTTAATTTTTGTCACAATGCACACTTTTTCCCAAAACAATACTAATGTATGGGCCAAAATGAAAAGAACATAAAAGTGGGGGCACATTAGGGCCCAAATTCGTTTCGTCTTGGTTCAAGCTTTCTCCTTTTTCGTGTGTGTGTGTAGCTTCTTCCTCTGAACAACTACGTTGATGAAAATTATGAAACTAGAACACAGGAAGGAACAATGAGCACATGACATCAAACACAAGCGTTGTCGCAATTCTCAAAAACTACGTCGTTCAGGTACACCTTCCCAATTCTCTTTCTCTCTCTTTTGTCCCCTCCTTTTCAGTCTTTGCTGACACAATTTTGAAATAAACGAAATTTGAGTTCGATGATTTTTTTTTTCAATTGGGTTGTTGTTGATTTTGATAATCAGGTATTGGAACTTGGAAGCTTAGTTTGGACACAAGCTGCAAATTATCACTGTGTTTAGGGAAAAAATAGGTAACAACAAGAACCACCTTTGCCCGAGAAGAACTGAAAACTTTATATACTGTGTTCTGTACTTAAGTTTATATTCGATTAAATTGATTGTGACATTGTTTGATATAATAGAGAAGTTTATGAAACACCTTCTTAGATGGAGCAATTACTTCAGTTTTGGATAAAGAAAGCAACTTTGTAAAGAGAAAATTTTGAATAAAAACATAATAAGTAAATGCTTCTGGATATTGAATTTTTATTTTTTTTTTCATTGGAAGGCATTAATGTGATATTCAAAAGAATTAAAATTCTTCCCAAACCAATTTTATGGGGCTTGCCAAGCATAAAAGCAAAAGATGTATGCAATTCTTTAGTATATTGCATTTCTCAAACGCAGGAGTAGGATATATTTTTGACTATTTTGGATGTGTTCTCAGGTTTTGGGATTTTAGTACTTGAAGTTGGAGCTAGGGATGTCTCTCCGAATAAAGGCTGTGGTAGATAAGTTTGTTCAAGAGTTGAAGGAAGCATTGGATGCTGATATTCAGGATAGGATCATGAAGGAGAGAGAGATGCAAAGTTATATCGAAGAACGCGAGCGCGAAGTTGCTGAGCGTGAAGCTGCTTGGAAGGCTGAACTTTCTCGTCGTGAGGTATCCATTTCTCTAAAATTACTTATAATTGTAATGGGTGTTGCCATAAAAGCAATCCAGTGCTGAAGCAGATTTCTGCAATATCCTAGGATCATATGGATATATTTTAAGTTTTAAATTAGAGAAGTGATAAAGTAAAAATTTAGCAATGCCAATTTTACTTGATTATTGATTGGAATCGCATGATATGATGGTCTACTTTTGAATTAGGTCACATTACCTTGGTGAGTATCCCATTTTACCCTGCTAGTCATGCATGAATGTTAACTAAGAAATGATTGTATTAGTACCAATCTTGTTGTCTAGATGAAGATTTGACAGAGATGTAGTGGATTAGTTCGAAGTTGATAGTGTCGAGCGACTTTGATGTTGGTGCAATTTAGTGAACTTGTTTTGAAATCAAAGAGACAAGATGATATGGCTTTTAGTCACGAGGCTTGTATTATTATCACATTCTGAATATAAGATTTTGTAGATCCTGAATTTTCTACTAAGTGCTTGATACATGATAGAAACCTGATTAAGATTGATCGCAGAAAAACTGATATTCTGGAATAAACCTTGGTGTTAACAAAATAAGCTTGACATTACAAGTTAGAGTCTTAGAGATAACTAGTATAACTGAAACAGTAGCTTCTTGGTTGCATTACAGAATTAGTAATACGAAAAAAGTAAAGAAAAAAAAAACAGTGAAATAGTCAGCCCTTAAGTTTAAACTCCTTTTGCTGTTTGAACCTGCCTTCGGGAGTCTGTTGCAGCGAACCGTTTTCTTGCATTGATTTAAAACATGCGCTCATCTGCTGCATTTTTCTGCAAACTAACTTCTACTTACTTCACACTCTTATCAAAGAAACCACTTTTCATTGTTTTGTAAAGATTTGTGCAATGAAGCAGAAAATAATACTGTGGCATTATGAAAAATGGTGGATATTGACTGAAGAATTTAAGTGGCATTCTAACAATATATTCATTTAATCCTAATATTATACAGAGTTATTCTGTTTAGTAGCCTCAACTATTTAATCTTCCAGGCCGAGATTGCTCGACAAGAGGCGAGGCTGAAGATGGAAAGAGAGAATCTTGAGAAAGAAAAAAGTGTCTTAATGGGAACTGCTTCAAATCAAGATAATCAAGATGGAGCTCTTGAAATCACAGTTAGTGGTGAAAAATACCGGTGCCTGAGATTTGCCAAGGCAAAGAAATGAGTTTGCTTACTAACATCACATGCAATTGTTCCATGTTCAGTTTATATTCCTCTTGCAACATTTATAGATATTTTAATTGTTAATAACTAGTGGTTTATTTGTCATTGTACATCACTGATGTGAGAAATGTTATTGCTTGCTCAATTAATTTTTTATATCAAAATTTTGCTCAATTATGATGATGATGATGATGATGATACTTTGTTCAGCTGAAAATATATGTTCTGGGTTATATTTAGTTACAAAAATTTTAGTGATATGAAGAAAATTGTTGCAGAAGTATATGTAGCTTATGTTTGTTAACAGAAAACCAAACCAACAAATTTTATGTAAAAAATCACACTACAAGAATTTGCATAAGAATTTTGAAGATTAGTAGCTTAGATGTGCATGACAAGATAGAAATATAAGTATTTATATCACATTTGAATTAATGTACAAGATATTAATTTTTGTTTCATCCATGTCAATTTTGTGTTCTCTCATGTTCCAGTTTTTCAAGAGTATAAAAAATTCACAAATTTTCTGTCATATATCTGTTATCTAATACTCTTCTTTTATATTTTTGTCCATATATTCTTGTATTGTTTATCTCATCAAACACAACATTACATGTTAAATTAATATTGTTTCCAGTTCCTCAATTAATATTGGAACATGCTTATCTAATAATAATGTGATGGTACATGATGTCAAGATAATATGAGAAACATGTACTAGTTACAGTTACAAACCAATGATCCAATAGGGGCAAAGAAAATAAAATTACATGAACCAATCCAATGATAGTTCATACTCATTACTAATTTTCTTATTCCTTGTTTTCCTCAGTGTATAATCCTCTTCCTTAAATGCTGAAACCAAAAATAATCACAGCTTCAACACAATCATGACTGAAAACAGCCCTGAAATTGGTCCATGTTTTCAATGGTATTGACAACAGAATGAGGACTTAAAGTAGCATCAACTCTAAGTATTCCCTCAGACTCATCAATCTTAAGCAATTCTAACTGAGACTGCAAAAGAGATGCAGGCATATAATGTTTTCCTTCTGCAGCTCTTTTAATTAACCTAACACTTAGAACTTCAGCAGGAACATCCAACAGAACAAAATTAACAGAACTTGCATAACTCCCCCATTCATAATTAGGGTCACCTGATCTAAGAATCTCTCTGTATTGCTTCTTCAGAGCAGAACAACCAAGAACAAGACCCTTTTTGTTAACTATGCATTCTTTTATTGCATCTCTTAGTGATTCAAGCCATGGCATTCTATCTTCATCTGTGAGTGGCATTCCCATACGCATCTTTACTGTTCAAAGCAGAGAAAAACAATAAGGATAGAAATAGATAGAAAATTAGAAACAAGTCCTTTTCTGAGATAATTGATTAGTCTTATTATTACCATTACAAAAATACTAAGTGTTCCATGAGAAACCATTCAATACAGCCAATGAATCTATTTTGGTTTTGGTTTTGGCCCAAATAATCATTGAGATTGTAATTGGCTGAGTAATTATGACCCAAAATATCATTTATTGGTTGGTTTGACTGGTTTTTCATTGTACATTTAGCATCACTCTTATCATTATTATCAGGTTAAAGATGCATTGCATTTGTGAAATTCTGCATATACTTATTATTGAATGTACAAACCTTTGTTTGATTCAGAATGAAAATCATCAGCATCAAGATACTTATATTTCATCTCTTTTTCCAGCATCTGTCCTATTGTTCTGTTGAATAAATATTCAATAGATATATAAGTGTTGAAAATAACACAATTGGTTGATTCCAGCAAAGCAAAATATATGAAATTATGAGTAATTGAAGTGATGTACACTTACGTTTTTCCGGCACCGCTAACACCCATCACTACGATCACTGAACCTACCAAAACACAAATATACAAAAGAAAGATTAACGTGTATATATATATTTATTTATGCTTTCAGATATGACCAATTCATGGTGAATCATATTTACCTTTGTTGCTCTTTGAAGCCATATATCTATGAATCTTTGTATATCCGATGAAGGGATTACAAATGGTGTGTTGACTTTGAGAAAAGAAAAAACGAAAAAAATGAGAGAGCCTTAAGAACTAAAAAAAACAAGAAATTATTATCACAATATATATAATTGCCTACCGTCTAACATCTGACTCAACCAAATAAAATAAGGTAAGTTGATAAATATTTTATCCGTTTTAAAATAATAATTGTTTTTACTTTCTTAGTACATTAGAAAAATAATGTATTTAGACATAAAATGCATCTAAATATATTAAATTTTTATATATTAAAAAAAGTAAAAAGCATCATTATTTTGAAAGTAGACCCTTAACAAATAATAAAACTAAAAATGTGCTTATATGTATATCCACCTTAAACTTTGCGTGCCTTAACTGAATTTTACTCTTCAATGGTGTCAATGTTGATGGGTGACAGAGAGCAAAGAGAGGTATACCTAGAACGGCATTAACTTAAATCTTGATCTGAATTTTTTTATTGCTTTGATTGTTTTTATTTATTGATATTTTATGTTATATGTACAATAAAAATTATACAATATTTATATAATAATCATATCTACTTTTATATTATATTTATTTATAAATTTTTATTATAATCTAATGATGAATATGATTATTATACCGATATTGTACAATTTTCGTTGTGAATGTAATATTTCTTTCCCAATTATAGTATGGCCCTACTACTACTTATGAGATTCCATCAAGTGGACGTAATATTTAAACTTTAATAATGTACGATTTTGGACCAATTTGTGTTGGTTCAAATCGGAAGGATTTGATTTGATTTTTGTACGATAATGATATTGCAAATTTGAGCTGTATGCATGTCAGATTGACTGTGAAACTCATTGGATTTGTTCCGTACATGAAACTAGACATTGGAAATTTGAATTGGTTAGAGCTAAAAGGATAAGATTGAAACATTAGGGACGTAGATGGATCAAACTAAATCAAAACTTTGGTATGACATAAATGCAGATAAAAAATTTTCTACCGTAATTGTCAAGAGGAATTTGTATTTGTAAGACATTCTTATGCTTTACCGTCAACACAACGCAAGAGGTATAGAGAGGATAGGGCAATAAACTAACAATTAGATTTAGATCCCATGTGTGAGGATTTAAGAAATTTATTTAGAAAAGATTTAAGAAATTCTTCCATGATAATATATATTCATATCGAAAGATCTAGATCCATGGGACCTTCCCTGCAGCTATGAACCCAAAGGTCAATCCCATAACACAATTTATTTGATTAAATTTGGTTCAGTTCACTGATTGGTCTTGTGGCCCTGAGCCTTTACCAAGTTAGGTTGAGTTTGGTAAAGCTGTGGCTCTTGAAAAATTGTTGATTTCTTTGAGCTCTCAATAAGCTGCTCTTAGAGAGCCATAATAGTATCATTTGGTAAAATTATACAAAAATTGCTCTCAATAAGCAGAAGCCATTATTATAATGTTTGGTAAAATAGTGTAAAGTAGCTCCCAAGATATTAAACGACCATAATAGACATAATATTAAAAGATATTGTGTAAATTATGGTCATTTATGTATTTTCATTTTCAGAGAGCCAAAACTGACTCTGAAAAGCTACTTTTGATGGCTCCCAAGAGCACCCCCTGCTCTCAAAAGCCAGGAGCAAAAGCAGTCCAACTTTTTGATTTACCAAACGCAAAATAGGAGCTCCAATTTTCCAAGAGCAGGAGCACCCCAATGAAAAGCTTTACCAAACTCAGCCTTAGATTACAACTTATGGTTTGACCCTTCATATGTTCCTCCCTTAAATGATGAACAAGTAAGAATTCAAATGGGGATCGAATCTTAATCAGAATGCAATCTCTCTAATTAGTCTAACACATCACCGGAGGGAGAGAACAATTCAATTTCATATATGTATCCATAATTCATAGGGTACATCAAACTCATGCTAATTGTCTATATGAAATACATAGAAATGGAAACTATGATCTACTTGAACAAGCGAGCAAGATCAGGGTCATCCAAATCCACATCCAACAATCCATTCAGCTTCATATACTCTACATAGTGATCCGGTGGCTTCACTGCACGAGTTCTTCTTGGAGTGAAGCCATGGATTCTTTCAACATCTCTAGCAAGCAACCTTACATATGCCTGGTCCAAAGGAGGCACTATCTTCAAAAATATCATATCATCATTTTCTTGCCTCCCCATTCTGTTTCCCATGGCAAAACAATCTGTATCAGCTCCCCAAAAGGGAGAACTAGTAAGAAATTAAGAATCCCTGTATAGAAACCAACAATAAGTATATTTCCATGAGTGATTAAACTTGATATAAATATAATAGTACTACTTTCACTGCAATTAAACTAAGAACCCTATTTAATTATTTTTTGCAATTTCCCCTACACTCTGTGCACGACTAAGACCATGTTTAGCACCATATCCAAACACTCATTAAGTTAGTTGACAATAAATATGAGGTAGCTCGCTTCACATGATGTGATACATTCTAGCTGCTGTGTGGTGCTTCAAACTTCAAAGTGAAGGAAATGTAGAAGAATAAAAACCTAAAATCTATTCCAAATTCCAATCTTGTTATCAAACTAATATATATCTCAATCCTCCTTCATGTCGTTTCATTCCATAATAAGTATCAGACCTATCAGATCAAAACTTGGAGATCTTCACCTATATTAAAACACAAAAGCGAGTGATTATTGCCACTCCCAAAAGAAAAAGTTTCAATTTTTGCACCTTCAAAATGCAATTGCAAGAGCATTCCTTACTTAGGATTTGAAATTGGGAGCGACACAAACACAAGACCAAATTATACAAATTAGTAATTAAATTAATGGGTTCTTTCTTCCATTCCTAACGCTCAAATTACTTGATCAAATCTGGTTGAGAATTGCATACAACCTTCACTCGATTAAACGGAAGCAGAGCAACAATTGAACCAATCAAATTGAAGAATTTCAAAGGAAAATCCATAAAATCAAATGATTTAGCAACGAAGATTGACATGGGTAGAGAGTGAGTAGCATCATACCTTTACCTCTACCGCAACGAAATAAGAGCGATTTCCGAATGCTGCGACTGTGAGCCTCTGATGATGTCCCTTCCCTACACTCTGGATATAATAATAATTAATTAAATATTTATTCCTATTTATCTTTTTTTTTTTTTCGGTTACATATTCCTATTTATCTTTATCATCTTTAAAAAAAAGTAAAATAATTATCAGAAACTAAATTAGATCAAAAATAAGAAAACAAATGGGCCGAAGTAGTTTGCAGAAATAATGAAGCAGAAAAGCCCATTACAGAGCCGAGGCCCAATCCTAGAGCTTGCGGCTGCCTCTGTCTTCGTCTGTTCCTCCTCCTTCAGTTTATTTCAGCTTGAGCTAGGAAAGGGTGAAAACGTAATTACATTCCACAGAAATTTCCAAGTCAGAGAGGGGTAATAACGTAATTACAAGTGGAAAATATCTCATTCTAAAATGGCAGCACAAGAACCCTAACCTAAAACCCTACTAGTGTTGCCGCGCCGCATAAGCTGTTCCTTCTCCATTTTCTGGATCATTATAAATTGCACCTCTCATTCATTCATTCATTCATTCATTCATTCTAAGGTAACGAACTCAATTGAATCAATGGCACCATAGCTAGATAGCTCTCTCAAGTCTCAAGCATCCTTTCGCTTTTCCTCTGTTATGCTTGAAAATGTAAAAATCTCTTTTTTTTTTGTTCCTTCTTATTATTATCTTATGCCTCTGGAATAACCGAATGGTGAAACAAAGCAATGCCGTTTGGTTCAGAAGAGGCAAATATCAAGTTTAGGGTTAAAATCCTCCGAATTTGTTTGAGGGTACGGAGTGCTTTTCCTTATGCTCCTTACCTAGATTTATTCGGATATCCCCATTCTAATTTTTTCTTTTAATTTCTTCGTATAATTTTTTTTTTCCCATTGATCTATTCTTTTGTATTTGGGTGTCCCAAGGAAATTATAGTTTGATAATTTAAATTTATCATGGTTGCTAGAAATTCGAAATTGGAACTCTCTAGTTAGATTTACATTGTAAGGTAAAATGCAGATAGAGTAATATATCTCATGTAGTTTTTCCAATTTAAATGGTGTTTCAATTTTGAAAAGCCTTCACCAGAAAGCTGAAAGTGATAAATAGAAGATCTTTCGGTTCGCACGAAGGCTGAAAGGAAGAGGGTTTATATATATGCCCACCGAATCTTTGAAGGAGAAGAACAAATTTATGAACTCTTGTTCTTTTCTCATCTAGTTTTGGACATTGCTTCTATATCTTATGAATAATAGTTATTTTTTAGCTTTTTTCCCTTTACATAGATCATGGCAAAAGGTGAAATTGCTTCATTGTTAATTCTGACAAGTAGGGGTGGACATGATTTGGTTATCAAGTAGGACCAAACAAAACTACATTGGAACTGAATTTTTTATTCAAAAACTGAAACCAAACTGTTTAATAATCGGTTTAAAATATGAAGAACTGTCTTTAAATAAACTGAACCTGGACTGTAACTATAGCTGTAAAGCTTCATATGGACTCATTGGGACTTGACCTCATACTTCTAATAACATACACCAATGAACAGATAAGGAGAAGATTTATATTGTTTGTAAACAAAGTCTTTTTTGACAAAAAGGAAAAAAAATGAATATAAGATTGAATTCATATTAAAATTCAATGATGAGAAGGATAGATAGTTGTTGGCTAATTTTCTGCAAAAACATCTAATATTGCTCAAAAGAGAAGTCTCTCACAGTTTGTCTACCACACAGAACTGCATTGCACTGAAACTTTGGTCATGAACTGAGCCAGATTTATATATTTTTACAGTTAAAGAGTCAAACCATTTGTTGAAAACCTGGTTTATTAGTTGAGATTATTCTTGTTCTGTTTTGGGCTTTTGGCTATCACATTAAGCTGTTTTCTGTTATCATTTTCCCTGTGCCTGGTGATCTCTTTAAGGTCTTACTGTGAAGGTGTATATTTTCTTGGGTTAAATGGTTGTACCTGCCCAGCCTTGACAATTGATGAGGGTTATTATTAGTTAATCAATAACCTTGTTGAGTTTTCTTACTTCTTAGAAGACATAGAGCAATAATGTAAACATGTTTGTTAAAATATTATGCAATGACATCATTTGATTTATGAGTTGCGCTACACATCTCGGCGGTTATTAAGGCCGAGAAACCATGCCGATAGAGGTCCCTGGCAGTGTGTCTGTGTTGCTGGTGGTAACATTGTTAGGTTATATAGCATTTGTCTTGATTTATATGGCCAACCCCACCCAGTGGACAGGGGTTTGTTGTTGTTAGTACCTGTCTCTATTGTTCTTTGCATGTTTTATCTCTCTCTCTATATATATATCTGCTAATATATATATATTTTTAATAAACTTTTAACAGGTGTTCAAATCTTTCAATCCCCCATTTGATTATCCCTATGAAGTACAAACACTTGAAGAAGAGATTGAAAACCATGGTTGAGATGGACAAAGATGGCGAGATGAGTGTTGAAGATGTGGCTTGGCTTTGCTCCCTTTCAGAGTCGGAGATTGTAAGTTTCTCTTTCATTTTAGATTCTGTGTTGTTTATATTAGATCATATCATATCATATTTTTGTTTCAGCAATTGTGTTTCCCATATTTAATTGGGGTAATATAATGGTGTCATAAAGCCTATGGTTTTGACAAATCTATTGCGAAATAGACCTGACTTTCTCTGCTATTATGTGTTTGATGATTCATGAATGGTGAGTGTGCCCTGTGAGATATGATATTCAAATTTTGAAATTTTTTGCAGGATATGTTGATTAGCTTGAAATTGCTGATCATTCAGCGTGCAAAAATGATAGGCTATTCCAATCTAGCCAATAAATTCAACCTTAAGATAATTCGAGCCATTGGTATGTCTTTGTTTCTAGCTAGATAACTATGATTATAAAATTGATAAATTGTTAAAATATTTGCATTTTCTGACCACCTATGAACCTTGATGCAGCACTTGTTTTGATGGAACAACTCAAAGAAGAGGTAAAAGTTTCATCAGTTGTCCTAGATATGGTGAAATCTGCTGCTTTTTTAGATTCTTGTAACCTACTGAAATGTGATGATGAGGTTGTTGCAACTATTGAAGAGTTGAGTTCAAACATTGCTGAGTAGATATTAATATTATTATATAGACTGAGATTTTTTTTAATGACATATGACCTTTTTGGTGTAATGGTTCCTGTACTTAATTCTTGTTCCATGAATACGTACTTGGCCTCTCATGATTCAAATAACAATTATGAATTTTTAGAATTACATGTCTCTTGTTGACAATTAATAGTCCATTTTAACATTGAGTTAACAAAGTTATAATATAAAAAATAATGAGAAGATCAACTTAATTTATATAGTGCAAAGTGAATGATTATTTTAAATAAAAATGAAAGTAGATGACCAAATTTGATTCATACATCCAAAATTTAGACTAATTTAAAGTTTAACTTTTTATAAGATAATAGGTCATTACTCTATTTTTTGGGGACAACTGTTGTGACACTTTTAACTCTTTGTCACATTTTTTAGAAACCTTTAATTTATGCCACTAAAATGGGGTTGTATCAATAGAGTCATGAATGTAATAATATCTACTTATTTTTTCTTTTTCAATTCATTTTTATTTTCATAATTTTCGTTACCTATTTTGTAGGCATTATGTAGAACAATAATGCTAAGTGGACAATAAAAAATCAGCCCATACCGTTAATGGGTCTATTTTGGCTTTGTTTTTGACCCAAATAATCATTGAGATTGTAATGGACTGAGTAATTATGGCCTAAAATCTCATTTATTAGATGGTTTGGCTGATTTTGTATTATTCATTTAGCATCACCCTATGTAGAATGTCCAGCACTCGAGGCTATTCTGTGAGCTCCTATTTCGCTAGTTTAATAGGATGATAGAGCAATTAAATAAAACCTTGTCTATTGGTTATACTATTATGTATGGCCTTGTGGAAAAGAAATATAAATATTGAAATTTGATATTTTAAGATCTTTTACTAATGCATTTCTATTGGCCTTCATTCCAAATATCCCGTGAATTTCAACAAATATTTAAATTTGATATCTTTTAATCTTTTAGTTATGTATCTTAATTCCGTGAATCTTTAACAAATATTTAAATTTGATATCTTTGAATAATCTTTTAGTTATATATCTATCTTTTAACGCAAAAGTTAAAATTTAAATATCCCCACAGATTAAGTTTGATCTAATATATATATATATATATATATCCAGGTTGTTTTACATTCAACTGTGCTGCTTCACACCTTAATTCGATTCTCAAAGCTTTGCCTAACTTAGACATGGCAGAGCTTGTTGATGATCGCTGGGCAAACATTCATTCGGACCTGTTGAATGAAGTCGCAAAACTATTCTATTCCTATGATGACTACGTAGGATGTCGATTGGTTTGTAAGGAATGGAGTTTGAATCTCCCAAAGATCCCCAATTGCCATAGAAAAAACTTGTGGTTGGTGCTCCCAGAATATGATAAAACTCAATGTGACATTCTAGCAGAGAAGAAGATTTACCATGTAGTAGTGCCAGAGATGAAGGATAACTTTATCCGCGGGTCTTGTTTTGGATGGTTGATCTGTGTCATGATATCTAGCGGAATTGTGAGAGTCTTGAACCCATTCACCAAGGCTCATTTTGATCTTCCCCCAATTTCAGCTTTGCCTGATGTGAACCCTCCTGATTGGCCTCATATTCACAAGGATGGTGAGTATACCCTGCTTTGTCGCCGTAACAACGTGACCAGGACAAGTGAAGTCGTTGATGTGCACAAACGGGCAATTTGGAAGGTTGTTATATCTTCTCCTCCTCCTCTTGACAATGACAGTGATGCTGATTTTATGGCCGCTGTTATATATGGAGATTGCGGCAAATTAGCTTTCTGGAGGCTTAATAAAGGCGCGAGATGGGAAGACAGTAAAGTAGAAACACTATATGTTGATTCTTTTTTTGAAGATGTCATCTTTGTCCAAGACAAAATATATGCCGTAGATATGAATGCTGATTTGTTTGTGTTTGATGTCAATAGAGAATCATCTTTGCCTTTAAGAATAATTGGAGGTGAACCCCCGCCATCACCCGACATTCTCAACAAATATGTCGATGCAGTCATGAATAAGTACTTGATTGCATGTGATGATGGCAGTTTGTTGTTGTTGGTCAGACATCTCCGTACCAACACTAGGTATGGCCATGACGATGATGACGATGAAGATGAAGATGAGGATGCCGGAGGACGAGAGCGAAGAGGAGGATGAGGATGTATTAGACGGATATATTTAGATTGAAGGAGAAAGGCAATGAGTGGGTGAGGATACAGAGTTTGGGAAACCGACACGGAGCAATCAATGGACAAAATTGTTCTGTTCAGGTGAGTTCATTTCCAAATGTGAAGGCAAATCATATTTATTATTCAGATTGTCAGTGGTCTGTGTACTTTGTTGACTTTCCCTCCCGTCAAGACACTGGGATATTTAATTTGGAGCGTAAAAGTATGGGGAAAATGTTGTCAAACGTGAAATTCTACTGTCCTCCAACATGGCTGCCATACTAATGGATGGATCACGATGCAGTTACTTGTTTCATTTTAATTTAGTCAAACATGGAATTTATTCTCTCATTCTGTCTGCTCTAAGTTGCCCGACTTAGTCTAGTTTAAGTCTAATGTTTTTAAACATTTGATACTAAAAATTAGAACATAGATAGATGTGTGCTTAAGTCCGAAAGGCTTGAGAATATTTTGTACATATGGAGAACTGAGTTTAGCCATAAATCAAGCATAGTCTTTCTACAAAAACATCAACTATATGTTATGAAGTTGATTCCTCAAATTTATAGCACAAAATCTTCTTTTCTTGTGAACAAAACTTGAAGATGCAGATTGCAAATCATTATACTATACACACACATTGTCCATTATTTGAGTTCATTAGAAGTAGGTGCAAAGTAATGCTCACATCAAGAGCTAGCTAGCTAGGCTAGACAATTCTATGAACTCTGCAGATACTAATGTGCTTATGGCAACATTTCAACATGCTTTTTACTTTGGTGATTATTTGAAGATGCCAATTAAAATAAAAATTACACAAAAGATTAAACTGAAAAACTATTAAAGGAAAAGAAAAAGAATCAGCAGCAACTCCATCAGTGATTGGCACATCACTTGGTAGTTCTCATCCTCACCCAGGGTCGCATATCTGGGAATGGTAAGTGAGACTCCGAACAAGGATTTTTTCTATCCACAAGGCTTTAACCCAAGACCTTGTTTAAGGGATAACAAGCTGCTTAGTACGTTATTCATCATATATCTTAATCAGTTCAGAAGTACATGTGGAGAACTGAGTTTAGGCTGAAACGTATCAGACAAACCCAAATGCATATCATAGCAAATGTCTGTGTATGGGGGCCTGTTAATCTTTCCTTTTATAATGGGCAATGGACCAGCTCTACGATATTTGGGCCCAAATCCAAATTCATGTTCTTTCCACCAAAACCAAGAACTAAAATACTCCCCAAAATATTATCAGAACTAAAAAACATTGATTTGGAGTGTATTATATATTTATATAGATTTAACTAGGATCTTTATAGATTTATCTTTTGTAATTTACTTTTTATTTACAAATTTTAGTGAGGTATTTATATATTGATATGATATTTTGAGATATTTAGTTATTAGTTTTTTTTTCAATTTCTTGAGAAAAGATATATTAATATATAATATATGTTAAAAATATTATTTTATTTGCAAAGACACTACTAAAAATAAAAAAAAAAACCCTTCATTATTTTCTTCTTACTCCTTCCACCTACCTTATTATACCAAAGTAGCCTTTCTCTTTCAGGTAAATATACTCCTACAAATATTTTATTTTATTCTATTAAAATAAAATCAACCTTAACAAAATTTTGAAAAATATATACTCAAAATAGAGTACTTCTTTAAAAAATAATTTGTTTAAAATTTAAACTAAACAAACAGTTAACAGATAACAAAATGAAAATTTAGATAAATTAATTTATGTATAAGTTATTTAAATAAATTTGAGTGTGGCATAGCATTTCATAGTACTTCTTTATAACGTTATCTTATACTATCCATCAAGCTAATTACCTTAACTTTTAAAATTTAGAATGTGAAATCATCATATTTTACTATGTTGTTGTGCCAAGAAAGTCAAGTGCTTTCATGCTTAATTTTGTCATAATATGTTGTACTTGTATGATTTAATCATAAAAAATAACGTATCAAATGTCAGCCCTAAATTATGAGAAAAATTGCATTTCACTTTTAAAATGTTTATTGTCTAATTTTACAAATAGATAATTCTATTAAGTTTTTATATATAATATTGACTAAGATTACACACATTACCATTAAAAGATATATAAAATAGAGTACTACGTTACACATTATTTGTTAGTCTAAGATATCGAATTGCATTTAATCATGCACCTATTTTTTAATTAACAATCAAAGGAAATTAAACAAAAAAGATGAAATACAATAATTATGGGAATAAAGTGTTCAAGACTTAAGCTTTGAGATTGAAAATTATTTTAGGTGATTGAAAATTAAAAAGCACAATAACGGTTGGTTACACTTTTTAAAATTTTATTTTTATTTTGCATTGAATAAAATTACTTCAAAAAAAAATGTTACTTAAGCTTTTCATTTGGGTTACTTAAAATTGTAATATTACTTCTGCACCCTTCCACCTACCTTAAACCAAAACCTTTGATAAGCTCTTTCTGGTAATTATACTCCTAAAAACATTATATTTTATTCTTTTCAAATAAAAACAACCTTAACGAATTTTTTTTGAAAATATCCAATCAAACATGAGTACTTTTTTTCCAAAAAAAAATAATTCGTTCAAATTTAAAACTAAAGAAACAGTTAACAGATAACAAAATGAAAATTTAGATAAATTAATTTGAGTTTAATTTCAATCCACCATGAGTATAAAATAATTTTACACAAACATTTAATCATAGATTGATACATCAGTAAAAAAATTTTAACTCAATTATCAACTAACTAAAACGTCACATAAATCAACGAATATGATTCAACTAAACTAATTTATGTACAAGTTAGTTAAATAAATTTGAGTGAGGCATAGAATAGCATAGGGCATAGCAATAGCATTAGCATGTGAAATCTGAATGACCTGTGGTTCTAGCCGGCAAAATTTGACCTGCATCTGATGTGGTTCTCATTCTCAACTCAACTCAGCTCAATCATTGATTGATTCTTCATTCTTCATCCTTCGTCTTCTTCACTTCACGCCGTGGCAACTTGGACGAACGCATAAATTAAAGTAGACTTTATCCATATTACCCTAAAAAGGTAACACCCTTTAATTAACATTATTTTTTTATTTGATCTTTTTTTTTATTATTATCTTCTTTCAGATCATCACACATTTTAATCATTAGTTTATTAGAACCAATAATATACAGTTATATATTATTATTATTATTGTTTATTATTTTTGATTTGATGATAAGGAGATTGAAGGAAGGAAGAAAGAGGGTTGAATAATAGCACCAAAAATAGGGATCAGATCATGAGAGAGAAAACCCATGTCACTGATTCCAGTTCAATACATATAAATATAGACACAGACAACTCTATTTGACTCTTTTTTCTCCCTTTTCTGTTCTGTGTGCAAAACAGTCTCTGGGTAACTGAAGCTAATTTTGCAGCGCTAAAAAAGAAAAAAGGGTTTGAAGCATTTTTTCAGGAGGAAGATAAAGGTGATGACTTCATTATGTTGTTCACATGCTCCCATAAATCATAACAATTAAAATATCTTAGATCTTATATATTTAGCATGTTTCCTCCTCCTTCGTGTTATCTAATCTGATCCTATTCTGACACTTCCGATATCATTTTTTATTCCTCAATTTGATGTTGTTGTTTTGGTTGGGTTGGGTATGGAAGGTATAAAGCAAAAGGGGTTCATAAAAATTCAATCTTTTTTCTTTCTCTAGTTGATTTTTTTTTTTACCTTTTGGGTTTTATTATTCCTTCCTTCAAATTTCTTTCATCTCTCTCTTCATGTTGTATTACTATCATCTGTCAGATATTAATGGGCACTGCAGATTCCCAGTGGTTTCTCCAAGTTGGGTTGTGGCTTTTTTTCAACCCCAGCTGTCCTATTTGTAGCGAAAGGATTTGTTGAGATGGGACCAGTTATATGACCCATCCTACCATCTATCTTAGGGGTATCTAAGAATAACCATCAATGTCATTTATGTGATATGATTTGATTTCTGAAGTTTTACACTCAAAAATTCCCACCCAGTTAGGGCTTTTTCCATAAACCCCGTTGCCTTTTTGTTTTTTTATCCTTAATACATATAGATTCTCTTTTTTCTGTTTAATTAAGTTAATTATGGTGTTCAATTTATTTACTATTTTAATTTCTCTGGAAATAATTAAAGATGGAATGTTTTGCAATGTGTAGGATTTTTTTTCCCTAAAAATTGAAATATGGGATAAGGCCGTGAGCTTTTTACAATTTACAGTCAAATCATTAGTTTTAGCTTTTGCATCTTTTTATATTTTTCCCTATTTTTTCCCCAGGTGATTACATTCTAATCACTTTGAGCTCTGATAAATAGCACACTCATTGTCTTTTACACCTTCTGAATCTAAAGTTGATTTTCTCTGAGGTATGTTAAACTGGAATTCTGGCTTGGTTTTTATATCAAACTTTTGAGATTAGGCTTCTTTCAAAACTTTAATTTGAACCCATTTTGCGAATCACTGTATTATTGTTATAACCCTTTTTTCTTTTCTGAAACTTCAAACTTAGAAGTCTCAGTGATGCTGGGCCATGCTTCTTGAGGTAGTTTTATTTTTACCTTCTGGTTGAAAGATTTGAACTTTTTTCAAGTATTGAATGTGTTCAGTGAAATTAAGCTATACAACAGTTATACTCTTTCATTTATGATGGAAAGACTTGTTTTTTTGTTGTGGTCCTGTTCTGTTAAACCCGTTCCGATCAAGGGCTATGGATAATATAATTGTTTTTCTCTTTTCTTTTCTTTTCTTTTCTTTTGGGATGGTAAATTAGCAATTTGAATGCGCTTGTTATCCATTACAGTCTTCTCGGTCTTTCTTCTTTGTTTGTTTCTGAAATGTCCTTGTCTTGTATAATATTACAACTCCATAGCCCTAATTACCTTCACATCAATTTCTGATTTTTTTTTCTTTCCACTTGCTTTAAAACGCCGTATATTGCATCTATGTATTTATGGTTGTCACTTGTCAGATATTTCTCGTGTTCTAACTGTATTCTCTCTTGCCTTTTCATTCATCAATAGGTAATCAATTCACAAGAGCCCAGTTTTTTTTAATTTTTTGAATCCTGAAGCAAAATCACCTCTGAAATTTTACATAGCTCAGAGGGTTTTGGGGGTTTTTCATTGGTATTGAACCCTGTTCTGCTTCCTGGCATTTTCTGTGGGCTCTAATTCAAAGATTGTGCAGTGTAGTCCAACATGTGTGGTCCAATAATTTAGCATATCATCAAACAAAAAAGAGAGTAACATGTGTTTGTCCTAGATCTTGGAGCTGCTAAATACAAGCCTTTACTCTTCTTAGTCCTTTCTGTTGCAAAACTCCATAATTGAATCGAACAAGACCAGATGGCTGTTGATGAAGTGGGTAGCAGCTCTGAGTGGAGCTTTGAGCAGGACAAAGCATTTGAGAATGCCTTGGCTAATTACCCTGAGGATGATGCGGATCGATGGGAGAAGATTGCCGCTGATGTACCAGGGAAGACTTTGGAAGATGTTAAACATCACTATGAGTTCTTGGTTGAGGATGTTAACCTGATTGAATCTGGTTGTGTGACGCTTCCATCTTATAATTCTACTTCAGAGGGCTCAACCGGCAATGCTAGTGATGAAGGAGCTGGCAAGAAGGGTGGCCAACCTTGGAATTCTAACAGTGAATCTAATCATGGATCTAAGGCTTCGAAATCAGATCAGGAACGAAGAAAAGGTATTGCTTGGACAGAAGATGAACACAGGTACTTAATTTATCTGACTCTTTGGAAAACCTAGGTATGATGGTATGTGGTTGTGGTAAAATACATAAGATAGTCTATATTAATTCATTATTGTTTCTTCTCAAATTTGTTTTGGTTAGTTGTAACTTGTAACTCGTATCTGGTTGTAGACTCCTTATATCTTGCAAGCTATTGAAAATTCTGAACTTGGGTCTAATCTGGGTCTCCATAAGGTTATTAGTTGCATCATTTTAAATTAAAGATGTGGGTTCCTGGTTATGTTTTTCTTCTTCTATAAATCCTGTATCCTGTTACTTTTTGAAAATATGGGTACAGTTTGAGGCAGGGACATAAGGATTTTTAACCTTTTAGAAAGACCCATGTTGTGACAGACTGACATATTATTGGGCTTTTATAGTTAATGTCATAGGACTGTGAATTCATCCTTCTGTAGGGAATCATTTTATTAACATTTTTTTTCTGAAGCAAGAAGTTCTATTATGGCTGTTAATGTGGTGCAACTGAAAATTATTTGTGATGGTTAGACCTTATCTTACTTATTTCCAATCTCAGTTAGTGAAATATTTTCATGTGAAATCTCTGTTGTCCGGTTTGTGGTTTATGGTTCATGATTCATTAACAAAGTTCTGTTAGCCCCACCCTGCATTGAACTTTTTGTATAACTCTCGTTTACAATCTTAGGGAATGCATGTTCTGCAGCTGAGATTGGTAAGAAATTTTGGTTTTGTTGAACCTTAAGGATTAGGTTCTGAACCCTTCAAAACCAAAGGCCTTCATAGTGTAGAGTGTAGACTAGATAGTAACGCACTAGCCGCATTGGTATTTTATTCCAAAACCAAACTTTAGACTGTCTGAAGCAGGAAGTTTGGAAAGTACTGCTAAGCTTTTGGGCTTGCATTTTTATTTAAAGGTTAAACCTGCTTTGCCACAGAAAGCAAAACCAGAGTGGCTCTTCTTCTCCCCCTATAAGATGTTTTTGCAGTCTCATATTCTTCAAAATTATGATGGATTGTTTTTAAGTTTAAACTGCCTATTCTATTTTAGCTAAAATTGCTCTCAAGAGCAGTCTTGAAAATTTAGCCATGACTACTACTGTCAATATCTCTTCCAACCTGTCCTTTTCTTGGCACCTTATTTTATATTCGTAAAAGCTTGCAGTGCTTTTTGAGCACTCTCTATAGACCTGTGCTTCATTGTGTTCTATGGCTCCAGACAAACATCTTTGGAAGGTTTCCAAACCATCACATATGAATTCCTGTGTTTCATGCTGGGATTATATTCTCTGGTTCTTTATCTTTGATAAATTTTTTAACCTTGTCTAGTTAAGTTAATACTGAACCATCATTTCTTTTCCTCTTATGGTCTTACCCTTATTATGGTTACTGATCTTCAATTACTTGTTTTAGGTGTCGTTCTTCCGTAAGCTAAGCTCATTATTATCTAATTATTATTTATTGAATATTTTGAATTTGGCTGAACAGATTATTTCTTCTTGGATTGGATAAGTATGGAAAGGGTGACTGGCGAAGTATATCGAGGAACTTTGTGGTGACAAGAACTCCTACACAAGTAGCAAGTCATGCTCAAAAATACTTCATTCGTTTGAACTCGATGAATAAAGATAGGAGGCGATCCAGCATACACGATATCACCAGCGTGAACAATGGAGACGTGTCAGCACCTCAAGGACCAATTACTGGTCAAACAAACGGTTCCACAGGAAATGCTACAGCTAAATCAGCCAAACAAGGCCCTCCAACCCCAACTGGAGCCCCGAGTATGGGAATGTATGCTGCTCCTACCATTGGACAGCCTATAGGAGGACCCCTTGTATCTGCCGTTGGCACCCCAGTGAATCTTCCTCCCTCGCCACATATGGCTTACGGTGTCAGAGCTCCCGTTCCCGGGGCTGTTGTTCCTGGTGCACCAATGAACATGGGTCCTGTGCCATACCCCATGCCACCCACATCTGCTCATAGGTGAAGTGCTGTTCTGAGGCCTAATGTACAGAAAACAGCAAATAGATGGCTTGTGAACTTAAATGTTGTTCTTTTCATAGACAATATGCTAGCAAGAATTTAATGTTTTATGGTTTAATCAATTATTTCAAATAAGCCATAGCATGAAGCAATTGAATGTATCTGTTTGAAGCAATTCTTAGCCTTGACATATGTCAGCATAGAAGTAAAGTGGTTTTGTTTTGTAGACATTTAAATTGGTGTTGCTGGTCATATATACTAAGTGGCCCGTGATGTAGAGGAAGGTTGTGTCTTTAAATTGTTGAGTTATACACTAATTATTGTTTTTTCATTCTTGTTTTTCTCTGATGGAGTTTTGCTGAATATATCTGGCTTGGCTATATCATGTAACTGCCATAAAATGCTGTAGCACATTTCCATCAGAATTTTCCTGTTATATAATTGAGAATTCTTCTGCAGGTTATAGGTGATAGAAATTAGAAAGCCACTTTTAAAGGGGTGATAAATGTTTCTTCATTCTTCTTCTTCTTCTTCTTCAACAAGCCTTATCTCACCACCCGATGAGGTCGGTTACATGGATAAAATGGCATTATTAACAAGTGATTACCATGGATGAAACCGAATTTTGAGCATGGTTATGGGTGGTGTGGTATTAGTCACTGACAATTCTATGCAAAGTGATTCACATTAAATATATTGGATGATACCCTGGATTGTTTGAGATTGATTGTATTTATTGGCTAGATGGACACTTTCTTTACTTGATTAGATTTAGGAGGTTTTTTAATAACACATGTCTAGTCATGAGTTTCTTGTTTCTTTGTAAACATTCATAATAACATCTGGAAAAAAAAAAGTTGAAGGTAATTAGTGTAGATGTATTAGCTCTATTGAAAATTCTTTTTACATTCATTTTATTTTAAGTAATAAATTCACATGATTTAGCATTCCAAAGAAGTCTCATTCTGAAATTAATAAGAGCTGCGAAGAAGTACAGAATTCATCAAGCCAAAACACACAGACTAAAGGCAAAGCCAGGACTATGTCCTGTAATTAAGTCTAGCCTACCAATATATGTAACCCATTGATATGAATCAAATGGGAAAATGCATGGTAACCATCACCACATTATTATGATTATTTCATTATTATTATTATAATCCAGTGCAGTACTAGTAGCAGCCTTTCATCAAAGGGCATAAAACCTAGCTAGCCTTTTGAATATAGTCATCAACCTTAAGGAAGGTCTTGATTGCAAATTCTTTGATGGAATTTGGTTCAGGAACCTCTTCACTAGCCTTTTCATACTCACAAGCCCACTTCACCAAGCTTCCATCTCCATCTCCTTTGGGTGCTACACTGAAGTATCCCTTGTAATACTTGTAGTGCTTGAGAACATCCCCATCAATCACACTGTATGTTACTGTCCGAGTTGCATCATCCACACTTTCAATCTTCTCTTTTGTTGTCTTCAATTGTCCAAACCCTGCAAATAATAAGATGCTAAGAGTTACATGAAATTTTGCAAAACATTTTATAATTTTCATTTTTCTGCTCTAGAATTTTATGAAGGAAATAATGAAAATTAGAAAACACCTTCGCCGAAAGAGACTTGGCGGACAGAGCCGACGGACTTGCCATCTCCCTCAAGGATCTCAACCTTTATGTAAGAATCTGGTAGGATTTTAGGGAAGACGTTTGCAGAATCCCATATAGTAATCCAGAACTTCTCTGCATCTGACTTCACCTCAATTTCAGCTTCCAATTTTCCACTGCTAGCCATTATTGGTTACCTTAAGAAGAGAACACAAAAATAATAATCAAGATATATAGATTGATTGGTTATGTTATGAAAACTCCCTTGTGTGAATATATATATATATAGAGAGAGAAATTAAACGCTTGTGTTCATTATGAACTATGAACTAGTTCTAAGCTAGCATGCAACTTATATTAGTATGAAGTTGCAACCGTTCACGTGCATGCAATGAAAACTTGGGTCCCATGATAATGGTACTGATATTCCGAATTCAGATGCTTAAGAAATTAGTGCATTTAAAGAGGTTTTGAAGCAACCAAAAGAAATCTTACTTGAACTATTTTTATTCACACATTTCATTCAATAATAAATAAGATGTGAGTTAAAGAAATCAGAAAATTATATAGTTGATATGAATTAATGAGCTATTTTTATTAATCTAAAGTTAATAATGTGGTGTAGTAGCAGTAACTTTGGGGCCAAGGGTCATAGACTCATAGTTGATCATGCAAGTTAGATTAATGTAAGAATCTGGTTTTGGTTGGTAGAGTAGCTGTAAGATCAAAATGAACTTCGTTGTGTGTGATGTGGCAAATTAAATGCGCCGCATAATCCCTCCAATTGAGATGGTGCTCATAAAACATACGTACTACTCAATGAAATGAAATGAAATGAAAATGAAAATTGGACCATTTAATTTACAGCTACCACAAAATGTTGTGTTTTTGAAAGGTGTGTTCATCGTGACTCATCAGCAGTACATTTTTTGTAAAAATATTTAGCGTGCATTATAAATACTTATAATACTAAATAATAATAAAAATAAGTAGATATAACTATTGTAAATATTTAATTATACTGGCCTGTTTTTTTCTTTTTGGTTATTATTATACTAGTCAGTTATTGTATTGAAAAGGGGAAACATGATGAATCATTCATAAGTTTTAGGCAACTCTTGGGTCCCGTTCAGCCCAAAGGCTCACTTCACCAGGCCCAAAGACACGCAAGTAATATCTTAATATTTTAGAATCTTAAACCAATAGTTTATTGTATGAAAATGATTAAATTTATTTAACAAGTAATCCTTTAATAATATTAATATAACAATTATAATTAACAAAAAAGTTTAATTATTAGGGGTGGGACCCACCAAGGGTCCCTCGCATAATTTGTGTTACTTCTTCTTCACATAAAATGCGCTGCTCTAATAGGGACAAAAATTCCCGCCATGAAGAGCATGTGGAGTGGAGGTCGATGAGCCCTTTGAGGTTGTAGATGGTAGCAGTGGCTTGAGAGAAAGAGGTTCGAACGCCACAACGACACATACACAGTACACTTTCTCGATCAACAATTCACCACCACAATATATAAACAGTATATATTGAAATGCCAAAAGATTCATAATTCACAATCAATAATTCCACTTGTAAATTGGGTTCTAATTCTAGTATTGTACGCTCTAATTCCACATGCAAGAAAATTTAGAATTCAGGATAAATACTAGAGATTTAAAATATGATAAAATTATGTCATGCGTACCCGGAGTGTTTTGACTTGAAGTTGAAAACACACGGATGGATCAACTCTTTATCAAATGTCACTTGATGTAATATGTAGCCGTCAAGAGTGTCAAGAGTAAAGTTGGAATCATGTCCCTAACAATATATATATACAATGAATATCAATCACAGATTAGGTTACTTAGGATCCATACGCCTTTGGTGCACTCAATAATGGGCTCAAGCCCAATAACACAAGGTGAATCTCAAACTCATAATGCATTATATGGTAATAATAATAATAACAATAACATAATTTTTCACAAAATAATGAGTAAATTCCCAAATTGATCCCTAAGATTTTTTTTACTTAGACAAGTTAGTTCTTAACAATTAAAAAATATAAGTTAATTCCTAAAAACTTTTAAAATTGGACAAGTTGATCCTTAATAATTAGAAGGTGACAAGTTAGTCCCTAATAATTTTTAAAATCGGACAAGTTGGTCCTTGACAATTAAAAAATGACAAGTCAGTCTCTAACAATTTCCAAGATTAGACAAGTTGGTCGTCCTTGACAATTTAGGGTCGACAAGGTTGTTGATGTCTTGTGCACCTAGTGTCTCCATCGTCGAGGACTACCACGCCAGCTCAAGTCCTCTCTCTCATTGTCAATCTCGACCTTGGTCTTTTCTCCTCCGTGGTTGTTCATATCCACCACCATAAATTCATAAGAAGATTCGAAACCATGAGTCGTCTTTGCCGCTCTAGAGAAAGGAAGAAAAAGAAGAAGGAAGACAAGAAGAATGATAAGGAGAAGAAATAAAAGGAGGAATAGGGAGGTAAGTGGACTAACGTTTGTCCAATTTTAAAAATGGTTAGGAACTAACTTGTCACTTACTAATTATTAAGAACTGTTCACACCTCAAATTGCGGTCCAATTCGGCGATCCAATTTGGAACTCAAACTACGGCCCAAGGTCGTACTTCGGACGCCACATCAAGGGACTCAGTCCACACCAAGGCCCAATAAGAATCGAATGACTCAATTTGAATGGGTCACAGATCGGACTCAGGTACGGATCTTACAACCCGACCCGAAATGAGATAAATTCGACCCCCGCTTAGGGCAGGAGCTTATCAAAAGTGGATGACGACGCCGACAATCCCAGAGCCACAACAGACACGATGAGGATCGATCCTGTACGTCGTGGAAAGCGGGATAAGAGCGTTATTCCACTCAATAAATAGGGTGTCATCTCAGTGTATCAGGTACACTCTCACTTGAGTTCCCAAGTATTAAGCACCTATTGACTTAAGCACCTATTGTGCGAGGAGTTCAGAGTCTGGTGACAATTTTGACCTAAGCGAAAGGTACGAAACAAGAACCAAATTGTCCGATTTTGAAAATTGTCATGGACTAATTTGTCATTTTCTAATTGTTAAGGATCAATTTATTTGATTTTAAAAATTATTAGGAACTAATTTGTCACTTTCTAATTGTCATTGACTAACTTGACCAGGTCAAAAATTGGCTGGAACAAACTTAAAAGTTTATTAAAAAATAATTAGAGTATCCATTTAACATGTTTTAATTAAAATAAAATATTTATCGATCGATAACCATTCATAAAAAATAAAAAATCTATCAGTTCACACTCTTATCATGAAACTCTCTTTCTATACATCATCAATCATATTATTATTTCATGATGCATGCATATACTATATAATACTTGCCTTTCATCAAACTTAAGGAGTTGTCCCTTGAAAATAAAGTATGTTATCGATGGTAAATATAAAAGTTCCTACATGCTATCTTCTTTTTTATTTTTTAATCATGAAGTGATTGAACAAGATCACATGGTCTGCCCCAAAAACATTTTACTGTTTTCCCCACTTAGTTTCCTTTTCCGGACATTCATGGATCATGTAAAAAAATGAATGAAATAATATGAGAAAAGCGTGCTCTCTATTTTCCAAACCAACTACGAAAATGTTATTAACTGCTTGAAAAATTTAGGAAGCTTTTATCACACAATTTTGCTAATGGCAGTGATAGTAATTGACTAAGAAGTTTTTGGTTGTTGGGTCCTCACATTGATGGTCATGGATTACTATTTTTCCAAAACCAAATCATAGTCAAATGGCGATTATGATAAGACCAACATTTAAATGGTAAAATGACGGTTGCACCATACAAGAGGAAGATTTAGGAACAAGATAAATGCAATATTTGTGATGTAGACTAAATATAACCTGTGAAAACACCCTCTCAACCTACAATGTGTATTTTCAATTCCAAATACTATCTGAATATTCATTATTTTATACACTATCTCGACATTCAATTTCTCATTCTTGATTTTAGATATGGTCTACACTCTAACTTTTAAACTTTTATATCTACCAATGATGTTAGTAAATGTCTCATAAACATCTAATATTAAATGTCAATATAGTATTGCCCTTTTCAATCTGAATTATCAAGTAAATTGTAAATTAGATTAAATCAAAAGAACATGAGAATTTAGTTTCCATTTCCTTGTCAAATTAAACACTCCCTCCACTAATTCTCTACTTTTTTTTTTTTTATCAGCTTTTCTCTTTTCCTTAAAGTACATGTCTCTCATCATCACAAATTATTGTGTTGTCTGTCTCCGAAAAATACCAAGTTGTTGTGGGATGTGCTAGCTGGAAAGATGATTTTACGCTCAAAGAACATAATAAATGTGTACTCGTCTTGCATTCATAACAATACATTTTAAATTTTATATGAAAAGTTTTAATATTAGATTATGTATGTAAGATGAACACATATTTATTGTGTTATATATGTAAAAATTTCTGGTGCTATAGCTGTTGAGTGTTACTCCATATACATGATTCCCCATGTTGTGAAAAATACTCTCTTATATGGGAAAAGTTATCAATTCTCTCAAAAGGATGATACAAACTATTATTATAATGTGATGGAATACTAATTTTGATATAATCTACTTTTTCAAGTTGAGCATTTCAATATAGCAGAACTTCCAATCATCATGCCATTTGGTTTGGTTTCAGCTTGGAACAAGAGAAGGAGAAGCAAGTCTCAAGATCATTCAGACCCTTGTATTATTATTTCCTTCTTTTTCTTTCTTTCTTTCTTTCATGTTGTACCATTAATTGTTCCAATAATGCTGGTCGTACAACAAAAATACGTCCAATAAAAATATGACAAATATTATTGTTAATTGTTCAGAGAGTGATGTGTCCTTTCACAAATTAATTTGTTCTGTTCTGTTTGTATGGTTTGGTGTTTATATATTCAGGGATTTATAAGCCTGCAGAGTTTTGGCTACTAGAAGACCAAGCAGCACCACAACCTACAAAAAGAAGGCATGGATCATATGTTTTCACACTGAAGCAGATGGAAGAGGCAACATGTTCATTCAGTGATGATAATCTTCTTGGTAAAGGAGGATTTGGCAGAGTTTACAGGGGAACTCTGCAATCAGGAGAGGTAACATCTTTTTGCATATTTGAGTTTATAAGCTTCTCTACATGTATAACAATTACATGTATAAAAAGAATGTGCCGACGAACTGTCAATAAAAAAACTGTCAAGATTACACAGACGGAATATAATAGATTATATATTTTTGTATGCGTAATTTACTAGATTTAGTGTATGTAATTTATCACTTATGATACGTGTAATTTGCTATATTCAATAGTACTAGTACGTTTAACCCGTGTAATGCACGAGACATATCTCTCATAATTAAATATACGTCTAATATAATAATGAGAATAAAAATGTAATTAAAGAAAAGTAATTAATGGTTTATTATGTGAGATATCACTAATTTTCCTAGAAACACCATAAAACAAAGGCTATAGACTTCAAATTATGCAATTTCATAAATTTTTTACATATAGTAGAAATTGAAGGCTCTTTGAAATGTGAAATTTCACTAATTTTCCTACAAACACCATGAAACAAAGGCTATAGCTTTCAAATTATGGAATTTAATGATTTTTTTACATATAGTAGAAATTAAAGGCTATAGGCTTTAATATGTGAGATTTCACTAATTTTCCTAGAAACACCATAAAACGAAGGCTACAGACTTCAAATTATGCAATTTCATGATTTTTTTACATATTGTAGAAATTGAAGGCTATAGGCTTTAATATGTGAGATTTCACTAATTTTTCTAGAAACACCATAAAATAAAGGCAATAGATTTCAAATTATGAAATTCCATGATTTTTTTGCATATGGTATAAATTGAAGGCTAAGCTTTAAAATGTGAGATTTCACTAATTTTCCTAGAAACACCATAAAACAAAGGCTATAGACTTCAAATTATGCAATTTCATGAATTTTTCACATATTGTAGAAATTGAAGGCTATAGGCTTTAAATTGTGTGATTTCACTAATTTTCCTAGAAACACCATAAAACAAACTCTATATACTTCAAATTATTTAATTTCATGAATTTTTTACATATGGTAGAAATTGAAGACTATAGGCTTTAAAAAGTGAGATTTTACTAATTTTCCTAGAAAAACCATAAAACAAAGGCTATAATAGCCTTCAAATTATGTAATTTCATGATTTTTTTACATATATTAGAAATTAAAAGCAATAGGCTTTAAAAAGTGAGATTTCACTCATTTTCCTAGAAATACCACAAAACAAATACTATAGACTTCAAATTATGTAATTTCATGAATTTTTTACATCTTGTAGAAATTGAAGGCTATAGGCTTTAGAATGAGAGATTTCACTAATTTTCTTAGAAACACCATAAAACAAAGGCTATAGACTTCAAATTATGTAATTTCATGAATTTTTTATGTCATGACCCAAACTAGACCATGACCGGCGCATAGGGGTACATCCCCTAACAAGCCTTTCTTAAACCAATTCTCCAGAAAAATTGACAGAGTTTACTCTGTTTTTCAGACATTCCCCAAATATATAAACATGTTAAACAATCAATATCCAACCAGCATAATATATAATCATATATCTAAGCATAAACACATCAATCCAGCATGATTTCGTACTTTAATTCTTACACATTTCAAAACATAAACTTGTCTTATACACTACCCATCATAATAGATCCAAGGACCATGCCTGTGGCAATATGGAGCACTAAACACGACAGAACGTGTTCCAATTACAAAACATATATGACCCTTGAACAAAAAGGGCTCACCAAAAGTAGAAAGATCCTATTGCGAGGACGGAGGGATGGAACCCGGGTCAGCACCTGTATCTGAAAAAGTTTAAATAACGACGGGATGAGTTTTACAACTCAGTGAGTAGACAAATGTCCATAACCCACACAAGATAGAATAATTGCCTTAAATACAGTAATAATATCTCAAGTTTATAATCAAGTTCCAACATATATTCATCAACAGAAATTTCATATTTATCATAATTATGATATAAAATATAATTTCAGGAGAATCACCAATTCCAGGATGTAACAGGAGAATCCATACTCCGGTGGCCAAACCTTCGTATGGTTCTAAAACAGGACGGACCTACCCCATCTCGTGAGTGTAGCCGTAGAACAGGAGGATCCACAATGTGGTCCTAAATCATATAGTCAAGGTGCACCAAGGCTAACGCCTACTGTCGTTAGCTACAGTATCCTGGCAAAGGTTCTTCCAAAACATATATACTAAAATACTTTCTCATAGTACTCAGAAATTCAGAACTCAAGTGAAACCTTCAGACTACACATATCATTTCAGAATAGGGACTTATGCCCATAGCTTATAAATCACAAATCATATTTATTCCCACTTCTCAAAAATAAATAACTATGTAATGAACATATTTCATCACTTCAAAATTGGTCTTCAATTTACTAAAATTGTAATCCAAATATACTAATTTACTTACTCTCTCAATATATTAACTTATCAATATTTATGAGCAAAATATCATAATTTTATTTAGGTAAAATATCCATATTTCACAAAATAAGTTTTCTCACAGTTTTAATATGCAAAATAAATTTCACAATAAATATAGCATGCAATAAAATGATCATAGACACCATATCTACTCACAAATGGTTCTAAAGAACCGAAGAGCAATCCTCAAGAGCCTCCACAAATACCGGTTGATGTCCAATCGCTCTAGAACTCTAGGAACAAAATAATATTGATAAATATAAGCTAATTATATCATCAATTAGAGTAAAACAGCCCCAAATTCCTAAAGCCCCAAATTCTAGGGTTAATAAATACACTAATATTGCTAAATAAATAAATAAAGAGTTGATAAATTAAATAGAGTAGATTAGAATTATCATTACCACTAGGTAATTAGGAATGATGAGAAAATTGCTTCAATCTCTCCAAAAGCTCCAAAACCTCTCTAATGGAGTTTAGAGAGAAAAATAGAGGTGATGAGAGAAAATAATGATGATGATGAAAATAGAAATGATGAGATAGATATGAAAGTGATGGTTAGTGTTAGAATAAGAAAGAAAATGAAATTTGAGTGGTGGGGGAGGAGAGACACGAGAGAACAAAGAGGGAAGAAGAAGAAAAGGAGAAAAAGAAAGGAGAAGAAAGAAAAAGAAAAGAGAAGGAAAGAAGAATGAGGGAACGAGAGAAGAGAAAATGAGAGAAAAAAGTGGAATTTTAAGTGGGTGTGGGTCCCACTTGGTCCTTTTTGTTTTATTATTATTATTATTATTATTTTCCAGATATTACATTCTTCCCCCCTTAAGAAATTCGGTCCCCGAATTTTAAAACATAGCCACACATGAACACTAACCTCATGAATGAAACAAGTATGGATATTTCGCTCGCATTGTCTCCTCTGATTCCCAAGTAGCCTCTTGACTAGAATGGTTTCTCCAAAGCACTTTCACCGAAGCAATCTCCTTTGAACGAAGCTTCCTCACTTGTCGATCGATTATGGCTATTGGTTCCTCCTCATACGCCATGTTCTCATCCAATTGTATTGTTCTATGCTCAAGCACATGCGATGGGTCAGATATGTACTTACGCAACATGGACACATGGAAAACAGGATGAATCATGGATAGCTCAGGTGGAAGGGCTAGACGATATGCTACCACCCCGACCTTATCCAAAATCTCGAAAGGTCCAATGTATCGAGGACTGAGTTTTCCTTTCTTTCCAAACCTCATTACACCTTTCATCGGGGAAACTCGAAGAAAAACATGCTCCCCAACTGAAAACTCTAGAGCACGCCTTCTATGATCAGCGTAGGACTTCTGCCTACTCTGAGCAGCCAAAAGTCGCTCTATGATCAAACGGACCTTGTCTATGGATTCTTGCACGAGGTCAGGACCCAACAACTTAGCTTCACCAATCTCAAACCAACCAATAGGAGATCTGCAACGTCTTCCGTACAAAGCTTCAAATGGTGCCATTTGAATGCTAGTCTGATAGCTGTTGTTGTAAGAGAACTCAATCAGGGGTAAGTGATCGCTCCAGTTACCACCAAAATCAAGTACACACATTCTGAGCATATATTCTAGAATCTGAATAGTCCTCTCCGATTGTCCATCAGTTTGTGGATGAAAAGCGGTGCTAAGATCAAGGCGAGTGCCTAAAGCTTCTTGAAAAGCTCTCCAAAACCTAGCTGTAAATTGAGCTCCACGGTCAGATATGATTGAGACAGGAACACCATGAAGTATAACAATTTCATCAATATACAACTTTGCATACTGATGAGCTCGGTAAGTGGTCTTTACTGGGAGAAAGTGAGCCGACTTCGTCATACGGTCTACTATCACCCACATAGAGTCAAATCCCTTGAGTGTACAAGGCAACCTAGTTACAAAATCCATAGTGATCCGTTCCCACTTCCATTCTGGTATTTCAATCTGCTGAAGCAGTCCTGCAGGTCTTTGATGTTCAGCTTTCACTTGCTGACACACCAAACAACGAGACACAAAGTCACCAACATCTTTCTTCATACCTTCCCACCAGTACACTTGTCGCAAATCCTGATACATCTTGGCTGACCCAGGATGTATTGAGTAACGAGAGCTATGAGCTTCTTCTAAGATAGTCTTCCTTAGACCACTTGCATCAGGTACACATAATCTACTTCCAAAGTGAAGTACTCCATCCGAATCCAATACAAATTCTTATTCCACTTCTAACATCCTCCTTTAACTTAAGCAATCTGGGATCTCCATCTTGAGATTGCTTTATTTGCTCCACAAGAGATGATTGAGCACTCACATGAGCCAAGAGTACTCCAGACTCCCCCAAATCAAACTGAATCCCCTCAGCTACAAGCTGATGAAGTTCCTCTATCAATGGCCTCTTTACTGGGACAATATGTGTCAAACTACCCATAGACTTTCTACTCAAGGCATCAGCCACCACATTAGCCTTTCTCGGATGGTACAAGATAGTACAGTCATAATCCTTAAGCAACTCCATCTATCTTCTTTGCCTTAAATTCAAATCCCTCTGCTGAAATATATACTTCAAACTCTTGTGATCCGTGTATATTTCACATGTTTCACCATAGAGATAATGCCTCCAAATCTTTAAGGCAAAGACCACAGCTGCCATTTCCAAATCATGAGTCGGATAGTTCTGCTCATGCTTTTTGAGCTGACGAGAGGCATAAGCAATCACATGACCAAGCTGCATTAAGACACACCCCAATCCTATCCGAGAGGCATCACAGTACACTGCAAAACCTCCTGACCCGGAAGACAGAACTAGAATAGGTGCCGAGGTTAAGGAATCCTTAAGCCTTTGGAAACTTTCTTCACAAGCATTAGACCATTCAAACTTCACATTTTTCTGGGTTAGCCTTGTTAACGGGGCAGAAATCTTTGAGAAGTCCTTGACAAATCGACGATAATAGTCCGCCAATCCTAAGAAACTTCGAATCTCAGTCACCGTATTAGGCCTTGGCCACTGCTGGATGGCTTCAACCTTCTTTGGGTCAACCTTAATTCCATCCTTAGACACAACGTGACCAAGAAAGGTCACTTGATTAATCCAAAATTCACACTTGGAGAATTTGGCATATAGTTGATGGTCTCTTAGTGTCTGCAGAACAATTCTTAGGTGATGTGAATGCTCATCCACACTCTTTGAGTACACCAATATATCATCAATGAAAACAATCACGAAACGGTCCAGAAATGGCTTGAACACTCGATTCATCAAGTCCATGAAAGCGGCTGGAGCATTCGTTAACCCAAAAGACATCACCAAAAATTCATAATGTCCATAACGAGTGCGAAATGCAGTCTTGGGAATATCACCTTCCTTAATTCTCAACTGATGATACCCCGAGCGAAGATCAATCTTGGAGAAACATGAAGCTCCTTGAAGTTGATCAAACAAACCATCAATTATAGGCAGTGGGTACTTATTCCGTACGGTGAGCTTGTTCAATTGCCGGTAATCTATGCATAATCGCATTGAACCATCTTTCTTCTTCACAAAAAGCACCGGGGCTCCCCACGGAGATGTGCTTGGGCGTATAAAACCTTTCTCCAACATGTCTTGCAATTGATCCTTTAACTCTCGCAATTCAGCAGGAGCCATGCGATAAGGAGGGATAGATACAGGTTGAGCTTCCGGAGCCAATTCTATATTGAACTCCACTTCCCTTTCGGGAGGCATTTCAGGAAGCTCATCAGGAAACACGTCAAGAAACTCATTCACCACAGGAACTTGGTGAAGATTAGGAACTTCGGCCTCTAGGTTCTCAACCACTGCAAGGAAGACTTGGTTCCCTTTATTCATCAAGTGCAAAGCACTTAGAGAAGATATCAGATTTGGAAAGGCATTGTAATGCTCCCCTTTGAACACAAAAGACGGTCCATCAAGAATGTTAAATCTCACAATCTTAGAATAGCAATCCACTTGGGCATGATAAAAGGATAACCAATCCATTCCTAAGATAACATCAAAGTCCTCCATTAATTCTAAAAGAATTAAGTCGGCTAAGGTATCGATTGCATCGACATTAACGATGCAAGATCGAAACACAAAACGAACCATTGTAGAAGCTCCAAGTGGAGTGCCAACATGGAAAGGGAGATCTAACAACTCAGGTTGTTTCTCAAAGCGAAATGCAAGATATGGAGACACATAAGAATAATGAGAACCCGAATCAAATAACACTTGAGCATCTAGAGAACAAACTTGTAAGGTACCTGCCACAACTGCATTAGAGGCTTGGGCATCTTGTCGTGTCAAAGCATATACCCTAGCCTGGCCTCTCCCTGCTTGACCAGAACCCCTGTTGCCATGAGCTCTACCACCTGCTCCTCTAGCTACTTCCCTACCAGCAAAGTTGGAGGACCCATCTGGTGATGCTACTGAGAATGAACGTGTTGGCACTGCATTATGTGATGAGTTCTGCCCATAATTACCTAGCAGATGAGGACAATCTCGTATAAGGTTCCCATGCTGCCCACAACGGAAACATGCTCCAGTGGACCTACGACAGACTCCGGTGTGGTGGTTTCCACACTGCTGGCAATAAGGCTTAACATAGCCTGGCTGGCTTAGTCCTTGAGTACCCGATTGAGATGCACTTCCAACATTTGATCTTGAACCTGAGACACTCATAGGAGCGGGACCAGATGATGCAGCTTCACCTAAGGGTGCTCGTTGATGGCCTTGTCGGCCAAAGCGATTCTGATGGCTTTGGAATCCCGACCCTCCTGAAGATCCCCCAGAAAACTGCCCTTTCATTTTTGGCTTCTTTCCTTGTTCCCTTGTAGCTCTTGAATCTGCCCTTGTGTTCTCAATCTCAGTAGCAGTGCTCATCATCTGAGCAAATGACATTCGAGTAACTTCTGGAATCAAATTGGAGCATAATGGTTCCTTCAACCCCTTAACAAACCTTCTGACTTTCTTTTCTTCAGTTGGAATCAAATGAGGTGCAAACCTAGAAAGCCTAGTAAACTTAGTAGCATATTCGGTCACTGACATCCCTGGAGTCTGCTTCAGTTTCTCAAATTCTTCGGCAAGCATCACTCTGTTACAATCTGGAAAGAATCTATCAAGGAAGACTTGGGTGAACTCTTCCCAAGTAGGGGGTGGCCTTCTGGCATTCACACATTCCTCTAAGAAGGTCTCAAACCACTGTGCCGCAGAACCCTTCAAATTATATGCTACTATGTCCACTGCAGCTCCATATTCACATCCAAGAGCCCTGAGAGCCCTCTTTGATCCATCTAAGAACTCTTGTGGATCCTCATCTAGTGAGTCCCCAGAAAAAGTAGGTGGGTTGAGCCTGAGGTACGATTCAATCGTTACTCCCTCACGACCCTGAGTCTGAGTGCGCCTGCGAGTATCAGGAGTCAGTCCTCCTTGTGCTTGGGTTCCACCTTGAGCCTGTTGGGTCATCAATGCCACAAGATTATCAATTGATTGCTGAAACCCTTCCAAACGAGTGTCAAGGTTGACTTGTCCCCCAGTGGCTCCGCCACGATTACCTCGAGTTCTTCTCCTGCCTTCTCTAGGACCGCGACCTTGATGTCCTCCTCTTGGCTGAGGAGAATGGGATCGATCAGATTCAGCATCAGGTGCGACGTTGGTGGCATTATTAAGATTAACCGTTCCAGAACCCCCTAGTCGCACATTAGGTGTGCGCTTTCGAGTACTTCTTTTAGGCGGCATTGCACCTGATGATTTCCAATAAGGATTAGGAGACATAAACATAGAAACAAGAATGACAAATGAAACCAAATAGATCAACAGAGATTGAGAAGACATTCCTATAAGGCCTCTAGTAACATCGCGCTTTGTGAAAATGGGCCGGCAACCATTTGCACAATCGTGACACCACTAAAGAACACTTGCTCCATATTACACAGGGAAACCTAACGCTCTGATACCAACTTTGTCATGACCCAAACTAGACCATGACCGGCGCATAGGGGTACATCCCCTAGCAAGCCTTTCTTAAACCAATTCTCCAGAAAAATTGACAGAATTTCCTCTGTTTTTCAAACATTCCCCAAATATATAAACATGTTAAACAATCAATATCCAACCAGCATAATATATAATCATATATCTAAGCTTAAACAAATCAATCCAGCATGATTTCGTACTTTAATTCTTACACATTCCAAAACATAAACTTGTCTTATACACTACCCAACATAATAGATCCAAGGACCCTGCATGTGGCAATATGGAGCACTAAACACAACAGAACGGGTTCCAATTACAAAACATATATGGCCCTTGAACAAAAAGGGCTCACCAAAAGTAGAAAGATCCTATTGCGAGGACGGAGGGATGGAACCCGGGTCAGCACCTGTATCTAAAAAAGTTTAAATAACGACGGGATGAGTTTTACAACTCAGTGAGTAGACAAATGTCCATAACCCACACAAGATAGAATAATTGTCTTAAATACAGTAATAATATCTCAAGTTTATAATCAAGTTCCAACATATATTCATCAACAGAAATTTCATATTTATCATAATTATGATATAAAATATAATTTCACGAGAATCCAATTCCAGGATGTAACAGGAGAATCCATACTCCGGTGGCCAAACCTTCGTATGGTTCTAAAACAGGACGGACCTACCCCATGTCGTGAGTGTAGCCGTAGAACAGGAAGATCCACAATGTGGTCCTAAATCATATAGTCAAGGTGCACCAAGGCTAACGCCTACTGTTGTTAGCTACAGTATCCTGGCAAAAGTTCTTCCAAAACATATATACTAAAATACTTTCTCATAGTACTCAGAAATTCAGAACTCAAGTGGAACCTTCAGACTACACATATCATTTCAGAATAGGGACTTATGCCCATAGCTTATAAATCACAAATCATATTTATTCCCACTTCTCAAAAATAAATAACTATGTAATGAACATATTTCATCACTTCAAAATTGGTCTTCAATTTACTAAAATTGTAATCCAAATATACTAATTTACTTACTCTCTCAATATATTAACTTATCAATATTTAAGAGCAAAATATCATAATTTTATTTAGGTAAAATATCCATATTTCACAAAATAAGTTTTCTCACAGTTTTAATATGCAAAATAAATTTCACAATAAATATAGCATGCAATAAAATGATCATAGACACCATATCTACTCACAAATGGTTCTAAAGAACCGAAGAGCAATCCTCAAGAGCCTCCAAAAGTACTGGTTGATATCCAATCACTCTAGAACTCTAGGAACAAAATAATATTGATAAATATAAGCTAATTATATCATCAATTAGAGTAAAACAACCCCAAATCCCTAAAGCCCCAAATTCTAGGGTTCCTAAATGCACTAATATTGCTAAATAAATAAATAAAGAGTTGATAAATTAAATAGAGTAGATTAGAATTATCATTACTACTAGGTAAGTAGGAATGATGATGAAAATTGCTTCAATCTCTCCAAAAGCTCCAAAACCTCTCTAATGGAGTTTAGAGAGAAAAATAGAGGTGATGAGAGAAAATAATGATGATGATGAAAATAGAAATGAGGAGATAGATATGAAAGTGATGGTTAGTGTTAGAATAAGAAAGAAAATGAAATTTGAGTGGTGGGGGAGGAGAGACCCGAGAGAACAAAGAGGGAAGAAGAAGAAAAGGAGAAAAAGAAAGGAGAAGAAAGAAAAAGAAAAGAGAATGAAAGAAGAATGAGGGAACGAGAAGAGAAAATGAGAGAAAAGAGTGGAATTTTAAGTGGGTATGGGTCCCACTTGGTCCTTTTTGTTTTATTATTATTATTATTATTATTTTCCAGATATTACATTTTACATATGGTAGAAATTGAAGAGTATATGATTTAAAAAGTTAGATTTCACTAATTTTTCTAGAAACACCATAAAACAAAGGTTATAGCCTTCAAATTATGTAATTTCATGATTTTTTTACACATAGTAGAAATTGAAGGCTATATGCTTTAATATGCGAGATTTCACTAATTTTCCTTGAAACACCATAAAACAAAGGCTATAGCCTCAAATTATGTAATTTCATGATTTTTTTACATATAGTAGAAATTGAAGGCTATAAGCTTTAAAAAGTGAGATATCACTAATTTCCCTAGAAATACCATAAAACAAAGGCTATAGACTTCAAATTATGTAATTTCATGAATTTTTTACATCTTGTAGAAATTGATGGCTATAGGCTTTAATATGTGAGATTTCACTAATTTTCCTAGAAATACCATAAAACAAAGGATATAGCCTTCAAATTGTGGAATTTAATGATTTTTTTTACATATAGTAGAAATTGAAGGCTATATAGGCTTTAATATGTGAAATTTCACTAATTTTCCTAGAAACACCATAAAACAAAGGCTATAGACTTCAAATTATGCAATTTCATGAATTTTTTACATATTGTAGAAATTGAAGGCTATAGGCTTTAATAAGTGAGATTTCACTAATTTTCCTAGAAACACCATAATACAAAGGCTATAGACTTCAAATTATGCAATTTTAATGAATTTTTTACGTATAGTAGAAATTGAAGGCTATAGGCTTTAATATGTGAGATTTCACTAATTTTCCTAGAAACACCATAAAATAAAGACTATAGATTTCAAATTATGGAATTTCATGATTTTTTTGCATATGGTATAAATTGAAGGCTATAGGCTGTAAAATGTGAGATTTCACTAATTTTCCAAGAAACACCATAAAATAAAGGCTATAGACTTCAAATTATGCAATTTCATGAATTTTTTACATATTGTAGAAATTGAAGACTATAGGCTTTAATATGTGTGATTTCACTAATTTTCCTAGAAACACCATAAAACAAAGGCTATAGACTTCAAATTATGGAATTCCATGATTTTTTTGCATATGGTATAAATTGAAGGCTATAGGCTTTAAAATGTGAGATTTCACTAATTTTCCTAGAACACCATAAAACAAAGGCTATAGAATTCAAATTATGCAATTTCATGAATTTTTTACATATAATAGAAATTGAAAGGTATAGGCTTTAATATGTGAGATTTCACTAATTTTTCAAGAAACACCATAAAACAAAGGTTATAGCCTTCAAATTATGGAATTTAATAATTTTTTTACATATAGTAGAAATTGAAGGCTATATAGGCTTTAATATGTGAGATTTCACTAATTTTCCTAGAAACACTATAAAACAAAGGCTATAGACTTCAAATTATGCAATTTCATGAATTTTTTACATATTATAAAAATTGAAGGTTATAGGCTTTAATATGAGATTTCACTAATTTTTCTAGAAACACCATAATACAAAAGCTATAGACTTCAAATTATGCAATTTTAATGAATTTTTTATATATTGAAGGCTATAGACTTTAATATGTGAGATTTAACTAATTTTCTTAGAAGCACCATAAAACAAAGGCTATAGACTTCAAATTATGGAATTCCATGATTTTTTTGCATATGGTATAAATTGAAGACTATAGGCTTTAAAATGTGAGATTTCAGTAATTTTCCTAGAAACACCATAAAACAAAGGCTATAGACTTCAAATTATGCAATTTCATGATTTTTCACATATTGTAGAAATTGAAGGCTATAGGCTTTAATATGTGAGATTTCACTAATTTTTCTAGAAACATCATAAAACAAAGGCTATAGACTTCAAATTGTGGAATTCCATGATTTTTTTGCATATGGTATAAATTGAAGGCTAGGCTTTAAAATGTGAGATTTCACTAATTTTCCTAGAAACACCATAAAACAAAGGCTATAGACTTCAAATTATGCAATTTCATGAATTTTTTACATATTGTAGAAATGGAAGGCTATAAGCTTTAATATGTGAGATTTCACTAATTTTCCTAGAAACACAATAAATCAAAGGCTATAGACTTCAAATTTTGCAATTTCATGAATTTTTTATATATTGTAGAAATTGAAGGATATAAGCTTTAAAATGTGAGAATCCAAGTGGGCAAGAAAAAAATTAAATAGAAATAGCAATCTCCCTGCTGCTCACGAATCCTGCATATATAGACAATAAGAAGATAGAGTAGAAGGAGTAGAAGGAGAAGGTGGAAGAGAAGAAGAAAATCTAAGCAAAAGAGGTAGAACATGTAGAATTAGAATACAAAATGTCAGGTTAGTGTTTGATAAAAATTCGAACGGAAGTAGTACAAAACCCTAGCGGAACTAAGGGTCACTTTGGGTAAACAACTTATTTAAGCCCTTCTATAAAAGTAACTTCTGATAAGTAACTTAAGAATAAGTTATTTTGTATGTGGATATAAAATAACAAAAAATTTTATTTCACTTATTTTGAAAAGTGCTTCTAGAGAAGTCAAATAGTCTGACTTTTCCAAAAACACTGAAATAACTTCTGGATAAGTCATAAGTTACATACCCAAACAGAACAGAGTAACTTCTGATAAGTCAGAAGTTAAAAAAAGTCAGAAGGACTGTAATCCGAACGGACCCTAAATAATTGAGAAACGAAAATGAAAGACTTAATCAAGGAAGAAGTTATTTATATATTGAAAGGTGTTGTACCATATAAGTTAATACTCACCTAAATTCTATAATGAATTTGAATGAGAATGAGAGTTCCAAGATGAAATTTTCATTGCTGCAAAAAATTTAGATATGTAATGTAATCTTAGCAGTTTTTTTCTTGGTCAGTTTTTCGTATACAGAGAGTTTCCGACTGAGTGAGCTCATAGCACAAAGGAATTCATCATAATTATCTAGATTTTGTAACATTGGTTGTCTTTTCCATAAAAAAGACCATATGCATGCTTCTTATAACTAATTAACTGCAAATTGGCCAATAGCATAACTGAAAATCTGAGATTTTAGATACAAAATGAATGTATACTAATTATGTTTTGTTGTGAAGGTTGTAGCAATCAAGAAAATGGAGCTACCGGCGATAAGAGAAGCCGAAGGGGAGCGCGAATTCCGGGTGGAAGTTGATATATTGAGCAGACTCGACCACCCAAATCTTGTTTCTTTGATTGGATATTGTGCTGATGGGAAGCATAGGTTCCTAGTGTATGAATATATGCATAATGGGAACCTGCAAGATCATTTGAATGGTTTGTCTTTGTCATATATGTAGCCAAAATCAAATCCACACTTAAGATGCATCAAAATTTCTTATACATCAAGCAATTCTACTGATAAAAATAACCACTGCATAATTTCAGGAATAGTGGAAAAGAAAATGGATTGGCCTCTAAGACTCAAAGTGGCATTAGGAGCTGCAAAAGGACTTGCTTATCTCCATTCAAGTTCTTGTGTTGGAATTCCTATTGTTCATAGGGATTTCAAGTCCACCAATGTTCTTTTGAGTGCCAATTTTGAAGCTAAGGTACAAATAAATTCTTGCAATGACTTAGAAAGAACAATAATATGTAGTGATGAGTTAAAATGAACAACTGTATATGTTGTAGATATCTGATTTTGGGCTTGCAAAGCTAATGCCTGAAGGACAAGAGACACATGTGACTGCCAGAGTACTTGGTACCTTTGGCTACTTTGATCCTGAGTATACATCGGTATGCATCCATGCTATATAAATAATTAAGAACTAATCTTTTTCCAATCACATATGTTCTTTGTATGTGTGCACCATGAGGCAATAAATTTTAATGTTTAAATAGGAATAAACCATTAAATTAGTACTCAAAGTTAGCATTTAACTTCAAATTTGCCCCCCAAATTTGGAAACTTCCTTGAAATGCTTAAAGTTGACAAGAAAAACACTCGGCAAGTCAGTCAAATTAGTCTCACAATCCAGTCGAGTTAGTCTAACTGGCCAACTTTTCAAGGATTAATTTGTAGTCGCGGGTGCTAATTTTAGCGACAAAAGTGCTGGTTTACTCATAATAGTAGAGACAATAGTAAAACATTTGTATTAAAGCTTAATTACTTGCATTATTGTTACATATAAAACCAGTCATAAATATACTTTTCTGTCTAAATAATTTGAGTAATTAATTTCTTCTCACAACAGACCGGGAAACTCACTCTACAAAGTGATGTTTATGCTTTTGGTGTTGTTCTTTTGGAGCTTCTAACTGGACGTCGAGCCGTAGATCTAAACCAAGGCCCAAATGATCAAAACCTTGTACTTCAGGTATATTGTAACTTCCAATATAATGACACCGCATTTGTTTTTACTGATTTCGGTGGCAGAGTGAGTGAATCATCACGGTTAGATTGATTTTATTGATACCGATATAAATGGTTGACATTCATTCATGATTCATGTATATATAGGTGAGGCACTTATTGAATGATCGGAAGAAGCTTAGAAAAGTGATAGATGCAGATATGGGTCGGAACTGTTATACATTTGAGTCAATATTCATGTTTGCAAATCTAGCATCAAGGTGTGTGAGGCCAGAGAGCAATGAGAGGCCTTCTATGGTAGAATGTGTAAAAGAACTCCAAATGATTATCTTTACAAATTCCAAAGGCTTGGGAATGGTTATGCATAGCTTGAGAATGATGTAGTAGTGAAAAATAGTACACATATATACACACTTCCCAAGTTTACTTTCCAGGATTATTATGACAATTTTCAATTAAAATACGCTTTTAAGTAGCTCTTGTAACTTGTTTGTGTTTTAGACACCAAGCTCATGTGGGAAATTAATAATTTGGATGATGATCTTTATAAGAGATGAAGAAATCAATCCAAGAAAATACTATTTTCATTTTCGATGTTATAAATCACCTCACTGCAAAATCTTGCCAAAAATTATATTTGGTTAAAAAGTATAAAAATACGTACAGTAACAACAACTTTTATAGTTAAATTCTATATACATATATACACACAAGGCTCATCCATATCCATTAAAAAAAAAAAAAAAAAGAGAATTGTTACTTGTACAATAAAGAGTTATACAATACTTGTATAACACTAATTTCCATCGTTAGATTATAATATGGGTTAACTATTCTATTTAAATTGTTATAATCCAACGGTAAAGAGTATTGTTGTATAAGTGCATGTTTGGGAAGTGTCTCAAAACAGATTTTTTTTAGAAAAAAGCTTTTTGTCAAATTTAATCTTGTTTGGGTAAGAAATTTTTTTAGATTATAATCTGTTTTAAAAGAATTTAAGCTGTTTTTTTAAGAAAAAGTTAAAACTATTGGTTGGACATTTTGATTATAAGCTTAAAAGATTATTTTGGGTAATGTACCAATCTACCCTTATTGACAATGACTCTCTTTAATTTTGCTTTACACATTTTAGTAATTAACTATTAAAAAGCGATTATTTTTTAACAATCCAAATATTATAGATTTTCAGCTAAATTATTTAAACATAAATTTATTCTTAAATAATCGATTATATAAAAAAGTGACTGTATAAATAAGCGATTACTAAAATAAGTTTAATTTTTCAGCTTACCCAAACATACCCTTAGTGTTGTACAATTTTAGTTATACACTTAACCTTTTACTTAAAAGAACCATTCTTTTGAAATCCCAACCACCATATCCTTTGGAATGAGCATTGTTATATGGGTTTTGTTAACAAGTGTCCTTAGGGCACTTGTTAAAGATAGGGATGAGCATCGGTCGGTTCGGACCGGTTTTAATCCAAAATCCAACCAATCCAATCCAATTGGATGAAAAGAAAAGCAAACCAATCGGTTGCCTTTATACATTGTTGATATATAGAAAGCTTAGACACACATACGTATAATTAAGCATTTAGTAATTTTTACGATATTAATGGAGAGGATCTCGTGTTCAAAGTACATATATTATATATGTAGCACATATTACGTATTATGTATATCACACGTTGGATATTAGTTATACGTATTTCTGTTGTATCACAAATATTATATATATATATATATATAATCAATGTTAAATGATACTCCATCCGTTTTCTTTTAATTGTCCAATTTAGAGATGTATGTTTTTTTAATTGTGCATTTCAGATTTTAAGACAATATTTATTATTTTCTTCCACTATTACCTTTATTTAATATTCACTATCTCTATTAATTGAGGAGAGATAATAACAAAGAAGTAAAGAGTAATTTAATAAAACATATATACATTTTATTAATTTTAATATTATACCAATCATTATCAAAATTCCCGTGCGCATTTAAAATTTAACAATTAAAAAACGGAGGAAGTAAAAAAGTAGTGAAAATTTCAATGCTGTGTGTCTCGAGATGGCAAAGAATTAATTGAAAGATGAATTAATTTCAATGCTGGTAGAAGAAGCAAAAAAAAAAAATTAAAATCTGGACTGTGACAATAGAGGAAACATGTAGGGAAAATAATAATAATACTATAGCTAATAGAAGACTCTCATTGAATATAGTTTAGGCTGAATGTGTGTGCCCAAATGGTCCATTATTACCAAATAGAGCTCTGCGAGGCTGTCTAGAAATAGTGCATCGTTGACATAGGTTCTCCCCAATTGTATCGTTAGATGACAAGTATATATATCAAATTATATTTTCCTTGAAATTCATATATATTTTTTCTAAGATAATTGTTGAAATTCATATATAATACTATTATTTGATTTATAATTTTCTTTGAAAAGACAAATATCTACTTCATTCTTTCTAGCTAGGACAGGGCGTTGGACATTTTGATATACAAAAGGACGAAGAAATTAATCCATACTGAATTAAGGCAGCTTGGTAGGCTCCATTATTCTTAGGTTGGCTGCATTAGTTAATTCATATATTGAAAAATTCATTGAAACTGATTATGTTTCCTGTCCTGTATATATCCAACAATACTTTATGTCATTGATAGTACTGTTATCAACCACCTAAATAAAAAAATTATTTTTATTAAATGTTTTTATAGAAAAACAAACATAAATAACACATACACATTTTTTTTTCCTTTTTTCTTTTTCTTCTACCCTTTTATCTTCTTTTTTTTTTCTATCATCTTTTTTCTTTTTATATTTTTTTTCCGGTCAACATGTCAACCCATACACTAGATCTTCATTATTATTATTATTATTATTATTATTATTATTATTATTATTATTATTATTATATTCTTTCGTATTTTTTGTTTTCTTTTTTTCATATCTTTTTTTTTCTACCCCATTTTTGTTGGGTTTATGTTCCCCATTTTGGGTTTTTTTTTTAAAAAGTGATTTATCGTCTTGAACATGATTTCTAATTGTTTATTTAATGGGTTTTTTTAATTGCTATGATGAATTTTTTCTGTTATTAGAATGCATCTTTTTATATGTTTGACTGTTTTTTTTGTTACGAGATTAATATTTTTTATGGATAAAAGTTCTTAGAGAAAAAATAATACATTTTGTCCATTTTAATGATAGAGGTGCTATCTTTAGTGATAAATGTGCGACCTTTAATGATAAAAGTTAAATTTTTAGAAAAAATAATTCATTTTGTGATGTTTTTTAAATTTATATCATGACTGTAATGATAAAGGTGTTACATTTATGAATTTTTCACTGTTTACAGTACATATCGAACATATTTTTTAATTGATATTTAATGGGTTTTTTTATTATTTTAATGTGTTTTTTGCATTTTTCATTTTTCATTTTTCAATGGGTTATTTTTCACCATGCAGTCGGTTATTGTTCAATATACAATGAGTTATTTTTTTCAACATACAATGAGTTCTTCAATAATGTGTTATCTTGAAACATACAATGAGTTATTTTTTTTATCATAGTTTAGGTTTTTTATCCTACAATGAGTTCTTCTTTTTTTGTTATTTGATTTTGCTAATGTTATATGTGTTATTTTTCATCATACAATGTGTTTTATTTTATCATACAGTGAATTATTTTTCAACATATAATGAGTTATTTTTTAAACCTACGGTGTGTTCTTCAATGAGTTATTTTGAAACATACTATGGGTTTTTTTAATCTTACAATAAGTTCTTGTTTTTTTCGTTATTCCATTTTGCTAGTGTTATATGAGTTATTTTCTATCATACAATGAATTATTTTTTCACCTTAAAGTAGGTTCTTCTAGCCACACCTACATTATTTTCTTAAAAAAAAAAAAGCAATGAAAAACCATAAAATGAAAAAAACAACAAAGTTTTAAACTTTAATGTCAGAAACTATGAACAAAAGAGTAAGAAAGAAAATTTTAGGAAGTGGATGTGGCAGTGAGGGTAATGGGAGTAGCATGTGTTATGAGGGGGGGGGGGGACATGTTAGTTGAACAATTCTATTCACGACATAACTAGCAATTACAACATCTAGACCAAACAAGAATGTAAAATCAGAAAGAGAGAAATCACCTATTATCTATACCTTCAATAATATTGTTAGCATCTAAACATTTTGGACCACCTCTAATCCAAGTCATTTGCCCAGATAGACCAGCAACATGTACAAAGATATTAATACCAATGTGATAAACATTAATGCTAAGATAACTTCAATTAAAGAAAACAAAACAGTTCATCGAATAAACCTACTTGCAATTAACATTTAAGCCTAACATATTGATAGATACGCAACCTTTGTTGCAATTACAACATGATCTCTGGGGATTCTTCGTTCTCTAATCCAACGGAAAAGATACTCCTCGCTCCTGCCCTGAGTCTTGGCACGCTGAGGCACTGGATACCTATTGTGGCAACACAAATATGACACTAAAGAGTAATAGTTCATTTGTAACACATTAGTAACCTAGGAAGAAAGAAAAACAACCAAAATTCCAAATATAGATAAATTATCGAAAAGTTTGCAGCAATTGCAATATTTTTCAACCAAATTAAATCAACAAATTAACAAGCAAAGTAGCAGCAATTATATAATCTTTCGTGTTTACGATTAGTTCGATCTAGGGAACCATGAGCACTTTCAGATTCACCAATCTCTCTTTGTAATTCAACAAATAAATAAATCAAAACCTCAATGCACCAATGTGAATTACAGAACACTAACTCTAAATCATGAAATCTCGTAATAAAATTGATAATAAAAAATTAGATAAAAAGGTGAAATTACAAAATGCAGAATATGAATGAAAGAAAAAAATAAACCCTACCTGAAATCGCCGATAGTGGTTGGAAGGGAACTCGATTCCCCTCCTGAAATCGATCTAAAACAGAGAGAATGAGAGAAATAATAAACCAGAGAGTGCGTGAGAGATCGAATAAGCGAAAGATTGAGCGAGAGAGTGACCGACCTGAGCTAGCGATGAAACAGCTGGAGCCATGAACGGAGGAGAGATCGCCACCGCGAATGGAGGCACCAATGACAGTGATCGAGAAAAATAGCTCGCACAAGCAGCCATGAGCTCAACTAGGGTTCGATTGTGAGAAGGAAGCAGAACCCGCTCGTGGTAGCAGAGGCACGAATGAGGTATTTGAACGACAGAGACAAACAAAGAAAGAGACTAAGGAGAGATAACAGCAGTGTCTGCGATGGGAAATCTGTTCGTAAACTTCAGAGCAGAAAAGAGAGAGAAGTTTTGCTACAATAGGGTCTGTGATGGGTAATAATTTTAAGGGTGAATGCTAGCATGCCCTGGTTCAATTTTGAGGCATCTTACCTGGCAAGTAAATATTGGATGAGAAATAAAAATAGGGTCCCACGTAAATATAGTTAGACATAATTTTAGTCTTACCAATATATTTTATATTAATATCTAATACACCCCCTCATATTATTAAATTTATAATTTTGATCAATTTTAAATAAAAACACATTAATGGCCCAAACTAAAAATCAACTTAAAAAAGCATCGAGAAACTTAATCATCCCAAATCATCCCCAATCTCACCACCTGAGTTATACATCCCCAAATCTTCCCCATTTTCAAACCCTATATGCTTCATCCCCAAAATCTTTCCCAATTTCAAACCCCACCTACTTCATCCCCAAATCTTCCCCAATTCCAAACCCTACCTACTTGATTCTCCATCCCCAATTTCAAACCCTTCCTACTTCATCCTCCATCCCCAAATCTCATTTGCGTCCGAGGCAAGAGGAGGATCTAGCGATGGAGGCGACTGCTCGACAGTGATTCGAGATCACGTCGAAGGCTTGGTGCAAGAGGAGACTGCCAGTTATTTCTTGATGATGTTGGTTGTTGGATTAGGGATGATGGTGCTGAGATGAATGGTTCGCGGCAGCAACAACCCGATGATTTGCTTGAGAGTATAGTTGTCAACATTTAGAAGCAATTGTTGATGATCCAAGAATGGCACCCATGGAGATAGCACTCAAACTTCCGCAAATGAGATTTGGTGATGCAGGATGAAGTAGGTGGGGTTTGAAATTGGGAAAGATTTTGGAGATGAAGTAGATAGGGTTTGGAAATGGGGAAGATTTGGGGATGTATAGCTCAGGTGGTGAGATTGGGGATGATTTGGGATGATTAAGTTTCTCGATGCTTTTTTAAGTTGTTTTTAAGTTTGGGCTATTAATGTGTTTTTATTTAAAAATGATCAAAATTATAAATTTATTAATATGAGGGGTATATTAGATATTAATATAAAATATATTGGTAAGACTAAAATTATGTCTAACTATATTTATGTGGGACCCTATTTTTATTTCTCATCCAATATTTATTTGCCACATCGTTCGGGGTAAGATGTCCCAAAATTTAATCAGGGCATGGTAGCATTCACCTTAAGAAAGATCTCCCTTAAAAATTTTAAAAGAATAATTGCGAATAATGGCGGTTCAAGACTGTTGCCGTTTTTAACAATAACATTGTGGAGGTTTTGGAAACCGCCGTAATAAACTTGAAAAATGGCAGTTTTTCATGACCGTCGTAATATAACTGCCGTAATTTATGCAAATTTTTGTAGTGATTGAAGTAGATACATTGTTTTAGGCAGTGTAATTTACTTAGTAGAAGATGGATTAAATAAAGGTAAAACATGAAAAATATATTAAATATTGCCTATAATTACTAACTAGACAAATAAAAAAATTAAAATGTAAAGTGGACAAATTAAAAAAACAGAGGCATATTATAGATGTAGACTTAGATGTGTACATTTTTTAATGACATTCAATGATGTAGATTTAGATGTAGATTCAATTAGAACAGCCAATATGGTATATGCATAACATATATTATATAATGTGTACAACATATATTACATATTGTGCACAATGTATATCACATGTTATAAAGAAAGGTGATATTACTACATGTGATACATGTTGTGCACAATATGTCATATATGTTGTGCATAATATATAATATGTGTTGTGCATATTACATATTATATGGTGTGCACTATTTATTGACTATTTTAGCTGATATTCTGCATCAAAAATTCCATTAGGGGCGTTTGTTATGAGGTAATTTGGATAGATTATCGGTAATGTTCCAATTAAATTACCTGATAATCCAGATTGATGCTTTTAGTTTTACAATAATATTGGTAATTTGGATTACCTAGTAATCCATATTTCCTCTAGAGTGGTAATGTAGATTACCCCATAGGAGGTGTCTATCTGAATTACCATCCCTAGATAATCTTCTAATTTTTTTTATTCCACCAATACCCTTTGTATCAAATATTACGTTTACAATATTAACTTATTTTTTATTACCTGAATACTCTTTTTATTACCCAAATACCCTTTGTATCTAATTTTTTTATTACCCAAATACCCTTTGAAGCATTATTTGCTACTTAGAATCTTGATCTAACTGAAGCACAAATGCTTAAGTAGCAGAGATCATTGTTTTGTCTTCCTCTAATACGAAATTCTTCTTTGCAATACCCATGAATTTGAGGAAGACTTTTGTGTAGAAGAAGTTTGGTTTAGTTTTAAGTTTAGATGTTTGATTTAGTTTTAAGTTTAGATGTTTGATTTTTCTATGTTTAACACTTTGCAAAAATAAGAATGCTGGATTTTTTTAAATTGTTGCATTATATTTGATTTTTCTATGTTGAACTTTTTATAAGAATAAGAACGCCGAATGTTTTGTAGTTTTTGCATTATGTTTGATTATTTTTCTATGTTGAATATACATAGTTTAAAGGATATTATAGTAATATACGTATTTTAAAGGGTATTATAGTAATATACATATTTTAAAAGATATTTTAATAATATATGTACTATAATTTTATTTATTAATTTTTCTATAATTATTTAGAGGCTATTATAGTAATACATTATCTTGTAATCTTTTTAATATACCAAACAAGGTAATATTTACAAGTAATGTTATTTGTATATATCAAACAAGATAATGTAGATTACCAATAATTAATTTAAATGAGGGTAATCTATCTACAAAATAATTTAGATTATTGGTAATTTTAATCGGTAACGTGTAAAACACTATCTTATTGTTAAATATAGCAATTAATATAACAATTATAATGCTAATTGTACAATAAAAAACTAGTCAATACAAGCAATGAGCCTATTTTAGTTTTGGTTTTATCCAAAATAATCATTAAAATTATAATAGATTGAGTACTTATGACCTAAAATCTCATTCATTAACTAATTTATTTATTTTTTTATTGTACATTTATGATCGCGTGTAATAAAAACAAGCATAAGCGAATTACATAAGCTAAGCAAAGCACACATGCTTGAGCTTGACATGGGGCCGTGGTTGCTATATATATCTCTATATACATGCCAGCAAAATCAAGAAAATATATATCGCAAATTAAAAAGCAATTAAATCTAACAAAGCAAAGCAAGCACATACATATGGAGACATGGTTGATGATTTTCCTCCTCATCACTTGTCTCATCCTCTGCATTAGAAGCATCCACCAGTACTCCAAACATAAGCAGCACCCGCCCCTACCACCAGGCCCTATCCATATACCCATCCTCTTCCTCACTACTTCCCTTTCTAACCTCCGCCCTCTCCTCCAAAACCTCCACGCCAAACACGGCCCTATCATCACGCTCCCCATCTGGTCCGGTCCCCCGTGGCGCCTCCTCCGCCGCAACCTCGCCTCCGAGATCCTCCACCCTTCCCGCCTCAATTCCTTCTCCGGCATCCGCAAAAAAGTCCTAAACGATCTTCTCAACCGCTTGAAATCATCATCATCGACACATTCTTCTTCTTATGCTGTTGTTAAGGTCATTGATCATGTTCACCATACCATATTCTCCTTACTAGTGTTCATGTGTTTCGGAGACAGAGTAGAACAGAGCCAAATCGAACACATCAAACACGTTCAGCGCCGCTTGGTCTCCAGCTTCAATAGGTTCAACGTGCTCAACTACTTGCCACCTGTCATGTCTCGCCTCCTCTTCCGACGACGCTGGAATGAGTTGCTTCACCTCAGGGAACAACAAAAACGCATCTTCACCCAACTAGTACTACAAAGAAAACAGAGTACAATGTTGTTAAGCAAAAACAGAGGAGATGATGATGGAAAATTTGTTTGTTATGTGGATACTCTGCTGAATTTGGAGTTACCTGGTGAGGAGAAAAGGAAGCTTGATGAGGATGAACTCGTCAGCTTGTGCTCTGAGTTTCTTAGTGCTGGCACGGACACAACTTCGACGGCGTTGGAGTGGATTATGGCGAATTTGGTGAAGCACGCACGTGTTCAGACGAGGCTCGTTGATGAAATTGGAAGGTAATAATAAGAGAAACAGAGAGGGAACAGAGGAATTATTATTAGTAGTGAAAGAGGAAGATGTTGAGAAAATGGTGTATCTGAAATGTGTGATATTGGAAGGGCTAAGGCGTCACCCACCTACACACTTTTTGGTGCCTCATGGAGTGACAGAGGACGTGGTTTTCAACGGTTACTTGGTGCCTAAGAAAGGGATGGGGTGGGACCCTAATGTGTGGGAGGATCCTATGGAGTTCAGGCCAGAGAGGTTCTTGAGAAGTAGTGGTGATGAAGTTGAATCAGTGGTTGATAACAAGAAGGTGATAAAAATGATGCCTTTTGGGGCTGGAAGGAGGATGTGTCCTGCTTATAAGATGGCATTGCGGCATTTGGAGTACTTTGTGGCTAATTTGGTTTGGAATTTTGAATGGAAGGGTTTGGAATTGGATGGTCATGATGACGTTGATTTGTCGGAGAAGCAGGAGTTTACTGTGGTCATGAAACATTCCTTGCTGGCTCGTATTTCTCCTAGGAGAATCTCGAGGAACACATGATGCATCACTCTCTACTTTTTAGTGTACGTGGTTTTTTAAATTATTTAATGAAGTAATTAATAAATGGGATTATATTTTGCAGATGAATCACAGTAATACTCACCATTCTCCTGTAATTAACATCGAAGAAAGGGAGCTTATTCAAAGCTATGCTATATGTGCATTAAATATCGGCTATCAATCAAATAATCTTTATATTAACTGTGAAATTAATATTATTACTGGTTAATAAAAGGAAAGAGATGAGACACATAATTAATATAATGTAGATTATACATCCTACAAAAATTAGTATCTTCAAAAATAAAAAATTTAATGTTCGAGATCTCTTGATATAAACCTCAATTACACATATCTACGAAATCCAGAAAGAAAAAGAATAAATCACCATAGACTCACCATAAATATTACACATATCTCATAATGGTACTTACACATATAATTATACATCAATTACACATACATTATAAAGTATGGTGCTTATACATACGATCGTAAAGGGTATATGTTACACATAACTTACTACACATACTTCTTTAAAGTTATTACACATTTATCAATAGATCAATTACACATACTAAAACGAGTAAGTCAAACGGTGGTGGTATTATGTCTCTCAAAAATATATAAAAGACAATGGTAACTCGCTTATATTAAAGATCAAGTGCGAGCTGCGCGTATGCGGGACTGGGGTCTACAAATTCCGTAAAAATTAGAGTCAAATTTTGCACAATAATAACTCCTGATTGTATAAAATCTTCAATATATTTAATGTTAATTAATTCATATATCTTACTATTATTTTTTTATAATCATATAAAGTTATTTTGAAAATATTATTAGTTATAATTAATTATTGACTAATTCTTAACGTACAACGAGATTTTTTTATTCAAAATGAAGTTATTGAAGATAAATAGCTGATTTTATTCCGATTTAATTTGATCATTTCATTTTTAGTAACTTCCTACCCTTTTCGTGCATTCCATTAATGATAAAATATTCAAACATAGTGTAGGACTTAGATCGACTTTAGTGAAGTTTTTTCTCGGCCTTCAAAAAGTTAGAGCTCGTACTTGCTAAGTCAAAAAGTCCAGCAATTTTTTCTTTTAACTTTTGAGGATAGAGTGTTTTTAGGAGTCATCAAGTCTAATTTTTTCAGCGTCAATTTTAATTATCTCAAAGGTAAAAATATATAAATAATTTTTATTTACGTAAATTTTTTTAATATTATATCTATTAAGGTCATTTTATATTTTGAGAGTCACTTCTAGACTATTTTATCAAACATTATCATCATAGTTCTTGCTTATTGAGAGTCACTTTTATATTATTTTATCAAATGCTACTATTGTGCTCTCTAAAAATAACTTTTTGAGAACTCAAAAAGTTCAACAATTTTTTAAAAACCATAGTTATTTCAAATTAAAAAGAAATAAAAAAATCTTTAAGTAACTTTTTATGAAGGAAATTATTAGAAGTTTCCCTTTTGTAAATATAATATCAAAAGGATGACACCCTAGCCTCTTTCTTAGGAAACAATTAAATGATCTCGTGGCACTTGTACATGACATCTAAGATAAAAGAAATATAAAATCTTGGACAACAATATTCTTTTAGCAAAAAAAATTTATTTTAACATTTTTGATCTAAATAATATTCTCAATCATATATATTTTTTTAATGGACTGAGTAATTTAGATCCAAATTTAACTGTTTTACCTGGTACAATTTTATATTCCTAACAAGGCTTTAAAAGAAAAAACTAATAATAGCGTGGGTTTGACTTTATATGCATAAGATTAAGCTTTGATGAAATTGAGTTTTGTAGAATTTTTTAAGTACGTAAACTAATTCAATTTTAGTAGTTTAATCTACAAAATGATGTTGTCAAATACTATTAACTATGAACCAACCATAAAAACAAGAATTCTTGATTCCTCTTAAGATTATATGAAGTTGTAATATACTCACTATTATACTAGTCACAAATTAACCATATAGGTTAGCAATAGTGTTAGTCTGATAGATATTTGAACTGCTTAAATATTATATCTCGGGTTTGATCCTTATAACAATATGTATACAAAAAATTTTGTGATTAGCTCCTTACACACCCAAAAGTAATTTCTATTAAATCTAAGAATTAATCGTCAACTACCCGTCAGTGAATATCTGAGGGGCCATAGAAAAAATACTAGTCTCAAATTAGACCGTAAACATTCAAAATTCCCTTTCCATGATGGATGGATTACATTAATTCTTTTTGTATGTATGAATATCCTTCTTTTAAATGGACTGTTGCCATTTTGACATTCAATTTTTAGATGCCCATAAACATTCATCTTTATCTAATGGTGGGGAATGAAAGAAGAATTATATAAGTGAGAGTCACGTAAATCAATGATAATAAATTAGATATTTACACGAATTACAATTTAGTGAATGTTAAAATATTTTTTCATGTAAAAAAAACCTAAACCCTCCTTTTGTAACCAATAGCTATTGGCCCAACCTAAACTAAGAAGAGGAGCCCAAACCTCAAAGATCACATACGAAAACACAGAACAATTGGTCCAAGCCCACATTCCAAGGTAGCTCAACTAAATGCGCAGAAAAGAGTGCAAAGTTGGAGTCTTTTTGGCGAAAGGGAAGAAGGGTATAGGACTTGGAGGGTATCAGAGAGAGAGAGAGAGAGAAGAAGAAGTAGGAACAGAGAGGAGGAGGAGGAGGAGAAGAAGAAGAAGAAGGGGGAAAATGGCAGCGGTGGTGGAGGGCGGCAACAACCCGGAGGAGCTGGCGGTGGGGTGCCTGCTGTCGATCAGGACAACGTTGGGGGACGAATTCGAAGGGCAGGTTGTCACCTTCGATCGGCTCTCAAACATCCTCGTACTCCAGGAAGCTTCGAAGCCCGGCCCACGCCGGAACATCAGGCTATTGAAGGCTAATTACATCAAAGACTTCACCTTTCTGGGCCAAGCCGATGACCCTCTTGACCCCAATAGCTGCTACCTTGACCTCACTGCCCTCCAAGCTAGGGAAGAACTTGCCCTCAGGTAACAAATTTCATTGTATTCTCTTCCAATTTTCAATTTATCGCTTGTTTGTTTGTTTGATCTCTCTGCTTTTTGAATCAATGAGTGTGCTTTTTGGGGTGGAATTAATGTGTGATTTGTTTGAAATTGGTTTGGTTGTTTTCAGACAAGCTGAGGCAGATGCTGAGAGGATTGGGGTTGGTGTTACCAGCGAGGCACAGAGCATATTTGATGCTTTATCTAAGACGTAAGTGCATGACATGTTGCTCAATTTGGAGTTTTGAACCCCCCCAAGTATTCTGGATCACATTGGATCACGAATTCGTGTTCATTAATAGGCTATTTCTTTTGTGTTTGAATGTGATTTAAATGTTATAACTGAAAAAAAAAACCTTTTTTTATTAGTAAGATGCTTGTTCTTTCTATTGCAGATTTGTTTTTTTTTTTTTTTTTCTGTTTCCTAAATAGGATCTTCACTTCTTCCTAGTTTGATAGTTACTCTTGTTATGGGGTTATGTTGTAGTCTTGTTAGTTACACTAATTATTTCCAAGTCCCAACACCATAATGATTGAATATTGTGCAGAATGTCCAAGCAAAATGTGAACGGAAGCCAAGCTTTATTTTTTATCTCGTTCATAAAAGGAAGTTTAGGGGTTGGTATTTAAAAACTTTGAATGATGTGTGTGTATAAAAGAAGGGAAGACACCTGGTATGTCTTGCATAATCTTAGTGTTGTATATCACGGTGTAGTTGGTAGAAAGTTTGTGTGCCTGTCCTTTCTAGAAGATGGTTACTTGTGTTGTTCCTAAATTTTAAATTGTAATGTTCTGTTAAACTGCTATCATCATCTGTTAGTTGTGTATGTTAGTCAGTTGAGTGCTTAAACTTTTTAGCATCATTGTTCCAATTCCAAATCAGGAATTTTATCACCTATTTGGTGGGATATTCGTCTTGATGTGATTTTGTGGTCTCTTCTTGTCGTTGTATCTGAACTTGGCTAGATGTCTTATGATTGCTTATTGAAATTCTCCATTGATGTGAATAATAGACTTAAAAAAACTAGAAGAAGGTGACAGAATGGTGTTTCTTGTGGTATAAAATTAAAATCAATTTATAGGGAGAATGTTAACAAACTTTCAGTGAGGCATTTACATTGCCTCAAGGCATTGAAATACTCAAATGCCTTCATGATGTCTTTTGCTTTTGACTCTCCGGTTTTCTAGCTTTTCATATTTTTTCATTAAAGATATGATTCTTGAACTAGTGGTCTGGTATTTGTTTTCTTTTTAACTGAAGAATGTTAGCATGTAACCAGGCTTCCAGTTCGCTGGGACAAGACTGTCATAGTTGTTATGAATGAAGTGCGTGTCAGCAGTCCTTATCACCCTGATTCTGTTGTTGGAGGCACTCCTGCTGCAAATGATCGAGTGAAGAAAGTGGTATGACACCAAAAATACATTTCCTTTGTGATTCATTTGATACTTTATATGCTGCCATTGTGTAGAAAATATCGGTAAAACTGTGTTCATCATATGCATTAGGGTTGCTCTATCGAAGCGAGCTTATGAGTTATGACGCACTATTACTTAACAAACTACCGTGATAACAATATAAAAATTTGAGCAAGACAATTGTGTTTTCCTTCTGTTATTCACATTTGAATTTTTCTACAATGATGGTTGTTTTATTAATGTTAGACCCATTAATATGTAGTGGGTTAGTGATGAAGGGTTTTTTGGCTGGATGATGTTAGTTTGAATCTCTATAAATTTAGTGTACTCTCTATAAAGAGAAGATGGATCTATCAGTGATAAAAGAAAATGTAACAACTTTTTTCTTCATAGATAATTCACCTGATATTCTTTTCACAGTCAAACCTTTTTTGTCATTGCCTATGTTTTGTTTTCTGCTGGTTCTATTTGGTCTGTTCTTGATTTATTGTGCACCTTCTTTGTAGCTTGAATTTGAGAGGAAGAGATTACAACTTCGCAATACTGGCGGTCAGTAAACTTACTTTTTGACAGCCTAATGTGGGTCTTTCCAAGGCATATTCCTGATTTGTCTTGAGCTTTCAAGTTCTGTCTTGCTAGTGGAATTCATTTCAATCACTTCCTCCAGATTCTTCATAAGAGTGAAATGCTGAAAGTATATATTTTGTGGTGTGTTAGTTATAGACTTGGATTCTAAGTAGGAAACTGGATTATTTATGTTTCTTTTTTTATTTATGTTAGTTTTGTTGTATTTGAAGATTTAACAACTAACAATGAACTAACTTGGAACTCAAAATGAGTTTAGTTTAGTTTAGTTTCTTATCTAATAAAGCAAATACTTAAAAATAAATTGAGGTAATTGAAACTTTTTTCTTGTTGTTTATTGACTATTTTAAAATGGTATACTTCTAAAAATTGTGATGGTATGATTTGTTTATTATGCTCAGTTAATGATAGATCAATAGCTAAAATTATGGTTTAGAGGCAAGTATATATGGAAGAGAATTAAAGATTAGTGTATTAGAGGATAACCAAAGTCATATTTTATGTTTAGCGACCCACATATAAATGATTATGAAAAGTATTATGGGAGGCTAATATCACCCTGGTGAAGATATAAGTCAATGTTTACATTTGGTTTTCTTGGAATAAGCGGATCTATCAACGTTAGCGAGAGGATATCTGTGCATGATCCAATTGGTCTTGACTCCTTTGGGGGCTTTGTGAATTTTGTGTCGGCTCCGGTTGCCTTCCAGTAGTCGTAGTCGGTTCCTACCATTCTTTCTCGCCATATAGAGTCATCTCTGTATATCAAAATTCAACTATCAACACACATTTAGATTATGACATTTTAATTGAAAGAAATTAAAATCAAGAATTATAAAAAAAAGAATTGTAAAGAAAAAAAGTACCTGCTAGGAATTGAATTTGTACAAAATAATCTCCTTGATGATATGAACAGAAATATGGTGAGCAGCACATTTTGTACACAAGTAGTGATTCACCAACTCATCATTAGTCAGATGAAAAGTTTTTTTGGATTAATTTTTTGGATTATATTATTTGATTCTATTCAATAAGCTTTTTTTTCGTGAATAATTATTTGCCAACGTTTGTCTATTTTGTACAAGACATATAATATAATATAATATAGAATAGAATAATTATACTATATTGTATTGTACCTACATTTTTATATTGTATTATATCAACTCTTGAACTCTTTACCTTGAACTTAGAGATAATTCATAAGGTACTATTTTGGATTGATAGGTAGATAAAGGATCAAGGTGAATAACATGATTCAAGTGTTGATAATGATTTCTTCACGAACAATTTTAAAAGAGATGTTGGAGAGGTGATGGGTTTTGCTATCATTTCAAATTTAATAATCTGATGCTTGTGAAAGTGATGCCTTTTGGTGGTTAGCTCATGAATTGTGTGTGCATTAGCATGTGGTAGAATGCTGATGATTAGTGTGAGATGTGTAGTTTGCTTACATGTATTTTGGTTTGGCTGCTACTGCAGAATTTTTGTATTTGACTTTTGATTTTGTATTCAGGTGGGAGTCATATGTTTTTAATATGCATTCTTGAGTACTTTTTTCCTCCCTTAGGATAGTTGATTTTAGGTTAGGATTTTTAAAGGCTATTTCATATACTATTTAAAAAATTTAATGTGATTCAGTAAAAAAAATATAATTCCATTATTACTAAATCTATTCATGTAACTCGATAAAAAATGAGACAACAAATCATGTGATATTTTCTATAGAAAAATAAAAATAAAAAATGATTGGGGTGAAAATGCGGGAATGACTATAATACCGGGGTTGAATTAGATACAATTTAAAGGATTTTGTAGGTTCGTTGATCAGAATTTAAGATTATATTAAAAAAATATATCTATATAAAAAATGAATCTATCTATATTCAAAATGAAAGAAAAAACAATATTTTTTCTAAACTCTAAAATAGAAACCCCTATTTCTATTACTAACTAAAAATGGTTTTATGAATAAAGACTTCTATAAAGCTCTTGTGTGTTTTTTTGGCTCCCAACGTATGAGTCTTCCTAAATTGGGGGTTTATGTTTCTTTATGGAAAAAAAAAATTATTAGGTACTCAAGAAATATATAATATATGTGTGAGATAAAGAAATTGAAAGAATAAAAAAGAAACCGGCAAGGTGTAGAGGGGCACGGAGCATGTTCATGTGGAGACCTTTATAGCCCTTTTCTGACATCATTTCCCTATTCTTTTGTACTAACCTATTATGCAAATGCCATCATCAATTCATAGCTTGGACCACAACCATCTTCATTCTTTAACTACATGTTTGATTTGATTTGATTTGGGTTAGAAAAAAAGTCCAATAATATTTGATGTACATCAAAAATACATCCAGCTGGTATCTAATGTGTGTTATATGTCATACGTAATGTGTATTATACATAATGTGTTATACTTATAGCACACATTACGTATAGCATACAACATACATCGGATATTCGATGTACAACAAGTATTACTGGAAAAGAGACTACCCTAATTCGAATAATGACACTAATCAACTTGTTTCAGTTTAACATTTTAATATTTAGTAGAAATATGCTCTTACAATTTAACGAAAGTTGGTTAAAAAATAAGGGTTGGTTTTCCTGTAAAATAAACCATGATTTATAACATCAACATATATAAAGGGCGCCTTCACTTTCTTTACATAGATGAATGAAGAGTAATCATAGGTCAAACAGAAATTATATGGATATTTTCAAAACAATGTATAGATAGCCGAAAGGAACATAAAGCACCTTTGGTAAAAGTGGCATAGCTAGCTAGACAGACAGGTTAAGTTTATATTTCATATTTGGATTTTGTTAGTGAATGAATGAACTTCTTAAATTTATAAGAGTCGAAAGTTTATATTAAAAATTAATTTTTTGTCAATTTTTAATTGAATAAATCCTACTGTATATTACAACTTTTATAAAAAAATTTAATTTTTTAATTTTAATATCATTAACATCCTTATTATTAGGGAAATGATTGTTGTACAACATAAATACATCTAACTAGTATTCGACTTGTGCTATATGTCATACGTAATGTGTGTCATACATAACAAACATTATGTATGACACATATTGGATATATAATTGTTGTACATATATTACCGTTGTTATTATTATTGCTAACAATTAATGTGATTCCTAACAATATAATGGTGGCTACAATGTCATTGGCTACTACCGCTATATATTTTTCTAACTAAGGCTCCTTCCTCCTAATCCTAGGTCCTAGCTGTCGGTGTAGATTTGTATTTAAAGGCATAAAGATGTGATTTGTTGCTATAACGCGGTTATGAATTCAGTGTCCTAAGCTAGCTAAAAGTCAAATAAGCAAGATTAGTAGTGTCCTTTAGCTTTGAATCAAGGGCTAATCAATCCTTTTTTAGAGAAAGAAAATTTGGTTTTCAACATTTTTTTCTTATAACAATAACTAGTAATTTCATAGATGGATCATTTGCAATTAGAAATCTTTCCAAAATGTGAACTTTTCAAAACTTATAAAGATTATCTAGATCTTATCCGTATTGTGAAATTCTAATAATTATTTCTTAATTAAAATGCAGGAGCAACGTAACCAAGAGATCAACAGTAACATTTTGTACAATTTTACTGTGCAAAGTTCACTCTCAAGTCTCAACAGTCAACACTCCCACTTATTAGCACTTCAATTCCTAATAGAGAATGAGCTTATATTGATGATTCTAGTTCTAGCTAGTGATGAGTGATGACCATGATACTACAATCTATGTTTGAAATGATTCCTAGTTCTAATCGTTAAAGGGAGAAGGAACATTGGTAGCACTAGCACAATTACAGTGAATAGATTTTATTCTTTTTTGTATTTGTGGGACACATGTGAAAGGATATTTTGGGAGATCCAAATGTGGTTGGGAATAAATTTTTTCACCTTAATTTCTTGGAAAATATTAAATGTACATGTCTAACTCTGTATCTATTTTTCACCTCATTTAAATATTGATAATTTTTATAAATATATTATTGGTTGCTAATATATTTATAAAAATTATCATTTAAATGGATGAAAAATAAGTGAATAGTATTGTTCTATATACAAATAGCAGTCCCCTAATTTCTTTTTATACTGAAAGAAGGGATCCACATAACAAGTTTTCAGAAAAGTACAAATTACTGAAGAGATTAAGTCTATATTTTAAAATCACACCAACAAATGGAGTGTTTTATCATAATGCCTATTTTATTATCATTGAATATGATAATAAAAATTTATATATATTTTTTATTGTATAATAACATTAATTACTAAAAACTTTTCTCCCACGTAATGCATGCATGTTGCTTACATATAAAGGTTTGTCACATAGATAAATCCTATTAAGATTCTTTTTTGGTATTTCTTTTTCCCATTTTCTCTTATTTATTCCTTCAACAGTATATTTATATTTATGATGTGCATACATTTATTCCTAACACAAATTATGTGAATTGAAGAATACTTGCAATTAACGTTACTAGTTTAATTTTAGAGAGTAGGTCCCACAGGATATACTTAGGCAAAAATATACATGTAAGAATATATATGTCCTTGGTCAAATCGATGAATGGAAACAATTGTGACTTTAGTCGCATCATTCCGTTATTGTTTTATTTTATTTAAATAAATAAATGAAATACATGTAACAAAGAAGAGAAGTGAAGAACCATCCCATTTCTTCTTGCTAAAGAAAAGGATATATCATCAATTTGCACCATTATTCTAATCCACCTGGTACTGGTATATATGAATCATAATTTAAATAAATTGAACAAGATTACCAAGAAGTTTAACAAGTTAATTAATATCACTTGCAAATTGGCATTTTTTGCCATAGACACAATAAGTTGTAATTCTTGTTCTGTATGAGCACTTTTTTCCACTGTCATATATATATATATATATAATAATGCGTGTTGTACAATATAAATACATTCAGCTAGTATTCAACATGTGTTATATACCATTTGTAATGTGTGTCATATGTATAACATATTAAGTATAGTACACATTATGTATGGTATATATATAACATACGTTGGATGTATTTCTGTTGTACAACAAGTATATATATATATATATATATATATATATAGGATTTCTGAGAGTACAGAGGGACAAGTCCAAGACAGAGGAGAGCTGTGTGTACAACTGTACATACAAGTGCCATGCAAAACGGTCAAGGAAGCAGACAGTAAAGACAGATGAAGGCCTTGTGAAGGTTTTTGTTTTTTTGACAGTGCCTAAAACTGTGCCATACAAAACCTGCAACTATATAACAACTGCATTTTCTTTTCTTTTCTATTGGTCACAGCAAAAGTCACAATTCACAAACAAACAACCACCCCCTATATTGCTGCTACTTCCAATTTCCAACCAATTAGTTTTCAGATTATTTTTGTATCATTTTGCAGTCAGTATAGTACTCAGTATAAGAGAGGAGAGCAAAAAGAAGGGAAGAAAATGGTAAAACTTTCTGCTATGTTAAAAGGTTTCTACTCAAATGGGGTGAAAAATAATATTACAGTTTATTTTTTCTTTTGTTGAGATATATTGCCATTGGTATTAGTTTAATAGTTAAAATACTAAATCTGATGTTAATAAAGCTGAAGGTGAAGATGCTTTTATGCAAAACTTTATCTTTACATGTTAAATAAAAATAAAGAAATGATACTTTAGTATTCAATTATATTGTAATTTGTATAGACATTTTATCTTTAAATTTTATGGGGGGTTCTTATATAAACATTTTCTATTTTATTCTTTATCATTAGATTTATAATGAATGTAGATGGATACTCTAGGCAAGTCATGTTAGTCCTATTAAATATTTGATTACAATATTGTAAAAGCAATATGCATGGAACTAAGAGATTCTTTTGGGTTTCTTTCTTGCTTTAGGGGGAAGAGGATACAAGCTCCTTTTGCTTTTTTGATTTTTTCCACATCTTCACACTCACTTTTATGTATTCTTTGGCCTTCATGTTGGTCTTGGGTTAAGAAAACCTTCCACCACTTATTTTTCTCTGCATTGCATTACGTTTTTTGACAACTTGTCACCCCCTTTTGGACTAGTTTCACTGTCATTGTGTGTTGCATTTTCCCTTAACAGAAGACAAAGTTTTCATTTTTTTCTTTAAGGGTGTCTTCACAGCTAGCTTCTCTTACCATTTCTCAGGGGTTCTGTTTTTACTGGTTTTTGTTGGAGTCTTTGTCACAGTACTGTGGCCTGCATAGCATTTTTTGCTCTCTTGGTTTCTGAGAAATTTGAGTTTTGGTTGTTGTACTTGTAGTGCATTATTATTTTGAGTTGGTTTAGTTGATTGGGGAGGTAGATAAGAAGAATATGGCAGGAGGTGGAGCTGCACCACAACCAAAACAGGATGAGCATCAACCACATCCAGTCAAAGATCAATTACCACATGTTTCTTACTGCATTACAAGTCCTCCCCCATGGCGTAAGTTTAATGCTTCATTGAAACCATTCTTTGCTTCTTTTTCTATCTTGGTTCTTAACTAGCATAATTTGGAGATAGAGTCTCCGTCAAGTGTTTGGTGCGAGAAAGTGAACAGATTTATAGTGATTCAGTGAACAAAATTATCAAATTTTTGTTCACTCCAATTTTGGAGTCAATGTGTATTCACTATGTGCCGGAAAGGAGGTACAAATATGTGAGTGTGTGTTCAAAGCCAATTTTAGAGTCACTATGACACTGACTTCATGACTCCTTTGACTCTTGACTACAGAATCACCGAAAACAAACACTACCCAACAATACACTTTCACCAAAACTCTTTCAGAATTAGTTTTACAAGCTTAATCCTTTCTTTGCTTTTTGTTGCTAGGAAAAAGATTTGCATATTTGTGTGTACATTCATATTCAGTGTGATGATTGAGTTGTAAAATTTTTTATGTTAATGAAGCTGAGGCGATCCTACTTGGATTCCAACATTACTTGGTGATGCTTGGCACAACTGTTCTAATTCCCAGCTCTCTGGTTCCACAAATGGGAGGAGGAAATGTAAGCATATGGTTTTTTTGAATATTATTGTTGTGTGGTTCATGAATCTAACAAAGATTAATTGCAATTTTTGCTTCATTAGGAAGAGAAAGCAAGAGTGATTCAAACTCTGCAGTTTGTGGCTGGCATAAACACTTTCTTCCAAACATTCTTTGGGACTCGTCTACCTGCAGTTATTGGAGGATCCTACACCTTTGTTCCAACTACCATTTCAATCATTCTGGCTGCTCGTTACAGTGACATTGTGAATCCTCAAGAGGTTGGTTCAACAAAAAAAAACAGCATTTTTTATGTTCAATATTTTGCTGTTTTTTTGTTATGTCATAAAACTCTCCCTATGCCAAGTTTTATTGCAAACATAGGATAGCCAGCGGTCTCATGCCTGGAAAAAGAGGAGGCTTGTGTTAGACCTTCATAGCTAATGTAAAACTTAGTTGAATTCTATGGCATGGATCAAATATGAAATGACCTTAGTTCATAACAGAGCACAATGACGTCGTTTGATTTATGTAGCCGACCTCACGTTTTGAGATAAGACTTGTTGCTATTGTTTTGTTGTGTCATAAATAAATACAATCCTTGTTTATCTGATTTGTAATGAAAAAAAAAATGCAGAAATTCGAGAGGATAATGCGTGGAACACAGGGTGCTCTTATTGTTGCTTCAACCCTCCAAATTGTTTTTGGCTTCAGTGGCCTTTGGCGCAATGTAGTGAGGTTCTGTTGAATCTTTCCTTTACTTTTGTCTCCATCTCATTGTCACATTGTGCCCTGTTAAGTTATTGGCTTGGGATATGTTTAATTCTTATATACTATTCTCAACTTTACTTGTTAACTCTGAACTAGAGATAATCCTTATAATAATCAGTACCAAATTTTACTTTATTTTATTTTTCAGTTTATTGTATCAAGAAAATAACTCTGAATGTTACTGTTAATTTGTTTTTTGTATCATAAAATAATCTTGAATGAAGAATTTGTTTATGTTTTTGTTTAGGTTTTTGAGTCCTCTCTCTGCTGTTCCATTGGTTGCTCTGTCAGGGTTTGGACTTTATGAGTTGGGTTTTCCAGTTGTAAGTATATTTACAGCAAGAACTATATATTCCTTGTTAATTATTTTCTTGTTTCCTTCATGTGCTTTTATGATGATCATAACATGTGATTCACTGATTCCTACTCTCTTGATTATGGTTTTTGAATTCTATAGCTTGCAAAATGTGTGGAAATTGGACTGCCAGAAATCATCTTCCTAATAGTATTTTCACAGGTGAATTTTTAGAAAAAGAGTTTTATTTTGATTTACTGAGAAAATTAACACACAAACACAATGCATTATTTTCTATTTCTCCTTCAATTTTAAGGCTAATAATAGTTTTAAGTGGTGGTGATGTGGATTTTGCAGTACATTCCTCATATGATGAAAGGAGAAAAGCCAATATTTGATCGATTTGCAGTAATATTCTCAGTGGCAATTGTGTGGATTTATGCTCATCTTCTCACTGTGGGTGGAGCTTATAAAAATGCAGCACCTAAAACTCAAATCACTTGTAGAACTGATCGTGCTGGAATCATAGGTGGTGCTCCTTGGTAAGAAAAAATAATTATGGTATTTTTCCAAACACATAAATGTTGTCTTGTTTCTTCTTTTTTAGCACTATGCTGCTGCTAACTATGATGTACTTGGAGACTCTTGAAACTTGTATTACTATTTCTGATAAAATGTTTAATGCAGGATAAGAATTCCGTATCCTTTTCAATGGGGAGCTCCTACATTTGATGCTGGAGAATCTTTTGCTATGATGGCTGCTTCATTTGTTGCTCTAGTAGAGGTTTGTTTCATTTTTTTATGATTGTGAAATAGATAAGCATTGTTGAACAAATGAAGCAAATTGTTCTGCAATTTTTGTGGCTAGAATATGTTCTCTTGCATGCATATTTAATTAATGGTTGTCTCACATGAAAAAATTCACATAATGGTAAACAGTCCACTGGTGCATTCATTGCTGTTTCAAGGTATGCAAGTGCAACACCATTGCCGCCTTCAGTTCTTAGTCGCGGTGTCGGTTGGCAGGTAAACACAAATCAAGAATCAGTATTTTGTTTTTCCAGCCCAATTTTTCCCATTTCTTCTAGATTGATTGCAATGTGATGTTATGTATCAGGGAGTGGGAATTCTGTTATCTGGAATCTTTGGGACTGGAAATGGATCATCAGTTTCTGTGTAAGATTCTAAATCAATGAGTATTTTCTTGTTCTTAGAACTATCATTTCATAACATACAGGAATAGCATGACATGTATATATTGGCCTTTTTTCCCAGAGAGAATGCAGGACTCTTGGCCTTGACACGTGTTGGTAGCCGAAGGGTTGTTCAAATATCAGCTGGATTCATGATATTTTTCTCAATTCTTGGTAAGTTCATAATGTTGGCAACTCTAATCTGTTTTCTGTTTTCTCTGTTGTTGAACCTACATAATATACTTACTATGAAACACTTACATGTATAGGAAAATTTGGAGCCGTTTTTGCTTCAATTCCAGCACCAATATTTGCAGCTCTATATTGCCTTTTCTTTGCCTATGTGGGTATGTATTAATGTATCAGTAATGATGGTGGTACATCGAATATCCAACGTGTGTTATATGTCATACGTAATGTGTGCTATAACTATAAGTAAAACACATTAGGTATAGCATACATTATGTATGACATATAACACACGTTGGATACTCGTTGGATGTATTTTTGATGTACAACAAGTATTACTTATTTATGTATATTATCAATTCAAGCAAATTGGGGTCAAGTTATAACAAAATTCATGGTTATGATTTGTTGCCACAACACAAACACAGGCTCTGCAGGACTAAGTTTCCTTCAGTTTTGCAACTTAAACAGCTTTAGGACAAAATTCATCTTAGGCTTCTCTGTTTTCATGGGGTTCTCTATACCACAATACTTCAATGAGTACACAGCATTTAAGGGATATGGTCCTGTACACACTGGCGCTAGATGGGTATATATCTTTCTTCTTTCTTTCTCTCATGAATCCAAATTATATAGATAGATAGATAGATATATTGCTAAAGTTGTTCTTCTTTGTTGTGTTGTGACAGTTCAATGATATGATGAATGTGCCTTTCTCATCAGAGGCATTTGTTGGAGGATTATTGGCAGTGTTGTTGGATGTGACATTGCACAAGAAAGATAACCAAACCCGCAAAGACAGAGGGATGCACTGGTGGGACAGATTCCGTTCATTCAAGGGAGATACAAGGAGTGAGGAATTTTACTCTCTCCCTTTCAATCTTAACAAGTTCTTCCCATCTGTCTGATACATTCATAGATATATTGGAACCAACCATCCATGTATGCTTCATGTTATCTAGTCCCTGTACTTGTAACTTAAGAAATCATTAGTTTCTTTATTCTTAACTGCAAATCAATGTAACCAATTCCATATGATGAATATGTTCAGTTTGAGGCGGCTTGGTTTTTTCTTGGAGAAGCTGATACATATATATATAATTCTGCTTAGCTTCTGTTTCCTGCAGCCTCTACTAACTTCAACTTGTTTGTTTCTCCTTTGATGGGTTCACTGCACAATATTATTGCATGAAATTGATATCACACTCATTTTATTAAACTCTCGAGCTAACTCATAAACTCTTACAAACATATGAATTTGACTTTATGATTTAAGTTTATCTAAAATCTTGAAAGCTTAATAATGTCCAATTTGATAACCTTGTCCATTTATAAAAATATTTCATAATGAAATAGCTCAATATGAAGACAGAAATTTTTTTACCTATTTTTAATAACACTTACCATATTACTAATGGAATTTAGGATGTGAGAAACAATATCTTACCTCAATTAATAATGGATCAAGTGAGTTGTATATGAGATGAAAAAATTTATAAACTTATTATTTAAGATTTTGAATTATCTGTGAGGTTTTCACTTAATTAGTTGAACAATTAACTATCATATTCAATATCAAATCAAGCATGATAAACCTTTTAGAGCCCGTTTGGATTACAATGCTTCTGACTTTTTTTAACTTCTGACTTATCAGAAGTTACTTTATCCTGTTTGGTTATATAACTTATGACTTCTACAGAAGTTATTTCAGTGCTTTTTGAGAAGTCGGAATATTTGACTTCTCTAGAAGAACTTTTCAAAATAATTGAAATAAAATTTTTTATTATTTTACATTCACATACAAAATAACTTATTCATAAGTTATTTCTCAAAAGTTACTTTTATATAAGGACTTAAATAAGTTGTTTACCCAAACTGGCCCTTATACCGTAAAAAAGAGTAGAATAACTCTTGTAATATAGAGTTGTATGCATATATTATACTTATACTGCATAATATAGCATAAGTTGTATGCTGTAAATAACTCTTGTAATACTTATTTGAGTTGTATGCTATATTATACTTTTATTAATAGCTCAAATAAGTACTAAATATGATTATTATTTTAAAAGTTTTGCTAATAAGTGTCCTTATAGCACGTTAAGGATACTAAAAAAGGTAAGTTTTTAGAAATTAAAAAAGTTATAATATATTCATTACATAGAAGATATCAATCTTTTCTCTTTTGCTATCCTAACAAATGCCCTTAGGATACTGATTAGTAAAACCCTTATTTTAAATATAGATAAAGTTCTCTTAAATTTGTAAGGTTCAAATCGAATGTGATTATCTATCTCCTTTTAAACATAAATAATAAAGCCAAACAATAGTATGAATCATTCACATGTATTAATCAATTTTGAAACTATCAGTCGTGTATCCAAAATTTTATGTATAATCAACCATTTCAGTTTGAAAGAAAAATACTATCATTTACTTACGTGTGCAGTACTGTGTTTACATTCTAATAACATCGTCATCATCACCCACTCTACTTAATTAGTATGGACTAAGGAGATTTATAAATGTCCTTTTTTAACTTTCCCATTAAAGTATGATAATCATAATTAACTGAACATAATGATTTGTAAAAATGACTTTACACAATATGTTACTCTCTCAAACCATCACATTATCATATGTTTAATAGAAAATAAAAGGATCGAAATAATATTAAACAATTAAACAGGACAAGTTATTCAGATTAAAAAAGGTAGGAATAATCATTGAATGATGTTAAATTTAAGATTTGCATAGTTTTAATAATTAAAAAACTAGTTAAGTAAATCCGTGAAGATTCTTTTGGAACTGGTTTAGTAAAGTTACCTTTTGCCTATATCAAATTAATAATAATATTAAACTTATCGCCCACAGATAATTTTTTAATTTAATTTTTCAAAAAAGACTTGTTTGCCCACAGATATTTCAAGGGTTCGTGACAAACATCAGTTTAATGCTAGCTTAATGAGTAGAACTCGATTGAATACTACTTATATCTTTCTTAACTTTTTACTTTTTCCCTAAACAATATACTTAATAAAATAAAAATAATTAGAGTCAATAAAATTTTCCTCAATTTAAACTAATTATTTGAACCAAATTGGCTTGTGTGCAATATACTAGTATACTAACTAGATACTTACGATTTTTTATAAAGAAAATACATATCTTTTATATAGAAAAGTTTGAATTGAAGAAAAATCTCACCTTAAGTTCATGATAACTTACAGATCATTAATTCCTTAATGAGAAATGAGTTATATTCACTAAAAAATCAGTATAATAGTTCAATTTTTTAGAATTATATTAATCCAACTATTAATATTATAAATTAATTCCAAACTTTTAAAGGTTGAATTAATAGTTTTAAAATATTTAATTATTACATATAGTGACTAATTTTGTGATGTAGATTTATCATTACTTTTCTTTAATAAAGAAAATTTGAGAATAAAATTTAACTCATCTATTCATGAATAGAAGGTTTAAGTCAGACTTAGTTTACATTTTCTTTCCTATTTTTGTTTTATGTATTTTGTGTTTCTAAATTTTTTTGAAAAATGATTGAAAATAAAGAAAACATAATTTTATTATTTTTAGTATTTTTTATAAATTTTAAAAATAAAAAATATATAAAATAAAAACAAAAAATAAAAATGATAATCAAATAACATCTTAGTTTTAGGGTTTATAAATTAAGATGAGTTAACTTATATAGAATAAAATATCATGATGATTATGAATATTATTGGTTTAGACTTGCAAAAACATACAAGTAAGTAACATTAAAAAAAAAAAGTAATACAAATATTTTTTCTGTAATTCTATTTAGTTTTTGCTGCTTGTTGTGACAATAATCATGTTATATATATATATATATATATTCTTTATATATTTTTAAATTTTAATCTAATATTATTTCCATATTTAAATTTTTATTTTATATAAATATATCATTACCGCACACATATCAATAATGCATAAATATTACTGCTCTTTTTGAGCGGTGAGGACTGAGGAAGGTGGGAGATGGAGATTTCCATTTGCCTTAGTTATTGTGTTATGTATATATTGTAATTAATATAGATTTAAATTTATAATTAATTTGATAACTGATAATACAATTAATTATTTAAACTTTAATTAAAATTAATATTTATAAAATCTTGATTAATATATTATTATATATAAGATTCGTCATAAATTCAAGTTTTTTTTTTATTTATTTATTGTATTATGTATGTATGTATTGTGTTGCGACCTGTGATTCTGGCTTCTTCTACAGTTGGTTCTGCTCCACATACATCCTCCCATATATGTATATATATATAATATATAGATAGCAATCAATAATTTCACTCTCCAACTCACACTCTTACTCTATCTCTCTCTCTTTCCAGCTAGCTAGCTACCGCTTACTCTCTCTCTCTCTCTCTCTCCGGCTTCTGCTATGGCTTCCGTCATCGAATCTGGTTGGCAGGTACGCTCTTTCTTTTTTCCCTTTTTCTCCATTTACTCTCTTCCCCCCATTCTCTTCCTCCCTCCGTAATTTCGCCCTAGATTTATTATTATTATTATTTATTTAGAAAATGATGATCTTGGATATGCGTTTTCAGTAATCGATTTCGGGGTACATTAGTAAGTAAGCAATTATAGTTGAGATGATGATATGATGACATAGAGCAGCGTTGGATTCTGGAAAGACAATGATGATTGCATTTTGACTGATGATACTTTTTTTTTTTTTTGAAAATGCTGGATCCTAGCTGCTTCATTTGCAAATTGAATTCTTCTTATTAAGAGAAGATTTAAGAAGATGATAACATAACATTTGAACTGGTTCATCTACCTGTAATCTTGTTAAATCGCATCCTTTTTTTTTTCTTTTTTGGGAAATTGATTCTTGCAAATCCTACAGGGTTAGAATTTAATTGGAATTTTGTTGTTGATGGAAATGTCAATCTTATCATGCATTGAGAATCTGAAACCAGAATTGGTGTATACTACTTTAATATTTGGACTCATACAACAGGAATGTGAAGTTCACTGATTTCTTGTGCTGCAGTACTTGATCACAAACTTCAGCGACTTTCAACTTGCATGTTTGGGAAGTTTCTTTCTACATGAAAGCGTTTTCTTCTTATCTGGGCTTCCTTTTATATGGCTTGAGAGGGCAGGATGGCTGACCAAGTACAAAATTCAGGTTCTCTCTTATTCTGCAATCGGCACTATTGCTTCCTTAAATTCTGTGATTGCTTCTTTTGTTTTCCAAACTAGAAATTAAATGCTTTAATGTTTCTTCCTCATCCTTTCCTTCCATAGGACCTTTAGCAAATTGTGTTCAGAAGGGTATAATTTGTGAGTTGTGACTTAACTGCTCCAATGTAGTTTACTTGGACATGGTGGACATAGTCACTAGGGTGACTCTTTGTTCTTGATCTCAATTATTCACTTATTCCTGTCTTAAAAATTGTTCTAAAACTATGCATTCTGGCCTATACAAGTGAAAACTGAAGGAGATTGCATTTTTGTAGTTTACTTGGACATAGTCACTAGGGTGGCTCTTTGTTCTTGATCTCAATTATTCACTTATTCCCTGTCTTAAAATTGTTCTAAAACAATGCTTTCTGGCCTATACAAGTGAAAACTGAAGGAGATTGCATTTTGTTCCTGCATGTTTGTCTTACATTGTTAGATAGTTTTGTAAATACATTTGGTGCTGAATGTCAAGCTTGTGCTTGCTATATAGTTGAATAATGCATAAATGTGTGGACTGAGAAAACCCCTGATACCAGCAACAAAATATACGTGCTTTTTACTCCTGTTCGACATAAAACTATTTATGGTGAAAAAGAAACGATTGAGTTTTTGTCTTAATGTAATCAAAGTGTTTCGGTTTCTTCCGCCTCATATTGCTTGGTTTGCTGCTCATCATTGCTCTCTCTCTCGTTCCATTTTCCTTTAATTGTGCAAAAATAAAAATTTACTATTGTTAGTAATACTTGTTTCATTGCAGGCAAAAATTAACAGCCCTGCCTCTCAGGGGAGATGTATTGTCCGCTTGTTGCTGTACCATTTTGGTGTCAATCTACCTGTTATGCTTCTCTCGTATCCCGTCTTCAGCTACATGGGCATGAGAAGTAGTCTTCCACTGCCGTCCTGGTACTCTCAGGTTCTTTAGAGCCCTGTGGTTATTTTGGATTTATTGACTTCTATGATGGGAAATTTTCTGCTTAAACCTTTAGATTATTTCTTTCCATTGAGCTTACATAGCAAGATCCAATTTTGGTTTTGCAGGAGAGTAGTTCTAACTCAAATAATCTTTTACTTCATTTTGGAGGATTTTATATTCTATTGGGGACATAGGATATTGCATACAAAATGGCTGTACAAGCATGTACACAGTGTTCATCATGAGTGAGTGTTAAACCTTTTCTGCAGTTTCAGCTTTATTATATCCATTGTCTATTACCTCCCTCAGCCTTTTGCTTAAAGCTCAAAGGTTTTTCACTATGTTGTGAAGGTATGCTACACCATTTGGACTTACTTCTGAATATGCTCATCCTGCTGAGATACTTTTCCTTGGGTTTGCCACCATTGTTGGTCCTGCTGTCACTGGGCCTCACTTGATAACTCTCTGGCTATGGATGGTTTTTAGAGTTCTTGAGACAGTTGAGGCACATTGCGGTTACCATTTCCCGTGGAGTCCCTCAAACTTCTTACCATTGTACGGGGGGTGAGTATCATGTTCCTTCTCCTAATTTACTTTGTATTGTTCTTTCAGTTTATTCGGTTATTATGTTTGTTGTTGTTAAACATTGTATCTTCACTTCCAGAGCTGATTTTCATGACTATCATCACCGTTTGCTGTACACCAAATCTGGAAACTATTCATCAACCTTTACTTACATGGACCGGTAAGTTTTCAGCATATTCTGATTAAATGGATCAGTATCTTTTTTTTATATATATCTAATGTTCAATTAGAATATATGATGGAGTCGGTGACATTATTTATTTTTTTAATGTGTTGGATATTCCATGTCTTACACTGACAATATTATGTGACTTCTTCTCCATCGTAACAGGATATTTGGAACTGATATAGGGTACAGAAAGTTGAAAGCATTGAAGAACATAGAAGTTGAATTCAGTAGTGAACAGAAGAAACAATGATGGAGCAAATTTTTGGGGAATATATGGAGCGATTTGAAATTTGATTCTCATCATCTTAAGGGCAGATTATAAAAGATGTCATTGTCATGTGTTGTGTTTTGGTAGCTGTTCTTGTTAACATCGTGCAAACGGCTTTTCTTTTGGACATGTGTGCCCTTTTAGTCAGAAAAAATATATATATTATGAGAGTGGTTTCAATTTTCGGATGGGTTAATATATCTATCCCCCATTGGGCATCAAATATTCTTGATTCCTATTCTTTCTTGCTTTGGTGCACATGACTCTTGTATCGTTTGTTTGTTTTGACCCATTTGAATGAATACATTGGAACTACGAAAGGGACAATTCGGTCACATGTTTAACACTTATTCTAAACTAGAGTTTCAATCTATTGTGATATGAGGAGTGCTACTGGTAATAGAGTAGTGTCATACATCTTTTCTCTGCACTCCACGTGTGACACTATTTTACGTACCAATAGCATTATAGTTGTGATAATACTAATAATATATTCGGTCACACTGATTTTGGTTTGTGATGACTTGTGATGTTGGTGCATGTGTTGAACACAACATTAGATGGTGCAGCTGCTGCGGCTGGTTCAACCAAGGATTTGGTGGAGCTGTGAGCAGATGGAGTGTATGTTACTATAACAATCTCAAGAGTTGGTTCTTGTTCTATATACTTTTTGATCTGAGTCTTGCTGGTTTGGGAGGTTCACTAGTATCAACTTGTACTCTAGACATTTTTTTGTGTGGATTAAATAAAGCTTTACAATCATTATTTTATATTTTAAATGATAATGAGTAAGTTAATTACTATTCACTTAGTTTATACTTATATGGAGATGTTGTACACTTATTTTTGGTACTCGTAAGGAGAAATTTTTGTGTGAGCACATACTCAATAAAGATAATGGGTTCCATTTTTGTGATTGATGCCTTGGTATAGTTATGAGATCCACCATTTTTATTGGGTGTGTGCTCCAATGTGAGTTGTTAAATTTGTGGCCATACAAGGATTTCTCACTGTTAAGAACAAGAACTTCTCAAGCAGCTAGCTAGCTCCCCATGTTCATACAAGTATATTTGGTGATTTAGGATCTTACTGGTCTTTCCTTAGAAAGTGACTTCTAATTCTAAACCACACCAAAATGAGTGAATTGTGCTGACTTGAGATGCACAGCAAGACTATAAGTATATATTTCACACCAAAATGTGGTGTTAAAGTTTAAGTAGGTATTAATTAAATATGTTCTGATATATGCAAGTTAAGGATTTGCACACTAGGAATGGTACTTGGTATAATTCTTTATTATTTTTGTATGTAAATATGGAATTGATGTCTTAAAATTTAAATCCCTGCAAACTCTGTCGGCTCAATTCATCTGCTAACACAGGAGGAGAAAGTAGTAGTAATGCTTTAAACAGAATTTGCTAATAAAGAATTTTGTCACATATTTAGTCTTCATCTGAAGGGTTTTGCTTAGGAAAATGCTACTTAATATACGACAATATTTTCATCCACTTATTTTTTACTTATTTAAAAAGTTGACAATAAAAATTACCAACTTTTAAATGAGTAAAAAATAGGTGAATAACATTTTTGTATGTACAAATAGTAGTCCCCTTTTAAGTAAAAGGGAGAATATTCAAAGCCAACGTACAAGAGAAAAGATACAAGTCCCACCACCATCACACAATGCTACCTAGTATATATATGAACCATTAAACTAACAAGGATTGACACAGGTGGTAAGCGGCTTGTTGTCCTTGCAGGGAGCCTCACCTGTCATTTCCAGATACGCGACCCGGGACTACGAATTAGTCGGGGCGAAACTCCAGACACCGTGGGAAAAAAAAAATATATGAACCATTAATTATTAATATTATTATTATTATTATTATTATTATGTGTTTGAATTCAATCAAATATGAATGAATGAATGGTTGTGTCTCCCAACACCTCACGTGCTTACACAGACTGTCACATTTTTGTTTTTTACAAATGTGAATCGAAGAAGAAATATTTGCAAGGCAGGCCCTTGAAGTTGAGGCCTTTGACAGTTCTAGTCAGAGGTTAAGGAGGTCGGTGTGTTTCTTCCATTTATTCAATCAAATGACAATACAAATTTGTCTTCTTTTCATCTTTTGATTTTCATCAAAATTTAATAAGGAGAGATACAGAATTCTATAAAACGATGCAATGTCACTCTCACTGACTATACAGACAATAGCTTTCTGTAAAATTTATCTTATTCCCTAATTGTCTACTTTATATGTGTTGATTTGTATGGATTGATTAGTTGCATCTGATATAGCAGTAGGTGTTTAGCTGTTATTTCTGTTATTTGTTATTTCTTTCTGTTTCTGTTTTACTGTCTTGGGTTAGCTCTGTTTTGTTTTCTATATATATATATGTTAAACCCATCTTGTAGAGGGGGTGTGAAAAACACAGTAAGCATACACTTTGTAAGATTCACAAGAGTTTTCTTCTCTTGGTTAATAGAGGTATTATTCAGTTTTCTTGGTGTTGTATTTGCATTAAGCTAGGTGATAAGAACTACAAAATTCAACATGGTGCGGTGAGCGTGGATAGCACCTAGCTGGTAGTTTTTCTTCTTGCATCACCATTAAAAGCGTTCCTTCTCTGTGGATCATTCACCAAGCATTCTCCTCTCTATTAGTCATGGCAGATTCAGACAATTCCAGCCATGGCTCTGATGTGCAGGCGCCCACCATTGGAGGCATAGACCTTCAAGCTTTGGCGCAATTGATTGCACAAGTTAACACGCTGCAAGCAGCAGCAACAAGGGCCAATCTCAATCCAATACAGGATCCAATGAGCCCTTATTACCTTCATCCAGGAGAGAGTCCCTGCACTGCTCTCACATCCCAGAATCTCGATAATCAAAATTATCATTCTTGGGCACAAAGCATGATTTTCGCTCTTAAATCAAAAAACAAGACTGGCTTTATAGATGGTACCCTGCCTAAGCCAGAAGAAACTGACCCAAATTATCATATTTGGGATAAATGCAACACCTATGTGGTGTCATGGATTAAACAATCTCTAAGTCCTGAGATAGCTCAAAGCGTTCTTTGGAATAACATAGCTTTGGATCTTTGGAATGATCTAAAGAAAAGGTTTTATCAAGGAGACCCTTTCAAGATAGCTGAGCTGGAAGAAGAGTTGTTCACTCTCAAGCAAGGAGATCTCACCATCACTGCCTTCTTCACTAAATTGAAGGGGACTTGGGAAGAATTGGAAAGTTTTAGACCTGTTCCAGTCTGTGGTCAGGCATGCTCCCCCCATTGTCTTTGTGGCTTGAAGAAGGTCAGGGAATATAGAAGGGAAACGTATGTTGTGAGGTTTTTAAGAGGTCTTGATGAGTAGTATGCGGCGGCTCGATCACAAATAATGCTCATGAAGCCCATGCCCGATGTTGATGATGCAGTTTCAATGCTTCTTCAGCAAGAAAGGCAAATTCTTGGTTCGGATTGGAATGACACAAAGGCACTCTTAAGTTCCACCAATGGAACAGAAAATTCAAGTTCATCATCTGGATATTCATCTCAAAGAGGAAGAGGAAGAATGAATAGAGGAGGAAGAGGCAGAGGAAATAGCTATGGAAGAGGAAAAATGAAGCTGATGTGTTCCTACTGCAATAAGGCTGGTCATCTGGCTGACACTTGCTACAGAAAACATGGTGTGCCACCATATTTGAAGCAAAAACCAATCAACTCCATTGTCAGTGAACAAGAAAATGATCAAGAACAACCTTCCATTTCATGTATCAAGATGAAGGGGAGAGTCCAGAACTTATTTTTACTGCAGAACAAAAACAGGCCCTGCTGGCTCTTTTAGAACAGCAGAACACTCATACTGTACAAAGTGTACAGCAGCTTGCTTCCTCATCTCCTAATCCAGGTAAAAACACTGTGTTGGTGACTTTGTCTAATAAAGGTAATATTTGGATTGTTGACACAGGGGCCACAACACATGTGACTCACACTCTAAGCTCTTTCAACTCTTTTAAGCATATAAAACCTACAAGAGTAAAGTTACCTAATAACCAAATTTTGACAGCAAGAATTGCTGGGACTGTTATTTTCTCTAAGGTTTTTCAACTCAAGAATGTCCTCTATCTCCCTGAATTCACTTTCAATATAATGTCTGTATCTTTCTTAATTAAGTCCATTGATTGCGAGTTTGTTTTTAACAAGCTTGGTTGTGAGATTCAGGATTATCAAACGAAGAAGAAGATTGGTGCAGCTAAGAGGGAGGATGGCTTGTATACCTTTCATCAGCCTTCACATGATGTTAGCAATTTAGTGAGTCAGAATAAGAATGATTGCTCTGTTCCCATTAGTATCTGGCATTTGAGGCTAGGTCACATTCCCCATAATAGACTTAGGATGATGAAACAATTGTATCCCATCTTAAGGAATATTAATATCAATGAAAATCTTGTTCCTTGTGATTCTTGCCACTTTGCTAGACAAAAACGTCTTTCTTTCCCTGATAGTAACAGTCACAGTGCTGAATGTTTTGATTTGATTTATATTGATATATGGGGACCTGTCAATTTCCTTTCCTATAAAGGTCATAGATACTTTCTTACTATAGTGGATGATCATAGTAGGTTTACTTGGCTGTACTTCATGAAATTGAAATCTGAGACTGGAAATTTGGTAAAGAGTTTTGTTAGATTAATTAAAACCCAGTACAATAAAACTGTAAAAGTTATAAGGAGTGACAATGGAAAAGAGTTTCAGCTAAAAGATTTTTATGAGTCACATGGTATTTTACATCAAACTTCATGTGTTGAAACTCCACAACAAAATAGAGTGGTTGAAAGGAAGCATCAACACATATTGGACTAGGGCTATAATGTTTCATTCTTGTTTACCAAGGCATTATTGGACTTTTGCTGCTGCACATGCTATTCATATTATCAATAGGGTTCCTAGTACTCTTTTATCTAATGAATGTCCTTATAAAATTCTGAATAATAAGAATCCAAATTTTGCAAATTTAAAGGTCTTTGGATGTCTTACATATGTCTCTACCCTTAAATCACAAAGGAATAAATTTGACCCTAGAGCCAGAAAATGTATTTTCTTGGGCTATAAACATGGAACAAAAGGTTTTGTATGCTTGGACTTGAAATCTAGACAGGTTATTATATCAAGAGATGCAGCTTTCTATGAGCATATTATGCCTTTCTCTACTCAGCATAAACCTGCAGAAGGCACCAGCAAAGATTCAGAATTGAGAAATCTTCAGACTGAGCTTGATATTCTCCATTATCATCCCTCACAAATGGAACCTCCTGACTATGGAACTGACTCAAATCAAAGGAATTGGAATGACCAAGCAGATAATATACAAGGCTCTGAAGAACAAGGCATCAGTAATGAACCAAGTCAGATCGAAGATGATGAACCTAATCAAATAGAAACTGATGCAGCTGATTCTTCACCAAGACGATCTGTCAGAATAAGAAGGCCTCCCAGTTATTTGAAAGACTACGAATGCATGCAAATGAAGAATCTATTCCAGCAACATGAGCAATGGACCAGGTACCCCATTTCCAATTATGTTGGTTATGAAAATTTATCCCCTCAGCATGCTACTTTTTCTTTGAATATCTCCTCTGTGCAGGAACCATCGAGCTACAAAGAGGCTGTAGCAGATCCGAATTGGAAACGAGCTATAGCAGCTGAATTAGATTCATTAGCAAGAAACAACACTTGGGTCCTGACCAAACTGCCAAAGGGAAAGAAAGCCATAGGGTGCAAGTCGATTTTCAAGCTCAAATTCAAGCCTGATGGGAGCATAGAAAGATACAAAGCAAGACTTGTTGCCAAGGGGTACACACAAAGGCCAGGTTTCGATTATTTTGATACTTTTAGCCCTGTTATCAAAATGACTTCAATTACGATTCTTCTGGCCATTGCTGCAACTAAGGGATGGTATGTGAAGCAATTGGATGTTGATACTGCTTTTCTGCATGGAAGCTTGAATGAAGAAGTTTATATGAAGATGCCTGAAGGTCTGGATTGCAAAGATGCTGACATGGTTTGCAAGCTCGAAAAATCTTTATATGGGTTAAAGCAAGCAAGTAGAGAATGGCACAACAGACTTAGCTCCACCTTAATAGATTCTCATTACAAGCAATCAAAGAGTGATTATTCTCTGTTTACTAAAGCGACAGCAACTGGTATTACAGTCATATTGGTCTATGTTGACGATCTCATCTTGGCAGGGGATGATTTGGAAGAGATAGAAGATATTAAGAAAATTCTTCATAATGCATTCAAGATAAAAGATATTGGAGATGTGAAGTATTTTATTGGATTTGAAATTGTTAGGAGCAAAGAAGGGATTGTTATGCATCAAAGAAGATATGTTCTGGATTTGTTGAAAGAATATGGCATGATGGATGCGAAACCAGTGTCGACTCCAATCGATTACTCCACCAAGTTAGGAAAGGATTGTGCTCCCCCTTTCGCTAATGTTACTTACTACAGAAGGTTGGTTGGAAAGTTGCTCTACCTAACCAACACTAGGCCAGATATAGCTTTTACCATTGGAAAACTTAGTGAATGTCTTGACAGTCCTACCACTGCTCATCTCAAGGCAGCTTTGAGGGTCCTCAAGTATCTTAAAATGTGTCCAGCTGCAGGAATATTTTTCCCTTCTACATCTGATCTTATGCTTGCTGGATTTGCAGACTCAGATCATGCCACATGCTCTGAATCCAGGAGGTCTGTGACAGGGTATTGCTTCTACCTAGGGGGGTCCATCATCTCTTGGAAGAGCAAGAAGCAAGCTGTGGTTTCTAACTCTTCTGCAGAATCAGAATACAGAGCAATGGCCAAAGCGGTTAGAGAAGCTCAATGGCTTAGTTACATGCTTCGGGACCTTGGGTTGCCAATTGAAAAATCTATTCCCTTATATTGTGATAATCAGTCAGCCTTACACATAGCAGCCAACCCTGTCTTTCATGAGCGGACAAAACATATTGAGATTGACTGTCACATAGTGAGGGAGAAGGCTCAAAGTGGATTCATCAAATTGCTCCCCATTTCATCACAGGATCAGCCAGCAGACATTTTTACCAAAGCTCTCTCTCCTTCTCCTTTTGCTGCTTGTTATTCCAAGCTTGGATTACTCAATGTTCATCCTCCAAGCTTGAGGGGGGGTGTTGATTTGTATGGATTGATTAGTTGCATCTGATATAGCAGTAGGTGTTTGGTTGTTATTTCTGTTATTTGTTATTTCTTTCTGTTTCTGTTTTACTGTCTTGGGTTAGCTCTGTTTTGTTTTCTATATATATATATGTTAAACCCATCTTGTAGAGGGGGTGTGAAAAACACAGTAAGCATACACTTTGTAAGATTCACAAGAGTTTTCTTCTCTTGGTTAATAGAGGTATTATTCAGTTTTCTTGGTGTTGTATCTGCATTAAGCTAGGTGATAAGAACTACAAAATTCAACAATATGTTTATATAGTCTAATTAAAGTAATTGTCGATTTAAGTAATATAGATAATTTCCTCATATCCCTAATAAAAAGAGTTTGTTCTCTTAAAATTAAAAATAGATAAGATAATAATAACATCTAGAAGATATGAAAAGAAGAAGAAAAATGCATGCTTCAAAAACCAATGAGGATGATCGAATCAATTGTTCGTCATTCATGAATTAATCACCTTGTCATTTGCACTAAACTATGCTTACTACTAGGTAATTCCTCCATTTTTTTTAATTGTCCAATTTTAAATGCGCACAGGAATTTAGGTAATGATTGATATAGTATTAAAGTTAACAAAATATGTATCTATTTACCTAAATTACCCTTTATTTGATAAAAGTGTAACAGAGATAGTGAGTATTAAATAAGAAAAATTATTAGGTGCTTCAAGAGCAAAAGATTTTTTTCTCTGCACCATTCATTGCATGACACATAATCCAAAAGGTCAACTATAGTGGGAAAGAGAAGGGGTTAAGTTTTCAATAAGGGAATAAAATAGCTTATGTGTCATGCAATGAATGGTGCAGAGCAAAAAATCTCTTGTTCTTGGTGCACCTAATAATTTCTCATTAAATAAGAGTAAGAGTGGAAAAAAGTAATAAATGTTGTCTTAAAATTTGAAATAGACAATTAAAAAAAACACGCATTTCTGAATTGGACAATTAAAAAAAAAAGGGAGAGAGTATTAATTATTGTTTGCTCTCTCCAAATTGCAGGTTTTGATAAGGTGATTTGCTATAGTGGTTCACTATGATTTCGTCCAATATTCCACTTTGAATAAGGCTGAAAGCATATTCAAAGTATAGGAGCATCATAATTTCAATAAAAAACTAAAATTAATTTTGCTACTAAGTAGGCCAATTTGAAGTCTACTCAAATTGCATTAGATTTTGAAGCTTTCAAGATAAAAGTAGTTGTGCAATTACTACGTCCATATATATATATATATATATATATATATATATATATATATATATATATATATATATATAGTATCCCTCCGTTTTTTTTAATTGTCCAACTTAGAGTTGCGTGCGTTTTTTTTTAATTGTCCATTTTAAAATTTGAGACAACATTTATTATTTTTTTTCCTCTTTTACTCTTATTTAATACTACTCACTAATAGCAATAATAATTGAGGAGAGATGAGTAACAAAGGGTAAATTAGTAAATTAGGTGTACATTTTGTTAACTTTTATAATACACCAATCATTTTCTAAATACCTGCGCGCAATTAAAATTGGACAATTAAAAAAAAAAAACGGTGGGAGTACTCTATTACCCTTCTCCATGGAAAACAATGGCACTTCTTCCACCGTGCCATTAATGCATGATACATGAATATCAACATCTTCTAGGAAATGTTAATTATTAGATGCACCAGAATGTTACATGGACATATTTCATACTACATTTAAATTTTAGTTTTAGGTTACGTATCTATAGATCTCAAGTATATTCCTATAACGTTTGATTTAAATCTAAAAATCTATAATTATTATAGTGTCTTTAACATGCTTCTCGACTATTTTTTAATTTTTTTTAAGAAAAAGTTTATATCAAATAATACACATCCCGTGTAAATTCAGGATAAATCATTACATCAGTGAGAATTTATGATATAATTATTTACAATCTTTTGTCAAAGAATATTTTCTAGAATTCAAACTAAAGTCATGACTAGAGTGTGTCAACCTTCCATGACATTGACATGTTTCTTGGCTATTTAGATAGGCAGGTGAATTATAAGAGATTATCTTAATCATTTGATGGTTGTAACTTCCATAAAATTGGTTTGTTTATAAATCTATTTTTTTCAATTAAATACAAAAATTTAATTTCTCTTGGACACTCCTTTTTTCCACTTCTTTCCAACTAAATAAACCAATAAAATTAAACTTTCAATTCATTTCTTTCTTTCATATTTCTTTCCTCTGTCAAACACACCTTAAGAAATTATTACTAATACATTCTTATTGCCAAACTTCTTTATATCATTTAATATTTTTCATTAGTAAGAATTGTTAAGAATAAGAATTCTTTTAACACCTTAAAATGAGGTGTCTAATTGAGATATTTATCACATCACTAGTAACCTTCACTTATTTCACTTATCTATTACATCTAAATAACAATGAAACAAATTAATAATGATTGTCGTACAACAGAAATACGTCCAACTAGTATCCAACATGTGCTATTCAATAAGACGTAATGTATACTATATATATAGCATGCGTACGTATTACACACATTACGTCTTATATATAGTACACGTTGGATACTAGTTGGATGTATTTTTGTTACACGATAAATATTATTGGAGATAAATATCTCAATTATTTTTAGTGTCCAACATTTCTCTCTCTCTCATTTTCTATATTAGTTAAGAATTAAGATTGTCTTTAACCAAGTCATGCAATTTATGTAAGAAGGATAAGAATAAGATAGTGCCTTGTCCTTGTGTCCAATGTCCACCTAAAAGAATCTTATTCACACGCACGCTTGGCTTACCTTCTTTCTCATTTTTTCTAATCATTATTAAAATCTTGCTAGGAGTACTTAGTTAGCACAAAAGATTATTATTATAAAATGTAAAACTCATATATTCCTTGCCTTAAAATCAAGTCCATCAAGACCCTGGACCAAGTCAACATCGTCCACCACCTTCCTCCTCTCTCCACGTGGCACTTGCACCCAGCTCCAGAGGCCGGTGAGTGCCGGTGCCCATCACACATTACAAAAGATAACAAAATTATTATATACATACTGTTATGTACCAAAATAATAATAATAATAAAAACATAAATGGGGTTGCCACATTAGTATTTTACTACTAGATTGACAAGTAGTATCAATAACAAAAAAGTCCAAAATATTAATGTCATGCCACCATTAATGTCAACTTTGGCTTTAAATTGACTTGCATAGCTATATCATAGGTTAGTTGGTAAAAGCCTATTTCAAGAAGGAATTAGGAATACCCTTTTTGTTTCACTATAGCATAGCTTTGGACTCTGCATATATAAAAGAGATCCTTTTTATTGCTTGTTTGTTTCACATTCTTAGAAAGGAAGAAAGATCAGATATGGGGAATTGCCAAGCAGTGGATGCTGCAGCATTAGTGATTCAGCACCCAAATGGGAAGATAGAGAGGTTGTATTGGCCAGTGAGTGCTAATGAGGTTATGAGGAACAACCCTGGTCACTATGTCTCTTTGATCATACCATTACCTGCACCTGATCAACAACAGAGGAATCATCATCAAGACAAGCCTGTGCTTTTCACACATGTTAAGCTTCTCAGGCCTAATGAGACTCTCACTCTTGGTCATGCATATCGCCTTATCACCACTCAAGGTATGTATCTATCTATGTATTTTCTGTGCTAGTCATATGAAAGGATTGGTGGTTATTGTTGTTTTCTTGAAGGGTCTGTGTTTGCATGGTTTCATCATGTTCTGAAACCGTTTTCTGCTCTGTGGTTTGGTTTTTTTAAGAGGTTGTGAAAGTGCTGAGAGCAAGGAAGCATGCAAAGATGGGAAAGACACAGGGGAAGAGATCTGAGATGATGCAAACAGTGCACCTGCAAAATCTAAGCTCAGTTAGTGAAATAGGAGATGCACATGATCAGGTTTACTTCAGTTACTCATCATCAAGAATCATTTTACTATTTGATGCTTTGGTTAACCACTGTCATGAATAATATTATATTAGGAAAGTTTGTTAATCTATCCTACAGTGATTCCACTTTAGACTTTGATCTACAACATCACTCTAAAGCTATGTTTGTTTAGGAGGTAAAAAAGAGAATTTTTATGGATAAACTTCAATTGTAAAATTATACATAAAACTCATCAATCAAAATTCCTCCAACCAAACATAGTGACACACTATCTGATGGATATAATACTTGCACATCCATTAAAATAATTAAAAAAAGATGCTAAGACAACAACTAAGTCTAAGTTGTCTTACTAAGTGGAGTTAATTACATTGATAAGATGCTATTTTGTTCAATTGTAAATAATGTCATTAGTAATCTTTCTTAATGGTTTTGCATATAGTTTTTCTTGGTCTTTCTGTGTCTCTCTATTGAACTACATCAAAAAACAATGGGAGGATGTTGTTATATGCAAGTCATGCAACTCTAGCTGTTGAAGTCATTTTGAAACATAGAACACTTAGAGAGAAGGATGAGTTATCAATATGATCCTATCTAACACATCCATGTTTTGGAAGAACCAAAATTTAAACTTAGAATCATTTGAGTATACATCTTTATCTTCAATGTGTACTGATACTGTAACTGCAAATATAATGAAATCCAGACAATGAGAGCAGATGGACAAAGGCTAGGGGCAGCACCAGTAAATCCTCCTGTGCCGAGGCCAAAACCGTGGCGCCCCTCTTTACAGAGCATCTCAGAAGCTGGGATTTGAGAAGTGCTAGTTTGTGAGATATGTACTGTACAGTGTTTCAAAACATTATTTATTTGAATTCCTCTTTCATGTCAGATGCTCATCCAGGTTGAATTCCTGAACCCTGATTCATGCATGGCAATGAAATTCAATAGAGATTGAACTACAAACTTCTCTTCCATCATCACCAATCTCATCCTCAAGTGTATAACCATGTTTCAGTGATAACATATTTGTAAATTGTAAAGCACTAAAAAGAAGGAAAAAGAAGGTAGTGAATGTCAAAATCTACTAGTAGTGAGAGAGTTTTATCATTGCTACAGGTAAAGCATCCACATGTTACCAGCAAATGAGAAATCCTTACATTGTTAAAGACAAAACTATGAGGTCGAAATCACTTCGGTTTTGAGTTCCAAACTTCCCAATCCTGATCAACATAATTCTGTGCCCATAATAGTGATGCCCTTGCAGCAAGAGGTGCTCCTGGCAACTTCTTCCTCTTCAAAGCAACCAACATATCCGTGAACGGCTCCACCAACAATGTCCCAGGACCTCCATACTCCTCGCGCAAAAACTCATTGAATATCTGTTTTTCAACCAAGGTTGGTAAATATCAACAATTTTTCAATACATAAAGGTTAAAATGGAATCAAATATTCAGCTTTTAACTTAAAGTCTCAAGCATCAAAATCACGCATTGTTTAGCTTTGGGTCAAACATGTAAGACAATTAGAAATAGTTCATCAGAGGGTCTCAGAAAAATTGTGTAAATAACAGTAAATCTCCCAAAGCATACTCAGAAGCCAAAACTGATATCAAGCCAAGATTTCCCTACCACCTTAGCTACCCATTGTGGGTAATTGACAAATGTGTTAATGTTTACAAAACTTGATTTAACAAAATTGTGGAGGAATGAAGAGATCACTAGATATTATTATAAATACATATATTGCTTTTGAAATTGACATCACAACTAGAATGAAAATGATCAGTGAACTGAACACTTAAGATGAAAGACTAGACTAGAATTGTAGAAATATTCCTGCCGGATTTGAATAAGTAAGCTCTAAGCCAAATTATTTTATAACTATGACCATCAAATCATACCAAAATCTGAATTAATCATTGGCTATAAGTATAGGCATAACAGACAAAAAGAAAACTACAAAGCAAGTTGCACACGAGTACTAGGTAATTTAAGCACTTTCATATGTTATATTTCAATGAATCACAGCCCTGTTGAACCATTTTCCAGACCACCTAGGACTAAAGAACAATCAACAATTATACACCCCAGTCTTAATAGATCAACCATCACATAATTATAAATTTTGAAGTCATCTCATTACTAGCAACAGATTGGAACCATTCCAAAAGGGGGAATAAATCAGTATTCATAGTAAGTGAAGTGAGTTTTAAAATTTAAACAAAATTTCTCCCATAAAGTTTTGATCTTGAAAAGTAAAAAAAGGGGTAAACACCTGAGCACAAACATCTACAACAGCATCAAGATCATCTCCAAACTCATCCACGTCCTCTGAAAGCTTCTTAAATAGCTCAACTTTGAACTTCTGTGTCTCCTGCAACAACACCCTCCACTTATTGGAAAAATAATTAAAAAAAAAGGAACAAGCTTTGAGAGGCTCTGCAAAATGCATAAACAAGCACTTACAAGTTGAGCAAATTCAGGGCTTGGGTCAGGGTACACATGCTTCTGGGTGGGAGAGGCCCTGAGAGAGCAAGTGAAGGTGTTTCTGGAAATGGGTTTGGTAGAGAGAGATGAAGAAGAAGAAGACAGTGTTAGAGAATGGCGCAAGATAAGGCTAGGAGTGCGTAGGATAAGAGCAGCATTTGAAGTTAGTGTTTTTGCATAAGGATACACAGTTACCATACAAGAACAAGAAGAAGACGAAGTGAAAAGCTCCATTGGAATATTTTTTTTTTCTTTTCCTTTTTTAAGAAAAGATTTTCTGTTCGGATTTGGGTAAAATGTTACAATTTTTTTCTTTTGGGTCGACATCAAAAAAAGTAAATTATTCTTTGCAGAAAAGAAGGCCTCAAATGAGCCTTGGCCCAATCATATATTTCCTAAAATGGGCCTCGGCCCAATAAAATGGGCCTGAAATATTCCTTGCATAATGAGATGAAATTATGGAAAGGAATCTTAGAGAGTGTCACTTCCGACAAAAAGAAACAGAAACGGGAAAGGGAATGTTGCACTTGAACATGACACAATGTGATTCTCCATTCCCCTCTTTCTTTTCTTTTCCTTCCTTTACACATATCTCTACATATATATATATATATATATTATTCTATTTACCACTGAAATTAAGCAAAAAGTTAAGACCATAATATAATAATGATAATGGATACTAAACTCCCCATTCATGAATTTTTAATTAAGAAATAAACACAATGAAGATAAGTATAGTTCCATTCCACCTTTTATGCAATGTTTCTAAAGTTACAAATCCAAGGTAAATGCAATAATAAAGTGATGTTAATAGAATATATAGTAGTAGTGTGCTGCAATTGACTAAATTAAAAAACCGACCCAACACACAAAATAACTTTTGGCCTATTGGTACTTTCTTTTGTATATATCCCTCATATTAAACCAAGCATTTTCTCCCCAATATATAGATCTTTATAGGTTTATATTAAGAATGCAAAGTGGGATTAATGGCCGCATATTGCTAATAATTAAAAGATCAAAAGTAGTAATTCTATGATGACTCAAGTACAATTTAATTGAACTTTCATTCTATTTTATAACAATACTATATTAACATTGCGGATGTTTCGAAGGATATCCGCTTGACTACCATTGGATTTCATAGATAAATGTGATGGATGAAGATCACGATGAAATTCAAGGATGATCAAGCGAATTAACATCCACTTTTAGATGTTAACTTAGCATTCTTCTTTATTTTATCACTTTATTATATACTATATATAAATGCTTATTATTAGGAGTATGAATAGAGGATTAAACAAAGTCACATGTGACAAAAATATACCTCTATTTTGTTTTCTGACAAACCATATACTAGGGTCTTGGTCTTCTTCAATTCAATTCGACACTCGATGTTAGTGTATGCTTTTTAATTTATTTGTTTCTTTTATTATTTTCTTGATTGGTGAATATATATATATATATATATAATTGTGGGATATTGATGTGGATTGCACTGTGTGATGGTTTCATTCCTCTGTTACATTCTTATTCCCTCTTTTCTTATTGTCATCTTTCTATCACATGCCTACTGCTGCAAAAGGTCCTCATTTGATTTTCTCTTTTTATGTCCCATTAATGTAGGAACCAAAGATATGTGGATGCGTTATACAATTCAAATTCCATCTAATCAAGTAGTATATATACAAAAGAGTTACAACTAAAAACAGTCAATTTATAATAAATATTATTAATATATAAATAATTTGAATTTTAATTAATGATATTTTAAGAAGATTGAAGGCTTAGATGTACATAAATGATGATTTTGCATTAATAATTAGTGTTTTTGTTGACTACTATTGGTTTATTGGTTGTACGTGTAATATTATTTTGTATTATTAATAGTTAATATATACTACTTTAAATTGATGAATGTTCATCTATAGCTAGTAATAATACTAGTAGTATACAATTAATCAATCTTAAAAAAAAAAAAAAAGTATAGAATCAATAATTATCTTTTCCATTATATTGATGAACGTTCTCTTTAAAAGTTTAAATAAATCCATTCTTTATTAATTACTTGAAATTTGGTAATTCAAAATTTACAAGCTTTCGGCTAAACAGCTTCCGCTCTTTCAGCTGTCTATTCATTTTTTTTCTTTTTAGGATTGATGATATATACTACACATGCATACAAAGTAAAACTTCACTTCTTTTCATTTCAATTCATCAGGGCTACCTTATAAATCATATATATTACTATTTCTATTTTGATTTTTTCTTTAACTTTACCTATACTTTAAACATGCCATATATTGCTGCATCCAGAGCAAACTTTAACCTATATATATCATGATTCTTTTCTTTTGGGTCCTAATTTCCTTAGGGAAGTCACACATGACGCTCTCACATAAAGATTTTGTTGGGTGCTTCTTTTAATGACTGACCAAGACACGAAAAGAAAATAATTATTAATTTATGTTTGGATAACATATTAATACATAATTTTTAAGTATTTAATCTAAGTTTAATTTTTTAGTCTGTGTATAAAGATGTTCTATAGTAACCAATTAATCTTACATATCTTGAAGAGATTATGTAATAGATAAATAATGATGTTCTATAATTATGTTCTACGATATTATCATAGAATTTAGCTAAAAATAATAGATAAATAATGATAAAATGAAGTAATTAATTGAGTGATGAAATTTGATGTATTGAAGAGGTGGTGGGGTGTGAGAGAGAGAGAGAAGTATTGATGATTAAGGAGAAGACTATTTTGTCTCCACTCTTGTGAAAATGGAGGTCCATGGTTTGCACTATCCAAAGGAGGCATCAATAATAAAGAACACCACGACATTCACACTAGCTAGCTAGCTAGACGCTCCCCCTCGAGACTAGTTGCTACCTCATATATATACATAATATCTATCTATCCATCTTTTTATGGCATCCAAAGACACAATTCCATCTCACCTTACAACTACTAGTGCCTTCACCTCAAAATATAATATAACATATATATATATATATATATATATAAACAATGCTACATGTATACTATAAAATCAGTCACAGTGTGTAATAATTCAACATTTTAAAATTAGTAATCCAAATTCTTTTATTATACATTAATCCAACATTTTTAAAAGTTCGAATACTAGTTTCAAAATGTTGAATTATTACGCATTGTGGCTAATTTTGTGGTGTACACAGAGTATTTATATATATATATACCTTTTTAGTCCATCTACCACCAAGATTGTTAATTAAGGGTTTTTTAGCATTACTCTAGACACAAATTAAGGATTTAAAAGAGATAATTTTTCATTTAAAGATACAATTATTAAGTTCCGAAAATAAGGGATAAAAAAAAAAGAATTTTGCTAATGAGTTCATCTACTTTTCTCAAAAATGAATACTTAATTCTATTATGCTACGTGGGAATGTTTTGGACTAGAGGGCATCATTGTATGTTGCATGCGAGCCTAGTTATTATAATAATAATGAGTGCTGTATATGACTTAATTTAATCAGGAAGGATCAAAGTGATCATTGGCTTGGATTTGTAAGCATGACATTCTTTGCTTATTGTACAACAGAAATACGTCAAACGAACATTTAAACATTTAATGTATGTTATACATAAGACATAATGTGCGTTATATGTTTAACACACATTACGTCTTATATATAGTACATGTTAGATACTCGTTGAACGTATTTCTATTGTACGACAAACATTTTCGATTCTTTAATGAGCTGACACATATATAATTGTTATTGTGTACAAATTAAATGAGGTTTTTTACGTATAAATATGAAGTTTCGGTGGCATCATTTATTTTGTCTCGGCTTCACTTAGCTTTTTGTTACTACTTTTCTTTTTTGTTATCTGTCTTTTATTCTTTCTATGAAAAAATCTGAAGGAGAATGGGGTCATATGAGTGCCTCAATGACTTTGAGAGTAGTGCATTGTCTTGTATTCAGCATCAAATCCTCAGAAAAAACCCATATCTGATCGAGAACTCACCATCATTCTCACTTTTGAAACCCCCTTAGCATATAATACACTCATCAAGGGGCCAATATATGCAACCTTTTTGCACCAACCCCACAAAGCATATGGTTAAATTTTACAACCAAAAGATCACAATTCTTGAACAGGGTCCTCTGTTTCTCTCTTTCTTTCTTTCTTTTCATATTATGGCAACCAAAAGTTAAGAAATTTTTATATGATTTCAAAACACATTTAATATGCATGTATGTGTTTTAGAAATATTTATAGTTACTCATTTTATTTGATTTGTTATATTTGAGATTTATATAAAAGATTATAAATATTTCTAAAATATACACTAAATATGTTTTGAAATCTTATAAGAACTTATCCTGAAAGTTGGAATAAATTCCCTAACTAAAAAAGGGGAATAAAGAGAGAGATTCCACATCCTATACAATAACCCCAAAGCCCTACCATTTTATGGAGAGGGGAAAAGTATTGTTGGCTTTTTGGTTATATACTTAGGATTCCTCACCCACATCTCACTTTAAAGCTCATTTGTTTTTTTGTTTCACAAATAATATAAAGGAAGTTCGTGGGGGATGGAGGCTCCATTTCTTTAATAAAAAGATAATGAAACAAGAAAATGTAAAGGGAAGCTGCATGGATTAGATTATACATTTAAGACAAAAATTAAAGGCAGCATAGCATAGCTCATATATAGTGCCCCCCCAATTGGTCCCCAATTACTTTTATGGGTTCATATAAATGGCATAGTCTCATTGGTCCACAAAATGCTAATTACAGTACAGTTTATCTTGAATTTTCAGTGATACTACCATAATTACTATGGTTATTGCTTTTCATGTAAGCCATAATAATAAGTAAATCATAAGCTACACAAATTAAAGTCATCATCATCATAGAAACCCAAACTCCCATGTGTACTAAGGCTCATGATGGAGGATATTATATATTGGTAGGAGGAACTACTATATAGATAGATATAGTGGCATTAGAAAATCCAAAATTCTAATATATATATAGTTCTCTTCATTATTCTACTTTTGGTGACCAATGAGGTGGTGTCACATCTACCCCCTAATCTTTCGGGTTTGGTAGCCACCAAAATTATATTCAAACGGGTCCCTAAACCCATTAAGCCATTAATTAACCACGTATATATGTATGTTAATGTCATCAAGAGAAAATAATAAGCTAATAAGCTCTCTTCTTATCTAAAAATTAGTATAGTTAAAAAAATAATTTAGATGTGATCCTTTCCTCTCCTCACCTCAAAGCTGTGTGCTAGGGTTTTTGTCAGCTTCGCACACATACAAACTTGGATTATGTGCTTTACTTTTGCAAAAGGGTTAGGAACAGATCAGTTTTATGTTTGTGATAATAATGCATTATTGCTATAGATACACAAAAAAAAACTAGCCAAAATATTTAAGAAAGTTGTGTACAATATATATAATATAAATTGTACAACGAATATTACGCACGTCATATATCACATGATGTGCACAATATATATCACATGTTGCCAAGAAAGATGATGTTGTAATATGTGATATATGTTATACACAATAGACGATATATGTTGTGCACCACATGTGATATGTGTTGTGCATTTTATATTATATATATTATGCACTATATATATTAGATGTTTTTATCGAATTTTTGTTGTGCCCAAGTATTTTCCATAATAATAATAATAATCAAAATTAATTATTATCTTTTCGTCGCAGTGTTTGTCCTAATATCTGTCCCATTAACCCCGTTAAAAAGCAAAGCTTTTTGATTAATTAATTAATGTCCAAAACTTTTTATTACTAATATAGTATTTACTTAATTGTTTGATCTGATCTGCATAACCCGTTTTCAGTGGGAGCTAATCTGAATAATTAGCGCTTAATTCAGATTTGAATGGATCATATCATATCCCATCACAGTGTCGGTCTACTAATGAGGAAATAATATTATTGCATTAATACTACTACTAGTGAAAATTAATTGATTGATTGAAGCTGAAGCAACCTTTAATTAATTGGCATTATCTCTCAATACACAAATTGACAAGTGGAATAAGACACCTTTGGGGTTGGGGTTGGGGGATCCACATTTGGAACTATCCTGAAAACCTTTTATATATATTATTAATAAAGCAGAAAAAAATAATACAGAACACATACATGTGAAAAGAGGCCATATATATATATATATATGGATTGATGGCTTCAGATATTTTATCTCAAAATTAAAGATGAATAATTCTTGTGTACACTATTAAAGGGGAGCTAGAAAAAATTACTCAATTAACTAATTTCCCAAATAAACTTTCATAATTCATCCTTAGCTTGTTCCCATCATCAATTATACAGAGATCGAAAACATCCAAGAGCAAGGGGCGGAGAAAGAGGTACTACAAATTAATGGGCTAAGATTGTCACTAGTTGATATAATTTTCCTTCACTATGGTCCATCTATGCATATAGACATAGTGACACATAGTTTTATGAACATGGGTTTTGGACAGGAAGTTGTATGGATGTGATGGAGAGATAGAGTGGGATTTTGAGCCAATAAGCTGTCATGTGGTTGTCATGCAAACGTAATTGTTGATTAGATTAGATTGCATCACATACAAATTGCTAACATGCATCTTCACTTTTTCTGCAAAGAAAGACACCATGGTGGTGTATGTGTATGTGTGTGTGTTAATTACTATGCATGCAAACAATTATATATATGTATCAATAATATTTGTGGTACATCAGAAATACATCTAACTAGTAGTATTTAACGTTTGTTATATATAATATGGAATGTGTACTATATGTATAGCACACGTTGTATATTAGTTGGATGTATTTCTGTTATACGACCAACATTATTATATATGTACCTATTTGTGGTACATATATGTCGGGGATATGGGGCTAAATGATAAGATCTCCACATATAAGCAGAGAATTTCAGGATTTTCAGTACTATTTGTGGTATGGTGATTAATTACAGAAGAAACTCTATCTATCTCCGCATTAAAGTATCTTTTCTAAGATCTGTTACTTTTTCCCTCTGCTTTAGCACTTCTAAGTTCTAACTACTTTAACAACATCTTGAATGAATGTAATAAAGGCCTAGCTAGCTCTCTGACCAAACAAAATAAAGTAAGTAATAAAGGCTCTTCTTCCTATTGGTTTCAAAGCCAGCTCTTTAGGTAGTTGCTACCCATCTTCCCCCCTTCATTATGAATCATTTAATAATTAATTAAAACCCATGGTAAAATTAAAGGTTATCATCCAAATATATAGCAAGGTCAGAGTGAAGTGCATGCAAGGACACTGTCTGATATTTCATATCAGGGGGGGCTATATATATAGTGTTTAAATGGTATTGTTGTATTTGTATGATATATATAATACCACATATATATAATAGAACAGAACAGCCTGGAGAAGGTCACAAGACTAATTGAGGAGTCATAGTCAGTGATTGTCCATCTTTTATGGCCAGAGGGACCAAGCAGGCAACCAGCTTCAGTGTTTTGCCTCACTAGATTCCAGGGAGAGTCTTAACATTTTTTCATATTCATTCAGTATAATAAGAACAAATGCAAACCTACAAATTCAAAGTATCAGAACTACTGTGTGAATCACATGATGACCAACCAATACAGTAGTAGGTTGATTTTTTGAGTGGACTATATCTATATATATGGTCTTATTATAACCTTTAATTTCATATATATGTTTGAATTATTTAGGGGTCAGGTCACAGCGCCCATGAATCACATGATTCATTATTCATTCAAGATACAAATCAAGAGTAAAAGGACACAAATGTATGTGATGTGATCAATGAAAGAAATTACTATAATCATTATCATTATTATTAATAATGAATTTTCAATACAAAGCACACAGGAAATGAAAAGGCCCCAAAGACCTTTTTTCTCTCTCAAATTTTGTAAGCCAATATGAAAAATCAAGAGAGGGTTCTCAACTCTCTCTCTCTCTCTCTCTGAAACAAATAAAAAAATTGAAAAGTTCAAACCTATAAACACGTGTTCCCATCACACGCGTGGACACCGGGGCAATGGAGTCCTGTATGGTTAAAAAATAATGAACATGTTCCGCCAAGGAAAAAGCAAAAGAAAACAAAATCACACATACACACGTGATTGGCACGCACCAGAACCATATCTGCACACGTACCACAAAATGTAGCCAAATAATTCAACTTCAACTCATCATTCATCCTTCGTTTTCTTTGGCACTGTTGAGGGTATTCATCCCAATAAGAGAAGCTAAGCTTGACTTATTAACAGTAGATCCCGTTTCAACTTTCAATACCTGCTCTCTGCTTTTTGCACCTAGCTAGCTCAAGGGCAATTTATATATGTCCCACAATCTAATTCATTTTTCTTTTCCACTCACAAGATGAAGACCAAACCATAAATGCATCCATAACTGCTTCATCAGCTTCAGCTCTCAATCTCAATCACTTTCTTTCTTCCCTCAGCAATATAGTACTATTTATGCAGCAAAATCCCCTTTCCATAGGGAATCTGCAAAAGGCCATTAATGAATGGCAATACCCACCAGCAGCATATATATATAAATTAAAAAAAGAAAGTTATGAACTCTCAAAAAGTCCAAACCCATCACTCTCGTACATATACAATATACTACTTAATTACTTACACACCGTAGTAGTAATCTACACCATCACTCAGGTCAATTTTTTACTCACAGAAAACCCTCTAAAAAATGTTGAGGTTTCTAGACAGTATGGACCACCTTATTATGACTTATTTCCTCCCTTCCCTCCTTTTAATTTATTATTGTTGTTGTTCGTTTAGTTCTCTCTTCACTCGGAGTTTCCTTTGTCATCGTCATCACCATCCACCCACAAGCAGTTACTTAATTTCCTCCTTTTATGAGACAGAGACAACGAGAAAGAGGATGAAGAAGAAGAAGACGACGACGATGGGAATATTGATGATAATGGTGGTGGGACACTTGACCTTATTCGGGTCCGGGTTGTAACTCGCATCTGTGCCAAAACTTTTGGGGGCTTCCTCCGGTTGTTGCTAATCTCAAGCTCTTGCATCAACTTGTAGCACCCTATGATTTTTTCCTGCATTAACATTAACAATCACATATATATGTGTGTCGGTCTCTGTTTATTTCAGAACAGAACATTGACATATATATAATATAATAAACCCATATTATTATGATATGGAAATTAAAAATTATATTTCCATCATATATAAGTATATTACTATATATTACCAATATACTGCTTACTTTTCTTAGTCCGTCACACCATGACTCAGCATGCTCAGGCGTAACGAGAGACCAATTAGGAATTTCATTAGCTGCACAGAGTATTGCAGCAGCAGCAATGCATGACGGCTTGTAAGCAAGAAAGCTAGCCTCTGCACATCGACGACACAAAGATATATATTCAATCAGAAAATAAATCAATCACAATATATATATATAACTAATGAACAAAGCATGCCCTTCATTCATTCATTACTTAATTACTTCCTAATATTTCTTCAACAGTAGTTTGATTCAATTAATTACTAGCTAGCTATAGGATGTATTTATATAGACCTTGGATATTAGATAAGATGATTTCTGTAGCCCGTGAAATGAGGAACCCAGTAAAAGTAGAAGTTCCAGATGAATGTATCTTGCACGCAAAGAAAGAGAGGAAGCTAAGTGGGGTCACTGATCTTAGCCTCCAATCCAGGACACCCAGAACAAGTAGCTCCATCCTTCGAATCGTTCGCGGCTCAAATACATATTTAGCTCCTTCCACCTGTTCATACATACATACATACATAAATACATATTTATCAATGACTGAAGCGTTAATTAATTGAAATCCATAAGTAATTTTTTCCTTTATCCATTGATGTTAATTAATTATACGTGTATGTAAATGTGGCTATGTTTTGAGATTGTTTTTAACTTTTTACTAAAAGTTTAAGAAAGAAGGGGGCCCAGAGAGTAGATAAGACTAATATATATATATATACAGAGTTATGATATTTGTACATACTTTTTTGTATGTAAGATAAACATACATATAAATTTAAGGGTAGAGAATCAAAGTTATGTATGTACGAATTATATCATTATTGATATATACCTGAAGGTCCAAGAGAGAAGGAACGAGAGGTTCCTCCATCTTTGCCGCTATAGACAAACAAGCAACCGATAGAAGCTGCAGAGGCCACCCATTTGTTTGCTGTAATCAAACATCATAAACATGTAAGATGCTTATATATATATATGTCAAACAGTGAAAACCAAAAAGGTAATATCATGATCATCATCACTATATACATAATAATTGTGTCCTATCTTCTACTATGTGTTAATTAAATATTAGTAGTAGTATGAATAGTGGAAAATAATAGTGCTCATACTTTATGGCACAAATAACAGTATATGTATTTATATCCTAACGCTCCATGCACGTGCCAGATGAGAGTACAGGAAGGTTGCGCGTGCTGTCATTTTCCACAGGGTAGTTATACTAAAATCAACAACAGTAGAATAGATTCCAGAATACTACGCACATACATCATTTTCTGTAAAGAATCAATTTCCTACTCGTATAAATGACTCATACATGCACAAAGTTTGCGTAAAGATGATACTAATAATAACATTATTTTATCATTTGTCGTGTATAAACAAGTGCGTTTGTTTAATCAATGATTGAGACATGTTAATGGAATAGTACCTGCTTTATAATTCATTCAACAGAAAACACGATTCAAAAAGACAAAAACCCATTAAAATTTCAGACACAATTGATTCGATATATTATATTACTATATTAGTAATTGTATGTAGCAGATAAGATCATAATTAATAAAGTAATGATAAGAGGGTTAATAGTCATACATATAAGATTTTTGGTTATGTACCGCAAAAATAAAATAAAATTGAAGGTAAGCTTGTCATCATTATTGTAAGAGTTTAATTTCAATATACTTAAAATAATTTTACACATATATTCAATCATAAATTAACAGTGCTTCATAATTAAATTCTTATTATAAATAAAGAGATACATTCTTCATTTAACTATATTACTTTTAAATACATATTTTTACTTTATAAATGTTTAGAGAACACCACACAAAAGTTAATCTTACTCACTAGTTTCTAGAAGATAACAAATAATTTTTTTAAAGAGTTTATTTTTTAAACATGATAAACTATATCTACACATAATTAATTTTAATATACTGATAGTGTCAGATTCTCCGACAATCATAAATAGTTACATGAGTGAGTTAAAAATTATCAAATAGAGTGATGTAATTTGCTGACGGCTCAATAGATCAAAATTGGACTCCACAAAAAATTGCCCTTCAGTTACTACTTCTACTATATAAAATAATAGTTATTTTTATTTTTTAGTTTAATATATCTGTATTAATTTTTTAATCTAAAAAAATAAGTGACTTTCATGAAACAAATAGAATACATTTTTTTTATTTATTGAAAGTGTGAGAATTGATTCCAATGGGAGAATTCCAAAATAAAGCGTGAAAATTTTGGATTTGGCTCCTTTATTGAAACATGGCGAGCCAGCGAGGCAAAAACTTTCCACGATTGAAAAAGTCAAACATAATTACCGCAAAGAAAATTTCTCCCCCCACGCACATGATAACAACAATCACCGAATTTCTCAAAGTTCTCCCCGTTACGTCTCATTTCTACTTTTTGGAATTTAACGTAACGTATTAAACGAGTGCTCACCGGCAACCGGCGAGAATCCAAAAACCGATCCATATAATTGACGGCAAGGTACGCCGTCAGCGGCTGAAACCCGTAATATGCGTGAACCTGCAAAACACATCCGTCAATTAATCTGCACGAAAAAAACAACAAAATGAAAAATGCTTAAAAGTAATAACGCCGTCAATCCACGACTCATAACCGCCGTGGCCCGTGGACTCTCTACTGTGAGAGCGGGTAACAAGTAACAACGAAGATTTAGAAGATTCTAGAATCTAGGCCGTTACGGAGAGACGGTTACATTTTTGCACGAGGCAGTTACGGTAGTGGAAGTAACGTAATTAGTGGAAGAAAGTGCTTCACCTTGAGAATCCATGCAACGGATTCTTCTCTGGCGTTGGCGTCGAGGGAGCGAGATTCGAACCTCGAGAGGTAATCGAATCCCGGCACAAAGTTGCGCTCGTGCTCGATGAATCCGGCGATGGATTCATCCTCCGACGAAAACGACGACGACGATGAGGTTTGGGAGGAATCAAGGTCGGAGGAGCATTCCGGCGACTCTCCGGACAGGATTCCGGAGGTGTCCTCGCCACAGAGGAGGTCGCAGTCGGAGCTGCAGGAGAGAGGCATGAGGATCGCCGGCGGTGGCTCCTCATTCATTGTGCTGCCATAAATAAATTCGGCGGCGATGTTGCCGGAAACTGATCGGAGCAGTCGCCGGAATGCTTGGTTTGCACACAGAGTGTGAGAAAGAGTGTGTGTGTGTGGAAGAGTGTGGTTGGTGAAAGAGATATTGTGGTTTGGTTTGAAGCCTCAGTATCTGTTCGTTTGACTATAAATATGCGGTGCCTGCCTTTTTTTTATATATAATTTTTTTAATTGGTAAATAGAATTATTATTTTTTTCTTCTGAAATATCTGTATGAGGAGTTTGGACTTTAGGTATTTGAATTTTTGTTTTCCCGGGATGTAAATAAGTTCTCCAATTTGGACCTGTTATATTAATTTCTTCTCTATTAGGACAAAATATGGGGACTACTGAAATTTTATTTGATTGGTTATAACTTTGGTACTAATTAATAAGTATATTCTAACAAATAACATTATTGACCAGCATATATAAAAGTAAATCATGATAGCTAGCCTAGCATGTATCATGTATGTAATTTTTAGTGATTGAATTGATGAAACTAAGTTGAGTATTTATTCTTGGTCTATTAAAATTTGAATGCGACAGTAGGAGCTATCAGTATGATGTGGTGGCAGGAGGTGATTGGTTCCATGAATCCCCGTAATATTACTATTTTAGCAGTATTGGTCGAAAAAGGATCATGAATTTGTGTGGCAAGTGGCAACTTGATTGTTTGGATTAGTTGGAGGTTGAGATTATTCATTTCTTACTGTTTGGAGTTGCGGTTGGTGATTGAATTTGAAATGGGAATAGAATTAATTTAGAGAAACATACAAATAATATTGGATCTTCTTTACTAATCACATTTAATTAGGGAACCATAATGAATGTTTCACATGAATTGAGCTTTTATTTACTCAATTTTGTTGCTGAAAGAAGCTAACGTCAAAGCTAAATATTAGGGTTATTTCTGATACATGAAAACATTTACCATTTTTATATATGTTGCTAAACATGAAAACATTAAGTTAAACTTCAATTTGGTATATTAATGGACAAACATCTCATGTGCACACACATACGTACATATCAGTCACATGATCTAATTTTTGCTCTCTTATTACGCATCACATCATTAATTTTCCTAAAGAAAAGATAATTAAGTTCCTTTATTTATTTTATTTGATCAATTACGTGTTGGAAAGCTTGATATAGAATGTTTAACAGAAGTGAACTCGTTTTTGTTCTTTTATTGGAAATTGCCTCGTATATTTCCAGATCAGATAAAAGGTACAGCATAGCAAAATTACAAACAAATCGTGGATGTACCTTTTCAACCACTTGATTAGTTACAAATAAAGTCGAATCTGATATATAGTTAATTTAGATAAATAGTGTATGTATATAAAAAACTGCAATATATTATTTAAGATATTTCAAAGTTTTTTCAATATCAAATAAGTCCTCATAAATTATTAGAATAAATGTTACTTTACTTTGGTCTCCAAAATTTTGTATATAGCAATGTACCCTGAATAATCTCTTAAACTGAAAATAATATGTTGAAAAAAAAAACATTGTTGTAGACTAATTTAATTTGGTTAAAAAAAACATTCAAGGACTAATTTAGTATCATATTTTTAACTTCCAGAAACTTATTTGATCGATGTTAAAAAAACTAAAGTAAATTAATATCACGTGCATTAAAAAAAACTAATTTTTTATTTTGTTGTGGGTAAGTGCTTAAAATGTGGCTAAATTCATAACCACACTGTTGAACACATCTAGCAACATTAATTAAATGTGGCTAAAAGTAATTATTTTTAAATGACATTAGTATGTCTTCTTGCTAATTATTGTCCTGAAGGGAGTTATGAGAGCCCTTCTAAGATATTATTATTGGGTCTTATAGTAATAAATTAAAGTAAACAAAACCTTCGATTAGTGAAGAATATATAATCCCTTTCCCTTTCCCACCTCTCAAATATATGATGATACTTTTGAATATTGGTTGAGCGATTAAAATTGCCAATTCTTCTAATATTTATTTTATTATAATTATTGGATGCATAATTGAAGGTTCAAAATACGTACGTTAATTACCTTTTACTATCTATTTTATTTGTTTGTTTTATTATATAAGGTATTGATGAATGAAGCTAGTAAGCTATAGTGAATCATATTGAGAAATAAAATTATATCATTGAATCTTACTTGAATGATTAAGAATGTGACTTTTTTAATCTTAACTATTCAAATAAATTATTTATTATATATATTCATGAGTGATTGGTTGTCCTTTGCATGCCATTTCCTAAGTGCCAAATGCCAATTACAACCCACAAAACACCAAGTTTCTTCATCCCTGGCTCCTTCTCTTTGCACTTTTTCAATCATTCATACTTTGTTTCCCAAGAATTTTGCATTATGTTGATTCTGACATTAATTGCATAAATAGTTTTTTTGGTTCATAACAGTGTGTATCTCATCATGATCACAAATTAACTTGCGCGTAAATCATATATATAATCAAAAATGGTTGATGTAAGTTATTTCCTTTAATTTAAACAACCAAAGAAACCGTGCACTAAGACATGCATGCACATTATTATACATAAAAACAAACTTAAAATTGTCGAAAACTCTGTTCTTATATAAGTTTATATTTCTTTACAGCACATACACCATATTATTATAATTATTGTTAGACATGGATGTAACTTGGGTATGGGCCATATATTGTGAGGCTCTAGGTAGGTTGTACCTTGCTAGATTCGATAATTAAGTAGTATTCCTATACTACATTGTATGTTGGGTGTATATGGACACACAATATAATAAATCTAACATCATTGGTGGTAATAATGCTCTTAGTATAACAATTGTACGACGTAAATACGTCCAACTTATATGCAACGTGTGTTATTTCAGTTACAGGATGTGTGTTATACGTATATGTGATATACGTATAGCACACATCTTGTAATATAGATAGCACACGTTTGATACAAATTGAACGTATTTCTGTTGTACGTCAAGTATTATTGGCATAATAATAAACTAACTAATATATAGTTAATGGATCTGTTTTGACTTTGTCTTTTTTTTTCCAAATAATATATTTTAAAATTGTAATGAGTTTAGTAAATATAGTAAAAAATCTCATTTATTGGTTTGTTTGACTGAATTTCTCATTGTACATATAGAATTAGTTTTGTTAATGAGTATTACTATTTGTACAATAAAAAAATAGTCAAAACCATCTAATATGAAGATTTTGAGTCACAATTACTCATCTTGATCACTAAAAAATAAAAACTAACTTTTTAAAGAAATATTTTTTTTTCAAAAAATTACTAAATAAACCTATCGACTTATTTGACATTTTTTCCTGTTCATTAACTATTATTGATTGTTTATTTCATTTCATTATCCATGCCAAATTACCATGCATTCAGCTTCTTCGGCTGAGTTATTCTTTCGGAAATTGAGTTGTCAAAATCAATACTACTACAATGAATCTGTGAGTAAACAAAATTCCTATGATGTTATTATTCTAATAAGAGGTTTAATTAAGATTATAAAAATAAGTGAACTAGTGCAATTTTGATTTTTCTAATAAGTTTATAGACTAATCATGCAAAAATTGAGGTTATTATGGGTGTATGTATTTGGAAAATAGAAGAAAAAAATACCATGGATATGAATTTACGTACGGATATTATTTTCTCTGTTTCATTGACATTAAGGATTTAATTTTCATCCCGTAACAGTATATAATTATTTTATACAGTCATCCAATCATGTACTGACACGTCAGTCATGATAGTATTATTTTCTCCTTTTCACTATCTAAAAAGTCATACAAATAAAATGTTTTGATTGAATAATACGGTTAATGCATCAAAATTAAACTCTTTTGTTAATCACTTTTTATTATATGGAAGGTTGGGCCTATAATAACATTTAAAAATTTAAATAATTATTATATATATATCATGTGATAAGGAGTGATCGATAAATATAATTTGAAGAGATATAACTCAGTAAAGATTTTGCATATTGAATTGGCAAAAGGGCCATGTAGGTATTTGACGCGAAAGGCTGGCATTTATGAGTCGTCTCCCTATATATGTATGAATGTGTATGTCACACACAAACTTTGAATTTCTCTATATATTAATTTCACTGTCTTCACTACATCCATCACTCTATAACCTTGGTCATCAAATATACACTAAATTTTAAATTCATGTTGAAAGATCTCTCCTCATAAATATATGCAAGCAAAAACTTATAGTATACATATAATATAGTGCTATATATCTAGATTGGAAATTGACCATAAGATATGTACATTACTATACATGTTTACTTTATTTGGAATCTTGTCATAAGTTACCCCTCATACATTAATGATTATTTTATACCCCCTCATCATGCAAATTATAAAACTATTTAATAATCATATATAGAAACTTTGATATCATATATAATGAAAATCATTTTTTCTCACAATTAAGATTAATTAATATATATCGGATATGATCAACTACTTTACATAGCTTGACGAAGAATACCCAGGTAAGAATTATAAAGAAAACATTGGCATTAGTTTTCAAATTCGAAGACATTGATGGCACGAGAGTTACGTTAAACAATGTCTTATGTTATTTTAGTCAAAGGAGTATGAGAAGAAGCGCTATCATTGATTTGAACCACAACTATGAACACTGTTCACTGTTCATTGGTCAATTATAATTTTCTACATGTCTGTTATATCAACTTGTATTATTTAATTTATATAGTAAAATGTTATTTATATATTTATTTTTAAATTGTTGACTGTGATAAATAAATATAATAAATGAATATTATTATCATATTTAAAGACAGAAAAATAGATGTACACTTGAAATATCCAATTTTAGATGTCAAAAGAGTATTCATTCAATAATGTTGATGAATAATTAATTTGTAACTATTTATATTATGATCAATATCAAAATTTAACAGTGAAGAATGAATGTTATATTAAAAATTAGTTTAGTTTCAATTTATTATTGTAAGTGTAAAGTAATTTTATACAGACATTCAATTATGAATTAATACATTAGTAAAAATCATTAATTTAGCCACTTACTAACTAAAAAGTCACACAAATCAATTGACTGAGAGTATACAGTTTTTACTCCATTATAATTAAACTCTTAAAAAATGAGTTGTTTTCAGCATTATTTCCATATTTTTCATTATATATATAGTGGATATCACCATCAATGTAATGCTATAAGTATAAGAGACACATCGCATCTCTTATTAATTTCTTTTTGTCAAATATATATAGCAAACAAACAAATTATTCAACAATTAATTAGCAGTAATAGGAATACGTTAGACGACGGAGAACAAAATTGAAAAAAATAATAATTAATTATCAAAGTGAAAAGAAACTTAAAAGCACTTCTCTCTTCTTTTTACCCCTTAAAACTTTTATTCTTTATATATAGGATTCAAAATCAAAGTGGAATAAAGGACATTAATAAAAAAGGTAAGTGTGACTTGATATGAAATGAGAAGAAAAGTAAAAAAATACTAAAAACTTCTTGTATATATAGAATTTGCATCAAGATGACATCATTTTTTATTTTAACAATGTCACTATGAGGAAGTATATATATATATATATATATATAATATATATATATATATATATATATATACTAGTATTTTTTTATCCGTGCATCGTTATTTTTTGGAATAATAAATATAGAAATCAAGCTATTAAATATTAAATTAAGATAAATATATTATATAATCACTAATTATTAATGACAAATAACTTTGTATCAAAATATCCAAACAAATCTATTGAAATAAGTAGATAGAAAAGAAAAGAACAAACATATATTTAATATGATATATATAATGTTCTTATTCCTTTTCTAGTATCCTATGTCTGGTGATGGACATAAAAAATGCTGCATTGAAATAAAAATAAGAATTAATTTAGAGAATTATAAATTGAACTATTTATAGATTTAATAAAATCAAATAAGTAAAGATGGGTACCAAACATCACGTTCTGCAGAACAATATCTCCTATGAAAATTAAATAAAACATTCTCACATACACTCTCAATATTATAAGAATAACAATGATTAAATATTAAAGAGTACATATAAAAAATGTATTACCCTTTGATCTTCCCAAATTGTATAATAACAATTGGTCTTTGAACATCGCTATTAGCAATAAAGTTGTTAATTTCATCAACAAAATTTCCAAAAAGAGCAACATCTAACTTTAAGTTGAAACCAATATCATAATAAATAAAAAATAAGTATGAAATCAATCTATATCTAAAATAAAAGTTAAGATTAAAATAAAATACTCATCTGATTCAAGATGAATGACAATCACTCTTATCTTTTTCCCATTTTTGTCATACTCCCTCTCTGTCCCAACAACAGTAAGAACACTCATTGTATCTGTCTAACACAACAATGTATACGTTATATGTAAGATATCAAATTCAAATAAAAAAAATATAAGTTTAGGTCAAAATTTATTACCAATCAAATAAGGAAATTCAGAATCAGATTCAAGTATAGTATGTCAGCAAATGAAACAAACTTCAAGCAATAAATCGAAATAGGCAGATTATCAACATATTTAACTGTAGTCCTGAATTAAAAATTTAGACGAAAACTCATGCATAGTGGTGCGGAAGTTTCCAACATTACCACCTACTCCGAAATAGGCTAAAACATAAATTAGCCCCTCAGAAAGCAGTGGTTTATAAACTTGTAGACCAATGTTTTCCGTATTGATGTGTGTATCATAGTGCCCAAAATTTTATAATTCAAAATATTAATTTTAAAACAATGAATGTTATTAAGTGTCAAATATCATTTAAAAAAAAACTTACAAATTCATCCATTATAATTAGGACCATCTCTAAACTGTTCAAAGAGTCTTGGTTGTTGAAGGAAAGGAGACTCCACAACCTAACAATACGAACTTTAATTTGATTCTCCAACATTTTCAGACTGGAGTGATCTCGGCCAGTCGATTGATTTGCCCTGCCATGCTCAAAAATGTTGAAACCAAATATTAAACCTCAAAAGCTAGAGAGAGTAAAGATTAGAGGGACAAAGATAATGAATTGAATGGTAAAACAACACATAAATATATAAATCGTGAAATGCAAAGAGCGAGAGAAGAAAATAGAAGGAAATATTCTGATTAAAGATACGAACTGTTATAAAATAAAAGGAAACATTTTGATGAAATATAATTTAATATTAGAATCAAAAGAATTACTTATTAAAAAAAAAACTGATTCAAATCTGATAAAATTAATTCAGATTCTTATTGTATCAATTAACTTATTTATAGTAACTTCTAATTAGAAACTGATTGCATATCCTAAATAATTGGAAAATCTGACTTGATTGAGAAAAAAAAATACCTGAAATATCTCATCCTTGAATGATGGAAGAGATTGTCTAGAATAGAAGCATTATCCAACCGATTTAGAGTCATTTGCTCCAATCAAGAACTGATAGGAGTCAACTAATAATCTCACAAGCTGCAACTTTCTTCCTCTACCATGGACGAAACACTCTGCGACTAGGGTACTACACAAAAGAAAGAGATGAGATGTTGCACGGGTGTGGGGTTAGGTTTAATCTGATCATGAGTTTTTTTTATCAAAGAAACATTTTTAATCATTGTTTTTATTGTATGGGCTGTGCACTTTTGTCCTGATTCAAACAAAAAAAAAGCTTTTTTTTACTTTTTATCTCAGTAATTTATGTAATAATTTTATTTTAATTTTTAATTAATTAATTTATTTTTTTAAATATATTGGTGGCTCTCCAAAATACTAAATTTATTAAGTATATGCATAAAGCTTGTTTTTAGTTCTTATCTCAGTAATTTATATAATAACTAGTATTTTTTTACCCGTGCAATGCACGGAAATTATTTTTTAGAATAATAAAATATAGAAATCAGGCTATTAAATATTAAATTAAGATAAATATATTATATAATAATTAATTATTAATGACAAATAATTTTGTATTAAAATATTCAAACAAATCTATTGAAATAAAATGTTTGCTATACGTTTATTTCAATCAAATATAATTTCAATCAAATTGAATTTCACCTATAACAACTAAATACTTCACTTATAATTTTTAAATTATGTTAAGGTATAATTCTTATTTATTATCATTAATGTTGTAGATAAATTTCAAAATTTATAATTAATATTCATTACTTAAAAAAAATCACAAAATTACAATTGATTAAAATAGAAAAAAATCTAAACTGATAACAACTACTTATAAATCAAAGATTTGAATGATTAAATGTTTGTTATACATTTATTTTTTATATATATTTTTATTTTATTATAATCATATCATATATTTTTAATAACTAAAAATTTAGATCTAAAAAGTTATTAATAATTAATAGGGAAATTGTTATAAATGAATGTAATAAATTTTATTGATACATTATTTTGATATTATTTGGTTGAAATATATTTATGGGAGACAAATGGTATCATTGTTAGACTTGAATTTTAAATTGAAATTTTAAAATGATCCAATCACATAAATTACATATATATTTTTTAGTAAAGTTGCATTAATGTGCATTCTGATTGATTACTCTATTAGTTAGGCATTTAATTAAAATATTGTTAATATAAATTATCAACTGAAAGTAGATTTAAATTATAATTTTCATTGATTGATATCATTTAAAAATAATTATTTATTTATTTAAATTTTTTTATATCATATATATTTAATTTAAAATAAAAACCAAATAGCACTAAACATAAATGAAAGGAATGATAAAAGATAAATCAAATTATTCAATTTTTTATCCTTATATACCCATAACCATATAAAATTGAATTAGAAGAATATACTTAGTTGGACTTGTTTCATCATATTATTTTTAAAGTTAGTTCATAGTGGAAAATGTAAAAAATTATCCCGTCATCATCATCATTGTTTGGCCTATTCCAACCTAACTAAGAAATGAAAATCAATATGATTGAACCTTTAAACTTAAGAGAAATAATATATTTATGACAAACAATACAAAATGGTCTGACCAACTTATAATATATAATGAAGACGAAAAATAGTCTTAATAAAAATTAAAATTAACGTTTTATAAATCACTCCAATAAAAAATTTTCCATTATGATCCTTAATTTGTAAAATTAAATTCAGCTTCATTGTAGAATTCCACAAAATGAGCCGAATCAATTATGTTTTATTTTTTCAATTTACATTTAATATACATACATTCAATCCAATCAATTACATCTTATAATACTTAAAAAAATTTCTCTCCATATGATATGATCAATAATTTTCAAATAATACTAAATCAATATTTTTCAATTAATTAAACGCATATCAAGAACAATATAATATTATATTGAATCAATTACGTATTCAATCATTTACTCACAAATCACAATAATATTGAATCATCTAAGTACAATTAATAAGGTAACTTAATTATATATAGGGTAAATTTTATTCATACAATTATTGAATCAATTAATATAATTATTGATATTAATGAGAATCAACCATATTAAATCAAATTAAATCATATTAACTCACATTAAAATACATCAAATCATGTTTCATAGTAAATTAAATTATTTTCTAAAATAAAAGGTTAATTGCAGGGTTGTTCTAGGAGTGATCAATAAATTTTTTTTTTAATTAACCCTAACTGAAAAGTTTAATATATACAATGAATATTCATTCTTAACCAATTTAAATAAATGCAATCTTATAAAAAAAAATCATTTATATATGATTTTACTCTATAATATATATACCTTTTAATGATAGAAATTTATTAGTTATAATATACTTAAATAACCTTAATTAATTTAGGTAATTTTCATTTCCTTGATTTTTTCCTTTTATAAATATTTTTGAATGATTTATTGCTTAACTATTTTCATTCTTACCAAAAAGTATTCTACGATAATATTCAAATCTTATTAATCGATTAAAATTTACTATAATGATTTGTGATTTATCATTTTCGTTACTTGATTCATTCTTCTAGTAAATATTTTTAATGATACACATTAAATTGTTTTTTTTTATAAACAAATTTATTTTATATAAATGAAATTATAGAGAGGAGAGGGAACAAATTACAAATGAAATATTAATAAAATATTTAAAAAAAGGTTAGATAATGTTAGGTTGTGAATCTTGTCACTCTCTCAGTTGTGAACAATGGTCCTATATTAAAAGTTTAATTAGACGATATTCATGTCTTGTAGTCCGAAAAGAACCATCATTTGATTTTACATCAAAATAAGACATATATAATATATACACTCCTCTCAGACATTAGAGATTTAAACTTGTATATCAAATTACTTTCCAATTGTTACATGAATTGCAATACCTTATTTTCAACATGTTAAAATTTTAGAAAATTACATGCATGAAGCATAATAATAAAAATCAACATACAGAAGAAGCTCTAGGATATCACATGTACATATACTCACAAATTCATGCGCTAACACCATTTCAATGGTATTAGTTGACTCAGATATGTTAAAAAATGAGACATACCAAAGTTGCAAAACACACTCTAACATTTCTATTATGTCTTTAAACTAAGATCAATGCAACATATTTTTTCCTTTTCATATAAGTCACAAAATTTATTTGATAATACCTCTATTTTACCTTGAATGAAGTTTTTGATTGATAATATTTTTTCTTTCTAACCTTGCATCTTTTGCTTGAGGTAGAGAACAGTAGAGTTGATTATTCATTTTTAACACATAGAAGAGAGAAAAAAAAGTTATAGAGAATGTTTAGAGTAGAATTAGCTTTTAACCTATTTTTATTTATATAATCTCAGGTGATCTCAATAATGATATGAATAAAAAAAACATAATGATAAAAATATCTTTTTTAATTACCAAAGATAAAAAAAAAATCAATTAATATTATGTTACATTATGACTATTATATTCTAACATATATTTCCTTTTTTAATTAACGTGCTTAATCTCCAAAAAAAAATTCAAATCAATTCTCATTAATTAATTTCTTAAAATAGAATCATTTAAAGTTAGTTCATTGAGGCTGCGCCACTTGTCAACACCTCATGAAGCTAACTCTGTTATATTATATACTAGTCTTGTACCCGTGCGATGCACGAGGATTATATCAAATTTTACGTTTAAGATATTAAATAATTAATGAAAAAAATATTTGTATAAAATGAAGTTAAATGAAAATATGTTATTCATAAATTTATTTTGTAAATATAACAATAAAAATATATAATAAAATTATTATTATATTAGTGGATGTAAATAAAATTATTCGATCACATAATTAGTTTTCATATTTTTCAATATCAAATTTGTATTCATAAAATATTTATAATTATTCTCTTTCAACAATCAAGCAAAAATAATCATAACTTACAGATTATCAATCACTAAAAACTACCGAAATCATAGAAAATATTTGAAAACTAATAATTATCAATCATTAATAATTACTAATTATTCATATCTATTCCCGTCCAACAATCAATAAAAATATTAAAAATTACTAATTCATGTTCATAATTATTTCTAATTAATAAAAAATATTAAAAATATGTAATATCAATCACTAAAATTCTCTAAAATATTCACTAATTATCAATCACTAAAAATCATTAAATTACAGGTAAAATATTCAAATATCACTAATTATCAAACATTAATAATTACTAATAATTCATAATTATTCTCTTTTAAAAAAACATGTTCATTATTTATGTTTTACATTTTACATTTCTCGTGAGACAATTAATCAATCATGTCAAATATTAAATTATGAAGAATAGAAAATGAGGAGAAGAATGAAACAATAAAAAAATATAGAAGAAAGATGAAGAATAGAAAATGAAAGAAGAAGAATTAAAAATATATTAAAAAATAGATAAAAAATGAAGGATGACTAAGAAGGTAGATGAAAAAAGTGAAATAAGAAAGAGAAAAAAAAAGAGCAAGAAATAGAGATGACAAAATAAGAGAGGAAGAGAAAAAAATGAAGTTGAAAGGGTTGAGAAGGTGGAAAGATATATAGATATAGATGATTTGACCATAATTTAACATAAAATGCTATAAACAAATAAAAGAATCCGAAAGAAGATTTTTTTATAATGTGAATGTAAATAGAAAATTTATATAAAGAAGATTTTATCATATATATTTCGAAAAAAGATTTTCCAAATTTATATTATGAAATGTGAATAGACATTTCCAAATCAAATATTATCATTTCCAAATATTTTATGCATAAAATCAATTATTCTAAATATAATAAAAGATACTATTATATATTAATATTTAAAAGATACATTAAAGATTTGTAAATATCTTGAAAGAATAAAAATAAAGGATACCTAAAATTGCATATGTGTCACATTTATAGAGACTCAATTAATGGGCAAATTGGTAATTAACCATAACCTGTCTTTTACAATATTATATAGATATAGATTTTTTTTTTTTAATTAATTTATTTATTTTTGATAAATATATTGGTTGCTCTCCAAAATACTCAAATAATTTTTATATATGCATTGATTTTTTAAATTTGTTTTCTAGAATCACAATTCTGTATTTATTACTCTTAAAATTTATTTATGTCACATTCCTTGATTGAATCAGTTAGAAAATATTTATTCCAAATTTATTTATGAACTAAGTAAATTGATTATAATCAATCTTTCTTAAATAAAATTGAATCAATATTTAATTGGATTAATTCCTATCATCAAATATTATAATATTGGTTATAATCAATCTTTCTTAAACAAAATTGACTCAATATTTAATTGGATTAATTCCTATCATCAAATGCTATAATGTTATATTCCTTGATTAAAGCAATTATAGAATTATTTTCTTATGCAATTATGAGTTAATTAAATTATATTTAATTGGATTAATTTCTATCATCAAATGCTATAATGTTATATTCCTTGATTAAAGCAATTATAGAATATTTTTCTTATGCAATTGTGAGTTAATTAAATTATTTATAATAATTTTTCATTTAAATTTAATTCTTAAATTTTAATTAATTACATAATCACTCTGAGTGTGACACTTGTCACAACCTCATGAAGTGAACTCTGAAATATTATATTTATAGATATTTATAGATATCTAATAAAAGGCTTTAGTCTTTAGTACAATTTGACTAAAAATTCAAGCCCATTCCTAAGGATGAGAATTGGGGATATGTTCCAACTATACCATGCACATGGATGCTCTGCATCTTTGTATCACACAATTTATATATATTTTTTAAAAAATGAGGATGATATTAATGATCATTATTTTCAGTACTATTTTTTCTTAATCTTTCTATATCTCTTCTTTTTTTTTTTCCTATTTGATCATTGTATATTATCTCCTTTCACGGATATGGAGAGCCAAGGCATTACTTTCTTTTATTCGCTTTCTTGTGTTTTTAGTTATTCTCCCCCCTTTCCCCCTTTTCAATACTATTTGGATAAAAGATAAAGTAAGAAAGAAATTAAAGAAACTTGAAATTGGCTCTCTCGTTGATACGATAATAATGTTGTCGTACAACATAAATACGCCTATTTAGTATCTAACATGTGCTGTACATAATACGGAATGCATGTTATACGCACTAATGCTATACATATATCACACATTATGTATTATGTATAGCACATGTTGAATACTAGTTGGACGTATTGTACGATAAACATTATTGATTGATATATATTAAGTGTAATTTAGATAAAGTGTATTGTATTATTAGTTCCAATCTATGTTAGAAGCTCTCAAAAGAAATCTACATTTATTGGACCCATTATCTCTGCTTTTAAAACATTGGTCGGTGATTTAAGATTATGACACATACTTCTTTACATATCTTAATCTCAATCCCTATTAAGAATTGGACTTGAAATGTTACATAACAAAGCAAGCATAGGGATTAATTCTGTTTGAAATATATATGATCCTATATATATATAGGGGATAGGTATTTATATATAGTATTTAAAGACTACTAGACCATATTGAATGTCAATTTTTTCAAACCAACATTATGATTACATCTTGTAGTATGATTGAGGATTTCTGAATAGTTGGATTAATTAATAATGATAAGAAAATGTTGTAACTAGCTAGTCATTGTTATATATATATAATGTTTGACGTAACAGAAATACGTCCAACTTGTATTCAACGTATACTATCTATGTTACAGGATGTGTGCTATACGTATATGTGATGATATACGTATAACACACATCTTGTAATATGGATAGCACACGTTGGATACAAATTGGACGTATTTCTATTATACGTCAAACATTAGTATATATATATATATATAACCCCTTAGCTATTTTCCACTTTATTTGAAAGTGGCTAGAGTCATAGGTTCCACCTAAATATATTTTTTCCCTTCCTTTTTTTCTTGGTTGCTATGTTGATGCATATAACCTAATCAAAAGTAAACGCACTATTCTATCGATTTTAACCTACATTGTAGCATCTTATACAAGGGATTATATAACTAAGGAGGGATGATAGGTGCAAAATAAAAATTATACAATATTTTATAATATTCATTTATATCATTAAATTTTAATATGAATTTGCTCTATCAAAATTTTTAAAAATTATACATAAATGTTATATAGCTTTTTAATATACAATAATCATAACTATCTAAACATAAGGATAAAAAAATATTTGATTTCATAGAATCAGTTTAAAAATAGATAAATAACTTGTTTTCTTTAGATCCAGTTTTGTTATGCTTAAAAAATGTTCAAATATGATATTGAGTAAGAATTTTTTTAAAAAGGTATATTTGTACATTGCAATTTGGAGAAAATAATTAATGTTTATAATTTACTGTGTCAAAAATCATCAAAAAGTTTAAAACCAAATCGGATAAAATATGTGAAAGAGAAAAGAAATTAGTGTTATTACTTGCAAAAAAAAAATCAGTCAAGACCAATTAATATATAAGTTTCAAACTAAGTCTATGACTATTTTGGTTGTTTTTCCTGTAACAACATTTATCGAAAGGAAATATACACTTGAAGAATCAAATGCATTTGTATGGTTACACTGAAAAATAGAACTAGATATAACTATTAATATACCTAGTAATATATTTGAGTGATGATATTTTCAATGTCTTCGCTTTCAATCTTTTCTTTCTTTTGTGGTATTGGCACAGTGGACGTATATTTATTATTTAATTTTATGTACATAAATCAATGAACTGACCCCATGGCCTTCAAAAATTTCAAAGTATACTAAACAAGATAAATAATATATAAACAAATAAAAACTCGTAAAGATCCATATAGTGGGTTGCAACTGACAAATCGGTTTGTCACTGGTAACAACACTTTCCCTTAATTTCTCATTAAAGCAATAATTAAACTATATAAATTGATAACATTAGAAAACATTAAATTAAATATATATTATAATATAAACTATATAAATTAAATAGCTCTGCTTTCTTGTACCTTAGAAAACATTAAATTAAATATATATTATAATATAAACAACCTGGATGGATAAGGGGAACTTAGATAGGAAATTCAAATGTAGGAACCCTGAGTTTAAGTAAAGGTTGTGTTTTTGCCAGAAGATGCATAGAATTTTCTACTACTGCTACCAAACAGAACCCTAGTGGGCTCTCACAAATTGGTGAAGTTCTTAACTTCTCCCATTGACCTTTATTTAGTAGTAACATTCAACTTAAGAAAAAAAAAGGGGCCAAATAGTCTTAAACACTTTGATGGAAAAGTCTACCTAACTTAAATATATTTATTATATATAGCCCTTCAATTTATCTATGAATAGGAACGATGCCCCCACAAATAAGCAATTTCAGCATGGTTTGCGTATATGGTGCCAGGCAGCGCTTATTGTTCTTTATTATTAGTTAGTTTGAAATTGGTTGATAATAATTTCCCAACATTTAATTAATTTTAATTTATTATGTTTAGGTTTCCTTAGATGATGACAGCTTACATATATATGTACATTGATATATGATACATAAGAAATGGAAAAAGTCTGAGAAGAATAAATTCTTGTGTGTGTGTTGTTTGATATATCAAATCAAGAAAAAGCATGGATTCAAGGAAGAAATGGACCAGCATAGTGTTTGTTAGGGGGCAAAAATTGAATACTGTGCAACTGTATCTTACTAGCCGACAAACAAACATGATACAAATTTTAGTGATCAAAATAGTCCCAAGACTAAGAGAGTTATATAAGCTTATGATAAAAAATCCAGGCAATCTGCTGTTAATAATGAAGTAAGTGAAATATTTATAAGTTAAGAGACTCATAAATTCATTATCTTAAGATTTTGAGTTCAGATGTGACGTCTGACTAGAACTCATTTGGTTTATTGGTTGTAATCTCTCCTATTGTTGGACTTTCTCGATCCTAAGATATGTATTTATATATACCAACTTTTGAATGAATGAAAAATAAGTGGATGAATATTTCTGTACAAGTAGCATTTTTCAATGGATACTAGAAATATTTGATATACATTATAAATATTTATGATATTATATTATTTGAATTTTAAGTAGTTGAATGTAATAATTCAATAATATGATACATGTAATCATAGTGGAAATTGGGGCATGTGAAAGCTGAAAAGGGCAAAGGGGTTGATCATTGATGTATAGGCATGGATTGAAAGCTAGGCCCTAATATGGTGGCTATTGGTTGCACTGAGACATACTATCACACACACACACGTATATATGTAAGTGGTGAAATCAAGATCCATATGATTTGTAAGTTGATTATTGGGGTGTGAGGAATGATTGTGCTGGCATCAGTGAAACAATCCTTGGTGGATTCTTGTTGGTCCAGCTGCAAAAAGGGCTTTTGCTGCTGCTTCTTCTTCTTCTTCTTCATACATGACAAGTTACATTTTCTGGTCAAATATAAATTTGGAAAAGGCTATAAAGCCCAATAGAGTAGTGAGGTGAGAATCATCTACTATGGGCCTTTCATGACAACCCTGTACTTGAAAATAATACCTTTACATAGTGCATGAACAGAAGTACAAAACTAGAACTAACCCAAAATAATAATTCAAAAGGTGTAAGAAATTAATGGCGTCGCCCGGACTCGAACCGGAGACCTTCAGTGTGTTAGACTGACGTGATAACCAACTACACCACGACACCACAGTTGACCATCTCATCAAAGTAAAGCAATAAGTAAGGAACTTTAACTAACTAATATTGAACCATAGAGCTCTGATATAAGAACAATATTGCATTGCATCACATTACAAACAATTTTTGGCTTTGATACTTCATGATACTATAAATATACATGATAGTAAGTGTGAGCTCATCTTTTAAACAACTTTTGCCCCTATGTTTCATTTTTTTTATTTTGGTATTGGCCATATTGATTAAATTATACTAATATTTATATAGATTTTTTTTTGTTGTCCATGATATTTAGAGTTTCGTTCCGATTAATTCGTCATTCCGAGTATAAGAATTATATGTGAGACTCCTAGTGATGATTTTATCAATCCACGGATCTTAAATCCGAGACCTTATTTAAGAGATAACAATCCGGTTTCACTTGTGTCGACTTCGTTCATTTATAGATATAATTTTTTTTTGGTGAATATATATATAGATTTTTTAGGTCTAGATTTTTGCCCCAATTTCACTCAAATTGGGCCAACTTCTATTAAGATCCAGGAGAATAACCCGACCCGAGAACCATTTATGTTGGATACCCAAAACCCAGCAAAAACCCATGGCCACTCTCACTCACTCTCGTTCTTCCTCTCTCAACTCCCAATTTTGTTCTGCAACCAGTAACTTCTGATCCCACACAATGCATTTTCCATCACTTTCTCAGCAACCAAACAGCATAATCTCTCACTCTCACCCACTCTAACCACTCCAACACGAAACCGCATTCTTGCTTTCAGGGGGGGATCAGCTCAAAACCACCCCTGGGGCACTCTCCTCTGTCATGAACTGCTTCTCTCAGCTCTCATCGTACACTGCCGCCATATTCGCTAGGACTGCTCGCTTCGTCGCAACCCGCTCTCTCCATGGCCGTTCCTCCCTCTGCTGCACTTTCCCGACAAAGCTAGGGCATCCTCGTACCGTGTCTTTGCGCTCGGAATTCGTGCTGTCAAGGTTCCGCGTTCGGTGCTACTCCAAAAAGAAAGAGCGCAAGAGCTCGAAGAAGGTTGAGCCTGAACCGGTGGTGGCGGCGGCGTCGATGATTACGATGGAGCAGGAGAAGGACGCTTTCTATGTGGTGCGAAAAGGGGACGTTGTTGGAATCTATAATAGTCTCAGTGATTGCCAGGCTCAAGTTGGATCTTCTGTAATTCTCTTTTCAGAACCCTATAATCTTATGCTTTGTTGATTCTTGCTTTGGTTAATTCAATAATTTGGTAGCAAATTAAGAGTGGGAAAAAAAAAGCTTCATTGTGAAAAAATGTGGAGTGGCCTGATTGATAGTGATAGAGTCATTATGCTTTTTGATGATCATGAGCATGATTTTCCATTGCTAGTATTTAAATTACTTTTTTTTTTAAAAAAGAAAACTTTTTTAGGTTCTAAATTCTAATTGTCCCATTTGATTACTATGGTTGATTAATTATCTGTTAGATTGGACAGGAGGCATTAGTTGTTGCGAAAACTTTGGTGCTTAAAGTTAAAAAGTAATCTTCAAAGACTCTTAAGAATAAGGTATTGGTTTTAATTTTTTAGCAAATGCTCCTTTCTTTGTTGCTTGGTAGGTATGCAATCCTCCTGTTAGTGTCTACAAGGGGTACTCTTTGTCAAAGGACACTGAGGATTATCTTGTCTCCCGTGGACTGAAGAATGCTTTGTACACAATTAGAGCCGCTGATTTGACAGAGGACTTGTTTGGCATGCTTGTTCCTTGCCCTTTCCAGGTATGTAATATTGCATTGTGTTATGCGTATCTTATTCTCTTTTTGGTGAATGCATCACCTGTCAAAAATATGGCGCCTAAAGGTTACTGTTAACTAATAGTTGAAGCCTTGAAGGCATTCAATTCTATTAAAATTGATATAAACTTCTAACAGTACTATTTTTTTTAGTCTACTCTATAGTAAGTTATTATCCTTGATTCACAAGGCCTGGATCCTTAGCATTTACTGTGAGCTGAAGGTCTTTAGATAATTCTCAATGTAGAGTCATTTCAATTGATAGTAGAATATGCTCTTAGGTTAACCAAATATCTTTTGCATTCATATTATCAGGGCATTGATGACTGATGTGAGTATTTCATCTTTTACTTTTTGCAACAGAGCAAATCAAAGCATCTTTTGAGCATGTTCCAGTGTACTTTGAAATTTGGTTATTAATTACTAGTTTCTGGTTCTTCTTGATTACTAAGTTTTATCATTTGGGGTTATAGACTTACTAAGAACTAGAGAGCAGGAAGGTGTCTTTTATTTTGTCTTGAAGTTTTCTTCTTATAAGTATGGTATTGGTATTGTATATTTATAGGTGATATATTGCTGTTCACTTGATAAATGTTTTTGCTTTCTCCCTACATAGTACACTACTTTTTAAGTAATGTGAGGTTTGTTAAACAAGCAAGTCACAGGATTTATTATATATGTCTCAGGATCCTGCTTCTATTCAAGGGGGCTCTTCAAGTAAGGATGCATCAAAAAAGAGATCTTTGGAAGTGCTTAGATGGGATAATGTTGTAAGTTCTGTACAATTTTGGAACTACGTAGTTATCAAAAAAGGCAAAGATCCTTAGTTGGATGTGTGTTTTGACTCGGTGAATTATCTACAGTTTTTGCTTATGTTTTGACTCTTCCTAACTGGCTGCATAATTCAATCTTTTTGACTGCATTATTTTTGGTACATTTAAGATATTTCATTATTGTCTAGCAGGATGTAACTAGTATGACATCTAACTCGGAAGATCCCTTGAGAAAGCAAATGAAGTTAGATTATACTGCCGTGGCTGAAGCATCTTCACACAAAACTGTAAGTGGAAACCGTACTATTGCTTATGAATGCAATTTTTAATTTTTTTTCACTTTATTGGTTGATGTTACATTGCTACCCTTATTTCAACAACACCTATTGCTGCATCTGCTCCATATGATGGTCTATCATTAGACCTTGAGGAATTTTAATCAATATACTGGTGAGTGCTAGTCCAGGAGAATCACATTCTCATTGTATGTCATTTTCCTTTTTATTTGAAAATTGATGCTTTTGCTGGGATGGCTAACTGGAGGGGCTGTTGTCAGGGGTACATCGGTCCTGTCATTACACCTTGAGGGTGTTGAGTGAAATATTGACTAAAAGGCACATAATCCCATGTTGAAGGGGATTACTTGTATTTTAGCCTACAATATTGAGTGACAATAAGAAGTAATTAAACTGTTTCCTTATCATCATTTTAATGCATAGTCAAGTTTTATAGGTTGTTACTCATAGGTCTTTAGTTGCTAAGGTATTCTGGATTTGTATCCTATTTAATATCGTTGTTTTGAATGAAATGTTTTGATAAATTCTTTACTTCATCTATTTATTTATTGTTTTTAGATGTTTCTTATGCTGGTAAAACATAACCTTCATAGTCATCTATCCTTGTACAGCAGACTTGCCTTCTTGAGTTCGATGGTGCATCAAAAGGAAATCCTGGAAAAGCTGGTGCCGGGGCTATTCTGCGAGCTGTTGATGGAAGTGTGGTATACATTTGATGTTTCTGTATATATGCATAATTTTTTTTCGTACAACCATTAATCTCTTTTTAACTATTATTACTTTAAAGATTTGTAGGTTACGTGAAGGTGCAGGTATAGCAACATGCAATGCCGCTGAATATCGTGCAATGATATTAGGAATGAGATATGCTCTTAAAAAAGGATTTACTGATATTCGTATCCAAGGTGATTCCAAGCTTGTTTGCATGCAGGTTGGCTATTTTGTATTCTTGTCTTTGGTTAGTTTTTCGTAATATAAATTATAAACATCTTATTTTTTCTGCTTCTTCAGATTTTGCATATAACTCTTCTTTTTCTTCTCTTAGTTTTTAGCCTTGTTTCTTTCGCGTATCTGGTCACTGATTTATGGTTGGCTTCTTTTCAAATAATTTTTATCATGTCACTGCATGTAACAGATTGATGGTTCATGGAAGGTCAAGAACGAGAACTTGTCTACATTATATAAGGTGGCAAAAGAACTCAAGGATAAATTTTTATCATTCCAGATCAGTCATGTCTTAAGGGTAAGCGCTTGACTGAGCTGATGGTCTATATATAATATTTTTAGGGTTGATGTCAGGAAATTCTTTGAAAATAACTTTCTGTTTCCTTTGTAAAGAACTTCAACTCCGAGGCTGATGCTCAAGCAAATTTAGCAGTCGATCTTGCAGGCGAGGCTTTTTTATCTGTAGTATTTCTTCAGCTTCAATATCTGAGTGACTGAGTGTGTATCCAATTTTTTTCTGAGTTCTATATGCTTCTACAGATGGCCAAGTCCAGGAAGAGTGTGTGTAGATCAATTCAATCAAGACATATGCTGCAATTTAGCAATCAAATCCCAAGAATGAATGACTTTTCAATAAATCCATCATCGTCTTCGTTGTGCTGCTAATGTCGATTCGCGGCCAATATCTTCTACTCCAGTATCAGCAGTCATAAACCTACTCAGTTTTCATTGAGTTTTTGAGAGTGGAAGATTCCCATTGCTTTGTCATACACGATTCTTGCTCAATTACACCAAACTAACATTATAGCTGAAAGTGCTGTTTTCAAGTCTTGTAATTAAATATTTAATATTCTGTTACGGCATGCATATAACAGCATTCCTAAACATGGTTTCTAATGATAATTTATGCATTAACCTTAGTAGATCATGCATAGTTAGACACGGTTCCGCCATTGATGTCTTAGCCTCAAGCATGTAAACTTCTTCGGGCTTGCAAGGGAAATTCTGACATGATTTTATTTGTGCTAAGAATATCATTCTTCCACTATAATCATTCACAAGTAATTTTAGCACTAAAGATTATTCCATTCACATAAATAATGTCTAGTATAGAGATTAAACTCTTTTACTCTGATAAATTAATAACGGATGCCAAAGTTAACATTGGCTTTACGTTTTAGTTCCCAAACAGGAAAGAAAAAAAGTTTCCTGAGACAGTTCTTGCAGTTCCTACGGTCAAATATACGCCTAAGCAATTTTTTCGAGTGTATGAGAAATATTAGGCATAGTTATTTAAGTGATAAAATCCTGTAGTCATTGTCAGCTGCTGGAGTAGCTCAGTTGGTTAGAGCGTGTGGCTGTTAACCACAAGGTCGAAGGTTCAAGCCCTTCTTCTAGCGCTTTATGTCTTAATTTTTCTCAGTCTCTACCTATGAGAAGTATAGAACCCCATGTTTATATGGCTTGTTCTTTTTCTACGTAGGTTACTGAGTTTCTTACTTTCTTTATTTTTCCAGGTTAACAAATTGTGAGATTCTAACATAGCACCAAACCATAACATTACAGTGTTAAACTAGGCATAAAACAATATGTCAAATAAGTCTCTCTACTCTCTAGTACTTTATGCTTTCTGAAGGATGAAGCTTCTCATAATTAAGGGAAAAAAGTTATAAAAATGTTAACATAAGAAGCTACACAACCTCATATTTTGTTATAAAGTGTATGGATTTTAGCATAATCTGAACCATTGCAAACTAACAAATGTATCAAATGCTTCAAGCTCTCTGTGAATGCATATATTTTGCCCAATAATCATTCTACACTTAACTACCTACTCATTTCTTGTCCATCTTAGTTCTTAAAGAGAGAATAAATATCAAAACTGCTCATTTAGCTCTTACAACAGAAGCATATCAGCTGCTAGAACTAAGTGAATGATATAGATGAAGAGGCACTCTCAGTTGCTATCACCAGATTCACCAACATTCCATTCTTTCCAGTCCTTGTCAACATGATCTTGGGCCCACTTGATAGCAGCACGTGCGGCTTGTGGTCCTCCTGGCAGCCCTCGTTCATTTACGGCATCAGCCATGTCGATGAAAGGAATGACCAAGAGTGTCCCAGGACCTCCATACTCAGAATGTAAGAAAGTGCTAAAAATCTGTTCAACTCAATTTGTTATCACAATGCACAGCCAGCAAAGTAAGCAAGCAACATTGACTATATATCACTTGTTAACTCTCAAGCTCAAGAAAAGTAGCATTTGCATTCAATGTAGATCCACAAAAACAAACTACCTAAGTGAATCAAACTTCATTTACTTCTTCACCTTTTCAGGTTTCCTGGTAGTTGAAATATCCTTATATGGTCAACTCCTAGTCCTAGTTTCATACCTTAAATTTGCATGATGTCAAGTTTTTAGGATTTTTCAATCTGATGAAATAGATATAAGTAGAAAACTTTGGTAAATTAAACTAGCACACAACAACCCTTATTTTATCCTCTGTCTTGTACTATTATATACAGTAACAGGAGCTCTTTTGTTGTGGTGAGACATCTATAACAGGATTTCTCTAACACAGGCATAAAAATCATTTCCGAATTAAATAAGTTCCCTAAGATTTGACTTAACACGAAGAGGTAAACCTAAAAGTATATATATAGCTCTCACCACTCATCAGTGGAAAAACAAAGAATCAGAAATGCCACAAACTATGCCAATAAACATCAAGGTTAAGCGATGAACACATCAAAATCACAAAGAACTCTTTTAATGGAAGTTTGGAATGCTGAAAAACCCGAATTGATGAACTATAAATCAATGAATCATTGACCTTATTCCCATTCCCTAAGATATTATCTTTACCAAATGGAATGGAACCATTAATGCATCAGAAAAAAAAGGAGCTACTCTCAATTCAACAAAAGGGCAAAAACCATCAACAAGAATATGGTGAAAGAATTTAGCTAAAGTTCAAGGAGGCATGAAGCAGGGAAACCCACCTCGGTGCAAACTCCAACAACTTCTTCAACCGATTCTCCATACATATCTTTCTTTGAAAGCTTATTAAAAAGGTGGTTTCTGAACTTTTCTGTCTCCTGAAACCAACACACCCAAACATAAAAAAAGGGGAAATGAAGTGAATTTGTTACTTAAAAGAACTGAGAAAACCGAAGAAATGGAACAGTTAAAAAAAAACTCACAGCATCCGCGAATTCAGGAATTGGGTCGGGGAATTTGTACTCTGCAGCTCGAGTGATGAGCCTCTTTGGGGATGAAAGTGGTAAAGTTGGGACCTTTTTGTTTGCAGAGTGAAACGGGAAAAGCTGTCTGCAACTGGTTCTGGTGCTGATGGCACTTGAGAAGCATAACGAGCGTAATGAAGGAACTGAAGGAACATGGGTAGAAGAAGAAGAAGAAGAAGAAGTGAAAGGTGTAATACACGAAGTGGTGGTGGTAGTCAAAGCCATGCTCATCATCTTCTTTGTGCTTTATCTCTTCCCTCTCCTCCCAAAGCTCAAATTTTTATCACTCTCAAGTCTCAACTCAAAACCCCCTTTTCTTTTTGGTGAAGATTAGTAGATTACAGAAACTTTCTTATATTAGTGTTGTGAACTGAAAGCGAATTTTGCCTTCTTTTTTTAAAAAACAAATAGAATAAAACCTCGTATTAATATTTGCAATAGTTATTCAACATCAATTTAAGAGTTAAATCTCTAATGACCCTCCACATTGTACTTATTTCATAGTATAATATGAGAAAAAGTGAAGTGCACAATTAAATTGAACCGTGCATTATAATTTAAAGTTCAACTTCGAAATGAATTTGTTAGTCCTTGAAAAAATTGTGATGTAAATTTAGAGTGGGTTTGTTTGCGATTTTAACACAAAAAAATCACTTTTTTATTTAGTGAATCACATTTTTATGAATGCAAAAATTAAATAAGCTCAGATATCCGCAAGAAAATATAAAGCCAACATTAAAAATATACGCTAAACAACATCTCATTCTCATGACTCAATATTCCAAATACCATAACAACTAAAGCTTAAGCATCAATAAGAAGATGAAGGATGATGCAATAATCTCTAATCAAGGTCACATCACACACACAACACAACCATATTTTTGACAATCAGAAGAATAACAAATGGTCAAAAGCTATATGAGCTGTGCTGTGATGATCCATTTGTAATCCATATTGCAATTCTTAATCTTCTTCTCTTTCTGGAGGCAGACCACAAGGCAGGAGCATTTTCTGCACAGAAAGTAGAATTCATCAATAAGTATCAAACTCAAACACACTGTGATATGACACTCATTATGAAGCAACCAATTAACAAAAAAATATACAATCAAAATATGAAGTGCTAACTATTCAGAAATCAGGATTACAGTGAAAAATACAAGCTGAGATCATGAAGTATGTTATTCATATTTCAACAAAATAATGTAATGTAAAATACTAATTCTTCTTTCAGCTAATTCCTACCAATACCATTCAACAAAAGCAACAACTAGAATGCCTTATCCCACTAAGTCGGCAACATGGGAAATTCCGTACCAGGATTAAAACCCGGAAATCCACGCAACGATTATCAATAAGCTCATTCCTACTATATTAAGAATGGGAAAATGAAGCCACAAATTCCATGATTTAGGGAAAGCATAAATAAGGCACAGCCTTTTGGAGGCATACAGTGTATATATGCAGCAGTTTGATGCTTGTGGTTTAGAAAGGAACACGAGGAGTCAGCTAGCACAATTTTTTGCTGCTGCCTCTCCTATTGAATAAAGTGACTTTCTTAGCTTCATTATGGTGCTTAGCCAATAGTAAATAGCAATTTGAAAATTTCTTGGTGGGACATGAAAAGAGATTAGCAAACTTTCCCTTAGCTTGTGAGCTTTCTTGTGTGATTCACTTCAACATCTCACTAAAATAAGACATGATGACATAAAAGGGCTAACTTAAAGTGAAACAGGCTCAAAACAGGACAATGGATTTAACAACCCTAATTGCAGCAACACAGACCTAACCTAAGCATAGTATATACATATAATAAAAGGAATGGAGGAAAAATTGAAGGTAATAAGAACCTACCTGCATGAAGGTGTAGCGTTCTCTACCAATAGATTCATTTTCAGCAAGAGCAAAGTATGCAAGTAAAGGGTAGTGCCCAATATATGATGCATAGCTATCACGCTGAATGTTCACTGCCCACTCACTGCACAACAAACAAAACCAAAAATTACAATCAAAAGCTAATCAAATAAAAATAAAAAATAAAAACACAAGAAAAAATCGAAATCGAAAATTGGAAAAAAGGGATTTTTTTTATTTAACTGTTTGTTGAAGGAACGTGATAAAAAGACTTACAATCTGTTCAAATCGGCATGCCCAGTTCCAACATATTTAGCTTGGAGATGCTCGAGTTGGGAATTGATGTTAAACCTATCACTGGCCTGCATAAAACACACCCCCAAAACTAAAACCCTTCAAATACTTAATTTCGATAACGAAATTTCAAAACTTTGAGTGTGATTCACTTTAATTAGAGCTCGAGAAGATGGGAGGAAAGAATAAAAATTGTATATTTGATCAGAGGGTGAACTTTGGAAACGAACTAGGGCATAGAAAACTTGAGACAGTAGAAGAAAGGATTATGAAGAAATTGAAGGGCGGTGGTACCTGCATATTGGCTCTTGTATATTCAGGAACCACTAGGGTGGAGCTGCTCCTGCGCGATTCACAGAGAAAGGAGCTTCCAAGTTCAGATTTTCTGAGTGAAAGGAGAAGAAACCTTTTGGCGGTGTTTTCTTCAGATTTTCTGAATTATTTATGTATTTATTTACTTTTGATTTTTTTTTGAGAAAAAAAATTAATTTGAGATATTGGACTCACTTGATGGACGTAGTAGGTCTTAAGTTTTTTTTTTTTTTTTTTTTCTGAAAAAATTTAGTCATGTAAGAAATAAAAAACGTAGTTTAAATACATGATATTGTAAAGTTAATTTTAACATGATACAAATAAACTTTCCTAATTAAATAATTATATAAAATATTTTATATAGTACATTAAAATTAAACTTAATTTAATTTGCATGTCACAATATCGTAACTTGAATTCATATTATCACCTCTACCTTCTAATATCTTCATACAAAATTAACTTGATTATGGTAAGAGCAAAAATTTCTTATTTTCCCTTGGAATCATTTGGAAAGAAATGATCAAAATACATATATATTTATGTTAGAGAGGATAAGAGAAAGCTTGCATATGATTACCAATTCTTGAACTCAATGGTTGATGAACCAAATTCAGCATAGTCTGTTGAAGCATACATGTTAGGGATTTGTTTCTTATCAAGATTAACCTCAAGATTGAGAGTTGGGATTGTTGCAATGGCTTCTTGATGCATGAAATTGCTATCATTTAGCCTAACAGAAACATTGTTGGAAGCTGTAGAAGAAGCAGGAGAAGAGGGATTTGATTGAGGATCCTCCACTGTTGGAGCTTGGTGTGGTTCCTCAGCCATGGATCTTGGAAAAAAAAATAAGGAACTAGCTTTGTAATTGAATAGAAAGCTTGCAAAAGTGAAAACTGAATATGATTCTCATTGAATTGATGACAATGGAGTATCTAGTATTTATACATAGAGAGAAAGCCTAACAATACTAACAGAATGTAACTAACTAAAACTTAGTTAATCCTAAGACGTAACTAATTAACTAACTAAAACTGAGTTTTAAAATCCAAGAGCCTCTTTAAGATAATGTTGGACATTGCAAAGAAAATTGTAGCATAACATGTAACTGTCAAATTTGTTGTATATATATATACCGTGATAGGATATGCTCTTTTTGTCATTACATTGTTACATATATAACATGACATGAAGGTGATCACATTGGAGCATTTTTATTCAACCAAAGAGGGAAAAGAAACCAAATTAACAAATATTTCTGGTTTTAGATCAAGATGCTAGTGTTGTAGGTGGACAACTATCAACAGTGCAAGCCAAGATGTCTCTGTAGTCCCTGGTTATCCTGAAACTGTCATAAACTTTTCCATCACTGCTCTTTTTGTACTCAAACAAGAGGTTTGAATGATCAAATGCTGTGAGTTTGACAAATCCAAAGTCATGGTCTTTGAATAAACTCCATTTGGTGTTAATGGGGACAAAATCTGCAAGTGATGCTCCTCCTCCTCCAACCACCACATGTATTGTCCCATTCAAGGAGCCTGTGTAATTGTTCTTCTCTTTGTTGGTGCAGATATTCTGAAGGAGGAAGAAGAAACCAGAGTTAATTTTTTATGTTAAATGATAACAAGTACAAAATGTCTTTGATAAATGAGGAAAGACTTATAGTGTAAGTGTTTGGGTTTGAATTTGGAGGGGTTAGAATTGATTTTGGCCCCTCAAAATTGATTCTACCAATCTTTTATGATGTTTGGTTTCTAGGTTCTGAAATCAATTCTAGAGGTAGACTTGATTTTAGGAGAAATGAATTTTTTATTTATTTTCTTACTTTGAAGAAACTGCCAAAAATAATTATAAATAACTTTATCTCAAATTAACTACTAAATTAATCAATTATGACAGAATCAATTCTACCTAGGATCATGTTTACAAATGTATGTTGTGTCATGTTGTTAGGGGAATACCTGGTATATTGGGCATGTTCTTTCATAGTTATGGACATGTCCATACAAGGCTATATCAACCTTGTACTTTTGCCAGAGAATTTGAAGGTCCTCTCTTCCCATTGGTTCTGCGAAAGAGCCTTCTGCGCCGTAGAACACTGCAGAAGAATAGCCAAGTACCCTATGAGCAAGAAATATTAGCCATGGTTGTTTTTGTCTGTCAACTGTTGCTAGGCACTTTTCAATGAAGTTATACTGCTCTGATCCTTTTCTCCAATCAAGTTCTGTGTGAGCTATGCAGAATCTGAACATGCCATAGTCAACGGAATACCTGGCAAAGTAATTCCATGTTCAAAGCCGTTTACAGATGAACCAATATCATTAATATTCGGTTGAAGGTTGATGTTTATGATCAATTCTCATTCCAATATTTGTCTTTGAAAATGGTAAGTTATATTTGATGCAACAAAACATACATGCCTATGCTAATTTCATGTTTGAACAAATGTTAAGCTGCTACATGCTACAATGCATACATCTGTGTAAAAGGTTGAAATAATATTGTACCAGAATTTTTCCCTGTTCTCAGCTGGAACATAAAACATGGTCTGAGCCGGTACACCGCATTCGCCTCCTGAATCCATGTTTCCGTAAAATGATCCACTTCCGGGCCAGTCACGCTCATGGTTGCCGCTAAAGGAATACAATATAGAGCAGAAAATATATAAGATAACGAAAAGTGCAAAGGTGGAAAAAATGCAACCCATTAATGACATGACAAACCTTGCTGTCATATAGGGTACAGTTGATGCAATCGGCTCAACCTGTGCAGTAAACTGATCCCACTGTGAAATGTATCCATTAGCATAGCATATATCACCAATGTGGAAGACTATATCTATGTCCTTTAAGTCTCGAATAATCTGGTTAGTGGTGTTGAGTGAGGCAGGTTGAAAATTGTTATATTCATTGGAGCCATCAGCTTCTGCCTGAAAAGTTAAGATGCCACCAGTAATATAAGTATCAAACAAGAATATTGACATCTTTTCTTGGTATATTATATATATTGGTCCATCCAATTATTCTTACTTCTACTTTCAACTAAGAAAGAAATACCAAAAGAAGACAGTAAAGTTTGTCTGTATAATGGGAGTAACCCATTGGTGAAATAGTGGCGAAATAAGTGATTTAAGAGATAAAATCAACTAGATCAATCTTGTGCATAAATGTAATATACATATATACATAATGTGTCTTCAGAACGTTATTAGAATTGGAATAGAAGGCCCTAAGATTAACAAGAAAGATAAATACCTTTCCCATATCACCAAATATGACTACACGTTGCACGGAATTTTGACCAGGATAAGGAGATGATTTAAACTGATATTCTTGACTCCAAATTATTTCACCATTAAATAATCTATGCCCCAACTTGTATATGTACCTGCAAACAGGAGAAAATGTACAAGTTGAGGGTCAAGCACAATTAACTGCTTACTTGGTTTGGTTTAATTAACAATAGAAATATGAGAATCAGTAATATTAGTTCTCATGCAAGCAGTTTCTTGATGCTCATGTAAGACATAACATACTCTTTGTTGGGCCACAACTCCTTCAGAAAACTAGTGTGTATGTATCCAGGATCACGCCACCCGACAGTCCTTGCCGGTGCACCTATATATAGATGAATAAGAGTTGTTATGCTTTTAATTCACTAATTTCTTTCTGTTATCAAGATGAACATGTTTCTCATCCCAAAATCATCAGTTAAAGGTAACCACAGAGTTTCATACCGCACATGGTGTTGCGATCAAAAGTCAATGTCCCGGCGGGAGATTGCATTAGTTTTTCTCCTTTTGGACCCCATTCAACAAAAGGCATAGCTTCATTGATCCCATATCCACTAGTCCATGTTACAGTCATCTGTGAAAAGAATGTAATAAATGATCTTTTTGATAGCATATATCACTCAAAAGAGATATTTCTTGCAATTATAAGAGACATGTTCTGCACTTGTATTCCATGAGAATGATATCCAACATTGGAGAAAGAAAATGCACTTTTCAGATTACAATATAATAGGAGCTTAGGCTTACTTCATCCCATGTTTTCCCTTGTGCTAATCGTGGATATACTGGAGCATTTGGATTGCTGAAAGATACTTTATTTGATATTGCAACAAGTTTTGGCTGTCAATGAAAAAAAAAAGAACAAATATAAAGATTAAGTTCAGAGCAAAACATTTGGATTGTTTGTCACTGCAAGCTCATATAATGTTCATGATAAAGCTCCCACACAGAGTACTTGATAATATACTCTCAAGGAACCGGTGAGAAAAGTGAAGTTCAAATGCATACTACTGGTAATGGTTTCCATAGTTTAGAAAATCTAACAATCATAAACTGCTAATCAATATGTTAAACAAGAAAACTATAAGGTGGAATCTAGGAAAGTACATTTGTTAAGCCACCAGTGAAAAGAGCAAATGAGAAGTCTGATCTTTGATTAATCAACTGAAGCTTCAAGGAACCTTTCCCTGTATTCTTGTAGTCATGAGTGGAGAAATTTGCATACTGAAACTGAAAATAGAAAGAAGTAAAAATAAAAGGCCAGAACACTATCAAACATTTGAACTTTCAAGCTTTCTTTAGCTCAAAAAGAACTAAGCAAGGGTTTTGTGCCAACCTTGATAGGTGCAGAACACAACAATGGAGGATTGGTAAATGTATTTTCTGCAGGGCAGGTAGAAGCACTGCAAATTGTGATACAAAAGAAGAGAATTCCAATTAGTGAAACTAAACTCTTGATTTGTAACTTATGATTAATCTATAAATGAGGACATGATGTGCAACATACTTGAAATTTGCAGGAGAAAATACTCCAATCCAATCATCTGTTGTTGGTTTTGGATTATGATATTGCAGTGTAACCCATTCTGTACTTTGTCCCTAATACAATTAGGAAAAAGGAATGAACCTTGATCAATTTGTGATACAATAATTGTTTTCACTTTTCATCAGTGAAAAGAAGCAATAACTAGATCTTAAGCAAACAAAAGATTGCTTTGAAAAACCTCAATTTTCAAAATTAAAGCTTACCTTCAAGCCAAGGACATTAGGAGTGGCTTTGACATAAGCATTTTCATCAAGAGCAAACACTGTCTTATGAATGGCAACTTTAGAGAGTGGCTGGTGCTCATCTGACACAACTTTTTGAAGGGTTGCAAGAATAATCAAACAATAAAACAGCTTTCTACACTTTTCTATCACACCCATCATCTGAAATGCACACAAAACACAAATAAGAGAAAAAAGAAAAAGACATCAATAACAGTGAATCAAAAAATACCCTCTCAATAAACTAAGATTCCAAAAGAAAAGCATGACAAAGCTAGAAAAACATAAAGCATCAACCTTTTCCCACTAAAATGCTTGTGTCAGCTAATACAAACACTTGGTGTGCATAAAAAAATTAACCCCACTTCTCAAAACCAAATTGAGAATTAAGGAAACTGAATAATAATAATAAGAGGATGAAGAAGACAGACATGAGAAAGAAGAAGGTAGAGAAGGAGAAGCAACCTTTTTGGAGAAGAACTGAACGTGGAATGTTGTAATGACAGCTAAGTAGTGTTTATCAGCACACAAAGACAGAGTACAAGAACAGTAAAAGCTTATTATTATATGTAATCATCGATCATTAGCGTAGGAATTGGATACTTAAGTTCAATTCATTCATTGAGGTTCCATTTTTATCCGTATTTTTGGAATATCTGAAAGGAAGATTCTCCAGTAGCCGCGATTTCTATGGGAAACCGAATTCTCTGACTTTATTTTTTTTAGTAGACTTGATGCAAATGGTCTACAACATATATAAATACAAAGGAAGAAGAATTTTCGATGGGTCAATGCTAGATCCAAAGTTGAATATTTATCCCATCAAGATTGATGGTAGATAAAGATAGTTAAAAGATATCAACCAAAAAAAAAAAAGATAGTTAAAAGATTTAGCTGAAAAGTATATCATAAATCAAGTGTAAGAGATTTGATATTAATATTATGTATAATATTTTGAAGGTACAAATAATATTTTTATTTTTTATGACAGGTAACGAGTCTCATCCCACTATATGAGGTCATTTACGAGAATAAAATGATATCACTACGTTCGGTAATGAATTATGTTAGGGCTTAAGATATTAACTCTCAAATTCTCCTTAATAATCCATTTTTATTATTTTTTAGTCTCATCTACTCCTAATCTCCTAAATATCATTTATCTCTATATATTTATCTTGTTTTATACACTTCATGGATCCCAGCCTTAAGTAATGGAGATTTCATCATACATAGATAATTTCAATATCTATCTCATCAATTTCGTAATATTTATGCGATACTTGTACATCAAGATCAAATATTCATAAACTATATATCTTCTCTTCAATATATGTGCAAAAGTTAAACGTTATTTCGTCTCTTTCAACAATAAGTAGACAAAATAATATTGTTATGATTATTAAGAGGTTGCATTAGATCCGAGATTAGTGCTGCTGGAACCTGTGTGTTTTAATATATAATAAGATAAAGAGTACTACTACAATACTAGTATTTGAGAGTTTACATCAAAGCTGAATTAAGAGGGCTAGGAAAGTACTTTCATATAGGAAGAGATTTGAGTTCCAAGTTTACTTCAATAATATTGATTAAAATCGAAATGTAAATTAATGGAATGGAATTGCTAACCATGCAATAATGCTTCATACTTGACAACATTTGAATGAATGGAAAATGGGTGAATAAATACTGTAATATGTACCAATAGCATTCTCATGTATTATGTCGTTGACTATAACATTTATCCGAGGAACAGAACACTATTGCGTTTCCACACACTCAAGTGTTTCAAGTTGCAGGTATAGGGGCCACAATAATTCTCTTTTAAGGCAAATGACTTAAAATGGCCATACATGTTTTTGATAGAGCAAGTTGCATCCCTGCTAGGTTGTGATCCTGTATATATACTCCATCATAGTTTGGTTCTTACTTTATCATTTACTTAAATTAGGTTATTCCATCATTTGGGTAGAAATAGATACAGTTTTTTAATAGCTTCAATTCAATGATCATGAATATATATAAACAAAAAGGAAGAAGAAAAGTAGTGTAAGATCATCAAGTTATGGCAATGAAGATAACAAGCTATAATAATAAGTAAAATAAGAATAAGCTATAATATGAACTTAATTTCCAAAATAAGAAGACCCTACACTGGGAACAGAGAGAAGGCAAAAAGTAGTGTAACTTTGAAGGGAGGAATGCTCAATGGCACTTTCAGCTCAAGTTGTCTCTTCTTTCCTATTCTTTTTTGCAAAGCACCTATGCCTATTAGGGAGAAAGAGAAAGGAAGAAATAATATAACAAATAACAAATGCTTTTCATTTCAACTTGGCTTAAATTACATATATGATACTTGATACTATCCATCTTGAAATGTAATTTGGCTAAAAGTCAAATAATCAAATTGAAGCTCCAAAATGCCAAGGAAAATTCCTTCTTTTTTGCAGCCTTTATTTGGTAATTTTGCATCCTAGTTGAAAATTTTGAGACACTCTCTGCATTAAATGAATAAAAATATCCATGGCACCAGAAATCCTGCAAAAGCACCCCACCCTACCAATAATGAGCTTAACTAAACACAAATTAAGAGGAATGTACATGACATTACATGGCAAGCTTACAACAAATTAAATACTGCATATAAGTTGTAAAACTGCAAAAGGAAGACCAAAATACTGAACTCTTACACACAATTGATTATTAATTCTATGCAAAAATTTCCACATATCTAACTCTTTTATTATTCCAAATAGGACAAAATGTGTTAGGAGATGTACAGTTTCTTGCCTAGAGCTATACCAAAAGGCAAAAATTCTGATATCAATAAGGTAACAAAAATAATACTGAAAAGTAGTTTTGGACTCTTGGTGGAAAAAGAGGCACAAAGCAGTTCAGACTTCAAAGAAAGACAAATAATAGAAATATGTGTACCTCCAATTGTCAACACGGTTTGAACTTTTAGTTCCGTTGTCCCACTCAAAGCATATCCTAATAAATAAATAAATATCAGGCCAAGTTTAGACAAATTAAGGTTGAAATTACTAATGAGTACCTTGAGCTTTTGGCCGCAGGAGTAGTACCAATAGTGGACTACTATACTAACCTTGTCCAAGACAATTGGTGGTGGTGTTAACTCCATTTCTGCAAACACAAGAAAATGACTCATCCAAACTGGCAAAGCCACAAAATCCTCCACTGGCTTCACAATCCTTACAACTATCAGTATAATATGAATCATTATAAAGCAATGATATCCCAAACTTCCATTTCATAGGGTCCCCTTCATCTCCAAACTCATACACTGAAGTATAAGATGAGCATTGCAGCTTTGGGAGATCTAAACTGTAGCCTAACCCAATTCCTGTAGGGTAGTCATAGACACAACAAGTAGAAATTGATGCATGTTGTGGCAAACCAATGCCAGTCACCCCTTTGCAAGAATACAGCCCTCTACAAACACGAGAGCCGGAACCGGTGTCACAGAAATCTTCCATTGAATCAAACACCGGAGAAGTGGTGGAGCAGCCAAGCAGAACAAAGATGTTTTCCTTAGCCAGTGTGAATGGACTGTCCTCATCCAAGCTAAAGCTCCCAGAATTCTGCATCTCTGAGCAGTTTGACATGAAGGGGTCCGTCATTATGACAGTGCTACTAGGATAGTTTATTGAGGAGATGGTGTAAACACCTGTCCTAGTTGAATATTGAAGAATGCCAAAGTTGCATTTTATGTACCTAGAAAAAGCAGGGTGGCCACAACCAAAGCCAGTGCCAAATGGGTATTTAACTGGGATTGCACCACACATGCTTTGACATGTGCCATTAACTGGGATTATGGGTAAAGCAGAAGAGGCCTCTTGAACCAAGACCAACAAGAGCAAGATACAAAGGTTGGTGAGGAGAGGAACAGTTAGGGGTGATGATGACATTGGTGAAGGTTTTGGAGGGTTGGAATCTTTTTTTCTTCATTAGCCATATGAATATATATATTCTGTTACATGAGTGGATGATTTTCATTGGGCTATGCTATTATTCTTTTCGGTGGAAGGTTATTAACTTTCAAACAACTTTTTTCCTTCCTAAAAAGAAGAGATGGATGATTATAAAGCTTGAAAGCATTAGTAAACTGTTAATTACTAGGATCTAGGAGTGAACATACAGAATTTGTATTGAATATCCACATTCAAGAGGTACAAACTGCTTGGCCTACCATGTGAAAATGTTGACTTCCTATAACTTACTGCTAGGCATTTCATCGAACAGAAAACCTAATATTAATATTATAGCTACAACAATTGCAAAGAGAAAGCAAGAGTTTCCAACTATAGTACAGGATTTTTATCCCCATCTGCACTCCCAGCAAAACAAATACATACATGAATCTAAATACCAAATTAAGAACAGCAACAAACTGCACTAATCTAGTGACAGACACAAAATATGAAAAAGTATTATCTGATTATTAATAAATAATAATTCGTAGCATTATTGAAAAGAATTTTAACTGAACTTATATTGTTAAAACTTAAAAAATCACAGTCTCAAAGCATACGAGCATTTATCAGACCAAAATTAGAAAATAAAAACATCCCTAGCAAATTAATGTAATACAAATTTTTGTCTGAATGAAGAACATACCTAACAATAATCCAGTAACATACCACACGAGCAGCCAAAACTCACTATATGAACCCTAACGATGTCATGAATCAACTACGTAACACCAAAAAAAATGAACGCTTACATAAATAAACACTAAACAAAAGGAGGCAAAAAATATTTCATCATCTTGACATAATGTAAGATGCAAAACCTTAACAAAAATTCAGAAAACGAACCAAACCCGAACAGAGGAAATCAAACAAGCTTGGACAAAGAAACCGGAGAGGAGATAAAACAAATTTGGACCATTTCTCGATTTGTGCGTGTCATCCTTGCGCAGGGGCCATGCTAATCTTCTCTGTATCGTTCCAATTTTATCGGATGTCCCCGAAGGGACACTTATCATTGGAAGCTGGAGGTTTATAAAGAGTTCTGCTTTTAAAGCTTTAAACAATGTGGGACTCAACTTGCAACGAGATAACATACATACACTCTAATGTCTAACTTATGCACCGCCAAGTACTGATCGATAAATCTATGAGTGGGTAAAGAAGATGAAATTCTTACCACGAAGTAGAGAAAAGGAAAAGTAATGGCAATCTAGTATATTATAATAATAATCTATACATTCTGGGGCAAAAGAGTTGGTGGTGTAAATTCAACAAGGCATCAGTGTTATGCTGTAACATGTAAATAGTTAAATCATATTTTCTTAAAAAAATTGATAATTTTATATCAATTGAGTCGTATTTTATATAGATATTGATTTTATCACTTTTAAATTTTATGGAACACTCACCTAAATATGATTTACTTTATTCTGTACTTTTAAATTTAAATAAATATCTATATACATTCAATTTTTAGCTGTTAATATAGTATAACTGTTTCTAAAGATGCATTTTATGCATATAAATTAGGTTAGTCTTATTCCTTTTAAGTTATAACATAAGATCTTTCATGGATAGCATAAAATGATTTGGGCGTTTGCTACAATGCGGTGGTTTTTGATAGTTAGAATACCAACATTTTTTTAATCAGCTAAGTTTTGACATGTGTCTCAACTAAAAGTGTAGAATGACTATATAGCCCTTAATATAATTAAGCATTCCCTTTCACCTTCTAACTTACGGGTGCTGGACTGCTAGCACAAAGTGCTATGTGGGTTCCACTCTAAAGAGTTTAATTGTTATTTAGCATGTATATTTAAGAGTTAGATACTTAGATTAGAGATTTTGTAATATAAAAATAAATAAGAGTAAACCTCCAAAGTGGTTTTTGACAATTTCAGCGTCGAATAATGTGATCCTTGACAATTGGAAATATCCTAACTGGTCCCTGAAAATGTCAAAAGTTAGACATCATAAGGTCTTCGCGTGGAAAATATTATGGTGTATGTTAATTGTTAAGAATAATTTTATTTTTAGACAAATTGGCCCCTAATAATTTCATGGTTGGAAAAATCGGTCCCTAATTTTATTTAGTTTTTCATCATTTATCCTCTTTATTATAATATTTAATTTTAATTATTCTCAAATAAACTCTATATATCTCCCGTTTTGACTATTACCACTCATTTTTAATGTATTTATTTTAGTATTCTTAAAAAATCATTTTAACTATTATTTAAATCTTCATATTAAAAATTATATTAATAATTATATAAAAATAAATTAATAATTTTAACCTAGTCAACCCATTTTAACTAATAATTGATTTATTATATATGTTGTGTTTCGTATATAAGTGTCTCATCTACATTCATTTTTTAAAATTCATTTTAATATTTCATCCCAATCCAATTTCCCAATTTCATTTCCCCAAATTTTTTTCATCAATTCCTAGAATTATTTCTAGTTGAAAATAAATCAATTGAATAATTTCTTCTTCTTTAAATATTTATAAGTGTTAACATGAAATATTTGTTTTCCTTACTATGGGTTCCAATATATTTTTAATTTTTGTAAAATATTAAGATAAAATTAAGTACGATTACATTTTTAATTAATAATAACTTGTCATCTTTATCTAGCCATAAATAAGTAAATCTTATAAAAAATTTCGGTAATGAATCAAAGCCTCTAATACTAACACACATAACACAATTTACCAAATGTTTTATAAAATTACCAATGTTTTCTATATTTACTAACCAGCAAATAGAAACGATTTACTAGCCACTTGATAATATGTTAGTTTCATTACTATTTCTTCTACATTATGGTCATGGTTATTGGAGATAACAAAAGATAAAAATGACAAGTTATTATTAATTAAAAATGTATCCATACTTAATTAATTTTAATTTTTTTTAATTTGAATCTACTAAGCATTACTAAACATGACACATTATGTGAGTAATGCTCAGTAGATTCCACATGTTTCAACTTAATTATTGTTTTGCTTATTATTATGGGTTTCAATATATTTTTTAATTGGTGAAAATATAAAATTATAGAATTATGTATGGTTATATTTTTAATTAATAATAACTTGTCATATTTATCCGTCATGAATGAGTAAATTTTATCAAAACTTTAGCAATGAATCAATTCCTTTAATACTAACACACATAACACGACTTACCAACAGTTTTACAAATAATCAATGTTTTCTATATCTACTAATCAACAAATAGAGACAATTACTAGCTAATTTATAATAGGTCAATTACATCATTACTCCTTTACTCCAAAAGAGTACCTTTATTCCATTATTCTCGTTAGTCCTTCAAATAAATTGCAAGAACATTAAACCACACACCATCACTTTAAAAAAAAATCAATCGAATAATTTTTTCTTAATAATAACTTGTCATCTTTATCCTGTCATGAATGAGTAAATCTTATCAAAACTTTATCAATAAATCAATTCCTTTAATACTAACACACATAACACGACTTACCAACAGTTTTACAAAATAACCAATGTTTTCTGTATCTACTAACCAACAAATAGAGATAAATTACTAGCTAATTTATAATAGGTCAATTACATCATTACTCCTTTACTCCAAAAGAGTACTTTTATTCCATTATTCTCGTTACTCCTTCAAATAAATTGCAAGAACATTAAACCACACACCATCACTTTGAAAATAAAAATCAATCGAATAATTTTTTCTTTCTTAAATAATTTAGGAATATTAAAATTAAATATTTATTTTTCTTGTTATGATGTGGGTTCCAATATTTTTAATTTTCAAATTAAAAAATTAAAAATTAATTAAGTATGGATACATTTTTAATTAATAATAACTTGTCATCTTTATCCCGTCATGAATGAGTAAATCTTATCAAAACTTTAGCAATGAATCAATTCTTTTAATACTAACACACATAACACGAGTTACCAACAATTTTACAAAATAACCAATGTTTTCTACATCTACTAACCAACAAATAGAGACAAATTACTAGCTAATTTATAATAGGTCAATTACATCATTACTCCTTTACTCCAAAAGAGTACCTTTATTCCATTATTCTCGTTACTCCTTCAAATAAATTGCAAGAACATTAAACCACACACCATCACTTTGAAAAAAAAATCAATCGAATAATTTTTTCTTTCTTAAATAATTTAGGAATATTAAAATTAAATATTTGTTTTTCTTGTTATGATGTGGGTTCCAATATTTTTTAATTTTTCGAATTAAAAAAATTAAAAATTAATTAAGTATGGATACATTTTAATTAATAATAACTTGTCATCTTTATCCGTCATGAATGAGTAAATCTTATCAAAACTTTAGCAATGAATCAATTCATTTAATACTAACACACATAACACGACTTACCAACAGTTTTACAAGATAACCAATGTTTTCTGTATCTACTAACCAACAAATAGAGACAAATTACTAGCTAATTTATAATAGGTCAATTACATCATTACTCCTTTACTCCAAAAGAGTACCTTTATTCCATTATTCTCGTTACTCCTTCAAATAAATTGCAAGAACATTAAACCACACACCATCACTTTGAAAAAAAAATCAATCGAATAATTTTTTCTTTCTTAAATAATTTAGGAATATTAAAATTAAATATTTGTTTTTCTTGTTATGATGTGGGTTCCAATATTTTTAATTTTCAAATTAAAAAATTAAAAATTAATTAAGTATGGATACAATTTTAATTAATAATAACTTGTCATCTTTATCTTTTGTTATCTCCAATAACCATGACCATAATGAAGAAGAAATAGTAATGAAACTAACATATTATCAAGTGGCTAGTAAATCGTTTCTATTTGCTGGTTAGTAAATATAGAAAACATTGGTAATTTTATAAAACATTTGGTAAATCGTGTTATGTGTGTTAGTATTATTGGAAATAAATATGAACAACCATATAACACAAAACTCCCATATTAACACTGATCATAGCATATGTTTATGGATCTTGTTACTTACCTGAAACTAAGGAAACAACCGTGTGATCCATGGACTCTATCTTGACTGCTTGGAAGCTTTTGTTGGTGATTGGTTGATTGAGAGAGAAAACTTTTTCTCCTATTCCCTTTTAGTTTCTCTGTTTGCTTTTCACAGAGGCACACACAGCACTCACCACAACACACCAACACTCACACACACATATCACTTATTCACATATATTATTATTAAGTGAACCAAAATGGTTCTGTGTGTTTATGAGTTACTGTGCTCATTGACACTTAATGGGAAAATGTCAACAATAATTATTTAAGGGTTAGGAGAAGGGCCTCTCTGTGTATTAATCAATTTTATGATCTAAGCCACCCATTACAGCAAAAGCTCATAACACAGTACCAAAATCATATCCTCAGTATCATCAAAACCCAACAACAATATAGATCACATAATTTGGGTCAAATATTAACTCAAAGTTTTGACATTTAATTAATCTGAGTTTTATAAATAAAATAAATAATTTAATTTATGAATGTCCACAATGGTAATTTCAACAATCTCCCATTGGACAACATAAATTAAATTACTATAAAAGAAAATACTCCAGATTAATTTCAATATGTGGCCACTATGATGTCAAAATTGAGTCATCATCACAAAATGTTGATCCGATATGGAATCATAAATATCTTAGCATGTAGAAAATCATACTCGAAGGAGCACTGACATCACACAAGCAAGATATTCATTTTTCCGGTGACCAACAACAAAATTAGGATATGATTAACATGGGAAGCACAATAAAATGACATGCCAATAAGTGATCCAGTGCTTTTCCCATTCTTAACGGCCTAAGCATCCGCCCCAGATGCTTCACAAATGAATTCATATTCATATATAGTTGAGACTGGGTCCAAAATGTCTCCACATGTGCCATATCAATACAAAAGTGTGCACAACAATAAATGGCTACATGAGCATCTATATAAGATGCTTTACAAAATATAATATCAATAGATTTGAGACTGAATCAAAATGTCTCCACAATATTTGCCATTAATAATCATAATCAAGTTGTAAAAACAACATTCATTATCCAATTGCAATAGTAAATGGCAAACATAATTATACAATAGATTGTCTTAAGACATTACAAGATACGAGGTCATAATAAATTTAAAATACAAACTCCTACTAACCCAAAATATCAAAAGAACCTCATCACACCCATACGGGTTACATGATCAACAAAAGTTTGGACATTCAGTCCCTTGGTTAGGGGATCAGCAATCATAAGCTCAGTTGGGATATGCTCAACTCGAGTTTTAAACTCTTGTATTTTCTCCTTAACAAACACCAACTTAGTGTCAAAGTGCTTTGACCGCTTGGTGCTCTTATTGTTGTGCGAGAAATTCACCACAGCAGAGTTGTCACAATACATCGTTAGAGGTCTCGAAATACTTTCAAAACACCAAACTCAGTGATCAGATTCTTTAACCATACCGCTTGGCGTGTAGCCTCATAACATGCAATATACTCTGCTTCCATGGTTGAAGTAGCTGTAAGTGTTTGTTTAACACTTTTCCACGAAATAGCACCTCCTGCCAACATAAAGATATATCCAGAGGTAGATTTGTGATCATCTTGACAACCACCATAGTCAGAATCAGAATAACCAATAACCTCAAGATGATCTGACCTCCTATAGGTGAGCATGTAATCTTTTGTACCTTGTATGTATCTCATGACTCGTTTTGCGGTCTGCCAGTGAGCCAAACCAGGTTTACTCAAGTATCTACCAAGTACACCAACAACAAAAGCAATATCTGGAAGCGTACAGACTTGAGCATACATCAAGCTACCAATAGCGGAAGCATAAGGGACATTTTTCATAGTTGAAATCTCCTCATCACTTTTAGGACATTGGGCATTAGAAAGTCTTTCACCCTTTTGAATTGGTGCTTTTGCATCTTTGCATGATTCCATATTGAATCTCTTCAGAACTTTTTCAATATATCCCTTTTGGGACAAACCAAGAATACCACGAGATCGATCACGATAGATCTCAATGCCCAAAACAAAGGAAGCATCACCGAGATCTTTCATATCAAAATGCACAGTTAACATCTCTTTGGTCTCGTTCAGAAACAAAATGTCATTACTAGCCAAAAGAATATCATCAACATAAAGAACAAGAATGACAAATTTGCTCCCACTATTCTTCAGGTATATGCACTGATCAACTGCATTTTCTCTAAAACCAAGAGAAGTAACAATATGATCAAACTTTAAATACCACTGCCTTGAGGCTTGCTTCAAACCATAAATAGATTTTCTCAATTTGCAAACCAAGTGTTCACTGCCATCTTCAATGAATCCATCAGGTTGATCCATATAAACATCTTCATACAAATCACCATTCAGAAAGACAGTTTTAACGTCCATTTGATGAAGTTCCAGATCAAAATGAGCAACAAGAGCCATCACAACACGGAAAGAATCCTTGGAGGAAACAGGAGAGAAAGTCTCTTTGTAGTCTATACCTTCTTGCTGATTATATCCTTTGGCCACAAGTCTAGCTTTATATCTTTCTATCTTTCCTTTTCCATCACGCTTGGTTTTAAAAACCCATTTACAACCAACAGCCCTGCAACCAGCAGGTAGTTCCACTAAATCCCAGACATTATTTCTTTTCATAGAAGCCATTTCATCCTCCATAGCAGCCAACCATAATGAACTATGAGAGTCAGATACAGCTTCTTTGAAAGTAACAGGATCACAATCCTTGATCGATGTGAACTCATGTTCTTGCAAATATACAACAGAATCTCTGAATCTGGTCGATTCAGTGGATACAGGAACTCGATCAGATCTTCTCAATAAAGGTGCATCAATTGGATTCTGCATATCTGCCACAATATGTTGATCATCGATCACATCAACAATGGGATTAGTGGAATTATCAAAATCAGTGATGGATGACATAGACTCTGGACACAAAGGCATTGTATTCGGAAGAACAACTTCTTCTCTAAAATTGATTACACGTGGTTCTGGTGGCTTTATATCTCTTGAATCATTTTCTAGATAAACAGCACGATCAGACTCTATGATTCTGGTGGTATGAGTCGGACAATAAAATCTAGAGCCTCTTGAGCCAGTGCAGTATCCAACAAAGAAACCACTTATGGTTCTTGGATCAAGTTTCTTTGTCTCTGGAATATAAGGTTTGATTTCAGCTTTACAGCCCCAAACACGAAAATGTTTCAAGGAAGGTCTTTTCCCTGTCATCAACTCATATGGAGTTTTCGGCACAGATTTGCTGGGTACATGATTCAAGATATATGCTGCAGTTTTCAACGCTTCTCCCCACAAGAACTCTGGAAGAGTTGAATGACTAAGCATGCATCTCACCATTTCCATAAGGGTTCGATTGCGTCTTTCAGCAACACCATTTTGTTGTGGAGTGCCTGGCATAGTGTACTGCGCTTCAATCCCATGCTCTTGAAGAAATCTAGCAAAAGGTCCAGGATTTCTTCCAGTTTCATCATATCTACCATAGAACTCTCCTCTTCTATCTGTTCTGACAGACTTGATCTGTGTGTTAAATTTCAACTCAGCTGCTGCCTTGAATGTCTTGAATGCATCTAAGGACTCTGATTTCTCACGCAACAGTCCAATCCATCCATATCTTGAGAAATCATCAATGAAAGTAATGAAATACCTATAGCCTCCTAATGCAACTGGAGTAATAGGACCACAAATGTCAGAATGAATTAGTTGCAATCTTCCTTCACTTCGACTAGCTTTGTTCTTTCTAGATCCAGCTATGAGTTTCCCTTTTAGGCAATCAACACAGGTTTCAAAATCAGCGAAATCCAATTTATGAAGGATTTCATCCTTAATCAACCTCTCAATCCTTTCTCTAGAAATGTGTCCTAATCTCTTATGCCACAACATAGAGGAACATTCAGCAGTTCTACGATGATTAGATTTAACAACATTGTCAACACAGGGTTTCTCTTGAATAAAGGGAACATAATCAACATTTAGTAAATATAAATCATTCAACAAAATACCATCACCAACCATAGTAGAGTCATAATATATATATACTCGTCCACCACCAAATAGAAAAGAGTATCCACAATCATCCAAGGTAGAAACAGAAATTAAGTTCCTTCTCATCGAAGGTACATAGACAATATCTTTCAATACTAAGTTATGTACACCACCAAGTTTCAAACTCATAACTCCAATGTGCTTTACTCGGACATCAGCTCCATTTCCCATTGTCACCATCATCTCTCCCTTATTTGGCTTTCTCCTGGTTTGCAACTCCTGTAAGCAATTAGTAACATGAATACTAGCTCCAGTATCTAACCACCATGTATTAGAAGGAACATCAACCAAATTCGACTCAAAGCATACTAGAGCCAGAGGATTACCTTTCTTCTTCCTCTCAAGTCAATTCTTAAACTTGTAACAATCAGCTTGTTTGTGCCCAAAGATATCACAGAACTTGCATCTGCCATTGAACTTGGGCTTTAATTCATTATTCTCAACAACCTTTGGAGCAGAAGAAGGTCCTGCCTTGTTAAATGCCTCTTTTTTAAACTTGGATTTTCCACGTTTCAACTTAAAGAATTTCCTTTTGTTATCATTCAATTTGTTAGTAGTCATATGCACAACAGGGGATTTGTCTTTCTTCATATTCTCTTCTTCTTGAGTAAGAATAGAGATCAATTCATCAACTGTCCACTCTTCCTTTTGTGCATTATAGGATGTTCTCAACATATCAAAGGCAGGTGGAAGAGAATCAAGTATCAACCATACCAGAAAATCACTCCCCAATTCCACTTTCATGGATTTCAGCTTGTTGTACCAATTAGTGAGTTTCATGGCATGTTCACGGACTCCTGATATCCCATCATATTTGGTCTTAATCAATAAACTCAAATAATGAGACTTTTCACTCTTATCAAATTTCTTGAACTTATCACCAACATATTCCAAAAATTTATTGGCATTATTTGTCTCAGGGATGTTATTTTTGATAGTTTTATCCATGCTATATTTCATGGTCATGAGACAAATTTTATTGGATTGCGCCCACTTATCATATTTCTTCTTATCAGCATTGGAAGACTCATCGGTGACTCTTGGGGGCTCATCCTCGCTCAAAGCCGCATCCATATTCGAAAAAGCAAGGTAAAATTTCAACGATTCGATCCAATCCTCATAATTGGTCCCATTAAGCATTAAGCTTGATCAAGGTGTTTGCACTCATTGGCAAAGCTGAGACATGAAAATCTCACATCAATGGGAGATATACGTATATATGCTGAGCATATTATGACATCAACTGAGCTGACAATGCCAACATAATTTTATCATGCAATAGTAATCTAGTCGAAGGGTCTAAGATTTTATCACATAATAAACTCAAGATAAACAATAGAATTATATCTCTAAAGCTAATACCAAAGGGTATTGAAAACTCTACAGACATAATTATCAATTCACTAAAAATTATATCAACAAAGACAAACCGAAGAGTAAGTTCATTATTAACATAATTTTCAATGCAACAATAATCACAATATTATTCCCAATATACAACATTTCTTTATAATTGGTAATGCGAAGGCAAAATCACAATTAAAAAAAAATGTTGCACAATTATATCAATATATACATAAATAACCAAAATCCATTTTTCCTTTCCTTTTTTTTTTTTTACTGGTTGCTATAGTGTCAGACGCGCCGCCACGCGCCGCCGCCGGTAACACACGTGCCGGAAAGATCCACCACACGCCGGGACGCGCCGGCAGGGCCTGCACAGTCGCCGCGCGACACGTGGCGCGATCTGAGGGAGCCAGCGCCTCATGTGATCGACGGCCACGATCGCTACGCGTGGCGCAATCTAGGTCGCCAAATCCGGCCGCAATCGCACGACGCAGAATGCGCCACGTGGCGCAATCACAAGCGCTTACGCGCACAATCGGACGACCCATGACACGACACATGGCGACCCCATATGGTTGAGGATATTGTTCCCTCTTCCCTGACCTTCAGTCGGGTCGTCCTGACCCGCTTTGACCCGGTTCGACGCGAAACGGGTCAGAGGCCATAACTCCCTCATCCGAGCTCCGTTTTACCCGATTTTTGCGGCTATGTGTTCGTCGTTCAACGATCTACAAAACCATGTATCATTTTGGAGTTGAAAAGTAATATATTTTGAGGTTGAATGAAGAACACACAAATTGGGTTTCAAGCGGTTCGGACGAAATATCTCACTCAAAACTCAACGAAATCAAGTGAGGTTTGTTGGGTTGAACTCGTCTCATCGTCCTCTACAACTTTCATCAAGGAATCAAAGGCCAAATCGGCCTGTAACTCAATATTCATGTTAGGAACAGTAAACTCACAAAATAAATCAATATCACGTATTTTCTTTTCATTCTAAAACTCAGTTTCAAGGTTAAAATTTTCATAGTCATAATCAGATGTTAAAATAGGCTCTGATACCAATTGTTGGAAATAAATATGAACAACCATATAACACAAAACTCCCAGATTAACACTGATCATAGCATATGTTTATGGATCTTGTTACTTACCTGAACTGAGGAAACAACCGTGTGATCCATGGACTCCATCTTGACTGCTTGGAAGCTTTTGTTGGTGATTGGTTGATTGAGAGAGAAAACCTTTTCTCTTATTCCCTTTTAGTTTCTCTGTTTGCTTTTCACAGAGGCACACACAACACTCACCACAACACACCAACACTCACACACACATATCACTTATTCACATATATTATTATTAAGTGAACCAAAATGGTTCTATGTGTTTATGAGTTACTGTGCTCATTGACACTTAATGAGAAAATGTCAACAATAATTATTTAAGGGCTAGGAGAAGGGCCTCTCTGTGTATTAATCAATTTTATGAGCTAAGCCACCCATTACAGCAAAAGCTCATAACACAGTACCAAAATCATATCCTCAGTATCATCAAAACCCAACAACAATATGGATCACATAATTTGGGTCAAATATTAACTCAAAGTTTTGACATTTAATTAATCTGAGTTTTATAAATAAAACAAATAATTTAATTTATGAATGTCCACAATGGTAATTTCAACAAGTATTAGAGGCTTTGATTCATTGCCGAAATTTTTTATTAGATTTACTTATTTATGGCTAGATAAAGATGACAAGTCATTATTAATTAAAAATGTAATCATATTTAATTTTTATCTTTAATATTTTACAAAAATTAAAAAATATATTGGAACCCATAGTAAGGAAAACAAATATTTCATTTTAACACTTATAAAATATTTAAAGAAGAAGAAATTATTCAATTGATTTATTTTCAACTAGAAATAATTCTAGGAATTTGATGAAAAAAATTTGGGGGAAATGAAATTGGGAAATTGGATTGGGATGAAATATTAAAATGAATTTTAAAAAATGAATGTAGATGAGACACTTATATACGAAACACAACATATATAATAAATCAATTATTAGTTAAAATGGGTTGACTAGGTTAAAATTATTAATTTTATTTTTTATATTAATTATTAATATAATTTTTAATATGAAGATTTAAATAATAGTTAAAATGATTTTTTAAGAATACTAAAATAAATACATTAAAAATGAGTGGTAATAGTCAAAACGGGAGATATATAGAGTTTATTTGAGAATAATTAAAATTAAATATTATAATAAAGAGGATAAATGATGAAAAACTAAATAAAATTAGGGACCGATTTTTCCAACCATGAAATTATTAGGGGCCAATTTGTCTAAAAATAAAATTATTCTTAACAATTAACATACACCATAATATTTTCCACGCGAAGACCTTATGATGTCTAACTTTTGACATTTTCAGGGACCAGTTAGGATATTTCCAATTGTCAAGGATCACATTATTCGACGCTGAAATTGTCAAAAACCACTTTGGAGGTTTACTCTTATTTATTTTTATATTACAAAATCTCTAATCTAAGTATCTAACTCTTAAATATACATGCTAAATAACAATTAAACTCTTTAGAGTGGAACCCACATAGCACTTTGTGCCAGCAGTCCAGCACCCGTAAGTTAGAAGGTGAAAGGGAATGCTTAATTATATTAAGGGCTATATAGTCATTCTACACTTTTGGTTGTGACACATGTCAAAATTTAGCTGATTGAAAAAATGTTGGTACTCTAACTATCAAAAACCACTGCATTGTAGCAAACGCCAATGATTTGAATCATTTCTTTTTATAATTATATACTCCTTCAGTCCACTTTTATTTCTCTTACTAGGAAATTTATTTGTCCACTATTATTTGTCATTTTAGATTTTCAAGGAAACATTTATAATCTTTTTCCAGTTTTATCCATACATACACTCTATTTTTTATCTCTTACAATTATTATTACACAAAAAACTATAAGGATAATTTTGTCATTATATATTTATTTCTATAGAAATTTGTGTGTTTTAATCACCTTCTTAACAAGTGTGCAATACTCTAAAACGTCAATTAATATTGGACGGAGGGAGTATATTATAAGATGAATCCAAGGGTTTGTTTGGGAGAAGCAAAATAAAGGGCATGGCAATAACATATTTTTCATGTGTTTTTTGAAGTTGTCTTTTGAATGGAGGAATGCTATTTGTACATAGAATAGTGTCATACACCCATTTTCCATCCATTCAAAAGTTGACAACTTTTATAAAAATGTTGGCAAATTGTCAATATATTCATAAGAGTTGCCAACTTTTTAAATAGGTGGATGTGTATTATTATATGTACAAGTAGCATTTATCAAATATTTTAGCCTATCATTTATCAAGGCCTAAATATTATTACTCAAAGCTAAAACCCTAAACCCCATCATTTTTTCATTATTATTAATTTACGATTATTATTATTATTATTATCATTAATCTCTTATCATATGAGCTAGCTCAGCTCTATGTAATTTCAAAGTGCAGTGACACAAAGAAAGCTACCATTTCTCAGCGAAGAAGAAAATTGCCAATGATTCTTACTCGTTCTGCTTTGTTGATCCATCTCCACAATCCCCCAATTCCACACCAATTCTTCAACCATGCTCCTACCTTTCTCCGAGGCTCCACTTCTTCATCTTCTCTCTTCAAAGCTCGCTTCTTTTCTCTCACCCATCCACGCCCAACGCGAACAACAACACCCTTTGGGGCCCGTGTTGCAGCATCGCTAGCGGAAGATTCAAAGGGCAGAGACACTTTCTTTGCAGAAGAAAATGTTTCGTGGAGCTCACTCGGTCTCTCTGATACCCTTTCTCGAGCTCTCTCTAACATTGGCCTCAACAGACCCTCTTTCGTTCAGGTCCCTTCTTTTTTTTTGCTTTCAATTGTTTTCACGATGCCCCATTTGCTAATTCGTGCTCCCTTTGTGATTTTCCATGATATTGAATGACCCCCTTATGTCAAAAATTAATTTTTATTTTATTTTCCTGCTTTGTGTTTGTTGGAGAAAGGATTAGGGCTTGCTGTAACCCTAATCTATGGAATTGAAAGAAAACGTAAAGGAAAGGAAGAGAAAGTAAGAGAAAGGAAGAGAAGCACAAATTGCAAGAAATGAAAAGAGAGTAAAAATGTTATTAGGTTAAGTTAGAAACAAATAACCCAGCCCAATATATAGAAGGCTAAGGGCAGAGCAAAAACAAGAAACCCAATAACAAACCTAACCCAATAACAAACAAAATAACTAATTGTGCTTATCTTCAATAGTGTTTATGCTTATGATGTCATGAAAAGAAAGAAAAAAAATGTCATAGTCAGTTAAATTGTTGTGCCTATAATTAGGAAGCTAGATGAATTGGAAGCTGATAGCTTTTTGTTTTGTTTTTTTAATTTATCAATTTTGTGGTGATGTAGCTTATGATGTGCACTTTATCGATAATTCTTCTTTGTGTGTTCAGGCTTCTTCTGTACCGTCTGTGCTATCTGGAAAGGATGTGATTATTGCGGCTGAGACGGGCAGTGGTAAAACATACAGTTACTTAGTTCCTCTAATTGATAAGCTTAGGGACACCAAGGAGCAATCTCTAACTACTGTGTCTGATCAAGATGTGTCCCCGCCGCAAAAGGTTCTGCTTGTTCTTTGTCTGAATGTACAACTGTGTGAACAGGTAGTTAGGATGGCTAACAGTCTCTGCAGAGACAATGGTGACCCGATTGTTAGTGTGGCAGCAGTTTGTGGCAGACAGGTAGTGATGCTTTGGCTTTAATTTTTAAGATTTATGTATTTCAGGTTATATCGTTGCGTGTTTAGCTGAAACCGTTAAAAAGGAATTAGATTTTAATGATTTTGGTGTAGGCATGGTTTACAAATAGGACAATGCGGTGTTATCTGCTCGATGTAGTTGATCCCATCTTGGCGGACTAGGCTTGGTTGTTGTTGTTGTATACTTGTATTTCAATTTCTAAAAGTAAAGTTAGAGCTACATGGATTTTTTTGGTCTGTTTCGCCATTTGCATCACTTGTTTCTATACTCCACACACAAATTTTAAGAGTCTGCTTTACACTGCTAAGAATCTTTTTGACTCAGGGATGGCCAATTCGTGAGCCTGATATCATTGTGACCACACCTGCTGCTCTTCTGAATTATATCGACCCGGATAGAACTCGCCGCATTGAATTTATGCGAGGTGTTAAATATGTGGTAAGTTTCCTGTTTATTGATCTTATGTAGCTATGTTGATATAACTGATAGATGAATTGAACATCAATTCTTACTATTTGTTTGTCTATGTTTCTAATTTACAGGTGTTTGATGAGGCTGATATGCTTCTCTGTGGTAGTTTTCAGAATAAAGTGATACGCCTGATAAATTTGCTTCGCTTTGATGAAAAGCTTTTGTCTCGAGCAAAAGAATCTGTAAGAGAGTTGCCAGAGAAACCAGAATCTTCCTTGTCATCACATGATGATTTGGAAGGTGAAGAGGAACTTCATACTGAAGCCAATTCAGAAGAGGGTGACGATACTCATCAGGATACTGTTGATATTAATAATGAAGCTGAATCCACAAAGCAACGTGACTGGAGGAGAGTGAGGAAAATTTATGACCGCACAAAACAGTATATTTTTGTTGCAGCTACACTACCAGTGAATGGAAAGAAAACAGCTGGAGCAATATTGAAACACATGTTTCCTGGTTCTCGGTGGGTTAGTGGAAACTATCTTCATTGTCATAACCCAAGGTACTTCGTTTTTTTCTCTATGCAATGTTAATTCTTTCTCCTTTTTATTAGCTAAAATAATGGCATGTATCCAAAAAGAACTAGAATTGCAAGATAGTTAGATAATGCCTTTATAATTAGCATTTGAGAGGAAATGGTCAAATCATTCACTTTTCTATCTTGGCAAGGCAAAATTTGACTTTATTATCATGACACTCGTTTACAATGATATGCTATCTTTGTTGAAAATTATATGAAGTATGCCTAGTTATATTTGGTGATGTCCAAGCCATCCAATTAGTTAGTATCTTATGATTCACGAATCGTAACGATTTATTAGGCCAACGATATGAATCATGCCGTGTATCTAAAATGAACATGTATCTTACGATACAGATATGATCCTGAAACGATTCAACAATTCAATATATGTTCTATTTAGTTATTTGATTGTTATATTTCCATTATTCTAAAATTAGAGTTTCAAATTGCATATAGTTACATTATATTGCTCCTAAGACTTAGAAAATAAAGAAATATCTAATATGAGAATATGATTTTTAATATTTCTTTACATGAAATATATAATTATGCTCATTTTCATCAGTGATCATGAATCTTACGTTTCGTGATTTGAAAAATAATATTTTCGATTCACGATTCGTATCCCGATTTGATAACCATCCAAGCCCTTCCAGTAAATAGTTTGGTTGGTTTTGCATTTGCAATTTGATTTCTTACTGTGGATTTTCAATTTCAGATTGGAGCAAAGATGGATCGAAGTTACGGTTGATACACAGGTGGATGAACTCATAAAGGCTGTGAATCATGGTTTCAGGCCAGTAGATTTGGATAATGCTGGTGGCATTCGCAGAACAATGGTGTTTGCTAACACTGTTGAGGCTGTCGAAGCTGTGGCCAAGATATTGCTCCAATCTGGGATTGAATGTTTACGTTATCATAAGAATTGTACATTGGAGGAGCGAGCACAGACCTTAGTTGAATTCCAAGAAAAAGGCGGCGTTCTTGTATGTACTGATGCAGCTGCTCGTGGTGTTGATATTCCAAATGTCTTACATGTTATTCAGGTAAACTTTTTTTACTATGGTATATTAGTTGTTCAATGAGTGGTTCTGTTTTCTGATAGTAAGAACTATGTTAATCCTAGCATAGGCTTCAAAACAAAATGAGGGAGCATTAGAAATCTATGACATTAGGTTCATCAAATGAAAGCATTAAAGTGTTGCACATAAACATGACAGAAATAAAGCTTTCCAGTCACTTTTATTATGATCAAATGTTGTTTAATGTTTTCTATTGTGCTTATTTAGTTTGTAGATTTCCTTAGACGTTTTATTCTATTGTACATAGAAGTTAATTCTCAATGTGCATTTATTTCAGGCAGACTTCGCTACTTCTGCTGTAGACTTTTTGCATAGGGTTGGTCGTACAGCTAGAGCTGGTCAATTTGGACTTGTTACCAGCATGTACACTGAATCCAACAGGGAGCTTGTCAATGCAGTTCGTCGAGCTGGAGATCTTGATCAACCTGTGGTAATTTTTTGAAATCTATTTAGTGCTCTCAAATCTGGACCAATACACAAAGATTGTGTTTTTCTATCTAATATCTTCAAGAACTTCAGCAGTTGATGGTGGTCGTGTATGATAATAAAATCAACTATAGACTAAATAATTTAACACTTCCAACTGTATAGATTATTGATTAATTCAGTATCTGTGATGTAATGATTATTCTTTTGTTGCAGGAGACTGCATTTAGCAGGAAAAGAAGCTTCCGAAACAAGCTCAAAAAGAGGGGTAAAGTTAACTATTTGGTTACACAACTTTAAAAGTCAAGATTCCATGTGTATACTCTACAGATTGATTTTCAGTAAAAATTGAAAATGTTTCAAGATTGTGTGTGTGATACAAAATCCATTAGTCTTAGATCAGCAACTATGTAAACTACATATAGTATGCTTGTTTTTCCATTTCCAACTCCAAAACCATATTTTGGGTAAAGGCTAGAAGAGCATACTTTCTACCAAAACCAGGGTTTTGGGGTTTCCAAACATGAAATTAGTGTAGTTTAGACTTCAGAGAAATTCTTAGAGGAACCGGTAACGTCACATGGATATGCCCCATATCCAGTATCCACTAACTAAGTGACACTTCAACTAAAAGTGGATGTTAAAGGTGGGTCCTAGTCGAAATGTTACCTTGCTAATGGATATGGAGTATATCCACGTGACGCTCCGGGTGTATTTCAAAAGGTTTAAATGGCTCATGGAATCTAACTTGACCCTATTGTCATTTTGTATATGTAGCAGGTGCTAACAAAGTCAGAGATTCAGAGACCTTTAAAGAGAGTGTTGTAGCATGAGAATACAAGGTCATGTGAAGCTCAGTATCTAAAGCAGCAACCACCAATGACAGCATGAACATCATTAAGGGCTTTGCTTTGAAGATGATGCTAATTAGCTGTCACTCCTGCATGCCTCAAAGTAATGACTCATACACATGCAGCAGCATCCATTGAATCCTACCATTTCTTTCTTGGGAATTACATCATTACCCTGAGTTTTGATCAATGCAGTCTTTATTGGGATCCTACTCATGATTTTAATGACAATAGTGTCTTCTCCAATCATAGTTTTATGGATACCAACTTTTTTTTCTTGTATCTGTCAAGTACTAGCAGGAAAATATCCGATACTCAAATAGTGTAACATGCTCATAATGTCAGCATGCATGTATGCTCATCAAGTTTCAGGCGTAGTAAGTTAACTTATCATGTATATTATGAGACGATTGTATTATTCTCCATAATTTTTCACTACTTAAAGAAGTTTTTTGTTCATATATTTAATGCAGCAAGAGTCCAATACCTACTAAACAATTTCATCGGAAGCATAATAACTAGAAATGGAAGCAAAAATCATAGTAATTGCCATATTACACTTTCAACAACTTGGAGACTAGATGTTTTCACAATCCAATGTTGTTTGATACAATACACTTTTAATCTTGTTACATCTCTCGGAGGTATGGTCATTTTTGTGAGTCATTTAAATCATTCTAAGGTAAGGGTGTGTTTGGCCTTATTGTAAAACTTTGATGAATGAGTTTTACAAGCACACCTTATAAAGTGACAGAGAATGTTCCTTTCCTTCATGCAATGCATGGTCCAGAGTTTGGATGAGTAAGAGCAAAAGCCATTATAACTCATACAAGATGTCCTTACTTTTTATGGCAAAAAACTTTATAAAAGATGGAACGACTCCACTGGGGATCGAACCCAGAATCTCTGGTTCCGTAGACCAGCGCCTTATCCATTGGGCCATGGAGTCTTAATTGGTTGTTGTGATATTCTCATGCAAATGTTTTTATTTATTCTATATTCTCTTTCTTGCCAACCCAATTCCCCATAACATGTGGCATCAGTATTTTGTACCTAAAATGAAAGAAAGATTCCCCTCCATTTTTCATAAAAGAATGTTATTTATATAATTTTTTTGGGAAATACTTTTTTAACATCCTCAATGGATGCATGCATCCAATTTTTAGAGAAAAGTAGCAAAAAGAGAATAAGCTGAAAGAAAAAGTAAATAATAAATATAGTAAGTTTCACATAATTTATGAGTATAATATTTAGATATTTGAAAAATGTGATATTCAAATAACATTTTTTTTATTTTTTTCCTTGCATTACTACATTTAGATCTAGACATAACTATATTTTAATATCTAAATTTTTATTCTTCATCTTGAAATATGAAAGTGTGTACATTGTACATATATTCTTATTTGTACCAATAATATTTCTCTTTTTTATCCCTTATAGTCTAAAATAAAATATTATTATGTATATAAAATTCTATGTAGATATTGAAATTTGGAAACATTTTCTTTCTCATCAATATTTCATCTTTTTATTGCATTTATTATATAGGTTATTATTTGAATATTAGTTGAATGTATTTCTGTTATACAACAAATATTAATGGTTAAATAATGTTGTGGATAGGTGGTAATGATGAACTTTTGCATTGCATGTGATCAATTTTGCCAAATTAAACACAAATCTGAGCGGGGTGTGTGGGTGTTTGATATTAGGACAAGATAGGCACTTTATTCATTAAAAATTAAACATTTAATCATACAACACGACACGAGATAATGCATATAACATTAATTGTATCACATTCATAAACACATTAACTGAAGTTGGTTCTAGGGGCACTTGGGCTTGTTGCCATGAGTAATCATATCAGTGTAACACCTGCCGCACATTTCTCTGTTCCCGGAAGTGCCTGGAGGAACACACTTGCACCTTGAACAGCACGTCCCACATGCTCTTGTGCATATCTTTGGCCTTGAATGTGCACTACACCTTACTTGGCACCTCCCTCCACAATCTGAATAATTAATCATCAATCTTTATATATATATATATATATTAACCATACATTTCATATTATTTATTTATTATGTATTATCATAAATCAAAATCATTTATACATACCCACAAATGACAAAAGCCTTCTATTGGGTCCTTTCACCACCTGAAAAATACAGAAAAAAGTGAAAATAATACCAACAAAATCAATCAATAAATAAGATTTTGAATCACAATTATTAAACTCATTACAATTCTAATAATTATTTGGGTCAAAATAGATTCCTTGATTGTATTGACTGGTTTATCTAACATTATTGTATAAAAGTAATAGTAGGATAGAACACACAAAAACAATGGCATGAAGAAGAGATGAAATATAATGCATGCAACCTGAGAGTGAGTGAGATGGTCAAGGATCTCAACATTAGAAGAATCAGCAAATGACACCTGCACAATTAAGTTCAAAAGCATATAAATAAATAAATAAATAATATGCAAAGATAGATAGATATTAATTAATTTGAAGAATACTACTACTACTACACTTACATTAGGCATGCAGAAGAAGAGCAGCAACAGAGAAATCACAAGCAGAAGTTGCGAAACCGTTCTTTTCTTCTCTTCCATTGTGGCCGAATTGAAGTACCTATGCTATGCTTTGCTGCTGCACTATTTATGATATGATGATATATTGATACGTGTGTCTTGCAATAATAATAAAAATATAATAATATATATATGAGGAGTAGCCACGGTCTTATATATATATACACTCCATTGCAATTGCAATTACAATCATACCCTACTCATTTTCACCCAATAACCTTTTTCATTTTAAAATCAGATGCATATTAAATAAATATTCACTTTTAAATATTCAAATATCACTACACATACATTTTTGTTATTGTTGTGAGAGAATTAATTTAGGCTCTAGTAGATTGAAAATTTTGAAGGCAATTCATTCACCTTCCATTACATTATTATTATTTGAATAGGTTCATTCCTTAAATAATTTTAACTGCATTAGAAACTCCTTTTTTTATTATAATAATACACAATTTATTAAAAACAGTCAAATTATCTAATTGATCAATTTAACAACTTTTAGACTTAAAAACAACTTCCTTTAAAAATGAGATTTTAGTGTATTGAATAATTATGATCTAAAATTTTTATATAGATTAATTTTATCTGATTTCTCCCTGTGGAAGTAGTAACATTTTATTATTACTACGGACGATCCAAAACACAGCAAAACTTGTACTATAATTAACAAATGACAGATGGCTTTGTAAAGCTCTTAGTCTTAGGCATGCATGCATCAATTCCACAGAAAGAAGACATGTGTATGTACCAAATTACCAAAAACAAATTTAATGGGCCTTCATATCTATATATTATTGATTTCACTGATAAATAATAAATTGAGAGAGTACTATGCTTTGAAATGGCCAAGAATATATTGGGGGTGGAGTCAGAAGAAGTTACCCACGGAATCATCGGTATTTATTTAATTTGTCCCAATGCAAACCAAAATTTCGTGATATCAATGACTATCCTTGCGGTCCATTTGCAATTTGCTAAGTGCCTATATATGCCCCCAAACCACAACACATACATACCTACATTTGCTTTCTTTTTTTCTTCTACTTTTATGTATCTGTCAAATAAAAATTATAAATGAGAAGAAATTGTGATCTAAATTATGAGAAATACTCCGTTTACATTATAAAATCAGTCACTATATATAATAATAAAACATTATAAAATTAGTAATCTAACTTTAAAAATATTAGATTAATATATAATAATAAATGTTAGATTACTAATTTCAAAATGTTGAATTATTACACATGATGACTGATTTTATAGTATACATGTAGTATTACTCCTAAATTATATATGGTTTGAAATATGGTTGTTTGCAGGGAAAATAATGTAATGTGGTGTAATAGACATAATTTGTTGTCATGGTAGGAGGCATTCCACAATGACATTCCATGATGACTAAGACAAGCTATAATTAAGGTACTCTGATTTTACAATTTCACATGAGTTAATTGATGTTATTTTTATGAATTTTTTTATATTTAAACGTACTTTTTATTCTTAGATGGAGTGTAAATACTATAAAAATAGGATTTACACTCTTTTCAACAATAAATAAAGTATTTATTGATATTGAAATGAAAAAAAAAAAATTAGAAGAAAAAATAAACATTATTTTGTACTAGCTATTATGTGTGTGTGTGTGCAGAACAGCTTATCCTAAGTTGAATGAATGAAATTGATCATATGTACATATAGGAGGAATATATATATATTAGGACCACTGACCTCATACCTATCATCAATTCCAATTTATAGCTATCTAGTTTCAATTTAATTTGGTCCCATCTTTTATTGAACATATACATACAAGGTTAATTCATTAATTAAATTAATAACTATAGCGATGGCTTATTGGGACATCAATATAATCTAGAGGTCTACTACTTGAGAAAATGATGAAAACGAGTAATTAAATAGGCCATAATCAATGAAACTATATATTACATAAACAATTTGTATATAAATAGTAATATACAGATAGAATATGCAGAATGTGGTTCTTATATACTTGAGATAAATGTTGAATGAGAACGCAGCACAAAAATTATCAAAAACCAGATATGTATAGTGAAATCATCGCAAAGCTTTCTTTGTTAAATTCACTTTATTATATTATCTTTACATAAAAAACATTCAAATTTCATTAAAATATTCATTCTTATTAATATTGGATGTATAGATTCAATATTATCATCTGATTTGAATCATATATATGATTTTGGGTTTTGATTTTATATATTCCATCACTGAATTTACATTTTGAACTTCAAATTAAATAAAATTTAATTTCGATACACTTATGATATATATAAAAATATTTCACACTTTCATTCAATTAAAATGTTTCGTTTATAAGACTTTTTAAGTAATGAAAGCGAGAAAATACAATTATAACTAACGTGATAGCACATAATTGAATGATTATATAAAAAAATTGGTACATTATTAATAAACATTAAATCCTATTAAATATTAATTATATGTTGGAATAATAAAAGTGTCGTATGTGTATCATTATTAATTTCTCAATCAAGTGTGTGTATATGTCGCATGTTTTTAGAATGCTGGAAAGAAATGTGCGTTGTGAAATAAATGAAAAACAATAAAATTCTGATTCCCATTTCTTGCTTTGTTATAAGAAAAATTCTATGATACTTCTATCTCAGACGTTCAATTGCTTTGTTATAAGAAAAATTCTATGATACTTCTATCTCAGACGTTCAATTCAATTGAACGGTTAATATTCATTATACTAGTACTTCCTAAAAACAAAAAGTACACGTTTTGAATAACATGTAGTGTAAGATAAATATCATATATTATAATATTATTTTTTTATGACATATGATATATAATGTACATAATATATAATATGTATAATGTTTTTTATACTTTGACTAGAATTTTATTGTACACCTAATAATGTTCTAAACATGACCCCAAAAATATTGAATAATAATAAGAATATTGCTAGAGGTACAACAAAAAAACCAATCAAAACAATCAACAAATAGGAATTTGGACCACAATCACTCAGTCCACTAAAAATATACTCATAATTAAAATGCTAATTGAACCATAAAATATTAAATGGACTTTATTGACTGTTTTGACTGAAAAATGTTTTATTCTCCAAATATTTAGTGTAATAATAATTTGTGAATTCTAATTTGACAATAAACTTTATTTTTACTTTTTCTAATGGATCCCAAACTTGAATTTTCATTTATTTTATAATTACTTTTAAAGCTTTTTTCTTACCCTTTCAAAAATCATTCCACCCTCACCTAATTTATTCCCATCAATCTCACTTTGTCCTCCACCACCACCAACTTCTCATCCTTGTGATAACAGCTTTATCCAACACTCCCAAGTCTCCAACCTTGTTTTCCTTGCACCTAAACAAACCCAAAAAATATAAAAAATGTTCCAAAGAAATGGTAACAACTCAAAAATGGTGTCATAGAGACCTAACAAATGGTACAATTCCTTTGACAAGTTATGCATACATCACTGCAATAATATTAATCATTTTCAACATGTAATTATTAAAAAGTGTTGATAAAAATATTATAAAAAAAAGATATATTGACATTGATTGACCGTTAAAAATAATCATAAATTTTTCTTTGACAATTAATGGCCGTTGAAAATACTCATAAACTAATTTTAAATATTTTTTACGGTCACTAATTGTCAATATTACTTTTATTGACAATACTTTTATTGACACATGTTAAAAATACTTATTTTTCTAGTAGTGCATCTTTCTTAACTATACTCTAATTTGAATTATACTATGTATATATTTATTTTGTTTTTAAATATTTAAAGCCCTTAGGCCTTAGCCCAAATCGGCATGTACTAATTATGTACAAATAAATTTGAATTTCTATAGTATTATATATGTATAAGTGTAAAGCATAATACTATTACTATAATAGATTCATATTGTTAGACTCTGTGCACGAATTTTAAGGAAAAAGAAAGGTATTGTTTTAAAGAAAAAACATAGGAAAAGGAAATGAAAGGCTCTAAATAATTAATAATAACTTTCAATATTTTTCTCTATTAAATTTTACAATTCAGGAATATGGAAATTTTTTAAAATTCTTCCTTTTTCCCTCTCTTCCTCTTTTAAAACTCAACTCATAAACTGATCCCTAGTGAAAGCAATATGCTAATTTAACACTAACATTACATAGCTAAAATCTACACTTATTTGGAATTATACTATAACTTAGTGTTTGCTTAGGAAATAAAAATAAGTTCTCATTTCATGTATCTAAAAGTTTAGAATAAGTTTGCATGGATGACTTTGATTAATTTCACCCAGGCTGCATATATATCTATTCTTAAAAACAGAGCCAAATTTCAACTATATACAAGACACCTAGTAGAAAAATGAGTAATGCTATATTTATACTATATAACCAGTCATCATGTCTAATAATCAACATTTTAGTAATTCAACTTTTATTATTATACATTAATCCAACATTTTTAAAAATATTAGTTTCAAAATGTTAGATTATTATACATGGTGTCTGATTTTATGATGTACACAAAGCATTTCTCCAGAAAAATATCATTTACCATTTTTTGTATTGATATCAGTACAGGGAAATTTAAATAAAACTAATTACTCATTCATGAATGAACTGAATTTTACTAAATGCTATACAAGTAGAATGAACCCTGAAAACTATTAGACTTTTTGTTTTGGCATATGAATGAGTAGAAGAGAATTTATAATAGCAACATGCATGCCCTGCAAATTCAACATGGCTACAAGCAAAAAACCTCTCCCCTGAACTACTTAAACCAAAGAATCAATACAACACTATATCAAATTTTTCATATATATGCTAATTAAGTAGTAGATAATATAATATAATATATTATGCATCATATGAATTAATAAATAAATTAAGTATAAGAATTTGTTGAATAGGAATGGTAAGAAAGAGCAAATGCTGCATGTAGTGCAGCACCAATGGGAAGAACATCTTCATCAATGAAAAAGTAAGGACTATGAGCAGGATATATGGATCCACTCTTCTCATTCCTTATCCCTAAAAGAAGGAATGAGCCAGGTACTTTTTCCAAGTAAAATGCAAAATCTTCACTACCTGTGAACACAGGTGCTAATTCTATGTTTCCCTCTCCAACAATCTTACTTGAGACTTGCCTAACTAGTTCATATATTCTCTCATCATTTGTTGTTGGAGGGATTGTTGGATGCTCGTTCCCCAAGAACTCGACCTCTGCGGTGCATCGATGTACTTCTGCCTGCGCTTTGATAACCTGCCGAGACAAGTCGGGAGTCGGGTAAGTTCTGTTTTGCCTTTTGATGCTTGCTTCTTAATAATCAAGCAAAGACTTTAATTGAAAAAAAAAGGTTATGGCACATGAATAACAAGATAGTTAGTTACCTCTTCTATCCTTTTCCTTAGTGAATAGAAGGTCTTTTTGCTGAATGCTCTATAAGTGCCTCCGATGGTGGCCGAATCGGGGATCATGTCATGAGCAGACCCTGCATTCACCATGGCCACAGAAAGCACCTGCCAAATTAAGCTCTCTGTATAAAGTTTTGAAGACACTTCAAATCACATAAAGAAAAATTCATCATCTGAATTATTGTTTGAAACAATGTTCATCATGCAAAGTTAATTTTCCTACATAGAATTAGAGTGTTTTACTCCACCTGAGAATCTAAAGGATCTGCCTCCCTTGAAACAATGTTTTGCAAGCTAATCACAGACGTTGAAGCGGCCAAAACCGGATCGAAACAATGCTGGGGGATTCCTGCAGAACCCCCTTTACCATTGATCTTCGCTTTGAAGCTTCCACATCCGGCTAAAAATTCTCCAGGCCGTGACGCAACGACTCCTAAAGGATACTCTGACACTAAGTGCAAACCAAAAATAGCCCCTACATCCTCAAGCACCTTTTCTTTGATCATATCCTTCGCCCCAACGCCTCTTTCCTCGGCTGGTTGGAATATCAGAATAGCAGTAGCCTGAATGTGAAGGATTAATACTCTTACAAGGCAAGAATATGTATATATATATATATATTATTTCTAGAATTCTTAATGTTGATATTTCCAATTCCAATTTACCTGTAACTTGTCTCTCATTTCTTGCAATATCTTGGCAGCACCAAGGAGCATGGCTACATGTGCATCATGTGCACAAGCATGCATTTTGCCTGCTACTTTGCTCTTATGATCCCAATCAACCAGTTCCTGTTACCAAACACATGACATTCTAATTCTTGCCACCATAGTAGCCATATATTTCAATCAAATTAAACCGAACAATTATACACTAAAAATTTCCCATCAAAGATTGATCAGTGCATTGTGACAGATTGTATTAATGCTATCATACTCACTACTGCAAAGTGATATTTTTGGACCTAAAACTTCTGAAACTTCATTCTATCTGAAATGGTTTTACAGAATAAAATTAAGATCTGAGGTTAGAAGTGTGAGGAAAAAATAATTGGACTGTCTAGGACATAGAAGCTGTGAATGTTAATGTTACCCTTTAGTTCAATATTATTAATGCAGCAAGTTGAGAATTTCAATGGGTGCTGTAGATATCTATATATATATATATAGTTGAAAATGTGGAAACAACTTTCCAATGAAGAAAAAAGTGCACTCAGGTTTTGTGCCTAAATTGACTTCAATAATTTTCCCTTGTGGCACTGTTCACTTTCCTCACTTCTTTTCAGAACAATTCTTAGATTGCATGACCAAAAAATCTCTTTCAAAATTAATGCACAAGACCACCAATTCCTCTGTGTTTTCTCTCTTTCCAAACAACAGAATCCCAAATCAAAGTGACATTAACAAAACAGAACAAAACAATAACTTCTTTCTTTTTTCATTTCCCCCTTCTCTCTTTTTATCAATTTAAGCCTACCAAGAAGCAGCAACTAGTTTATTGGAGTCCATTTCAGAAAAAATTCTCAAGAAATTTGACAAGATCAACAATTGCATGTTGAGTTGAAACCAGCTAGAACATGTTACAAACAAAACAGGAGCATGCAAACATAACTGATATCATAATAATATCCAACCACCATGGGGATCCATAAAGCATGATGATCAGAATCTGCAAACTGAGAAGACATAAACAAAAACAGAACCAAGAAAGAAACAGAACAAGGCCATATTATATATAACAAGCCAGAATGTTTTAGTTTTACCTGAATAGGTAAAGCATCCATGTCAGCTCTAAGAGCAACAAAAGGAGGAGAACCAGAACCGATTCTTGCAACAACACCAGTGTTAGCCACAGGCCATTGATAAGCAACTCCTAACTTATCAAGCTCACGCCTTATGAGAGAACTTGTTCTGTATTCCTCATATGCAAGTTCAGGGTGCTCATGGATTTCCCTCCTTATTCCCTTGATCCACTTCACTGTGCTGGGATTGTTGGCTATCTCAAGAATCTGATGTTTCAGTGATGATGAAGAAGAAGAAGAAGTAGAAGAAGAAGAGGAAGAACAAGTGGTTTGGTTTGAAGAAAATTCTTTCTTTTGGAAGGTGAAAGAGAAGGAGGTAGGAAACAAGAGAAAGAAGAGAAGGAGGAGAATGTGCCTCATAGGGTCCATCTTAGCCAAGTGGTAGATATCAAAAAAATGCCTTTCTATTTTTCTAATGCTTAGATTTGTAGATATTTATATATGTGAATTGTACATGAGTACAACTATGATACTGTTGAAAAATAGAGAGATTAAGAAAAAATGGTACAATATATTTTTCTGATTGCTATGAAAATCTTTTAGGCACATCAGAACTCAGAAGTGTTCTTTGTATTTTCCCTTTTTTATTCTGTTTAAAAAGGTTATTAGATTAATTGTATCTTTGAGATTTTTCTCTCTTTTTATCAAAATAATTGTTAGAGGTAGAACAAAAATTAAAGTGCATTATCTATGTTCAAGTTCCTTTTAATATATATATATGGAGACTTTTCAAGGCCAATTTTTTTCTGTGTTCAAGTTCAGCAGTGATTTTTTACTTATCTTTTCTTGCTGATACATTGTATATATACTTAATTATTTTGTTTGAATATGATCTCCATTTTTTAATACTTAAATTTTTATTTAATCTTTGAAGGTAAAAATATGTACAACGTGTATATCACTTTTTACAAATATATCAATTCATTGTATTTAATGTTAGTATTATATTTTATAACAATGCTAAGTGGACAATGAAAAACTAGCCCATACAGCCAATTGGCCTATTTTGGCTTTGGTTTTGGCCCAAATAATCATTGAGATTGTAATGGATTGAGTAATTATGGCCCAAAATCTCATTTATTGGCTGTTTGGACTGGTTTTGTATTGTTCATTTAACATCACCCATTTTTTAGGGTAAAAATACGCACTCATTATTCTTTAATCTAATGGAAAATCTTGATGTACAATAAAAAATCAATCAGTTAAAATAAATAAGAGACTATGTATAATATATAATATGTAATATGCACAACGTATATTACATATTATACGCACTGTATATGATATATTGTGCACGACATATATCACATGTTGCAACATCATCTTTCTTTATTTATAATATGTAATACATATTATGCATAATATATGATATATATTATGCATATTACATAATACTTATTGGTTATATTGTCTGATTTCACTATTTTGATTATAAATATAACAATGATCATCTAGTAAACAGATATAATAAATAATAGAAGGAACTAATCTAAATTTTCTTTTCCTTCTTATAACTGTGTCAACCCTAATTGGTTCAGTGATGGTGTTTAATTAATATTAATAATAATATTTTGATGACTCTACTTCAAAAGTCAAGGCTGACAAATGGGTCGCAATTTCACATGCCTTAAATAAAAGTTTATCTCAAAATGGATAAAAGAGATCAATTATTTTGTGTGGCACTCTTGTATTTATCTCTGGTAATTGGAGTAGGTGGGGGCATTAACTAAGTTTAAGTCGTACTGATGATGTGTTCTTGTCCATCTATCAGAAAGTGGTTCTTCTAAGTACACTTATTAAAATAATAAAAATATAAATAATTTATTAAGAAAATATATTTTTGTATTTTCTATACTATCAATTCATAGTAAAAAATTTAGTGGCAATTGAATGCAAAACTCATGTCATATATAGAATTTATTTGTTGCAATCTAAGTACACATCTAATGACACAATTAAAGATTTTTTTTATCTATTGAAACAGTAGCTCAAGTAGTAAATAAATCTAAAATTAATTAATTATTGGACCTACTAGAAAAGTTAATACAATTTTTATAATTTTATTAATCAGTGTTTTAAGCTACTTTTTAAAAATGTAAAAATTAAATATTTTTTATAAACTTATAAAATTTTTATTACATAAAATACATTAAAGATTTATAACCATAATGCTAAGTGTTAGGATAAAATTGATACACGAAAATTCGTATTTGTGGTGTTCAATTGTGTTTTGTTATCTAACTTTATTTTCTCTCTCCCCCTTTTATTATTAATCGTAATCATTAATTGTTAAAAGTAACCTTAATTGTTTGATAGAAGTGTTCAATTTGTAAATAATATTTTTACTTTTAATTCCTAAAAATTATCTTTAAAACACTTATTAAGAAAATCTAACTTTATTTTCTCAAAAGTTCCTTGTAAGAAAACATGAATAAAAAATAATTGCGTGCTAAGAAAGTACAATTAATATTTTATGTATAATAATTAACGAATTAATATAGATAATGAACATATTTTAATTTAATTTTTATTTAAATATATAATTATTAAAATATAATGAACTGAATAATTAAAACTTAAAATCTCATTTATCTAGTTGGTATTATATATAGCATCACTTATAAAAATAAATGCAATGGAAGTATCTTTTATGAATGACATATGTCTTCCAAGTTCCAACAATGAAAAGTCGTGAAGTTCTCTTGTACATATTATTCTAATTTTGTGGGTCTAGTACAAATATTCCAAGCTAATAATTATATTCTTTTGAAAATGATTTTTTTTTTACTCCAAAAATCTTTAAGAATTTATGCCCTTCCAATATGTCATGATTATTGCATTTTTAGTGAGTTAAGATTCTTGTATGTAGTCCGAAAATGTTAATTTCTGAAAATATATATTAAGATATTATCAGAAAGTTAATCATAGCATGCATCCTTCATTTTCATAATTATCATTTAAGAAATGTAACTTTTTTAATATTTCACTTTACTCAATGCTAAATGATAATTAAAAGATAGATTTATACCGATTTAAACTATTTTTTTATTGATATCCATCCAAATTGGACCTTGAGTAATGACTTTTAGGTTAACATTTACACATGTAAAATTATGAGGTAGAGGAATTATATTTGCTCGACTTTATACATCATCTAATAAGATAGAGTATCTCGATTAGGTGAGTGCCACAATATTGATACATACCTAGTGGTCTCACACTCACACTAGCTAGTATTCTTCTTTTGAAAAAAAAATTATTTAATTGAACAACCAAAAGGAAAAATAATACATAATGATAGAAGATAAAAACAAAATACAATGCTTATAAAAGTACATGAATTTAAAGAAGTTAAGATTTTTAGGTGTATTGATAATAAAAAAAAAGTTTATTGTATAATATAATAATATTATGAGAAATGTTCATTGTACATCACAAAATTAGATACAATAATCAATCACTATATGCAATAATCAAACTTTTGAAAATTAGATTATTGCATGACTAATAATGACTAAGTTCTATATATATATATATATATATAACTTAGAAGTGGTATGTTCCCAACTATAAAAAAAAACCACCTACGGTAGAAGGCATAACCCCCACCTAATTGAAAAGCTCACCTAGCCATAAAATATACTAATAATATATGAATTGAATATCAAAAATTGAAATATTAATAATGGGACGTTTATCAATGTTAATAGAGATTGTTTTGGATATTAGTAGAGATTGTTTCAAAATTTAAAAGTGAGTATACAAATATTATTTTTTAATATATATAAATCCATGCTCGCAAGTAGTTTTATAGTAATATTTTTTTCAAATAAAAAAGAAAGAAATGGGTGTTGGAATAAAAACCAAACAAGGTTGCACGCCTTAAAATAATCGTACTTGAAGTTATAAATAATTAAGATTTTTTTTTAGTTTAATGACAATGTACTAAGAATCATCTAGTCATATATCTTCTTTTATATGACTTTTTAAATAGTGAATGTGAAAAAATAATTATATTTTATAATATAAAGTTGTATAATTGAATGACACTCTAAAATTTTTTAATATTATTAGTGCTCCTAGTTAAACATTTTTTTCAAATTTTCACTTAAAATAAGTAATTGATATTTATTATTTTTAAGCAAAGGAAAGGAAAAGTTATTATGACTTTTAATGATTTATTCAGTTATTATATTTTTATCCTTAAAATAGTTATTCTATTAGTTAAATTTTGACAATATTATGAACACTTATTTAAAACCAATGTAAATATTATCTGAAACCAATATATTGTAATTGGGTGGAATTAGACAAGATTCGAAGGTTAAATGAATCTAATTTGATTACTTATATTTGGGTTGGATCTAATGGATTTATTAGATATCTAATAATATAATAACACATAAACTAGAATCACGTGTCATTTGAAGAGAAGTATATACGCACGTTTCCATTTCTTTTCTTCTTTCCAAAGCACATATTCAGGCGTGTACAATTGAAATTTTATGACGTGTTCCATTTTTCATCTTGTAATAATCATTTTAGGTGAAGAAGTTTTATTTCCTCAAATGTCTAATCTAATCTAATCTATTCTATAGATTTGCTTTTGGTACTAATATCACGTGTCTACTGTACAAGAATATTATATATATATATATATATATATATATATAATTAATGATGCACTGATAGTGGTGTAGAACATTTTATTCTCGAAGTCAATTATATTTATTGATTTGTGTGACTTTTTATTTAATGAATTGTTGAGTTAAAAACTTTTACTGATATGTCAATTTATAATTAGATGTTTATGTAAAATTACTTTACACTGACAACAGATTAAAATTAATATATATATATATGGGTGATGCTAAATGAATAATACAAAACCATCTAACCAGCCAATAAATGAGATTTTGGACCATAATTACTCAGTCCATTACAATCTTAATTATTATTTGGGCCAAAACTAAAGTCAAAATAGACTCATTGACTGTATGAGTTGATTTTTCATGATTCACTTAACATTATTGTATATATATATATCAACGTTACATTTTCTTTCCCAGAAACAATTTCACATCCGTCGAAAGCAAAACCAAAACATATTCACGAGGGTCCATTTGTAATTATATCAATAATTAATTTTCTTTTTTGTTGAAGTGATTTTGACAATGTCTTTGAAATTAATGCAGTTTGATGGGTCTAATTCTACTCATTTGTCTTTTTCTTTTTCTTTCTGGAGTGTGACTTGCTGCAATGAAATGAGAGTACCCCTTGACCTAACTTTAAAATCCATGTGCCTATAGTACGAAACCACCCAATTCAAACAAAATAATAAATAAGCACGTGTTAATTGTTTAATATTAAAATAATTGTGATATATTTACATACAAAATTATATTTATGATGTACATATAACAATTTAATAAAGAAGAATAAAAGTTTAGACATTAAAATATAATCATATAAAAATTTAAATGTGGCTGAGTATTTAAATAAAATATGTAAGAGAAAAATTATATATCATTATTATTATTGATATTAATATATATTTGATAATGATACCTTTAGCTGCCTCATTTGAAACTTGACCTACTTTATATATTGTTGTCCAATCACTTGTCAGGAACTTGATCACATATTATAATATTACATAATTTATCTATGCAGAATTGAAGATTCATGTAAATGTAAATTTATGAAATTAGAATTTTTTGTTTTTTAGGATAAGGTTCAACTGATATTCAATAATTTTACTAACATATCATATATAAGTGCATTATTTGTACATGTACATTTAACTATTTAATTTTATTTAGGATGATGTTAAATGAACAATACAAAACCAGCCCAACCAGCCAATAAATGAGATTTTGGGCCATAATGACTCAACCCATTACAATCTCAATGATTATTTGGGCCAAAACTAAATCCAAAATAGACTCATTGACTGTATGAGCTGGTTTTTCATTGTCCACTTAGCATTATTATTATTTTTATATGCAATCATTTGTTGCAACCATTTAATTACGTACGTATATTTGTATTACAATTATATATGTATTTATAATATGTTAATATATATGTGCATTAGTATATTTATTGTATACACACTTTTAAATAGTTTGACATGTCATTACTTTTTTAAACATATGTATTTAAAATATGATAATATGTGTATAATAAAATTTATAGTGTGTGACAAAATACTCTATGATTTAAATCTGCAACTATTAAATTATATATGTGCATTTGTATCACAATTATATATACGTATTTCTTATAATGTGACAAAGTGTGTATGTATTATCAGAAGGCTTATAACTGTGTATTGCCAGACTAAAATACTATATGTAACTGTGTGTTTATTTGCATCATCACCTTCAATTTATACTTGGATTTTTTTTAATTTTATATGCATATATTATATGTTATATATTATGCACTTTGTTCGCCATGATAAAAGTAAATGCATATTAATATATAAACAATCAAAAAAGTTAGTCGTACAACGAGTATATCTTACAACGTATATCCAATCAAAGTAGTTACACTCTCATATTAATGTGTGTTATTGGCCCGACGAGCTTATAGTAGAGGTTGAATACTAATTGGACGATACATTGGTTGTATATATAGTAGTATTGCAATAATATTTGTCGTACAATATAAATACGTTCAATTAGTATTTAACGTGTACTATACATAATACGTAATGTGTGTCATATGTATGACACACGTACGTATAACACACAATTTTTATTATATATAGAACACATTAAATACTAGTTGAACCGTATTTCTGTTGTACGATAAATATGATTGATTAAGTAATAAATGTCTTTTTTTTTAATTAAATATAAAATTATTGATGTAACCTAATTCAACAATTTAACTTTCGGAAAAGAAAATTTTATGACATGATATGAGAGTTGAGAATTAATAATTACCCTCAATAGTTTCTTAACCTTGGCTCTCTCAAGTCAATCAAGTGGACACGACACAACAATGGAGGAGTCTTCTTCAATTAATGTGACGATGACAGTAATGACTAACCAAAAATTCTTAGATGAAACTAGATTATATTTAATACATAAATCGTAAGAATATTTATAATCATATATTTTAGTTTGTAACACTAAAAATTTATATAAAAAATAAAAAAATATATGATTATAAATATTTTTAAATTGCGTATTAAATATAAAAATGACTAATTTTATTATCAGAGTGAGAGAGAGAGAAACAACAAAAATGTGACAAGGCCAATTCACGTTCACAATGAAATGAATAAACACTATTTTTGGGTGAGCGTTTGCAACAACTCAACCCAAGTTTGCTGCTTCTTGAACGCCACAAAATATGTTTGATTTCTTTCACAATTGAGTTTATTCACCGGGTTTTGGAAGAAAACTCACATTGAGGCAAAAGCAAAAATGCATTGCTTTTGAATTGAGTAGTTTCACGTTCATCACAATTAAAATTTATCTTACCAATTTTATTCCTTAAATAAAAATACATTTTTAATAGACAAAGTATTATCCAGTCTAAAAAGTTTATTTTATTTTTAAAAAAAAAACTAATTCATTTTATAAGTTATTCTAACCATATTTTTATCAATTATTTGTCATCTAAAAAATAATTATTATTTATTATATTTATTTTTTAAATAGTCAGAACTAAAAATCAAAATATATAATAATATTTATATGATTTATATGATTTGTTAATTATTACATTATAATTCATTTATTTTTATATCATTATTATTTTTAATCATATATAAAAATATATATCAATAATAAAAATAAAATAAAAGGGTAATATTAAAAGACATATAATTAAACATTAAACTCATATCCCTTTTGGTAATTATACATTCAAAAGTGGTTTTGATTTTGATCATCCAAACAAAATTTATTTTATCAAAATCAATTTTAAAATAAAAGCATCCAAACATAAATCACGTTAACATCAACCCACTTTTAACTAAAATCAATTTCACAGAATCAAGTTCATCAAAACTCCAGTTTGCAAACGCCAATCCAAACACACACTATGCCTCGTCAAGGAGCTAGGTCAAAATTTATGTTTTTTTCTGTACAGAATTGTGTATGATGTAAATGAAACTTTTATTTTTATATTAATCTAATTATAGTATAAAATTTGATATATATAATTCTTAAATTCATATGATGTATATCTGACCGAACATAAGTAATAAATGCGTCGAAGATGTGTGAATGATGAGCTAATGTCAACAATAAAAGAAGTCGATGAAGGATGTATTACAAGAGTGCAGTGAATGTGTTGTGTTGTGTCTCTCAATTTTATTAGGTGCAGTCCATTCAACAATGAATAACAATACATCAGGTTATATACTATAACTATAGAGTAATCAATATATATAATATATAATATAGTCTTAATGTTTGTTTTAAACTTACGAGAATTTGTAAAATGAGATCGGATAAGTATCTCCTACTTATAAGTATTTATTTGCAGGTTGGATTTTCATGTGCATCGATCGGAAAAACAAATATAATATAGTCTAGACTCTTGAGTGAAGTAGGGAATGGGCTAGGCCCAAAGAGGGGAAAAGAAACAAAATGGAATTCTTTGTTGTTCGGGCCAACCCAAGATAATGTAACCTCTGCTCCCAAGTCCCAAATATGGGTTCATATTCAACTGCTTCATTAGTCAACCAAAAAAAAAAAAAAAACTACTTATTTATTTATTGAAGCTAGCCTATAAGATGGGTAAATTCTTGCATTCCTAAAGTATTATACGTAAAAATTTCATGTGATTTATTATTTTAAAGGCTATAGTTTTTATTTTATAATACCATTAAAAAATTTGTGAAATCTTATATTTTAAAGTATATAACCTTCAATTTCTATACTATGTGAAAAATTCATTTGATTCAATATTTTAAAGACTAGTCTTTGTTTTATAATATCACCAAAAAATTGTGAAATCTCACTTTTTAAAGTATATAACCTTCAATTTCTAAAATATGTAAAAATTTCATTTGATTCAATATTCTAAAGGCTATATAGTTTTTATTTTATAATTAAAAAAATGTGAAACATCACATTTTAAAGTATATAACCTTCAATTACTACTATTTGTGGAAAATTTATGTAATTCATTATTTTAAAGGCTATAGTTTTTATTTTGTAACATAACCAAAATATTTTTGAAATCTCACATTTTAAGTATATAACTTTCAATTTCTACTATATGTAAAAAAATTCACGTGTTTCAATATTTTAAAGGCTATAGCCTTTGTTTTATAATACAACTAAAAAATTGTAAAATCTTATTTTTTAAAGTATATAGCCTTCAATATCTATTATATGTAACAAATTCATGTGATTCAATATTTTAAAAGTTATAATCTTTATTTTGTAACATAATCAAAAAATTATGAAATTTCATATTTTAAAGTATACAACTTTTAATTTATACTATATGTAAAATATTCACGTGATTCAATATTTTAAAGGATATAGTCTTTATTTTATAATTCAACATAAAAAAATATGAAATCTCATATTTTAATGTATATAGTCATTAATACCTACCATATGTAACAAATTCAATATTTTAAAGGCTATAGTCTTTATTTTATTGTGTATTTAAGAAAATTGTGAAATCTCACATTTTAAAATATATAACATTCAATTTCTACTATATATAAAAAATTCATGTGATTGATTATTTTAAAAGTTATAGTCTTTATTTTATAATACAACCAAAAAAATTTTCATTATTTATGATAACTTAGCAATTCAATTCGATTCAATTTAATTTGCACCTCAAAATCTGTCAAGGCATGCAGAGAATACTCTGAATACTCTCTTTCACCACTCACCACATTTCTTCATCCTCACAACCTTAAAACTCTCAAGTACAGGCAATTATTTCTCTCTTCTTCTGATCTTTCCTAGTTAATCAAAACTACAGAGTCACTCTCTCTATTTCCCCTAAAACATCTTCAAGGCATCATCGCATGCAGCTTGTGAATAATTTCCTTTTGTAACTGGTTATTGTGTTAGATATAATACAAAGTTAATATGGATATTATTACATACATCACCCCAAATTTTTAATTTTCATGTAAGGGGATATGTTAAGTCTTCAGGATGAAATTAAATATGTTATAACAAACTTCATAATAAATTAAGGGTGATATTAAATGTACAATAAAAAACTAGTCAAACCAGCCAATAAATGAGATTTTGGGCATAATTACTCAGTCCATTACAATCTCAATGATTATTTGGGCCAAAATCAAAGCGAAAATAGGCTCATTGACTGTATTGGCTGGTTTTTCATTGTACACTTAGCATTATTGAAAATTAATAACAAATTAAAAAGCAATAAAGGAGAAAATATTATATATGTATCATATGAATAGTATACATGGTCATTGGTCATTCTATTCAATACAAATTGACTTTACCAGCCAACAGCAATAATGAACTGTGATTATATGAAATCCTATACACTCAAATCATCCAAAGAAAACACACATGGAAAATACCACTAACTAATTTTTCTACATACTCATAAAAAGCTTCTTGTATTTGACTTCTTCAAGCTTAGTCCTAATTGAAGATCCTCATGAGCTTTACTATTAACATTATTATGGCCCTGATCTGAAGAAGCAATGTGAGCAAAATTGAACATACTAGTGTCTTGTTTGGAATTAGGAACATACCACTTTGATGATTTCTGATCATATGATGAAGAATTGAAGCTAATCTGAGATTCATCACAAAAGGTGAAAAACTCATCAGAGTTATTATTACTATTAAAGGAAGAGGGATCATAGAACCAAGAATCATTGGAGGCATGGTTGTGTTGTGATAAGTAGTAGTTTATGGTATCCTTGTTGGCTTGAAGTTGCAACATTCTCTTCTTCATCCTTTCTTTCTTGTGTGCATTTTGGTGTCCCCCTAATGCTTGTGAGTTTGTGAATTCCTTGAAGCAATATTGGCATAGCAGTAGCTTCCTCTCCTCTGCATCAGAAGCACTTTTCTCTGCTGATGAAACAGAGTTTGAGGAGTTCACACTTTCATGCTCTGCTTCTGAGGCAGAGTCCTCATTATTATTATGATGATGATGCTTAGATGATGGATTCAGGTCAAACCCAAATAGCTTGAGCCTCTTCTGCACTGAATGGCCTTTTTCCATATCTGTGTTCTTTGGTTTTTGGGGTGTAAAGAGAATTCTAAGAGATGATATCTTTTGGAGGTTGAATTGCAAGGATTAGTTCTTTGGCTTCTCTTCCTTTTATAGTAAGCTCTTAATAACAACCATTTTAAATGTTTGCTACATATTAAAGAAAGAAACCAAGTATTTTTTATCTGAGCATTACTAGGGGCACAACAAAAAATCAGCCAAAACAGTCAATAATAGGAAATTAGGCCCAAATTACTCAATCCATTAAAAAAATACACATGGTTAATAATGTTAATTGGACAAAAAGTATTAAAATAGGCTTTGTTGACTGTTTTGACGGGAATAATATTGTTCCCAAATAATTTATATTTTTATTTATATATATATATATAGTACATGAACATCATAAGGATGCAAATAAATATATTATTTTAACATTTACTTTATCATACTATATTCAATTTGTCATGTTTTATTTTTCTGTGGTCACACAAATCTTTATATCTTGACTTTTTATTCATCCATTGATCATAATTGATATCTCTCCAAATAGTAACACTTGAGAACCATAAATTTTACTAATAATATAAACAAGTGAAGTAACATTTTTAATATTTTTATTATGTGATTACTATAAAAATTCAATCTATTACCCTTAATATTTTAATGATCACTTCTGGCCTTTAACTTGATTTTATTTTCCACCCTTAAATTTTCATCCAATTAATGTTTGTTTTTTAATAAAAAATTGATGGCATGTTGTAGTAGATACATCTCAAACTTGTCAAACAGAGAGGACTCTTGATATTATTTTAAGGTGGCATATGGGATGGTCTTCAAGCACTTTATAATATTTAAACATTTAAATTATAGTACCACTTGGATTTTATCCCCTTTATTGAAATAGAGATAAATATTCCATGCTTAGGACATCATTAAAGTTGTTATAACCGTAGCTGAAAAAGTCAAAGAAAGGGGATATAAACATCTAGAAGATAAGGGAATTTTCCTAATATACCACCTTACAAATAAAAAGCATATGCAAAGATTATTTTTATATGTGACAAGGCCAATAACTTAATGGTTCCATGTATTGTCCTCTACCTAAGATTGCCATATGTATTATAATATATAGATATTTTCCATATGAATAATATTGTTGTGTCGTGGATGCTAAGCTATTTCCTAGTCCCATCTAATACACTTGATTCAATTAAATATCACACATATGAAATGTGATTGTTTAGTACAAATTAAAATGAAGCTTCTTTGTAACTATCCCTAAATCCTTAATCTACATATCTTGACCATACATGTTTTATGAATGCTTTTACAATACCAAAAGGAAAATTAAAGAGTAGTTTCCAAATAAAGGAATATGTATATATATATATATATATATATATAGGAGATGTAAGAAGTGAGAGCGATGATGTTATATGCTAGAGAGAGAAATAAATTTGAATTATTAGATCTTATCTAAATATTTAAGATTGAAAAATAAAATTATGTAATATTTTAAGTAATCACATGATATTTTAAAACATTTTTATCCTAATCATCTACATATAATTATATAATTTAAATTTATTTTTTTCATTCTCCTATAAATTTATTATTATAGTGGACAATGATGTAAGCATATATAATACTCATAAGGTCTTCTATAAGATCTGACCATATCTTGTTAAAGCAAGCAACGCCTACATTTTTATACTCTCTAGATCTTATGGTTTTTAGGGTCAATCAAGTCATCAACTAACATTATAGTATACCAATAAACTGAATTTTTTTGCTTTGGACGTTTTGTCCTAGTTTTGGACCCCACTTTTTCTTACTTTTATGGCAATTTTAAAAAATTAGATTGTGTTTCATTCCATTGTATCTACTTATACTTACATATCTTCCTTTGGTGGACATATTCCACCAATTGAAACTCTCATGCTCTTCAAATTCCCTCTGCTTTTTCTATATTTTGAAAGCTTGTTCAAATTTCTTTGTTGCTTTTTGGAGGAAAATTTCCAAGTTGGCTTGCTTGTCTTGAAGCATTGTTGTTCTTACCATTGGTGTGAATAAAAAGAAAGTATAAAAGAGAAGAGAGGCTAATTTATTGGGTGGGTTTGTTGAATTAATTTTTCTTTTCATTTCATTTCATTTTATTTAATTAGTACATGTTGGTTAGAAACCACACCTATCTTTTAGACAAATCAAAAGTGGGTTACTATTTATTTTTTTAATGAAACCTAGCTCATGATAGAATGCCAAACCTGACCAAGGAAAATTAGAAGTGTATACTATTGGAGTATGATAATAATGAAATTAAAACAACAGATTGATTTGAAATGTCTGCTTATATACCAGATAATGAAAGGAACTTGGGCATTAAAAAATTAACTTGGCAACTAAGAAAATTATTATACCTTGTGTGATCATTAGTGACTAGTAATTAAGACTAATTAAGTTTGAAAGTTGCAAGGCAAATCCCTCCACATAATTACTTGCTACAGTTCAGGATTCAAGGTGTTAGGACCTAATTTGTAGACTAATATGCAAAAGATGACATCAGAAACTTGTGTGAATGAAGCTAGTGGAGCTGTTGGAATTACCCTTGTTATGATTTTTACTTACCAGAGATTAATTTCAAGAAGCAACAAGAAAGCAAAGTGTATCATTGTTGGAATGTATTGAGTGTCAATTAAGGTTGAAATGAGATTAACTTGGGTAGCAAGTCTGAAAAGATAAAAACTAATTCATATTTAGTAGCTCACTGAAAGGTGAAAACAAGTAAAATCAACCATTGTTTATATTATAGAATACGGTAATAATATATGTACAACAGGAATACATCCAACTAGTATCCAATTGTGTTATGTATCATACGTAATGTGTGTCATCCATCATGTTTGTTACATATGACAAACATTACGTATGACACATAACACACGTTGGATACTAGTTAAATGTATTTATGTTGTACAACAAATATTTCCCTTATAGAAATATAATATTAACAAGTGTGCTATAACTGCAGAGTTAATGCAGAATTTTATAGTTACTTGCATAAAGTAGAGAAAATTATTGCATGTTGCATAGTCTTGGACCACCACATTTTGAAATTGCATTTGGGAAGGAAAAGCCATAGTTCAAGGGCTTAAGACAAGTTACATATAAAGCACTTGGCAAGTAGAACAAATTTTATGTATGATAAATTCCACTTCAATAGAAACCACATGATAGACACCAAAAAGCTTAAACCTTTTTTTAGGTGAAGCATCACTTTGATCAGTGTATACTAAAATATATTTGATCCATAATATTAGCTTCCTTTAAATCATATAATTAATAAAATGATCTTTCTTGGCTAGCTAGGTAAGCACAACCTAAAGTTATTCAATGGTTATTCGAATCAAACATAAAATAAATATTAACAACAAAAACTTGCTCAATGCAAGGTGCTTTAGGCAAAATTTTACGTGTCCAACAACCTGTATCCAGTACAAATTAATGATTCCACTTCACAATTTCATCCAATAAAAAGCAAAAACACAATAGCTAGCAGAGAATATATTACACGATAATATTTCTGAAAATAAAAAGAATCATAATAAAGAACTAAATCTTTAGCCAAAACTTGTTCTTGAATGCAAAATGTGACAGTGGATACAAGGGTGATCCTCCTCAACCCCCGTAAGGGTGAAGACATATATGTATACTCTTGTACAAATTTTTCAAAAGTGTGTTTCAGTTCATCATCACCAGAGAAACAAAAAAGAGATGGTGATCCAGTATCCATCAGTTTCTGCATCATCATGCAGTATAAATCACTGTTGACGTTTGGCACGAGGCAATAGAGCAAGAAGGATTTTTTTCCTTGGACCCTGCAACCCCAAGGAGACCATTATGAGACAGATAAACTAGACATGCACGAGAACATATGAATTGTGATTGCTTATATTCAAAAGCATATAAGAAGGAAGAACAACAAATAATGTCAAGCGGGTTCTGATTGGAAAAATTGGCATGCATCTTTTAGGCTTTTAGCCTTGACTGAGTAACTGAACGTTATATGCATTTTTTGCTAGATTTTCATTTTATTTATTTATTTATTTTTTATAAAAATGCATTTTTGCTAGATTCCTCAAGCTTAGAACATGTAATAAGATATTCCACAGGCTAAAAGTACATGGAGAGTACAAAGGAAAATTCTCCTCTAAGCAAGACCATTTTTCTCATAGACTATACATGGCATTTTTAAGACAAATTCAAAATATCAAATACATGTACATCCAGATAATGAAAATGCTACAGAAAGGAAACTAAAACAAGAGGTAAGTGAGTGGGTGTTGTTGGACAAGAAGCTAGAATTAAGAGAAGAATGCAAAATCAAAAGTTAATACCAAGAAGTCACTCCCCTCACAAAATTCCAGCAGCTGAACTGATGCAAAATTATATATTTGATACAAAATAACAGTGCCAGGTTGATCAATAATTATAATTTAAACCAATTATCAATACCAGTACATATGCCTATGGCATAAATGAAAAAGGGAAAGCAAAGGATAATTACCATTGGAATTCCCAGCTCTTTGAGGTCATTTTCTCTCATCTGCCTCAATGCAGTCATATCAACCTGAATAAAAATATCAGCAGAAAAGATAAGTTCCAAACTAGAGAGGACTTAATCCAGGGAAGACACAGAAAAAAGCATAACAAATTCAAAACAACACCATATTTTAATTATTTAGCTAATTCATAACTTGGCAACAATAATATAATAAGAAACGATAAGCAGTCTATACCAAACAGACATTTAAAAGTTTGTCTATAGCAAGTTTAACTTTAGAATTAAATTGATAAATTTATAAATGTCAAATGGAGCTGATTTTTATTAATCATTGTAGGAGAGAGATAATAGACCTGGAAGCAAGCCAAGGTCAAGGTGATTCAAATAATTAGTACAACTTAGTGCAACTTACATACATAATGAATTACATAATACATACCTCCTCAGCCTTGAAGAGAATGGCATATTTCCCAAGCCCCAGTGCATGTAATAGGCCATCAACGGTTTGGTATGATTGCTGTTCATCACCCTACATCATGTAACCAGCAAGGGCACATTTCAGGACAAGCTTTATTGTTAACCTACTCAGAGAGTTTGACACAAGTGAAAATGCATCTGCATATGCTTAATACAGCAAGCTTCTAAGATTGGATCACCTACAGAGTGGCAATAATTATAAAAGCAATTTGCATAAACTTCCAGCATTTCAGAATTTTGATGCCGAAAGACCATGCTAATTCATAAGGTAATATTGATCCATCTTCATAATAAGAAAGCCCAGAGTAAAACACAATCAACTATATGATATATCAATATTGTCATTAAAATTTGGAAGAACACTTGCATTTTTAGCTTCACGCATAGATCACTTATGCCATTAAAACTCATAGAAAAACAATTTTAGCATATGGAATAGCCTCACAGGCACAAGACAAAACCAATCATGGTAGATGGTCATTGGAAAAGTTTCATCAAAAGAAAATAAAAAAGAGGAGTTAGAAGTATGAAGCCAAAGAAAAGTAAAATTCACCACATATGAAGCCCTTTGAGAAATGCTGCTTGGTGGAGGAATTTGGCCAAGATGAGATGCTGCAGGCTTAGCAGCTACTGGAGGCAATGTGGACACCGTGGAGCGTGTCATCAAAGATGAAGGTGCAGTACTTGGAGGCCTTGTAGGCTCAAGAGCCTCCCTAGTAACATACGGAACTGGCCTAACACCATCATATGCCCTGTTTAATGGCCTTCTCTGCAGGTCTTCTGCATTTCTTCGGGGTGATATCCCACTGGATGTCCTAGGCAATCCATCTGGTGATCTTTGCCTCGAAAGATTATGATCTGATGTCCAAGGAGAGTAGGAGCATCTCACGGATTCCATCCGTGTTAAATCATCAGAAGTTCTAGCCAAGGAGGTTTGCCTCCGCATGCCTGATTCACTTAGTTGTGGCATGTGCTGCTTTGAATTAATGGGGGTTAGTGGAGGGTTTGCCTTCGACAGTTTTTCACGGAGGTCTACGTGCCTCTTAACACCATCAGTCTCAGCCTGTCTAGATGCACTTTTTTGCATGAGCTTCAATCGGAGATCATCTCTGCCAATTCGCCCATCTGAGTAAATTAAGAGCAACATGATTAGAAATATGAAATCAATGAGCAACATTATGATGCAAGGTTGAATTCACTTCTGAGGGAGCTTAATACCATTTAGCCCATTTGACATGCTTATATGTCCTCGCTGTCTGCGGTAAATATGAAGAATGTCATCCACAAAAGCTAATTGTAACTGAATCAATAAGTAACGTAACAACATGCAGTAGAGAATAGAAAACATACCGTTTATTGCTGCTGAGTTCATTCCCAAAACACAAGGAACTGTCTGAACTATTTCCGATTCTGTCTCTGACAGACCTCTTCATCCCAACCGAGGTAGAGAAAGAAGAATCTGCTACCGACACATCCCTCTTCACAACCTAAACTCAAATGCATGAAAAGAGGGCTCATGAAAATGAACCCAAATATCCATACTCATCAGGTATTGTAACAAAACACCATACGAGAGTGAGACTTAAAAAAAATCATTTTTCATTGATAATAACCTAGTAAGTCATTTTCATTTATAATTTACTAATTTTCAATGTAACAAAGTAAAAAACGAGCATAAAATCGAAATTAGCCGCCATAGTTCAATTAAGCGAGTAAAAAGAAATCAATAAAAAAAAAAAAAAACAGTTCAGCTAGAATCAAAGTAGCACAAGCAAAAAGCACACAAACTAGTTCATTGTTTATAAATAAATTAAAAAATTTTTTACTAGAAGACATTTCAAATTTTCTTGTTATGAGTACCTGACCGCTACGACCAAGAGTAATGGTAACGCGGCCCCTCGAAGTATCAGACATAGCGACAAACTCCAAACCCTAAATTCACAAAACGAACGAAATCTTTTCTGCGACTAAGAATACGCCAACTCGAACGCGAAGCATCAACACAACAATCAACACGAGAAACAACGCAGATATATACTGATCCCGTTGCCGCGAATTTAAATAAGGCGTAGAGACTAATCACTTCAACACACTTTTCGTAACCGAAAAGCGTGCGTTGAGAGAGGGGGGAGGGAGTGGGGTTGTGGACTTGTGGCGGAGCTAAGCTGAGCTGCGATATGATTTTATGTTGAAGAAGAAGCGGTTGGAAGAGGTGGTGGTGGTGGTGGAAAGTGGAAAGTGAAGAGGGAGTTGTCGCCGTCACCGGAAAGCGGTGGCCACCGTGTAGTCGAGGGGACGTCGCGGTGGAGCGCCGTTGAGAGTGTAGCGACTAGCGCGATCTGTGACTCTCAGAAAGAGATGAAATGCGTGAGTTAAGATCTGTGTGTTTTTTTTTTTTTAAGAAAACAAAAGAGAATGTATTGTATATTGGGCCTAATAAAGCCCATTTAGAGTGTAATTTCTTGTGCATGACTAATTTTTGGATCAGTTGAAGCCCACTTTGTCTGGGATGCTGACCCAAGAAAAGAAAAAAATAAATTAGCCAAAATTTTACTCATTTATTAAGTTCATTTTTTTATATATTTTAATTTATAAAGTAATTTGTTGGAAGGATTTGTCTTAATTGTTGAAAATTCTTGTTAAATGTCTCTTTCTCTATTTTTAAAGGTCCGTTGATATCCTTTTTGTTGCTATTTACTTGCGAATTTTGGTAAGAACTTCCTTAAATAGTTTTTTAATTTGTATGTTCACATATTAAAACATTTCATTGAAATGGAAATATGTCTTCTGATTCAAAGTTAAACAAGTTTTAGAAGGACAATTACAACATACTATGGAAAAAATTGAAGTATAAATCATCACAATTCATAGCTACCGATTTAAATAATGTTCTATATATATATATACAAGGTTATTTTAGTCAAACTTAATAGAAGGAAGCTATATATATCATGTTCCCGTGGTTTATACACAATTTTAGAATGGTGAAGTACTACATGCCAAAATTAAAAGCACACAGGCAATTCAAAATAGCAGAAATTATGAGAGATAGATTTAACATTGAGAAGGCCTATCATAAGTTGGAGGAAGAGAAGGGCAATTCTCATTCATATTGGCATATGGCTCCAAGGTGTTGTAGCCAGGAAGTTCCATTCTATATTCACCAAGAATCTGGCAAAACGGAAGCCGGTCATTCTCATTGTTGCACCAACTTGGTAGGCGTGTTTGGTTATCGTCGAAGATTCTCAGCATGTATGCATCTCGAATCTGCAAATACAACGAGAAATTTAAGAAGCGTAAGATAAAGTGATGATGATGATGATGACCGATGGTTCATCCAATCATTGAGGCATCGTGGCTTACAGTGAACTCGGTTACTTGAATGGAGCTAGATACTGGACCGAAAACTCCAGCCGCTTTATACATTGAAAGAATAAAGGCAACACAAGTTGTTGATTTCCCGTCACTGTATACCCATTCATCTTGTTCCGGAATGGTGAGTAATTGATCAAAGGGCATCCCACGCTTCTCGGTCTCTAGTATAATATCATGCAAATCCAAACCCTGAATTCATACAAGATCACGAGATTCAATTAACTCAACATATAATGAAAGCAATTGGATGCTTTTAACCACACTGCAAGGTCTAAACCAGCATGCCAAGACATACCTCAGTCCCTAACCGCTTATTCAATGCTTCATTCCACATATTTGCAGAATAAGCTGGCTGCAATCTAGTCCACATAGACATGACAGAAATTACCTGCAAGGAGAACATGTGATTTAGCATAAGATACTAGAAGTTTGAACTAGTAACCTTGATAATAAGAGCTTATCTATGTTGATGTCTTTTGTATGAGTTTTGCAGGGGCAGAAGAAGGGTATTGCTTCATGAACTGCATTAATCTCTTGGAAAATGAGCATGTAGACGCACCATGGCAGGCTCAACTGCATACTTATGCATTACTAATAAGTTATAAGGAAAAGTTTGATACCAAGTGAGCATCAAGAGGAGGTGGATAGTTTTCAGCTACTGTGTCAATCCAACTGAATATCATATTGTGATAGCCATAAGGCTTGCCAGACATGCTCCGGGCATACTCCCATGCTGCGGTAGAGTTGAATTTTGCACGCACTTCTGGATGCAGGGGAAGCAGGGCTATCTGCGGATTGGAGTTATCTTTAAGAGCCAATTCCCACCATTCATTCCATGGAATTACCACTATTATTTCTTCACCCTGCACAAAGATAGACCATCAAGATAATCAATTTTAGCCAGCAACAGGTACAAATTTCTAAAACTTTTTATGCTTCTTCATACCTCTTCATTCTCGTGCCCTGATTCACCAACCCATAAATTACCCATTTCATCCTTCAAGCAAACTGCTGTATGACCAGCAAACGACCCAGTTACCCACTTTTCCAGTGTCTCAAAACCTCCCCACCTACCACGGATTTTCGACACGGCTAAGAAATCTCCCGAATGAACATCCGCAGGATCAATAGTAGCACGCCAAGGCTGACTGCGTTTCTCAAATGTAGCCCCCATGTGTTTATGCAGGAAATCTAAGTTGGCCTTCTGACCCCATGCAGTGTTAGAGAAGAGTGGCAAAACATCAATAAGAGAAAGCAGGGTTCCCAGCATCCCAGATGGCATGAGAAAAACAGAAATTCCGTGCTGCTTTACCTGTTCAATCAGCAAGAAGATTATTAGAATATGTTACTGAGATTGGGATGCACTGATAAGATTCAAGCAGAATAGATAAATTACATATTCGAGCTCAGCAGGCTCTTCCCACGAATCAAACTTCAAGGTATGTTCTCGGGAAGAGAAGTAGTAGTCCCATGTGATCCTGTAAGGTGTTGCAAAAACATAAAGATCCATGCAGGTCCAGCTATGTGCAGCCTCTGTCTGTAAAACAACAACAACAACAACATTTTCACCAAAACCCAAAAAAGGAAACTTACAACCCATAATATTACCAATAGAAATATGGAACCAAAGAACACAGACATTTGAAATTTCCAATCAAACAAAATCCAACCTAAAGCATCCATCCAAAATCTCCTAGCATTGTCCAATCAACTACAGCAAGAGTCAGCAGAGAAGCCAAAAACATGGAGACTGCTATTTGTACATAGAACAGTACCATCCACCTATTTTCCATCTCATTCAAATATTGGCAACTTTGATGAATATGTTGGCAATGCCAAAAACATGCATGTACATTTAGCATTTTCCCAAAAACATGTTCACAATGAATTGAATCGAGACAGTAACCAGCAGTTACAGTACTAATGATTCATCACAAAGTTATACTATTGCACTAGTTAGCTTAACAAATTTAACATTTTCTAAAGCTAGGTTGCACGCACTGGTACGAGTATAGCGTGTGAGCTCGGCATGAATTAAGCAGTACAAATACAAAAATTTATTTACTCAAAAATCTTACCTTTTTTGTTGTTTCTTTCAAAACAAAATCAGCAATTATGATACAAGCATGTAATAATCATAAATGCACAAAAAAGGCATATATAAGTAAGTAATTGAGGCTTGAAAAACCCAATTAAAGAAAGGGGGAGAGAGAGAGAGAGCGAAACCTTGAGATAGAGAACGCCACCACCCAAACCGGGTTGATCTCTGTCACCAGAGGTGAAGTCAAGCTTTGCGGAGTTATCATAGAAGCAAGCCCCTTTCCACTGAATGGAGCCATTGGTGGTGGGAGACACCGACCCTACGAAATAGGGCAACAAATCAACGGCGCTGTGGAAGGTGTTCAGAACCGGCCACGATATGCCACGTGGCAGAACGGGAAGCACGTCGTTCACTCTAAACGGCACCTTGAGTGCCTCTCCCAAACCCAAACCGCCGCCGCACCCGATTATCCATACCACGATTGAGAAACACAGGGCACGAGAGAACAGAGTCATGGAATTATTGAATCGCGGGTTCGGAATCGGAATCGGAATCGGAATCAGGATCAGGGATGGATTTTGATTGGGGATTATTCAGTCAGGTTGATCTGATCCATTTTCGAGGGGGTTTTGGCTCTGAGATTCGGAATCGTGGAATTGGGGTTTCTGGGAAATTTTTTAGCGAAATATTCTTCGGAGATGCGTGCTCGGTGGAGAGGACACGTGGAAAGCATCGAACGGTGGAGGTGTTCGGTTGAGTAATAAGTTTTCTTGTACGGTGGATTATTAAAGTGCTACCAAAGAAGTGGCGTTGTAGGCCAACCTGGACTGACTCAATTTAGTTACAACTCTTTTTTATTTTTCCGAATAAAATTATATTATTTAATTTATGTTATTGATACTTTTTTTATAAAATAAAATTATTTAATTAAATTAAATTTCCTCTTAAATTTAATTTATTAAAATATTAGTATAAAACATGAATAAAAAGAGAAAGAATTTGAATAATATAGTATAAATTAAAAGCTAATACTTTAAAATTGGAGAATTCACAATTTTTTTATCGTATTATAAAATAAAGACTATAAACTTTAAAATAGTGAATTACAAGAAATTTTTACATATAGTAGAAATTGTATTTTAAAATGTGAGATTTCACAATTTTTTTAATCATGTTATAAATAAAGACAATAGACTTTAAAATATTGAATCACTTGAATTTTTTCAAATATAGTAGAAATTGAAGGCAATATACTTTAAAACATGAAATTTCACTATTTTTTTAATACATTACAAAATAAAGATTATACCCTTCAAAATATTAAATCACATGAATATTTACATATAGTATAAATTGAAGACTATATACTTTAAAAAGTGATATTTCACATTTTTTTTATTTTCTTATAAAATAAAAACTATAGGCTTTAAAATATTGAGTCATCATATGAATTTTTCACATAAATTAGGAATTGAATGTTATATATTTTAAAATGTGAGTTTTCACTATTTTTTTGGTTGTATTATAAAATAAAGACTATAACTTTTAAAATAGTGAATCACATGAGAATTGAATAAAGACTATAATTTTTTACATATAGTAGAAATTGAAGCCTATATACTTTAAAGTGTTAGATCTCACAATTTTTTTGTTGTCCTATAAAATAAATTAAAGGCAATAGCTTTAAAAATATTGAATCACATATATGAAATTTTCATATACGGTGAAAATTGAAGGCTATATACTTTAAAATGAGAGAATTCACAATTTTTTTGTTGTATTATAAAATAAAGACTATAGACTTTTTAATAGTGAATTACATGAAATTTTACATATAATAGAAATTGTACTTTAAAATGTGAGATTTCATAATTTTTTTGGTTTTAAAATATTAAATCACTTGAATTTTTTACATATAGTAGAATTTGAAGGCTATGTAGTTTACAATGTGAAATTTCACTATTTTTTTGGATATACTACAAAATAAAGACTATAGCCTATAAAATATTGAATCACAAAAAAAATTCATATATATTAGAAATTGAAGAGCTATATATTTTAAAATGTGAGATTTCAATTTTTTTATACACTACAAAATAAAGACTATAGTCTTTAAAATATTGAATCATATAAATTTTTTACATATATTTAAAATTGAAGGTTATATACTTTAAAACTTGAATTTCACACTTGTTATTACAAAATTAAAACTGTATGCCTTAAATTATCGTGTTACATGAATTTTTTTATATATAGTAGAAATTGAAGGCTATATACTTTAAAATACGAGTTTTCACAATTTTTTTATTTGAGAATATATAGAGAAATTTTGTTGGTTGTATTTCAAAATAAAGTCTATATAGTCTTAGAAATATTGAGTCACATGAATTTTTTTACATATAATAGAAATTGAGGAATGTATACTTTAAAATTTGAGATTTCACATTTTTTTTCTTTATATTATAAAGTAAAAATAATATGCTTAAAAATATTGAGTCACATGATTTTTTTCATATATATTATTAGAAATTAAAGGCTATATATTTTAAAATATTGAATCACGTGAATTTTTCATATATAGTGGAAATTGAAGGCTATATACTTTAAAATGTGAGATTTCAATTTTTTTTATTTTATTATAAATAAAAACTATAAGTTTTAAAATATTGAGTCGCATGATTTTTACACATATAGTAGAAATTGAATGTTATATAATTTAAAATATGAGTTTCACAATTTTTTTTATTATAAAATAAAAACTATAATTTTTAAAATATTAATCACATGAATATTTTACATATAGTATAAATTGAGAGCTATATTTATTTTTTATTTTGTGAGCGATTAAGTTTATAATTTTTACCGAATCATAAATACATAGTAATTAAATATCAATATAAAACTATTTTATAAATATATTTTAATTAAAAATAATATAAAGCCTTGGTCGCCGTGAAACTATCTTTAAAATCAAAAGCGCGTCTTCATACTAAAAATATGAAATCGATCTATTTTATCATAGTTTCACTTATCTCAATTGTGATTTTGAACTTTTTAGTTTAAAAAAACATATTCTTGCAATTTATATGCTGACAAAAACACACATCATAGCTAAGAAAAATAATGTGAAAATGATAGGTAAATATATTTAATTGAAATTTCTAAGAAGATAATCAATTACCATATTCTTGAACTTAGATTTTCTCTTGATCTGGTCACTTTTAGCGAAAAAGCTGAGTTTGACCATTAATATATATTTTTTCTCTCATTATAAAAATATAGAATCGAATCGATAATCTTATCAGAACTTTAAACAGTATAATTAACAATGTTATTTTACTCAATAGACCATCGATGGGGTCCATTAATGTTCATAATCTTAACAGTATACCATAAATATTATAGCATATCTTTGAATTATTCTACCTAGGGAGTCCAATATGTTTGAAAAGAAGAAGGATGCTCTTAAACCTTTTTTTTATGTTTACATGTTGATTATCTGTTCGGTAAAGTGAGATCCACAATTCCAATGATATTGATATATAATTTCAAGAGTTTAATTTTGATGCATTAATAGTGTACAAATATTTTATACTGTTATTGACTTAAAATTTTTCATTTGTTTGATTTTAAGATAGTGGAAGAGATAAAACACTATTAACATGACAACACCTAATTGAATAACTATATAAAAAATTTATACACTGTTAATAAATAAAAATTAAATCTATAATTTCAAATATAAAAAAAAAATCACACACATACACACACAAATCGATCACATACAATCACAATTTTATAAAAGAAGATGCCAAATCTTGGGTGAGCAAATAAAAATACATACTATTCGGTGGATATCCCTCTTTTTTGTTTTTTTTTTCTCTTCTCTCTCTTTGATTAAGCCCTTTACTAAAAGGGACCTTTTAATTATTTAATTACATGCTTAATTGTCCGTGATTCTGTTGAATATTTGAACCTCCAATTCTTAATGAAATCTAATCTGAAGTGTTAGTTTATTAGTTGATTAATTGGTTGTGCATATATATGCGTATACATTGTAGTGAATGATAATATATATGCAAATGAGCTTAATACACGTATACCATATCTATTTGCCGGTTAAACCGCCAAGATTCATCCTCTAGTAGAGGACAAATAAAATCATATATGTAATTGCTTTTGGATATACATTTGAATCCTGATATATTTTATTTTATTTTATTTTCCAAAATATATATTTAAGTATCACACGGTGCTTGTTATAGAAATTTACTCAAATAATATGGCATTATTCAAATAGTGCCAGCAATTAATATAGGCTCCAATTATATTGTGTTCACACCTCGGATTGTGACCCAATCCGGAGGCCCAATTCAAGACTTCAGTAATGAGCCCAAAGAAGGTCCAAGGTCGGACCTCGGACCCCGCGATGGGCAAGTCCAGATCGAGGCCCATTAAACCCTCAAGGCCCAATAACCATTGGAGGCCCAAAGAACTCGGATCCGGAGCAGGACCCGGGAACCGGCCCGAGACCCGACCCGAGGTCGGATAAGACTGAGCCCCCGATTAGGGCGGCGATCGGATAGCGACACCGAGAAATCCGGAGTCACGATCGACACAACGCGGGGCGCCTCAACGCGCCACAGAAAACGGGAAGGCCGTTATCCCGAGTCGTGCGGCGTGAGCGGCACAGAAATGGCTCCAATCCCCCTCTATAAATAGGGTGTCCCATCATAGTATCAGGTACGCTTTCAGTTGAGTTCTCACGCTTATACTGATACTGACTTAAGCTTCGGAGTCCTTTCAGGGAAAACACCCCAAGCGCCTTGAAGAGTTGCTGTGCGAGGAGTCAGATTCCGACGACAGTTCATACCTCGGTCAAAGGTACGGAACAATATGGTTCCATGTCATACGAGGTGAACGATCAGGAATTGATGTTCTGTTTGACTAATTTTGACAGCAAACTAATTAATAATAGTGAATTTAAGTGATAGTTTTGCTAATGAATGTTGTAAAAATACTTATTAAAAATATTTAAAGATAAATGCTATGTTAATAATGAAAATTATATAATAATTATATCTATTATTGGATAACATTAGTTTATAAAATTATATTAGAATTTAAATGTAGATATGATTATTGTATAAGCTAGTATATTGTACAATTTTCATTGTACATATCGCATTAGTGATATTTAAAATAGTAAATTTTAATAAAATTCAAAATTTTATAGTTAATATCTGACATATAATCATATAAAATATTAAAAATAAACTATTTTTTAGATTAACATAATATATTTATCTTTTACTATCTTAACCGTTAAGAATATTTATTGTCAAAATCCTAAATTAAATTAGGTTATCTTAATGCTAGCTAACTAGGCGTCAGCGTTAATTAGTACTTAATTCTGGTTATGGTTTTACTTACCAAAGTCAAACCAACTCTTATGTGTATGATTAATTGATTATGCATCTTACCAATTGGCTAAGTTTTTAGAAAGTACAAAGTTAGGTTTGATTTTCTTCTTTTTTTAATTTTTTTTCCTTATACTTTGTTTTTATTTATTTTTTTGTGGGTGGACAGGTTTGAACTAATTGCATGTGTTTCCAATGCCAACCACAAGAAATGATTCGGTTTGGTCCAGTCCATTCACCAAGTATCTTTAAATTAGATTTAGGGTATGATTATATGGTAGCTACTAGCTAGTTGGAATTATATTACTAATTGTGAAGCACATGAGAAGCACGTGACACGTGCAAGCCCATTGTATATATGTAGTACCGGATTCATGAAATTTAATTTTGGTTTGTCAAGCAAGTGATGATATTTGTAGAGCATTAACAGTTTGTATAAAAAGCTATTTGATATGCTTTAAAGACACTTCTTGAAAACCAATAAATAGAAAGAATGCACTGCCCTATATAAGTTTATCTGATCTCTTTTCTAATAATGGAACCTAATTAAGTTAATTAGTATATGTCGTCTTGCATGTTTTTGTTTTTTTTTAATACAAAAGTTTAGGTTTAGACAAAAATTCATTCTAGTCCAATAATCCAAGGTTAGGGCATGCTATCGAAGATTGACCATGTAAGGAATATAATTAATCGGATCCATAAAAGTAAAAATAATAGCACTAGAATAAGTTTGTGCATAAGTATAGGAAGAAAATGACATAAGAAAATTTATGTGGTTCAATAAAATATCTTATATTTATGAATAAATATGATAATTAAATATTTTACAGTAAAAATGTAATAAAAATATGAAAATGTACTCCACTCAAATTCAAATGGTAAACAATTCATGTATAATAGAAAAACAGTTATAATAGTTAATATGTTATGATACCCAATATATATCACATATTATCCACACCATATATCAGCTAATGTGTACGACATATAGCACATGTTGTAATATTATTTTTCTTTGTAACACGTGATATAATACTTTAACTATCTAGTTTATGCATGCAATATAATACTTTTGAGTTTTGAATAGCTTGCCCACTTATTATTTGAGCCTATTTAGGATGCCAAATGGGGTAGCTAAAAAAATTACCTCTATGCAGTCCAAGTTTTTTTGGGTAAGAAGGATGGGAGTATGACCTTCCTTGTGTAAAATGGAAATTTATTCAAAGGCCAAAAGAATTAGGAGGTTTGGGAGTTGGGAACTTGATGGTAAAAAATTCGGCTTTATTATTTAAGTGGTGGTGGAGATTCTCAAAAGAGGAGTGCCCTTTATGAAAGAGAATAGTTTGCTCTAACCATAATCTCAAGGGGATAGAGCATTGATTCTGCAATCTGAGGTGGGTAATAAAGCAAGGGGATCTGGGGTGATATCATTGAAGGAAGATGGTGGTGCTATGAACTTGCGGTTTATATCTTGGGACCATTGAAGGAAAGGGAAACTGTATGTTTTTTTGTTAGTTGCTGATATTAGTTACTGATATAGAGTTGGTGTTTCTTGTTTTGGTTAGTTGGTTGCCATTTGTTGAAAATAGGAAACGTGTGTTTTGAAATATGAGTTGTTAGGGCCCTGAATGTATGACTGGTGACATGAGATTTCAATGGGGGAATGAGGAGTGTCATGTGCATCAACAATTATGAGCTGGTTTTACTGATCTTGGGTGATTGATGATTGTTTTTATTGTATGGTTACTGGGTTCTGCTATCTGCAATTGTTTACTATGTAAGTTTGGTTCCCATTGTTTTTTGGTAGGTGTTGACAAGGTACTGTAATCATCAGGTGTTGTTAGTATGGGGTATGATTTTTAATTAATGGACTATGTAATACTGCAGTTAGGTGGTGTGAGTTACTTGTAATGGTGACATACAATATGTAATATATATTGTAATGCTGAATTATCGAAAAAAAAATAATACTTTTGTTTATAGATAAACATGGGTTTTTAAGAAAGAGAAGAACTCATAGGGGAAAGTAGTACACCACCTCTTAATTAATTGAAGTGGTCTCCTTAAAAGAACCTATTAATCCTAAATAAGAAAAAAAAGAGTATCACACTAACTAAATACCTAGTTCAGAGCATGCAATATAATGCATTTCCTTGATATGTTGAGTGCGAAGTTCCTATATTTCACTAACTATATAATATAATGCATGTTAAATATATATGTTATCATATCTTAATTAATATAAACTAGCAAGCTCCTCCACTTTTGGAAATTAAAATGAAGAAAGAGGCGACAAATATACAAACACAACATGTGAGTGTTAGTTTATGCTGCATCCAAGTAGACATAGTGTGCTGGCATTTATCTATTTGGTCACCATAATGCACATTTACAACATTATTAATTTGCACACTACTATGTTGTTTTTTTTTTTAAATAAAATAAAATAAAATAAAATAATGCCAATTGTGCCTATTTATGATAAATGCATGCATATAAAAGTTGATATAAAAGGAAGTGGGTAGCGATTGGCCTAATTAGTTCCACAATTAGTTTACACTATGATGGCTTTAGCATTAAGTAAATATTATTATTTTCATCAACTTGTATTTCAGAAACTTTTTTCCATCAAATATATAAGAGAAATACTTGGGGCACAACAAAAAAATCAGTCAAAATAGTCAACAAGTTGTGCACAATATATATAATACAAAATGCACAACGTATATTATATGTAGTGCACAACGTATATCATCTATTGTGCACAACATATATCACATATTGCAACATCATTTTTCTTTGCAACATGTTATATATGTTGTGCACATCATGTGCTATATGGTGTGCACAACATATGATATTCGTTGTGCAATTTATGTTATATACGTTGTGCACAATTTGTTGGCTGTGTTGGCTGTTTTTTTTTTTCTGACTCTAGCATTGCTCAATATATAAAACACATCAAAATATCAAATAGCCTTTTTTTATGTATTTGACTAGCATAGATAGGAATTATTGTAGTGATATATATATAAATTGGTGATTAATTCCCCGTTTGACATTTTAGATATATATGATTAAATATTACTACTACTATTTTATTATAAAAAATAAATAGTGCTACTATTTCATATTATCAATCTGTTCAATCTGTTTACTATAACTAATTAAATGATTTACTAATAAATTATTCCTAATAACGTAGTCAACACTTAAACATAATTAATTAATTAAATCCTTTTTACTTTGAACACTAACACTAAATAAAAAAATAATTAATTATTAGAACGTAACAATTGATAATATAGGAGACTTTAATTTATAATAGCCACTCCCCAAATTTAATTATAAAATATGTTTATCAAGATACTTTCACTTAACGTTAATATTCAATTAAATTTTGTAAATATCGTCACCTTTTCATTGATATACAAGTTGCTAATTGTATCATCAACTAATTAATTCCGCTTAATTTGGTAGATTAAAGTTGGGAATTGCATTACCTTAATTTTATATATATATATATAGATTGACATGGCTGTATCGAATCATTCCTTGTCTCCCAATCGTACAATTTACTAATCTTTAATTAATTTGCATTATAGCATATATATATATATATATATATATATATATATATATATATATATATGGTTTTGAATCAGATATGCGTGTTTCTTTGGATCAACAAGAAGCTAAGTAGTGGTATACGGTTCTATAATAAAACAAAATCTGAAAATGCACAAGACACTAGAGATTATATAGTACTATATTTGAACTGGCATTATTTTTGTTACTGAACAATATCCAAATCGATCACTACTATCCATAAAAACAATCCTTCAATAAACATATGCTTAAATTTAAAAACTGAAAAAATGGGATTATATAATCGAAACCCAATGCCAAATCTTTTTTTTAAATATATATATACTCATATGGACAGTACAAAATCCCAATGAAATCTCATCACCTCATGCAGCTAGTTCCCAGTATTAGAATATATATCAGTTTACGCAATAAAAATGCCTTACCAAAATTAGTAAAAAAAACCAGCCTCCTCTTCTTGTTCATGAAAATTATTATCCAAGTGATTTGTTATTTATGTTTTTTTTTATCTAAGAAATAAGTTAAAATCCAGTAATTAGCTAAAACCTATTCTTATGGATGTTTAATTTATATTGAATATTCTAAAACAAATATATATAAAAACATTGCTATATGTACAATAAAAAATAATCAAAATAGTCAATATATTATGCACAACAATTATTATATAATGTGTACAATAGATTGATTAAAGTTTTACAATTTCTCTGCATACAAATTGCTTATTTTCCACTAGCCTTTAAACCATCAATAATTTAGAAACCAAATCCAATTTAATGTTATATAATACTACTAGTATCCATGATAATATATCCATATCTCTTTTCTTGCATTTCACGAATTACCAAACAAGTAATAGTTGAAAAACGTCACCGGAAAAAGCGGTTCCTTTGGTCCTTTTTTTGATGCCGCCAGTTCAGGGAGCCGCATGGACCGGCTTCAAGATTCGACGGCGCGGTCCGGTCCGGTCCGGTTCATGCACTGCGTTGACCTCCGGTCAATCCCCACAATCCAATAAAGGTTCGACACGTCATCTTCTCACGAATCCCCAGCACTGACCAAAATCTCGTCAATCCCCCGCGATATTTCATTTTTCCATAAAGAAAATGAAAAAAAAAGTTTATTTGATACGGAGAGATCACGCACCGAAGTGGATTTCAGAATCTCAGCCCCATGTCAAAACAGTACATAAAAAAAAATTGATAATATCAAGAGAGAAAAATAAATAAATAAAAGAGAGGGGTAAGATTTTGTGATTACATAGGGAGAAAGAGATTGAGAAAGATTTGATTTTGCGAAAGAGACTTTATATTACAGAAGAGAAAGAGAGAAAGCAAAAATATAAAAGAATGAAATAAAAAACATTGGTAACGCGACACGATTGCTGATGGAAAGATATCATACAAGAACACATGTTACACTTAATAATAGAGTTTAATTTTGAAGCACCGATAATGTAAATATATTTTATACTGTCGTTCAATCAAAATACTCTATTTGCATGATTTTTCAAGTAGTGAGAGAGAAAACACAGTCATGAATGACGTGACATTAGATGATTAGATGACTGTATAAAAGAATTTTACACTGTCAATGGATAAAAATTAAATCTATAATAATAATAATAACATCAATATTGTTATATAAATAATAAAAAATAGTTAAAATAATTAATATGTTATACATTATAAGTATTATATAATGTGTACAATATATACTACATGTGCACATAACAAATATTATATGTTATGCACAACAGTATTACATATTCTAAAAAAAGATAATATTACAACATGTGATATATATTGTGCATGTAATATATATTATACATATAATATTACGTATTATATATTATGTATTAGTTAATTGAATGTTTTAAATAGTTTTTTTTTTGGTCCACCAAAATTTTCTCTAATAATATATTAACATGTTAAATTATTATTACTACCTTAGACAGTACTAGAGGGTATTTAAGGTTAGGCCATTTAGGCACCCACGTTACGTTTAAGGATTATCTTTCTCTTTTGTCTCTGTCTCTCTCTCTGTTTCTCTTCTTGTTTCCTCCTTTAATTTACCTGGCCTGTAGTTGAAGCAAGTGTGTTATGGAGTGTGACGGCGTCGTTTCACGGACAGAGGATTCCGAAGAGGTTCATGTTTTGGCCGTCGATGACAGCCTCGTTGATCGCAAGGTCATTGAGCGTTTGCTCAAAGTCTTAGCTTGCAAAGGTTAGTGACTCTTTCATTTGTTATTTGTTAAATTTATTATTTTATTTTTGGCTAGTGTTTGAAGATTTATCGGTTAATTGATTGGGAAAAAATAAAATAAAATAAAATGAAATAAAATTACAGTAACAGCTGTGGATAGTGGACTGAGAGCACTGCAGTACCTTGGACTAGACGAGCACAGAATGCAATCTCAATCAGATGGTTTTGTTGTATGTACTCAATTTCAATCTTAATGAAATTTAGCTTAATCTTTTGCTCTGTGCTGATTTATTTATTTAATTTATCCTTAACAGGGTTTGAAGGTGGATCTGATTATCACGGACTACTGTATGCCAGGAATGACCGGTTATGAGCTTCTCAAGAAAATCAAGGTTGGCTAGTTACAAAATCTGAACAACACATTACATAATCTATGTACTATAATGAAGAGTGATTGAGAAATAATGTTGAAATTATTGGAGCAGGAATCATCCACTTTCAGAGAAACTCCTGTGGTGATTATGTCCTCTGAAAACATCTTGCCACGCATAGACAGGTAATAACTAATTAATTAATTAATTAATTTATATTCTTACTTATTATTATTATTGTAGATATATTAAGAATTGGAAGTTGTGTGTGTAGATGTTTGGAGGAAGGTGCAGAGGATTTCATAGTGAAGCCGGTGAAGTTATCAGATGTGAAGCGTTTGAAGGATTTCATGACCACAACAAGGGATGATGCTGCTAGTAGTCTTTGTGCTGGTGCTAGGATCGACAAAAGGAAGCTACCAGATTCATCACCACCCTCCATCATTGACTCTCCAATCAGACGGCTCAAAATGACCACCACCGATTGACTATACAGTCTGCTGCTCTGTCTTCACATCACTTGTTCTTCTTATTTACTCTTTTGGGGGTTCGAAGTTCGAACTGCAATTAGTTACCCTCCCGTTATATTTGTTTAACGGTTTTTGTTGCACTATATATATATATATACCCTGTTATTATCTTTTGCTAATTTGTTGATATGAATGAATCGGAATGGTGGTGGGTTAATTATTAATTAATTAAAGTTGTTGACAATGATTAATTAACTGATAATTAAATTAAGTTGTTACTGTTTTGTTTTGTTTTGGTTTGGTTTTCTTAGGGAAAAGGGTAAAATAAAAGATAAAGCAAAAGATTAGGCTCTTTTACTAGATATGTATATTATTAGTCTTGACTTGCATGAAGGGGTTATCAAATTAAAATTAACTTGGGAAGAAAGAAGAATGAAAAAAGAGTGGTTTGGAAAATGATGTGAAATAGATGGAATATAAGTTTGAAAGATCTTGTCTGCTATAAAGAATAATTACAAGGGGGGAAAGGGAATGGGCATGTGAATTGGACAAGTTTTCAAGTGTCCCCCTAATGATAGAGGGAGGGGTAGGGAGGAGAAGATGTGGGGTCAAAGATAACTTGTTTATTTTGCCTTGTTCTCTCTTATTTGGAGTTGTAACTAGTGTTCTCTGAGATAGATATATACCATATGCAAAAGAAAATATCATCAAAACTTTGGTCTATGTGGAACTAGCTAGATATATATAGGATATTTGGCCAAACATTGATCATATATTTTTTTTATCCCAAGTCAATAGGGGACATACATTTATGTACCCTCCCTTGTGGATTTGGTTCTTTTGATATTTCTCCCCTTATCTTTTTCTTTTTTTAACTGCTTGGTTCTTCTTTTGTCTCACTTTGACAAGCATAGACCAGAATCTATTACTTTTTATGGTTAAAAGTTAAAAACACTGATGAAACAGTTGATGGGAAAAAATAAAATAAAATAAATAAATAGAAGTTACTCATGAACTAAATTTGTTACACTTGGACAGGTGTTGGTGTTAATATTGGTTTCAATCCAACAACTTTCTTTCTTTTGTTCTCTCACTCTCTCTCTTCTCTAGTTGCTGTTCCTGCATTAGATTTTGTGTCTTTTTTTGGTCTATTGCTTTTTGTGTACATATCATCACAACTCCAAGCAAGTAATTAATTGCAGTCAAGATTCCTATAATTACTTGGTGTTTTCATGGCTTTGTTGAACACATGATGACTATGATCTTTCAACATCAAAATTAGCATTGCTCTAGTATAATCTTAAAACATATGTGATTATGAAGTTTTTGTATCTTGGCTAGCTTCAATTGGTGCTTTAATTTCATCCAATAATAAACTACAAATTTGGATGTTTAATTTTCCTCTCTTTCTTATGTACTTGCCATTTTCATTCATCACTCTAATAATTCTACTTTAACATAAAAATATATCCTAATTTAACACAAACTTATGCATTATCCTATGTTTTTCAAATAAAGGCTCAATTCTCATAATAAATATAGCATACCATAACTACTTAAAGGCAAAATGAGTCAAATAAATATCTTCTATTTATATCAAAATATATTAATTGTTGTGTTTAATTTCAGGTCGTGACTTGTGGGCATATATAATCACTAAATTAAACAAATGATTTTATATTTATATGAGCGCTTATTCATCGCAATTGTAATTAATAACTTAACCTCTAATTTAGAAGATACGAGGGAAATTATTTGAAGCTATACAAAATTGGAAGAAATATCATTGATCTTGTGAATTTAAAGAGTACAAATAAAAGCATCATATCAAATTTTCCACATTAATAATAAGAAAAGGACAATCAAAGAGGATTGCATCAAGATTTATTAGGAGGTTATCATAATCTATATATATTCAGCACTTGGGTTGGGCCATTTAAATAGTAATGACAAATTTGCATGGTCCTTTGGGGCCCATTAAACCCAAATTGTAGGGTATAATAAAAATAAATAATGGAAGAAATTAACAAATAACCACCGTCTAGGTCTCGGGTTCGAGTCCTGTGGATGGAAAAAATCCTTGTTGGAAACCTCACCTGTTATTCCTAGGTATGCGACCCGGGACGACGGATTAGTTGGGGCGGAACTCCGAACACCGTGTGTAACAAAAAAAAAAAAGAAATTAAATAACCAAACTTTTCTGCTACCCATTATTATTGTTGTATCTTGTAGGCGGTCCCATAAATAAATAATCCATTCTCCTTTAATTTGTCTTGATGCAAAAAAGGTTTAAATTTAATCATGTGGCTCATGGCTGGCAAAATTATGATACGTTTAAATCAACTATGTATGTTTTGTCAAAATTATGATACATAAAATCTTTTATGTTTTGTTTGATTGTGCCACTACATGGACTTTCTGGGCCATTTAATGTTTGTTGTTATCATTGTAGACCAAAGTTTTCCTTTTGTCATGGAATCCCATATTCACTCAATTCAATTGTTGCTTTCATTTCTCTAAATCACTTATTGTATATGATTACTCATTCCACAATTGGGGTGTTTAACTTTTAATGCTAAAAACGGGAATAATTATTATGATTATGGTTATGATTATGATTTAGTTGCCTAATCTTGAAAATTAAATCTTAGCAATGATTTTGCTTTCATCAATTATATATGTTTACTCTGCATGGCTAACAATGACTATTTCTGGTTGAAGCTTCGTTTTAGAGCTATCTAATCAAGACATAAATGAAATTAATTATATAAGAAAATACTAATATATATGTACATTGTCATTTCAAGGTATTAACGTAACAATAAATCAATTGTGTGTATTTAATAATAGAAGTAACTACTTCATTACGAGAAAATAGGCATGTGTGATGATGGAAACAATGGGTATATTGATTGGGAATGAGAATTTTGAAACTTAATTTTACATAACTAAGCTAGAAGCATAAGATGCTTATTATTCTAGTAAATTTCAATTTAATTTCACTTAAACTATAAGAACCAAATTAGAACAACCAAACAAAAACTAAGTCGATACTAAATTACCTCAGCACATATATTAAATGTAGGATTGAGAAGATAGTAGTCTTTCAAAGTCAAAATTATTTTCTACGTATGGTTTATGTTAATATTCTTTAGTTAAGTAGTATATCCCATATATAAAACTTAAATCCACTCTATTTGAATTTGTGTATGAAATCGTCTCCCTTCAAATTAAATTTTTGAATAATGATATTTGTACAATGAGAAATAATCAAAGTCACTTATCATAAACATTTTAAGTCACAATCATTTAACATACTAAAAATTATTTTTTAAAAGAGTTTTTTTAGTCAAAAAATTCTAAATGAGCACATTAACTGATTTGACAGTATTTTAATTGTTCATCAATTAATATTATAAATTTTTAGGGAAAAATTTGGTGCACAATAAAAAAATCAGTCAAAATAGTTAATAGATTGTGCACAATATATAATACGTAATATGCACAACGTATATTACATATTTTGCATAACATATATGACATGTTATGTAAAACATATATCATATGTTACAATATTATCTTTCTTTACAACATGTAATACTATTGTGCATAATATATAATATGTGATATATATTATATAATACTTGTTATTCATTATACATATAACCAGTTATATGTTCAAATTTTGATGTCCTCTCCAAATTAAACAAACCCATCAATTTTCTTGACCGACATGTGAATACTCATTTATCATATTATTGATTTTATTATTTTAATAAGTCAAAACATTCTAGTGACATTTTCTTTGTTTTTCAAAGTCCCACTATATATAGGAAGCTGCTTCATCGTCAAATTAAGTTCCAGTGGGAATATATATACAAGTTTTTTCTCCTTTTTCCATTAGGAGCGAGTTTTAAACATTCCATTCCCACCAAGGGGTTAATTAGTCAGAACTTGAAGTTATCCAAACGAACAAAGCATGTAATTGGTCCACAACGCGCATTCCATCATTTTGATTTTTGTTTATGTTTACTTGTCTCATCAATTTGTTGATTAAAAAAGTATGAATAATGAAATTAACTGGAAATTAAAGAAAGGTGAAATTGTGGTTGGTCAATATTTTACTTTTCCTCTCTTGCTTCTTCTCCTTTTTTACCTTTTCATGTAATAATTGGAAAATATGGAAATAGTCATCTTAAGTTTCTTGTTTCGTACATAAATAGAAAAGATATGCACGTAAGTTGCTGAAAATTAGTATGATTGAGTCTTTAGAGCATGATGAATATTAGTATGTTATATAAGAGTTTAATTTTGATATAATGTCGTCCAATCAAAATATTCCGTTTGTATGACTTTTCAGATAGTGGAAAAGAGAAAAACACAATCATGATTGACGTGACAGTACATGATTAGATGAAGGTGTAAAAAATTTTATACTGTCAATGGATGTAAATATAATATGCAATTCTTTTATTGCCGGATGCCAAGGTCAATGCTATACTTACAGCTAGATTCAAGCATTCGGAACTTAGATTAATATAAAAATAAACTAGATTATTCAACGTTATTATTCAATTAATTTGATTAAATTTTCTGTTATTGGTTACTTTACCCACTGAAAATTCATTTTGTAAACTTATTCATTATAGTATATATGAAAATAGAGAGGCAAACAAATTAGTTGGGAATATTTGACCTTAAATACAAAGAGACAAAAGAGACCCTTGGAAGTATGTGAAAGATTAGATTATAGAGTAACTAAATTTGATTAATCTAATTAATTAATCCAATCAAGGCAAAAACAGAATCCAAGGAACGAAAACTTTTTAATCAGAAGCAAAAAGAAATTAATTAAGGGGGGAAAATTAAACCATGAAGGGTGCAACCATAATTACTACTTTTCCAACCACTACACCATAAGTTTATTTGGCATGCATTAACCTAAACAAATTAAAACCTAATTTGGTGAGCCACTAGACTCAATAATCAACATTGAATCCATTGAATGGCCCCCATCAAAGATTCACAAACATAAAAAGTCATAACTCACAACTAATTTCCTAACCTCAAAAAATGTTCCATAATGGAATTGGTTCCTATTCTTGTTATTTTAATTTTAATTCTATTCATAATCTATAGTTTAAGAGGGGTTGTTAGCTTTTCGTCACAGCTGCACACAACAAACTTAGTCAAAACTTGGAAGACTGTACAATAAGTTTTGTGAGTTGTGACAATAGAAGAAATCTACAGTAAAACCCATCTTGAATAAAATAATACTATCCGAAAAAAATTAACCTTTTATAATTCAAAAAATTTTCTATCTATTTAACTAGATTTTGATTCAGAATCTTAAACCACATGATTAAGGTACAAGATGGACGACTGTTATATGACTTCATACTCTAATGATCCAAGACAATTTAAAAAAAGAAATAAATTAATCTTTTTATATAGGTCTTCAGAATAAAAAAATATTTTATTGTAGTTATATGGAATCATCCCTATACTTTTATTTTTGAGTTATGAAAGTTCAATATAGACTTTTAAATCATAAAAAGTTAATTTATTCCCCTGTATATTTATGAGAAAAATATTGACTAAACACTCATTTTAGTTCTCCAAAAATATTATCGTGAGACAACTTAGTCCTTCGGAATTGAAAAGTTAAAAAAGGAGGACAAATTCGTCTTTCCGTACATGTCCATACAACAAAGAAATCATCGTACGAACATGTACGAAAGGACAAATTTGTCCATTTTTTTAATGTGAAGGACCAATATTGGACTTTCAAATTCTAAGGGTCTAATCCCGCGACCATTTCGGGTATTTAGTAAATAATATTTAGTAAAAAATCGGTTGAATGATGAAAGTGGAACTTCATAGTTCATGATCATGTTTGACAAAGTATACCAGTAGTCATTTTCAATCCACCTACACTGCATGTCAAATTAATATGACTCAAACAAACACCAACTCTTCCCTATGAGAGTACCAAATCACCCCTCAATCACACGGATTATTATTATTCAATTCTAGAATTAGGATATGTTTATGTAAGGTTGGCCATATATTGCATGGAAGTAGTAGAAGAAGGCCAGCAACAATTAACTGCTTCCACTCTTTTGAAACTGTCAGCAAACAAAACCAATAACATAAGACAAAATGAAGGACAAAGCTTTTGCAGTTACCAAAAAAATACAATATCAGATTTGCTGTCAGAAACAACAACAACCTTGATTCCTGGTCTTCATTCATCATCATGGCTTTGAATATGATGCTTCAACCAAGGATGATTCTTCTTCTTCTGAGCTTTGTTTTGTTTTTTCTTTGTTTTTTAGTTCCATCTTGCTATTCTCAAATCACAGGTTCTCCTCAGAACATTGAAACTTTCTATCCAACTAAAACTTCAGCACCATCACCAGCACCAACAATACAAAGGCCTCAACCACCACCGCCGCCGCCGCCACCGGATGTGAAAGGATCAAAGGGTGGCTCTTCATCAAATGGTAAGGTAGCAAAGGCTGTAGCTGCAACTGCAGCAAGCACCATAGTTATTTGTGGTTTACTTTTCATAATACTTCAAAGGTGCTTAAGGGCAAGGAAGAGGAAGGAGGTAGCTAGGCCTAGCAATAATAGTTCAGCTGGAGATAGCCGTGTGGCGCCTCAAGCGAACGCGTTTGAGCGAATCGATGGGAATGTGAAGGGACTAATTGTTGATGAGGATGGTCTGGATGTGGTTTATTGGAGAAAGCTTGAAGGGAGAAACTCCAAGAGTAGGGGTCTTCATAAGGAGGTATTGCATAGTCCTAAGAACAGAGAAAAAGATAAAGAAAAGGAAAAAGAAGAGGATGTTCATGAAGAAATAACTAATAATCAGGTGAAGAAATCAAAGTCCATCCAAGAAGTTCCTCTGCTTAGAGGAAAATCTTCAACTTCTCACATGAATATAGTTCCTGAAATGGATGAGCCTTATAGAATGGAAAAGATTCCCATTCCTGCATCAGTTAAGGATTTTCAGAAACCAGATTCTCCAAATCAATCATCAACTCCACCACCACCTGCTTCACCATCAACACCATCCTCAGATTCCTTCTCAGCAATACCAAAAGGGAATAGGAATAGCCCTGCAGGACCAGCACCTCCTCCTCCTCCACCACCTATTCCTGCTAGAAAGAGTCCTGCACCGGCTCCGCCTCCTCCTCCACCAAAGGCAGCAGGTAGCTTGAGGTCATCATCTAAAAAACCGCCTGTCCCGGTTGAATTGCTAGCTGCCTCGACCAGCAAGCGAGCTAACTCTTCAGGGAAAGGCGTGGCAGAGTCCAACAATGATCAAGTGAAGCTGAAGCCTCTGCATTGGGATAAGGTGAATACTAATGCTGATCACTCCATGGTGTGGGATAAAGTCGATCGCGGCTCTTTCAGGTAATCATAATGTATAAGATTTTGTATAATTGATATGTATACTTTGATTCCTACATTTTAGCATTTTTGGACCAATCCTAAGTTTTGAATATAATGCTTCAGAGTTGATCAAGATCTTATGGAAGCTCTATTTGGATATGTTGCTGCAAACCGAAGATCCCCCAAAGGAAAGAGTCCAAGCAAGGATACCTCAGCAAAAGTTTTCCTTCTAGATCCTAAGAAATCACAGAACATTGCTATTGTTTTGAAATCTCTTGCAGTCTCACAAGACGAAATTCTTGATGCACTCGTCAATGGTAGAGGCCTTAATGCAGATACTCTTGAGAAGATTGTTAGAATTGCTCCAACAGAAGAAGAGCAATATCTTATCCTTCAATACAAAGGTGATCCTGCAAGACTTGCTGCAGCTGAATCTTCCTTGTATCACATCCTTAATGCTGTTCCTCTGGCGTTTAAGCGCTCGAGAGCGATGCTATTCAGGTTGAACTATGGCTCCGAGATTCAAGAAATTAAGGACTCTCTTCAGGTCCTTGAATTGGGGTGTAAGGAGCTTAGAAACCAGAGAATCTTTGTGAAGCTTCTTGAAGCAGTGCTTAAAGCTGGAAACCGAATGAATGCTGGAACTGCCAGAGGTGATGCTCAAGCTTTCAACTTGGCTTCTCTAAGGAAGCTCTCTGATGTCAAGAGCACCAATGGAAAGACCACATTACTTCACTTTGTGGTTGAAGAAGTTGTCCGTTCCGAAGGAAAACGTGTTCTTCTCAACCGCAATGGCAGCCTGAGCCGTAGTAGCAGTAGGAGCAGCAACAACAGCAATGACAACTTTGAGAACAATGATGCTTCAGATGTACAAAGAGAAAGGGAATACACTAAACTAGGATTGCCAGTTGTAGGAGGGATAAGTTCAGAGTTCTCCAACGTTAAGAAAGCAGCATTCATAGATTACAACACCTTAGTTGGTTCAATCTTAACCCTCTCAACACAGTTACTTGAAACCCAAGAAATTGTTTCCCGGTGCAGAATGGGCGAAGGAGGGTATTTTGTTAAAGAAATGGAGCATTTTATTTGGAATTCTGAAGAAGAATTGAGATCAGTGAGGGAAGAGCAAACAAGGGTAATGCAGCTTATCAAGAGAACAACAGAATACTATCAAGGAGGAGTAACAAGAGACATTGCAGAGAACAGTTTTCAACTGTTTGTCATAGTTAAGGATTTTATGGGAATGGTTGATCAAGTCTGCATTGAGATTGCACGAAACATGCAGAAGAGGAAGACACACAAGGCAAGTTCTTATGGATAATCATCATCAGAGGGACCAACAGAAAAAAAAGTAACATATTACACCATCATATGACTCTAGAAATGGCCTAAGTGATTCAAAATATGCTGAGGGGGGTTCAAATCCTCTATATCAGAGTTCTGAAATGATTGAAGTTCCATTTTTTCATTCAAAGTCTTATATATGGCAGCACAAAACTATGATGGTGTTACCATTTTTCCACTATTGAACTCCTAAATGTATGTGCCAATGTATAAAGAAAGTATTATAGCTCTTGCGGGAAATTTTAAGTCTGGTGTAAATCATTTGTTGGATTCTTTTAGCAGTAACAAAAGCTTCGTTTGTTTCTTTGGTTTTCTTTTATTTTCTGTTAGAGATAACATTCTTGTGATTTTTTTATTAAGATAATGTCATGAGAGGCCGAAACAACTGACTTGGCATAGCTCACAGGTCACAAAGGGAACAGGTCTAATTCTGAATCATTCATCACAACAGATTTGACTTATGTCATCAATAATGTTATTTAATCTTGTTTACCAAGAGAACTATTTTATATCTTCTAAACTATACAGCACATTGGACATAGCTAGCTATACACTTTCTGACAGATAATGGTTTCTAAACAAACTTTTATTTTATTATATGTTTTGGGTCTCATCATGGGGTAGGTGGCTTTCACCTCTTAGTGGCAACAAAGCTTGCATTAGAGTACATGCAAAGATAATACACAACTATGTAATTCAATCACAAGTCCACACAATATTCATGTTTCCCTTAACCATAAATTAAGTAAAAACTATTACTTTTAGATGATATAATTTCATAATATGATATCAAAGCTTTATCAAGAGTTTAATTAGCATAAGATTAAATGGTCTATGCATTATTTACACATCAAATCTAAAAGAAACATTTATCTGAGAGGCATCATTAATGAGCTATAACCTAATAATTTAAACTTTTGGGGGTGACACAAGCTACTACAATTGTGCCTAGTTTAATTGCAGTTGTTGTTGGAAGAAAGCATGTTATATTGTTAGAATAGATGGAGAAGAGTGATGCAATCAATTACAAGAAATGTATGAGTCTATTACATTGCAGACATTATAATTATACAATATTATTTTATCATATACTGCCTAAAAAAGGTGTGGAGAAGAAATTTATTACCAATATTTGATGCTTCACTCCTTTCTTCTACTACTCACATGGTACAAGCTCCTAATGTCCTATATAACTAGATAATAGCCCCTCTTTTTGCAGACTAAACTAAAATCTTATAGACTGAGTTGTAGCCATAAACATTTTTCTCTGAATATATGGATCTAACTTGACCTCTGATATATCTCATTTTTTGCACTTTTTTCCCCCTTCTCACCCTTAAGGGGCTACCTCTGTTTTTCAATCTTTACATTCCCCTGCATAAGTAGACAGGACAAAATAACAGTTAAAAATGCATCAATTTTCATAGAGTTGATGAATAGATGAAACAGTAAATGGTCAATTACAATGTTATAAAATTATGAGAAAATAGCTCCTATTTTTATATGATTATTGATTATTGACATAGCAATGTAATTTCTTCTTCTATTGAAAAAGAAAAAAATATAGCACTAAAATATAAGAAGCAGAAATATTATCCATCACTCAGTGCTCATGTAAAGGAACATAATGAACATAGCCTTAGAATGGAAAATTATCTGAAGTCTGAATGATTATATACAAGAAAATTAAACCATAAATTTCAAAACCCCTTGGATTTTGAATTTCTACTGAGCTTAAGAACCAAAAGGATATTTTTTTATTTGGCTTGATGCACAATAGACAATAGCAGAGGATAATGACTGATAATATGTATCACCAAGAATTTGTATGATTATATCATTTAGGCAGTGCAATCCTCAAAAAGTTGTTAGAATGGAATGTGGATTACATGAACTTTTATTAGTATTTCTAGGATGACCCACCAACTACATGCAGAACCACTACGCTCATTTGGCAGAAAATAATTTTACTTATTACAGCAAAAATAAGACATTTAGGTCCCACCAGTGCTCCTTATGCCTACAACTACCGAACTACAGTTTCAAGTTGTGGAACAAAAGCTTTAACTAACTTTGATTAAAAGTTAAGCTTAATCATTATGGTTTAAGGTTTAGAATTTAAGCTTAATCATTAACCACAAAAGGAAAAATTGGCAGATATAGTCAACAAACTACAAAACAAGTAGGAAAAGATGTCATAATTAGTCTTTACAGTGCTTGTTTATGTGGCAATGATAAAGTGCATACCTTTTCTGGATTGCTTTTTGATACTTTTTGACCTCTGTAAAAGGCTGGCATGGGTGTGGCCTTGAAATTATGTTTTAGCTTTTCATCCTAAGTTAAATGAAAAGCAACTTTTAGGCATGCAATTTATGCATATTACATAGATGGTGGTATAATAGCAATTAAGTACATTTAGTTGACTTTAACATAATTGTCCCTATAGCAGTATAAACACTGGCAGAAGCAGGGATATAGGAAAGATCAGAAGAGTACCTTTGATTTCGATTGAATGCGATTTCTTTCTACCTCTTTCGCATTAGATTTTTCCTCTACTTTTCGTGGTGACTGAGTAAAAACAAATAATCGAGGAGCATTTTAGTAAGCACAATTTAATGAGAACCATTTATCACAGGTTCTGTATTTGTATAGACATGCATCAAGAATCAGACCATACCTCTTTTCCTTTCTCTGCTCTAATGTCGCTTTTTAGGCCCAAAGTCGTTCGGACAGCATTTCCACCTCTTTTATCCATACTATCAACCTTAGTTGCCCTATTTAACAATAAATTCAAAAGGGTCAGCATAAGGAAAATTTGACTACTTATACTTTCATGAAAATAGTTTATGGTTTATGTTTTGATAAGGAAGAAAAGGGCGGGGAAGGAGCGGCGTAATGGAAAGTCTTTGTGAATGAGCATTGATGATGGCTATCATGTTCCCTACATACAGAAAGGTATCCCTTCCCCACTTATAATGACTCTCTAGCAATGTCTTAATTTGTTCCATATTTTTCTCTTCATTATCAAAATTTGACTTCAAAGTCAAAAAATTTTAGAGAAAGCATATGCAACCTGGAAACATGGCAGGTTTCTATATTTGTATAAGAAAATAAAGACCCTATATTTCTATAATATATATTACATACATAAATATCATTTTTCATCTGTGCATAGCACCGATTCATACACTAGTATTATAGGATAACTGAGCATCCAAGCTAAAAATTGATAAAGAGAATAACGAGAAGAAGTACATTGCATCAAATCCAGCAGCAGCAGGATGTTCGAAACGTAAACAAAACATAAGGCGATTTTCGCAGTAACTCCACTTTAAGTCAGAAGAGATATTATTGAGGAAACTATGCTATAACTAAATTTTATATTATTAATAGCTATGATTAGTTAAAAAGGCTATATGATAACTTATGCTCCCTCATTTATTCAACATTTATACATGGTTTACTTGATTTGGAATTTAGAAAAACTATCAAGAAAAACTTGGTATTCTTAATTAGGCAAAGCCTATCACAATCATTTTGAGACTTAACATGCATTGTTAGTATGAAAGAAATTAAAAAAAGGCCTTAATATGTGAACTATTTTTTCTTTACCTCTATGCTAACGAACACCTAACTCATTCAAGTAGGACCCATATTCCATCTAATAGTGGATGCAGTGTTTGTCGGCATGGAAGCCGAGAAAGAAAATTTTCAATTATCATTTCTTTTAAAGAATACATCAAGGAAAAAAAGCTGAAGAAAATAAGTACACATTAACTATGCAGATTAAAAAACTTACTGCCCATTTTCTTTTCGCAAAGCTGTAGATGTTGGAGCCCTTGGCTCTGTCCCCCTTGAAGGAATCTGCCAAAGAAATATATTGGCAAACATTCTCACATCAAAGATTTTTTTCTACAAGTAAATAAGATCATTTCTCAAAGGTAAACAGTTATTCTTGATGTTTATTAAAATACCTGTTTTTTTACCAAAGATTTGTCCTCACCAAAAGTTTTTGACTGGCTGAAATTGTTCTGAAAGGTCTTAAATGCTCGCTTGACTATGTCCTTGTCCCCCATTTTCTCCATTATGAATGATTTCCTCATTGTGGTATTGTTAGGAGCTGGATCAAGTTTGCTGGGGCCCAAGCTAAGGGACATGTGCAAAGATTTGTTAGGAACTTTTCTATTTTCCCCGGTGGAATTAACTTTCCTCGCAGATAAAGATGGAGAGCTTCCCCTTAAAGTCTTAGAGGCAGATGCTAGTGTTTTAGTGGGAGTTGATGTAGGCCTTGAATTTCTTGGTGCGGAAATTTGGGACGCCTTAGATGAAGGCGGCACCGGTTTCTGCTTCAACTTTGTTGCATTGCTTTCCTTATTCACAGGGGTAACCTGTCCAAACTAGAAGGTGAAAAACTGGAAAATGAGTAACCAAATAACCAAATTCTAAGTTAAGTAAACTATTAATTAACCATTCCATTTTCCTATAATTATGAACTTGATGGATACATGGCATACCTTCTTAGTCTTGGATGCCTTTGGATACTCCAATTTCACATCTTTTGCTTTAACTTCTGTAGCCTTCCCAGTCTCATTTTCCGAATCCTGCAAAATTTCCTTCACATCTTCTTTAGCTTCAATATTAGGACTTTCTCCTTGTCCCTCCACAAACATAGATTCTTCAGGTTTATTGTCTTTCTGGGAACTTTGTGATCTGTTATCCACTTCTTCATTCTCTCCCTCAATTGATGATGGACTTTGATAATCTTTCGAGACCGCAACACCATCATCAAAATTATCCACATGGTCACCAGCAGAATTAGCTTCTTGCTTAGCCCCTTCAATGGAACCTTGAGTGTTGTTGGACACATCAAAATCTGCATCATCATCCCCACAAGTGTTACAACTCAGATCTTCACCATTTCGGCACGGTGATCTGAAAGGATCTCTCTCAGTTTGCTTCTCCTGAGCCAGCAACTCGGCTTTCCTTGCCGCAATGTTCTTGTAGTGTGCTTCAAAGTAAGCTTTCTTCTGTGCAACTGATCCAGGAGTAGCACACTTCTCAACCTCTTCCAAGTACTTATTTGGTGAGAAAGAAGACCATTTCTCCCAAGACAATGAGTCACTCTCAAATCTACCAAAAGAAACAGACACTTGCAAACCAGGATTTGAAGCCATCTGCTTACAATGCAAAGATTAAAACACAAAAAACCAAAAACAAAAAATATATATTAAATTCAGTGAATAATTACAAGGAACCAACACAAGGACAAACTCACTATAAGACCAAAAAGAACAAGGGTTTTAACAAAATCAACCACCCAGATAGATTTGAAAGGAACAAACAATAACAGTTTATAAAAAAGGTTCCAACTTTAATCTCAAATAACCAAAAGGACAAATGGGTTTACCTTATCTTCAAACTATTGGTGCATCCACAACAAATTACTACTAGTCAGCTATGACCCATTAACCCCAGAGACACCACAGTGTATTTCCAAGGCATGGCCTGCAAAATCATTTTTAGAGATCTCAATGGAAAAGACCTTGAATAGTGAAAATAAAAAAATGCTCACAATGAGACAAATAGAAGAACTAATATTAAAAAAAATGCAGCAAATGATGAGTAAAGGGATTGGAGGGAGCATGTGCATGTGGTGTGGTGTGTGAGAGTGAAGAATGGCAATGATTCTCTTATTTTTCTTCACAGTTTTTTTTCTGCTTCACCTTTCTACTGTAACGACATCATTTGTCTCTTTGTTGTACAGGAAGGAAAATTCCTAAATAATGAGCTCAATCATCTCAAGACAAAGCATAAGATTCAATGTGCAAAGTTTTTTCAGGAGTTTTCTAGATCAATCAATCACCCCACCTGCATCATGCTTCCAAAGATCATTTTTTTTTTAAATATAGAAAAAACTTTTGATGACAATTAAGTACCACTTCACTTTTTTCCAGTGTAAGTGAGAATGAAGCAATTAGAGCTTAAGCTTGGACTTATAGATCATAAAAGAAAGACATATAGCAATATAATTGTGGTGGAAGAAAACACAAAAAGAGACAACCTTTTTTTCAGCTAAGAATAATTTAATAATTTATTTATTTATAATAATGTGGTAATCAAATCAAATCAAATTAGCTGGCACAAGTTATGGAGCTTGAACCAAACCAAGTGGGCAATAGTACTCAATTAATACAAGGAGTTAGCAACTAATTAAATGTAATCAAATTTAAGTTGATCTCACTAATGATAATCCATAGGCTAAATCACATGTTTGTTTGATGAGATTAGATTTGGAAGGAAGGGAGGGCCCACGTGAAAACCAAAAAAAGGCTGAACAGTGGGAAGGGAGTGTGTGAGTGTGACATGTGAACCGGTCTCTATATTAATTATCAACATCACTTGGGCCACTTGTGGGCCCCCATCACAATTTGGTTCAACTAAGATGTATGTGCATGGGTAATGGGACCTTATTGACCATGTACAATCTAAATAATCTTGTTGTTCCTTAAGCATGATCTTAAATTTAAATTTTATGGATGAAAAGATCTATATTGAAAGTCTCATTTGTCATTTTCAGATACACGATTCTGGACGACAAATTAGTCGGGACAAATCTCCGAATATCGTGGAAAAAAAACTAAATAATATGTAAAATATAATATTTATATCAAGATTTGCAGCATAAATTCTATTTTAAAGGGATAATTATTAATTTAGCCTCTTACATTTAAGTTTGGTGTGGTGTGTAGATACATGATAGAAATACAAAGGCAAAGATAGAAGTATAAATTTTTTATTATATTTAGAGTAATGTATAAGACAATGATTTTTGGACCATTTTATTCAATTTTGTATCCTCTTTTATCTCATATTTTAGGAATGCAGAAAATACACAACCTTTAATTTCATATTACAAATTTGAAAAGTTTGCTAAGTTGGACTTGACTTTTCACTATTCCAATCACCTAAGTCCTTTTCATACCATATACATAAATTTCCATTGGATTGCTTTGTCTCCTCAGCATCCTATGCTCTTAAGCTACTCAAATAACACAAATAACAACTAACCTAACTCAAACATGTCACAGCTGAATTCATATCACCATCCACTAACTGCTCTCCCACTCTAGAAAAGGTTTAACTAACTGATCAAAGAAATCCATACCAAACAAATACTAGCACACCCATAATATATGCATTTCAACCATTATTGTTCATCCTTCCTATGAGAAAGTTCTTATCCTATTTTTTTATCGATGGCATGCCTTGGATTTTCTCCTCAACACTGCTAATCTTCCTGGGCCTAATAGGTTGTTGGCCTGAAATAGGCCCAACTACTATCTCATTAGTAGAAAAATTCTATAAGATACATTTAGGTTGCATTTGTTTTTTTTGACACTGAGTCAGAGTCAAAGAGTCAATGAAAAATTGACTATGTCAAGTGTTTGGTACGAGAGTCAACTCGGTGAACAGAGTCACAGTGACTCAGTGAACAAAATTATTAATTTTTTGTTCACTTCAATTTTGGAGTCACTATGTATTGGAAGAGAGTCATTGTGTGCTGGAAAGGAGGTACAAATATGTGAGAGTGTGTTCGGAGTTAATTTTGGAGTCACTGTGACTCTGACTCCTGTGACATTGACTCGCTGACTACCTTGACTTTGATTCTCTTGACTCTGACTCTCTTGACTCTGACTCCAGAGTCACTGAAAACAAACACTACCCATAGATGTTCTATAAACACGTAATATTATTTGTAATCATAACATGTGATTTAGGAATATGTAAGAATTATTCTCATTGGTGAGGTCATTTTACTTCCCTAGGGAGCTTGGTGCTAGCATTGCCTCCAATTATAGTGAACAAGTCTCAAGAACAAGATGCAAGGTGTACTAATAGCATTTGTTGCCACATTTGCAAGCAAACTCCGATTCCTAGTTAAATGAAAAATTAAAGCTGATACAAAGATACGTTATAGGCCAAAAAGATTACTAAAAAGTGATAATGAGATTGGTAGGTAAGAAGTGGACAGAATTGGTAAAAACTAGAAGAAGAATGATGATTATGCCAGCTAGTAGTGGGAACAAGGGAGGTGATTCAATTATGGTTACCAAAACTTACCAATATCATATTCATATGCATATGCTCTAGTTATTATTACTGCCTTTTGCAATTACTATGTCAATTACTTGGGATTCATTCCATGGAGAAGAAGGTGGATGATGTAACAATGGAAGGGACATCCCCAACGGCTCTTGCTTTAACTACTACTAGTACTATAAACACATATATAGTTGGCCCGATTCATGTTTTGTTAGGTTTAAAGGGAGAGACTAAAAAAGTGTTTGGAGCAACTTTGTGGTTTACAAAAATGGTAAGCGGTTTGTTATCTTTTAAAAAAAGTCTCGAGTTCGAGCTTTCTAATGGAAAAATTCTCGTTGGGAGTCTCACTTGACATTTCCAGATACGCAACCCGAGATGACAAATTAGTTGGGATGAAGCTCCGAATATAGTAGACAAAACTAAAATTGGATCAATACAAAATCAAATAAATTCTCCTTATAAAATAAGTTTTTTTTATATATTTACAAGATAAAAAATATTATTTTAACACCTGAGCTTGAGTGTTTGGATAAGCAATTCATTCCATCAATATTGAATCTTCTGATCACTCTCACTTTTTCCATTTATCCATCACATCAATATTGAGTGAATATCTTAATAAAACATCACTTTCAAGTATTAGAATAACAATACTCTTATAAGATATCAACTTGTAAGTGTTTCAACTTATTTTAACAGAAAATAGATTTGATCCAATCCAACGACCTCATAATCTGGTATGGTTGACTTATCATGTATCCACAACCTAGCAAACATGTCTAATTGGACGAAGATGATTGCAAAACTAAGGAAAATACGACATTGACACTCGTCAAGCTATGAATGAGAAATATTATTATAGAATTATGGACTGCCATCTGCATAATCTACAGCTACATTCCATTCTAGTGGCTGATTGGTTCTGTCTTCATATCATAATAATCATTGGAAATTTATATAAGTAAGGTTCAACCATCTTTGCAATTTTATCTGGTCTGAAGATTTCCCTTCACAAACGTCATGTCAAGAATTTTACTGAATATTCATCTCTAGCATGTTTACCTTCACAAACATAATACGTAGGGGAAGCATAGAGCATAAACAGAATATTAACATAATCCTAGAAACTTAAGGCACCTAAGTCAATAGTTGAGGCATGAAAATTATGAAAAATGTCGAGATAAATAGGGATTTTAAATACCAAAAAAACTGGTTTTAATTGTAGCACAAATGGGTGAATTACCTGAAAAATAAATAATGGTAAAATCTAGCCACCACCAACTGTGGAAGATATAGATTCATTGTGAACAATGAAGTCCTCAAATTTGCAAGGACACCCACTTGCATTCAAATTCAATGGGAAAGTAACGCTATGGGCTATTAGCTCCTTCAAAATTACATGACAAAATGAATTGATTTCCGCCCCTCATTGTTACTCAAGAATCAACCAATTTCATATACAATTTGGGAAGGCTCAATCAAAATGAGGCAGCAGAGAGATGATCATACTCTGCTGCAGAACCTTTTATTTTTTTGTAATTTCGACCGGTCGGGAACCAAGGGAAGAAGAAAAAGATCAGAAATAAAATTCTTGATTATTTATGGCAAAGTTGCTCTAACTTCTTTCCTGTCAGCACCACATGCCTGCAGTTCAGAATATCGAAAACCCTGAGATTTGAATAAAGAACACTGTCTATGCAATTGTTTGAATTTTACAGGATCCGAAATGCAATTTTAAAACCGGAGATCCTGTGATTTTATTTGGTAACTTTGTATTCATGACGGAAAATATGAAGAACAACGTGTAATGACTAGGATGAAATAATCATTACCTCAGTCCCTAGACCTTTGACATACACATTGGTGAATAGCTCTGATGGATCTGGCATTTCACTCTCCTGCAAAATCATAAATGAACACAAGAAGTTCTAAGATTGTAAACCATATGCAGACAGCCACTAGAGGAGATGCAAATATGTGGGATACCAAAAATAATGGGAAGAAGAATAAAATGTTAAGCTATGCTTTTAACCTTTGCTTTGGCAATGGCATCATCGACTTCTTTTCTGATTTCCTTTTCCATGTCCTAAAAGAAGAAAGTAAATGATATCTTTAGCAATAAATTCCAATGTTTCATCAAAATAATATATGTGAAGTCATTTGTGTGACTGGCTAGAAACTGTCCAAAGAGATAAGCATGATAGGCAAAATAATTGATAGAATCCAATGAGCAGAAAATGAAAAACTGTGGAACTTTACAAAAATTCGAAAGAAAATTATGCAATATCATTTTTGACAGCAAAAAATACGTCATTTTCATCCAACACACTGCAGAAATAATTATGGGTAGAATAAAGCAAAGTTGAAGCATAACTATATAAAAGTCTCTCTAACCCACAGAGAAACCTATGAATGAGGACTCAATTCCAAGACAACTATCTAACAAATAAAATAACACCAATGTATAATTTATGAAAAAGAAGAAAAGAAATATTATATAATCTAATTATCTAAGACAGAAACAATTTCAAATCTAGATGACCTACATATCAAGAACAAATATCAAGACAAAAAGTAAGAGTATTTTATACAAAACAAACTGCAATTCAAATAATCAATTATAAATTAAAATCACCTTTAGCTCTTTCTCAGCAGCAAAATCATGAGTCAATAACAACTTCCTGACTCTCTCTACTGGATCTCGTTCCTACAATCATATTAGCAAGGGAAAAAAAATGAGAATGAACTCCACAATATTATTTTCTATTTGGTATATAACATTAGTTCGGTTATGACATTTAATGCTAGTAAGAGTGAAATACCTGTCTCACACCAGAAATCTCATCACGTGTACGGTATGTGCTGCCAGGATCAGACATGGAGTGGCCATGGTATCTGTATGTGTCCATTTCAAGAATCTGGACAGGATAATCAATATAGAGAAATCAACCAAAATCTAAGAGAAGACAGTATCTGTATGTGTAAATGCTAAAATGCAAATAAATAACAGCAGTCAGCAGGTAAGGTTAATTTACTCACAATGGGTCCATTCTTCAAAGCATGCTCTTTTGCAAATTTGCAAGCTTGTTTCACAGCAAGAGCATCCATGCCATCTACCTGTACAACGTTTTATTTGAAAAGTTTCAGGAACAGTGCTAAGAAAAGACTACCCACAACTATATGGTATGTACTTATAGATGGTAAAGAACCTATATGTCCAACCAAAATAAGCATAAAATAATACAACCATAGTTCTATATACTTAGAAGCATGAAAATCGAAAACTACTCATGAAGGAATCAAAGGCAGAGTAAGAGGACAGAAGGATCCACACAAGAACAAGAAAAAAGAACCTTATCATATCTGTCCCTCAAAACTTCATTCATACTTATAGAATATGTCTGAGAAAGATGGAGATGCATAGTTTAAGGTGAAATAAGATATAACTAGTGGACCTGGGCCATAAAAAAGTCTTCGATTTATAGAACCTTGGGGTCCTCTTTTTATCTATATATGATCCCAGAATTACGAATTTAAACATAAAGAAACCACATTAAGGAATAACCATACGAATATGATGCACAATGCTGTAAAGGCATTTGCACGATACATTATGTTAAAATTTAGCAAAGCTTTCATCATACCAAATCATTAGGAATTTAGAAACACATTGCCTGAAGCAGTAAGTAACCAGACTCAAGATACATATTCATCCTTCCAAGTTCGAAGTAGGTTGATCGAACACATAAATCATAGTGAAACTGAAAACACAATTGCATTTCTCCACCAACATAACCAATCATAAATAACCCCCCCTCAAAGATAAAACACACACACACACAACAAAACATGAAAATTGAAAAACAAATAACAACACTGCAGTAACATTAATCAAGAATTCTTAATCTAAGTCTCACCTTCAATCCAGGAACATAATCCCCACGCTTGTAATAAGCAGGACTTTTGGCAGCTCTCCACTCAGCAGTCCCCATTCCATCTGCCACATTAACCATACCACACTTCTAAATTCAAAACAAACAAAAAAAAAACACTAACTATTTTGATATTTCCCAATTCCATTTTTCTTACAATCTACTCAAAAAGACTTACCAAGTAATTTTGAATTGAAAACAAAAAACACCGTTTTTCCATATTAAAAAAGAATTAAAAAAAGCACCCCAAATCAAACCAAAATTGCAGAAATCACCACTACTACCACCACCACTCACAGTGATTATTCTCGCAGACCAAAATTGCAGGCAAATCCCAAAGTGCAGCAATGTTAAGCGCCTCAAACAACTGTCCCTGATTAGCAGCACCATCACCATACATAGCAAAAGTCACATTCTCATCCTTCGAATATTTCTGAGCAAAAGCCAATCCACAACCCAACGGAACCTGAGCTCCGACAATCCCATGTCCACCGTAAAATCCACCCTCTTTCCTGTAAAAGTGCATGGATCCGCCCTTTCCATTGGAGCACCCAGCGCGGCGACCCATGAGCTCCGCGAAGACCTCAACTAGGGTTCCGCCGCGGCTGAGGAAGGTGCAGTGGTCACGGTACGCGGTGATGATGCAGTCCTTCTTCGTGATGGCAGATTCCATTCCGACGGCGACGGCTTCCTGGCCGTCGTAGAGGTGGCAGAAGCCGCGGATGAGCTTGGCCTTGTAGAGTGAGTCAGCGGCGATCTCCATTCGGCGCATGACGGCCATGTCGCGGAAGAAGGAGAGGAGCTCGGCGGCGGAGGTGTCGACGGAGCGCGACGGCGCTTCGCAGTTGTGAGATGTGAAGGGAACAGAGGTCTCCACCGTGATGGTGTCAGTGGATGATGAGATCGAACGGTGGAGAATCGAAGAGATTGGTGAGATCGAGTTCAGGAGATTGGATCCAGAACGGGCGGAAGCCAAACGCGAAAGAGCCATTTTTTTTCCGATCTGTTGAAAAATGAAATCAAAATTAACCAAAAAAAAAAACAAAATTGGGGTTTTCTAGTTTTGATTTCGTTGCTGGTTTTGAGGAGTGACGGAGGAGAAGAGTGGGGTTAGGTGGAAGAGAAGGTGAGAGCTGAGGCCAAGAGAAGAAGAAAGAGTTTGGTGAGAGAGAGAAGAGAGAACAAAACACAATAACGTGAGTGGCAATTTGGGAATTTTGTTGGTCGTGCCGATTTTTGCTGAGATACTCCGGGTGAAGTTGTGGTGCATCACACATAAATATTTAACCACATTTAAGAGTGTAGCTAAATTTTAAAAGGTGTAGCTAATTTTATCTTGTACACTTTTTAATGCAATTTACAACAATTTGTAAACGAGGCTACCTTTTGGTATATGGTACACCGCACTTTACGAAAATACTGTATTATTCACCGTATGTTTTCCATATAATTGTGTTTTTTTTGTTTTTGACCAATGGGAAGAGTATTCTCTGTCGTTGCATCGCCGCCACTTTATTTTTAAGTCAGCAAAAGAGAAATATGGAAGTGAGAGTGATTAATTAACAACATTTTAATGTTTTTTTATTTAAAAAGTCATGTGATAATAAAAGTAGTGATAAATTCCATTGTGCATAAAAGTTATTCTATTTGATTAAATTTTAATTTTGAATGAAAAATATTAAATATAAATTAATTTATATTATTACATAATGTAAAATATATTTGAGTTAAGTATATAAACTTATTTCTTAGTTAAATATATTTGTATGGATATTCTTAGTAAAATATTAGCAATAGATCAAACAAATTAACTTATAACATTTTCTTATTCCTTAATATGTGGTTTTATGACACTATAATTTTAATAAATAAAAAGAGTTTAGTTTTGATGCATGAACAATGTAAAGTTAAACTGTCGTCTAACCAAAATGTTTCGTTTGTATGACTTTTCAGATAGTGGAAGAGAGAAATACAATCATGGCTGACTTGGCAGCACATAATTGGATAACTGTGTAAAAAATTAATACATATTGTTAATGAATAAAAATTAAATCCAAATAAAAATCGAATATTTTTTATAGGTAAGAGCTATGACAAGGAGGGGTAGTTGCATAATTTAAATATTTGGCATTAAAGATGGGAAGGTTTGACAAGGATGCATAGCCACTCAAAAGCCATCCTACATATCCCATAAGAAAAATATTAGTATTTTACTAGCAGTGCATAGGCACAATAAAAATGTGCCAAGACAGAGGAATAAAAGCCCTTAAAATTACAAGTACTGAATATAATAGATTACACCTAAATATAATAAATTATGATATATATATATATATATAATTTACTATATCCATTATGTTTTCCATTATTTCTCTTACTCATCATTTGTATAAACATTTAATTTATCACAATTCCCAATCTTAATTTTATTTCTTGTTCTTAGGTTTTAATGGAGGCCATGCAACATACATAAGCTGCTCACAACAAAGGAACTCTCTGCTCTTCTTCACATGTAAATAGGTTTGAATTTTGAAGAACATACAAAAGTATTAAATGTTTGAAAATATGAGAACACCTACTCACAATGAAAAAACCCTCTCCCTTAAATGGTGCCTTAAAGTTAGAAAAACTCTATTTTTCATTTACTTCATATGTATTTTACTTCCTTCATTTCATATTTATCACTTTCACTTCTTTAATACATTTGAATCTTAATGTAAGTAAATATAATTAAATTTTGAAACATTTATACTCAAATATACTAAAAAGTCAAAGTGACAAATATTGTAAAAGAGAGAATATAACTCTAATTTGTTTTCAAAAAGAACATTTTTCATTCTAAATGTAAGTGCTTGAATTAAGAAATTCTCAAAGAATAAACAAGAAAAGAAGGGGCAGATTCAGTGTTGAAGTGAACCTGCTTGATCATGCACTGCATATTTGAATTTGGAGGCCAATTGAAGCCACCTAATACTTTATAAAAATAATACCAAAATCCTCAAAAGGTTGCAGCTATCTTAAAAGGGAATGAAAATTTTTTGTAACTTATTAAGATAACAAAAATATGGATGAATGGAAAGAAAATCCTCCCTAGTTACAATCACAAATAAAAAAGTCTATTTACATGATTGTGACTTATCATCAGCCACCATGTTACACATCATGCCACAATTCTCCAATGCCTCAAAGAAAAAAACTCCACCTTCTGTAAGGCCTTATTTGGTTGCTGGTACAGTAGTAGACCATGTCAAGAATGCAAGAAAGTTAAATATCAGAAAGCCAAAAAGAACATCCTTTGCTCAGCTCCAACCATGGGATGTCATATCTGTCTCGCGCCGCCGCCGATGATGCATGACCAAAAATGCTTCCAAAGGAGAACAACAGAGCAATTATTAGATGAGCTGCTTGCAAATACTCCACTCAATTGAAAAATTCAAAAGGACAAAGATGTGTAGTTGCATAACATAAGGTAAAATGCTTTGATGAAGAAGAAAGTCACATAAACCATTTCCTCAGCTCACTTCCAAGAATGTGCATTGATGTGTATAAAAATTTTCACCTTGAAAATGGTTTGTTGATTGCAATTCATAGAAATGAGTATGAGAGTATATCAACTACAACAATCAAGATTTGGTGAAAGTGCTCAAGCCAAAAATACAGCATTTAGCGACAAAAGGGAAATAGCACTTTACCATGTCCAGCTCAAAATTGATACCATCATGTGATGGAAAACAGTTTGCGGTACCGTTGAGCTCTGACCGAAGAGATATTTGAAGACTCAGCCATTTCATGGCACGATTTGCTCTGATGCGAGGTTCTCCTTTTCCTTTGTGTTCGTACTAAAAAGTCTTCAGTATCTAAAACGTATGAAACCTGACAACACAAAGGAATTCAGAAAACAACTTCAACATATGTGAAACTAAAAAATACCTGGCTAGCCAATATATTTAAAAATAGAGTAAATGATAAAATACCTTAGAAGAACTGCAAGCTATCTTGCACTCCAGACCATTGGTAACTTGGAATCCATCCATGGCTTGGCTAGGAAATTCATCAGTAAAGGCATATTTGCGTTTATTCCTGCAAAAATAATACGCCGCGTAAATACAAATGTTACCTAAGCATTGGCACGAAATGGCAACAACAGTTTTCCTAAATAGCAAAATACCTCTTCAAGAAAATTCCTGAAATCTCATCTTGGTCAGGGACAACAGATAGGAAATCATCAAACAGATAGGTGGAAAAATTTGGGTCCATTGACACAGCAGTCACTTCAGGCTTATCATGTCCATAGTCCATCAGTTGAATAGACAAATGTGTAGGAGCAGGTGACTGCAATGAGAGTATGAAATAGGATGGTTATAGAACATCTAAAACTTTGCATTTGAAATTCAAGTCCTAAGCTAAACACCAAAAAATATAAATTTATTCAAAAACTGATCCAAGAAGAGAAGTAGAAAAGTAGAAACTTTACACATTGAATTCGATATATATTCTCATCAGGAATAAGAACACGAGCATTATCATGATAAACTGAATCGACAAATCTTCCAGGTTTTCTTGATTTCTCATATGCATATAGTTGAAGAAGCTTGCCAGCCATCTCATCAGCAGCAACAGCTTGAAGCTTTAATAAAAGAGGAAACATTTCAAGGATCAGAAGGAAGACAGACCCGTATGAAAAAGATGAGAAATAGGAATTTGTGCTTCTTACCTGTTTAACAAGTTTATATATCAGCCTGTCTAATGTGAATAGAACATATGATTGAGTTCCAATTATAGCTCGACAATCATCCTCAAATTTTGCATTATCATAAGAACCATCCAGTAAATTGTAAAGGGAATTCATGAACCTGTAGCATAAAGGACGCTCTCAGTCTTACACGGATATGCATGATATATCGTCCAATTTGTTATAGAATGTAACATGTATTGGGCATATTACCTGCCATACTGATCGCTAGATCCAGTATCATTTGAAGCCTTCCACTTCCTTTCAGCAGAAGATGAATTAATCTTCGCTGAGTGAATTCTCTCATACAATATCTGTCGTATTAGAAACAGGAAATGCAGGATTAGGAATGCATAACAAGCTCTGAAACCTCTGGTCAGTCTGCAACCATAATCACGGATACATACAAATATGTAAATACATTTGTACCTGATGAAGTCTAAACAGGACATAGAAGGAATCATTTCCATAAAAAACTAGACCATTATTTTCATTCTCATGCAACACTGGCAGAACATGTTTTGCCAGTGGCTTTACAGTGCGAAGAAAGCGTTCTGAAAATGACAATGAAGCACCATCTCCTTCAACATCATTGGCATCAGCCATCCCTTCAGCTTCACCTTCACTCTCAGCCTTGTTATCATGTTCATGATCCCCGTCCTCCTCATGCTCTTCAACAGACTCACTTCCAGAAATATCATTTTCTGAAGCATTGTCACTGTCTTGAGATGACCTATGAGGACTTTCTTCACCTTCATCAGCATCATTTTCCCCTCCAGCTTCACCACAAACTTCTTCCCCATGCCTATTCTGGTATTGTTGGCTTGCACCACCGTCCTTCCCTTTAATATCTGCCTCCAAACCAGCATCTCCATAAACTGCAAAGTTATCCTCTTCAAAGTCTCCATTAGGAGATAACTCACCCTCTTCTCTTTCACTTTTGAGTTGCCCAACTGATTCTTCTGGGTATCTGTGAACTTTGGTGCCATCAGCGATGACCCCATTCGAGGATGTAACAAGCCTTGTAGAATCAGCACCCTAAGTCATGATGATAAAAGAGAAAAAAATAAGGGCAATGTGGTCAATAGTGTGCAGTCCAATGGTGTGCAAGTCTGACAAGACAAACAATGAAGAAGGAAGAGAAATAAATTGATCCCATAAAGATATTCATCTATTCATATTAAGCTGAAGGAGTTGAGCTGTACCTCTGATGGAGGTAAATCAAGCCCTCCCTCGCCAGAAACATTTCCAGGTCTAGATGAAGTTGCAACAAGTCCTTGCAGAAATAAAGATGTACCTCAGTGTTCCATTAATATCAGAGAGCATAAGTTGAAAATCAAAGGAAACACTAATGACCAAGTATTTATGATAAAGGATAGAGTAAATGTTGGAATATAGGAAAAAGAAGAAAATGAAAAGAGAGAGGAGAAAAATAAGATTAAGAATGATATTATGATTATGTGAGACGTGACACGCACTAAAACTAATACGCCTATTTGTACCAATATTCTATGGAAGACAAGTGTAGTTCAACTAGTTCTATGCTTATCAGGATCCAACTCTTAATACGATAACTACAACAAACAATAAACCTAAAGATATGTAATGACAAAGTAGTTATCCATGCAGTTCCCACATTCTTGAATCATGTTACATACCTGATGCATTATCTACATTAGTTCTTCCATTACTTTGTTCCATTCCAGAGACCAGTGAAACATCAGCATTCACCAAAGGTTCAGTGGAATGCTCTTGTTTATTGACTCTTGATACTTCATCAGTTATGGATGCACTCATATGCATTTTACCCTGCTGTGTACTAATGCCCAAAGTTTCAGTCTTATGAGCAGTGCGCTCTGGATCAAGACAATTATCCTCTTTAACCCCACTATCCCCATTTGTTTTCCATTCTTTGGAAGAATTTGATTGCTCTAATGGAATACTCTCTTCCCCAGTTCTGTTAGCGTTTAAATTCTTAGAAGTGGCAACAACACTAGGACAATCATCAACATTAGCAACATTTGCAGTGCCACTTTTGGCAGGATTATTCGTAGTGTTGACAACATCTTCTGTATCCTCAGGACCCTGGGGACGAGCAGGAACACCTAGCATGGGTTCTAAAAATGTTGTCCAAATCCTCATAACTTTATCCAGCTGTTCAGTTGTACAAAGTTCACCACAGGAGTATTTTATTAACTGATACAAATCTTCAAGAATCTGCGGATCAGGATATCCAAACTCTAAGTGAGGAAGAATAGGGCGTCTATTTCCAGCAGCAATTGCAAGAAGAACATCATCTTCTTTCCATTTCTTCTCACTAATTTCTTTGATCTCTGCCAGTAAGGCTGTAAAGGCACAGCAAAGTTAAGGAATCAGGAGATTGGGGAAAGGAAAAAAAAAAAAAATCAAGAATTGTATGTTCTTGGAGTGAAAAGGAATCTATTACCTTTAGAACTCAAGCTTTTACTATCATTTTGCTTAAAGTAGAAGCTACGGTGATCAAGTGATTTATGATAGTTCATAGCGTACACTTTACCCCAATATGGGGTACAATCAACACGAAACCTTGCCCACTCTTCATATTTCTGCTTCAAGCGGTTTAATATGACTGGCAAAGCTCGAGATGCATTCTTCCTTAGTCCATCCATCGCATCAAGCCCATGGTCACCATATAATCGTTCAATCAATCTAAGATTTAAAACTGAAGAAAAAACATTGTATCAGAATACAAAAATAAATAAATAAATTACCTCATTCTAAATATCTGTGTTTTTGCTTTAAGATATTTCAATGATCAAACCTGTCAAGTGTTCCTCAATACGAATTGGACTGTCGCCTTTAATAACATTAGTATTAATCTTTTCTAAGAGGTCTTCAACTCGCTTGCTTGCAGCATTTACAGACTCTAACAACATATCAAGTTCATACCTGCCGGCATAGGTAAAAATGATATCAGAAAAAGCGTAAGTGATAATAAAGAAATCACATCTGTGAATCAATCCTGCGATGTCACAAGTAACCAAAAAGTAGAACATAGCAGCTTGACTGCTGCCAATTATAAATGATTCAGTGAAATAGGTACTGGGAAAATAGAAATCAATGGTAAGCTCTGACCTGTCATCTTCACATCTGAATAAACTCTCTTCGTACTGATTTTTGCGCATGTGTTTAAAGGAATAATCTTCACTTCCTGAAGTGACAGAAACCCAGTGATCATTTAATACTTCTGCACCAAGTTCTGTTCTCTGGCTTGCTGTTGGTATTGGGTACTGTGGAAGCAAAAATTGATACACATAAAGAACACAATCAGCAAGAGCATCTCAGATTCGATTAGATTAGGATATGCCAAAAATTGAGGAGACAAGTAAAGCAAGTATACATCGTTTGGAAGAAGTCGGTAGCTGGGAGTACATCGTTCACAGTTAGAAAGGTCCAGCTCATTTATAGGTTTTGTTAAATATTTATCCTTGCTGGCATATAGAGACATCCTAGGAGCTAACGCATCTCTGTTGGGAATTGCAGTGGATTTGTCCCTTTCTCGCAATTCACGATCCCTTTCTTTCACCCCTTCATCTCTATTACGCTCTCGATCTCTGTCTCTGTCCTCTACCTTCATTGGTTTTGATCCATGTCCTTCACTCCACAAAGACTCTGATGAGTACATAACAGTCAGATATTTTGGCCAGAAGATGAAGCTACTGGGCTACATAACAATAATAGTAGTGCATCAATCAGAAAATAGCAGAAAAGAGATAACCATGATACTTACTTTTATTCATGACGCCAGCAAGAAATCCCTCTGCATCACAGGACTTGATTAGAAAGAATTGCACAAAAAAATTATTTCATAGAAAGACAAAAATAGTTTGAATATTACCATTCTTCTCACATTGTACCAAAAAATCGTTAAATCCCTCCATAAGATCTGGATATTTTCCCAGTAAATCACCCACCTGGAAGAATAAGCTACCAGATGTTAGCTATTATGAACAGTAGCTTCAAGAGAACAAGTTTCACACCGTGAAAATGTTGACTGTCAGATCAAGCTGGTCCTGGACTAAGTGTCATAAATCTTAGCTTTCTTCAATGAAAGATAAGTTACTGCCAATTATGCTTATGCAACATCTAACTAAATTCACTTTTTCACATTTTCAGCATGGAGGATGGTTGGAACTTGGAAGTATTCAGAATAACCCTCCTAAAACATAACAATTGGTTGTCCTATTAGAGTATTACTTTATTGTTTAATGTAAAATTCAGTTAGGTGAAATCTTACAAAATTATGTGCTAAAAGTAATCTGTGGCATTGAAAAATGATCTTATTTGATGATGAGTTGACTATGGGTTGCCCAAAATTGTTCAGTTACAATCTAAACACGCATGTAACAACGGCACACATTAGGAGTGTGTAAAAAAGGAAAGTTTGCCAACTCTTTGTCGAGTAAATGGCTAAAACTAGGGGTATGTTTGGTTGAGTGGTAAAAGTGAGGGTAAATTTTCCTTGATTGAGCTTCATGTGTAATTTTACACATAGAGCTTAATCAAGTAAAATTTATCCTAACTTTACCCTCCAACCAAACACACCATAGGTAAAAACTTATGGGAAGTTAAGAAATAACCTAACCAGTTGTTTAATCTTGGCAATTCACCCTCAGATATAACCATCTCAATTATCTCTGCTCACTAAAACATTACAACATGCTTTCGTGCTGACATACCCCAAAAGAAGAAAAGCTTAATAAAAATAAAAAACAGCTCTGTGCATGAATTTTTTATTTGCCTGTAACTCACCCCTATTGACAGGACATGACAACAAAACCAGTAATATAGTTAAGAAATCTGTGTATAAAAACTAAAAAGTATAAGCCATACCAATGACTGCAATTCTTGTCGGGTAATTATTTCCCTGCTGTAGATATGTAGACACTTCAAAAATTCCTGGTAATCCTCAGGAGTACGTAATTTCTCCTTGACTTTCTCAAGGAAAGCAACTACTTGACTGCACATACCTGAAATGGCAAAGATTTCAGGTTAAGAGAAGGGGAAAATAAAAACATAAAGCAATAAAAGTAATTTAAAGTACTATCTAGCAAAGAATAGAACACAACCTAACAAATTTGAAATAGGGTCATCTTCTTATAATTAAGACACAGAAACGACATTATATATATCCTAATAGCCTAGGTCATAAATACAAAATATGCAGCATTTCAGGATAATGACTTATAAAGTGTCAATGTATTTCCTTTTTCTTTTTCCATTTAATTCCTCCCAAGTGAACATAATATGATATGAGATAGAAGTATATGTTTCAATGTTAAGACATTGCACATAGTAAGTTCCAAACATTTGTTTGGGAAGGTAAAAAGAATTCTGAACACATTTGCAAAAGTATTAATAAACTCACTTTTCAAAGAACTTTTATCCTCACAAGTGGATGACATAGGGTGCAATCCAAAATTATCATCTGCATCATGCAATGGTTCAGCACCAGAGTCTTCAGCCCTACGACCAGATTTCCGCTTGTGGGATAACCGGTCCCGACTACCATCATAGTCATAATCTCTATCATCCCTTTCCCGTTCTCGCCTATCTCTCTCTTCTCGGCGGTCCCTTTCCTTCTCAATACGTCTCCTCTGCTCCTTATCATCAGGACGGTCAACACTGAGGTCACGATCACCATGCGAAGCCATGGTCTTTTCTCTCTGGCATAGATATAAGAGAAATATTAGCTAAATGAGCAGCAGTAAAATCACAGGGACAGAAGAATATGTAGAAAGATAAACCTTGTCAACAAGCACCGGCCTCGAAGTTGGCATTGCAGAGCTCCTATCACGAAGCATAGAATTCCGACCAGAAGCATGATGAGTAGAAGCTGGTACTGAAGGATCAGGAAGAAAATGAGTAAACTCCTCGAGAAGATCTTCATGGTCCTGGAAAAGTTCAGCAACCTGTAGAAGTCCAATGTATGATTAAAATAAGTGTGTGAAAAAATCATAAGACCTACCAGAAGCACAAAAAACACAAAAATAAAAAGTAAATAAAATAAAGAAAGAAAGAAAGACCGGTACAAATTTGCCATATAGTAGCATTATATCACATAAATTTAGACAAAACAGACCTCCTGGTAAACCTCAGAGATAGACTTGGTTTCCTTTCTGTACATATTCAGTATATCAAGAAATGACTTGTAAACACGGTCATCGCCTTGAAACCGAGTCTGCATGAAAAGAATCCAATCAGACTCAAGTTAAACTATCCACTCTGCGTGTGTGCACATATGTATTGGAAGGCATGCATAAAATGCTTCAAATTTAACAAAATTTTTACCTTAATCTTGCCTACGAAATTTATAGCTTGTGCAAATTCAACAGGCTTCTTCTGCTGAGGTTGTTCATCCTCCGATGGAAGTGTGATTTCATATCCCTTTGGCAAGAAGGTGTTAAACCCCAAAATTAGATTTCTATGCCCTTTAAACAGCTCCTTCACTCTAGCTATGACACCCGCAGTATCAACTCTACAAGTGAACAAGAGAGACACAGATCAATTTCTGCTAATAACAAAATCAAGCTCTCCACCCCAAATATTATGCAACATCTATACATCCATGAAAAAATGCTAGGATGGGGTGAAGAATGTAAAGGAGATGGTACAAAATGATCAAACCTTTGAGCTTTGAAATCCTTCATGACTTCCAAAAAGTCATCATATTTTTCCTTATTATCGTGAAACATATCCTTCACGGCCTTGAGATATTGTAAGGCATCGTTTGTGGTCAGTTTTTGACCACCGCCTCCACCACCGCCACCACCACCTGTCATCACCTGGGGTTGCGCCGAGCTACATTCCATGATATTTCAAAAAAAAAAATACTTAAACCATTTGAGAAGTCGATGACAAGAATCCAGCACATTATCAACACATTTCAAAAGCAAATTAACAGGAAAAACATCTGATCTTATCTCATCTAGTCAAACATCAAATAAACTTCTTATAAGTTAAAAAGAATGAAGCTTCATCAGAGGCTCAACCTGAACTACAAATAAGAAATACCAAACAACTATCGTAGTCGGAAGAAGAAAAAAAAACTGAAGATTCAACAGTTTCATCAAGCAAAAAGAAAAAAGAAAAAAATCCATGAAACAAGTTGAAGATAACCAAAAAGAAAAAAAAAAACTTACCTTTCCCCTCTCGAAGATATCATGGGTCGTTTGAGTTGAGAACTCATGTAAGCATCATCTCTGGACCTCTTCATCTCTAACAGCGATCACAATGAAAATCAAACACACCCCAAATCATGCTTTCAAACTCAGACACAGAAAAGAAAAAGAAATCCTAGAAGCCCAACTTTTAAACATTCGAACAAAAGCAAGAACAAGGAAGCAGATCTAACCAGAGGGAAATCCACAGAGTCATCAAACTCGAGCAACAATTCCAGAGCCCCAAATTGCAGACAGATCACCCTCCTCAACAAAGAGTCAAGCGAATAATCCTAACAAAAACACAATCAAAAAGCAAAATTTCCATTACTTCAATGCAAAGCAACGTGGTGAGAATTTGCAGCACGTAAGATAGGATTCACAAGCAAAAAAACAACAACAATAATAATAATAAAAATAATAAGGAACAGAATTTACAGAGTGATTGTGAAGTGCACAAACTGCAAAGTCCCCCTCTACAACAAAGCTTTCTTCATACACAGAAGAAGAAAAATCAGATAAGAAAACCAAACCAAAACAAAACAAAATAAATAAATAAATAAATAATTTTTAAAAAAATTGAAGTTTTGTCTAACAGTTTCATTATATCTGTGATTTCTCAGAAACAATCAGAACCTTTGATTGTAACAGAGGAACACCCAAGTTTTGTTGCAAGCAAAGTTTCTCACTTTCAAAAAAGTGTATGAAAATTAGATTGAAAAAATTGAAATTTTCCTCTTTTTATTTCTTCTGGGTAAACAAAAGGAATAGGGAAAGGAACAAAAGGGGTGAATGAAGGTGAGATTAGAGAGAGAGCTCACAATGTGATATTGTGTATTGTCATTGTGTGTATATATATATTGATTCATTCATGTGTATGTGTATGTGAATATGAGGAGGATATTATAATAATAATGCAAAGCACACACATAAACATAAACACTCTCTCCAAATATATATTACAGAGAGAACGAAAAATGGGGCTTTGTAAATTTATTATGCAAAATTTTGAAGTAAATCGATTTTTTATGTTGTTTTACCCTTTTTCTTATTAATTTTATGGTTTGGGTTTTTGGTGAATTGAAATTGAAATTAGGGCTAAATTAATGATGTGATTAGATGTATGTGAGTGAGTGAATGGCATCTTGGGCATCAAGATTAGATGATGGGTATGATGGAGGGTATATTAGTCATTTTGTGGAGAATGAGGGTTGCTTGATGTATGTAAAACTAGGGATTGTTGGTTTTGGGAGATTTCATTCATTCTTGACGTGGTTTTTTTGGAGACCGGTGTTCGGTGAATTAAAAATAAAAAATAAAAATAGATATTTAGGTAGGATCGGATTGAATTTAAATTAAAATTTATTTTTAATTAATTGAATTATTCTAAATCTTTTATTTTCTATGCAGGTAAAATCAAATTTATTCTTGTCGTTTAATTATATATAAAATAATTTAATTTTTTTCATATTTACTCAATGTGGAAACTTCTTATTATAACTAGTGTTTTGTCGGACATTTCGTATCCGTCAAGCCATATTTTAATTTTTCTGTTAAGTTATATACTTTTTTTTTAATTTTTTCAAATTATAATAGGTATAAAAACAAATAGTAATGAGGATGATTATAGAAGGAATGATAATTTTTTTAATAAACATATAATAGAAGAAATAAATATAGAAATAGAAAAAAAAATTAAAATGATTTGAATGGAGAGAGTAATTATTTTTTTTTATTTAACTTTTTTTAATTTTTTTAACTTATTTGTAGTGACCAAAATAACTAACTTTTACTTAATTCTCTTTATAGTAGTATAGATAATAATAATATAACATATAGAATGGAAAAATAATAATAATAATTATTATTATTATTATTTATTATTATTATTATTATTTGAGGTATAGGTGATTTGAAGAGGCTGATAATTGGACCATATTATTTTAAAGAAATATTGTGATTTAAGTAATTTTCAATATAATATCTACGCATGCTTTTATAATATCTTTTTATTCTTTCAATTAATGTAATAAATCATACATTCTCTCTTATTTTTTTAGATAATTAAAATGCAAAACTTCAAAATATTTATATTAGTTGCTTGCAGCTAAATTTTCTAATTAAGTGATAATAATAATCTTGATAATCTCTTGTTCTATTCTCTATATAGTATAATTTTAGTACATTGATAGTTATATTATTAATTAAGAAAATTATTTCATTTGTGTTATCTTTAAAATAGCGAATTTGACAATAAATATTTAGAGGACAACAGTGGGTACACCAATATTATATTAATTTATTTACTTTAGAGATGGTTTGGTTATTCGTTAAATTGAAATTAGGTCTAATCAAGATTATATATGTCAGTGACATTTTGTCCTGAATATCATGTTATGATGATTATGGTGGCTGTGGTGAAGAAGGGTATAGCAATCAATTAGTACAAAAATTGTCAGAATTGCTTGAATTTAAAAAATTTAAAAAAAAATAGGGATTTGTTCATCAAGAATTAGCTAGGGATTGGCTTTATGAGGTTAGAAGTTGGACATGATGTTTAATTAACTCTTTAGTTTTTGCAATAAAGTTACTTCACTCATGGTTTCGTTTATATATCATTATGATTTAGATTTGATTATCAAGTTTTTCTTTCTAATGATTAATGATTTCTAATTAAGTACCCTTTAATAATAAATACTCGTTGAATTCAAAAATATATTCAAACATTATATATTAAAATGAGTTTTTCTATTGCATTTTTTTTAACTTTGTTAGCTGTGAATATGATAATAATAGTTAAGAAAATACTTGGTGTATAAAAAAAATCAGTCAAAATAGTTAATATGTTGTGCACAATATATATTACATGTTGCAGCATCTTTCCTTGCAACACATGTGATATATATTATACATATCATATGATATATAGTGTGCACGTAATAATATGATATTCGTTGTATATTTTATATTATATATATTGTATATAATATATATTAGTTGTTTTAGCTAATTTTTTGTTTTACATATAACAATGTTCATAGTTATGTAGAGATAAAACTACTATAAGAGCCTTGCACAAAAATAATAATCATCAAACTAGCTGATTTTGTTATGATTTTATTGTTAGTTGCAAATTAAAACCAAAATTGGATGAAACTACACATAAAAGTCAACAATTTTAATATATTAATAATGCTTCTTGTACACTAAAATATTGTCATCATCAGCCACCCATAATAAATGCATATAATTTATCACTAATATTTTTATGGACTCCACCTTAAAAAGTAGTTGGTGGCTGAAAGTGACTGAAAAATAATGTACATGTAGCATTGTTGTTAATATATATATATATATATATATATATATATATATATATATATCATTCCATTTTTTTTTTATGCAAAACCAAATACACTAACACTGTATATACCTACGCATTGGCTTTTACAATTAACAACGCCACTTCCACCGAATGATCTCGAGATAGGAACTGTTTCGATGAAAAAGCTTAATTAATTATAATTAGCATATATAGGTGGCAAAAGGATGATTGAATTGGAACATCACATGGATCTCCCTTCATGAATCGAGAACTTATGTATGATAACAATATCTTTAATTATTCCATAATCCTATCCAAATTAAATAAAAAAGAATATACAATATTAGAGTAGCGGTAAAAAAGGGCCAAATTGTGCTATCTCAAAGACCCTCTTTAATTACATTAATTAACCCAAGTAAAAAAGAAGACGAACTATAAGAGGATCAGAACAAAGGAACCATCAATTCGTCAATGTGATGATGTATATTAGATTCAAAGAGATTTCTTAAAAAGCAAATGTGACAATAGCCTCGTTTGGATAATATTGTTTGCATTTATTTTAAATTTTCTTAAATTTAGAAGATATATTCTTTTCTGACTGACTTTATAACTTATTATTTTTTTAGAGTTAATTTAATTTCAATGTTGATTTCAAAAAATATTCCAAAATAACTAAAATATTTATTTTTATCATTACATCTAAGAATAAAATAACTTATTTACAAACTAATTTTCAAAAATTAATTCTATACAACAACTTAAATAAGTAATTTATCAAACTTGCTAGATATCTTTCAATTCAATTGATGATGACATCATCGATTACTTGGGATAATTTTTTTTGTTTTGTTTATAATAAATTGGGAGAATTAATTTTCAAAACTAGTATTCATGACATTCACCTCTTCCTAAAGCCCAAAGAGTAAGCCCAGTAAAGAAGGCCCAAAACTTAGTTAGCTTCATTCTTTTGACAAATGGAAAGAGCCCTTGACTTTGACCAAAAATAAAACCCTTGACAAGAAGTTAAAAATTAAAGAACCCATAAGTTGACAAAAAGAAAGACTAAAATTAGACCTCACATATCCAAGTGAGAATACTATGACTATAAAAGTCTATAACTGAAGTAGAATTTATTTATTTTTTAAAAGGCGACACTATCTATTTATAATTATTGTTGGTGTAGGTAAAACTTGAGAGTTAGAAGAAGATATTTGACCAAAAAAACACAAAAGGACGCGCAAAAATAAAAAAAGGCACAACCCACTATGTATACCTCTAAATTCATCCAATAATACAAGTACTTATAAATTAGCCACAATATTTAAAAATGATAATTTTTTTATGCTATAAAATCACTTACCATCAGTAATCATATGCAATAATATAATTTTTTTAAACTATTAATCTAACTTTTAATATTATATATTAATTAAAATATTTTAAAAATTGAATTAATAATTTTAAAAAATTAAATTATTACAAATAATAATTAATGATGATTAATCTTATAATGTACATATAACATTACTTTTTAAAAATACATCTAGCACTATTTCATGTTTCGAGTCTCTCTCACTAGGGGTGAGCATGATTTTGATAGAACGTAACCAAATCCAAACCCAATTAAAACTATTTTTTAAGTTGAAAACCAAACCAAACAAATTGATGAAACATATGATAAAACCATTTTAAATATGATTTTGTAATTAATAAATCGGTTCTGAATTGTGAAACGGGCTTTAAAATGAAATCGAGTATAAGTAAACCTAATTCATTGCAATTTATAAAAGAATATTGTTATTCGACTATTTTTTCATTATTCATCAGCTATTTTCCTAGTGTAAATCATGTGATCATGCATTCACGTACAAAATAAATTGCCCAACCAGCGATAATTAATCTCAATTGATATTTGTGGACAAATATAATATAAGCAGGCCAAATAAAATATGTTTTAATTTGTTTTTTTTTTAAATTTTGAAGTTTAATCATTTCTTCTCAGCATTATCCCCCCAATCAAGGTTTAATAATAATGGTTAGTTTTGATATAATAAGGAAATAAACCAGACTACCATATATAGTTAAGTAGTAGTTGAGATGGAGTGTGCTCCCGAAGCACTGGGAAAGAAGAGAGCCAGCTCATGAAGCAGATCTGCATGTCCCTGGAGAAGTGCAGCACCCTGCATACGTGCACATTTTAGTTAGAGCGCAATTTGTCAATATAAAAATTTTGGGCCGACTAAAAATCAACTTCTTAAACAGAAATTTTCTTGGGTCAAAAGATTGTCAAATAGATTCATTAATTAGTTTAACTGTTTTTTTTTATAGTTCCACAAGTATTTTATGTTTAATTAATTAACACCACTTCTCAAAATCATTATATTATATAAAACATTGCTAGAGGTACAACAAAAAACAGTCAAAACAGCCAACAAATAGTAATTTGGGTCAGAATCACTCAGCCCATTAAAAATATACTCATGATTAAAATGTTATTTGGATCATAAAATGTTAAATGAATTTTATTGACTGTTTTGACTGAAAAAATGTTACCAAGTATTTTTGTATTATATATATATATGATGACATTAAGAAAATTGTAATACCAATATAGAAAAGAGTAATGTTAAATGCACCATGAAAAACCAGCCCAACCAGCCAATAAATGAGATTATGGGCCACAATTATTCAGCCCATTACAATTTCAATGATTATTTGGGCCCAAACCAAAGTCAAAATGAGTCCATTGTCTACATTGGCTGATTTTTCATTGTGCATATAATATTATTGTATAGAAAATTTAATTTTAATTTTCCTAATAAGTCTATTAATTAACTATGTTAGCATATATATATATATACCTCATGGTAAGCCTCGTCGAGAGTCTTTTTTCCCTCACCCAGCTTGTTCATTATGTTCAGGAAGCACTTGTAAGTAATATAATCGTCTCCGAACCGATCCTGCATGTAAAATTATAATAAATACCATTACATTTGCATTCATCATCTCAATCAAAGTTTTGATACATGCAGTTATTTAATCTAGTTCTTCTAATAGATATGAGAATTCACTATATATATAGTATTGTTATAAATGGTAGTATAAATGGAATTTCAATTACATATTCTCTATATATTGAAATGAGGTCTCTATAATGTTTTACACTTTATCGTAATTATGATTTAGTTATAAATTATTTGGCAAAATCATATTTTGATCAATTTAGGGTCAGTGAAAGGAACAAAAGAGTAATATTAGCTGGGTAAATATTCAAAAGTAAATCTCCCAAGACAACCATTTATTCTTAGTCCTTGGACTATGTTAATTAATAAGATAAGTGAACATCACAATATAATCTAAGAATATATTAAGGAGTGAATATCTTAAAAAAGTGTTATATATATTATCTAGAAAAATATTGTAATTTGCGTTAGGAAAACATAACTTATTCATGGAACTATATTCTATCTGTTTGGTTGCTTCCCAACGTTACAAAAAATTGGGTTGAAAAAAAAGTAAATGTGTTTGTTTTGACATTTTGCTTTTAAAGAAAGTGCATCACTTTGGAAATAATTGATTCTAATGGAAGCTAAAACTATTAGCTTTTACTTTTACTATCTCACAATAATCATCTCAAATCCACTTTTTAACATTTTTTTCAATTTTTTTTACATCAATTATTTTAAACACAATTCTTTCAACATCAATTATTTCAAAAGCAATAATTCTACTCAAATCTAAACCAAACCAAACGGATTATATTCTCATCACTCCTAAAATAATAATGGTCCAAAACAATATATATTTTTTCCCTTTGATTTTCAAATGAGTTTGGGGTATACATAATCACATGTTGGAAAGACAAAAGCATGGCTATGGGTGGATTGTAGACCTCTATTTGTCTAGGAAAATGTGAGTCAGAATAGCGAAGAATATTTTGATTTCGTAAGATTTAGAACTATAGAGGAGGCTGAGAGAGCAATAGATGGAAAGGATAATGGATGGGAAGAAAAAAGGAGAACTCTAAGGGAAAGGAAGGTGATGAATAGGAACAAAAAGAAAGTAAGCCTAAGCCAAAGCCAGCCCATATGGAAGAGAAGCAAGTGATAGTTGAGGAAGTTACAAGCAATCAGGTAAGAAGTGATACAGAGGCAGTAATGAATGGTGTAAGCCCCAACTCACCGAAATAGAGGTTGTCTTTGGCATTAATTAGAACATGAACATTCAATGAAACAGTGTAACTTCCAGGATGGAGAAGAGGAACAGTCTGAGAATGGTGGATCCTTCTTTCACAATAGGGCAAGCATTGAAGAGAGCTCAGAACATGCACACACAAGAATTGATTTGTGGGGTAAGAAATAGAAAAGATTAAAGGATTTCGATCATGTAATGGGGTACTAGTGGCGTTGTAAGGGTGAGATTGTGTGTGAATTAAGAGAAATGGGAAGGGTTATGTGATAAAAACTACATAGTGGCCGGGGTGGGTTAGGTGCCACTTTATGAACCTAATAAGGAGCAAAATTATTTCTAGTAATGCTATATTTATTGATAAGTGAATATTTGTGAGGCTTATATGGTGAGAATATCCTATCGAGGTGGAATTTGTTGGTTGGATGATATTTCATGATGATTTGATTTTTGTTTCTTTTTGTCTCTCTTTGGTACTTTGGTTTGTTGTTTTATCCTTGAGGTGATTTAATTTGTTATAATATAATGTTAGGCTTGTGTGATACTTTTTTTTTTCTTTTAGATTTATAATATTTTTTATTGAGATCGTACCAATTAAAATTGATAAATATTTTCTACTCGTCAGTTTCCCTTCTATTATTATTAAACTCTCATGTCTATTTATTAAAAAAAATTATAAGTGTGTGAAAAAATATATACACGTGAGAAAAAATATAGTATATCTTTTCTTAAATCCTGTGAGACCTTTGACCAACAAGATGGAGCAATAAATTCTTTTTTCTTATACCATCTAAACCACTAGTATTTAATTACTAGACTACAATTAATCTATTTTGACTGGAGTCAACTCATCAAAGACTAGACTTATTTTCTTACTATCAAATATACTTACTTCAACAAGAAGCATAAAAATATTTATGGCAAATAAATCAGGGCAACATTTCATTGGTAGTGCAAATAATGTATTGAATAATGGACATGAAAATATTGTTACCTTAACCTTGTTGACAAAACTTGAAGCTAGTTCAGAGATCCTCTTAGGAGGTTGAGGTTGTTGTTGTTGTTGATTCTCCAATGGAAGGTTGATTTCATATCCATTGGGCACAAAGGTGTTAAATCCCATAAGTAGATCACTATGCCCTTCAAACAGCTCCTTCACTATTGCCACAACACCTTCGGTATCAATTCTACAAAATGAAATTAGAAATTAAAAAGAGAATTAAATAAATTAATTAAGTCAAAATATATTATTTGAAATCAATCAATAAATAAATAACCTTTTATCTTTGTACTCTTTCATGGTATGCAAAAAGCGATCATAAATCTCCTTCTTATCATGAAATGCATCTCTCACTGCCTTCACATATTGCAAGGCATCATCCGTAGTTAGTCTCTTCAAACCACCTTCTCTTGCCATTCTTGCCTTCACCCTAGTTCATTCATTCCACAAATTAAATCATATATATATATATAGAACAGTAAATCAATAATTCAAGAGCAAGATGAAATGAAGAAATTACAAAGAATTCATAAATTGCAAAAAAACTCAACCTGATAGCCAAATCCTAACAAGAGAATAAAAAGAAAAAGGACAGGAAAATGCTTTACAATAGGCAGTGTGTTAGAAAGAGTGTTAGGGTTATATATGTGTGATTTTATTTAGTGGGATTGGGGTTGGGGAATTATTATTAATTAATATATAATAGTAACGCACGGAAAATTCTTACTTACACTTAAGTTTAAAATATTCATTTGCTCTATATTATTTATTTTTTGATACATAATAGCATATGAGTCAATTATATTAGAAGAGAGATAATTTAAATTTTAACCATTAATATAGAATAATTATATTTCATTTATATAAAAAAAATTTAATAATAAAGAGCAAAAAAATTTTTTACGCATCTTAAAATGTAGGAAATTTGTTTTTTTTTTTAATAAAAAAGTAAAAATTATAGAGGCCAAAATCACGAAGAAGAGCTTTGGGTGAAATTGTTGCCATGTGGCGTGGAGTTCCCTTGATTATGATTATTCATTTGCTCATTTTATTCTTTAATATTTATCATTTTTCACTTTTTATATATATTAAAAAAATAATTAAATAAACTTGAAAATAGATAATACTTAATGTATTTTATATTATTAATTTTATCAATATCATTTCTCATATTTCATTTTTCATTTTATTCTTTTATAAAAGTATCAAAATAAAAAAATAATTTGTATTATCTAGAATTTTTAAATAAAACATATCAATAGAAAAATAAAAAATAACAAATAAATACTTAATAGTAAATGGAGAGAGTATTCAAACAATTGCATATTACTTTAATTATTTTTTCAATAACAATAACTAAAATTGCATGATTGATAGTCAACATTATTTACAACTTTTATGAAAAATAAAGTAATATTGATAGTCAAAATTTACAGTTTGAAATTGTTTCATTCTGTGGTCTTATTAGGCATTTAATGACATAATTTCTTACATGTTTACTTTAATAATATACTAAAACTTTTAAAATACAATGTATTGTTATTTTCTTAAAAAAAACACTTATTATTATATTCTTTCCATTATTTCATAATATTCATTATTTTGACTTATTTGATATATCAGATAGATCAAAACAAATGCAATACATTATTCAAATATATTGAAGTTCAGGTAGTATATAATAATAAAATAATTGAATTTATTTTAAAAATACTAAAATTAACATGTATCTGAAAAATGAGATAATAATTGTCTTTTTTTAAAAATATATATATAATATAACTATTAATTTAAGAAATGAAACTATTTTTAAGTAAAATATGAAAAATTAAAATATTTAATCATTTTTAAAAGAATGAAGATAAAAATGACGACATTTCAAAAGGCAATAATATATTGAAAAATGCAATGAAATGGTAATGGTTATACAAGTCATTCAATAATAAGTTGTTTTTAATAAAAATAAAAATTCAATTTAAAATAAATATTATGACCATTTCGAGAAAATATTAAAATAATATAATTTAAAACAAAACTATTAAAATATAAATATTACTGAAAAGCATAAATTAACCAAGATATTACAATGAGCTATAATAAATTTATTATTAAAAATTAGGTTTAAACCATATATAATATTGGTGGAAAAATTACTATCAAGCTAAGTATAGCTGACATTATATGATAAAATCAACTTGCTTGAGATTTTGAAGTTCTTGTTTTTTTTTTCTTTGTGACAAATTTTGTTTATTTAAGAAATAAGCCATGTAATGCAAAAAAAAAATACAAGTTATGAATTAACAAAAAGTAAAATTACAGTAATATTAGCAATGTCTTAAGTTACAGTAATTAATAACTTCATGTTAGATATAGCCTCCCTGTACTACTAATTACCCAATTCAACAAACCCACGCTATGCTTGGTTTGACTTTGACCAAAAAAAGATGATGACTTCCTCTTCAACATACAAAAAGTCAAAAGGTTATGAAGATGGTCAACGTAATTCCTTGTGTTAATAACTGTAGTATAGTATAACGCTACATACTAATTCATATTGTTAATTAATAAGAGTTATTTTATTTGTACAAATTTTTATCAGTATATTTCATTCAAAGGTCTAATATATAATATTTATCGATATAAAAATTGATCAATTGAAGTATTTTTCATGAGTACTACTACGCCATTTAAATGCATATTGTAGTTATCTCATTAGTGGGAGAAACTTAGTCCAAATACAGATTATATATGCCTAGCTTGTTGAAGCTGGATTGAAAAATGTTATTGAGGGTTAATTATTTGAGAGTTATAAAAATATAATTATTTTATCAATTGTTGAAGTTGAGTATATCTCAGCAGTAAATTATTACATTCAGTATAAGGAACTAATTTTGTAATTATCATCAAAAGTATGAGAAAATTTTCATTTACTATAATAATAATAATACAAGTACAATTAACTTAGTTAAAATTCCAATTCAACACTCACATTCTAAAGTGTAAAACAATTTTTATCAACACTCACATACACTCAACAAAAAAAATCATTAAGTGCACCAAGAGTAAAATATTTTTCCACTCAACAATTGATAAAGCAATTGTATTTTTGTAATCCCCAAGCTTTGGATATTGGACGTTGCCATTATAGAACCATTTTTTCCTTTGATAATATGTAGACAAAAATAGTAAAAGTGTAAAACACAAAATTGGAATCCTAAAATATGTGTTCATAAAGTCACTCTTGAAGATGAAAATAGCACAATTTTATTCAGCCTACTAGAGGGAAATTACATCCATCTAAGAAGGGATCGATAGTATATACTACTTACTAGTACTAGTTTCACTACTTTATACAAGAATTATATATATATACACACATAGATCAAAGTTGAAACCCCTGTTTGGTGCTCTAAATCATGATCGTTGAGCAAGTCACATCCACTAGCTAGCTAGCAACGGCCCTTGATGCAGGCGTTGATGATATAAGGAGCAAAACATATAAACTCATGCACAATATCGTCGTGTCCTTGGAAAAGATTCACAATCTGGTCGACACAAGTTCAATGCAATGCTTAATTATTATTAATACATTCATCAAATTAAACATACATAAACTACTCTTAGAAAAACACATTTAATCATCGTGTTTGTGAAAATGTTTGACTTTAATTAGCACTACTACTATTATAGTATTATTTCAAAAAATTCACATGCAATAATATATGTAAATCATTTTGAGATAAGAGTAGTGTGTATATAACAAATTAAAATTAAAAATTAATTACTCTCGCACCTCGTTGCGCACGTGCTTCATATCTGTGTTTCTTCCCTTGCACAGATCAAGAACATCCCGAAATGAATTATAAACACATGAATTATAAACACTATTTCCGTCTTTAAACTGTCTCTGCATAGGAAAAATCCAATTAGACCCATCAATCAAGTCAATAATACATAGCTCATTTTCTTTAATTTGATAGAGTTTAATTGTAATGTACCATGAGTACGTCTAATCATGTTTGACATATTAATAAAAATATTTAACTTTCATATTCATTACATAAAAATGAAATTACTATTATTAACATGGCAAAACATGATTTGATATAAGTGTAAACCACCTTCACAGAATTGAAGACAATTACAAAAGTCCATATATATATATAAGAGAAATGATTTTTTATACATCATAAAATCAACTACCATATTACTTAGCATATGTAATAATTAAATTTTTGAAAAATGTTGGATTAATATATAATATTAAAAAGTTGGATTAGTAGTTTTAAAAAAATAAATTATTACATATAGTAATTGATTTTGTGATATACATGTAACATTTCTCTTTATATAAATTCAGCTAAACAAGAAATGATAAGTTATATATATATATGTACGTATTTACCAGAATCTTTAATTCAAAGTCGATACCAATTCTGAATTCAGCAGAATCCCGAGAATTTTTATCAATGAAGAATTTGTATCCCTGTGGCAAGAATGCGTCGAATCCAAAATATAGATTCCAATGTTCTGAAAAAATCTTCTCCACCCTATCTCTCACACGCAAGACATCAATTCTGACCAATGCCAATCAACAAAAAAAAAATAAAACATGAAATAGTTATATAATAATTAATTGATTGATGAATTAAAAGAATTAAAGAAAGAAGCAAATATATATATATATAGATACCTACGAGCCTTGAAATCTTTCATGACCTTCACGAATTGTTGGTACTTTTGCGTGTGGTCTCGAGATAGTGTAACCTTTACTAAATTCATGAATGCTATGGCATCTTCCATCTTCAGTTTAGGACCATTTCTTCTTCTCATCGCCATAACATTTTGATTCTGCTGAGCCATTTCACTGACCAATAATGTATATATGTAATATATATTATGTCTCACTAACAAGGTAGAATTATTAATTAAAGAAGCAATCAAGATCTACTACGATTCAAATATTATGTCATCTTATATCACTATTTAAGTCAAAACATTATATTGGGCAAAAATATTACAATGCAATGTTATTAACGCGAGGAGTTAATTAAAAGAGTAGTTTAATGAACAAAGAAAGAAAAGGCAAAACAAAATTAATTACAGGGGGAAATTGATTAAAGTGCGCATGGGTGGAAAAAGAAACAAGAAGAGTTAATAATGAACTACGTACTTACAAGATTATTGCTAAAAGATCAGTTTCGGGAAGAGAGAGAGAGAGCCCAAAGTCGTAAACACAGAGATTCTAAACAACAATTACTTTTCTCACTCACTGATTATATTTTCCACTCCTAAATATTCACACTGTGTAGTCCCTCTCTTACATTTTATAGCTGATTATTGTTAAGTTAGTTATAAAATGGATGTGGATTCTTTTTAGTTGGTTATTAGATGCATAGATATGTATAATGAAGCAAAAATAATAATGTTAATGTGTAGTGTTATGTGGCATTGCATTACTATTTTTCTATTCAGATAATTTTATGAGTTTAATTATGATTCATTAACAGTGTAAAAGATTTTACACTGTCATCGAATCTCATTCATTGATTTATGTGACTTTTTAGTTAATGAATAATTAAATTAAAGACTTTTATTTATGTGTCAATTCATAATTGGATGTCTGTATAAAATTATTTTAAATCGAAATTAAACTCTAATTTTATTATGTGCCCTTCTAAATTTCTACAACTTTCAATAAAATGTTACATCCAATTGATGATGAGACTCAACTTTGAATATATATGCGCAATATGGATACACCTAAATACATAAATACATTTACGTACACAACTTTAAATGATATTTGGATTAAAAGTGTTAAATTTTTTTTTTTTTAATTTTGACGGTAAAAATATTATTATCTAAGAATTTGTATTAAATAAATGAAGTGCAAAATAACTTGAGAGCACTATTTGACCGTAAGATTTTTTTTTTGTTGGAAATGTTTGTTTATATCTTGTCAATTTAGAGAAAATATTCATAGATGACAACCTTTTATATACGATGAATTTTATGCAAAATATTTTTCCGTAAGAAATCACTTAGCTTATTTATGTTGCATTTATTTCATAAACAACAATTCTTCTTGTATAATAACATTTTATTCAATCCAGTCAACATATTTTTTTTACAAGCTTTTTGACCCAATTTCATTTTGGACTCGATAAAAAAATGAGCCTAACAGTAATTATTGGCCGGATTAACAATTGTACAAATAGCAAGGTTGTTTAATTAATAAATTGCATCAGGAAAACTAAAATATATTAATAGATTTTAATATTGTTTTGAATAGATTAAGAAGAGATAGGATATTATTGACTAATTTTAAGTTTTAAATTTATCCTTCATATAAAAAATAGTTTTCCACTAAACTTCTTACTTATTACCTCGTGGAAACCTACGATCTCATGGCGCTTTAAGAAGTATACATTTGTTAAAAATTCAAATAAAATAATATATTATTTATATAAAAAGCTTATCTCGTTATACATAAATTAAAATAAAAATATTTTATAAAAAATATATCATAGTAAAAAACAAAATAAAAATCATTTATATAAAAAGTTATTTAATTTTACATAAATTAAAATGAAACATTTATTTTATACAACAAAACTAAGTTATTATGTGTAAAAAAAACACTTTTTATCCCAATATCATTTTTACAGAGTATTTCTTTATATGTACTTAAGTATAATTCTACAAAAAAAAAAATACTTTTATATTTTTAATATCCAAACATTTTAATAAAAAACACAACTATAACTTCATTCCAACAAAAAAAAAAATACAATAATTCTCAATACATTAAGAATATACCTACTTCTTATAATACTCCACATATAGAAAAATAACTAACTCTTAGAATTATAATATTATTAAAAAAAGGAAATTATCTCAAACATAAAAATAAATATGAAGTAAGTATTTTGAAAGTAAATATCACGCGTTATTCATCAAAAAATTTATATGTTTGTACTTTTATCCATGCTTTTAAGAAAGTATCGCCTCACATAATGAATATTTTTAGTCAAAATAATTAATAAATTTTTAGTCAAATAAAGTTATCCAAATATAAACCACATTATAGTCAAATAAAGGTATCCAAATAAACCAGATTAGTCTAAAATAAAATCAAATAAGATCGACAAAATCAAGTCTAATTAGAGTATGCTTTTGTAGCGCAGAATCAATTATAGAGATGCAAAACCAAGTTAAAACATAATTAAGTACTCTTCAAGAGATAATAATTTCTGGCTACTTGTTCCCACTGACAAGAGGGGCATTTGCACTAGTCTCTTCTTTCTTCTGTGTATTGTCCACCACTTGATGAATACCCATTTTTGTTGTTGGTTCATATGACTGCATCATCACCATCAATTCAAACTAATAATTCAGTTCCATCAAATATAAATTATACCTTTTAATTATAAGTTCTAGTAAGGGTCAATATTGATATATATATAATTCCAGATTAAAAAAGATGGAGAATAATTAAGTGGGAAAAAATAAAGACTACTCACAAAGTGAAAACGATATAATTTCTCATGAGGAAGAAGAGTAGCACGGGCTTTCTCATACAAAAGCATTACACTTAGTCTTGAAGCAGCCTGATGATGCATCCAAAGAAGCTTCCCTTCTTTCTCACCACACACAATCACTTGAAGCTGAAAATTAATTAATTCAAATAATAAGGGGATTACATATATACATTTTTAGGATCATAAATGTTGCTTAATTAACAAAAAAAAGAAGAAGATATGTATATGTATATAATAATGTTTGTTGTACAACAGAAATATCATCCAACAACTATCCAACATGTGCTAGCTATACATAATGTGTGTTATATGTATAACACGCATTACATATGACACGTATTACATATAACACACATTATATATAACACACATATTAGATACTAGTTAAATATATTTCTAGATCAAACATTACTGGATATGTAACATTACTGTATATGTATGTATGAAGGATCTAACCTGCTCAACAAGTTTGAATATGACACTGTCTAATGCGAACAAGAGATGTGATTGAACTTTGGTAGTTCCAAAAATATTTTGGCATTCACGCTCATATCTTTCATGATCAATACATCCATCTAGCGCACCGCTTAGAGAACTAAGAATCTGTAATAATAAAAATTAAAGCCAACTATTATTGACTACATTAGATGTTTATGATCGAATATACTGAAAACAAAAATTAAAAACATAATACTAATTAATTAAAATACATCATCACCTATCATATTGGTGGTTAGGGTTTTTATCATTATTTGATAAAGAGTCCCTCTTCCTTTTTTTGCCCAAAGTTGAGATACTTTTTGCTAATACTAGCCTCTCTTACAGTATCTGTCAATAATTCAGAAAATGTAATTAAATTATACAATAGTCATAAAGAATATATAAAAAAATTAAGAGAGATTTTATTATTACCTGATGGTGATGGAGTCTGAACATGAGATAGAATGAATCATTTTCGTAAAACACGTCAAACTTATTCCTTTTTTTGTAAAGGAACTCTTCTACTGAAGATGAGCCAGTAACCTGTATGTATGTTGTTTTTATGATGTAATTAGACACAAAATTGTAAAAGTAATAATTAGTAAATGGTTGGACTAATTAAATACTAAGAGTTTTGTTAAGAATACAATAGCCAAAACAGTAAAAAATAGGAGTTTTGACATAAATTAATCAGTCCATTAAAAAAACACCTAATTAAAAATACTATTTGGGTCAAAAATATTAAAATGAGTTTTTTTACTATTTTGACAAAAAAAATTTTATTACCCAAAACTTTGTAATTAACTGCAGTACTAGCGGTGTGAACTTCATGTAATAAAAGAAAATTGAATTAATCAATCAATCAATTTATTGCTCAATGTCATACACGCCAATGTTGAGAGTAAAACCAATAATACTAATTAATACCAGGAACCCTAAAACCTAGAAAGAAATGTATATATGATTTAAAGCATACCTTTGATGGAAGCACATTATTAGGTCCTTCCTGACCAGAAACATTGCGAGGTTGTTATTGAGAAGCAGGAGGAAGATCAAAGAGTTGACCTAAAAATGCAGTCCAAAACACCTTCATAATCATATCACACTGTTTTGGTGTACAAACTTGTTCACAGTAATATCCTACGAGCTGATACACATCTTCAAGGATCTCTGCATCAACATACTCAAATTCCATATGAACAATTTCCTTTCCTCTAGCATCTAGCAGTAGACCTTCACCTTCCTTTTCTTTCTTCTCACGAATTTCCTTGATTTCTTCCACTAAGGCTGTATAAATTAAACCAATAATGTGCATAGCAAAATTAAAGAAATGGTTAATTAGTAGTAAAATTAAAGTGTCAACAAAAATAATTAATAGTTTTATTACTATGTACATGATCATGTATTGTCACGAGTAATTAAGTAAAAGTAGTTTAATTTTGAAATTTAGAGTTTAATTTAGATACACTTACAGTGTAAAAATATTTTACATTGTCATCCAACTAAAACACTGTATTTGTATAATTTTTTAGGCACTGAGAAAAGCAAATTATTATCATGACTGACGTGACAGATCATGATTGAATGACTGTGTGAAAGAATTATACACTGTCGGTGGATGAAAATTAAATTCTTTAAAGTTAATAGTAAAATTTATGTGACTATGCAGTTAGCTAGTTTATATATATTAAACTCAGTAACTAAATAATATCAAGGAACATACCTGTTAAGGCACATATATATTTTGTATAGATTTGTTAGGGTCGATCAGGGGACATAAATAAATTGAACCACATAAATCAATAAATGGAGACAACAATAATGTTTCACATTGTTAAATATTTTTGTAGACTTAAAAAGAAATCAAATATATATTACCTTTATTTCTCAACCTGTTCATGTCATATTTCTTAAAGCATAGGCCAAGAATACGATCCATATCCAACTCACTAGCCTTGAATAGTTTATGTCCATGTCCTTCATTGCACATTAATTGATTATTCAGAGATGAATAGATAATTAATAAACATTATTTTTTTTTTCAATTCTGACCAAAGTTAAAACATTATACCTTTGTTCTCAGATTGTGCCAAATATTCTTCAAATCTAAGCATAAGATCTGGAAATTTTCCCAACAGGTCTCCTACCTGGAAGAATATATATAAGCTACCACAAGTTAGATATTCATATAATTAGATATCATTATTGCATGTTGTGTTCTAAACTCATTATTTAAACACAAATGTTTGGGGCACAACAAAACATCAGTCAAAATAGTTAATAAAGCCCATTTAACACTTTATGATCCAAATTGCACTTTTAATCATGAGTATAATTTTATTAGGCTGGGTGATTGTGGTCCAAATTCCTATTTGTAATTGACTGTTTTGACTGATTTTTTATTGTGCCTCTAGTAATGCTCATTTTTAAATGGTCAGATTTAATTGAAACAACGTAAAAGTATATAAAAGAAAAAGTGTAGCTACCATACCACTGAATACAAGTCATTTCGAGTGATATTTTTGTTGGTGTAGGAAACTAGGGAAGTCACAAATTTGATGTAATCCTCTAGAATTCCCAATTTCTCTGCCACTTTTTCAAGCAGTTCAACTCCTTCCTTACGCATATCTGAGATGAAAAAAATTAATTAATTAGGAAAAATAAAGTGTTATAATTAAATACATGACTAGAATACTTTTACACTAGCTGAATATTAAAGATTTGATTAGATAATTTGAGGAATAATAATGTATTGACATATATTATATATATACTTACTTTCATGAAACATCAAAGTTGAGAATGAAAGATCAAGAAGAAAATCAGCAAACTCGTCACAAACATCAGGGCACTTCTCGAAAATCCTAATAGCAGCCTGAAAGAGCAATTGTATGTCCAATATAATTATAATAGTAATATATATATGATTAAAATGAATGTTTATAAAATTAACTAATTAATTAATCATAGCTAGGAACTATCATCTATCTATCTATCCCCAAAAGCAAATTAGAAGACAAACTAACTAACCTGCTCACAAATAGCGGTCTTAGACTTTGTTTGGCGTATGAACAACTCCAATAGAGGTATAAGTGACTCATACCCATTCTTTCCGTACCGAAGCTGCATGCATCAAATCAATTCAATTCATATTCCATAACATAGTGACAGTCAACTCAACTCAAGTTTATGTTGATCAATAGAGAGCACAATTATTCAACCTCTCAGCATACTTAAGTCGTGCTATTTGCACATTAAAAGGTCAGCAAAAGATAGTCAATAAAGATATTTTGGACTATAATCATTTAGTCCATTAAAGACTAACTTAGAAAACTTTATTTTGGATCAAAAAGTTGTCAAATAAGTCAATTGACTAATTTGACATTTTTTCACTTTACACCTATTATTTTACTTTTTATAATGAATAAATGACCTTAATCTTATGGATGAAAAGCAGAGCTTGTGCAAGTTGAAGAGGGATCCTGGTTGGAGATTGTTCATCAAGCACAACAGGTATGATTTGATATCCATCTTCCGCAATGCACTCGTTGAATTTATCTATGATATCGCTGCGCCCTCTAAACAACTTCCTCAGTCTTGTACACATAACTTCTTCATTCTTATCCCTAACAACCAAAAAAACCAAACAGAGAGATATTTAATTAATTTGGTACAACAAATTAAAAGAAAAAAGAAGAACGATCAAACTAACACATCATTATTATTACCCGTGATCATCAAGTAAGGAACTACGGATGATTGATTTGAGCTTGTGATACATGTTGAATTTGTACTTGATGTCCTTCTTCACCATATCAAAAAATTCTGAGGCCTTAGCCATTCTTCTCTCTGCCTCGGCATCATCAAATTCAACCTCCATTATCCGTTGATGAGTTTTGTTATTTGGAAGAGAAAGCAAGAGAGCCTCTCAATGAAGCAGAACTTAATATGAAGAGTGACTCATGTGAATTGTGTCTTGGGGTGAGATATTATTTTGCCTTAATAGTTTAATTACATGTACAATGTACCCACACACTTTTAAATTATTTAGATAATGACGCCTTGATGATTAGTTTTGACTCCTTTATTTTAATTATGTTTTAATCAATATATATCTCATATTTTTCTTTGAGTGATGTTACATGGACACTATAAAATCAGTTGCCATTTGTAATAATTCAACTTTTAAAAATGTTGGATTAATTTATAATTTTAAAAGTTGGATTAATAATTTTAAAAAGTTGGACTATTGCATATGATGACTAACTTTATATAATACAGAAAGCATTTCTCTCATATTTTTCAATTGTACACCTATTTTATATCCACCTATATTCATCTACGTACCCACATTAAAAAAGGAATATTATAAAATTATTGTATATATTTATCAAAAAAATATGTGTACATATATATTCAACGAGTATCCAATTGTGCTATATGTTATATGTAATATGTCTTATGCGTAATATGAATTATGCGTAATATGAATTACAAATAGATGGGTGAATGAGTAGATAAAAATAAGTGTATACCAAATTTTTTTTATATATTTTGTTATTTTAATTTTAATTTATTGATAATGTAAAAAAAATATATTGTCTATTAATTATGTATTGTAGTCAATGAAAGGAATTTGACTTGACCATCTACAAATTAAAATGTCTCAAATTAAAAAGTCTCAAAACCAGATATAGGTGATTGGTCAATAGTATAATATCTTTATATATTTTGTGCATTAAAATTAATTCTATTTTTAACATTTGAAAAGAAATAAATTAAAAAAAAAACATTTCAATGTTTTTTTGAAAAATTTCGATATATATTCTATTATATAAATGGAAAATAATCACCGTTTAGTGTCCACACACAAATACATAATTATATTTTAAAATAAATATAAAAGTTAAAAATAATAAAATAAATAATAGATAACAAATATTTTTTTACTATCCTAATTTCATTAATTATTTATTTAATTTAAATTTATATCATTATTATATTATATAAAAATGATAAAAATGTAATATGACGGTACTCGTGTAAATAATAATTAATATAAAATAAATTTATCATTTATTAAAAAGTTTAATTTTTGAATGATTTTTTAAACTGAATTGCAATTTCATATACTCCTAAATAAGCAATAATATTTATTATATAACAGAAATATGTTTAATCAGTATCCGATATATATTATATGTGTGATATATGTATAACACATTACATATGACCTAATTCTTGTTATTTTCTTTTTGGTTACAATAATTAATTCATTTTTTTTCCGTAATATTTGGAGTTTCCCTCCAACTAATCTGTCGTCCTGTATCGCGTACCTGGTAATGACAAGTGAGACTCTCAGCGGAGATTTTTTCCATCAACAAGACATGAATCCGAGACCTTATTTAAGGGACAACAAGTCGCTTACTACTTGTGCCAACCCCGGGTATTGAATTTGTTTTTGTTCGAAGAAGCTTGTAATGGTTATTGACTTGGGCCTATATGGGCCTTACGATGTATGTAATATGGGCCTATATGGTTATTGAATTTTGTTGGATGCGGATCAGAAGTATTTTATTTGTTTTAACACACAAAACAGAAGTTTGTATACATATGCATACTGCAATATTTCTACTGATAATAGATGTTAAACATTTTTACTTTGTATACCAGAAGTATAAATAAAATCCTCAATCATTAACACATAATTCAGTAAATATGAATTTATTCAGTAACATAATTAAGAGTAAGTTTTCTCCATAGAACTTATGTAAAAGAAAATTGTATTATTTAAGTCGAAGAGAAATTGAATATGAAGACCAAAATTCACAGTTAAATGTTGATTATACAAATGATAAACCAGCCACATGCTACAAGATATATGTATCATTGCAATTGGGGTTTAAGCAATTAGAACAAAAAAAGAAAGAAAGAAAGACACACATATATACAATTTCATTCCCCAATTCACTTACAAAAATGTACATTATTATTCTTTCCATCATGTAAACAAAAAAAAATTTGTACTCTGCTCTGAATATGCCTCTTCATGACCTTCTTGTCTCAAAAAAATGTATTAACCTAAAAGCAAACAAGATTCAACATTTTTTCAATTAAAAAACAGAGAGTCTAGTCAAAAGCATGACATTTTGTGTGCAATGAAAAGCTGAAGAAATTAATTACTCCCTCTATTCTAAAATAATGGTCACTTTAATTTTTTGATTTATTGGAAAATTAATGTACCTAGACAGTAGACACAAATTGTGTATAAATATATTAGTTTTTCAATGTACCAAAAAAGTTAAAACGATATTATTTTGAAATTGAGTTAGTAAATTATATGAATTTTATAACTTTATAGTGATCTCAAGCAATATAAGTGATATAAATAACAATCACAGATTTGGTATTTTGCTGAAAATTTATGACTCACATTGTAAAGTTGTTGTACTCGGACCGGGACAATTCCTTTTTGTTGCCAATGTGTACAAAGAGTGACAATTTGGTGAATTCACTCTAACTTCATTGTCCAACAGCTGAATAGACAATTTGGTGGGTCGTGGTGGCTGCAATGAACAAGAAACAAAAGTTAGAGAGTTGATTGATGCAAGTAGAGAAAAAGAAATTAGAGAGAAATTAAATACTTAACACATTCAAAACGATAAATGTTTTTATCTGGGAGAAGAAGACGAGCATTAGAACTATAAACTTTATCGATGAATCTTCCAGGTTTTCTTAATTTCTCATATTCATAAAGCAGAACAAGTGTGGTATTCATTTCATCACGAGCAACTGCTTTTAGCTGAAATGAAGAAAAAAAAGGACACATTTTTAGCATTAGAATCGAGTTAACTGATGAGAAGTTCACAATAATTATACTAGAGAGGAAGAGGGAAGCTAGGCATGTGACCTGGTTAACCAGTTTATGTATCAGTTTGTGTATTATCAGAAAAAGATATGACCGAGTTCCAAAAATATCTCGACATTGATCCTCAAATTTCTTAATATCAGAGAAACCATCCAGCAAATTGTAAAGTTCTGTCAAGAACCTGTAGAATAATTAATGGGAACCCCTCAGATATTTATTTTGATGAATCTTCAAATCTTAATAGAATAGAATGTACCATGTTATATGTATTACCTGTTATATTTAGCCTTTGACTTACTTTTATCAGCTAACAGTGAGATTCTCTTTGCTAATTGTAACCTCTCATACAATGTCTGTGAAATTATTAGGAAATTGAAAATTCAAGATAAGTCATATATGCATAATAAACTCTGGTTTTGTCTTGCAAACATAGGCACATTACCTGATGGAGTCTAAAGAGTATGTAAATTGAATCGTTTCCATAAAACACTTGAGGACTGTATTGAGTGTCAGTAGACACTGAGGTTCCATCTCTAGCTGGTTTAGCCCTCTAACACATGATAAAAGTAAGAATCAGGGTATTGTTAGCATATAATTATGGAATTACCACCTAGTCTTAAAATGACATGTGCACATTAACATTTGGTTAACCATATAATATGATTAAATTTCATCCAATAATTCCATTGGAAGTAGACTCAAAATTTAAAGAGAATTGAAATGCAAGACAAAATCGGATGGATTTAAGAGTAACACCACACCTCTAACGAAGGTAAATCAGGTCTTGATGGAGTAGCAGTAGGTCCTTGCAGGAAAGAAAACAGAAATCTATCTCAGAGTTGCATTCTTCATAAGTAAAACACAACAATAATAATCCTAAAAAGGATGATGTAATGAACAAGGTATAATAACCTGAAGCATGATCTGCAGAGTCCTTTGCAATAATTTGCTTCAATCCCTCTGCCTTTGAGAAATTAGCTTTGGCTAACTTCTTAATGGGATCAAACTTACTATCCCCCTCAGCACCATGTGGTTGAGAAGTAACCCCAAGCATCGGCTCTAAAAGGTTCCTCCATATTTTCAAAACTTTGTACACCTCTTCATATGCACAAACCTCCCCACATGAGTATTTTATGATCTGATACATATCCTGATGAACCTCTGAATCAGGATACTCGTATTCCAAATGAGGAATACAAGGCCTTCTCTCTCCACCAAAACTCGTGACAACCATGTTATCCTCTTCTCGTTTCTTCTCTCTGTTTCCTTTTACTTCTGCCAGTAATGCTGCAAAATAATGCATACCAAATGCTTAATTAATATGGCACTGTTAAAAACTTGTTTAGCCTTAAATATATATATATTTTAAATGTACCTTCATCGCTCAAGACTATTTGGTTTTGCTCCTCAAAGTAACACCTACGATGATCAAGTGATTTGTGATAGTTCTTAGTATACATTTTAGTCCATGAAGTTTTCAACTGCCTATTTTTCCAGTTGTCCTGTTTCTGCTTCAAGCGGCTTAATATGGCTGGCAAAGCTTGAGATGGATTCTCCCTTAACCAAGGTATCACTCTGTTATTTTCAGCGTACGCTCGTTGAATTATTCTAAGGTTTGAAGCTAATAAAACGAAACACCAAAACAAACAAAAAATAAATCATATCAGATTATGAACAAGATCAAGAAATTCATTAAAACACCTGATACAGAGAAAATACATGTTGATTGATCAATAATGGATAAGAGACCATAACCTGTGAAGTGATCCTTAATACAAAATGGACCATCTCCTTTAACTACATTGGTATTGATCTTGTTCATTACTTGTTCAATTTGCTTTGCTGCATAATTTGCATGCTCTATCAACATGTCTAGTTCATGCCTGTCATCTTCGCAATTCAACAAGATCCCTTCGTGTTCATTTTTGCGCGATACTTTGAGGCAAAATCTCTTTCTTGAAGTTAATATCAATTCATCATTCAGTACTTGTGCACCAAGTTCTGCCCTCGCACTCGGTAACACTATGTACTGTGACAACATACGAAACAATGAGAGAATATATATATATAGAATCCAATAATGAAGAGGAAATTAATAAGTGAATGAAGAAAATGTACTTTTTTCGGTAGAAGACGATAACTGGGAGTGCATTGCTCACAGTTAGAAAGGTCCAACTGACTTATAGGACCTGAAACAACTTCCTTGTTGGCCCTTTCATTCTCCTAGCATAAACATATATATGATGCATATTAACTAATGAAGGAAAATGCTTCTTATACAATGTCAAATTGTACCCAATAGATTTACCAAAAAAATAAATTGTACCCAATAGACTAAAATTCAGCTCAACCGTTCTTTTCTCAACATGGAAAGAAATTCTTTCCCTTTCAATAATTTTTTTTTGTTCTTTTATGTGAGCTGACATCATTTTCTATGCAAATTCTTTTTTTATCATTTTTTTTCTTATATCTCAATGGAGGTTGGTCTGGAATAGCAATAGAGATAGTATTAATTTTAACGTTTTAAAAATGCACAATCAAATGAACACAAGTACATAATCAAAATTTTAAAATTGCACAGTCAATTGAAATTTCCATAAAAATGAGCCTAATTATAATGGGTTGACACTATTGACAGCCAACCAATTATACACCTAGCAAAACTGATTAATGAATTTAATTTTCATACACTTGGTGTCATCCAATAAAAATTTAAATAATCACTAAGAATCACCTACCATGATTTGACATCAATCCCTAATTTCTATTTGCTCACGTTGTATGTGAGTGCATTGAAATTAATCTCTTAATTAATTAGTATAATTATGACAAAATAAATAGAATATAGATGGAGACATATAGATAGATAGATAAGAACCTTTTGAGAATGAAGTTGCTGGTGCTCCACATTAGCAGGAGCAGATTTTGGTGCTAAAATATCTCCATACATATGATTAAATTCAACAAGAAGATCTTCATGGTCCTTAATAATTTCGGCAAGCTGGGAAAATTCATTCATTCAGACAAATTAATTAATACTAACTAATTTAACAATTTTTGGTTAATTAATATTAGCCTAGTGTTGTAAAATGATTGACGATTAACAAAGAGAGTAGAGAGGAGGTAGCACACACATACATTTTGAAAAATCATAGCACGAATCTTGGTTCCTTCTCTGTGAAATTTAATTGTATTGTAAAACAAATTGAATTCTTCACTATCTTCTCCAAACCGAGCCTTGACATTGCGGACGAAATTGAAACAAGCGTCATCATGATTAGGGTGTTTATCCTGCTCTGAAAGCTTGATTTGTTTATCAGGGGACAAGAATTTGTTGAATCCCAAAATCAGCTTATTGTACGCTTTAAACAGCTCCTTCACTCTTTCTATCGTAAGATCAGGAGCAATTCTTTTAGCTTTGTAATCCTTCATGATTTGAAGGAAAGTGTCGTACTTTTCCCTTTCGTCGTGAAAATCAAGCGTGTCCTTGATCGCTTGCAAATATGCTCTCGCATCATCCTCCGTCAGTTTCATCAGATCACCACTTCCTCCTTCTCCTCCACTCATCTCATTCACTAACAATTCGTGAAAAAAGAAAAAGAAAATTCAAAAGAAAGATCCAAAGACGAAGTGATTCCCCAGCTGCAACGAGCTTTTTCAAGAAACAAAAACTAACAAACGGGCTTATTCGAATTGAATCTACTTTTTTTGGTGTAACAGAGTGAGTGAGTTTGTTAGTAGCTAGCTAGCTAGCTCAACAACTGTGTGTAAGTTGTAACTGTAATTTCTCTATTTTCTTTTCTGATTGTGCATGCAATGCAATAGTCATATTATTATTATTATTATTATTATTATAGAACTCTTGAATTTTTATTTGAATAAATGAGATTATGTAAACGACGAAAGATTGATTGACCTAAAAAGTTAGCTCGAAATATTTTTTTCTTTTATTATCATGTCAACTCTTGTTACTTAACTGTACTTTGATTTGATTTCATTTTACTTGTTACCTAAAAAGTTAGCTCGAAATATTTTCACTCATAACATTCGTATAATTTCATGAGTTGGTGTGCAAGGTAGCATGAAAATAGATTTTATATTAAATGAAAATATGGTATTTTTAAATGAGGTTAATTATTTATGATGCATTGATAATTACGTGTAAAATGAATAATAGTGAATTAAAATTAGATTCTTTTTAAATTCAGTAAAAAATTGCGTAAATTGGTCAAACCCAGTAAATTAAAACGACTGAATCAATTTTTGGTCTGAACAATATAGGTTTATTTGGATAATTGGTTTTTACCTTTTTAAAATATCAAACTCTTTTATTGGCCCAATTGTTTACTATTGCAAATCATCTAGCATTTGGGCCTTGGCTTTTGCAAAGTAGCCAGCCTTTTCCTTTCGTGTTAAACAATATTTTTTGAAAAAATAAAAAATATTTTCTTAAACCGAATACTATCACTTTTACGAAAAAAATGTAAAGAAAAAAAATATTACATCCAGATTAGGATTTATGAACAAATGTAAAGATATACTATGACAAAAGAAAAATGATGGTACACATTTTTCAAAATTTTTTATTGTTAATATTTCACTTTCTGTTTATTTTTTGGTATTCAGTATTATCGGTTCCTTATCTTATGAAAACTTGGACAATTTCTTGGAATAGATGTATATCTTAAATCGCGCATAAGGTACTGAAAGTTATATTATTGCCATCATAAGCCCCTCAAAAATAGCTTTATGGCTTGATTTTGAAGACTATAAGCTAAAACTATCTCATATCTGTATATATTTTTTTTTCCTCCACCAATTAAAGAGCCATTTCATTTCAAGAGAATATCTGCAAGCAAATTGGCCAATTAATTTCGAATAAGATTTGGATAAATAACTTATTTAAATTCTTATATAAAAGTAACTTTTTAGAAATAACTTATGAATAAGTTATTTTGTATGTAAATATAAAATAATAAAATTTTTTATTTCAATTATTTTGAAAAGTGCTTCTAGAGAAGTCAAATATTCTGACTTCTCCAAAAGTATTGAAATAACTTCTGTAGAAATCATAAGTTACGTAATCAAACATGACAGAATAACTTCTGATAAGTCAGAAGTTGAAAAAAGTCAGAAACACTGTAATCCAAACGGGCCCTCATTACTTAAGCCAAATAAATATTCGTATGGGATTTTTTTTATAAATCTTTCTGAAAGAAACTAAATCTAATAAGTCAAGCCTAAACCATATAAATCAGGCCTAATTGATTGGAAAGGAAGGAAAAATAGAAACCAGTAGTTGAAAGAGATTTTATTTTAGCGGATAATGAGGCAGAAAATGAAGGACCATGTTGGGTTGTGCTCCTATCTCAGCAATCACAAAAATTGCCTATCACCGCATAAATTTATTAAAAAGTGAATAAATAAAAAATGAAAAAATAATTATTTTATAGATTAAAAGTATTTTTTAATCTTTATTGATGAAATACATGTATGAGGCCGAAGTTAGCACAGCCAGCCACGTCCCCAAAATACTCTTAAAATTAAATTCACAGCCAAAATAATAATCAAGGCTCCAATATATTGTATAATTGTATTGGCCACCAGTCAATTTCCCTAAACCAGATAAATCAAAAATTGGAAAAGAAAAAAATTAGGATCCTTTCAATATTCTCCAATTTGTGTTTCTTCTGTTTGGTCGCTTATAGTGGCCTAACTCCAACATTTTTCTAATCTACATAGAATTACTATTTTTCTCTTTTTTTTTTATGAATAAACATCTTATTCATAGGAGAAGAAAATAGTTTAAATATTGTTCTTCTTTTGTATATGATAATTAAAAGAGAATAAAAGAAAAAACAGAATAAAAAAGATAAATGATTTTAGGCAACTCTCATTATCTTTTGACTAACTTCATGATCTCATTCATTTAAAATTCTTTTATTTTAGTAAAAAAATTGACTGGATATAACTTCTCAATTAGACTGAATACTTGCTTATTTTAGTCTTTAAGAATTGTATATAGAATAAATTATTCCTTTATAAATTCTCTAAAACAATTGACCATCACGTAGAGAGGGTCAATTTGTTTAATTTCCATTCCTAAATAATGATAGCTAGTATGCATGAGTCTTCAAAATTTTTGAGAAACTAATTTATTTTTGTATGTATATTTGAGTTGAAAAATCATGAATTGGAAGAACAAGAAGAAATAGAAGTCCCAGCAGCCATATATATATATATAATAATGTATGGAGTAGCAATTTGGACATAGAGCATAGCATAGATAGAAGAAGGAGCCAAACCAAACCAAGACATTTTCTATTTCCCTATCTCTCTCTCTATTCATTCTACTTTGACGGCTAATCCATTCCCTTCCACGCGTCCTCACAAACAGAATATTTATTTAACTTAATAATAAATAATCCCTCTCCGCCCATTACCTATTCTATTCTATTCATCAAATGGAGTCACAGAACCAACGCCACCGCAAGAGCAACCACGTCGCCGTCTCCTTCTTCTTCTCATTCACCTTCTTCCTCTTCACCACCTTCTACTTCTTCTTCTCCTCCGCCACACACCGCACTACTATTCTACTCCAATCCACCCCTCTTCAACTTCAACTCCAACACAGAATCCTCTTCCCCGATCACGTGCTCCTCACGCTTTCCAACCCCCACCACACCATCCCCACTCCCACCCACCTCCACTGCGTCTACTACAACCTCCTCAACACTTCTTCTTCTTCTTCCCGACCCGACCCGGTTTTCGACGTCCACACCGAACCGGTCCTCTCCACCGCCCGCCTCGACGATTCCCGCTCCATAGCCAGGTGCCCGCTCCCCAAAACCAACTTCTCCGCCGTCGACTTACGCCGCCAAGGCGAGGCCGGTCGCCGGAGCTTCGGACCTCTTCATGATTGGGACAAGCTGGCGTACGAGGCCGCCATCGACGGCGACACCGTGGTCGTCTTCGTGAAAGGACTACACCTCCGTCCACACCGGGTTTCCGACCCGACCCAATTCAACTGCCACTTCGGACTCAACAGCCACCGCCAAAACGGTGCGTTTTGGGCGCTTACAACAAAAGCAGTTAGCGCGGCACAAGAAGTAGTGAGGTGCCGGTTACCTCAGAGCATTAAGAACAACCCGGAGAAGGCTCAGGGAATAAGCGTCACCGTCAGCCACGTGACCGGTCACGTGAGGCACCCAGTTCGCGAGATCATGCCATCTGTCGCCACCATAGTCGTCCCTCCAACTCCAACAGAGAGGAGGAAGAAAACGAAGCACGTGCTATGCGCGTGCACGATGGTGTGGAATCAAGCACGTGCGCTAAACGAGTGGGTCACGTATCACGCGTGGCTGGGCGTGGAACGATGGTTCATATACGACAACAACAGCGACGACGAAATCGAAGACGTCATCGACGATCTTGATCGGAGAGGTTACAACGTTAGCAGGGTGACGTGGCCATGGGTGAAGACGCAAGAAGCAGGATTTTCCCATTGTGCTGTGAAGGCAAAAGAGGAATGCGAGTGGGTAGGGTTCTTCGACGTCGACGAGTTTTTCTTCTTCCCCAATGAGCCAAAACAGAGTGCTCTGAGATCACTGGTTTCCAATTTCTCATCTTCGGAATCAGTTGCGGAGATAAGGACAGGGTGCCATAACTTTGGGCCTTCAGGGTTAAGGGCACACCCTAAAAAGGGAGTGACTTTAGGGTACACGTGTAGGCTTCAGGTCACGGAGAGGCACAAGTCAATAGTGAGGCCGGAGTTGGTTGAGCCGAGCCTGTTGAATGTGGTGCACCATTTTGAGCTGAAGGAAGGGTATGGGTTCAGATACATGGATGAGAAGAGTGTTGTGATAAACCACTATAAGTACCAGGTGTGGGAGAGGTTTAAGGCCAAGTTTTATAGGAGAGTGGCTACTTATGTTGTGGATTGGCATGAGGATCAGAATAAGGGGTCAAAGGATAGGGCACCTGGCCTTGGGACTGAGGCAACTGAACCACCCCCTCAGTGGCGGTTTCAGTTTTGTGAGGTTTGGGACACTGCCCTTAAGGACTTGATTCTTTCCAATTTTGCTGATCCTCTTACAGGGTTGATGCCCTGGGAACAACAAGAACAGACAAAGGATACTTCTATAATATTATAATAAGGAAAAGGGTTGGTTGGTTGGTTGGTTTGGTTACATACATACAAACATACTACACTGATTATTAGGGTGACCCATGTAAAAAGGTTCATTTTTTATAGCTACGAAACCAAAACAAAATCAGAGACAGAGGGAGGATATTCTTTCAGAATTGTATATTTGTTGCAACTACGTGAATGAGTGAATGAATTGTTATTGTTATTGTTCAATATCATCATCTCCTTGTTTGTTTTTAACCATGTTTTTGACTTCGCAGTAGTAGTAGTAGGACCTGAAAAAAATGAAATACAGGGCACTAACCTAATTTTGTAGGGTTATGGATTTGGAACTAGGATCGCTATTGATCTGATTTTGAGATTCTAATAACCAACTTAGTGATGTTTCAAAGGAAAAGGCTGGCTCCAAGCTTATTTCAATAACAACTTGTACTAAATACTAGTAATATATATCAAATTTGATCCCAAACTAAGGCGGCATGAGTCACAATAACTACTAAAAAGATTGAGAAATACTCATCAAATATCAGTTCAGAGAGTTTCACTATTGGATAGTTTTGGAAGCAACTTTGTAAACTCATTAAGAAGATCTTCGTGGCTCTTCAAAAGCACATCAACCTGAAGAAGAATTCCAATATATAATAATAAATAAAGAATTCCAATGACAAAAGAATTGACAAGACCTAAGAGACACATAGTGTTAACAACAAATTAAAGGTTTTATTTACCTTAATCTTGTCTTTAAAATATAAGGCATCTCCAACTCCATTAGGCTGATTGTTCAGGGGAGTTTGTTCATCCTCCAATGGAAGCATGATTTCATATCCCATTGGTACGAACACATTAAATCCTATAATTAGACCTCTATGCCCTTTAAACAGCTCTTTCACTTTTGCTATGCAACCAATAATGTCAAGCCTGAAAAATGATCCAATAAAAAGAGACTCAATTGAAGTCAAACTTATATAGTTTTCTGCTAAAATATAAGAAAGAATTTGAAAAGAAACACAAGTAACATGGTCGAACCTTTTTGCCCTGAAATCCTTCATGACATCCAAAAAGCTCTCATACTTTTCCCTCTCATCTTGAAGTGTAATCTTTACTACATTGAGATATGCTAATGCATCTTTTTTGGTTAGTTTCCAAGAATCTCCACTCATCATTGACTCGATTGAAAGCTTATATTCCACAAAAAAACATGAAAATCTTTGAGAATCTATGAACAGAGTAACATAATTGAGGATAAGAATGTACCTAAACAACTATATTTATATATATATATGTAGTGATGCAAAGCCGAAAACACTCATGAAAAAATCAAGAAAATTTTAACACAAAAAAAAAATAAAAAAATGCAACAGTTTCATCATAGACATTGAGGGTAGAATTAAAAAAAGAGGAGACAACAGCAAGATTGATGCATGCAACAAGAGAAGAAAAATCAGAATTGGCATTATTACTTCAGCTCAAATTAGCAATGTGAGGATAGTGGAAGTTAATCCTATGAATTGGTTTTGGAAGAATGAATTGATGACTAAAATAAAAATTGTAAAGTATTTGAAAGGCAATTATTATCTAATTTGAAACGTAGTATTAGTAGGAGGATAACAATTGTTAGTTGAGAAATGCCAAAACTTTAGGCAGTTTGTTCTCAACCCTAACTAAACCATTCTTATCTGAAGTGGTAATATTATTCAGTTATGATTATTTTTCACTCCAGCAACATATTTTTTATGAGGATAATGTTGGATATATTTACGAATTCACAGGGGATTATTTAAGATTTGGGCAATATAATGACCATGAATTGATGACTAAACTAAAAATTATATAGTATTTGAAAGGCAATTATTATCTAATTTGAAACGTAGTATTAGTAGGAGGATAACATTTGTTAGTTGAGAAATGCCAAAACTTTGGCAGTTTCTTCTCAACTCTAACTAAACTATTATTATCTAAAGTGGTAATATTATTCAGTTATGATTATTTTTCACTCCAGCAACATATTTTTTATGAGGATAATGTTGGATATATTTACGAATCCACAAGGGATTATTTAAGATTTGGGCAATATAATGACTATGAATTGATGACTAAACTAAAAATTGTATAATATTTGAAAGACAATTATTAACTAATTTGAAACGTAGTATTAGTAGGAGGATAAACTTTAGGCAGTTTCTTCTCAACTCGTTATGATTATTTTTCACTCCAGCAACATATTTTTTATGAGAATAATGTTGGATATATTTACGAATCCACGTGAAATTATTTAAGATTTGGACAATATAATGACCATTTGTTAATTAATACAAATCAGATAAAGGAAAATAAAAAATTAGAAGCCTCTCTGATTTATCAGAGCCTGGTTTCGATCCAGGGACCTGTGGGTTATGGGCCCACCACGCTTCCGCTGCGCCACTCTGATTGTTGATTACAATATAACATATTTAATATTTGTAATGTTATACTAACTTGGTGCAGGGTATTTGTTCTATATTCGTTCGGATGATTTCTAACAATTAGGGATGAACATTCATTAGATTATCAGAATCATATATATATATATATATATTCTAAATGAATAAAATTATTTTAACATTTATTATCTCATACACTGTGTATACATCTAATCTATCGCCTTTAATCTTGATGAGACCCTCACTTACACAATACTATTTTACTCTCCGCCCTTGAATTTGAATGAATGTTTATAAACATCTACTTTATGGATATCATACAACAAAACTCATTCTAAATAAGAGTTTACATATGTTATTACTTATAGTTAGCACTTAGCACAGTTAATGTGCTCAAAAACTAATTTTTGATTCCACATCTGTTTCATCGATCTTCATTGTTCTTATTGGCACGAAAATAAAACTGAGAAAAAGCTTGCTTATTATTAATTGACATAGCCTTGATTGCACAATAATAATTTATTAATAATTGATAACTAAAAAAACAACTAAGCTACTTAACTACACCCTCTACTTCATTCAATAAGACTACAGTTAGTCACTACTTTCGACAGTGAATACCTAATATGACCTAAAAACTACATCGGAAGAGCGAGATTTGGCCGAAAAGCGTTTAGTTGTAGCAGCAGCAGTAGTAGTATCAACGTTAGCATCATTCCAAATCTTCCCACGAATTTGGCTGATATAGTTCTCAGCATTGACATCAACATCATTTAGCTCAGGTTTCATCATTAGGTAGGAAAGTGGCTTTTTGGTCCTTTCTGGCTGTTGTAATAGTTTGCTCTTCTTGGAAAATTTTGGTGATAATGAAGAAGAGGTTGTTTTGTTGCTTTTTTCCAATAAGGGTGATTGGGGTTTTTCATCTTTTATTGGTGAAAGGTTTGATGTTGTGAAGCTTAAGGCAGAGAAACTAAGAGATGACATTGTGATGATGTTGGACACCAACAACATTGACATCTCACAAATTGATCTCTTGTTGTTGTGTCTGTAGTCCTTATTAGCCATAGCAGATAGATAGAGTTTACAAACTGAGAAAAGATAGAGTAGGCAAAGCAGAAGTGTATGTATGAAAAAAGAACAGTAAAAATGTGACCTTGAATGGGTTGTACTTATGGATATATAATAATTAGTTCATGGATGCTTGTGATAAAGGGTTTAAAGGGAAGAGAATATGGTTCCTGGTGGGGATGGGGATCCTAATTGGTGAATTTTGTGTGGGTTTAAATGCATAAAACAAGGCACCCTAAAAAAGCACACCAACATATTTGGTGACGTGTCAATCTATGATTAGATATATGTGTAAAATTACTTTACACTGACAGTGGATTGAAATTAAACTCTTAATTTTATCACTATCCAGAATGATAAGTCATTAATCATGATTATCCATATAATTTAATCTCACCTCGTGGATCATCACGAAATGGGCTATAAAGATTTTGCATATATTTTTCTAGATGTGTAGCATTATTCCCAAGTGGAACACACTTTGGAGGGCATCATCCTTGAGATTTTGCAACCACATGAGAGATTCGACTTCCATCCAATTAAGTTATGAAGGCATCAATTTACTCACAGTTCCAAAGAAAAAAAGAAGAAGAAGAAGAAAAAGAAGAAATAGTGACCAAATCAAATTGTGGAATCTTGAAAAGACCTTCTCCTGCTTCCCTTGCTACATGGATATTTGGCACTGAAACAGAGCAGATTAACTTAAGCACTGATATTTTTGAGTTCTTGTTCAAAAATATCACATTAGCAGGCCCACACATTGCAGGTGCATCTATCACAAAGATTCTAATATCCTCTTCCAATGTCTTTCTTCTCTGCTGTTTGCTTTGTTTTCCATCCACTATAGATAGATAATAAAGCAAAGCTAGATAGCCCTTTTTGGACAAATGTCAGTGTCAGAATCAGTACTTTGTGTCTGACTTCAAATAATTGTTGGCAAGTGGCACCAGCATTTTTATTTCCAGGGCATACATTGGCTTGATCGTATTTGATCCATTGCTTTATGTATCAATCTATTCTTCATAAGCTGGGATAATTTATTTATTGGTTCTTGTTTCCCCCATTCATTTTCAGGTCATTTAAAGAAGGAACTTAATTTCCTAAATTTAGAATAAAGAGTTGCTCAACATGAAAACTGTTTAGATTCCCACTTTTAGAGTTTCAATGCAATCATCGTCCCTAATCAAACCCTCTCTACCATGATACAACTCAATCACGCAACATGAACACCTGCACTTTCATTTGGCACCATCAAAAGTCTCATCATGAAACATCATTGTCAAGACTCAAAAATCTGTTCTCTAACTTGAGATTTAATTAAAAAAAAATTACAGAACAAGATATACCATGTTATTGCTGCTTCCTCCTCCCAAAAATATACAACACCAATTGGTGGCTTGAGTCAGTTTTCCTATCGGTTTCTTGTGCAAATAAGGCAGTAGCAGAAGCAGCAGCAGGTAAAACTCCAAAAGAAAGAATTATGTTGATGAACACCCTCCACTTAAACAGTGAAACTTCTCTTTCCTTAAAGACACATCTACAGTACAGCAGAAAGCAATAACTACAAACAGGCTGATATATGAAATTACAAAAAATAATCAGGCGTCTTGCGTGTGGTGTCAGGCTCAATTTGCCTTGGAGCTGGATCAAACTGCAGGAAGTTCTGCTCCATATTCTCTCCAATTTCCAGTATGGCAGCCATATTACCACACCGGTAACAGTAGTTTGGAGCACTAAATACAGTCACCACATTCTTTTCCTGAAAGAGTAATCGACATAATGTCAGCACATAGTATTGAAAAGGTATCCCCAAACTAGAAAAGAGAAAACTGTACAGATCCAAAATATTTATGTTACCTGGCACCAATTGTATCCTTCCATTACAAGCTGGTGAGCTCTAGATATCAGGGACAGACCATTGGTATGATTAAACTGAGCAGCTATATCTTGTCCAAATGTATAGCCAGCACCACGTGGAGATATTCCCCATCCACAGCGATCATCTGGATCAGACCATAAGAGGTCACACATTGGTCCTTCATGAGGAACCTGTAATGCACAAGAACAGTTGTTTAGGCAATTTATGTGCGAAAATCAACAGTCAATGGAATCTAACTAACCTCTCATCAACACATGTTAGGACAACATGAATGTTAAGAACTCGTTGTTATAGAAATGCTCAAGAAATCATTCTACACAGAGAAATCACAAGACCATGCAGAGCATTCATACTAATCATTCCACACTTACCTCTTGTATACGATCCAATGCCCTGATATTATCGAGTGTATCCAATGAAGGTGAGAGACCTCCATGCAAGCAGAAAATCTGTAGTATATATATAACGTTAGAAGCAGGCACAATATACCAAAAGAAGCTGGCAAAAAATTAGTCAGATGAATACTCTGCAACATATGTAATTCAAACCTGACTCTCAATAAGGGCAGTCAGAGGTAAATAATCAAACAGGTCTGTAAAGTGTTTCCAGACATTGGCATTTCCATATTTTCTTAAGCATTCATCATAGAAGCCATACCTGAAAGAAGAAGGGAAGTGATACAAAGGAGATGTAAACCAACAAATAAACATTCTTCAAAATAAGAACTGCTATGTTTCTTGTGTTTGAAGATATCATTCATTCTTTTCCTTTACAAATTCCAAATAAACATTTAATGAATTTTCATTGACAAGCATAAGCCATGTGACTCTTGCTTACTCTATTCAGAAGCACCATACAAGTTTGATTTATAATGTTTCAATAGTTTTGTGTCCTTTTAATGTACATAGCCCTACGTACCAATGTACCAGGTTCATTTTAATAAATAGTATCACCGTTCATTTCCCAACTACTTCACAACTCTTTCTATAAAGAAGTGAAAAGAAACTTAAACATGAGCCTCAGCATCAGAGAGGCAGCTCAATAGCAACGAATCATATAGGTTTGATAAATTTGCATACTTGTCATTCAAAATGTCCTAAAACTAAAAAATACATCAGAAGAGTGATGAGAAAGACAAACCAAGAAAGAGAATACTAATTTCCTAGTCCCATCAAGAACCCAAGTTGCTGCTCCTAAGCCAGTGATTAGAAACACTGGGCTGCATTAACCTATCCTCAAACTTCAAGCAAAATCTATACTAAAGTACTAAACCCTCTATTTAATCATGGTTCACCTTTATACACAGTCACACACAAATTACAATGGATACCAGAGTTTGTTTAGTTTGAGAAACATAAAATGCAAAGAAAATGTTCATACACTTGAGTAATTTGACGGCTCTCGTGATTTCCCCTGAGAATTGTAATTCTATCTCTGTAACGGACTTTCAAGGCCACCAGAAGCGTAACAGTCTCCACCGAATAGTACCCACGATCTGCATTTATTAAGCCATTATCATGAGGAAATGCCAGAAGCTTCACAGATGGAAGGACTATATAACTTAATTATAATTATAATTAATATCAATAGGGAAAAATAAAAGAAGGATGATATTGCCAAAGGCAAAGGATTTTCACTTAACAGACTTGGTTACTGCAAAACATATCACAGTGAAACCCAAACTGTAGCTCAAGACAAAAAGAACAATCACTTGTGCTTCTATTTATGTTCTCAACCAAATATCAAAGGACTGCTTGGAGGACTGCGTGGAGCCGTGGACATAACAGAGAATCAGTATTCACTGAAACATACCCTGGAAAAATTCTCTCATGCAATTTTCAATTTGATTTGTCCATCAAGGCATCAACAGTTTGATGAACCATATTTCACTTTTATCATCACTCTTCTAACAAACAAAATGAAAATAATTGGAAAATAACAACAATCCGAGTTCTTAATAATATACTCCATATTCAGTGCACACATCAAATTCATATTGTTGGATTGTCTTGTGCCAATCTACCACCCACAGTGAAACAGAATAACCAAACGCCCCATGGCAAGATCTCTATCATCAATTCATGGCAATCACCTCAGTGAGTGGGAGGAATTGAGGAAATGACAAAGGAGAAGCAATTTTCACCAAATAACTCTCCATCTAACAAATGTTAGCTAGCACAACCAAATTCAGGAGCTCAAAATTTTAAGTTGGTATACATTTCAACACTGGCATCAATGTTGTAGAGTATAGACACAACACGGAGCTCAGATATGGAAATAGACGATAAACTTTTACACTTTTACAATAAGTCAAGCACGGACATCATCAGCAGTCCAAACAAAAAGTCATTCATTAAATCCAAACTAAACAACATAGTTACATAGAGAATTAAAATAGAAAACAAAGAACCTAAAAATTAACCTTGTAATTTCCTTCAATCTTCAAAACACCACTACACATTCAATCATCAACAAGTATTATTCTTACCAAAAACAAAACAAAAAAAAAACTAACCTTAAAAAGAAGCAATATTTGAGCCCTAACCACATCAATTTCATACAAAAAAATTAAAAAAATATACAAAAAGAAATGAGAGGAGAAACTGATTTTTGAGAAAACTGACCTACATAATCACCCATAAAGAGGTAATTGGTGTCGGGGGCGTTGCCTCCTATCCGGAAGAGCTCGATGAGATCGTAGAACTGGCCGTGAATGTCGCCGCAGACGGTGACAGGGCACTTCACCGGCTGTACGTTCCACTCCTCCACCAGGATCGCCCTTGCCTGATCGCACAGCGCCTTCACCTCCGCCTCAGACAGAGGCTTGCACTCCATCAGGTGCTCGATCTGACGGTCCAGATCCGCGTGTGACGGCATCGTTCTCCTTCACTTTTCTTTTTTCCAACACCAGATTTCGCAACGATCCCTTCGAGATCTATGATTCTCCTTCTACTTTTTCTTCTTCCTTGCGGATCGATTGATCTGGCGAGCGAGATAGGAAAATAACGGAACGATTGATGAATCGATCGATTTCGGGGTTCGCTTAGCTCGACCAGAGCGTCGTCGACGCCGACCGGAGGAACGCCGGGGCTAGGGTTAGGGTTAGGGTTGGGGAGCAGAACGCGGAGAGCAAAACGCACCGTTTTTGTGATGGCTTCGATCTCTCAATCATTCCCCCGACTCAGTTTTTCTTTTCCTCTCTTTTTTTCTCTTTCTCCTCAGTTTTGTGCTTCGCAGTGAGACAGGGACAAAAACAAAATTACAAAATAAAAATTAAAAAAAATTAATATTTTATATTTTCTCAGTAAAATAATAATTGTGATTTTTTTTTAACTATTTTTGGTAAATGGAATAGAAGAAGAGGGAAATTGCCGTGAGGAGTGCGGAAAGCATGCCAGCCATAACTACATAAAGAAAAAGAAAATGAAAATGAAACTCTAATGCAAATGAAATGACAAGAAAATTAATGAAATTTTTTAAGTATTGGTACATTTTTTATTTTTTCATATTAAAATATAAATATGATACAAGTATTATTATTAAAATTAAGATAAATATAACAAAATATAAATTATTATTATTTTTAATTATATTTATTTTAAATTTATATTTTTAATTGTATATGACTATGTGGTATACTATACACCAAGGATAAATACTAAAAGGCTAATCAACTAAAACTTTTGTCAAAAATATGTGAAAAAATTATTGATCTTTGAGTAAATAAATATATAAATTAATTTAATTCGGCAACTATTGTGATTCATGTCCAAGATTCTTCTAATATATTTTTTTAGTCGTGATGTAATATTACTCATAAACAATAGTTCAAATAAATATTTAGAAAAAGAATTATAGATGATATCACGACATCCATGACTCAATACTATAAACCGTATAAAAATTGAACTCTTTTTTAAAAGTTTGTAATTTTTTTTTTAAAAAAATCCAGCACTGAATATCCCATGTCACCGTTGTTTGATTATCGGATAATTAACTAACTAGTTCGAAATGATTCTGGAAAAGAAATTAATTAATTAAATTAAATATTTATAATTACATATATAGTGGTAAGGAACAAAAAATTATCTCCTATTTTTTTTTTCTTCATAAAAACATAATCTTTAAGCTTCAATCAGTTTGTAGACATCTCAATAAATAATAATGTTATTTTGACTACCCAAAAGTTGTATCTTTTAAGACAACCCGGGTGCTATCCATGTGCCTAAAAATAAGGGTCCATCATAGCTACTCTCTTACCCACTCTAACTCCCTCCAATCTAACCCACCCACTCACATCCACTCATTCTCTCACTTGAATTCTCTCACCTTCTCTCCTTTGTGAATTCATAAACACTCATCTTTCTTCCTCATTCACGAAGCCTCATCCCTTCCACCGTTCTTCCTCATTAGTGACCCATTGGTTGCTTCCCTCTCATCTCTAGCAAACAACCATGAATCGTCTTCTTTCATCCTCTCTCTTCCAACTCAAGAAGAGTTGTATAAAGTATTTATCTACACTTGTTGATTTGTTTATTTTGGGGGATTTAAATTTTTTTTACATGAGTACATGGGTAGAATATGTTTTGCTGTGGTGTGGTACAAAGTTGGGAAGATATGTAGTTTTGGTCAAAATAATGATAGTGATTAACATGAATTTGCTTTGATTTGAAAAAGTAAAAATGTCATTTAAATGAGTAGCAATATAATGTAGTTATATGCAGTTGCATATAATATGTTGTTTGTTTTATTATTTTTGGGGATTTTTATTTTTATTTTTTTGCAGTTGCATGTAAGCGTTGATAATCTAGTTGCATGTGTTGATGATTGTGTTAACAATAGTTGGTTATTTTGTAAAGATGCTTATAACTGAGTCTTGTTAATATTATGTAATGTTGGCCGTTGCTTTTAGTTAGTTTCTTGAGTAATTGTTAGGAGAAATAGTTGTAATTTTGAAATTTGGGTAATGATCATATCATAATCATGATATCACACATTGTGGATTGTGATATTGATGAGAAGTCAATGACAACACTTAGAGGAGATTTTTACTCGAATTTTATGTTAGATTTTAGCATGACAAGGTCAAGATCATTTAGAGAGAGATATAGACACAAAGATGCTGAATATTGATATATTAAAATTGTAGGATCATGTATTAATGTTTGTGACTAAAAGTAGCAGTATAATGTAGTTATATGCAGTTGCATATAATATGTTTGTTTTTTATTTTTGGGGATTTTTTATTTTATTTTTGCAGTTGCATGTAAGCGTTGATAATCTAGTTACATGTGTTGATGATTGTGTTGACAATAGTTGGTTATTTTATAAAGATGTTGATAACCAAGTCTTGTTAATATTATGTAATGTTGACAGTTGCTTTTAATTAGTATCTTGAGTAATTGTTTAGGGGAATAGTTGTAATTTTGAAATTGGGGTAATGATGATATCACAATCATGATATAACACATTGTGGATTGTGATATTGATGAGAAGTCAATGGCAACACTTAGAGGAGATTTTTACTGCAATTCTATGTTAGATTTTAGCATGACAAGATCAAGATCATTTAGAGAGAGATATAGACACAAAGATGCTGAATATTGATGATATATTAAAATTGTAGGATCATGTATTAATGTTTGTGACTAAAAGTTTTGCTTTAGTCTTGCAATATGTTTTTCCTTTCTTAGTTAGGTTTCCTAATGCATTCAACAATGATTAATATCATCATGACAAGTTAACTAAGCATTCTTCTTCCTTTTAAAATATATGGAATATTTTGATTAAAGACATTTGGTGCTGACTTCTGAATATATGGTGGTTTTTGGTAGAATTTTTATGGCGATGCATTTTGAGGAAGTAAGTTGAGAATGGCTTGGCTATTATACTTGGTATCATGTCTGTTGCAATTCTTTTAGCCGAAACACCTCTTCTACCTAGTGTTGATCTATCTCTCTTCTCGATTCTTATCAAATCTATTGAATCACAGGAAATGCTTGAGATTATTTATTCAATTGCACACTTTCAAACAGGAGACAATTTTTTTTTTGTAGTGGGTGTTGTTCGGTTTTGAGAGATGACATTGATAAGAGTTTGTTGATTTAGGGAATGATGTTGTGAGTGTGCTTTGATAAATGTGGTTTGTGTAAGTGCATTATGAATGTTTGAAATGTTGTTGACATTTGTGGAGTTGAATTTGGATTATGAACTATTTAAATGCAGTGATTGAACAATCTAAATGTAATTAGTAACTTGAGTTGTTTGTTCTTATAATTAATAAAATATGATGGTTATTACAACAACTGCTTATTAAAATAAGTCAAATCAATTTTAATATTAATTTAATTGTTATATTTACCTGATTTATGTTTGTGGTACGAATATAACAAAATAAGTTTGTTTGTCATCACTAACTTTGTTGGTAACTATGTGAAAATAGCTGGTAACCACTGCTATTTTCGTTTATAACTACTAAATAATGTTGGAAACTATAATTGAGGGTTGTTATCCCTTAACACTTCATTGCTATCACAATATACGTTCTTTCACATCACTACAATGTATAGATTGTATTAAAAATAAGTAAAATAAAAATAAGTTTTAAAATCATTTTTTTTCACAAAATTGTATGACATTGACAGAGTATCCCACGGGGTGGTGGTGGGAATTTTTACTGCCCCGTGGTTTTGCTACATTTAGGTCATATATGGGTCTATCGTAGTTGGTAACTATATTAAAGTAGTTGGTAACTATCATTCCTTCTGCTGATAATTACCAAAATATGTTGGTAATTACTACAACTCTATATTATTAAAAATAAGTCAAATTCATTACAATATGTTTACAGCTAGTATTTTCTAAATTTTTCTTTTACACTACCAAAGGAAAATCTTTCAATAGTTTTTTTGCTTAAAATTTTTCTTTATAATGTGTATCGATGATAAATTTTCCTAAATTCTATTATGGATGTATTATTGTGGTAATTAACTAAACATATGCAACAAAATATCTTGATCACACATAAAAATTATTAAAGATATAAATTCCATAACTTTTTAGTCAAATTAACAATAAACAATAAGTCATGCAAGATTAACATTACACATTAAGTAACAAAATAAGATTACACATCCACAAAATTAAAATGAAGTGTTTTCATAATCGTCTTCACAAGTACTAAACCATTCAATAAATTTTCTATTGTGAAATAGCTTTTCAACTTCATCGAGTTCGTCATCCTCTTCATCCATTTTGTCACCTACAACATCAAATATTAGTTGATTCAATGGAAATTACTTCAGATAGATACAAAGTATGAAAAAATTAATAAGAAAAGAGTTTCATTTTTTTTTATAAATTATCAAAATTAAATGGAACTCTAACTTTAATTTGGAAATGCTTGATTTTGAAGTTCAGCACTAACATGCTACAACCAATAACACTAACCATTGACCCAAAATTTCCAGATCTGATAAATTTCACAAAACATTCACACAAGAAACTAATTACAAACAATTGCAACATTACATAATATTAACAAGTCTTGGTTATCAGCTTTTTTACAAAATAACCAACTATTGTCAATACAATCATCAACATATACAACTAGATTATCAACGCTTACATGCTACTGCAAGAAAAAAAAATAAATCCCCAAAAATAATAAAACAAACAACATATTATATGCAACTGCATATAACTACATTATACTGCTACTTTTAGTCACAAATATTAATACGTGATCCTACAGTTTTAATATATCATCAATATTCAGCATCTTTGTGCCTATATCTCTCTCTAAATGATCTTGACCTTGTCATGCTAAAATCTAACATAGAATTGCAGTAAAAATTTCCTCTAAGTGTTGTCATTGACTTCTCATCAATATTACAATCCAATGTGTGATATCATGATTATGATATCACCATTACCCCAATTTCAAAATTACAACTATTCCTCCTAAACAACTACTCAAGAAACTAATTAAAAGCAACGACCAACATTACATAATATTAACAAGACTCGGTTATCAGCATCTTTACAAAATAACCAACTATTGTTAACACAATTATCAACACATGCAACTAGATTATCAACGCTTACTTGCAACTGAAATAAAATAAAATAAAAAATCCCCAAAAATAATAAAACAAACAACATATTATATGCACCCGCATATAACTACATTATACTGCTACTCATTTTTTTTTCGATAAATAAACATGAGGATCCAATCCGGATAGCTCATGGAAGGAGAATATAACTTGTGGCAAGTTCCTCAAATATGTTTAGCCTCATTAAAAAACCTCCTAGCCTAAAAATAACTATCCTATTGAGGAAAAAGAGCACTAAACATATATGAGATAATGACACTTGCACAATTTATATTCAAGGGTACATCAAAATCAAAGTACAAGAGCCACACAAAAGACAAAGCAGCACAAGTAAAGAGCCACATGAAAGCAAGCCCATTTGCTAGTATGACACCAAAAAACAAAAAACAAATAATATCATGAATAAACAATCACCAATGGTAAGCAACATCAACACGTGCCCAGGAAGGTCCCTTCAACACCAACACGTTCTTCCTTCACAACACACCATGCTACAGCTGTAGCGTGAGTCATCTATATTTTTCTTTTATCAGACACCCATCGGTCCACCCAGAACAGGACTTGCTTGAGTAGCTCAACTCTTGTGGTCTTTTTATTATTAAAGATTGTCTCATTCCTTACCCTCCAGATGCACCATAACACAGCAAAGAAAGCCGTATACCAGATCAATTTTGAATATTTAGGAACAAGGGTTCTCTGCCAACATTCAAAGCACTCCTTAGGGCTCTTTGGCCAGGTCCAACATACACTCCAATTATCCAGCAAAAATCCCCAGATTGAGCCCGCAAAGCTACAATGGAAGAACAAATGCGAGACATTTTCAACCTCCTCCTGACAGAGAGAGCACACATTCTGCCCAGGTAAAAGCATTCCCAAATTGCACAGTCTATCTTTCGTATTCAGTTTTTCAAGAATAGTGAACCACCCCAAGAGTTCAACTCTAGGAGGAACAATACCCCTCCAGAGTGATTTTGCAAAGCTATACGCCCCTAGTTCCAACTCTTCAACTTTTTTCTCATAAAAAACCTTAACAAAGGATTTAATAGAAAATGTCCTAGATCTGTCATAATTCCAAGAATATCGGTCTGCCTGATCTCCCTGTAAGCTTGTTTTGTCTAACAATTTCAGCAAATCATTGAGCATCCCTTTTTCATAGTCAAACAATTCTCTCCTCCAGTGAAAAGTCCACGCCCAAGTACATCCGTCCCAAAAGCCACAATCCGAAACAAAACAATCCTTTTGAGTAGACACATTAAAAAGTCTAGGAAAGACATTCTTAATACACCTACCATCGAGCCAATTATCATGCCAGAACTTAACACAATTTCCATTCCCTACAACCAACCTTAGGCCATTAAAAAACAATTGCTGCAATTCACAGTTAGCCCATTTGAGATTCAGGATGTTCGACCAAGGTCCACCTCTACAACCGCCAGCCCCAACTTGACCCGCTAGTGGTAAGCCACTGACCAGCCCATTAACAGAACATACTATTCTTTTCCAAAATGGATCTTTTTCAGTCGAAAAGCGCCACCACCATTTAAACAATAGAGCTGCATTCTTAATCGCCAAATCTTCAACCCCAAGGCCACCAAACTTGCAGGGTCTTTGAATTATCTCCCATCTAATCAATGGTAAACCTCGACCACCTTCTAGTTTACTCCAGAAGAAACTTGATTGAAGAGAAATCAATTTCTTCGCAACTACCTTGGGAATTTTAAACAAACTAAGGTAATGCATAGGGATGCTATTAATAACTGATTTGATTAACACTAATCTGCCAGCTTTAGATAAAAATTTTCCACGCCAACCTTTAAGCTTCCTTTCCACCTTTTGAATGATAGGCTGCCAAGTTTGGACCCTCCTAGGGCTGGCCCCCAAAGGGATGCCAAGATACTGCTACTCATTTAAATGACAATTTTACTTTTCCAAATCAAGTAAGTTCATGTTAATCACTATTACTATTTTAACAAAAACTACATATCTTCTTAACTTTGTACCACACCACAGCAAAACATATTCTACCCATGTACTCATGTAAAAAAAAAAAAAATCAAATCCCCCAAAACAAACAAATCAACAAGTGTAGATAAATACTTTATACAACTCTTCTCGAGTTGAAAGAGAGAGGACGAAAGAAGACGCTTCATGGTTGTTTGCTAGAGATGAGAGAGAAGCAACCAATGGGTCACTGATGAGGAAGAACGGTGGAAGGGATGAGGCTTCGTGAATGAGGAAGAAAGATGAGTGATTTAGGGATTCACAAAGAAGATAAGGTGAGAGAATTCAAGTGAGAGAATGAATGGATGTGAGTGAGTGGGTTAGATTGGAGGGAGTTAGAATGAGTAAGAGAGTAGTTGTGATGGACCCTTATTTTTAGACACCATGGATAGTCTTAAAAGAGACAACTTTTGGGTAGTCAAAATAACATTATTGCTCAATAAATAAGAGTCCAAAATTTAAAAAATTTTAATTGAATTTCAACATTTAATTAATATAGAATAAATTCCTTAATATCACAATCCTTATTATTGAAGGCTATATATTTGTGTAGTCAATTCAAAATCACACATATGAGCTAGTGAATAGCTCATTATTGAAAGTTGAATGCTTCAAACTTCAGGGGCTAGTTATAGTTAGCGTCAGCCCAAGCGCAACTTAGCACGTACCCTATTACATTACATGTCATTTTCTTTTTATCTCCTTTTTTTGAAATTTTGTGTGACCCAAAGGTTGGTTGGTCCATTTCTAGATCATAGCGCCGCTAAACACGTAAGCAGTTTGTTGTTTCATAATCAAGGTCTCTGATTCGAGTCTTGTGTATGGAAAATTTTTTTTGCTGTGAGTCTTACTTATCATTTCTAGATACGCGATCTGGAATAATGAATTAGTGGGGACGAAATTTCGAATACCGTAAAAAAAAAATATAGTGCAGGCTTTCTTTGATTTTTGTTTATTAATCTATATTCAATTCTTTGCTGGAATTTTTCTTAAATGGTTGCAATAATAATTTACAATAGTTCAGCTTTATTGAATTTTGTAAAGGATTTGTACGTCAACCATAACATAGATTATTATTTTTGCAAATATAGTAAGCATACTAGAATCAATGAGATTAATGATTATATTTTTAATTTAGTTATTCCCAGTTCAAAATTTAGACTTTTGGTGGATCAGAATTACAATTTTGATGGTCCATTCCTAACAAAGAGAATAGAAATATTTATATAGTGGGAATAATAGTCCTCAAATAGACGGGTAGAGCAAGTAGTTTTAAACTTCAAAATTTTGAATAATAATAGAGATAAGAGGAGATGGGTCAGCATCATCATAATTGAAAGATGAAGAGTTTTAATAGACAAAAGAAAAAGACGATTAATAAATTCTATAAATCGTTTGAAGAAATCCTAAATAGTCATGTTTCATAATTAAAGCATAGTAAAAAGTCTTCATATATTTCTTATGAAAAATTCATTTTGATCACTAGCGAATTCGTCCTTCAAACGTATTAATTCTTCTGCTAATTCACTATTTAAACATGTAATGGAGATGTAAATGTGATTTATTAAATGATTTTGCTGATAAATATCCATAAAGTACTTATTAATAATATAAAAAATGAAACAATCATTTAAAAATATGCATTTTTATATTTTTTTTATGCAAAGAAAAATTTTCAAAGTTGTATCATTTTTAACATTCCTAACAACTAGTGCCCTTTAAAAAAAAAACTCTTTATTAAATTGATGATGTGACTCATTTAAACTTCAAAATAATAGTATCAAATGATGTCGTCTTTTATTTTGGTCAACATTTCTTTTTGTCAACAAATCATTTTCATGGGTCAGAAACGATGAGTTTTTTTCCTTTTATATCTGAAATGAAATGATTATGAATATTTTCGGTTAAAAATATGAGCTGAGCCCAACATAGCCCAGTTTTACAAAATAAAACAATTTTTGCGAAAAAATAAAAACTGATTTGTTTTAGTTATATTATTAGTTTATGTGAACTTATTTCATTTACGAAATTTACAGTTTATCATCTGATATATTGATTTTTATCCTACTTTGTAAAAATGTACTTTTATTTTTCACCTAAAGAAGTTGCTAATCTTACGTCCTAAACAAATAACATTTAATTATTTTTTTTCTGAGAACAATATTAGATTTAATTTAAGTAAAATTTAAAAAAGAGATTCTTTCACCACACACGTGTTAAGTACCCAGGTCTTAATCAATGAATTCAATTTTTCCAACACCAATAGAGTAATATTAGTTTTCACTAACCTTTTTTTTCTTATTCCTTTTGTATTGAATAGTTGACCTAAAGTAGTATATTTCTATACAAAACCACAAAATTTGAAGGCTCAACAACCACACAAGTATAAAAATCAATTTTAATTTTTCCTTTTTTTCCATTTGTCTGTAAATATAATGGCCAATTTAAATCTCACATGCTTGGGACACATTTTCTGTTTTTTTTTTTTTTACAAAAAAAACAACGACAACAACAACAAAAGAAGAAATTAAAGCAGGTAAAACTTCTTGAGTTGAGAGCAACCTTTAATTTTTAACTTTGAAGACCATATATATATATATATAATGTTGTTTCCTCCTTTTCTTTCATTTGTTAATTTTTTAGATCAATGATAAAGATATTAAATCAGTTATTAGTACATAAAGTTTGATTAAGTAAGTATAAATATTTGATTGTATCAGTATAAAAATTGTCATTGTAAAAGTTTGAATAAAATACTAGATTAAGTTAAAATATAAGTTAGATTAAGTAGCTATAAATGTTAGATTGTATCAGCATTAAAATGGTAATTTAATGTCAAATTTAGTGTATATAAAATATTTCACAATTTTTTATTATTATTCCATTATTTTTTTCTCACCTAATATTTGAATGGACCAAAGAATCAAGTGAAAAAGACTAACACAAAATGCAAGCACCCTTCTTTTGTTTTGTTTTTTTTTACAAGTGCCCCCAAACAGTACACCTTTAAATGGTGGAGTTTACTTTACTTTATAACAACTCAGGGCTTAATCTTTACAATAATAAACTCAAAAAACAGAAAAATCTAAAATTGAAAAAAGAAGAGCAAAACCAAAGCTAAATTAAAGCTGTTTCTTTTTGTGACATAGAGACTTGTACTTGAGATGTAGTCCTCCAAAGCATGCATGCAAGGTGGTTGTTGTATTGCCTCAATGAGATCTTCTTCTTGTGTTATATCTTTAAATAAAGCTATCTTATTTTGCTTTGCATGCAAACACTGAAATTCATTGCATTGAAATCTGTGATAATAAACCTTAAAAATTATATATATATATATATATATATATATATATATATATATACTAATGTAAGTACCCACTGAATTGCAGCATTAGTTTCTTTTCTGGTTTGAAACTGGACAAACTTTAATTTCTCTTTTGAATTGCTTTGAGCTTGATTATTTTCTGTGGGACAATAAACTTTTTCTTTTCCTTCTTTAGCTTCCCAATAACTCTGCCCCTAAAACAAATCAAATTTGTGTTACTATGTTAGTGAAATTAGCCCTTGCTTCATGCAGAGATGTGTATATGTACTCAATCCCTGTTCTCACAATCAAGCACATGGCTAACACCATGTGATCTTATGAGATTCTGCAAATATGTTATGCTGATGAAGCTGCTTTTCCAATTCCAAGTTGATTATGCTTGACCAGGTGGTCTACCAGAGTTTCCTGCTCTCCTGAACCAAAAATCAGAAAAAGTTATTTAGGTAAATCCAATATGCTTACGTGATTCGATCTGAATGGTGATAAGAAGTTCACATAGGTATATTTGCGAAAGAATTACGTTAAGTATAAAATCATTCACGTACTTCTATCAGTTATATATTAGCTTAAACTATTGGGAGAAATTGTTTGATGATATGAATAAAAGTAAAACCTATAATGGATATTATGCATATGAGGATATCTTATATTGAGATAAAAGCAAGATTTAAGAGGAAGAAAACAATACTTATTATGAAATAGTTTCATACTAAGTTGTCCTGTACTTCTTGCATGCTTATGCATGTGGTTTCGTGCTAAAAGTAATAAAGGAAGTTCAAAAGAAGACGACCAAGAAAAGGTTAAAAAGTTTAATGTCATTAGCCATTTTTGTTTTTTGGTCTGAACTGCCAATATATAACTTGCTTTAAGAAGAACAGGAACAAGTACCAAACTACTTAAACTAAGCAATATTGGTAGTGATTAACAACACTTTAATTCTTCTTTTCAAAGTATTAATTAATTGTACATACATATATACAATCTATCTATCTATCTATTTCAAAAGTACTAGTCAATATAACAGTTAAAGTGAGGTAATAGACCTTTTCCTACTTTTTGTGAAAGCTTCATTGATTATAGCAGAAGCTAAGAAACTTGAAATTTCAAATTATATTGGTGAGTGTAGAATCTGTAAGAGGCATGATACACTTGATTGACTACTAATAAGGCTGTTATGTTTGGAGACTGAGTATATATTACTTATGATTTCATTATTAGAAAATGGACGAATGAAGAGAAAATTACTATGGAATACTACTGTCAATTTCAAATTTATCAGCATTTAATTACAATGAAACTTGTAATTGGATTAAATTAGGTTATATGTAAACTTCTCTTTTTGACACAATTTTGATTATTCATGTTTATACTTTAAATACTCTCTTGGCTACCTTATTGATATTTTTAATACTAACCAATGAAATTCTTCTCATGTTCTGTTTTCTTTTTTCTTGAGTTATTCATACTTATCTTCTTAACAGAAGTAAATTCAATCATGAAAAAGCATACCATCATTCTATTGTTACATGTGGATAAAATAAAGAGATATGTTAAGTTGGCTAAATAACTTGAACTCATTCATCAAACTCATCTATTATATATCCATACCATTCACATGATGATTTTTCTTTTTAAAATTAAATTTGGTTATATACTTTTATCAGTTTTAACAAATCTCAATTGTGTATTGAGACAATGTTTAAGAAAGCATTAGTACACAAATAACTTCTTTTTAAGTAACATGACATAGAAACACTTACAAGGGCATCATCATAAGCTAGCTGGTTTCATAAAAAAAGTTCTCCAATAGAAAAATCTATTATGTAGCATTTGGTTTGAGTTGAGGTAGACAAACCTGTTATGAATTGGATCAGGTCCATTTGGAACTCTTCTTTTGCTCATGTAGTTATAGTAATCCAATTCTGCACTTTCCACATGATTATTATTATTAGTATTACCTCTTCCCTCCACATAATGATCCTGCTTCACTACTATTTCTGCTGATGACTCTGTTGACAGTGTAGTAGTTTCCTTTCTTGTTCCTCCACCAACAACTACAAGACAAACAAGTCCCACCAAGAGTGCTCCAAGCAAGACCCTACCCATATAAACTACTTGTTCTGTTTTTTTTTTTTTTTCCTGATTTTGTATGAATATATATATATATATATCTTTGTATATTTTTATGTCATAGACTCATATGAGAGGGGAGATAGATGATTGTTGTGATGAGATTGTGCTTATAAGAAGACAAGTAGTGAAAGAGAATAATTAAGAGAAGAAAGAAAAAAGTGGAGGGTGGTTTAAGACAAAGGTTTTCTTTTAATTTACCTCAATGGATTATTGAGGGTGTGGATGGTTTTCTTTATAGGTTGGATGAGGGATTCTGTTTGCACTTTCTCAAAGGCTGATGAGAATGTGTGTGTGTGAGAGAGAGAGAGGGCTTAGTTGGTTTATAGTGTGATATGGAACCATTGCTTTATGCTGAGGACAAAGGTCCCAACATGACACACTTCTCTTTTGCTTTGATTTGTGTATTTTCATGCAACTATATGGTGCCAAAAGATTAGTAGTATTTTATCCTACCTTACTTTCAGTACAAATACTATAGTGTCATATATGTATACTCTGAAGGGATGAGAAGGATATATATATAGAATACAATTCTTTGCATTATTTGTGATGCAAATACTGCTAAGAATATAATAGTAATGCAGATACTTAAATTGCCAACTTCCTAACCAATGCCATTCTCCCATATAAAATACTAATGCAAAGAAATGCCCCTACATCCCAAATATGCAATATTGGGGTGGATTCTCTGTTTCTCTTTCTCTCCCCCATCTTTTGAACTGAATTAAGTTTGGTTTAGCACTTTATTTATAGTCGACAAGTTTTTGCATTAATACAAATCTAATTCGTAATCTTGAAATATACTCGTTTATTAACTTTATTCGATATATATTCACTCGTTTATAAGTCCACCAACTTTTACTTTTACCTGCATTTTCCTTTACAACCACTTGCCCCAGCCAAAACAATGCCAATAAAATTAAACAAGTATGAAGCAATTAAAAACTGAACTATTGAGTCTGATAATGCTTATTTGACTGCTAAAATAAATCTAAAAAAAAGTAAATTAAGAATAATAAAGTGAAGAAAACATAAAAGTGTTAAATTAGATCACAGGGAAAACATGTTTGATTTTGTAGGCATTCAATATTCCTTGACCATGATTATTTTCTTTTCTTATGACACAAGAGTATACAAGACACATAGTCAAATTAGTTGTGTCATGGCTGACTTCCATCTACTCTGCTGAACTTTTTCAATTTTCTGTTTTTTTATAGTGTCATGGCTTTTATTATATTTTATTTTTCATGCTACACTAACAAAAATTTATATTCATTCTATGATACCGAAAATAATATCTATTTGACTTCTAGTGTAAAGATAACACTACACTTTAGTAAATCATTTTGTAGTATATTGTGGATTAAGGGTTATTGCCAAACAAAAGAAAATTCATAGTTTGCACCTAGACATTGGAAGCCAAACAAATGGTCCACGAATATATATGCTTTTATAATATCTTGTGAACCACTCTTTGTTGTGATGGCGGCAAGTAATATACACTTTTGTATATTTATTTTTATCGAAACAACTGTGGGAGATATTGTTCTCAGGATTACAAGAGATGAAACATTCAATGTTATTCCATTTTCTAGAAGTGTGTGCACTTTTCGAGATTTAAACTTTAGTTCTTATTAAGATAACTAAATTACTTATCATTCGTCTAACAACTTTCCAGTATATTTTTGTATATATGATCCATTGGACTTAGGGGTATCATTGTCAAGAATTTCTACCCTAAATTGAATAGTTAAAGATGAGCATATGCATTTGAAACTATAGAATAGATTACATAAATAACCGAAGCTGGTTCCTTTGAATGGTGCTTGTGATTAGGAGGAATATATATACCACACCATAGATCTTATTACTACTCCTTAAGGCCTAGGCATAAATGCACGTTTTGTCTTATCCAATTCTAAATGAATCTCACAATAATCTAATTAAAACCAAAAAGTGAAACTTTGTTGGAGAATCCAATGCTTTTTACTGTAATAGCTTCACCTTGAAGGTACATTTATAACTTGCCAATTCATAGCAGCAAGTAATATATTAACTCTTAAGTAGCTTTAGCGAATTTATGCCTTGCCTATGATGGCACATGCTTGAGGTGGAATATTACACATATATGTTCTAATATTTGACAGTGATTTGTACTAGCAGATATTGGCAAAGTTGGTCTATCGGTAGAACTACCATTTTGATCATCGACCTTTACCTGAATTTCTAATCTAATCATCTACGTTTTATTTTTCTGAATTTGGTCCCTTATTTTAACCAAACATCTACGCGTTTGTCAGTGTAAGGGACCAAATTCAAAAAATTAAAACATCGAATACCAAATTAAGAATACGGGAGAAAGTATATAAAATGACAGCGATTGCCCTGAATCATGCCTCCTTTGCTCATTTTGCAAATGCAGAGAACTTTTTGTACTTGTATCATAGAAGATGGCTAGCCTAGTGTATGTGCTTCACACATGCTTTCATTTCATCAACTCAATAAAAAATTGTTCAACTAGGGTAGCTATTTGAGATGCACAAGGAATTTCAATGATGTATATGGTTTATGAATTAGGAGTTCTGCATATGTTAGGCTCCCTAGCTAATAGTGTGATACCCCGTATCATAGTGTACCTTAGGAAGGACTTTTCTCAAGACGCGTCAGAAACACGTCAGCAAGTTCCTGTCAGAACGGACTCGTTAGCGAGCAGTCAGCTCCTGCTAGCGAGAAGTTGGTCGCCAGCGACCGCAGTCAAGTCGCTAGCGATGGGATCAAGTCCCACATCGTTCAGAATGGACGTCAAGACGTTGCTGACAGAAGGTGCTAGCTAGCGAGCAGCCACTGCCCGCTAGCGAAGAGCTTGTCGCTAGCGACCATGTGTTAGTCGCTAGCGACCGGACCGAAGTCCCACATCGGTCACAGCTTGTTCAACCTTTCCCCCCTCACCCTATATATATGATAGGTTATGTTACCTTACACCTCACATCTCACACTCAGCCTTTTTCAAAACAGTGCTTTGGGGCATCCTTCGTTGTTGAGGATAGTGTGAGCTCGACGTCTTGGGGATACTCTGCTAGAGCAAGTTCCCGACGGTGAGTGAAAAGACGTTTTTGCTCCTGTCACCGTGCTGATCGCTAGCGAGCTGTGGGAGCTCGCTGGCGAGTGTGCCGTCGCTAGCGAGAAGGTGTTGCTCGCTAGCGAAGGTTCAGTGCGCAACCTAGTTCAAGTTTTTCTTTTCCTTTGTGCGGTCCTGATGGGTCTTTTGCACGCCAGGTGCAAACGCGGTGCCGATAGCTGGAGCCGGAGCTAGCGGTGCCTTCCAGTCTCAGGACTTTCCAGGTGAGTGGAGGTTTTAGGGTGGATGTGCCGTGGCTGCCACATAGTAACATTTGTATATGTCAATATGTTTATATGTTTATATGTTTATATGTATATGTTTATGTTTATGTTTATGTTTATAGTTGTATTTATGTTTATGTTTATATTTATGTTTATATGCTTAGGTGAATAATATGATAAATAGATAACATGCTTAGAAGATAATATGATAGGTAGATAACATGCTTAGGTAGTTAATATGAAAGGTCTATAACGTGCTTAGGTAGATGATATGATTAGGAAAATAACCTAGATAATATAACATATATAGTAAGATAATATAACATAGTAACATAGCATAATCTAGTAAGATAACCTCACGTGATAAGATAGCATGACATGGTAAGATGACATGATAAGATAATATAATCTAGTAATTAATATAATCTAGAGATTTATATAATCAATCAATTAATACCACCTAGTGAGTTAGTATAACTTAGTAATTAATGTAACCCAGTGAGATAATGTAACCTAGTAAAACACTATAACCTATTAGGATGATATAACATAATAAGATAACGTAACTCATTAAGATAATATAACTTAGTAGAATAACGTGACCTAGTAAGATAGTAAGCTCCAGTAAGATAACACGTCTTAGACAAATAATATACCTTAGACAGATAATAAACCTTAGTAAGATAACATACCGTAATAGAAACGTGCCTTAGAGGATAACAAATTTTAATGGAGGATAATGCTCAGATAGATAAGTTCTCTAATAGATAACAGGACAGGAATGAGTGGATGACTTCTAGATCCCTTTGTATTTATGTTATGCGTTGTGATGTTATGCATTATGATTATATTTATTATATGCGCTATGACTATAATTATTATAAATGTTATGATTATAAGCTTGAATGATTTATGCTATGCTATGCCATGATATGAAGCAAGTTAGAATTCTATGATATATGATCAGTATGATAACATGCAGTGTATGAGTAGAATGGCTGTAGAATTGTGTGATGACTGTTTATGTAGTTTGCGAACCGTCTTAGTATGTATTTCAACGCTATAGCCCGGATGTAGCTCTCAGTCGAGTTTAGCCGTGACATACTGCCACGAAGCGCCTCGAGTCCCACCCCAGATACAGTAGGACTGGCCTCACCTGCGTGGTTGTAGAGGTCCAGATCACAGGGCGGCTCGTGTTCCGTCACATGACCGCACCCTCGTGGTAGCGAGTCACAGTTATAAGTTACAGCAAGACGGCTCGTGTTCCGTCATATGACCGCACCCTCATGGTAGCGAGTCCCAGTTATCAGTTACGGCAGAGCGGCTCGTGTTCCGTCATTTATCAGTTTAGCATGGGGGCTCGAGTGCGGATATCTCCGGCGGTACGCGTCCGTCGTCAGAGAGGCGCAGCTACGTAGATAGGACAAGTATATGTGATTGATAACATGACAGTATGTGTTGCATGACATGCATGATACCCCATCACTGAGCTGCGACTCACTCCCCGCATTTTGTTTCAGAGTTCGATCAGGAGGCAGACGAGGAACCGTTGATCCAGTAGAGGTCGGTTGCAGCTGATTTCCCTTGGTGAGCTCCGCATTTTCCGTGGAGTCTTAGTAGTCTACTTTTAGTTTAGGTTTAGTTTATATTTCACAGTCAAATCAATCATGTATAGTTTTGCTCCAGACTTTAGAGGTAGGATTCCTTTATCAGTTAAGTTATGTTTCAGTATACTGAACTAGTACGTAAGTTTCAGATTAATACAGTTATATATATGATTATCAGTTAAACAGTTATTTCAGTTATTTCGGTTATTCAGTTTATTTAATGGTTTATGCATGTTGTTTAGCCCTTAAGTTATGCCCTAGTAGCGTGTTCGTTGGGATAGAGCCCTTCGCACGGACACCCCTCAGTAGCGGGGTGTTACAAATAGTTTATGAAGTATGAATTCCCTTTTACACATAATCATATAGTTGTAAGACAAACTTCATAGAAAAAAAGAGTTCCTAAGTCCTAAGTCCTAAGATATTTAGATTCCAAATTACAGAGAACTACTATGATTTGGAATTTGATCAAATTATTCATTTTTGGAATACCCTCTATAGTCTATACGAATCTTTTGGTACCTACCTGTCAATCTTTGTAGAGAACTAGACCCAAAGGATCACCGTAGTTATGTATTTATAGGTATAAAGAATATGGTATGCAGATATTATTCTGTGTACTAATTTTCTATTGACATAATATATATATAGCCTTTTCTGCAGAGCTACATTATATTCATATCCTCTTTTCTATGTACCTTATATATCTATTATTGAGCTCAAAGGAATGTTCTAAAAGCTATCTCTATAGGTATGTAATATGTTGAATCCTTATTATATTCATACAACAATTTTTTTGCATAGATTGAAAGGAACATGGAAAATTAAAAGAGATTAATTAATGCATGATGAAGTTGACGAAGAAGCATGTTAGTGCTTCTTTGCAATATAAACCTGTCTTGGAAATAGTTAATAGTAGATATTAACTGCAGATCCTATTTGGCAAACAAAGTTTACTAGTGGAGTGAAAAGATTAGTGCTCTGTTTAATATATATTCCATAGCTTTGTAGATTTGTGATGAAAAAACTTAATCACTTTTATTTATAATTTTTCTTTAATTAATCTTTAGCCAGATGGATGACACTAATTCTGGGTGAATAACCATTCGTTTTATCTCAAAGCTTTGGATTCGACATAAGGAACAAATTAAATTAAAGCATCTAGATAGTTCAACTTCAATTCTTGCTTTCATTTTTTGGTTAGAATCTTCATAATTAAATTTTCGCCTTTCACCAGGCTCAGTCTTTCAATTTGCTGGCTGCTTACTGCTTAGAAAAATAATAGAAAGAAAATACAGTTCTATATAAGACCAATATGTAAACAGAGAAATAAAAACCCGCTCAATTGTTGAAACCAGTCCGGTTCACCAGGTTCTCCAATTCTCAGTCAATTTTTTCAATTCATAGACGGTTTTCTAAATATCAAAATATCAATTTGTGACGTTAATTCGTATATGACATTGCATTAATTCTCACTTCAACCGGTTGGACCATACGGTCTAGTCCTATTTTCAGATTGAATATTAGCATTTGATAAGCGAAATCCTAATATAGGAACTTTTATCATTCTCATCAATTTATGTGTCCAATCAACATGTTGGAAGGTAATACCTAATCTCATGGCAAAGAGAGAGGGAAGAAAAGAAGAATGAGAAAAAGTGTGCAATAGAAACACAATAGAAGGGTTAGTAAAACAAGAAAAATAAAGGCAACAAAATTTCCCTATGTATGTATCTATTGTGTTCTTTTTATGGATGATTCGTACACTACAACTTTGGCAAATGTTCCCCCTTTAATAAGTTAGATATGATTAATAATTCTGTCCTGTGAGAGAGGCTCGAATAATAACAAGTGATGAAATGACATGTGTTGGAGACAAAAGGGTCACCACCATTATTAGGAAAATGTTAGTTGTACATAAATTAATACTTTTTCATTTATTTTTCACTCATTTGAAAAGTTGATAATTTTTATGAATATGTTGGTAATTTACTAATATTTTTATAAAAATTGTCAACTTTTAAATGAGTGAAAAATGAGTGAATGACACTGTTGTATATACAAATAGCAGTCCCCCATTATTATATTTTACACTCCAATATACTCCATGCATATATGATTCTTCTCTTGTAGCAAATTAAAAGCATGCACAATTCGTTACTTAATCACACTACCTAGCTCCTTTGCCAAAAATAATATATATGCTTAGTTTGCTAAAGCCGCACTTGGGAACATCATTCTAGTACAAGCTTCTTTTGATTTGCCACACATATGTACAATTCATCATTTACATAACCAAATTATTGTACAAGTGTACGTGTGTGTAAGTGCCATTGTGCTATGCTAATTTATTTGTTATTGTGTGTGCTACTTTAATCTGGTATATATTTATTTTATTCATCAGGGTATAGATCATCAATAATCATAATTAATTCCTTTTAGATGAGAGTTCTGTTATAAAGGATAAACATATGATCATGAAACTTTTTCTATTCGCATAGCCAGAAATTGAATTCCGACTAAATGTTTAAAAAGTCCAACAAAAAATTATCAACTCTATTAGCCTCATAGTTTGTGAGATACATATCATTTGACTATAGGGTTTAATTAATGGAACATCGTTAATATTCTACTCATAAATCGTCTTAATTTGAATTTAATTTTTAGTCCTGTGCATCAACACTGGTTAATTTAATACTTTCTCCGTTTTTTTTAATTGTCCAATTTAGAGATGCGTGTGTTTTTTTTTTAATTGTCTATTTTAAATTTTGAGACAACATTTATTATTTTCTCCTCTTTTTACCCCTATTTAATACTACTCACTAATCTCTTTTACTCTTTTACCAAATAAAGTAATAAAGGGTAATTTAGTAAAGTAGGTGTACATTTTGTTAATTTTTATACAACACCAATCATTTCCTAAATACCCGCGCGCATTTAAAACTGGACAATTAAACGGAGGGAGTAGTTCATACCTATCAAAACAGTTGTTTTAAAGTATTATTGTCACTGAGTATATATATATAGTAGTGTCTATTAAGCTACCTTGAAAGATAGTAATTAGTCACCTAAATTAAATCTCCTATAAAACCTTTTTTTTTTATAGTTTTAAGTCCCATTGAACTGAATAAAATCTATGCATAGTTTAATTAATGCAGTGATGATACTAATAAGATTTTGACATTCGATTATTTTGGTGTTAGCTGAAAAATGGAATACCAAGAAAATTTAATTGAAAGAAGCCTTGATATACACACAGTCCAAAAAATGAACGGGTGAAAGAAAAAAATATTAAAATGTGGATGAATTGATGGATGAAAACATTTGATCCGTTGAATTAAAAATTGTGTAAGGTTCCTGTATGCACTTTATGGGTGCATGCATCTAATACTGCAATATATGGTTGGGTAATGATTGTAAGGTCTCATTCAATTAATTCTCATGAATAATATTTTTGTACTTTAGAATATAATTAATTCATTCATTTTTAGCAAATAGAATTAGTTAATAGTAAATTATGTAGATCTAAGAAATGAAAGACACGGACTTTTTGATAAGTTGTGAAGCTTAACTAAAAAACTAATCAAGTTACTAATAGATGGAAAATAGTTACATACATGAACTTGAAAAATGGATTTCAATATAGTTAATAGAGACTAATGACACTTAGATCCAAAGAAACCTAGCTCAATTTGTCGTCGTCATAGTGATATTATTGCTTAATAAAAGTTGAGGATAAATGCATGTTTGAATATGTGTTTTAAGAGTAAAACCTTTGTGTATAATCAAATGGAATTAACAATGAGCTAGTTCATTCAATAATATTTAGTGAAAAATAGTAAAATCAGTTCATAAATCTATTTGACAATTTTTTTATTAAAAAAAATTTATTTAAAAAGTTAATTTATAGTGGACTATTGTGATCCAAAATTCATATATTGAGTGATTTTAACTAATTTTTCATTGTATAAATAATAATACTCTAATTCACTAAATTATAGATTGCATAAATAATTTAGAACGTGATGATACCAATAATCTAAAACATGAATACACACGTAAAAAGTACCAATATCAATGCATATTTAATTTGGTGTCATTTATTTTAATGGACGTCGTCAATATTAGGATAAAGACCAACACTATTGAACCAACAAATACATGATTGTATCTTTAAGAACTATCATCTAATATATATATATAAAAAGCCACTCCCATTTCGCGAAAATTGATTTTCCCGCGGTCAAGAAGTCAAATAGATGAGAATTTCAGAAGCCTTATAATTGCTTTTACAATCTAACAATCTAATCTCGAATCAATCGTTCGCATTGCACAATATCATACACTCTCTTAATCTTGTCCGAAAGTAATTCAATGATCCAAATATTTGTTCATTCTCATTAAATTTCAACTATTCAATTCTATTATTAAATGCATTTTAATTTGAAGAAGCTTTCTTATCATCAGTTGCATTAATTAAGATAGTGACATTCTGACAAAGGTGTTAATCAATGATCAAAACACACGAGTGACACTTGATGTTAACTTCAGCATAATTATTTTTAAAAAAAATTGAATTTAACTCACACTTCTCTAAAAATGGTGGCACGTTTCCCCATAATTAAAGTTTCAACACTCTTTAACATGTAAGAATATTATCTCCATTTTTTTTAAAAAAAATATCATTACCTCACTTCCTTCTCACTCACACAACTCATATTGTCTTCTCCTTCAGAGCTCTTACCCACACTTTGATCATCACAGCTTCAGTTTCAGGCAAGATTAAATTTTTATATTTAATTTTTCTCCTAAATTCTATGCATTGCATCTTGCATCATCAAACTTATATCTATAGGTAAATTCAATCAGAGCTTTAGACCATCTCCTAAAGCCCACTTATAATAGACTCTTATCATCTTTGTTTATGCAACTCATCTCTAAACATTATTACCATTACTACCATGTATTCAAGCTCAAATTATCTTAGGGTTATAGCTTCACCTTAACCATCCAAATAATGGATGAACCTAACCTACCCAAACACCTCATGGCTAAAAGTCCTGCAAACTCTGCAATCTACAATCATCCAATGGAACAAGGTCAACAAACGAATTATTCCCCTTTGGATTGTACCAGTGGTATGATTATTGTTATTTTATTGTTTAACTCCTCTATGTTTATGTGTGCTTTCATCTTTTTTGCTACCAATAATAACCAACACTTTCATGTTTGTAGGACCATCAATACATGAACCATCACCCAATTCTGTATTGTCCCTTGATGGTCAATCTCCATTCACAGTCACCCTTCCACCTGAGTTAGTATTATTACATAGACAACCTTTGACTGAAATACCACCCAACAACATTAATGTTGCAGGTACCTTCCACTAAATCTTTCATATATTACAATCATTTGCACTTGTGGTTATTATCTTATGTTGTCTTCCTTTTACCATAATGTAGTAAATGTTGAAAGCACCATTGTCAATGGACCACCATTTAAAAAAGCCAAAAAGGAAAAAAATTCCCCATTGATACACTCTGTACCAGATTTCAGCAGTGGGAAGAATCTCCTTGCTGAATTCACTTTTACATCACACAGTAAGCAGCATAAACCTTTTTTTTTTCTTTTGCCAATGTTGTTAATAACATGCATCAATATCTAACTCAAATGTGCATCTTATTTATTTTCATATCAAAATCCAGGTCATCCTATTAATCAAGATGGTATTTTGGTACCAACTCAAGTCTTTTACGGTTCATGTCAACTCAATGTGCAGACAATCCACAATTACCAAGGTTTATCCCACTCAACTGCACAATTCAATCTTCCTGAGTCATCTTACACATTAGAAGGTCAGCTTAAATTCATTATCTTATACATTTACGTCCAAAACTTAATCCATATGTATACAATCAAAGGCATACACACTACATTATGCAGGATTAGTAGATGTACCTGTTGTAGCATCTGATGAAAGATTAACTAAACAATCTTGCTCTGGCCATGCTCATCAATTAAAGCCTCCTTCCATACTAATTTCGCAAACTCCAACATCCCCAGTTCAGATAGATCAACAAACATACCAAAATCCACAACATCAACCATGTGAAGAAGGTATCAATCCTGTCAGCCATGATAATAGATAACAATTATAGAATGAACATAATGTTGACACAAATTAAAAATTTACTAACTAACAACAATAATTAAATATTCTCATATACTATAAATGTTTACTCATTTACCATAATTAAAAAAAAAAGGCTTAACTTTCATATTTAAAACTTGCAGATCAGCTTGATGATCTTGAGTATCAATTTGATTACGAGTCGTCTGAATTTGGCATTGGTTAGTTGCATGCCTTCCTTCAATGTTCCCTCTATCATACATGGTTCTTATTGTTTATGCTAATGATATTGTTATGTATGGTTAATATATAACAGGTTACCAAGATTTTGGTGATCCAACATTTTTATGCCAACATTGTGGAGCTGAACTCTGGTATGATGAGAAAGTCATGGTGAGCAAAAAACAGTCTCAACCATCCTTTTCGATATGTTGCTCACAAGGGAAAATTAAACTCCCTGAATTCAAGCCTCCTCCAGCTTATTTGACAAATTTCCTCAACAATCCAAACTCTGCAGCAGCAAAACATTTCAGGGAGGCATCAAGGCTTTACAACATGTTGTTTTGCTTTACCTCAATGGGTGCAAAAATCAATACAGCTGTGACAAGTAGCAGAGGGAGATATTGTTTCTCAATATGTGGTGTAAACTATCATCACATAGGCAGCTTACTCCCCTCCAATGACAACTGCCTTAGATTTGCTCAGCTATATATTTTCGACACCGAAAACGAAATTGACAATAGAGTGCAGACCATAAGGTATTGTCTCAATCTTTCCCAAACTCTATTTTCACATGAAAAATATACCTTATTATTATTATTATATATATATATATATCGCTCTATCTACATAAATAACACTGTTAAATTCAATAGATCACAAGCACATAAAATTCAGAGAGATGTGGTTGATCAACTAAGGAGAATGCTTGATCAGCACAATGCATATGCAAAGAATTTTAGGATGGCACGTGATCGCTTCAATCTTAATGAGATGGGTAATATCAGGATGCGGCTGATTCGGCGTCGTGACTCAGATGGGCGTACTTATAGCCTGCCAAGTGTCTCTGAGGTTGCTGCCTTGGTCATTGGTGATGAGTCCAACCCAAATGAAGGGAGAGATATCATTGTAGAAACAAGATCTGGCCTTTTGCAAAGAATAGATGAACTCCATCCTGCATATGTTCCCCTACAATACCCACTTTTATTCCCTTATGGGGAGGATGACTATCGAGAAAATATTTTGCATTGTTAGCAATCTTCATCAAAACAATCAAAACGGAAAAATTGCACTGTTCGGGAATACTTAGTTTTTCACTTGCAAGACAGGAATAAGGTCAAAACAACTCTACTCCATCGTGGGAGACTATTGCAGCAATTTATTGTGGATGGCTACACAATGATAGAGAACCAACGCTTACGGTATGTTCAAACCCACCAAAAAAAATTGAGGTCTGAACTATATCAAGGATTGGCTGATGCAGTATCACAAGGAGAACAATGTACTTCAACGTTGGAAGACGAGTTATCTTGCCGACATCGTTCACAGGTGGTGCTAGATACATGCTGCAAAATTATCAGGATGCAATGGCGATTTGTAAATGGGCTGGGTATCCTGACATCTTCATCACGTTCACATGTAATCCTGCATGGCCGGAATTGTCGCGTCGATTGAATTCCTATAACCTCAAAGTTGAAGACCGACCAGATCTGGTCGCTCGCATATTCAAGATAAAGTTGAACCACCTAATCAGAGAGATTAAAAAAGGACAATTGTTTGGCCACCTTAAAGCAGGTTTGCACAATTCACATCAGAAATTTTAATTGTACTTAACAATTTTTATAATGGACTAACTTTCATTTTTATTTTCCATTTTTCAGTCATCTATACCATTGAATTCCAAAAAAGAGGCTTCCTCATGCACACATTTTGCTATTCTTAGCAAATGACTCAAAGATTAAAGATCCAGCCGATATTGATCATTATATCTCTGCCGAAATACCTGACAAAGATATAAACCCAGAACTGTATGATGCTGTCAGCCTCTTCATGGTTCACGGTCCGTGCGGATCGCAAAATCGTCGAGCACCCTGCATGCTGGATGGTAGGTGCACCAAATTCTATCCAAAAGTTTCACTAATTTCACAAACTTTGATGAAGAGGGATTTGCAATCTATAGACATAGAAACCATAACAGATTCATATCAAGGATGATGCTGTGATTGACAACACTTTAATTGTCCCTTACAATCCTCAACTGCTACTCATGTATCGATCGCACATAAATGTTGAATACTGCAACCAGGCAGCTTCAATAAATTACTTTTTTAAGTACATAAATAAAGGTGCTGACAGAATTACTGCAGCTTTGTCGCACACCAGTGAATCCACCAATGATGAAGTGAAAATGTTTTTGGATTGCCGCTATATCTCCGCATGTGAAGCTACGTGGAGAATTTTTGGTTTTGACATACAGTATCGACAACCACCGGTTGAAAGACTTAGCTTCCACCTTCCTAATCAACAATCAATTATTTTCCAGGAAAATGAATCCCTTGAGTCTATCTTACAAAAACCAAGCATAAAAGAGACTCAATTCATTTCTTGGATGGAAGCAAACAAATTGTATCCGGAAGCAAGAAACTTGTGCTATGCTGAATTCCCTTCTAAATTTGTTTACCACTCTGACAAAAGGAAATGGCTGCCCCGGAAACGTGGTTTCTCAATTGGAAGAATGTTTCATGTTCCGGCAACAGCTGGTGAACTCTATTATCTCAGAATATTGCTTACCAAGGTCAAGGGACCTACAACATTCGCTGACATTCGTACAATCAATGGACAAACGTTCCCAACCTTTCGGGACGCATGCTATGAACTTGGATTGCTTAACGATGATAGAGAATATATCCAAGCTTTGCAAGAAGCATCAATATGGGCAATGCCATCTTACCTGTGCTCATTATTTGTGACAATGTTGTTAAATAACTCTTTCTCAAATCCTCTCAATGTATGGACAAACACTTGGAAGTTGTTGGCTGATGATATCATCTACTACAAACGTAGACAATATAGATGTCCAGGTACACTACACTACTAACCACTTGCTGTCCTTATAAAATATTATTCAATATAAATTTTATGTTGCACTTATGAATTCTGGAAAAATATAAATTCTGATATAACTACTCATTTTGCTGAAATAATGCAGACCTACAACTCACAGAAGAACAACTCCATAACGAAGTTTTGCATATGGTAGAGTTGCTACTAAAATCAAATGGACGTTTGTTATCAGATTATCCAGGCATGTCTTTCCCGGAAGGACACTCTGCTGATTTTGGAGATAATAGGTTGATAGCAGATCAATTAAATTTCAATAGACATCAACTAGCATCTGAGGTTGAAAAATCTTTGCAGTTAATGACAGAAGAACAACGTCATGTCTTCAACACAATCATGTCAACTGTTACAAACCAAAGAGGTGGATTCTTCTTCCTTTACGGTTATGGAGGAACCGGTAAAACATTCCTATGGAATAGTCTTGCTGTTGCAATCCGAAGTAAGGGTGAAATTGTATTGACAGTGGCTTCAAGTGGGATTGCAGCAACACTGCTCCCCGCAGGAAGAACAGCCCATTCTCGTTTCGCAATACCGTTGAATATTTGTGATGAATCTATGTATAGTTTCAGAAGAGACTCACCTGCTGCTGAACTACTTCAAAGAACGAAACTCATCATATGGGATGAGGCCCCTATGGTGAAGCGTCAATGTTTTGAAGCACTAGACCGCACTCTGAAGGACCTTCTGCGATTTGATCCAACAACAGATATTTCTAAACCCTTTGCAGGGAAAATTGTTGTCCTCGGAGGTGACTTTCGGCAAATTTTGCCAGTTATCCCTCAAGGAACCAGGGCTGATATCATCCATGCTTCCATCAAATCATCTTATCTTTGGCCTCACTGCAAAGTACTCACCCTTACAAAAAATATGCGGCTACAGAGCGATGGATCTTCTACTAATCTCCAAGAAACAAAAGAATTCTCTGAGTGGATTCTACAAGTTGGCAATGGTGAAATATGTGAGCCAAACGATGGTGAAGCTGAGATCCCTTTGCCCGCTGAATTGCTTATTACAAAATTCAATGATCCAATAGAAGCAATTGTCAACTCTACCTATCCTAATTTAACTGATCATTTCAATGATCCCGTCTTTTTCAGCAAAAGAGCTATCCTAGCCCCAACATTGGATGTTGTCCATAAAGTTAATGAATACATCTTGCAAACAATCCCAGGAGAAAGCCATGAATACCTAAACTCAGATTCTATATGCAGAGGAAGTGAACAAAACTTTGAATTCATGGACATACATCCAATAGAATACCTTAACTCTCTTCAATGCTCTGGCCTTCCAAACTACAAAATTTTGCTCAAGATAGGAACACCGGTCATGCTAATACGCAACATTGACCAAACAGCAGGACTTTGCAATGGAACTAGGCTGATTATCACCCACTTAGGGAGACATGTTATTGGGGGGAAGCTTATGTGTGGTTCTCATGCTGGCCAACAAGTTTTTATCTCCCGCATGACTATGACTCCCTCTGAATCAATTTGGCCATTCCAACTACAAAGAAGACAATTCCCCATTATCATCTCCTATTGCATGACCATCAATAAAAGTCAAGGGCAAACCCTTGACTTTGTCGGGTTATATCTTCCAACTCCTGTCTTCACCCATGGCCAACTTTATGTAGCATTGTCTAGAATTAAATCGAAGAAAGGCCTCAGAATACTAATACATAATCAAGCAAATGAACCTCAAACCACAACAACCAATGTTGTCTACAAGGAGATCTTTTCACCTCAACAAATCATACATCTTTGACAAATATTTTTCCTACCATCAACACCTAACCCACTAATCTACACAATGACCTAACCTATTCATACTTAGAAAATTACACAATACTTTGTAAAGAACCCCAGAACCGTTGTACATATAACCCAACACACTAACCATATGAATTTTCAATCATCACCTCCACTATTAATTCTTAACATAATTATGTAATTCATATTTATTGTAGCCATTCGATTTGCATTGCAGCTCTTCAAAATGAGTGCACACAAAGTGTCACCACTTGATGTCATCTCAAGCCAAAAAGAGTCTTGGAAGATTGCAGTCTGCATTGTGCGCATGTGGTGTGTATGCTATCCTTCATCACCAAATGTTATATCCAGCATTCAAATGCTACTGGTGGATGAAAAGGTTAGCCCAATTTTTGTAATGCCACCACTAATTCTTCTAGCCACTATTCCTAAATGATTACACATTTTTGCTTACAGGGACAGACAATCCAAGCTTCAATCGCCACAGAAAAACTAATCAGCAAGTATCAACCAATGCTTGATGAGGGTAAATGCTACATATTTCAGAAATTTGTGGTGGAAGATAACATAGGCCAGTATAGAGCTTCAAAACACAAATATAAAATTTGTTTCCATGTTGGGACTGCTGTAACCCCTACAAATGGTAATCTCCCACTGTTTTCATTCACATTTGTTCCCTTCGACAATATCCTACAAGGGAACATCGCTGCTGGGTATCTAATTGGTAATGTCATTCGTATAATCTATAATCAGCTCAACACTATTAAAATCTAATAATATAAACATTGATCTTTATTATGATTCCTAATAGATGTCATTGGAGAAATATCAACATATGAGACATCAACAGTGTTCCAAAGAAATGGAATCACCAAAAAGCTGAAGAACATATACTTAACAGATTTGAGGTCTGAATTCATCACATTTACCTATTTCCATTTTCTAACACTCCTAAACTCAGATTAATGATTTTTTTTCCTGCAAATCAGCAATATACGAATCAAATGCACTTTATTTGGAGAGCATGTCGACTATGCTGAAAAATTAATTGAACAACACTGCAATAATCAAATGATTGTTGTTCTTCAATTAGTCATGATTTCATCATCTGCAGATATGTAAAAAAATATGTATTTGACTTATAGCTCAACCAATTATTCAATGACAAAATCAACTTACATTGGTTTATAATGTAATTCAGGTGAGATTAAAGTCTCCACAGCTTGGAATGCATCCAAATTCATGATCAACCCTAACATTCCTGAAGCTGAGCTCTTCTACAAGAAGTAAAAAATATTTCTACACATTCCAGAAACAAAAAAAGGTTTCAATAATTAAGTTGCTCACCTATAAATATTATGTGCAGGTTGGCAACAACACAAGAGTACTCATTGGCCACATGTTCTCAAGCACAATCCTTGACACAATCTGCTACTTCAACTGATTTCACTGATATAGACACATGGAAATCATTAGCAGAATTGAAAGCTATAACCAATGTATGTGCACTTTTCTCCACTAGAATATCTAAATACCCTCTCTTATTTTTTTCACCATAATACACTAATTAAATCATTCATGTCAACAGGTTGGGATATATACAATTGTTGCTACAATTCAGAAGCTACTTACTCAACATGACTGGTGCTTTGATGTTTGTGCATCACACGGAAACAAGATCAAAATATTTAATGGCTTGCTGCATTGTGATAAGTGTGCAGAATCTCCCAAAAGATTTGTCCCTAAGTAATACATATATCTTATCATAAATACTTTCCTGTCAAATTAAATTAACTACTACATCCATTAAACTGACCAAAGTACATATAACAATAATTACAGATACAGACTCCACCTACAAATCACTGACTATCAAGGAACAGATGCATCTATCATTCTATTTGATAACATTGCTTTCAAGATAATTGGAAAATCTGCCAATGATTTAAAAAACCAACTCATTAAGGTATATATACAGTACTTATCTAGATAATTAATATCAATTTATAATTGAAACCAAAACTACTTGTGTTTTTGTTGAGTTAAACAGGAAGGTGACCAAGATGGAATCCCAGATGAGCTAGATTCCTTTATGGGCAAACAGTATATCATGAAACTTGAGGTGACCCAATTCAACCTCAACAATAGAGCTGCTGGATACACAGTCAAAAAACTATCTGATGATTCATCCCTCATAAGTCAATTCTTGGATAAATATTCTCCATCATTGGTAAGCAACCAATCACTTGTGACAATCTTAACTCATAAATGGCATCAAATTCTTCATAACATCTAATAAAATCAATTAAAACAGGTCTCAAACAATCAGGGTGCAACATTTTCAGCTGATAAAACACAGTCCGAGGAACTCTCTCCATTAAACATGGTAAAATCTCATTGCAATCCAATTTCAATTCTAATAATAACTATATCTCATTCATAACAATACATTCAATATATATTTTCTTAGGTCTATCCAACACCACTGCTAGGAAATTCTGATTCTTTCAGTGATTTCTCTGAAAACTCACTGCAACAGGTATATCATAAGTTAATATCTACTTATTTACTTTAAATCTAATTAATTAATTTCAAATATTTCTTATATGATTCAATCTCAAAAAAATTACTTACAGCCTCCTAAACTACAACCACCTCCTAACAACAATGATGAATTCCAATTCTCCTCACAATCTAGAACACAACTGCCACCAAATAGACTGCTTTACAATATTATCCCAACCAAACTGAACTTCAGTGTAAGGTTTACTCTATTTTAAATATTATTATTTTCACTAACTAATTGCAACCTTGCTCAATCTAACAAAAAAAAATATTAAATTATTACCTTCCAGGACACTGACATTGAAGAAACTACTAGCCAATGCACCCAGTCTTCAGTCACTCCCTCCAAGAGGAGCAGCTCTGTAGCAGAAATTGAAATGGCAAGCAATGAAAATCACACAAACTTTTCCACCATGGAAAATATAGATTTGCTGAAGCAAATCAAAAAAGAAAAGGTAGAATGAAGGGTAACAACAAATTAAACTAACCTTTTTTGCTTGGATGAATCCACTATGATGTGATACGCTTACTAAAACTTTGGATTGTGGCGATCTTTTGCTTACCAACCATGGGATAATTGTGTTTTGCTATGTAAATAGGAATATGAACTATGCCAACCTTGCTTCCTGTCAATTTGCAACTTTTAGTTACTATGAATGATGCTGGGAAACATTCCAAATCTACATCATCCAACACCTTTAAATTATACTACCGCTATAAAATATTTGCACAACTTTCTAAAAACTACTACTATAAATCAAAATAAGCACTTATATTATTTTACTTCCAAACATAAAATAACTTTTTCAAAAATTATTTATTATTAAAATCTTTATTAAGAAGTTGTTTAAGTATAAAGTACAAAAACCGGTGCAACTCACCGGTCTATATACTAGTATATATATATATCCCCACATTACTATGTAGTTACATTATTTACACATCATGACATTCTGCCACAATACCCTCCAGGGCCCCCAAATTGAAGGGTATACCGATTTTGTGGATCCCTAAACCCAAAATATTGAAGGGCATAGCAATTAGGATCATCAAGTGCAATGTCAGGAATGTCCCCATCAGGCTCATGCGTTGACCCATCAAAAGAGTCAACATATGAAATCCTTCTGACATAGCACGCATGTGTCATGTCCCCATCTGGGAAGTGGCCAGACCCCATCGGTGGACTCGCACCCTTCATAACACCAGAGACTCTGCCACCCCACCCTATTGTATTAGCCCCAGACATGTTTGAGAATAATGCTGCTGGATAGTATCCTACATTTGTGTTGTCTACTCTTAGCCACCAGTTTTTTGATATACCATCCTGCAACCAATAATTAACTAAATCAATTAATTAATTAATCACTACTAGTATATATACAGTACATCATATATAGATAATACTTGTAATGTATAGCTATCTATATGCTTAATTAAGATATGCATGCATATATACATTATGCATCTTTTCATAACTAGTGCATGAAAAGATTTTATTAATTAATGAATAATGATACATATATATTACATAAATTCTTGATAACAACAATTTTTCAGCCAAAACAGTTAACAAAGCTCATTTCAACACTTTTTGCACAAATAACATTCTTAATTATGTGTTTTTCTTAATGTGCTTAATGATTTAAGCCCAAAATCATATTTTTGACTGTTTTGCCTGGTATAATGTTCTACCCATAGCAAAGCTCAATATATTATAAAATTAGTCATCATTAGTTATTATATCTAATAATTCAACTTTTTAATTAAAATTATTAATACAACTTCTAAAGTATTGAATTAATATATAATATTAAAAGTTGAATTAATAATTTTAAAATATTTAATTGTTATATATAACACTCTGTTCATTTTAAAATAACAGTCACTTTTACTTTTTTAGTATATTGAAAAATTAATGTACTTAGTTTCATTTAATTACTTAGATGCATTTAGTGTCTAGATACATTAGTTTTTCGAATAATATTACAGTATAAAATTAGTCATTATATGTAATAATACAACTTTTTAAAATTATTAATTCAACTTTTAAAATATTAGAAATTAGATTAAAAAATGGATTAATGTTTTTGAAAAATTAGATTATAATATTTGGGGGCTGATAATAATTTATTTTATAGTATAAAAAATATATCTCTAATTTTTCATCATACTAAAAAAATAAAATATTATTATTTTAAAACGGGAGATAATTACTAATAATAAGCGATTTTATAATATGAATCAAACATTTCTCTTGATTAATTGTGTACCTGTAAAATAGAGAAAGGAATTTCAAATTGTGGACCGTCATAAGATGAGACAGGTTGCACACGGCTCCCAAGAGGAGGGAAGTTTGGGTCAACCCTTACGAAACCTGGACACATCATGTTGTAACATCCACTTGTCTTGAATGAATCTGACTGTAATAACAATAACTATATTTATTATTTTACACCAAATTATTAAAAATTTACTAAGCAATTACATTTAGTGATTTTTATGACTAAAAATAAGAAACATTTATTTATGAGAAAATAATACTATAATATAGATTTTTTTTCTTACCGTCCATAGAGCGAAGAAATGTGTAAATTTGTTACGGTAAATTTCTGGAGACACCTGCAAATAAAATATACACAGTCGAATAATTGAACAGTTAAGATTGAGAAACATTTATTAGTCTGTTTTAATTTTTTTATTAAAAGAAAAGTAAACAATTTGCATAAAATTTGAACAATTATATAAATTAAATTTAGAGAATCAAGTCTAATTAAAAAAAACTAGTTTATTATTTCTTAATAAATTTAAAAAATTGGAAAGGACCTGCCAGCCAGCAAGGATAGTGTTAACTCCATCAAATTCACCATTCTGAACAGCTAATTGAGCAATACTCATTTGGTACTTCTTTACTTTTGGATTATAAGCATTGATAACACCATTCACTCCTCTATAACTTTTGCCATTTCTCAGCAACATTGCTGCAAACTACCAAAAAAAAAAGAGTATCAATTAGTACATTACATGTATCCATATCCATATATCAAATTCAACTCAGAATAGAATAATTAATCTTCCATACTCTGCCTAAAAGGAATACTAAAATTAAAAGTGAATTAATTAACTAATTAAATAAGAAAACTTACATGACTTCCGGGGAAGCTTTGAGTCAAGGGGTGAGCAAAATTAGACAAGTTTTTCAATCCAATTATGTCATCTTTTGTTGTTCTAAGGATCGGAACAGACCCTTTTGGACAAAATACTCTCTCAAACACTAATTCTGATGTTCTGTTTCCTAAAGCATGCTCATTTCTTCTTCCACTTCCATTTGTCTTTTCAAATGAAGGCTTTCTCTGCATGAATACACAAAATTAAGTGCTTATTTGTTTCTTCCAATTTTCCTGTTGTATTCACCAAATTCAGTTTATTAAAATCATCTTGTGTTTGTTTTATATAATTGCTATGAAAAGAAGTGGTCAAGCGTTGGATAAAATCACTTCTTGTTAAAGCTCCCCCATCTAGCTTTTAGAATATAGGATTACTAGTCTAACACAAAATTCTAATTTTACCTATATTTAACAATTCACTTATTATCTACCAACTCTCACACTAACTCTCATCTTTTTTATATTATTGATGTACTTTTTGGTAATTGTATAATTTAAACAATATTTTAAATAAAAAAGATAATTCACTAATTCACTTTTTTTAACATCATTTCCAAACACAATTCAATTATTTCAAAATCAATTATCTCAAAATCAATTATTTCAACATCAATTATTTCAAAAACAATTCTATTCAAATCTAAATCAAACGGACTCTAAGTATCAGGGAGAATCTCAGGTATAGATAGCTTGATTTGTCTATACTGTATAGAAAGAAACGTGTCACTCAAGGAATGGTAAAAGACAATAATGTTCTTACACTTGGTTAGGTAGGATTTGACTTGTTATTTGGTGTTTGAGGATTTTTAGGCACAAACAGCTTGATTTGTCTACACTGTATATAAAGAGACGTGTCACTCAGAAAATGGTAAAAATCAATAATATTTGGACACTTAGGTAGGATTTGACTTGTCCCTGTTTGTTTATGAGAATGCACCTAAGTATTAACATATTAACTTTTCTTTTACTTTCAATCAAAATTATTTATAGAAAAAATGAAGTACCTGAAGCTTATGATTCCTTAGTAAAGGGTGGTCAAAAGCTGGCTGCTTGTGAATATCAACACAATCAACAATATCCCCTAACTCTGTCTGTGGATAATACAAACTATCAATTATTAATAAAGCCAAAACCAATCAAATTAAGAGAATTTAAACAACAAATTAAAGTTATGTGGATATTCATAATAGTACTTGGAAACTCTTGATTGGAGGCTTGTTGAGGATTTTCAATTGTCTCTGTATCTCCTCATCCTCTTCTGATCTTGATATGGGCAATGAAGCTAAACACAAGCAGAGGAATAATAATAGAATTATAATATTGGTCATTTTTTTCACAATTCTACTGATAAGATCTTTGAAGAGAGTAAAGGAAATTAAAGATGCTACAATCTACTTGAGCTGAGATGGGTTTTATTGTTGAGATTCCTTAGACATATGAGCATGCATATTGAAAACATGTAAAAGTAAAATCAATAAATATATAAAAAACAAATGTTATTATACTAGCCATGTAAAATTATAAAGATTTTTTAACGGCTTTCCTTATGCATTAAACAAAAGTAATCTTTTTAAATATTGATTTTGATTATTTTTGGAAAATACTAAATACGTTTTGAATGTTTACTTTTGACTAATTTTGTTTTTCAGTTATCTTTTATTTTTGGTTTAATTATATTAATTGCAAGTTTCTATATTTTTATCAAATTTTGAATTTAGTCTCTATAATTTAAAAGTTTAGAATTGAGTCCATATAATTTTTTTTCTAATTGGGTATCTAACCCTAGTTTTTGTTAAAATAATTCATTTAACAACATTTCTAATTAAATGTTATTTACTATTTTATATTTTAATTTTGCACCTTTATTTTATTTCATATTATATTTTTATCTAAAATTATTTTTTAATTAATTAAATTATTTTTATATTTTTAAATTTTTAAATTTTTATTTATATATTATGATAAGTAAATTAAAATAAATAAAAAATAATATCTAAAAACTATAAATAAATTAGAATGAAATTAAAAATAACACAAAATATTTTAAATTAGCTATCTTTTGAATTTTTATTATTTTCATTTTTCTTTTCTAATTTTTTGCTTGTGTTATTTTTAATTTTTTAATTTTAAAATATATAGCCTTCAATTTCTACTATATGTGAAAAATTAATGCGATTCAATATTTTATAGGCTATAGTCTTTATTTTATAATACAACTAAAATATCGTGAAACCACACATCTTAAAGTATATAACCTATAAATGAAGACTATATATATACTTTAAAATGTATGATTTCACAATATTTTTTGTTATATTATAAAATAAAGATTATAGCTAATAAATTATTGAATTACATGAATTTTTCACAAATAGTAGAAATTGAAAGCTATATATTTTAAAATGTGAGATTTCACAATTTTTTTGGTTGTATTATAAAATAAAGACTATAGCCTATAATAAAATATTGAATCTCACGAATTTTTCACAAATAGTAGAAATTGAAGGCTATATATTTTAAAATGTGAGATTTCACAATTTTTTTGGTTGTATAATAAAATAATGTCTATAGCCTATAAAATATTGAATCACATGAATTTTTCAAATATAGTATAAATTGAAACCTATATACTTTAAACTGTCTTATTTCCCATTTTTTTTGTATTATAAAATAAATACTATAACCTTTAAAATTTTGAATAACTTGAATTTTTCACATATAGTAAAAATTGAAGGGTACATACTTTAAAATGTGAGATTTCCCAATATTTTTGGTTGTATTACAAAATAAAGACTATAGCCTATAAAATATTGAATCAAATGATTTTTTCATATATAGTAGAAATTGAAGGCTATATACTTTAAAATGTGAGATTTCATAATTTTTTAGTTGTATTATAAAATAAAAGTCTATAACATATAAAATATTGAATCACATGAATTTTTCAAATATAGTATAAATTGAAGGTTATATACTTTAAAATGTGAGATTTCACAATTTTTTTGATTGTATTATAAAATAAATACTATAGCCTATAATAAAAAATTGAATCACATGAATTGTTTACATATAGTAGAAATTGAATGCTATATACTTAAAAATGTGTGATTTTATAATTTTTTTGGTTGTATTATTATAAATAAAGACTATAGCCTACAAAATATTCAATCACATGAATTTTTGACGTATAGCAGAAATTGAAGGATATACATACTTTAAAATATGAGATTTCATAATTTCTTTAGTTGTATTATAAAATAAAGACTATAGCCTATAATAAAATATTAAATCATAATTATTTTTCACATTTAGTAGAAATTAAAGGCTATATACTTTAAAATTTGAGATTTCACAATTTTTTCGGTTGTATTATAAAATAATGTTTGTAGCCTATAAAATATTGAATATCATGAATTTTTCATATATAACAGAAATTGAACGCTATATACTTTAAAATGTGAAATTTCACAATTTTTTGTTGTATTATAAAATAAAGACTATAGCCTAAAAATTATTGAATAATAACATGAATTTTATACATATAGTAGAAATTGAAGGCTATTTACTTTAAAATGTGAGATTTCCCAATATTTTTTGTTGTATTATAAAATAAAGACTATAGCATATAAAATATTGAATCAAACGAATTTTTCATATATAGTAGAAATTGAAGGCTATATACTTTAAAATGTGAGATTTCACAATTTTTTTAGTTGTATTATAAAATAAAGTCTATAACATATAAAATATTAAATCACATGAATTTTTTAAATATAGTATAAAATGAAGGCTATATACTTTAAAATGTGAGATTTCATAATTTTTTTGATTGTATTATAAAATAAATACTATAGCCTATAATAAAAAATTGAATCAAATAAATTTTTTACATATAGTTGAAATTGAAGACTATACACTTTAAAATGTGTGATTTTATAATTTTTTTGGTTGTGTTTTTATATATAAAGACTATAACCTATAATAAAAAATGGAATCACATGAATTTTTTACATATAGTAGAAATTGAAGACCATATACTTTAAAATGTGTGATTTTACAATTTTTTTGGTTGTGTTATTATAAATAAAGGCTATAGCCTACAAAATATTCAATCACATGAATTTTTCACCTATAGTAGAAATTGAAGGCTATATACTTTAAAATATGAGATTTCACAATTTTTTTAGTTGTATTATAAAATAAAGTCTATAACATATAAAATATTGAATCACATGAATTTTTCAAATATAGTATAAATTGAATGCTATATACTTTAAAATGTGAGATTTCACAATTTTTTTTAGTTGTATTATAAAATAAATGCTATAGCCTATAATAAAAAAATTGAATCACATGAATTTTTTACGTATAGTAGAAATTGAAGGCTATATACTTTAAACTGTGTGATTTTACAATTTTTTTGGTTGTGTTATTATAAATAAAGACTATAGCCTACAAAATATTCAATCATAAGAATTTTTCACGTTTAGTAGAAATTGAAGACTATATATTTTAACATGTGAGATTTCACAATTTTTTTTATTGTATTATAAAATAAAAAACTATAGCCTATAATAATATATTAAATCACATGAATTTTTCACATATAGTAGAAATTGAAGACTATATATTTTAAAATGTGAAATTTTACTATTTTTTCATTGTATTATAAAATGAAGACTATATACTTTAGAATATTGTATCACATGAACTTTTTACATATAGTAGAAACTAAAGGCTATATACTTTAAAATGTGAGGTTTCACTAAATTTTTAAATAGACTATAAAATAAAGAATATAGCCTCTTAAATATTGAATCACAATAATTTTTTACAAATAGCAGAAAATGAAGACTATATACTTTAAAATGTGAGATTTCACAATTTTTTTGGTTGTATTATAAAACAAAGACTATATTCTTTAAAATATTGAATAATATGAATTTTGTACATATAAAAGAAATTAAAGGCTATATACTTTAAAATAAGAGATTTCACAATATCTTTTATTGTATTATAAAATATAGTCTAAAGCCTATAAAATATAGTCACATGAATTTTTCACATTTAGTAGAAATCGAATATTATATACTTTAAAATATGAGATTTTACAATTTTTTTTGTTGTATTACAAAATAAAGTCTAAACTCTATAAAATATTGAATCACATGAATTTTTCACATATAGTAGAAATTGAAGGCTATATACTTTAAATGTGTGATCACACAAAATTTTTTGTTGTAATATAAAATAAAGACTACAACCTATAAAATATTGAATTATATGAATTTTTCATATATATAGCAAAAATTGAGTGTTATATACTTTCAAATTTGAGATTTCACAATTTTTTTGTTGTATTATAAAATAAAAACTATAGCCTAAAAAATATTGAATGACCTGAATTTTTTACATATAGTAGAAATTGAAGGCTACATGATTTAAAATGTGAAATTTCACAATATTTTTTGTTGTATTATAAAATAAAGACTATAGCCTATAAAATATTGAATCAAATGAATTTTTTTTATATAGTAGAAATTGAAGGCTATATACTTTAAAATGTGATATTTCATAATTTTTTTAGTTGTATTATAAAACAAACTCTATAACATATAAAATATTGAATCACATGAATTTTTCAAATATAGTATAAATTTAAGACTATATACTTTAAAATGTGAGATTTCATAATTTTTTTTAATTTTATTATAAAATAAAGACTATAGCCTAAAAAATATTGAATAACCTAAATTTTGTAAATATAGTAGAAATTGAAGGTTATATACTTTAAAATGTGAGATTTCACTATATTTTTTGTTGTATTATAAATAAAGACTATAACTATAAGTATGAATCACATGAATTTTTCACAGATAGTAAAAATGGAAGGTTATATATTTTAAAATACGAGATTTCACAATTTTTTTAATTTTATTATAAAATAAAGACTATAGCTATAATAAAATATTGAATCACATGAATTTTTTACATACAGTAGAAATTGAAAGTTATATACTTTAAAATGCAAGATTTCATAGTTTTTTTATTGTATTATAAAATAAAGTCTATAACCTATAAAATATTAAATCACGTGAATTTTTCAAATATAGTATAAACTGAAGGCTATATACTTTAAAATGTGTAATTTCAATTTTTTTTTGTATTATAAAATTAATGCTATAACTTTAAATATTGAATAATATAATTTTCATATATAGTAAAAATTGAAGACTTACTTTAAAGTGTGAGATTTCATAATTTTCTTGGTTGTATTATATAATAAACACTAAAATCTATAGAATTGAATCACATGAATTTTTCACATATAGAAGACGTTGGAGGTTATATACTTAATATGTGATATTTCACTTATTTTTTTTATAGACTATAAAATAAAAACTATAACCTCAAAAATACTGTATCACATTAATTTTTTACATATAGCATAATATAGTAGAAATTGAAGACTATATACTTTAAAATGTGAAATTTTATAATTTTTTTGTTATATTATAAATTAAAATCTATAGCTATAAATATAAATCACATGACTTTTTTACGTATAGTAAAAATTAAAGGTTATATATTTTATATAAATATTACTATTTCATTAACGATTTAATATATTAAATATGAAATTCAGTACGGGTATAAGACTAATATATTTATATTAAAGAATCGCAAATCCTCTACATTACAAAAAATGGCTTATATGAATTGCAGTTGCTGGATATGGTGGAATGTACATCTATGAGAATCCTGAACATCTAATCTAATTGCCCCAAAAGAAGCAGAAGAATATATATATATAATAAGAAGTCCCATATAGACTCAACTCTCCATTTATGCACTCACATCCTGCAAACGCACAAGTAACCATTCAAAATATAGCATATTGTAGGTACTCTCAGTTTCTAACTGGTGAAACACAAAGGCAATATGCAAGCAAACAATGAGTTTGCGTTTGTTTTATCCGACTTTGAGGTCAGAGTTAGGGGAGTCAGTGAAAAATTGTCTCTGTCAAGTGTTTTGTGCGAGGGTCATAGTGACTCAATGAACAGAGTCACAGTGACCCAGTAAACAAAATTGTCAATTTTTTGTTCACTTCAACTTTTGAGTCACTGTTGTGTTGGAAGGGAGTCACTGTGTGCTGGAGGTGAGGCACAAATATGTGAGGGTATATTCGGAGCCAATTTTGGAGTCACTATGACTCAACTCCTATGACACTGACTCCATGACTCCCTTGACTATGACTCCAGAATCACTGAAAATAAACAATACCTGAGAGTTCATTTCCCCTAACAAAAGAAAAAGCAGTCCCAAGCTGTTGGAAAGAAGAAATGCTTGCTACCTTTGTCACAATGATCACAGGCAGTGCTGTGAAGACGACATTATATAACGACTGAAACCAATCATCATATAATCTCAGACCAGAAGATCCAGTGTGAAAAGTAAACCAAAACTGAGTAAGGGTAAATTAGTCTTACACTGACTTTAGAATAATATGCCCTGTAAAACAATTAAAATGAAAGACAATCGTTTTGAAAATCCAAACATAATGTTCTATGCAGGAGAATTACAATTTAGGAATTTCTAACAAATGTATATTTAGGAACAATTAACCAAACAAGTACATAATTATGGATTTAAACCCGTGACATCCAAATCCCTAGGCTCACCCTCAGCCAAGACAATGATGAGGAAACAAAAATTTCTTTCACCATAAATTTTTGAAACAAAATGAGATTTTAAAAAATGGCTGAAATGTTGTCATCAAGTAGCATAGAAACTTAAACAGCAAATCACACATGTAAGATTATTTGCAGCAAATCAAATCAAGGTTAATCAAATAAAAATATAAACCCTTAAATTTGGATGCCTTCTCTTTCTTAATCTTCAAATTGGTTCCCATCCAAATAAGCAGTCTGTCACCAAACTCATGGTTTATGAAATACTGTGACCACTAAAGAACGACAGCAAAACGTTTATACCAGATTGAAAAATATAAATAATCAACCTCAATGTAGCAGACACCATCTGCATTTGTACTAGACATGAAAAGCATATCTCTGCAGGAAAGAACCCATCCTGCTTAACCTGATACGAAGGCAAATTTGAACTTGTAAGGACTGTATGTAACAGCAACAGCCACAGCGACTCCATCACAAATATAGCTTAGGAGTACAAATCACAAGGGCCAATAGAATACACACATCAGCAAACCAAACTAACAGTTACCATTAAAATCTCACACTGAAGAAATTAGAGCCATAAAAAGGATTGGTGATTTCCCTACAGAATCTTTTTAGGACCAATAGAAAGAAACATCCAAAAATAAATATAACTCTACTCAGAAGGCCAATTTTTGACAACAAGAAACAATATTTACGCAGAATTGGCCACTTCAGTGTAAAAATAAAATACTGCATACCAAGACATACAACCAAATTGCTTTATGAACCCAACCACATCACTTTGCTAATGCATAGGTAAGAACAGAATAGGAGAGGAGAAGAAGAGGGAAAAAGGGTGTTACTTATCTTTCTAAAGTTAAAGCATCAGCCTTATAAAAACCAACAAGTTAAGCCTATAGAAAAAGAAGCATATCAATCTCAACCAAAGATATTTAGAAAAAGGGCGGCCCGGTGCATGACCATTGGGTGGGCTCTAGGGAGGGTTGACGTATGGAGCCTCACCCCCACTTTGTTGAGGCACTATTTCCAGAATTTGAACCCGTGACCACTTCGTCACAAGGGAAGAATCCTTGATCTCCAGATATTTAGAAAATGAACGTAATAAAAAAAAGATCATATTTTTTCGGTTAACATCCCATATGTTAACTAATAGAAAGAGTGAACAGACTTAACAAACATTATTGGCATGATAAATTGGTCTATACTCTATAACATACAAACAACATATAAATCAAGAGCAGCAGATGAAACTTATCAAGAAAGCCAGAAAAGGTCAGGTGGTTATAAAATAAAATATATATTTGCGACTTAAGATTGTACAATGCAAAGCTGGGGACCGGTGAAGATAACATGGTGCTCCCTCAATATGGTGATGAGATCTGATATTACAGAGATAGATGAGCATATTTTAAACATATGCAAGGAAGGTTACAACCCACAATAACAAATAATAAACATGGTAATCAACATCCTATAGAAGTTTTAAAAGCATGGAATCAATTATCATTATATAGGTATACTTTCTTGTAAGTACCAGTTCAAAATGCATATGAATCAAAATTAAATCTAGCACAGAAATGTATAGCACACTCACCTTGACAATGTCTCCAACCTGCAACTCTTTCCGGAATACAGTTTAATAATACCTTCTTCTGTTCCAATTAACCATCAAAGGTTTAAAACAGCACAGAAATGTTTGATGTACAACTAAAAAGTTAGTCAACACTTAGCCAATATCTATCCTCACCATTAGATTTTGACATAACTAACTCTCATTTGTGCATCAAACATTTCTCAATATAATACATATATTATTTGAATATCGAGAATGAACAAATATCATGATGATCTTCATTTATCCTATTTATCCATAAATTAAATATGCCACAGATAGCATTACTTTTAATACAATGAACAACAAATAACATCACTGTTAACTAATCATATTACACTTTTCTGATTCACGAGCCTTCTTCACTCACTACACACAATTGGGCTAATGGAACAAGAACCTAACCTCAACCTAGTCAAGTCATCACTCACTCAGTGTCACTGTTATTGTTATGATTGTTGGTGTTGCCACTATGGTGATTCCCTGAGTTATTGGAACCTTTTCTGCCAAGCTTGAGCTGAGAAATCTCCAACTGCGTCTTCATGAAGAACTGCATCCTCTGCAACTCAAGGTCCTTGGCGAACTTCATCCTCTGCTTCTCCATCTCCACCACCTGCTGCAGTTTCGAGCTCTCTGCTTGCTCGTAAGCCTCACCGAACTTGAGAATCGCCTGAGTCAATTCCCTCACCGCACTCCCCCAACCCTTCCCCTTTTCTTTCCCTTTCCCTCCCCTTCCCTTCCGAGCATTCATCTCCATCTCCATCTCCCTCTGCTGCACCCGGGGCCTCTTCCTCTCGTAGCTCTCCGGCGGAAAGCTGTCGCTGGACACCGGCGACGCCGCGGCCTCTCGCTCTGACGAATCGGATTCCTCCGGAGCAGGAGGACGTCGCCGTAACGTAAGCTTCTGGTTCTTGAACTGCTTATTCTGATTCAGGCCCTGGGTTTGGTCATGGCTCTGGTTCTTGTGAGGCTGATACTGATTCGCGCTGCGGATCCCAACTGGAATCCCTAACGGAACCTTCTGCACCGGCGAGGAGGCGGCGTTCCCGGCTGGAACCTTGGCGGTGGGTCCGATGAGCTGATCGAGGCGATCGTAGAAGGGCCACTTGCTGGGAGCGCCGCCGGCAGAGATCTTGGCCTTCTCGAGCTTGTACTTCTTCTTGACGGTGTCGATCCGGTTCTTGCACTGGATGTCAGTCTTCGGTGCCTTGGTGTAGTCCTCCCTACCGCTAACGATCTCCGCGACCTCCTTCCAGTGCTTCTGCTTCAGGTTCCCTCTGCTCAGCTCAAGATACCTCTCTCCCCACGCGTCGATCAGCACCGCCGTGGCTCCCTCGCTCCAGCAATCCTCTCTGCCACCTCCTCCGCCGCCGTTTCCCCTCGGCTGTTGCTGGATCGGGAGCGCTAATGCCAGGCTGTTCGCCGCCGGAGACGGTTGCTGCTGCGGCGCCGGTGCCGCCACCGTCACCGTTATCCGACCATTATCCCTCGGCGACGACGCCGGGGATCCGCTCGCAGGTGACGGGTGAGACTGGATCTCATCGTCGTCCTCCATCACCTCCTCGCCGGCGATCTAGCTTGAGAGTTTCACCGGAAAGAATAAAGAAAGAGAGAGAGAGAGAGAGAAAGGAAAAGAAAGAAGGTTAGAGAGAGAAAGCGAACGAAGTTAGGGTTTTCATTTTTAATATCGGCCGGCGAGAATTTATCGATGCCCTTTTAGTCCTTCGTTCGTTTTAATTTTAATTTTAATTTTAAAGTTTGGAGAAAAATAAATAAATTTTTAGAGCAATTTCGGGTGGAAATGACGGAAGGGGTGGAATTGACGGTGACCGTGGGCAGAAGGGGGACACGTGGAGAGTTAGGAGAGGAGGGTAGGATTGACGTGGAGGGATTTGATTGGATAGTAGGGGAAGACTCCGACACCGGGTGGGGGGTTTGTATTGTATGTGCCGGTTAACCAGGTTGGTGTTGGTGGACCACCTTCTCCGTTATCATCAACCTGTTTCTGCGGTCTCCGGTTATATATATACTACTCTTTTTTTATCGTGTTCTTAATTAGTAGCTAGTTAGTTAATACAGTATACAAAATGCACTTGGATTGTGCGCGTGTGTGTGTATCATCTATCCACAGCCCACAGGGTACAGCAGCATTTATGGTGGTGTTATGTGCTGTGTGTGTGTGTTTTACCTGTTTTGAGGATTGGCGTCAATTTTACGTCCTTGCTGCGTGGTTTCCATCTTTGTTTCTTCCCACTCTCTTCCCAAAACCTCAAAACTAGCATACTTGGGAGTTGGACTATGGTTCTATACTTCTATACAAGAAAAATGCTCATGGTACATAACATAGTATTTCTTTATCTATTTTTTTCATCTCATTTAAATATTGATAACTTTGATAAATATATTTGTAATTTATCATTTGTGAGTTGAGAATTGAAAAATACTTGTATTGTACTTGTAATTTTACTCCATCTGAATTTACTGATACGAGAAAGGAAATAGCAGTGGCTAGTATATCTTCTCTATTAAAACTTACGACTCATGCAATTTTTTAGTAATTTATGGAAGAATACTTTTATATCAAATAGAATATGAATAATTCTCATTTTATATTGATCTTCATAATCAAATTTTAATTTCAAGTTGACCTAACCCTTATTAAAATACTTAAAATTTAACTGTGAAGATTAATATTATACAACTGTTATAAATATTTATTTTGTACCTCAAATTATTTCTCCTTATATCATTATATATCTCATTTAACTAATCATTCAAATCAACAAGAATAATGAGCTTAATTATGCAGAAGACAATGTTCTAAACGAGAGGGTAAAACGATAACAAAAGATTCAACAGTATGAAGTCCTTTTCGGATTGAGTTTGGCGATGTCCAAAATGCAGTGAATGAAAACCACTTAACTCTTGATAATTAACTAAAAGAAAAGATCAGAATCGCAAATCCTCTAAATTACAAAAAAATGGCTCTATGAATTGCTGGATATAGTGCAATGTACATCTGTGAGAATCCTGAACATCTAATCTAATTGCTCCAAAACAAGCAGAAGAAAATATGGATATACCCTAAATGATATTGACCAAATATTTTAATATGGCACAATCTAAATTTACAGAATTCCTACTAGAGCAGGCTCTCGAAAAGAAAAACCAAAACTAATGTACAATGAGCTTACTTCAAGATTACTTACTCCCTGAAAGCTTTTGTCGTGTTTTCATGCTAGCTCGCCTCGCAACATCCCATGCCTTTGGCGGGGTATATAAACCGATCTGTGTAGCGAAGAAAGACTCGTACCCAGGTGAATCGAAAGCAAATCCGGTGTGCTTTGATAGCTGCCGTGGAAGTTGAGCTACAGCATAGCCCCTTGCTTGGTCGGGCGAAAGCTGGTTCCCAACTTCCAGCAGTTGCGCCTTGCCAGTGTCATCAAGCTCATGCTTATACATTTCTTGAAGGATCTGATAGTCATATGGGAAGAGCCATCTTTGAATCCTGTAAGCAGATGAACTTAAATATGAGCAAATGCTAAGGCCCTTTAATATCATCATAGTGGAATAGTGAGTATATTCCATCATAGGTTGGTGGTCTCTATTACCATGAAAAACCACATGTTGCAGCAATAATCATTATCCAATAAGTATCATAGTAAAATGTTACCAGCCATTGAAATTGAGACCCTTTTCCAGTTTTTAACAGCTTGATTTCCAGAACGTGACTGGACTTCAATATTATGTTATATATTGCTTCTTATCTTGATTTTAGTTTTTACCTGCTGCAACTTTTCTCATGCAGCCCCAATAGGGTATTGACATCACATCCCCATCAATAAAATGCATAGATAAAATACAAGAGTTCGTCAATGCTGAACCTTACCCTTGGTAAACAAAGTCGCAGAAAAGTGCAGCAATGGGAGTAAGTAGTAGCTTCAGGTAGAAATGGTAAGTACTCATCAAGACATATATGACATAATAAATATTCTCCTGCAGACATATGAAACAGGACTCGAGTTACATAACGTTTTTAAGGGGTCATAAGGAAAGTACTGAAAGGGAATGGGAATGCACCTGTCGATCAAAAGGAGAACTAATCCCTGAGTATAAGAAAATAAAAATAAACCAAACTAATATACTTCCGCCGACACTAATGTTGTGCCATCTTGTGATCGTATTACAAATCAGAAGTAGTCGCAAGTTGACGGTTACTACAACACATGTGAAGCCCATTGTACTCACATCCCAGAGTCCAAATGTCTTTCCAGCTGAGTTTTTAGCAGTTAAACTTGCTGTGATCGCAAAATAGTAGAATACTAGAGACTGGTATATTGATAAGGCGGCCCATATACACACAACTCTCCATTTGAAAAAGACATTATTTATTCCCTCCGTATATAGTTGAGGATACTTCTTGGATAGAGATGCACTCACATCCTGCAAACGCACAAGTAGTAACCATTCAAAACATAGCATATAGTATGTACTGTCAGTTTGTAACTGGTGAAACACAAAGGCAATATGCAATCAAACAGTGAGTGTGTATTTCCCCTAACAAAAGAAAATGCAGTCCCAAGTTGGTTGAAAGATGAAATGCTTGCTACCTTGTCAAACAACCCCACAATGATCACAGGCAGTGCTGTGAAGACGACATTATATAATGACTGAAACCAATCATCATATAATCTCTGACCAGAAAACCCAGTGTGAAAAGTAAACCAAAACTGAGTAAGAGTAAATGTGAGATTCTTGTAAAAGAAGTATAACACCACCTGCAAAATTCAATTTTCAACCATGTTATAAATAATGATGATGATAATAATAATAATAATAATAAAACTATGCAACTATAGGTACATTGTAGTTTATAAATATGACACCTTGCATATTCGCAGATATGACCACCGGCCATGAACAAGAAGCAAATCTGCCAGGTAACGGAACTGTGCAATTGCAAAATCACTTGCCATCACAGCTTGCATCCCCTCCATCCCACTTATGCCAATACCAACGTGAGCAGCTTGAATCATGCTAACATCATTAGCTCCATCACCAATACTAAGTGTTATTTTGTGTGCACCTTTCTTGACCATACTTGTTACCTGTAGACTTAGTGAGTGTAAATTGGCAAAATTTCATAACCTAAGCAGCACCAAAATTTTATTAGAACAAAAGGGGAAAAACAAAATCGGTTGAGACATGTTTACAAAGATACAAAAATAACAACTAAATTCTATAAAGATAAACCATGAATCAAAGGATGTAAATCCCTTCAAATATCAGCTAAATGAATACCATTAAACAAATCTCAGACATAACACCAAAGGGATGCCAAAAAAACAATCCTATCCCAAATAAAACAAACTTTCATAAAGAAATCATTACAAATCCTAATGTTGTTTTCCAACCACTGCAACTTTGGTTTTTTACAAGAACCAAAACCTCTTAATCTACTCAATAGAAACTGATGTAAGTTCATAGGACAAACCAACAACTCTGGAAAGATTCCAAGGAGATCTTGCCATAGGGAAAAGCAGCAAAAGATGAGCTGCAGATTTGGCAGACATCATACACATAATAGGCATAACAGCAGTAACTAGTTTGTTATTAACCATGGTGCATGGATTTTACCTGTGCTTTCTGTAAAGGAGAAACACGGCAGCAAATAACAGCATGACAATTCAAACTTAAATTCAGTAGCATCACTCTTAAACTTGGATCCAGTGCATACATTAGACACTTTCCATCAATTACAAGTGCTAATTTTGGTCCAGATAGGGACTGCAAGTAGTTCTGTGCTTCCTCTACACATTTCTTTAGCTCTCTTTTCACTTCTTCTTTAATGAACCGTGCAATCTCAACTTGGTCACCCTAAAAAGATGCCAAAAAAAATATATCACTGGCAAAAACATTAAGAAGTAAGAACTATGAGCAAAAATGGAAGCATAAAAGATATGCTTACCCTTTCTTCAACTTCTCTAATTGCATTAGTTTCGGAACTGATAATAAATTGCTTCATCTGATTGTTTATTAAATTGCATGCTGCAGCCAAAGGATTTATACAAAATGAGTGATAATAAACTATTTGGCACAAAAGTTTAGGACATAAGAAAACCAAGTCTAATTCAAAAGAGACTCACCATAGCCTATGTTTATAGCTGTTTCAATCTTGTCCCCTGTAAGAACCCAAACTTTAATACCAGCGCTTTTAAGAGTCTCTATGCAAGCTGGTACTCCCTCCTGAAGCTTGTCTTCTATGGCAGTGCTACCAATTAAAATGAGATCATTTTCAATAAGTTCTGCAACCTGTATTATTCCTAGATGTATCAGAAAGAATAGGATAATTCACACGAATAACTTTAGACACAATGTAATTTGAAATTTTAATAGCCTGAGATTTAGTACATAGGTTGACTTGACAAATGACAAGATTACTTCTAGTTTCTTACAATAAGCAGTTAAGAAAGGAAACCATTGCAATAAAATAAATATGGCGGCAACAATAAACATAGAGCTAAAAATATTAAGAATAGCTCAAGAGTTTCTTCCTAATTATTGTATCAGGTTTCCACCCTCTGGCTGCAGCATTAATTAAATAATCAATGAGATGAAGCATGTAATCATCAGTTCAAAGACTAATACAATTAAAGAAATTGAAGAAAGGGTAAGATGACCTGTTTAGGTTTTATGTTTTTATGATGTGATTCTCAATTTTCAGGATGTTTAAGTTTAATGCTTTTTAGTTCTTTAACAGGTCTAAATGAGAAGAACAAGTTTATGAACGAAGTTATAAAAGTGCTCAATAAGCCTGCATTTGGATAGGGAGACATAGACAATTATTTTAGTCTCTCATTTGGTTGAAGAGACAAAGATGAAGACACAAAAGTTTTTCGTCTTCGAGATAGATATATAGTTGGGATGGAGAGATGAAGTTGGAAACGTTTTTGCAATAATATCCATATATACATTTTATATTTACATCCATATCCTCACATTTTACAGGTGGTCCGGTGGCGGATGGAAGTGGTCTGGCAGTGGTCCGGCAACTTTTTGGCGGCAGTGGTGGTGGTCCGGCTAGGGTCAAAAATGTCTTTTTATTATTTATTTATTTGTCTTTGTCCTTACTTCCAAATGCAACATGAAAACGATAATTTTTTCCTTATTTGTGTCCCTATTTCTGTCCGACATACTACATCGAAACGCAGCCTAAGTACCTTGAGGGAGCACAAAGCCATCTTCTATTGTTTAGAATGTCTTATGAGATTTACAATGGCTGTGCTCTATTAGCATAGCTTTACTTCTACTCTCTATTATTTAGAAACCAATGAGGTTGGAATTGGACAAATGAAAAGAAAACCAGCCCCTATATTGACAAAATTTTACAGAAATAGTAGTCATCAAGACACTGGTCCTTGGTGAAAGGTAACTGCATATTGAGGTCAACTATTCCAAAAATATAAATGGTTTGATGCTTAATATGCACATAAAAGCGACCATAGCAGGATAAACTGTACCTCATCTAACTTCTTTTCCCGATCACGTAGAGAAGACTTGGCCTGGATAAACTTCTCATTCCAGTTTTCATAAGCCTCAGGATGCAATTCTTTGTAGGCCAGGGACAATGTGCGTAATCCAGAAGATCCAAATTGTTCCAAATGCTCCCTAGTCACTTTCTTGATTTCATCACTACCATCAGCCAGTCTCTCATTGATTACAGTATCAGCACCCTGTTAAAAGTTAAAACCAGTTGCTCGAAAGATGTAATCTAATTAGCCAGAGACATGCAATTACTTTATACTGTGAAGAAGCTTCAATAAACTATTATAGCATTACCTTACAGTACAACACTAGCCTACCATCTGGATATCGACAAACAACGGACTGACGCTTCCTCGTACTATTAAAGGAACAAAGGTTACAAGTATTGCAAGGAAAAAAGTTAAAATCTTAAAATTATAACTGTACCAGTAGGAGGGACTGGATGATTACCTATTGAACTCAAGTACATTTAAAATTTCATAAGCCACATCTTGAGTTTTGCCCATCTTCTCAACATGAGATTCACGGACATATACTGTTGTAGGTGTGCGCCTGGACAAAGAACCATACTGATTATCATATATAAAATTGAAATAACTTCAAAAAGTTGCTTCTATTAACAAACCAGTAGCAGAACAAGTATAAAAGGCATATTTACAGTTATGAAGGAAATTTGTGTTGAAACAAATCCAGATGGAAGACATGTGATGGGACAAGTGAGATGTACATTGTGGAAATTTATTATTCATGGGGCAGGTTGAGACGGAATTGGGATACACACCCATCCTATTAAAAGGGAAACAACCAATTTGTAGCTAAATTGGAACTGGTCCAAATCTTTGCAACTTGGATGTTGGGGGATGGGGGTTCAATCCTCCCCAATCTAGGTGCTTGCACGTCCATTGTAACCCGAAGCAAAAAAGAAAATAAAAAAAGAAAGGGGGAAGGGTGGGCCATAAGTGAAAATGAACTATTATGTATTTGTACAGAATAACCACGACAATATAATTTGATTTGTGTGCAATCAACAAATTCTTTGAACTTAGAACCTGTAAAAGAAGAAACCAAAGTTCTTTGCAGCAATAACCAAAGCAGCCTCATCAGGAGATGCAGCTTGATATTTGATCTTTTCAGGGGACTCATCACCCTCAGGAAGTACAGTATGGCATATAGCAAGACATCTGAAGAATTCCTACATATTTAAACAAAATGAATATCAGCCTGACACAACAAACTAAACTATAGTACGAAACAGTGCCAGAGTTAGTGGCAAAGCACATGATAAAGAAAGCAGCTTCACCGAGTGTTTAACTAATAGACAATCTCGACCAAAACAGAAAAATTAGAAAACAAAAAAATTGACATTCATAAAATTGCTGCACATACAACATCTCACAATATATTAGCGAGTTTTATCATCAAATACTAGTAATAAGAGATCTTTTACAGTCTAGGACTATGTAACGCTGGTTTGTGTGACATGTTTCTACTGTAAAAGAATTTAAAAATATTCCACCTATAACATTGAGCCAAAATTATCCAAACTGTTTAGAAGAAAAGACAGAAGCGCTCAGCCTCACAATTCTCTTCTAATAAAATTTCTTGTCCAAAGAAAATGACATTAAATGTCAGCTCTACCGATGTGAAAACCATACAATCTAAGTTACAGAGGAAATACAGTGCTTCATGGAAAAATCAACACTGATCGAGAAGTATCAAGTATGAAAGTTTCAAATGCATATAAACAGACAATTCTAAGAAATAACATACGTCTAAGTATCCAGATCAGTCATACAATATGTTCCATATGGTTGCTATTAGGAATCGAGTGGGTCTAACTCAACCCAAAAGGTAGCTCAAAGGTTAAGGGTTGCCCAAGACTTATAAGGGCTATCTAGATCTTAACTTTAAGCAATGTCGGACCCTAATAAACCACCTCACGCTCAGGGCTAGACAAGGACATGAACCGTGAAATTTGACTGGAAACATGTGTGGGGGTGGCCCAATACCATAGGACAGGCTCTGATACCATATTAGGAATCGAGTGGACCTAAATCAATGCAAAAGCTAGCTCAAAGGTTAAGGGTTGCTCAAGGCTTATAAGGGCTATCTAGACCTTATCTCGGCAATGTAGGGCTCTAACAGTTACAATTAACAAACTTTTAAGATTCATTCGAACCAATAATTTTCAAATAACATCAAACAGGCAAGTATTCAAGACAAACTAAGTACAATAAGAAAAGAATATGTATTTACATAAGAACATCCTCCCTCAGGAAGAATCAAACTTATGAACCAGGAAATCCAAGACTGCAGCTACTAATTCAAAGTCAAGCAAAACTATCTACCTTGCAGACATCAGGATTCGACTCATTTCTCCATGCTCCTCTCATAAGCCTAGCATCATCAAAATTAAAACCTTTCTCTATCACTGCATTGGGTGATTTATTTTCCTGGAATGGAAAAATAATGGTTTATGGATGTGATATCATTTTACAGACCGACTAATTTCTTACAGTGCACCAGTGTACTACCTCAATTTTCATGCCATTGCGCTCTGCTATCCCCCTTTCAATTTCAGTCACACCACGTCCATAGACCTCTCCTCCAATTGAACACTTGAAGAACTCCATTAAGTTTCTTGTTAGAGTCCCAGTTTTGTCAGAGAAAATGTATTCCACCTAAATAAAATAGCAAATTAAATGGTAAACCTCATAAATTTGGCAAGGAAAGAACATAACCAATTAAAATACAAACGGACAATTCAATTACACATCCACAACAAATATATGTAATACTAATATTTTCTGTAGGATATCTCTTCATTGTTCATATTTTATTCAATTTAGATTTAAAAAGTTAAAAACAATAAATAAAATGGGTGATGAGATAAACAGAAAGTGATAGAGAAAGGAAACATTTTTTCAGATGAAAAGAAAAAAAAATACTTAGAAAAATGAGAATACGAAATATTCCTAAATAAAATAACAAAACAGAAAACAATTAGTAAAAGAGAAAACCAATGTAACAAAGCTTACCAATCCCTTCTCTCTTAGCATATTTGTTAGTAAAACCCCTTGAAAAAAGGTGATATGCATGAAACCATATAGATGCAGAACACCTAATCTAATCCCAAATCAAGTATAAGCCAATGAAACCTCCTTGAAAATACATGACCTTTTCTACAACAAAAAGCACCAGCCAGCTCTTCTTCACATAGCAAGTTTAGAGATGAATCAATGATTTCTTCAGGCATGTAAACAGAGGAATTTTCTTTCTTTTTATTATAAAAAATTTTATTAGAAGAGAGGAGATAAGGAATCCTCACAAGGGAAAAAAATTAACAACTAAGACCTAGATACTTAAACCATGTAATAAGAATGTCAATCCCTTTGCATATCAGCTGAAGAAACACCATTAAATAGACAATGAGAAAAGTACATAAGGTAGTGTTTGTTTCAAAGCTTGTACAATACAATACAGAAATACATGTACAGAACAGTACAGTACAATAAATTTGTATATTTTGTTTTGTGTTTGTTTTAATGTATACAGGTGAAAGAGGACGGAGGAGAAGAGGTGGTTGTGGTTTGGTGGAGGGAGGAGGGAAATGAGATGAGGAGATAGTAGGTGGAAATTTTAAAAAATTGAAGGTGTAAATTTGGATAAATTTTATTAAAGTTTTTGTATCTGTATGTGTATTTTGTGTACCTACTCTGAGTGTGGACACAAAATACACAAAAAATCTGTACAAATACAGATTGTCTTGTATGTGTACATCATAAACAAACATCATACAAAAAAGTTTTTATTGTATTTTGTGTCTTGTACAACCCAAACAAACACTGCCTAAGGGATGACAAAAGAATAATCCCATCCCAAACAAAATCAAACTTCAAAAAGAAATCATTAAGCCTTCTAAAATTCCATTTAAACCAGACTCCAAAGCATACAAAAACTGAGGACTGTCATAGTATCTTTCTTCTTTACAACAGCCTAAACCTCTAAACTTAGTGAGGAGAAACTGATATAAGTCTATAGGAGTATAGGACAATTGGTAAATGGACAAACTGATAACTCTCTGAACTGATGCAAGTCCATAGTTGAGGGAGTTGTGTTGGTTTTGTGGAGATGTCAATGTTCACAATCAAAAGCACCTTCGTTCTGGTGTTCTTAGAAGGATATTCATACAGTTTTTTAGAACCCTCTTTCCTTGTTTTGATTTCTTATAGTTCTTTTACTTTTGCTTCTTCTTTTTTCCCCTACATCTTGAGCATATCTCTCTCTAGAACTTTCATCAATAAGAACTGCTTTTCTGCCAAGATAAAAAATGTGGTAGCAACTTACCTGCCCGAGTTCTTCATTCAGATTTGATGTTCTGGCCAATGCAGGTGTATTGGTTTCACTATGGTACATATGCAAGTCCTTGTTGATATATTGAGTCGACTGGATAAATTTTATCATCTGATAAAATAATCAAAATAAATAACATTTTCTCTTTATACAGCCATTGGCATTTTACGGGCATATAAATAACTGAGACACATACCTCTATAGACACATAAAGAGAAATGGGGATGATTGTTGAGTATAGTGTGAGAAGGGTAAACATAGTCAGGAAAAAAACCTGGCAAAATGAGACAATTGATAATTGATAAGTTAAGATGAAATGAAAGAAAGGAGCTGGTCATTGTTCTTGATATTGAAAGTATTAGGTACCAAAAATCTGTTTCTTGGGTTGAACTGCGCTGAGCCCTCCTCAGATGAATCAAGATGAAGGTAATAATATTTGTTGTTTACGAAGAGAGCACTGCAGTTAACAAAAATCCAAGAACATTCAGGAAGAATTAAATAGGGGATTCTGTCATTTTGTTCAGCTTTCCAAAATTGCATCATAATTTAATTGAATTTAAATAATGAAGAAGGATGTACTGCTGAACTGTCCACACCTTTTTATAAAACTATATAGTTGAAAGAAGGACTCATCATTATTACTTTATTTGTTTAAATGTGGATTATGGGTGCATGGTTTCCATGAATATGCTAGTATTAATAATCACAGTAATAATAACAATAAATCTAATGCTACGTTGAAAGAAACCAACCCCAGCCCCTTAGTAACAGTGCACTAGAACACAAAGCCCAGTAAACATTAGCAAAATGGATTAGAAGGGGTCCAGGTAAATCAACATACCTGCCGCAGGCTCCAACAAAACACATCATGAAGAGTATTGCAAATAGAGTGAGTATGAGCTTGTCAAGCTTCCTCTCCAATGTACTTCTTTTGGAGGGAACATTCATCGAATTCATCATCACCTGCAATATTATTCAAAATGTCAGTAAAAGATTACCATGAACAATCACAAGGGAAACACGGTGCAACAAAAGGATGATAAACCAAAGGAATTGTTTTCAGTATCCTGTTTTCAAAATTTTGTATATGAAGTGATGAAAACAGCTCCCATGTTTTCACATTTTCCTACACAGTTGAAAATAGGAAACATAGTGACCACATCTTTTATGGATGCAACAAAGTGAACACATATCAACTAAATGAAAACAGGAAAAAAAACTCTACGTTACTATTTCCTTAATCAAGGAAATTAATGCATTTCCATCAAAACAAAAGCGACTCTATGTTTCCTTCATTTCCCCATAATTAAGAACATAATTAGCAACGATCGTTTTATTACGGCCAACCTTTGTTTCAGGTCCTGTAAAAATTACAACCCCCACAATATACTCTGTATTCCTGAGACTGCATCCCTGAAAAGGCAGTAGATTAAATAAGTCAACACCAGTTCAATTTCATAAAGACATAAACTAAACTACCAATAGACAGCAAAATATTTGCATCTGTCGATTGTAAAGAGCACATGCGATAAAAAAAATGGCAACCCGATGCACAAGCATCCTGCGTTACGCAGGGTCCGGGGAAGGGCCACACCCAAAGAGTGTATTGTACATAGCCTAACATGATAAATACATTAGTGGTTGTTTCCACAACTTGAACCCGTGTGACCTCTGTGACCTTGAGATCACACGGAGACAACTCAACCAGTTGCTCCAAGACTCCCTTTCTAAAGAGCACATGTGATGTTTAAACAAAATCCAAAAATATAGCTAGTTTATGAATAAACATAAAGCTTACAACAAAATCATGTTCTAAACAGAATTAGGAGAAAAAGTGTAACATACTCGCAACAAAGTTTGATTTGGACTGAGAGGCAGTGTTTGCTCTTGAAATATAAGATTTCCAGTGAAGGTATACAGTGAATTGTTTGGTTGTTCGCATTGAAGTTCACCTGCAATCAGTGATAAAATAAATTGTCAGAACTTAGAATAAATAAGCACCGAATCAAACTTAGCATTTATCATTAGAATTTATCATAACAAATTACTGACATTAGAATAATATGCCCTTCAAGAATTAAAACAAAAGACAATCATTTTGAAGAACCAAACAAAATGTTCTATGCAGGTGAATTACAATTTAGGAATTTCTAACAAAAATACTACCAAGGATTTAAATCCATAACCTCCAAGTCCCAAGGTAGCAACCTTGTCGTTGCACCTAGGGCCTAGGCTCACCCTCAGCCGAAAAAATGGATGAAACAAAATTTTCTCTAACCATAAACTTTTGAAAGAACAAAATGAGATTTTAAAAAATGGCTGAAAGGTTGTAAAAGTAGCATAGAAACTTAAACAGCAAATGCACACATGTAAGATCATTCTCAGCAAAATCAAATCAAGGTTAATCAAAAAAAATATAAACCTTTAAATTTGGATGCCTTTTCTGGAGTCACATAATCCCAAGTCTTCTCCAAAGCTTTCTTAATCTTCAAATTGGTTTCCCCATCCAAATTAGCAGTCTGTCACCAAACTCATGGTTTATGAAATACTGTGACCACTAAAGAACGACAAGAGAACATTTATACCAGATTGAAAAATATAAATAATTAACCTCAATGTAGCAGACACCATCTGAATTTGTACTAGCCATGAAAAGCAAATCTGCAGGGAAGAACCCATCCTGTTTAACCTGAAACGAAGGCAAATTTTGAGCTTGTAATGACTGTATGTAATAGCAACAGCCACATTTTAACCCAAGTTAAAAAAAAAAAAAACAACAACTCCATCACAAATATAGCTTAGGAGTACAAATCACAAGGGCTAATAGATTACATACATCAGCAAACCCAACTAACAGTTACCATTAAAATCTCACACTGAAGAAATTAGAGCCATAAAAAGGATAGATGATTTCCCTACACAATCTTTTTAGGACCAATGAAAAGAAAATTCCAAAAATATAATTCAACTCAGAAGACCAACTACTGACTAGAAGAAACAATATTTATGCAGAACTGGCCACTTCAGTGTAAAAATAAAATACTGCATACCAAGACATAGAACCAAATTGCTTAATGAACCCAACTACATCACTGTGCCAATGCATAGGTAAGAACAGAATAGGAGAGGAGGATAAGGAGGAGAAGAAGAGGGAAGGAGGGTGTTACTTATCTTTCTAAAGTTAAAGCATCAGCCCTATCAAAACCAACAAGTTAAGCCTATAGACAAAGAAGCATACCAATCTCAACCAAAGATATTTAGAAAAAGGGTAGCCCAGTGCACGAACATTGGGTGGGCTCTAGGGAGGGTTGACGTACGCAGCCTCACCCCCACTGTGCGGAGAGGCTATTTCCAGGATTTGAACTTGTGACCACCTGGTCACAAGGGAGAAACCCTTGATTCCAGATATTTAGAAAATGAAAATAAAAAAAAAATCATATTTTTTCGGGTAACATCCCATATGTTAACTAATGGAAAGAGTGAACAGACTTAAAAAACATTTTTGGCATGAGTAATTGGTCTATAGTCTATAATTTACAAACACAACAAATAAATCAAGTGAAACAGATGAAAATTACCAAGAAAGCCAGAAAAGGTCAGGTGGATATAAAACTACATATATATTTGAGACTTAAGATTGTACAATGCAAAGCAGAGAAGGGACCGGTAAAGATAACATGGTGTTCCCTCAAATTGATAATAAGATCTTGCAGAGATTACAACCCACAATAACAAATATTAAACATGATAATCAACATCCTACAGAAGTTTTAAAAGCATGGAATCAATTATCCTTGTAGGTATACTTCCTTGTAATTGTAAGTACCAGTTCAAAATGTAGATGAATCAAAATTAAATTTAGCACAGAAATGTATAGCACACTCACCTTGACAATGTCTCCAACCTGCAACTCTTTCCAGGGTACAGACTTCCAATTTTGATCTTGCAATACATCTATCGTATTATTGTTTATGGCTATGTCATTTTGAAATCGCTTCTGTTATACACAATTTAAGGGGGAGGAAAGCATATATTAATATGAGGAATACGCATAGAAATCTGCAGCCATAATCTAATATATTATGAGACAGTTACGGTATCAACAATATGTCACCAATTTGAAACAAAATCAATGTTCTCAATACAATCTTGGAATTTCCTATCAAATCTGCATCCAAGAAATGAAACCTGGACTCCCTTACCCAAAAACTTAAGTTGAACATATCAAAAAGAAAGCATTGTACAAGGAGAGTAAGTAGCATCCTTACCCAGTCCTCAAAAGCTTCCTTAACTAGAGAGGCGAAAAGCACCAGAGATAGAGGAAGCACATTAGTATATGGAGACACAGGACTACAACATGAGAAAATATGCAATTAGACTTCTGCTAACATTTATTATGCCTATAACTTTTTTTATAATAGAAGAATTTTATTAAGATAAAGAGAATAATACAGAGAGATATGTGGACAAAAGATCATCATCACAAAAACAAGGAAAAACAAAAAGCAAAAAAAAACATAAAAAAAAAAAAGAGTTTTTCTATCTCCTAACATATCTGATACAGAAATCCCTATAAATGAATCATGTATTTTTACACTAAGTAGAAGTCAAAGGCCCAATCTCATTCTTGTCCCCAAGACTAGCTTGTTCAAAATCCGGCGTTAGAAGTACCAGGAATACACTCCAATCAAATACACAGAAGACATTGTCTCTATTTAACTCTGGATTTATGATTTCATATTGATTTTATGAGTTCATTTTTTATATATTGACAGCGCAAAACACTTTTACATTACCATCCAATCGAACTTTTTATTAGCATGACCTTTCAAGTAGTAGGTCAATAGGTGTGGAAGTCAACCGTATTTTGTTGGGGTGATAACAATAATTGAAAGACAATGTAAAACTCTTTTACATTGTCAATGCATTGAAATTAAATCCAAATTTTGAACTAATCTTATATGTTGTAACATATTCATGTCATGTCCTATAACTTCTAAAATTGGCCACATTCACTAGTCCTTTAGTATGAGATCCATGTCTATGCCAATCCATGTTTCCTACATATTGATTAACCATAAATGCAGTATGAAATATAAACTCCCATATCAACATTCAACGAGGTAGATCACAGCCCCGCGCTGTAATACACCTTACCCGTACAAAAATTCTCACTAATAAAAAGTAACTAGCTTAAAAGCGACCACCACCCAAATCTAGCCGATAGCAGTCAACTGAAGAAAATAACTTTTGGTGAAAATATAAGATACTACTGCCCACCTCCAGTAAGTATAATCTTTGTTCATGATTCACAAGTAAATCATAAGTTTGCAAGTTGTAAAATAATCTTCTAACTGTGAAGTTGAGTAGAATTTATGTACCTAATTGGTGTAGTTGACAAAATTGAGATTGTAAGAAAGTAGAGATTAGCCACCCGTCTGAACTGCAGCACAAACAGGAATTATATCTTCTGAGTAATATAAAAGAATACATAATATGGGAAAAGGATAGTCCTAATCATGAACAAACATGATTTGCCTTCAATCAGCAATAAATTAATTTTGTCAAAAAGTAATGACAAACCAATTTGAGCACATAATGCTTTAGCTTCATGTATTGCAAAGAAAGCAGGAGACATTTTCTTTGTGTGCAAATAACCAAAAAAACTACTTGACTCCACCCCTATGATTTTGTACCAGTACAAATGGGAAGAATGCTAATAAAAGAGGAAAGAGAATGATACAGAGAGATGGTGAAGCATATAAAGTCAGCAATACATAATGCGTAATGTAAACACACAACCAAAAAGAAATGCTGCACATAGACAAGGCCATGATCCTCAAGAGACACATCTATTAGAACCAACCAGGCATAATAAATTTTAACATTTATAAAACCAAATAATAAAAGACAAAAACTCGTTAAAAAATGTCAAATGTGCTCCAACATAACAAATCATACAGTCCAAGAATAGTGTTTCCAGAAACTACTGAAAATAATACAATTTTCAAAAGTAGCAACGAACTCATCTTATGGTAACCAAAACTCATTTTTTGAAACATGTAAATCAAATATCTCACTTGCTCTCAAGAATCAAAAGCATAGTGTAACTTACCTGTTCAAACAAACCTTTTGGCAAAAAGGTTAAAACATTGTATTTGGTAGTTGATATTGAATTTCCCTGACATAATGGATAAAGTAATCAAAATTAGTATGTATAGGTATGTGAAAAATACAATATAATATCAAAGATGAAGCAAAGCCCTAATTTCTGGAAATTTGTAAACAGAAACTAAGTAAATTGATCTCAAGCTGTATGCATAACAGCAGAAATAGTCGTAAAACGAAAAAAGAATCAATCTGAATTCATATTGATCAATGATCAATTAACGGTTAGTAAAATTACATGATGACTCACTTGATTGCATCGCAAATGACACCCATTTTTAAAGATAACTCTTATAGAAGATGAAACATTTATAGCTAAACTTTTATTTTCAATGTCTTACCCAGAAAACTTGGCAGTGTCAGACATCCTAAACTTTTTATGCAGGTTCTTCTATCCTACCTAATCTTAACGATCCAAACCAGTAGAAACCTTATTTCCTCATCATCAAAAATAAAAGTTCACTAGCCAAAGCTAAAATTCTATGCTTCAAATTATTTGAATCTGAAGTATGTGTCATTTTGGCAAATGTACCCAGACCGGGTAAATTTTGGGTCGGATATGCCTGGGCACATACTCATATTACCCAACCACTTCTTTTTTGAAAAAAATAATAAAAAAGGTACAGTACAGTCCCAATTTTTGGGTTTCTTTTTTTTGTTTATTCTGTTAATATTGAATCCTAACTCTCATATTCCCAAATTTCATTTCATAACCCTCTTCCAAAAGACCAAAACATATATATCACCTAAGCAAAGCCATCTCTCCTCAACTGTTAAGAGTTAAATTGTTAATTATGATTAAGTGATAGTTGTATGCCTCCTTTGGACAATGTTTTATGTACTGTAGTTTATAATTTTGAAATATAATATTGAATAATTTGAACTTAAGTTAAAGTTGGTGTTTTTCTTATTTATCATATGAAATTTATGAAATATATATATTGACATACACATATTCTGCCACTCTACTTTTTGCAAAATTTTCATACCCTGCACATATATTCATGCTGGGTACAACCATACAACCATACTAATATTGTACTCATATCTGTGCAACATGTTCGTGTCAAATAAACACTTTAATAAATTTCATTTAAGAATTTCCAATCAACTCTACTGCATAATCTCATTTGATTCATGTAACTTACCCTATAATGTCATCTATATACTACCAGTTCTAACCACCTTTAGAGTAATTCTAATAGATTTCTTTTATTTTTTTATTTCATAAATTTTAGAGTAATTTAGTCTCCTCTCCTCTCCTTTGAAAACCTGTGCCTTTTACTCAGAAAAATTTGCTAGCAAAAACTGTAAAATAATGTGAAGTGCTGCTCCTACCTTTGTTCAATCTTGAACGTAGAGATAAGCAGAATAGCACACTCATCATTTCCTACACATTGCAACAAGTGATAGCAACATGCTATCAAATATTCAAATGTTATTCTTAGTTCTTACCCTTATATATTCTAATTTCAAAATTATTAAACAAAGCCATTCAACCAATCCCTAAAAAAAATGCCAACTCAACTAATCCCTATTTCTGTCCTTTACTATCCATGTACCTACAACTTGCAATGCTTCACCAAAAGCTTGTCCGCTATAATGTCAGAAAAGACATTCCTAAGTCAATCCCAATTTTATGGACTATCTTCTTTCAAACTGATAAACTCAGTAAAAAAATGCAATATTACTCGGGTTCAGACTTTAGAAATGCAAAATATTTATACATAATCGGGTATTCAACCAATTTGCAGATCAAACACAATGCACTTACTCATTTCATGAACATTCTACTCACCAAAGCCAAATCAACCTTCATTCTAAATTAATAACCCACACATTAACATAATATCATCATCAAAAAGCTAAAATGCCTACTCAACCGCAAAACACAACAACGAATCGAACCGAAAACAAATGCACAATCAGCAAATAGCTACTCCGACGAAAATTTAAAAAAATAAAATAAAACGAAAAAAATGGAGGAGTGCATTGTGATAATAAGATGAGGGAACCTTGAAGCGGACGAGGAGATTAGCTTCGCGATCATTGCAGAAGATAGTGCGGTAAGATGGAGCCTGAGGCTGAACTCGGCCGAGTCGAACCGTCTGAGAGGTGGCGCGTTGTGAGAGCTTGGAGCTTGATGATGATCGCAACGTTGAAGCGGCACCTTCCGGTGGCTGCATCCCGTCCCATCCTTTCATCTTCCGATTTCATGCGCAATTTGCACTGTGATCGCTTCTTCTGCAAAAAAATCGTATCGAGAAAATTGGGAAGAGAAAACCAAACAAAGCGCTTCTCTCTCTCTCTTTGGCTTTGGTTGCAGTTTCGTTTCGTTCTTACGCTGAAAGCGAGAGATGAATTCACCCTCCTATTTTACCACGGTTTCCCCATTTTGCCCTCATCTTTCTATTTTGGTTCTTTTTCGGGACTCAGATTATCGAGCGAGAGTGCTAAATTTTCTCTCTGCACCTATCCATACTTCTTCTCCACCTCCCGCAGTAATGTAATGTAATAATGTATGTACCAATGTTTTTATTTATTCTTTGCTTATGAATGAATGAATGAATTATATTTGCTATAAATAACTTTGGTTCCTCCATGATTTTTCTTGGTTGTGTGTCCATTATTCTGTTCTGCGTTTTGGTTCATATATGTTCTTTTGCCGGTTTATACTTGCAGGAGAAATCTGCTTACAAAACCGGTATGACCAATCTTCAAACATATAATGTCGTTGTCATTGCTTTTGACATATATATATTTTTTAGAAAATCTTCATTCACCCTAAAGTCAAAATAATTAATATATTATATATAATATATAATATTTAATATGCACAACATATACTATATATTATACACATTATATATGACATGTTGTGCATAATATATATTACATGTTACACCATCATCTTTCTTTATAACATGTAATATATGATATGCACAATATGTGATATATATTATGTACAACATGTAATACATATTGTGAATAACATGTTTTTTTGGCTATTTTTTATTGGAAAATACTTGGTGCACAACAAAAAAATCAGCCAAAATAGCCAACAAGATGTGCACAATATATATAATAGAAAATGCACAACATATATTATATGTAGTGCACAACGTATATCACCTATTGTGCACAACATATATCACATATTGCAACATCATCTTTCTTTGCAACATGTTATATATGTTGTGCACATCATGTGCTATATGGTGTGCACAACATGTAATATTCGTTGTGCAATTTATGTTATATACGTTGTGCACAATTTGTTGGCTGTGTTGGCTGTTTTTTTGTTGTGCCTTTAGCATTGCTCTTTTTTATTATACATATAGCAATGTTCTTTTTTAAAAATGAGAGATATCTTCTATACACTAGCGTTTTGTCGAGTACAAAACTTCATTTTAAAATTTTCTATTAATTTATATTTTCTTCTATTCTGATTTTTTTTCAAATGATATAGATAAAAAAACAAATAGTATTGAAAATTATTATAAAGGGAATGAGAATAATTTAAAAAAATAATATCATAAAAGATGTAGATGTAGAAAGAGAAAAAAAAAGTAGTTAAAATAATTTGAATGGAGGGAGTAATTATCTTTTTGATTTATTTAATTCATTTTTTAATTTTTTGGACTTATTTAAGTACTTGTTTGAATAACATTTATTTTTTTAATAAAAAAGAAAGAATGTACTTTTCAAAGGAAATTTTTAGACATTTCGTTTTTATTTTGTAACTCAAAATTATAGTTTGAGTAATAATTACATAAGATGAACTATAGTTAGAAAAAAAATCATAGTTTAATGACTTTCTTAAAGATAAATTATACACGTGATTAGAAGATGGAACCAAAGTCCACAACTTGATTATAATTTATAGCCAAAGGCTTATATTTACTGAACCATCCTTTAGTGAGGCAAATTAGATTTTTTTTTTTTTTAAATCTAAGAATTCCTAGTGGAATTAGAGAAAATATTGAAGGGGGTGAATAAATTGAGATTAACCCCAAACCAACAAATCCTTTATCAAAAGGATCAAATAATGTGACTTTAGTTACAATTCATTGACATACACATTAAGATCAAATTCAAGAGCTTGAAATTTCAGAAAATACCAATGTTGTTTCTACTAATTTCTATCAGACGAATAAATAAAGATATTTCCATGCACTCAGAACCAAAACAAATTTAACTTAAGTTACATTTGCTTCATTTATTCAACATTGCTTCACAAACAAACACCAATGTTGAGACTAGTACACAATAATAATAGTATGTAAGCATTATGTATTCATGACAAGCAACATTTCTTATACAAGGAGAATGAATAGTGATTTATAAGAGTTAAGTCTTTATATATAGTCCAATATACTACATATTGATGAGTAAATGAATTCATTTTCCAACTTATGGAGATGCTTAAATACTAACTCTTGCAGTCTTAGTGAAAACAATTTGACAGCTCCATGCTTTGTGTAGAAAATGGGAGATAAGGTGCACATTGAACTTTAACACCTTTGAGTATATCATCATTTCTGGTTTTTCTGGGAACCACTGAAGGAGATGGAATACTGCTTGTTTATGCATTTATTACAAGGTGAAGGGATTTCATAGTTCTACGTTGTTCTTTCGAAAGCGCCTCCTACCTGCATATGTAACCACTCCGGCGAAGAACCTCTGCTATATTCTCTAGTGGCTTGCGAACCGTATGGCAAGCTGGCGGGATCGTATGTTTGTTGACCAAACTGGAAGAAAAAGTTGATGTCTTGTAAGACTAAGGATCAAACAAAATTTGCAAATGAAACAATATATAGTCTACAATTGTGTGCTACTTTTCAAATGAAACAATAATATGCAGCACTATCTCTGCATAGAAACCAAAGCACAATTCAGTAGTGTCTTAATTTTACTTTACATAATAAAAGTTTTAGGCACCAAAGGTATGCTTGGTTGGAGGGTAAAATGGGGGTAGATTTTCCGTAATTGAGTTCTATGTTTAAAACTACATAAGAAGCTTAATCATGGAAAATTTACCCTCATTTTTACCATCCTACCAATCATAACATTAGAAAAAAACAATGTTTAGTTTATGACCTGAAAAGTGTCTACAAAGGATGCTTCAACCCTTATAGACATCTTTGCAGCAGGTAGAACAACAGTACCATGAATTATCAAAAGGAAGAATTTGAAGTAAAGAGGATAAAACCAGCTATCAGCTAAATTAGAGGTTCTAATATATATATATACATATATAAAGGGTGTTCAAGTCTTACATCTTTAGGAGGAAAAGCTTCAATACCAGTGTTCAGTCTAGAATTCACTGCTTCAAGCTTCATTGATAAAAACTGTGACATCCAGTAATAATACAATCATCAAAATCAACTTCAAAACAGAGTATTAAATTTCAAGAAACATTATAATTGGGCAAATATATATATAAAAAAAAAAAAAACATAACTGATACCTCAACTTGGCGCTGAAGAGATTGGATATAATTAATTATCTCATCCAGGACCAGTGCTTTCCCAATAACCTGAACCAATGAAAAAAGTCTCAGTTTATACTTTCCTAGAAAACATAAATCATTACAACACCAATCATCAGGAACGATTTTGGTCTCTGTTATCAACATGGCAATCTTTCAAGAGATTGTTCTTTCCTTCTTCTTTTTTTTTTTTTTTTTGTCCTTTTCTTCCCCAAGTAAAATTATTATCCTTCCGGGAAATGGTTGTTGTACAACAGAAATACATTCAACTAGTATCCAACGTGTGCTATGTATGTGTCATACGTAACAAACATTATGTATAACACACGTTGGATACTAGTTGGAAGTATAATTATTGTACATATACTATTAACGGTTTCCTTCCATATATTATGTTTATTATTTCCATTTCTAGATTTGAATACATAATAGAACAGAAACAAAATTTAACAGGAAGAAAAACAATACCTTATTGCAACCAGGGACCAAATCCTGAAGAATTTTCATCCTTTCACTAATCTTTTCCCTTCTAGCCTGTTCATTGTCCACCATAGTCCCCAATTAGAAAACACAGTCAAAACAACTTAAATAGCACAGATCAATCAACTCAATCTTTCGAAAATATACTTATCATTACAATTATTAGACAAACAAAAAGAAAAGCATATAGTAAAACTATACATAACATAACATATTAACAGAGAATGGTATATAACAGGAGCAAATTACTCTCTCAGCAAGACTATGGCTATCAGTAGCTTGACCCCTTCGAGCTCGAACATGGATGTAATCTTGCTTAGGAGGTTCAGGAGGTGGCTGATTGCTTTGCTCCGCATGCTTTCCTGAACTGGCTTCACCTCCTCCTCCTCCTCCTTCAACTTTATTACTTCCATCACCACGGCTTAAGCTCTCATTCCTGTTCCCTGATGATCCTTTAAGCCGCTTTCCATCTCCATCATTCTGCCTCAATCCCAAACACACACACATAAATTTGCTATTTGCTATACTTACTACTACAAATTAATTCAATAATAATAGAACTTACATTAACAAAAAGTGAATTAATTTAATGGATAATGACAAAAATAGCAATCCTAAAGACTAACAACAGAAGCAGATCCAATTTCTTAATTTCTACTTCCAAAAAAGTCTCATTTTCATTGCATTTCGTAATTAATTAATTAATTAATTAGATAAATAGATTAATAATTGGATAAGTTAAACGAATAAGCGAATACCAAAACGCCATTGGCACCACCATTGCTGGTGGAAACGGCCTTAGCAGATTCCTCCTCTGAGTCACGCCTCTTCCTACCATTCGCCGCCCTCTGCTCCGAACCATCCCGGTTCGGACCGTTCGAGAAATCCCCAGACTGTCCCAAACCGAACTGCGGCCTCCTCAGCCCAAGCCCCCCGCCGCCGCCACCGCCGTTCACGGCCTGCGGGAACTGCCAGATCTCCGCCAAGCTATACGGCGTCGTATTGCCACTCCCATTCCCAAACGAACCTTCGTTCATCATCGCACCCGGATCCATCAAGCACCACCCGAAACAAAAAAAAAGTGAAAACTGAAAAATTGATAGACTCAGCTCAACACTACATTCAGCACAGCACCGAAACAAAAAAAAGAACATCAAAACCTCACAATACGAAAGAGTGCTACTTAATTAAGCACCTAGAGAGAGAAAAGGAGAGATGAAGAGAGAGAAAGTTGAAGTTGGAAGAAGGTCTTAGCTTTCGTGCGTGATCTCCCTGGACAGTGGAGAATGGTGCGCGCAGTGTGTTTATATTTCTCTCTCTCTCTCTCACTGTTCTCACAGACACTCACCTCGGTAGCTGCGTACGAAGTCGCTTCCACTGAGGTTTTCTCCGTCTCTCCTTCCTCGCCGTTCGATTGAACTACCCTCTCTCAGACCCCGAGAGATCTTCGCCGTTGATTATTCTAGACGAATTGGGTGCTGCCACGTAGGACGAGTCTAAATGTGCTCGGGATCTGATAAAATAAAATGGTCACGTACATCTTTGGTTACGAAAAGGTTTTGGAATAATTAATCATTGTCTTAAGATTTGGATACGAGTGAGAGGGGTCAATTTGCGGTAAAGGTTTTAACAACGACGGGTTTGGGTTAATGACGAATGATTAGGAATGATAAGGGGGATTAAGTATTAATTATGAGTAATAATTTGTTTTATGTGTGGAGGGGTCAATGGATGATGGGGGGAACAAGAGAAAATATGGAAAGGCCCACAAAGGAGGATGGACTTGGGGGTGATGGTGACAGTGAAGTTGTCCAGTATCGGTGATCCGTTTTGTTGCTTGGGTTCGTCCTGTTTTAATTTTTTCCGAGCGTGTTGTACCAGGATGTCCCCCCTTTCTTGCATAATAATTCAACCTCCCATTCCATAATTGTCTACTGAAGCCAAATCCCACTACGTCCATTAATCAAACCATAAAGTACCTTTGTTAGTAGCATCCATGTGTTTTGGGGGAGGATTACATTTATCAAAGAAAAACAAACAAACAACTTAAGGAGTTTATTTAAATTATGAGCTTTGTTAGGAGTATAAAATTGTATCAGTCAAAAATAGGAAATTGAAACATAAATCACTTAATGTTTTAAATATATATATATATATATATATATATGATTAAGAATGTTATTTGAGACAAAATTATTAAAATGGATTTTTTTGACTTTTTTAAATGAAAAGATGTTATTATCAAAAAAATGTGTTAAATTTCTCATTAAAATCACAATCTGTTAAAATTCATATTTGCAATAATCAGAATCTATCTATCTATCTAAATGTAAAAGTTAGATAACTTGATTTGCAATATTATGTCATGAATCAGCATTCAATAGTAAAGAATTTTTCCTATATAACTTGATTTAAACTTTTTCTCTGAGCAGTTAATAATAAAAAGGTGTAGTATTTTATAGTTTTTTTACAAGATAAAGTTGATCTAACATTATGTGATTAGATAATTGGGTAAATCTTTTTTACACTACTAACATATTGAAATTAAATTTATGACAGTTTAATCACTAATTTTATTTTGGTCAAGCATTATATGTTAATTCCATGACAATTTGTTAGCATTACATGGTTTTTTATTCAATTTTGGACATAAATTTAAATATATACATAAATATTACTCCCTCCGTCCACAAATAATTGTCTTTCTAGAAAATCTTCTTGTCCAATATTATTTGTCACTTTAGAATATTAATAAAACATTTATTATTTTTTTTCCAATTTTATCCTCACATGCATTCTCTCTCATATCTCTTATAATAATTACTGTACAAAAAACTAAAAGGACAATTTAATCATTATATATCATTTTTACATATGAAATTGTGTGTTTTAATTACATTCTTAATAATTGTGAAAAGTCTAAAACGTCATTTATTAATGGAAGGAGGGAGTATATGTTTATATATGTATTAATTCTTGCATATACTTCCTGGCGTTGGCTTAACTCTCTTTCCTATTGCCTATTGGTACAACGTAACTAACTTGTTTACCAATATATATTTAACATTTGCTGATAAACTGTTTGGATTTTGTAACTATGGTAATAACTTAAATTATTTTTTGAGAAGAATATGTAAAATAAAATAAAAGTTTCTTAAAAGTTAAATTTGATTTAATATATGAAAAAATAGTGAGTGCTTTTGAGTTTTGAGTGTACTTGACAAATATAATAAAACTCATTTTTTACAGATATTGTTTGTTTGATTGTTCTAGATTTTATTATGGACAGCAAGAGAGCTAGAGTGGCAATAAATAATTGCGTTAGGTCAAGGGTGACATCTTATAGAGGAGTGGAGAGGGGTTGTCCAACTAGACATGAGCACGTGATGAAGAGCATTTTTATAAGTTTTTAAACTATTATTATTATTATTAGAGTAAGAATATATGTACAATGAAAAATAGTAAAAGAGCTAATATGTTATGCATAACAAGATTATATATTGTGTACAACATATATTATATGTTGTACAAATAAATATCACATATTATGCACAACAGTATCACATGTTGTAAAGAAATATGATGTTGTAATATGTGATATATATGATGCGCATTACATAATTCATGTTATGCACAATATATAATATGTAATATGCACAATATATATTATATATTATATATTATGCACTCTCTATTTGATTGATTTTTTTTTTTTGAAACTAAAATTTTGACTTATTATTATTCAATGAGTTCAGTGGTCTCAATTAGCTCTGATCCAAAATCAGAACATTATTAATATAAAATGCACAATATATATCACATGCACAATATGTATAATATAAAATGCACAATGTATATCACATGCAATGCACAACATATTTCACCTATTGTGCACAACATATATCACATGTTGTAGCATCATCTTTCTTTATAACATGTGATATATGTTGTGCGCATCATGTAATATATGGCGTGCACAATATGTAATATTTGTTGTGCAATTTATATTATAAATGTTGTGCATAACTTGTTGATTGTGTTGGCTGGTTTTTTGTTGTGCTGTTATTAAATGGGTTTTATTACACTTAATTTGATAGAGGAAATCATAAATGGAAGGGTCAAGGGAGTTCAGTTGGGGAAAGCAAAAAGGGTTTTAAAGATAGTAGTGAGTACTTAATTCAAGTGTTAATGATTATTGATGCACTAGATAGGGTTTAAGATTGTTGTCACCAATATAATGACACTAATATGAACTCATTGAAACTTATTATTATTATTATGTTCTTATTATTGAATGCTCAAGCACACAACAATATTATTGAAATTAATATTGAAGGAGTCGTGTGCCAAATTCTTACACTCAAAAAGATTTAAATTTTGATGTCCTTAATCGTATGATCATTTAACTAAATTATTATATTTGTGTGGTTTTTAAACAATGAACGTGAAAATTAATTACAATTTTTATGTGAAGAATCAACTATTTACTATTTGATGTTCAAATAACATTACCCTTATGGCCTTATTATAATTAGATGTTACATACATTATAACTACATCAAAATTAATGTTTAAAATTTTAGAAGAACAATAAGAGAGATGGGAAACGTTTTACACTTTTACTCATACAAACTTTATTTTGCTTCACCATTATAGATATAGAACATGCATAATTACGAAGTAAAGGAAGAAGGACCACGCACTAAAATGAAAACTGTGATTAAGCACAAAGATTAGGCAGTACTTTCATTTGTTAAAAAAACCTATAAACCTAAAGGCATGCATGGCGTTTTTAAATTAATGAAATTATAATTAAAAACATTATTAATTAAAATTAAAGCTTACTCTTTTTAAATTATAGTTGCTTTTTTTCTTACTATGGTTGTGAATCTTATAAAGAAGTTTTGTTAGGGGTACAAAATTGTACCTGACAAAACTGTCAAAAATAAAAAATTGGACATAAATCACTCAGTCTATTAAAAAACATATGATTAAGAATATTATTTGAATTAAAAATGTTAAAATGAATTTTCTTTTTTTTTATATATTTTAACTGAAAAAATATTGTTACTCAATAATTCGAGCCTTATAAAAATATACTATTTCCTCACAATCTTATTAAATTCCATGCATAATTATCTCTTATATGTTTGCACTTTTATCGGCTGCTAAGTTAATTAAAAAACCACAAAGTCTACATCATAGATTTCTAACAAATGCTTTCAATATATAACTGTCACATTAATCACTATTTTTAGATTTTTTACACACTGTTTTTTGTTAGATATATCCAAAACGAAAATAATGTATTTTATTTGTAAGAAGAATTTTTGAACGGTTACTATTTCTCATCATGCACAATTTCCACGTGCTAAAATGTTATTATCTATACTTTTTTAAAAAAATAAAAATAAAAAAGGCATTTGGCAGCTGGAAGTATTCTTTTTATTTAATTTTTAAATATATTTACCCAAATAAGAAATGGAAGTGGCTTTATCAAAAGAAAGATCAATACCTAGCTTTGTATTTATACCAACAATGAAAAAGACTGAGCTCACTAGTCACTATACTCAATCAACATCGTCCTATAAAATCTTCACTCATACTACTTCTCTTATAATATATTTATATATTTATATATATATATATATATGCTCAACCCTATACATCTATTGACACGTTTTTAATCCTATTTCTCCAATTTTATGTGTTACCCTTTCTGATGATCCAACAGTAGCATTTAGTTTTGGATGCTACCAATACTTTTATATTATTTAATTTCTTTGATTTTCCCTTTTCAAGTTTTGTGTGTTAGTCGAAGGCTGACCTAATTTCGGTCCCTAGAGTTATTGCAAAAGTACCATTTTATCAAAGTGACATTGATTCATGAACAGGTCATGCCAAACACTTTGCCATATCTTATATCAATTTCGGTTAGACATAGATAATACTCAGAAAGTTACCTCCTTCCCCTCCTTTGGATACGACTCTTTTACAACTCCTACTCGTGTACTCAACAATTTTCAGCACATGTCTTGATCATGACATATGATTGCTTAACATTCTAATATAAACTCTTACGTGCTCCTGAAACATCTTCAATATATATTTTATAAAACAATAATATTTGTCGTACAACAGAATTTAAAATAATTAATATTAAATATGTTTTAGAAATACGTAAGAATTTATTCCGATAGCTTTATGATTTGTTAAATTCAGTAACGTTTATCGTACAACGGACATTCAACAAATATTCAACGTGTGCTATACATGATATGAAATGTGTGCTACTTGTATAACACATATTAGATACTTATTGGACATTATGTGGTACGTTAAATATTATTGTTTTAAATCTAATAGCTAGCTATTTACAACTTGAAGGATCCAACGGCAACCATAATTGAGCACGTTTTACTATTAGCCTAGTGTGCTTTTTTTTTCCTCTAAAACTCCATGTGCAAAATACACAAGTTATGTGGGGAAATTTCACATTTAACATTGGGGAGAATTATCACCAATGTAACACACCATGTGCTAATTTACCTCAAATGGAATTGGCTTCACACACCATTCTAGTTTGTTTCTATAACAGTTTTGGGTAATTTTACACCACAAAATTACATTTTTTTTATTTCCATCCTTGAGGTTGGAAAAAAAAGAAAAAGAAAGTGGTATGTTATGATGATGATATCCATCCTTTAGCATTTATTCATTCGGATAAAAGATGTGAGAGATTCTATTTCAGTAATGTTTGTTATATACAATAGAAATACATCTAATTAGTATTTAATGTGCATATTATGTATTATACGTAATATATATTATGCGTAAGTATATATATATAGCACATGTTGGATACTAATTTGATATATTTCAGTTGTACAATAAATATTATGATTTTATTCTAATGAACAATACCAACCAATATTCAATTCATATAGCTGAAACTAACGCGTAACCAATCAATAGTGAGTGTACCTTGAACAATTCATAGCTAGTAGAGATATCTACATTGAGTTCTCAGTGGAAGTTTCTCCGAAATGATCAAGCAAATATATGAACCAGAGTACAAATACACTATATCATGTGAAGCATAGATTATGATACGAGACTCTTTTTTCAATTTTTATTTTTTTTGTTTTCCCTGCTACCTTTGATTTCATCAAGACATTTATTAATTAGAACATGATTAAAGAATTAATCGAGAAAAAATATGTTTTTTAATATTATTTTTTATGGATTCTATAGTACATGAAATATTTAAATATATTAAAAATAATTGAAGTTATGTATTTTAAATTTTCTTTATCCGTGAATTCAATTTAATTAGGTAAATCATCCAATGACTTTATTATTCTTACCAAATGAACCCATAGTGACTTTATGTTGATGTATGTGAGACTAAAGTTTAACGTGTTGCTGACATAAAAGATACAATAAAAGATATATACATATAGTATCTCTTCAGACTACCAACCTAATAATAATGGCAGTGTCCTAAGTTTAATTGAATTACTCTTTAGAATCCAGAAAATTACTGTTTGAATAACCATAAGGATTCATAATTCTGGTTGATATATACAAATCACGGTTGAGTTCTAAGTCTAATAACATACAACTTCAAAAGAAAAACTATTTCAATATCTCTACCTTTAAATCCTAAACTTTAGACCTAGACATTCTTGCTATTATATTATTAATGATTCTCATTTATTTCACTTATTCATTGAAAAGTAAATATCTCATCAAACATACACATTCAAGTATTGAAACTGTAATATTGCTACAAAATCTTAAGTGAGCAATGTTTGATGTGCAATAAAAAAAATAGTTAAAATAATCAATATATTATGCACAACAAGTAATATATAATATGCCCAACATATCATATATTATATACACCATGTTATTATGAAATGCATAAAAAAATATTATATAATATACATTGTGCATATTATATATTATATGTTGTGCACATTTCATTGATTATTTTAACTAATTTTTTATTATGTACCAATTAAATATTTTTCATATTTGAAAAAGTAATTATTGTAAGTTTTCTATTTCACATTTCCAATTAATATCTTAGTTATAAAAAGTGACGTAACAATTGGGTTAAGTCAAATATATATATATATATATATATGTCGTGTTGTCTACTACTTTATGAGAGCGGATAGTGTTGGCAAGTGTAGTATACTTTATTTTATTTATAGACTAACATCTATTTTCCATCCATCTATTTATCCTTTCACATTAAAACAAATATTATATATATTTATCAAGAAAATATGTGTATATATATATATATTTATATTTTGTATGTATAATATAATATATATATATATATATATTATATATATTTTGTATATATAATATTTAAAAAATAGGTGGATGAATATGTAGATAAAAAATAGGTGTACACGATAATTTTGTAACTTTATTTCTATAGAGTAACGTTATATAGATAGTTATAATTAAATGTTAGTGAAATATTCATCATGATTAATAGTTGATAAAAAGAAGTTGAGATATTACACCTTGTGCACTCACATTAAAAACACTAGCGACTCGATAGTCACTTCCGTGCCTGTCAAGTCGCTTTTTAATTTTTTATGAATATTTGATTAAATAATATTATTTAATTTAATTTTATTGACAATTTTTTTATAAAATTATACTATTTAAATTAATTATAATTCTTTCAAATTTTATTTTAATTCATTAAAATATTAGTATAAAACATGAATAGAAAGAGAGATAAAATTTGAATTATAGAAGTTACAAATGGTAGTTACTTTTAAATTTTTTTAATTTTTCTTAATTTTTATTTAATCTATTTTGAGAGACCAAAAAGTAACCAACTTTTTGGATATTCTCTTTATAAGTAGTATAGATTAAGGATGGACGAAAAAATGATATCAATAAGGGTATAAAAATTAGAAAAGTGATTTATATACACTAAAAAGTTAGTTATTATATACAAAAATAATATAATTTTATAAAATTATTAATTTAACTATTAATACTATATATTAATCCAACATTTTTAAAAGTTGGATTAATAATTTTAAAATATTAAATTATTGTATATGATGACTGATAGTATTTGATTTTATGACATATACGTAATATTATTTTAAAAAGTAAATGTTAAAATAGTATTTTAAGTTATTATAATTGAAAGGACATGGTGGTGGTGATGAGCAGCTAATGAATGTGGCATGCCAGGCATGCATGAAATGAAATTTTCTTCTCGTCTTGTTCAATGCAATGATAAAGAAAAGAAAAGAAGTTTACTGTTCTTGAGCGATGATGATCGATCGATGAGGTAGCTGGCACACCTATCCTACACTTATTTCATCATCACTTCTTATCTAAGCCTAAAAAGTCAACAACTCTATGTATCTTCCTTAGCTACCTTCTGTTCTGACTTTACTACAAACTCTTCGTCGGTGATAATTTTAATATATATTAGTTTGAGATAAAATTTGAAATCACTAAATTATATGTAATGATAATAAATGTTATAAGTTGCATAAATATATAGCATCGTGCATATTGCTGGAAGAAAATACTAACATTATTGCATATATTTCTGAAATATGAACAATTATTTTGGAAAAGAAATTATAAAGTGAACACTTATTTTAAGCCAGATGAAATGATGAACATGCTTTTGCAATGCGTTTGTAGTTTATATTTTATACTCTCATACCATACTCTTCCAATTTTGTATTTTGTACATTCTTATGAGACATTATTTATTTTGAAATATTTTACAAAAAATCATCTTTGGATGAACATATGTTAATGGATACTGCTTATAAGAAAGTTCTTCAAAGTTGAAAAAGACCAAAATGGCATAGACCCTAGGCGGCGTTTGGTTTGCACAATTTTTTTTGATATTCTTGGAATATGAGCAATGAAAAGGATTATTCTTACATTCGGTTCAAGATTTAAAAATACATGTAAAATGTACCCCATTTTTAATCTCATCTCTCACATAAAAATGTTAGATTTTCATGTGACAAATTTCTACTCCTTACAACAATTTTTCGAGCCCACCATGGCATCACCCGAGCTCGTCGACCCATCACCCGGGGGCCGGGCCCATAAGTATGAACCATTTTCGTAAAAATTAGGTGTTGATTGATTTATATTTTCATTTTCTATATTTTATATAGGTATAGAAGTTATTTATTTGTTCTAGTGGGTAATAGCCACGGTATTTTCATTCAACTCATTTTCCGTTTTCACACTTTTGACTGAAAACATAGAAAACAAGAATTTAACATTTTCTTATTTTCAATTTCATTTTCATTGTAATTAGAAAACCCAAGTAAAATATAATGTTTGTTTTATAGAATAATATTTACTGAAAATTATATTCTCATAAATGTTATTCTATAAAACAAACATTATATTTTATATTTCTAAAAAAAATTATTTGGAAGATATTATTTTCAGTAATAAAATCTCAACCAAACTCTCCCTAAATCTCAACTAATATTGTCAAACCACCGATGTCATGACCATTGGCCCAACTTTTTATAATTATTTTTTCCGGATTCTATTTACACTTATCCAGCTTTTCTTTTTTACAATGTCCAACTTTTTTTATTTTTGATAAATATCACGAGTTTTCAAGTAAGGGAAAAACTCAAGGACAATGTCCATCTTGAATGGCCCAATTCTTTGTTCTTATTCAAGTCGCATAGAAGCATAGGCAAGCCCAATCTTTTTGGTCAAAGGCAAGTCGAAATCAACTCATATTTGACAATAAAGAAAAATACTCACTGATTTATTGGGATTGTTAGATTTTGCATTTTGCTTTAGCATCGTGTGTGTTTCTAGGCCACAAAATCCACCAACCTATGCTGTACCATGGTCATTATGCATTCACCTCTAGGTGAGGAATGCTTATTACACACCAAGCATTTAGCCACATTTGGAAAGTGTGAATAAATGCTAAAATGTTTAGTTGAATCCCTTAACACACTTTTGAATATATTTTGCCACACTTTATCAGCGTGACTAAATGCCCACTGTGTGGTATATCAATACCATCTCCTTCACCCCAAGTTAATTCAAGTAAAAAGTTGTTGGTTTTGGTTGTTTGGTAGTACATAGCATAAAGAAATCCAAATTCCAATGTCACATGCACTATGGAACAACTAACCCCTTTTACCAGCTACATCAACTAACCTTCTCCTTGTTGTGGCCATTAGTTAGTTATGAATTCTTCTATTTATATTCATGCACATTAACACACACATACCAAGACAAAATTAACCAAGATTTGATTTGTAGTATTATTGCTGAAGAAACTTAATCATGACAAAGAGTGAGGTTAAGGTATTAGGTGCTTGGCCAAGCCCATTTGTGATGAGGGCTAGGATAGCACTTAACATCAAATCAGTGAAATATGAGTTCCTTGAAGAGACATTTGAGCCCAAAAGCCAGCTTCTTCTGCACTCCAACCCTGTCTACAAGAAAATCCCTGTTCTCATTCATGGTGACAAACCCATTTGTTAGTCATTGATCATTGTGCAGTATGTGGATGATGTTTGGTCCTCCTCTGTCTCGCCCATTCTCCCCTCTGATCCTTATGACCGAGCCATTGCTCGATTCTGGGCTACATATATTGATGACAAGGTATAATAAATCTTATACTAATTTGTTATATAGTGACTACAAATCATTAACATTTTCATTCATCAATATATTATATTCTAAGACTATATATTTAGAACCATTGGCCACTTGTCATTAGTAATAGAGATTTATGAATTTTTTCACTATGCATTGTATGGGTTAAGTAAACTAGGAAAAACAAGTTTGAATTTTTTTTTAGTGGTTTGACTTCTTATCTGTTGCTCTCATGACACAGGGACATTAGTTAGATAAATCCTTATTATATTGAATCTATAAATATAGTGCTGCTCAAAATTGTAAAGTATAATATTTTTTATGTGTAAGATTTGAAAAGGGAACTTTTAGAAGTTGATATTTGATATGAGCAACAATAGTTAGGTAGATAACCAGTTAATAAGAAACTAATAACTCTGTTATTGTATAAATAGCAGAATGCTCACTGTACAAATGAAAAATAATAAATCCGTATATACATTCAATCTATCACCTTTAACTTTTGTGGGACCCTCACTTACATATTATTTATTTTACTTTTCATCATTCGATTTAAATGAATATTTATAAACATTCACTTTATGAATGTCAATATAGTAATGCTCTATGAAAAATAAATGAAATTTAGAGTTTTAATTCTTGGCTCAAATAAAGAAGTATGTATCAAGTTGTGTGAGATGGTTTTTGCAGTGGTACCCTGCCATGAAATCACTTAGGGGAGCACAAGGAGAGGATGAGAGGAATAGATTGATAAAGGAGATAGAACAAGGATTGGCATTGCTAGAAGAAGCATTTAACAAGATCAGCAAAGGCAAGGCATTTTTTGGTGGTGACCAAATTGGATACCTTGACATTGCATTTGGCAGCTTCTTGGGGTGGCTAAGGGTTACAGAGATATCCAATGGGGTGAAGTTGTTAGACCAAAGCAGAACCCCTGGCCTATTCAAATTTTCTGAAAGTTTCTGTGCACATGATGCTGTCAAACATGTTATGCCTCAGACTCAGAAGCTTCTTGAGTTTGCTAAGATACTTCAGGCCAAAATGGCTGCTCTTTCAAAAAATTAACATATGATACATTTAGAATTAGAAATGAATCTTATGATGTTGAAATTGCTTATGACATTGTCATGTCTGATTTTTCATCATATGAGTTTCTATGTTATACTCAGATTCCACATTTTAAATCAATATTAAAAATCACAAATTACAACATAATTTGTAATTTTAACATGAGAAAATCCATTACAGATATTATTATTCGTGGCTGCTTAGATAGATGGATTTTAGTGTTGTGGTTGTGATATGAATGAGCCTTGTTTCATGTGTGATATGGTTTCCTGAGATATCTACCTCTAAACTAATATTGATCCCTCGCACAACAAGCACCAGTGGTCTAGTGGTAGAATAGTACCCTGCCACGGTACAGACCCGGGTTCGATTCCCGGCTGGTGCACAACTTTTGATAAATTTTTTTCTACTCTTGAAATTATGATTTTCTAATACGTACGGAGAAAATTTCCAACATCGGTCAATCTCAGAAGTTTAAAGTCCGTTTTGTTTGATTTTAGATGATTATTTGCTTCGATTATTATTTTTTTGTTAATAATTTCAAATTAATTAATCTTGTACTATATTATATATATATTATTGTTTAAAAGGTTTCATGAGATATGAGCATAGTGTGGTAAGCTGCCGAATGAATTAGCCTCGTTCTGCAGTGTTCATTCATTCATGTCTTCTAATTCAAAGAAATAGAAGAAAAAACATGGTACTCGCGCGTTCTGTTTTTTACCTATAAAAGCTTATGTTAAACGAAAGACACAATTCATTAAATGATTATTATTATAACATGGTATATGTACATAGTTTATATTGTACCTACAGAAATACTTAAAATTTAAATTAAAATCATAACAAAATATATAGGTGCTAAAAGTCAACAAAATGCAGTCATATCTATTGACTATAGGTGAACTCAGCAGTCAGCAGTTCCCTTTCTAGAAGACTAATGCAACAGATGTGTTATTTAAGATTAAACATTAATATTTTATGTATATTTGTCTATAGGATGGTAAAAAAGGTGATTTGCCTTTAAACTCTAGAAATAAAAAAATTAAATTTAAAAGTAAATACTTATAATATCAATCATGCTAATCATCCTTTTCTTTTTATTTTTTCTCTCTTTATCTTTATACACTCTAATTTTATATCATTTTTTCTAAATAAAAAATTATCACTCATTTTTTTAAAAATGTTTTCATGAATTTTTATTCATCTTTTACAATAATCAATGTCATTAAAAAAATGTGAGTCGACATGCACATGTTAGTGTGTTTAATAATTTTGATACATGAATGATAATATATATAAAAATTTTGACATAAATAGATAATAATATATTATTACATTAGTAAAAATATTTAATTCAATTACTCACTATTTTAAAAACTTTACAAGTAAAAATTTAGAAAATGATACGTAAAACCTTTTTATAATGACAATACACCATAATTAATCTTGATTAATACAAAAAAAAAATCAAAATTTTAAGTAATGATCAATCTTGATTGAAATGTATTTTCCTTAAACATTGTTAAAATATGCTGTTGCATTTGATGATATGTACAAGATATAATAATATGAAAATATAAAGAGGTGTTAATAGATATATAAAAAATATAAGATCTTTAATCATGTTTAATTTGAATTAATACTACAATATAATGATTTCTGTTTCATACTTTCATTCTTATTAAGTTTATATTATTTTATATTAAGTTTTTCGAGAGAGTATAAATGTAAAAAATTTCGGTTTAAAGAGACAAAGTTTCTATCATATCATCATTATCAAACGTATATTTTCTATATTTCTAACCATATACCAAGAAATTACTTCCAAATATAATTTCTAATTGGTTTTGTACCACTTGATTGGAATGTTGTTTGTTGAATAGTTTGTATAGAGACAAATTAAATGCAGTCAATAGAGGAGGCCAGCTTATTCACTAATTTGGCTTTTATACCTCTCTTTTCCCACCAAATCAATAGTCTGTAGAATATTTTTTTTAAAAAAAAATCAGATTTAGTTTTGAAAATAAGTGTTTAATTTTGACGGGATACCTGATCAACCTTTTGATGAAATGTCGTATTATGTGGAACTTTTTCAATTTACTTTTGACACTATATTATTAATTGGTTAGTTGTGACATTTAATCAGTAATAATTAAAAATTATTCTACAATGGCTGCTTTAATTTCGTACATGTCAATCATGTGTATTTTTTATATATGTGGATTTTTGATATAATTTAAAATTAATCTACAAGGACATGTGGATTTTTGATAAATTGTTATACCACAAAAATATTTAAATAATTTTAATACATTAAACTCGACCATAGATTTTTCCATGCCAACAAAATTAGATAAATTAAACTAAATGATTGATTTTAAGGATCCAGCCTTGATGGCTTTTCGCACTTAAAGAAAAGTTTAAGAATAACAAATCAAAATTAACTAATTTTTTAAAAGAAGTTTTATTTAAACCAAAGAGTTATCAAATAAATTTACTAATTAATTTAATTATTTACTAAATATTATTACAAAAGAAACGATAATAGTATAGGTACAACATAAAATTATCAAATTTCCATCTAATTTAACTTTTAATTATATACTAATGAAATTCACTAACAAACAAATCTTACAATTGTGTTTAATAAATTGAATACTAGTATAACAATTGACAAGCTCATACAACATGCTAGAATAATGGGTCATATATACCCCCCAAAAAGTAGGGGTTTGGTGTAAAAAATAATAAACTACTACGTTTTTCTAGCCATCATTGAACCCTGAAAAATGTGTCAAATGTGAGCTGATCAAAGTAATTAAATATATCAGTCTCTTAATTAAATATCTTAAGTTTGAGTATTGAAAGCAGACCAAAATTTCAGTATAATATAGTCGAAATAATTGAGCCTATACATCTAATAATAGATAATTATAAGTTTTCGTGAACTTCATTGGACTTGTTTGGTAGCATAATGAAGTACAGTGACAAAGATAGAATGAGAATAATGCTAAAAACTATTTTGGTCTAAGTACAAAAAAGTTTGAGTATTTTTTATACTTCTAAAAAGTAAGATTTGAAGATAGAAAAATGAATATTAAGGGCAATAATGATTTTTTGGTGGGTGAAGACAATCCTTCGAAAAGTTATTATATCTAAGGTTGAACATTGACTATTGACTAATATACACTACTCACCTCTTCACAGAAAGATTTCGTGGCTATTTATATATATGTACACACCACAAAGGTTGCAACTTGTGAGAGAGTCATATATAGCTACTTAGCTAGCATCACATATATATATCAAATCCTCCTGAAGATCGATAAGAAACACAACACCAAGCAACATAATTAATCAGTGATCGATCAATAATCATGACAAAGAGTAGTGAAGTAGTGTTGTTGGGGGCATGGCCAAGCCCTTTTGTGATTAGAGTTCGTATAGCTCTGAACATAAAATCGGTGAAATATGAGTTCCTTGAGGAGACATTTGGGACAAGAAGTGAGCTTCTTCTTAAGTCAAACCCGGTCAACAAGCAAATCCCTGTGTTGATTCATGATGGAAGGTCTGTTTGTGAGTCCATGATCATTGTTCAGTATGTGGATCATGCTTGGTCCGATCATGGCCCTCCCATTCTCCCTTCTGATCCTTATGACCGTGCCATGGCTCTCTTTTGGCCTACTTATATTGATGGCAAGGTATCAATAATAATCTAATCATCTATATATTGTACATATTCATATATGACTTTGTTATTAATTGATGTGTACAAGTTAGTTTTTGAGCTTATAGTTTGTGTTAATAGATTAGTTGATGATTTTTGTGTTATAATATATATATATATATATATATATATATATATATATATATTATTAACTCAAAAATTTATGTGACGGGAAGGTAAATGTTCGATGTAGAATAAAAGATTAGTCAAAACAGTCATTATTATTGTGCACATCATATATTATATGCACACTATATATAACAAGTTGTACATATTATATATCGTAATATTATCTTTTTATAACGAAATTTCCAAAAAAATCATGTAATATAGGGATTTAAGGTAAGAATTAATTATGTGAGTTTGATTTGCAGTGGTTCCCGGCATTGAAATCCCTTGTATTAGGACTAGACACACAAACTGAGGAAGAGAGGGAGAGGCTGTTGGAGCAGCTTAGAGAAGGGTTTGGCTATTTGGAAGATGCTTTTAACAAAGCAAGCAAAGGGAAGGACTTTTTTGGTGGTGAGAAGATAGGGTACTTGGATATTGCCTTTGGGAGCTTCATGGGTTGGGTTAAGATGGCTGAGGTATCCATTGGGGTGAAGTTGGTGGATGAGGCCACAACGCCAGGTCTCTTCAAATGGCTTCACAAATTCTGTTCACATGATGCTGTCAAAGATCTTTTGCCTGACACTAACAAGCTTGTTGAGTTTGGCAAGATGCTTAGGGCCAATTTGCATCTTGTCAAGTAATTTTATTAGAAAATATTATTAGGTGCACGAAAATTTATTTGCTCTGCATCATTTATTGCATAACATATACTCTAAAAGGTCAACTATATAGTAGGAAGAGAATGGATTAAGTTTCAAACAATAAGATATAATAATTGATTAATTGATGTATCAAAATATAATAAGTTATGCATAGCAAATAAATCTTATGCTCTTAGTGCACCTAATAATCTCTCATTTATTAGTCAAGAGTTGCCTTATTTGAACTAAAATATGTCACACTTCATATGTGAGTGTGATCATGATCCTAGTCTAAAATATTGTTGTTCAAATAATATTTCTCATTTTTTAGGGTATACAAGATTAATTAGTAATGGTTGGAATATAAGCCTTAGTTGTTTCTTTTCCCATGTTTTTTCTGTATTATTTTTAAGTTATGAAATTAAAGGTAGAGATTAGAGAGAATATGTATTGAAATGTGAGTTTAAGTTGTTTTATTGTAAACAAAAGTAAATGTAAAAATAATAATATAAAAAATAATTGATGAATAATATAATTGATGTAAATAAGGATTTGGTTCCCTCAGTAGTGTACCGTCGTTGATCTTACTTCATATAAAAAATATGTATAATTTAATGATGAAGAATAAAAATTTAGATGTTTAAATGTGGATCACATCAAAATTATTTAAAAATAATAGAGTAGTTAAATAAAGTATGTAAGAAAAAATTATGATTAATTATCATTATTGGATTCAAAATAATGACAACTACCTACCAACTCTTGATAGTAGAATAAAATTATTAAAGTCGTTGTTATTTTTCTCTTGGTACCTTAGTCGTTGTTATTTGAATGCAAATAAAATTATCAAATTTATTCCAATGGTGATGCATAAAAGTCATTCTTGTTGCCTCCGGAGAATCATCAATATGTCATGAAAAACAGCTTTAGCAAATATTAATAAATAAAAGTCAAATTTATGGAAATCGTTCTAACTAACGACCTAGAGTCTTTTTGGTTTGTAACTTTTTCCTAATTAGATGAGAAAAAATGAATTAAAAAATAATAAAAATGTTTAGTATGTAGTTTTACTATCTAGAAAAGTGTTCCACTTTTATTAAAATCAATTATAATAAAAATAAAAAATATTAGTGTCTATTTTTATTATCTCATAATAACTCTCTTAAATTCATATTTTTAGCTTTATTCCTAAAAATTAATCTTATAACAATTAATTTTAAAAATAATTCTAATAAAATCTAAATCAAACCGAGCCCTTAGCCTTCATTATGTTTTTCTCTTAAGCTGTTCTTGTATTAAAAAACTTGGCCTGCATTTCTTTAAAATAATAAAATAAAATTTAGATTCATCAAAAAATAAAATAAATTTACGTCACACTCATGAAATCGACTTCTTTTGTTTTGAAAGAAGATAAGAAAAAAATTAAAAAGGCAATTTGCCACTATGAAATGTGCACTTCCGTTAACAGAGAGAGGGAGGCAAAAAAAAAAAAAAAAGTTAAAGTCACCCTTATTATGAGAGCGATGTCTCCTAAATAAATATGATAAGATATAATTAATTTGTCAATTTTTATAATTTGATACCATGTACTTTTAAAAAAATTCAATTAAATCCTCAAATTTATTAATAGTTATAAAAAAAATTCACAGAATAGTTCAATAATATTTTAAAAATAATTTAATTTCAATAAAATAATTTTACACAGATATTTAATCTTTAATCATGTATTGATATATCATAAAAATCTTTAAATTAACCACAACTAACTAAAAAGTCACACAAATTAATGGATGTGATTGTCTAACAATGTAAAATATTTTACACAGTCAATTATCATAATTAAACTCATTAAAAATATCAAGTTAAATTTAATTTTTTTGTTAGATATTTCATATTTCATTAAGGACACATAGATTAATTAAATTATACGATAGTTCATTGTTAATTGGTTAAAGTAAGATGGATTTAAGAACCACTCAATTATCAATCGATAATGCTTATTGTACAACATAAATATGTCTAATAAGTATCCAATGTGTGTTATACATAATATGAAATGTGTGCTATACGTACGTATGTTATATATGTAGTACACATTCTATATCATATATATAACATGTTGAATGCTAATTGAATATATTTATGTTATACAACAAACATTATCAATTATGGGTTACCGGTTACCACATAGCAATCACCTATCGCTCATTGGATGTTGGAGCTTTTTGTTTATGTTATGGATGGAATTACGTGGGCGAGTGTGACACATTGCATTATAATTTGGACAACAATAATGAAACATTTTGTATTAGATTGATGAATATGTTTTCAATTTGTTAACATTTGAATGGGTAAAAAAATGGTTACCTGTATTTTGTGCTTCATTGCATCCTAAACTAAACCTCTGTTGGCACCATTTACAGAGATAATCAATAGATAGATAACACTGAATCTTCAATCTGCAGTGTCCAACCCATGGATGAGAGTGAGGTGAAGCTGATTGGCAAATGGTCAAGTCCTTATGTGATGAGGGTGAAGATAGCCCTCAACATCAAATCCATTGAATATGAAGAAATTGTTGAGACCTTGAACCCCAAAAGCGAACTCCTTCTCAAGTCAAACCCTGTATATGGCAAGGTCCCTGTTCTCATCCACCATGCCAAACCCATCTCTGAGTCTCTCATCATAGTTGAATACATAGATGAAGCTTTTCCCGCTGGACCTTCAATCCTTCCCTCTGATTCTTATGATAGAGCAGTTTCACGCTTCTGGGCTTCTTATATTGATGAAAAGGTAACACCTTTTTGCTGTTTCCCCTTCTGGGGTGTTGAGATTTTCATTGTTTTGGTCATTGTTACTGAATTGGAGTTGGTTTTTTCAATTTTTGATGTTTTTGTGCAATTGGGGTGTAGTGGTTTCCTTCAATGAAAAGCATTATAACTGTTGAAGGAGAAGATGAAAGGAAGCCATATTTTGAGTTGATGGAAGAGGTGCTTGAGAGGGTGGAGGATGCTTTTGGGAAATGCAGCAAAGGGAAGCCTTTTTTTGGTGGAGACAGGATTGGGTTCCTTGATATTGCTTTTGGGAGCTTCTTGGGTTGGCTCAGTGTAATAGAATCTGTGTATGGGAGGAAGCTGCTTGTTGAAGCAAAGGCTCCTGATTTGGTGAAATGGGCTGAGAGGTTTGCTGCTGACCCTTCTGTGAAGGGGCTTATACCTGACACTGATAAGCTTGTTGAGATTTCCAAGTTTCTTCAGATCAAATGGAGAGCTGCTCTTGCCAACCAATAGAAATTTGGGAGGTGTTAGTGGAAATGAATTGATCTCTTGTGTGAAGAAAAAGAAATAAATAGCACCTTCTCAAGCAGTTGCCCTGAACTTTTTTTTTCTTCCTTTTCTGTGTAGTGATTTATAATGACAGTTACATGTAAATTTACTGGCTTGCTTAGATGAGTTAGTCAGTTAGCATTATGTAATGTAATTGTTCTCCTGATCAATGACTCCTCCAACTTTGTTATAGAGCTGATAATGTCTCTCTGACATCAATACATAAAAGGAGAGAAATTTCACATCATTGATAAGTCCATTCCTTTGAATTGCAAGGTTTGCATCATGATTAAGGATTTTTTTGACCATATAAACCAACATTGTCGTGATACACTTTTCAAGTTCAAAAATATCTTATTTTGTGACCTTTTACTATTTCGTATTGATTTTATTTTCTTTTTAAAATTTTTTAAATGGCTATAATATTTTATCCGAATCTCAGAATAATCAAGATTTTTTCTTTTCTCATATAAAATGGGATGGAATATTATCACCAACATTGTCATGTTTCACTCTTTTAGGTCCAGAAGGTCACAATATAACTTATGTCTAGAACTTTTTATAGACATATAATAATAATTATTCTGTCATTTTGATTAAAAATTATAACCATTTAAAAATTTATCAAGCAAAAATAAATTGAGTTTAATTTACACTTTCATCAAATTATAACTCTTCATTTTGAATGACTTTCAAGGTAATGTGAGAGAAAAAACTATCATGACTAATATGTGTGAAAGATACCGAGGCAAGCCAAGAGAAAGCAGAAAACAGAGAGAGAGATGAAGAGAAATATGTGAATGAGTTCTTTATTGATGAATATTGAATGCTTGCTTTATGAGCAAAACTGATACAGAACAGCAATATATATGCTGCTGATATGATGAAACAAACCAAGAAAGTAAAGAAATATAAACAACACAATATAACAAAATTGGAAACTAATAGTAACGACCCTCTTAGGTGACACCCCCCTCAAACTTGGCAAGCGTTTGGTGTGAAAATTAAGCAATCCAAGTTTGGAAACATTTTGAAGAAACGGTGCAGGAGAAAGAGCCTTTGTCAGGATATCCGCAACTTGGTCTTTTGTTGAAATAGGTAGAAGATGAATAGTATGATCTTGAAGCTTGTCCCTCACCACATGACAATCTATGTTAATATGCTTGGTTCGTTCATGAAAAACAAGGTTAGAGGCAATGTGACGGGCCGACTGATTATCACAAAAAATAGCTATAGGTTTGGTCAACACGATATTGAGGTCCTTTAGCAGATAAATAAACCACTGCCCTTCACAAACGGCTTGAGCTAAGGCTCGGTATTCAGCTTCTGAAGAGGATCAGGCCACTGTTGATTGTTTCTTACTTTTCCATGAGATGAGGGATGAGCCAAGGAAGAAGCAATAACCTGTAATGGAGCGGCGAGTGTCCAGGCAGGTCCCCCAGTCAGAGTCTGTGTAAGCGGAAAGCTCCAAGGAAGAATTCGAAGAAAAGAATAGGCCAGTAGCAGGGGAGGTTTTGAGGTATTTAAGAACACGATGTGCTGCTTGCAGATGAGTATCAGTTGGTTTGTCCATGAATTGACTTAGTTTGCTTATTGTGTAAGATATATCAGGGCGGGTGTGAGTAAGATAGATGAGTCTTCCAATAAGGCGTCTGTAAATGGAAGGATCATGAAGGAGTGTGCCACTGTCTTTGGAAAGATTGGTGTTGTATTCAATAGGTGTGCTGATGGGCTTGCAGCCAAGTAAACCAGCTTCTGCAATGAGATCCAATGTGTATTTTCGCTGATATAGAGCAATGCCATCCTTTGTACGAGCCAGCTCCATTCCAAGGAAGTATTTTGGTGTGCCAAGATCTTTGATGCTGAAATGAGAGTGAAGAATGTGTTTGATGGTCTCAAACTCAGATTGAGTTGTACCAGCCAGGAGTAGATCATCTACATAAACAAGGACAGCAGTGAATGAACTTGAAGAAATTTTAGTGAATAAAGAATAGTCAGATTTGGATTGAATGTACCCGATAGATAGAAGAACAGAGGTGAGTTTGGAGTTCCATTGTCTACTAGCTTGCTTCAAACCGTAGATGGATTTGTTAAGTTTGCAGACTTGATCAGGATGAGGAAGAGTGAGACCCTTAGGAGTTTTCATATAAACATCCTCCATCAAGTCACCATGTAAGAAGGCAGTGTTGACATCAAGTTGTTGAAACTGCCAGGATTGGATAGCAGCAAGAGCCAAGAGTAGACGAAGTGTGGTTATTTTCACCACTGGACTGAAAGTGTCCATGTAATCAATTCCTTTTGTTTGAGTGAATCCCTGAGCCACAAGACGCGCTTTGTGTCTAGCAATCGATCCATCGGGGTTATATTTTAATCTGAACAACCATTTGCAGCCAATGGCTCTTTTGTTTGGTGGAAGAGAGGATGGAGTCCATGTGTTTGTCTGTTGTAATGCAGTCAGCTCAGATTGAATGGCAGCGTGCCAAAAAGGATCTTGGATAGCCTCATTATATGAAGATGGTTCCTTATTTGCTGAAATAGCTAAAGAAAAAGCAAGTTGGTTTGGTGAAAGAGAGTCATAAGATAAAAATTATGAAAGGGGATACTTACAAGCTGTTTGAGTGGTGTAAGATTGATCTGATGTGGTTAAAGTGCAATGGTAGTCCTGAAGGTAAGAGGGCTGTTTCTTGATTCTAGTGGACCTCCTTGGAACGGTAATGGGAAGATCAGTGGAGGGTGTAGGATCAGTGGCAGGAGACTGAGATGAGGAATGGTTGATGTCAGCATGAGTAGATTCCACAGTAGGTGGTGGTTGAGTCACTTGTGGAATACTGTCAAAACTTTGCTCAATAGAATAATTGTCATATGTAAACAAATCATTAGGATTAGCAGCACAAGGTATAGTGGTTGTATCAGTGGTTTTGGAAACCATATATGGGAAGTAGGATTCATAAAACATCACATTTCTAGAAATGAATAATTCCTTAGTTTGAAGATCAAGTAAGACAAACCCTTTTGTACCTTCTTTAAACCCCAGAAAAGCACATTTTCGTGCTCGGGAATCTAGTTTCTTTCTGTGATTGTGAAGTGTGGAGGCGAAAGCTAAACAACCAAAAACCTTGAGAGAAGATAGATCAGGGACAACATTGTATAATTTTTCATAGGGTGTAAAATGTTGTAAGAAAGCACTTGGAGATCTGTTAATGATATAGACAGAATGTTGAATAGCAAAATGCCAAAAACACTTAGGGATATTGGAATGAAACAAGATAGATCTAGCAACATTTAGAATATGTTGATGTTTTCTTTCCACAACACCATTTTGTTGTGGTGTTTCAACACAACTAGTTTGATGTATTATACCTTTATTGAGATAAAAGTCATGCATAGAAAATTCAGAACCATTGTCTGTCCTGAAGCATTTGATTATTTTATGAAATTGAGTTTCAATAAGTTGAACAAAGTGCTTAATAATGATGGAGGTTTCAGATTTGACTTTCATGCAAAAAATCCATGTGTATCTGCTCTTGTCATCTACCAAAGTTAAAAAATAACGATGCCCTGCAGTAGAGGGAATAGCAAGGGGACCCCATATATCACCATGAATCATATCAAATATGTCAGCACTAGTAGTAAAGCTATCAGGAAAAGGGAGACATTTTTGTTTAGCAAAGTGGCATGAATCACAAGGACTTTTATTAGAATCATATGAAATGAAAGGAAATTGTTTATGCATTACAAGCAACTTAGATTGAGGCATGTGCCCTAGTCTATAGTGCCATAGGGTTGAGCCGGCAGTATTACTAATAGAAAGAATCTGTGACAGAGGAAAAGTAATAGCTGGTATAGGAAGATCAGAATTAGCATCCATGATATAGAGACCATTGGTAGCTTTAACTGTCCCAATCATCTTCAATGAGGCAGTGTCCTGTATCTCACATAGGGAATCAGTGAAACTTATTCTGTATTTCAAAGCATTGGTTAATTTTGAGACAGAAATTAAATTGAATTTGAAAGATGGAATGAATAGAACATTAGTGAGATAAAGGTGAGTAGTAAAGAAAACAGAGCCAGCAATGTTAGATTGAATAATAGATCCATCTGGGAGTTTAATGAAAACCGGTTTAATGTAGTGATATGTATGATATGATTCTAGAGAATATGCAACATGATCAGTGGCGCCACTATCAATGACCCAAGATTTTGCAGAGAAATGAGTAAAAGATAAGATATGAGTGATGTGAGTGTATTTCTTGAGGGATAAAATGTGGTGTAAACCTTGCTGATCATTCAAGGATGCTGTAATGGACGCATCCTGAGTGTTAAGATGGCTGATTGAATTATCTTGTTGTTGAAGAATGGCAAGAAAGGTCTGCCTCTGAGCAGGTGTTAGAGAAAGAGTAGATTGAATGGAGTTGACATTGTTATTAGAATCTTGACTATTTTCCTCAGTGACAATTTCAGGGGTGTGATCAGATGTGGATCCTTGGCGAGCCTTGATATGTGGAGGGTAGCCATGTTTCTCCCAACAAGTATCCGTGTAATGTCCCAATCGGCCACAATGATTGCATTTGGGTCTTCCTCGGCCACCTTGATAGCGGCCACCAGAGTTAGATCGACCTCCACGAGCTCTGCCACGGCCACGAACAGGGGTAGAATTGGAGGAAGTAAAGAGAATCTTTTGTTCTGTTATTTCAGGGGTCAATTGACGTTCTTGTTGAGTGAGCATAGAAAATGTAATGTCAAGGGTGGGAAGAGGCTTAAGAAGCATTATCTGAGATTTCACTGTCGAGTAGCTTTCATTGAGACCACGCAAGAAACGGATCACCTGATCCTCTTGTCTATAAGTTCTAATGATGTGGAGGCCGCATAAGCAAGAATCGATGCATGCAGCACATCCAGGAATGGGTCTGAAATTGTCCAATTCTTCCCAGATTGATTTGAGTTTGGTGAAATATGAGGTGATGGAGGAGTCTCCTTGTTTGGTAGTGTATAATTCCTCTGTTAATTCAGCTATTCGAAAAAGATCACCTTGATGGTAGCGATGAGAAAGAGCAGTCCATAGTTCATGAGCATTATTCATCCATAAGACACTTTGATAGATTTCTGGAGATAAGGAGTGAGTTATCCAAGAAAGAACATATGTGTTGCAGCGGTCCCATGCATGGAAGAGAGGATCTTGAACTTCAGGTTTCAGCAAAGAACCATCTATGAATGGGAGTTTGTTCTTGCCTTTGAGAGCTAATGACATAGCCCGAGCCCAAGCATGATAGTTCTGTGGTGTCAAAATGGTAGGGATTAAAGGGGTTCCTGGATTCTCACTAGGATGAAGAAAGAAAGGACTGGTAGGGTCAGATTGGGGTTGAACATTGAATTTATTTAGCTGGGCCTGCAAAGAAGATAGTTGTTGCAGGAGGGCGGCCAAATTTTGAGCATTGACAGCAGTTGGGGAATTGGGAGGGGATGAGGAATTCGGAGACGACATGATGCAGCAAGCGATGGAGGATCCTCTATCAGAGTGCTCCTGATACCATGTGAAAGGTACCGAGCCAAGCCAAGAGAAAGCAGAAAACAGAGAGAGAGATGAAGAGAAATATGTGAATGAGTTCTTTATTGATGAATATTGAATGCTTGCTTTATGAGCAAAACTGATACAGAACAGCAATATATATGCTGCTGATATGATGAAACAAACCAAGAAAGTAAAGAAATATAAACAACACAATATAACAAAATTGGAAACTAATAGTAACGACCCTCTTAGGTGACAATATGACAACATATGATTGAATGACTGTGTAGAAAATTTATATCCTGTAAGTGGATTAAAATTAAAAACAAATAAATTTTTATCACTATCTGTGAAATCATAAGGAAATCACAATTTCATGTTGATCTTGAATTTACTTCCTCCGTTTTTTTTAATTGTCCAATTTAGAGATGCGTATTTTTTTTTAATTGTCCATTTCAAATTTTGAGACAAAATTTATTATTTTCTTCCCCTTTTACCCCTATTTAATACTATTCACTAATCTCTTTTACTCTTTTACCAAGTAAAGTAATAAAGGATAATTTAGTAAAGTAGGTGTACATTTTGTTAATTTTTATACAACACCAATCATTTCCTTAATACCCGCACGCATCTGGACAATTAAAAAAATAAAACGGAGGGAGTATTTATTAAAATCAATTCACGATTTCGCCTAATAATGAAAAAAACGAGACTTTGCCGGACTAAAGCGCGTAGGATTGCAATTTTGGGAATATGTGTTTCCCCATTTTATAAGTGTTTAGGGTTTTGAAATTAGTGATACAGTTGCTTCCCCTCTGACACATGAGACTTGTTGAAAGAATGAAAGGGAATTAAGGAATCAGATTCACTCACTGCATAGAGAGCTCCTCCTCCGTCCACAAATAATTATTTTTTTAGAAAATTCTCTTGTCCAATATTATTTGTCATTTTAAAATTTTAAGAAAGCATTTATTATTCTTTTTCTAATTTTATCCTCACATGCATTCTCTCTCATATCTCTTATAATAATTATTACACAAAAAACTAAAAGGATAATTTAGTTATTATATATCATTTTTACATATAAAATTGTGCACTTTAATTACATTCTTAATAATCGTGAAAAGTCTAAAACGTTATTTATTGATGGACGGAGGGAGTATCTTTGTTTTTGTCATGGAACAATACATTTTATTTTTATTTAGTGCTATTTCATCATCGAGTGGGCTTAGTGAACCCTTAATCCCTTGTTATATAATAGCAGATGTTATGTTATGCTTCTGTTTGTTTTTGGCTAAAATGCGCTTTACCTAGTGTTGAACAAGTGCCGTGCAGGAAAGATAATCGATGGATAACAGATTGGATTTGGATCCTTTGATGTTGTTTTTGGCAGTTTTAATTCCAAAATTGGAAAAAGATGCAACCCCTTTAAGCAATAAGGCAATAAATGCTGTGGAAGATAAGCACAGAAAAGTTGACATCATCTCTTGCCAAAAAAAAAAAAAAGCAGTGTAACACCCGTTCCAACTCACTATGCTACGTGCAAAATTAAAATTGTATACTACTTGTACGACTAGTATATCTACTGTTGGATTGCATTAGTTTATAACTTCTTATTACAATCCAATAGTAAATATAATTGTTATATAAGTATTGTACAATTCATAGCATTTCTCGTTCCAACTAGGACCAGTTACATGCCGATATGAGCTACGAGTTTGGAGACATATATCTACAATAATGATTGTTGTGGTCCCTCTTAAAGCAAGTTTAGAGCTGACACAAACAGTTCTTTATCAAAGAAAATCGTCCAATATAATATTATTTTGCAGCAAGCTAAAACTAATTGGTCTAAATCTTTTCATTGCATACTACAGTGTATGTACAATTGTAAATTTGTAAGTTTTACGGCACAAGTTAACATTATTAGATTTTACATGCTAGTACTGAACATTAAGGTTGTGACAGTGACATGTTTTGGATATAATGTTAAGACATGGTGTCATGCTGATAAGGTGGTATAAAATAAAGGACAAAGCCTTCATACATAGCCGACAATATTACAAGCCAGATGACATAGCAAGTGTTGACACTTGTTCACTAATCTAATCTCCACTCTTAAAAGATTTTTGTTTTTTTCATTGGTAAAATATTAATCAAAGCAAGGATAATTTAATGAAGTTAGATTGGCAATTCTATTACCTACAGTTATTTATTAAACAGTAAACGATGTCATTGATCATGGTTTTTTTACTTTTTCCAATTCCTTCTCCTCTAACAAAGAGAGCTTAGTCCAAAGATCACAATACAACAGTAGTCCCTGTCAGTGTCAGTTTCTCAGGAAGATCTTTTGTCCTTGTCTAAGCCCAAAATAAAATATCTAACATGAAATTGGTATAAAAACACAGATAATAGATAGAAGATAGATATTAGATACACATAAAGAAAAATGGAGAGAGGTATCAAATTGGACAAATGGGGATATGAGGTTACAACTTCCTCACAATCATGCATTTCAGCCATCAATGCCTACTACCATCAGGTTCTGAATTTCATCGTTTTTTCTGTTTAAAAAGTTTTGATTTTTGTCAAGTGGGGTTTGTTTATCTGTGATTTTGTTTTGAGTTCTGTCTTCTGTGAAGGTGCTTAGCTATGGCAGAGAGAGGTATGTGATTCTAGAAGCTTCATCTCATGACAAAGACTGTGTCTTGGCCAATATCCTATCAGCCCATTTTCTTCACTGTTCTGCTCCTTCCAAAGCTTCCTCTTTTCTTGAAGCTGCTAAGTCCCACCTTGTAATCCTCCATTTGTTTTGCTAGAGATGGTTTCTTACTTAACCCAAAATTTTCTTTTTATGTATAATTAAAATTCAGTTGTGAATTTTGACAGAAACAAGCAACTTTGTACGAGAAACTAGTTTTTGAGGCCATCAGTTACTTAATATCTAAAGACAGAGATGATTATCTGGCTTATGAATTACATTCTAAAGTGAGTTGACTTGCCTTAATTTAACTCTATATATTGCTGCTTATTTATCTATTACAATTACAAAAGGTTCCTATAGTATGTCGGGTCTTCCTGCAACTTCCAAGTTGAAGCCCTCTCTTTTCCTCCAAAATTGGTTTACTTGTTTGATTCTTTGGTATTAGTAAAGTAGTTGTTTCATACTCTTGATGCATTGTTAAAAATAATTGGTAGAGATCATAGTAGTTGCTAGCAATTTTGGCTAGCATTTTAAATGGTGCTTTTATTCTTTAAGTCTGATTGTTATTCATATGTGTGGAAATTGAATATTGAACGGTATATATGATCTATTATGTATTGATGCATGAAAAATCTGTCATTGAAGTTTGTTGGAAGTGTATATAACATACTGCAGATATTTTTGTCAACTTCAATATAGTCTGCACTATGCTTTGAATTTTGAAATTTGTCTATATTGCTACTCAAGTTCTATTGATTAATGCAACTTTGATTTTGGTTTGAAGCTTCTGAAAGAGTTCCCAAGGGATCTGGTTTCTCTCAAGAGGGCACAAGTGTTGTGCTTCTACATGGGTCGGCCTGATATTTCGCTGTCCCTTGTTCATCAGGTTCCTTTCCAATTCACAGAATTCCTGTTTCATCTCTGTTGTAATTTGCATGCAGAAAACAGTTTTTCTTTGGCCATACAATAGTAACGTTCTATTAATATTAAGTTACTTTCTGAATTTTACAGGTTCTACCTCAAAATAAGGGAGAAAGTTATATATATGGCATGATTGCTTTTCCTTTGCTGGAGCTTGGGCATATGAAAGAAGCTGAGGAAGCTGCTGAAAAGGGATTTGCAATCAATAAGGAAGACATATGGGCACAACATTCTGTAGGTTAATTTATTTGCTTGCATTATGCTCTTGTTCAAGATTTTTAACTGAAAAATTTGATTTTGAATAACCCCATTTACCTGCTTTTCTCACTCACATTGCAGTGGAAGCTTAATGTTGTACTAATGGTCCTGTTTCTGTTTATGAGTCAAAATTGCCAAATAAAGGAAAGCAGTAACAGTTATGGTAGCAGATCAATAAGTTAATTTTTGTTTTAGATTTATGAACATATATGTTAATGTCCAAGATATGTTGTGAAATGACCTTGTAATGAATTATAGGTTTATTCATAAGCTAATTAGTTATTGTAATCATCCAAACTTTTTCTGCAGTTATGTCATGTTTTACAGTACGAATGTCGATTTAGGGAAGCTGTGAAGTTCATGGAAGGATGTTCATCTTCATGGAATTCTTGTTCATCCTTTATGTAAGCATTTGATTTATTATAACTATGACTAGTTCCACTTGCTTATCCTTCACTTAAAAAGTTACATTATTTTCAGGCTGACCCATAATTGGTGGCATGTAGCACTTTGTTACTTAGAAGGTAATGCTCCAAGGAAAAGAGTGCTTGAGATATATGATCACCATATATGGAAGGAGTTAGATGAACCCGATGCTGTGAGTTCAGAGGTATGCAATATCATCATCATCATCATCACCACAAGTTCACAGATAATAGTTTCTCATTTTCTTGTTCCATTTTATTATTATGAATTTTAACTTCTGCAAATAGGTTTATTTAAATGCTGCAGGCCTACTTTTATGGTTATTTGTTCGCGGTGGAATGGATATCGTTAGAGATCGTCTCAAGATCTTAGCAGAATGCCTAACTGATCAAGTATGTTTAGATACTACATAAGCTTCTAATGATTCTCCTAATGTTTTTCTTTGGCCTTTCTTCTCACAAGACTAAGTGATTTTCACCTAGTTTCTGTCATTTCCTCAATTGTTGCTTTCTAGAGAAAACACTCAAATTCTGTTTAAGTACAACTTCAATTATCACAAGGACTTTCTTGTATCATTGAAGAATGCAATTTTTCAGTAGATGATTTTCAGCTTATACATGCTGACAGTTTATTTGCATATTGATGTATACTGAATATTTAGGCCAACTGGTATATGAAGTGGCACCTTGATGTATTGACAGTTTGGGTTCTGGCAAAGACTAGAAAGTTTTCGAAAGCCGAAGAACTTCTCAAGGGCTTGGAAGACAGGTAGAAAAAGTATTATTGCATCTTTTTCACAAGTCTTTTAGTCTCTATATCAAACAACATGAATTGCTAATACCATGTTTCTTACCTGAAGGATTTTGAGGTTGACTAAAAAGAAGCAACAGACAATGCAGAGAGTAATTGTGGTATGCTCCAGTTAATTCTTACTTGAATATATGAAAGTTTCTTAAGCTAATTCTATTGTTGCTTATATTAACAACCTTTTCAAAGGTTGGTTAATTATGCAGTTAAACTTTAGATTAAGCTCTTTTTCGCGGCTCTTGCTCGATCATGAACTGTGTACTTCTCTTCCATACATAAAGAAAAACTTCTGGGGAACAATAATTTTGCAGTCAAAACAGCCAGAAGAGTCTAATTTAATATTTAATGACCCAATAACATTTTAATAGGCTTAGTGAAATCCATCCCTTTATTTCTATGCTTTAACATAGCTTGCAGAAGCACTTTATGCATATGGGAGAGGTGATGACAGGCATGGACTCGAAATACTAGGTCCAGATTTTGATGCTAATGATTACAAGGTTCTGCTGATCAAACTATTTTTTCAGATATGGTTTCAATTTGGCTTATTTTTGGAATTTACAGTATAAATTATACTGATTTTGTAGATGATTGGTGCATCTGATGAACAACTAGATGTATTCAATGAAGTTTGGTATGTCATGCTGCTGAATGCTGGAGAAGCAATGAAGGGTAAATAATCTCAGCAAACTTTTCTCTCTAATTTTCAAATCTGTCAGTCATGGCTAAGTATGATAATAATTTAAACACAGCGATCGATGTGATCGAGAAGCGAATCGAGGCGAGGGAAGGGGCTGCATTCTTGTGGCGTCTTCTGGTACTGCATCTAAGTTTTGTTATGGTTTTAGAGAATATGAGGCATAATGTAATGTATAAGATCTTATGTAGCAGAGTTAGTCACATTACATGAAATTGTGGTTGCTTCAAATTTGTTTCAGGAGAGAGGATATAGAAGAGCAAAGAGGCCAGAAGCAAGGATTGCAAAAGAGAAAGCAAGGGCTTTGGAATGTGCTTATTTCTACTAGAGAAACAATCACAATCACAATCACAGTCATATGTATGTAGCTGCTGTTTTGTGCCAATGCCAGAATGAGCATTCTGTAATAATTAATTATGAAATAGCATGTAAAATAAATATAAGAATTGTGTTTATTAAAATGTTATGTATTAGCACTAATGCCTGTGTTGGTCTAATTGGGAGAGGAGATTAGCAGAGTTGGTAGCTAATTGAACGCCAACTCCTTAAACATTCAGTTAGAGATTCGATTTCTGACGACGTATATAGAAAGAATCTCATGATTATAGGTTATTCTTTTAACGACGAAGTTTTTACATTAGTCATTACTATCGGTGATAAATGTCCGAGAAATAAAAAAATCACGGGTTCTGCTACTTTAATTAGCATGATACTTCCTAACATCTTCAAGAAATTTATCATGATGCAAATATAGGCTTTGTTTAATATGTTTGCAAAGCCAAATAAAAACTTCAATTAACTTATTTGTTTATAAGACAATTTACTTATATGATAATAAGTAATTGAATGGGAGTGTAAATTCTTTTATTCTTAAATATATTTAATTATTATGTAAAAATAGAATTTTATAATTAAGCTTTTGTCAGCTCAAATATTTTGTTGTTTGCTTGAACAACGTCTCAGGAAAGTTTTATATGTTATTTAACTCGATTCATATTAATTAGAACTTAGCTGCTAATAAAATACATAATTAGAATTTAGCAAGCCACATGGTCATTTTTGGCAAGGAAAAAGGAAAATAGAGTTTCATTATAAAAAGCTGCATATTATTCTCAATTTCTTTATGCCCCAACATATTACTTTCTTTTTTAACTAACAAAAAAATATTAATTTCTTTTTTCTATAAAAAAAACACATTTTCATTATGCAAACGACATCGTTTTCTTGCAAACAATCTTGGTGTTGCTGGGTAACAAAGTGAATCCAAGGTTCTCTCGATTCATCACTGCACCACTTCATCGACAAAGAGAGTGAAGAAGAAGACGAAGAAGAAGAAAAAAAAAAAACTGTGCAAATCGAGAACTCAAAAATCCGAAAACCCTAACAATGGCGTTCGAGATGCCATTGGATCAGATAAAACACCTGCAGATCTTGCTCCGCAGAGACGCCAACCTCACCTGGTACGAGCCCGAGAAGAAGGAGGACCATGTCCCTCTCCCAAAGCTCCCTTCCGTCGCTGAAACCATCGCCAAGCTCGATCCCTCTCCACCTTACCTTCGATGCAAGAATTGTAATGGCAGGCTCCTTCGCGGAATTCAATCTTCCATCTGTGTCTTCTGCGGAGTAAATCCCCACAAGGACCTCCCTCCCGAGCCTATCAAGTTCAAGAACACGCTAGGGTACAAATGGTTGCTCGAATCTCTTCAGCTCGATGGATCGGTAATCTCAAATCTCATCAATTCTGAATTGATATTCTTCAGATTCTGCTGATTCAATCATTCTAGAGCGTCTCCCTAAATGCTGGAATTTGGGAGTTCTAGGTGTCATTTTGATGTATTCTTATCCGTTATTATGCAGGATTTTTCCCCCTGTGGTGTATACTAAAAAAACATTAGTAATTTGTTTGATCAAGTTATGAATATTTTGTTTTATTGATGATTTGGTGTGTTAACTGTGCACACATTGTTTTGCAGGAGATGGTAGCACCGATAGAGGAACAAAATGCGTCAAGCAGAGGGAGGAGTGAACCTAAAGATGAGGTTCCCTTATCTGAGCTGCTAGATTTGGAGATTAGATGGCCATCTGAGGCTGAGAGAGCTCAGTCTAGTAATTCAGAATCCGTAGCGTTCCAGGAGAAGAGTTCGTTGAGTTTGGCTGGAGCTGATTTCGACAGTTTTTTCAATAGGAGGGAGTCTGATTCTGATGCGTTCGAGAAGAACTTGGCTTCTGGAAGACAAGTGGGTGATACTGCTTCAGGTAATGCTTTCCAAGCTAATGAAAATCTTAGTTTGTTTCGGAATGTCCAAGCTTCAGAAGAGGCTGCAAAGTCAACAGAAGATCAGGGTGATGATTCCTTTTCTGGTTGGGAGGCCAACTTTAAGTCTGCTAGTTCTGGTCCAGTTAATGAAGAGTCAAAATCATTAGGTCATTCTAAAGTTGATTTGGATACGGCATCTGGATCTTGGAAGGACTCTGCTAGTGTGAAGAACAATGATGATTTCAATCCTTCAGCATCCACAGAGAATGATTGGTTTCTGGTTGATGGATGGAGAACCTCTAACTCAGAGGTACCTAGCCAGACTGGTAAACCAGAATCAAATACCAATCTTAATGATACAAAAACAGTAGAAACGGCTGATGGTTCCTCTACTAGAAATTTTGACTGGATGGAAGATGACCAATGGCATGGGCCTGATAACAATACAACTGCTGCTGTTGCTACTGATGAAGCTGATGATTCATTTGATGTGTGGAACGATTTTACCGCATCAGCTAGCACACAAGATCCTTCTAATATTAATTCCAGCTTGAAGACAACTGGGCAGACTGGAAAATCTGAAATTACTGCTGATCTTGACGATACTAAAACAGCAGAGGGTAATAGTTCTTCTATAAAGGATTTTGATTGGATGCAAGATGGTAAATGGCCCGGTAGCAATAACAAGAGAACTGATACCGGGGGAACTAATGAAGTTGCTGATTCATTTGATGATTGGAATGATTTCACTGGCTCTGCTAATGCACAATATTCCTCCAGTAATCTTTCCAGCTCTGTGGTGACGGGCCAGACTGAGAAATTTGAATTTGCCAAGGATCATAGTGATGTGAAAGTAGCAGAAAGTGGTAGTGGTTCATCTACAAATTTTGACTGGATGCAAGATGACCAATGGCCGGGTAGCAATAACAAGGCAACTGGTATTGTGACTACTAATGAAGTAGCCGATTCATTTGATGATTGGAATGATTTTACTGGCTTCTCTGTTGCACAAAATCCTTCCGGTAGTGTTCCCAACTCTGAGATAAATGGCCTAACTGGGAAATCTGAGACTTCTGCTGAATTTCATCAACCGAAAACAGTAGGCACTAATACTCCTGTTCAAAGTTTTGATTGGATGCAAGATGACCAATGGCCAGTCAGCAATAACAAATCAAATGATACAATAACTACTAATGAAGTCGCTGATTCATTTGATGTTTGGGACAGCTTCACAAGCAAGGCCACTATGCAGGAATCTTCCAGCACTGTTTGGAAACCAACTGTGAATCAGACTTCTTCTGAACAGACCTCTGAATTGAATTTACTCGGCTCATCAAACAGCTCACATGATGTGGACTTTAGTGGGTTTTCACAGCAAGATTTATTTTTAGGACAGTTTAGCAGCCCACAGAGTTCTGCAGCAACCAATGCACAACCTGCAGCTGCTTATACAACCAGGTACCTTGTTATTAAGTCAGTTGCATTCTTTTCTTTTTGAAAAACATGCACAAGTGAATTCAAGTATTCAACCACTTTTTTGACTACCAAGTGGACTAGATTGCATTTCATTATTTCTACCAGTTAAAAGTCCTGTAAGGAAACTGGTGGAGTAGTTCTTAGCATTGTATGTAATGACTCAAAAAGATTTTCCTGTTACATTTGGAAAGTGGGGGATGAAACAAACTAGAAGGTGGTTCTCATATGAAACATCAGTTAAAATTTCAATGGTCAAACATTTCTATTCTTTCCAGTTCCTATTCAATTGAATAAACTCTAGATGTTGTCAATTCATTGATCCTCTGGTTAATCGATGCTGGTTTTTGTACATTCTGCAAACCAACACATTGATCTTTGATCTACATTTTGTGCACTGAAGTAGAAATTTATCCCTTCTGTTACATGTTCAGGGTAGCTGATATGGATGCTACGGTAGGAACCTCTAGTGATGTTTCCACTGCACAAGTAGGGTCAAAAAGCAATGACTTGGAGATGTTGATGTCACAGATGCATGATCTTTCCTTTATGCTTGAGCCCGGTCTCTCAATTCCCCCAAAGTAAGATGAACCTTCAACATTTTCTCATAATTCTCGTGCAGTCTCATTCTTGACATATACTAAGATTAATTTTGTAATATTTAGCACATAGGCCCTTATTCTTTGTGTATTTGAGTTCTGTTTTTTTGAATCAGTGGGGGAATGGCTTTGATCTACTGTTGTAATTCCACTCTTCCCTAAATCAATCTTCGATAGAAAACCAAGCATGGTGGTATTGTGTTGTTTTATAATATGCAACCACCGTATTGTGCTGCAGAATAAGGTTTGATTTTGTTCTGTTGGCACTAACTAGCCTTTGTGTATTTCATGTTTTTGAAAATGTTACATGAACTATTTTTTCATACCTATGTTCACTTTGAAGAATGCTAAGCACAAAGACCAAGTTTATTGTAGTCAGATCCCACATGCTGCCTCGCCTAGTTTCCTTTTGAACTTTGACTTAATCTGATTTATCTTTATTACTTTATGAATGCAAATTTAGCACCTTATACATTTTTTGCAAAATCAGAGAGAGTTTTGAGTAAGGAACTTTTCCCCTTGTGCTAATAGCGACATTCCATTCCATTCCTAATCCGCCGTCACTAAACAATTTTGTTTCAAACTTTCCTCAATTCCATAATACTAATAAGGTCAAACCAAATTCAGACATGATTTATCCCCTCAATTCCATCATACATTTCTTTTGTTAACACAATCGGCAATCTAGACTCCAGAAATTACCATCTAATTTTCCACGTAGGTTCAACTCCAAATACACCTGCACCAACTTATCCTTCTATAAGCTCTTTTGAGCACATCATCTAACACTTGACTTGTACATAGATAACCCCCAATACACCCACAACACAATCCGCCCTATAAGCCACAATAAGATATGGAGTACTTCAACAAAGCCAAGGCTGTGAAGCTACGCAGCCATCTCGGCAAGTACCTAGTTGCCGACGATGCCGGCGAAAAGCTCCACCAGAGCAGAAAAGGCTCCACCAAAAACGCAACATGGGAAGTGGAGCTAGTAGAAGGCAAGAGCCACCGTGTGATGCTTAAGAGCCACAACGGCAAGTACCTAACCGCAACAGACACGCCCTTTTTGCTTGGCATGACCGGCAACCGGGTGATCCAGTCCGACATGGACGCCGGTTTGTGTTGGAAATTCGAGTGGGAGCCCAGAAAGGAAGGGTTGCAGGTGAAGCTTAGGAGCTGGTGCGGAACCTATCTTAGGGGGAATGGTGGAACTCCACCATGGAGGAATTCTGTCACGCATGATAACCCTATAAGCAACACCACTACTCATGGTTGGATCCTGTGGGGTGTTGAGGTTGTGGAGAAGATTCATTTGGGCTCCTTATTCTTCAATAATAGTAGTACTCTATCGTCCATTCATGAAGTTCATCATGATGAAAAGTTGCACCTGCAGGTATGTCTACGTTTCTAATTTTGCTTCCTTTGTATACCATACTTTTCTAATGTTACGATAACTAATCACGAGAGTCCAAAATACGGACTCATAAGAATGGGTCTCATAAGAATATCCTAAGATACATACTAACCTAAAAAGGAAAAAAGAGTGCATTATCTAAAGGATGAACAAGTAATGTCACCAAAATACTTTCAGTACAAATCTCAGAAAACAACAAAGAAATCAATTATATAAATAATGTTGCTTATTAATGTGCAAATAATAATTTTCTTGCATGTTTTGTTTGAAAGTTATTTTCAGTTTATAAATAAATAAATAATTGTGTTGTTTGGTTTTGACTTTGTTGAGTTGAAGATCTAGAACAAATAAACAAACAAGATTATTTTCTGAAGCATATTCAAGTGATACATTACAGATTTGCAGTCAAAATTAGTTCACATGTAACAGTAGCTTTAATATTTTCAAAAAAAGAACACAGAATATAATGAAATTCAACGGAACGCATGCTATAATAATTATTCATCCAATTTTAGTAGATTCCAATTTATTAATTTAGTGTTTACATTAATGAAAACGAATAACAAGTATTACCAAGAAAAAACGAATACTAATAACTCACAATCATATCACACTGAATTAGCCCAAATATTTTAATATGTCTTAACGGTTTATTGCAAACACAAATACACAATACATACTTTTTTGAGAGTGTACATATATAAATTCTATTTATATATCCATTACTTTGTGCCATTGTCAATATTTAACTAATATTTAATTTAAATATGAATTTTACATGTACATTTAAACTCTTCTTAGTAACTACTTACCAAAAGAAAACTCTTCTTATTATATTAACTTTTAATTTTGACAAATGTTTATAAATATCCAATTTTAAATATTAATATAACGTTACTATGTGAAAAAATAATACTGTTGGAGAGGTTGCTCTTTGGATTCTCCTTGTCTTTGTGGTATCCTTTCCCTCAAATATGACAAAAGCTGCTGCCTCCGAAGCCCTTATCCAATTGCATGCAAATCCATCGTTCTTCTTACGTACGTACTAATATAATTGAAACGTTTTGAAAATGACGTATTAATTATCAGAAATATATATATATATTTCAATTGTATTATTGATAAACTTATTATTTTTTTAAAAAATATATCAATGTTTGAAGATTTTAACTATTTTTACCAATACATTTTTAAAAAAAATTTATATGTATCATTAATTTTCTTACTACATATATTTCCTAAAAGAGTATTCTATAGTTGTAAAAAGATGGAAAATACTAAATCTACATAGTACATTGTTCCTTTATCCATTTTTTATTCATTTAAATGTTGACAATTTTAATGAATATGTTTGTAACTTGTCAACATATTAATTAAAGTTGCTAACATTTAAATAAGTAAAAAATAGATAAAAAAGTACTATACTATATACCAATAACACTAAAAAAGAAAAATATATCTATAGAATGTGTGTGTGTGACGGTGATGAATTATTAGATACTAGCTGTTTGTTTGGTTCCACTGCATTTTCACGTTGCGGTAGAAAAAATTACGTTGAAAATAATTGAATGTGTTTGATTTGTCATTTTACTTTTAGAAAAAGTGATAAACTTTGAAAGTAATTGATTCCAATGAAAACTATAAATATCAGCTTTTATTTTTAGTAACTCACAACAATCCTCTTAAATTAACTTTTTAAACATTTTTTTCAAACACAAATTAATTTTTTCTACCTCAATTTTTTCAAAATTAATTCTTTTAACATCAATTATTAAAAGCAATTCTATCAAAATCTAAACCAAAGGGACTCCAGGTAGATACATACATATATGTTGTTGGCATGTTGAAGTCAGCTGGAACCACACACAGCACAGCAACTTTGATTTGGGCAGCCTTCAAAACCTAAAGCACCAACTTGTCTCCTGTTGACTACACAGACGCACACGCACTCCACTACACGCCTCTTCTCATTTTACGCGTATCTTACCCATCATTCATTGTCATTAAATTATGAGAAATGTTTTTTTATATCTTAAAATTTATTATTGTATATTAATTTTTAAAATAGTCAATTAATATATAATATTTAAAAAATTAATTAATAATTTTAAAAAATTAATTTATTACATATAATTATTAATAATGATTGATTTTATCATGTATAGATAGCATTACTCTTAATATATATATATATATATATATATATATATATATATATATATATATATACTACAAGTAGTATTAATGAGTCTCGTGGAATATTCTTTAAAAGAATTATAAGTAATAATTTTCATATTAAAAAAAAACTCAAAATAATCTCAACTGTGGATATCTCAAGATTAGTATAATAGAAACTGAGAAAATGTAAAAATAAACCTCATCACTTTGAAATTTTCTCGGCAACTAAACTCGACCATATTTATTTTCCTTTTGCTCTCATTAATTTTACAATTTACATAAAATAAACAATTAGAAAAACTTAATTTATAGTAAAAAATAAAGATACATTCATCTGTTAAATATTACTAGTACACTATTACCTCAATTTTTTTCTTAATTTATAAGCAAATGGACTTTTATTTCCATATTAAAAATATCTTTTTTAAAGAAAAAAATGTTAGCTAAAATACAAGGAGAAAGGGGTCACCTTCTTCCTTAATCCTTACATATAAAACAGCGAAGTCCAAATCGCTTTTCTTCCCATTTTCATTCCCGGCACCTAAATCTCACTTCCTCTGCTTCCTCCACAAAAAAAAAGCAGCTTTTTACGAAATGGACTTCTTCCACCGAGCCAAGGTGGTGCGCCTCCGCAGCCACCACGACAAGTACCTAACAGCAGAAGAAGACGAAGAGTCCGTGACCCAAGACCGAAACGGTTCCTCCAAGTTGGCCAAATGGGTCGTCGAGGTTGTCCCCGAATACGACACCATCATACGCCTCAAGAGCTGCCATGGCAAGTACCTCACAGCTTCCAACCACCCTCTGCTCCTCGGCGTCACTGGCCGCAAGGTCCTTCAGACGCTCCCTTCGCGCCTCGATTCCTCGGTGGAGTGGGAACCCGTGAGGGACGGAGCTCAGGTGAAGCTCAAGACCCGGTATGGGAACTTCCTTAGGGCCAATGGAGGGTTGCCGCCATGGAGAAACTCTGTGACCCATGATATCCCCCATAGGAGTGCCACACAGGATTGGATCCTTTGGGATGTTGATGTTCTGGAGATTCGTGTTGAGGGTCCTAGTCACGTGCCTCCTCCTCTTTCTCATTCGGATTCCCTTAACTTTGAGGCGCCTACCCCTCATGCTGTTGACATCAAATCTGATCGCTTTTCGAGGCAGGAGGTATTGGTTTTGGGGGAAAGTTTCGAAATTTTCATCTTTGATTTTTAGTAGTTTTCTATTTGTCTGGGTTTGAGTTGATTCGGCTTATAATTAAAACAGTTTTGGACTTTTGTTGTTGGTTTTTAGCATTCATTAAAATTTTGAACTGAAAAGGAACTAATCAAAAGTTGGTCAATGATGGTCAGGGTTTGATCAATTTTGGTGTGTCTTGATTGGATCTTCATTTATGAACTAGATGCATCTAATTGGTTATTGGGTGTTAGTTTGTGTGGTAAAATGTCACATTTCGTTACTCATTAAAGGACTAGTTCTGATCGTGGGGAGTTGACAAGAGTGTTAACTGTTAAGCTGGTTGTGCTTCCTTAAGTAAGGTCTCGGGTTTGAGCCTTGATGATGGACGAAAATCCCTGCTATGCTGGGAGTCTTACCTACCATTTCCAGCTACACGACCTGGACGGCGGATTAGTCGCTCGCTCTTGGTACTGTGGGCAATCGAATAAAAAAGGACTAGTTCTGTGCGCTAGTGTGTAGTTTTGTAGATGAAAACGGAGTGGTCATTCTGTGCTTTGTATATGGGTAAGGTCTTGAATTGTATTTTTTGTGATGATTTTGTTTTTGTTGGATTTGCAGTCTTCGGATTCATATGTAGGATCGCCACCGAAGATGGAGGGGAGAACTATTTACTACCATGTGGCTGAGGATGATGGAGAGGTGGATGATGAGAATGTGCAGGGCTATTCTTTGATCTTCAAAGGAAACGGAGTGGAGGAATTGACCAAGAAATTTGAGGAGGAAACAGGGATAGAGGGTGTTATTGTGTGCACTCGGAGTCCTTTGAATGGAAAGCTTTATCCTCTTCGCTTGCAGCTTCCTCCAAACAATGTGACCATGCAGGTTATTTTGGTTCTTTCCTCATCAAAAGGTGAGTTTCCTTGTTCTTCTCATGGATGGACACTGAGTCCACTGGTATACATCCACAATAGTTATTTGTTATCTTGCAGAACTTAGTGAACTCAATTATTTGCTGGTTTTGTGCTAAAAGTTAGGAATAAAAATAGCAAAGTGATACTCCTAGATTTGTCCTTGTGCTGTGATATGACTCGACAATGGCAGTTGCCAATGTACTTTGCAGTGAAGTTGTTATATTTGACAACTATTTGTCTAAATTAAAGAGTATAGACTTGAGACTACAGATTCGTTTGGTATATGAAGTTGAGAAAGAATGATTCGGTCTTGAGATTTGATTAAACTACAATTTTAGCAAAGCTGTTCTTTTCTCTTCCCTTTCCCTTTCCAACCAAATTTCTATGCTATAGCCTATTCTATAAGATATATTGAATCCTAAAACGATAGGGCATCAGGCATTCTTGAATGGGTGATGAAACTAGTCTCCAATTGATGTTGGACTAAATTATGCATACAAGTGGAGTAGAAGAATTATGGATTATATGTTGTATCATATTGATTTTTGGAGGTTAAATGCATCACTGATTTGTGTGCAACATTGGTTTAAGTAATTTAGACTAATAACTTGAGGATCATGCACATAATATTCAGGTTGTGTTTATCTTTCATGCTGAATTGTTTCCATAACATTTCCTTTTTGCTCTGTCTTGTTTCAGTGGCAAGAGATTTCGAGGAACAAGGTTTACTGTGAGCTGCTAAGTTATTGGAGTCTCAAATCTATTGCAATGATTGCAAAGGCTTTGCACAAAGCAATCCAAGCCTATTCAATTTCTATATATGTGAAAGCGTTTAAGATGTTCCAAGCTTCATCTAAGATCAGTAACAGTATCCGATTCTGAGGGTAGTTTTGTTGTAATATTCCTATTTTGTTTGAGCTAGCTTTAAACATAGCCTGTTCTTCACGTGGATTCATGTATCATTGTATCCTATTGTTTCAATTTTTTTATTTTGTTTGGGGGTAATTTTCTGTGCCTCATGCTATTTTTTAGGTGCATGTCTTGTATAGATTGTTTGTATCAGATATCAAATATAAATTTAAGAAATTAGAGACATTGTTTTAAATAAAAAAAATTATAATTTCTGTTTAATTTTTATTTGGTAGTTGGAATGAAATTGTGATTCTGAGATCCTATTGAAGCATTAAACCTCATGTTATTTCCTAGTTTGAATCTACCAAAACCATATGCTAACCAGTAAATTTGTGTCTAACAAGCATTTATTCTTCATGAAGAGGATGCAAAAGGGTTATGCCATGTGCATTACAAGCCATATTATGATCTGAGATTGGCATAAGGTAATTTAAAATACATGATTAAAAAAAATAGAATACTGTGTTTGCAATCTATATAAAACCAAATCATGTTCTATTCATCTGTTGAATCTGTGTCATGGGGCACATGTGGTCGGCAGAGCATTACGTTTCATAGTATCAATTTGCTGGCCTAAATTATATTCACTCACCAAAAGAAAAATGAAAAAAAAAAAGTAGCTTGGCCTAAATTATTATTTATTATTAGTTGATCGACCTGATTCATGAACATTTCAAAGTGAAGCTTGATTAAATCCATGAAAACAGACGCTTCTAATTATAATAATGACAACTAAAGTTTTTCTGATGTCTATGAAAATTGAGGAATACATAGCATGTTGATGGCAATCAAGAGTCAATTAGCAAAAGTAGTACAACAGGTTTTCAATTTTTTATTACTTTTTTTCTTGTACAAGAATAAATTCAATCTTACAAGTATTGTTAGAATGTCATGTAAATATTCACAAGAGATTTTCAGCTATACATAATTACATATACATACATATCATGACCCTTTAACACAAGTAACTATCACCAATAATCCTTACAAGAACAGATTCCATCTTCAAAATGATGGAACCGAGCACGATCTCTTACAATTATCTCCACATTGTAAATTCTTGAGATTAATTTGATAACCCTGTGACAATCATTACACACCCTAAGATTCTTAAACACTCTTATTGGAATCCCTGGCCTTGAGCTTAATAGCCCAAAAGCTATGGCTAGTCTCTCACTATGCAACCTCATAGTATTCTGTTTTCCCTCATTAATCTCATCAACCAAAGGTGCTCCTGAGTAATCAGGTAAATACCCTATTGATTCTAGCTTCTCCTCAATTTCATTCATGAACTTGTATATATCTTTACTTTGAGGATGTGTTGTGTCACCAGCAAAAAATTCATGAGTTACACCATCAATCTCAATCAAACTACAACCAGGCTCTTTGGTCACACCCTTATCTGTCATTAGTTTTCTAAGCAATCCTACATCATTCCACCTGCTAGCTGAAGCATAGACTTTTGACAAGAGAACATAAACACCACCACTACAAGAACTACCCTCTGACTCAAACACTTGTTTGGCCATTTCTTCACTTAGCTCAACACTTGCATTTTGCCTGCAACAACCATCCAAAATACTCCTCCAGATTACAGCATCTGGTTTCATTGGCATTTCCGAAACCATGTTCATAGCCTCTTCGATGCGGCCGGATCGAGCGAAAAGATCAACAAGACATCCATAATGCTCTAACCGTGGTTCAATGTTGTAGTCCTTAGTCATTATGTCAAAATACATTAGCCCCTCATTAACCATTCCCCTGTGATTGCAAGCACTCAATACACCAACAAATGTAATAGAATTCGGCACAAATCTCTCTACATTCACCATTCTTGCATAATACTCCAATGCTTCCTCAGCCATGCCATGCATAGCAAACCCCAAGATCATTGAATTCCATGAATTCACATCCCTAATAGGCATTCTTTCAAATACCTGTTGTGCAAATTCCACTGATCCACATTTGCAATACATGTCCACCAAGCAAGTGCTGACCAAAACATCACTAGCCATATTCTTCTCACAAGTTTTCAAAACATAAGCATGAACCCACAAACCCATAGACAGAGCTCCTAAACCAGCACAGGCACTAATAACACTCTGCATAGTATAACCATCAGGGTCATGAAATTTCTGCATTTCACCAAACATTTTCAATGCAGTGTCAAACTCTCCAGCACTTGCATAAGAATCAATCATGACATTCCATGAAACCTCACTCCTAAAAGGCATGTTTTTGAATATTTTCTCTGCCAAGTCTAGAAACCCACATGTTGCATAGAAATGAATCAAGCTGTTACAAATATGAGTGTCAGACTCAAACCCAAGTTTGAAGATGTGGGCATGAACCTGTTTCCCTTCACAAAGAGCAAACAAGTAAGCACATGCCTTGAGAACAAAAGGGAATGTGTGGTTATCAGGATGAGCAATTTCTTCTTGTTTCATGATCATTGCTCTGTAAAGCTCCATGGCCTTGTGCTTTTGGTTGGTGCTTCTTGCATAGGCTCTTATGAGAGTGTTCCACATGAAAGAATTGGGGTTACCAAAGTGATGAAAAACTCGAGTGGCATAGTCAATGTCAGCCAAAGAGGAGTGGTGAAGAACTCTGCTGCAGAGAAACAGAGCATGTGGGCTGTTGGTGTCAATGGTGCGTAGCATTTGAGCATGAATTTGCTTGAGCTGGGAAATGGGAACAGGGTCGTTCAACAAGTGGATAAGGCGTGTGTGGCCATGGTTGGTGGTGGCTGTGGAGGATAATAGCAGTGGAGGTGGAATTGTTGCCATGGACAAAGCCATTATTATTGTGTATGTATGTATATATGAGAAGAATTTCTCTACAATAAAAGCAACCACACTGAATCCATGTTGTTAATCATCATCACCATCAATCAGACAAGTTCTGTTGGTGTCCAAAGATGAGGCGGATAAGGCGTCAAACAAAAGATATTATTGACGTTTAAATTAATGAAGTCTTTTTCTTCCTAGTAGTATGTAATATGCTGTAATTCATCTCAGTATGCTATAGTTATATGAATCTAGCAGCATAAGTAGCATTTGTTTTCAATGACTTAAAAGTAAGGGAGTGATGAAATCAATGTCATAGGAATTAGAGCCACAATAATTCCAAAAATGACTCTGATTACATCCTAATATATTTGTGACTCCCTGCAATACAATATACAGTGACTTCAAAATTAGAGTGAACAAAAAATTAACAATTTTGTTCACTGAGTCACCTATTATCCTCGTACCAAACACATGACAGAGTCAGTTTTTCACACTCCTTGACTCTAACCCCAGAGTCAGAAAAAATAAACGCAGCCTAAGATATTGAAAATACATAAATATCATAGTAAATATTCCTCCTGGTCTAAAATAAATAAGAGTTTAATTTTAATGCATATTTTACAACCACATCCAATCAAAATTTTTCATTTATATGACTTTTAAGATAGTGAGAGTAAGAAAACACTATCATAATTAATGTCACAAGAATAACCATGTAATACTCTATTAGTGGATGAAAGATAAATCTAATAAAAATTTTTTTTTTTCACTTATGTTCATTAATTAAGATAATGATTGAACTCTATAAAAAATTTTAAATAATAAGGATGAAGACAAAATTCTCTTCACACGTAAAAACAATAATGAGGATAGGGACTTTTTTTATTATTTACATTATTATGAGAAAATTTTAATTAAATTAATAATTTCAGGATTACAATATTGTGTTGCATTTGAGGTGATCCCTGCGGTAAAGAGCTATCCCTTTATTTTAAAATATTAGACGTTTAAGATTTTTATATACATATTAAAAAATTCTATAAATAATTTTTATTTTTCTAAAAAATATATTTAAATGATTAAATTATTCTCATTATCTTAATTTAACTTTTTTATTAAATTACTTTTCACTAATATAGTACCTAACAAATAAGGGATCTAATAGGTAAAATAGTATTAAAATTTAAAAATAATAATTTTTATAAATTTTTTCCTAAAAATGTCCATATTTTAAAATAAAGGGATTAACAATAAATATGGGCTTATGTTATTTTTTTCTTTCTTCAAAATCATCAAGAATGAAAAAGGATCAAAATTCTATCTATGCCACAGCAATGGTTGATGTGAATAAATTGACTTGGCATCGATCTCTTTCGTTGACTTGGAAAACCCCAAAACTAAAGCTACTTGGCAAGTTCATTGCACTTCAAATGACAAGTCGGTATAATCTTTTCACGCGCTAACATCTCCATATTCCCTATGACTTACAATATAATTCAAAAATTTGAATCACTCGTATATATATATATATATATATATAGTTAACAAGATGTGCACAACATATATAATATAAAATGTACAACGTATATTATATGTAGTGAACAACGTATATCATCTATTGTGCACAACATATATCACATATTGCAACATCATCTTTCTTTGTAACATGTTATATATGTTGTGCACATAATGTGTTATATGGTGTGCACAACATGTAATATTCGTTGTGCAATTTATGTTATATAAGTTGTGCACAGTTTGTTGGCTGTGTTGGCTATTTTTTTTTGTGCCTCTAGCATTGCTCAATAAATAATTAAGGAGGTAGTTGCATATGAATTTCATTAAACTTTAATTTAGCATGCAATAATGCTTACATTCAACTAGTATCTAATATTTGTTATACATAATACATAATGTATACGTATAACAAACACTCCTGGATACTAGTGGGACTTATTTCTGTTTTACACATCATGATTGATTTAGTATGTATTGCGATGCAGGTAGCTATATCCCGCGGAATCCGTTGTGCCGGTTGGATTGTTCTGTCTCAATGAGCCTAATATGGTTCAATGTGTGATTATAAGCCTCTATGTCTTTTGTATTATGAGTACGCTGGAACTTTTCAAGTATGAGCTGCAATATACGGTGGTAGGTTCCCAGAAGGTCCTCCCAAACGGCTTCATCAAGTGAGCGCAACGCCTTCTCCATTTTGATTTGCCCAAGCTGCTGCATCGCTGTGATCAACTCCTCCAAGTCCCTCAGGTGAACTTGTCCTCTTTCTCTTGTGCCATTCGTCTGTATGTCGCTATGCGCCTCTCTATTCCCCCATTGTTTATACAGTCCACCTTTTGCAATACATCTGAAGCTATTTTCTCTACTAGCTCAGATTCCGTCCTGCTACCTCATCATTTTTTACCCATTATTAAAGGATACAATATATATATATATGATATGATGATATGATCCTATATCTATGTAACATATATATGGTGAGATGAAAATTAAAAACGCCCAAGGCAAGTCCTAATCCAGTAGGAGGATAATACCTTATGTTTTATGAAAATCGTATCTCTAAATAATATATTTTTTATGGAAAATGTAACCGATAAATATGATATAATTCGGATTCAAAACTTGTTTAAAATAATTTTTTTTAAATATTTTATGAATAATAAAAAGGGTGATACTAAATGAATAATACAAAACCAGCCCAACCAGCCAATAAATGAGATTTTGGGCCATAATTACTCAGTCCATTACAATCTCAATGATTATTTGGGTCAAAACCAAAACCAAAATAGGTTCATTGGCTGTATGAGCTGGTTTTTCATTGTCCACTTAGCATTATTGTAATAAAAAAACAGTTAAATAAATTAATAGGTTCATTTGACAATTTTTTGATTAAAAAATATTTCTAAGAAATTAATTTTAGAGGGTTGAATAATTGTAATCTAAAATCTCTGTATCTACTAATTTTTTATCACGGCAAATAATAATACTAATTTTTTAGACTGCATGCAATGACTTTTCAAGTATGGTTTATGTAATTGTTTGTGGTTGATCGAACAGTACAAAACTTTGTTTACGGGCATAAAAAATAAACCCGATTTTTTATCATTATCTGATGATTAGAATAATCTTTCATATAAATTAAATTCAAGTCGAAGAAGAAGAAGAATATTGTACCTAGCGGCTGAGCAGTCCCAGCCAGAAATATTGGCTGCTTCAGCCAAAGCAAGGCGCCACGTTTGAACTCTGTTCACATTACTACCCACAAAACGCTGTTCATGCTTAACAAATGCTGCTGCAAAGCTACCCGTCTGATGGCGTACATGAGTGGGATCTACTCTGTAGAAAACTGGCACCACAATTTGCCCATTTTGGACCTTACATTCCATTATTTTCACCAGCTCATCCAAGCACCATCTCGAACATGCATAGTTCTCTGAGAAAACGATGACGGAAACTTTTGCATCTTGGATTGCCTTGAGAAGCGATGGTGATATCTCGTTCCCTCTCTCTAGCTCCTCGTTATCGATGTACGCCTTCACTTGCAGCCTCGTTAGTGCGGAGTATAGATGGCTTGTGAAGCTGTACCGTGTGTCCTCGCCCCTGAAGCTCACGAAAACTTCGTGAATTTGTTCTTCTTGTGGGGTTTTGGAGGTAAGAGGGGGTGGAGGAGAATTGAACATTGCCATGGATATAGATTGATTGGATTATTGCTGAATCAAGAAAATTATAAGTTCCTCTTATTTAATTTGTATGGAAGATTAGATTAAAATATCATGTTTGAAAAGGTAAAAGTGGGTCCTATGTATATTGGAATGGGTGTCAATAGTATATGTACAACAATTATATATTAAACTAGTATTTATCATGTGTTATGTATTATATAAAATGTGTGTCATATGTATGATGTTATAACACACGATGAATACTAGTTATATATATTTCTGTTGTACAACAATCATTTTCCTATTGGAATCAATAATATTTGTCATACAACATAACTACGTTCAACTAATATCCAACGTGTGATATACATAGTAGGTAATGTGTATCATATTTATAACACATATGTCACACATTACATATTATATATAATACGTATTGAATACTAGTTAGATGTTAATTTTCATCCATGACATTTTTTTACACAGTATTTCAATCATGTGTTATCACGTGTCATACTTGTGTTTTCTCTCATTCATTACCTAAAAAGTCATATAAATGAAATATTTTGATTGAATGACAGTGTAAAATCAGTGTATCAAAATTAAACTCTATTAAAGTATAATAAGTATTACTGATATTGGAATATAGGATTGAATCTCTTGGTCTAATGTGTTGGTGGTCTTTTTCCTTGTGCTATCTTTATTTGGGCGGTGGTGGCTCCAATTATGACTTAGATAGTATTTGTCTCTCTAGACATTCAGACATTTATACAATATACAACCACAATACCTCATTTCCACGTGGCGCTATTATAAGCACTCTGTTGCTTTCCCTTTTTTGGTTCCAATATTGTTTTGTGTGTGGCCCACGTACTCCTTTTTGTTCCTTATTATTATTCTTTTCTATTTTTAAAACATTTAGACCATTGAAAGCCTTGAAACATTTATATGCCATTTATCAATGTTATAATATTGTTTTCTATGTGTGGTCCACATACTTTTTTTTTCCTTATTGTTACTCTTTTCTATTTTTAATGCATTTAGACCATTGAAAGCGTGGAAATGTTTATATAACATTTATCAATGTTATATAATTTTCTAAAAATGTTTTGGTTATATTTTTTAAATCAGCAATTGTTTATATTATTTGCTAAAAATGTTTTAGTTATATTTTTTTAGCTGTAGGGTAAAGCTGTATGAGTTATTTAGTGAATGAGTTATTTTTCATTTATTTATAAATAATAGTATTCAATTACAGTAACATAATATTTGTTCCTATTATTTTCTAAGAATGTACTATTTCTTTAGAATATATTTTATTAATATGTTTTTATTTTTGTACGTTTTCAGAAGTTTAATGTAATCTATCATTTTAAGGCGTAGGGTAAAGCATTTGCCTGATAGGGTATAATTTATCCAATTTGTCATAGTATTAATAATTAATTTCTTTAAAAATAGTGAATAAATATTTATATTAGAATTAACTAATTTATTTGTTAAAATTGATGTTTATATTTTATTAATTTGTTTAGAGTATATTTTGTTAATATGTTTCCAGAAGTTTAATGTCATCTATCATTTTAAGGCGTAGGGTAAAACAGTTGTCCGACAGGGTATAGTTTATCTAATTTTGTATGATATTAATAATTAATTTCTTTAGAAATAGTGAATTAATGTTTATATTAGAAATAGGTAATTTATCTTTTAAAATTAATGTTTATATATATTTTTTATTAAATTGTTTAGAGTATATTTTTTTAATATGTTTCCGGAAGTTTAATGTCATCTATCATTTTAAAGTGTAGGGTAAAGCAGTTGTCCGGCAGGGTATAGTTTATCCAATTTTGTATGATATTAATAATTAATTTCTTTAGAAATAGTGAATTAATGTTTATATTAGAAATAGGTAATTTATCTTTTAAAATTAATGTTTATATATTTTTTTATTAATTTGTTTAGAGTATATTTTTTTAATATGTTTCCGGAAGTTTAATGTCATCTATCATTTTAAAGCGTAGGGTAAAGCAGTTGTCCGACAGGGTATAGTTTATCTAATTTTGTATGATATTAATAATTAATTTCTTTAGAAATAGTGAATTAATGTTTATATTAGAAATAGGTAATTTATCTTTTAAAATTAATGTTTATATTTTATTAAATTTTTTAGAGTATAAATGAACATTTGAGAAAATAATAAATAATTTTGTCAATAGATGTAGTTAATTAGAAAGTATTAATGTTATTTTGATGGATAAAATAAAGTTGGTTTTGGAAAAAAGTTTGCATTGACTGAGAAATGAAATTAATTGTGGTGTTGATTAATCACTGTAATAGAAAAGGACTGAGGCTTTAAAGGCTTACGCACGCATCTGTTGTTGATATATGTTGCAGGTGTTTGTTATAATCCCAAACAGGATATAGTAGGTAAATATATGTTAATTTTAAAAAATGGATTCTTCCTTATTATTTTTATTTTTAGTTAATTAGATTTGAATGTTGCTTTAATTATTAGAATGTTGGGTAAAGTAATGCCCAAATATTTATTTTAGTTTTATTTTAGTTAATTAGATTACAATAATTGTTACTCTTATTTATTTATTGTAAATTACTCTTGAATCTTAGCATTCATAATATGAATTTTAGTTTTGGGTTACTTGACATACCAGATTCTGTAATATTAAAGTTTGATGATACATTCAATACCAGGGCCTACACTCTTGATTTGAAGGACAACAGCTTTTGTATTAAGATAAATAAATCAGGAGGTAGATCATTTTTTGATTAGGGATTGTTGAATTAATGAATTTTTACAATCTTTATAATGGTGATTGTATAGATTTATGGTATATTGATGGTGGTGTGTTCTTCATAGATATATTTGATAACTGTGATAACCCATTACCTTATCGAGCCTAAAAAACAAGATATTTGAAGTCAGTCATACCATGTGATCAATAGAAATTGATTGAAGATTTTGATATGAAATATTTTGGCAAAGAACCTGATGTGGAGACAGTTGTGATGGAATCAGAAGAAGACAATCTATTTTATTGATGTTGTATAACTTTAAAATGTTATATCATTTGTTGTTGGTTTAATTTAATTTCTGTCATGTATTTTTAACTTTTTATTATATGTAATAACATATATAGCTATTTCTTTCTTTCTTTTTAATCTATTTATAAATATCAAATTATGGTACGTTAGATACACAGGAAGAGTTGATATCATATATATATATATATATATATATATATAAATTTATTAATATTTATCCTTTAATTTTATCCAAAAAATGACAATATAATTGATTTAGGCCATTTTATAGTGGTACCAGAGAAGCCACATATTAACAAATATATAATATATGATGCTAAACACTATTAGATAATTTTATGTTAATATATATTATAATTTTTTAATATTCTTTTGTCCTAATGTATTATATATCCGTGCATAGGACGGGTCAAACCACTAGTTAGCAGTACAAGTGACATGACTCACAATTCGTTCTCTTTACAGTAACATTTGGGGGAGTTCTCACTTGAAGAATGGTCAACTTGTCTTTGTGCAAAAGACATAAGGTGGCAGCAAATCAGTGGTTGTTCATATATTATTGTTAGGCGAGATAACATACAGTAGTTCAACATTAACAAACCAGTGCGTTCCCAACATTACTAGAATCAATGATAGGTACAGAATCAAATGACTTATTATGCGTACAAGCAAGCATCAATTATTTCATAAACTAATGAAGTTTATAGCATTGCTCAAAAAATATCACTAGGATGTGAGTTTCCCATATATGAAAGCATATCAGGTGTCAAATGAAGCAAACGGATGCTTCTCTCCATCTTAACTTGGGTGATGCGCCTAACCGTTGCTTGATGGTTTTTACAATTTTCCAAATTAGGTATTGCCTCAAAATATTGATGCTGAATCTCTGCAAGTTGCTCAACTTTTCTGATTTCTTCTTCAAGGTCCCCGACATAAACATGATTCAGTTTTTCCAATACATGCATTGCAATTTCTTCAACAATCTCAGATTCCGTTCTGTAATCGAGAAAGCAAACATATAAATTAAGATCTCAATAGAGAAAAAACTTCAACAAGCAATATAACTAGGTGTACATCTATATATATTATTTATTAACGAGTGATATTGTTTGCATAATAAAAAAACCACCAAAACTAATCAATAGAGAGATTTTGAGCCAAACACACTCATCCCAATAAAAATCAACTTCTTAAATGAAATTTTTTTTACCAAAAAATTACCAAATGGGCTTATTGGCTGGTTGGACTGTTTTTCTATTATTCATCAAATATTTTCTTTACCAATATAAAAGTAACAAATTGAATTCATTGTGTCACTAATTTAACAATAATGTTATTTGTACGTCCACATTTTTCATACATCTATACATGATTCTATTTATAATAAAATATGAGTCCTACTATTTTTATCAATTTTTTCTCTTTTCTTTTCAATCATTCTCTCTTCTTTATCTTCACCTTTTTCTTAATATATATATCAAAATATTTATCCCTAATTTAACCCACTAGTACTACAGAGTGAGTAGGGTGAATGTGTATATGTGAATGCTAAGTAGGTTTACATGAACATTTTCTATGTGCTTTAAGTTTAGTTGTCTGTGTGGTCAAATACCATGCACCGAAAACAAAACTCATTTAATTTCAAGCTGTCACACGTACAGTGTATGGATGGGATATATAGAGTAGTACTCCAAATTAAAATATACAAGTTTGAATTTGCAAACTAAAACAATTATTAAAAAACAGCAAGTTGTAGCTTGATATCTTTATCTACTTTCTATGAACAGCTCACGAGTCAAGTTATTTTTTTGTTATTTTTATTTATTTGATTTTGCATTTCCTTTTCTTATGCAAAGTATGCCCATAAGATGCAAAGTTTCTCTCATGAGTTAGGACTCTACTGAGGTTCATCTTACATGTATAATCACATATTTTATAAGTTATGATATGTAAATTCAGACTAACAAAACATAAAATGCATGGATATATATACAAGATAAGAAAATATTTATTATGTTACTTACATGTGCATATAAAAATTAAATATCCCCTTATTTTGACCAACCAAATATCCCCTTTTTGCAATTATATATCAAATATATTGTATGCATAATATGGTAGATACTACAATAAACAAATCAGTCAAAATAACTAACATAATATGTATACACAATATATATTATATGTTGTGATTAATATTTTAACTATTTTTTATACAGTACTAGTGAAATTCAAGTCATAGAATTACCTAGTGTCGATAGAGCCATCCCAGCTAGAGTGATTTGCAGCTTCTTTCAAAGCTTCTCTCCATCTGATCACCTTGTTCTTCTTCACTCCCTCATCAATAAAGTTGTCCACCACATGCTTATCAAAGGCTTCTCCATAACTCCCAATCTGATTTCGGACATTCGAAGGTTCCACATCATAGAAAACAGGCACTATAATTTGGCCCTTGTGCTTCCTACACTCAATTATCTTCACTAACTCATCCAAACACCACTTTGAATCGGCATATATAGTGTTTGGAGAAAACAATCACCGATAGTTTGGCCTCCTCTATTGCCCTAAGAAGCGTTTGTGATATTTCATCGCCTCTTTCGAGGTTTTCATCTTTGTAGATGTTATATGTTACCGAGTGAGAGCACTATTGAGATGGCTTGTGAAAGTCTTGCGTGTGTCCTCACTTCTAAAGCTAAGGAACACTTCATTTGTTTCTTTATTTGGTGGTGGAGTTGAGGAGGAAAAAGAGAATGTTTGTGCCATATATGAATTAATATGATCGATCGATGATATTAGCTAGAAAGATTATATATTAGGAATGAGATGATTGTGATAATTACACCCAAATTAAATGTTGGGAACTACTCGTTTACTTTATAGCAACGTGTTGACTAATTCATAAGTGGTTACTTCCTTCCACCATCCCAGAAATTAATGGAGAATATATGTCTAAGGAAGAATGCGAGATGTATAATAAGATATTTTATAATACTTGTATAATGTTTATTCATATCAATATGAATTTTATCAGAGTCATTGTTAAATTTAAATTTTTAAAATTTAATAGTAAAGATTAAGCTTGTATAAATATTATACAATTTTTGTTATGTACAATTCAATTTTCTTTTTACAATTGCAATTCAATAATACTAGTCGTACAACAGAAATATGTCCAACTAATATTCAATGATTGCTATTCATGATATGAAATGTGTGCTATATGTATATCACACGTATATATAGCACACATTCTATATCATGAATAGCACACGTTAGATATTAGTTGGACGTATTTTTGTTGTACGACAAACATTATTGCAATTTTATTATATATACAACAAATTAGTTAATAGTGAGGGTTTGGACTTTTTTTATTATATATATATCATATTCAACTCATTCAAGTGTGAAAACAGATTGTGCACAATATATAATATATAATATACATAACACATATAACATATTATCCACATCATATAATAAGACATATTGTGTACAATATACATCACATGTTTCAATATCATCTTTTTTTACAATATGTAATACATAATATGCATAATATGTGATATATGTTATGTACAACATATAGTATATACCATAATATATGTTGTGTATAAGATAACATATTGATTGTTTTAGCTATTTTTTTATTATAGATGCTCTATTGATTATTTTAGTATTGTACATCAAAATTTATTGAATTTTTTATACTGGTATGACTAGATGCACTAGCATGACACAAGGTCAGCATTTGATATGTGAAAGCAGGGGAAGAGTTTCAAACAAATACGCCAAAGACTAAAAAATGAAAGAAGAAAATTTGACCGAGATTGAGTTTACAACAAATTATTATTATTATTTTTTAAATCAAGTTCTTATTATGGTGTGTTTAGCTTAGGGATAATATTGAAGGAAAAAAATTTCATGGGTTGTTCATAAAACTTGACACCAATTTTCCCCAGTAATCAAACACATAATGTCTTACTACAAACGCTAATGCCTTAAATTTCATAGTAATAATTTATTACAAACAGAAGCACATATGCAAAATGCAATACAACTGGAAATAATAATAATAATAATGATTATTTGTTCAAGAATGAAAGCATCTGAGGTGTCAAACGAAGCATACGGAAGTTCTTGTCTAGTTGAAGTTGGGCGATGCGTCTAAGCGTTGCTTGATGCATCAGATTGTCTTCAAAACTCATTGAAACCTTGCAGTATTCTTCTTGTAGCTTTGCTAGTTGCTCTAGTTTCTTTATTTCTTCATCCAAGTCACTTACATATACACGATTCAGCTTTTCCAGCACTTCCATACCGATTTCCTCAACTATTTCAGATTCCACCCTGTACTTTCGCCAATAACTCACCATTTCAAACTCTCTAAAACAAATTCTGAAATACTTAATATACACTACAATCCAATCATTTCTATCAACTCAATTTAACTTCTATTCTAATTCAATTCAGCATTATATTCAAATTTTTATACCGAGACAATAATAATTTTTATATTGATACAATCCAATATTTATACTTAATCAATCAGTTTTGTGTATTATTAAGTAATTTAGTATTACTTTTAACGTACACGTATCATTGTTAAAAAAAATACCTCACAATAAAATATATTAGAAAGAAATATTTCATCAAGGAATAAAGAAGGAGATATGATAGAGTTAAAGAAGAAAAGCAGAGTAATGCAGTAAAATATAGAAGAAAAGAAATGACCTGTTGAGGCTGCACTCCCAACCAGAGTGATTAGCTGCTTCAGTCAAAGCCTCTCTCCATTTTTGGACCTTGTCCTGCATGTTAGTACCTTGAAAGCGTTGCTCATGTTTAGCAAATGCATCACCAAAACTCCCAATCTGATTCCGTACCACCGATGGATCTATACGGTAAAAGACAGGGACCACAATCTGACCCTTCTTCTTCTTGTACTTGATTATGTTGACCACCTCGTCCAAGCACCACTTTGAAGATGCAAAGTTCTCTGAGAAAACTATGACAGACAGATTAGCCTCCTTGATTGCTCTAAGAAGCCTGTCTGGGATCTCATCCCCTCTTCTAAGATCTTGTTGGTCCATGTACGTCCTTATGTCTAGCCTTCTTAGTGCAGCATTCAGATGGCTTGTGAAATTGTTGCGCGTGTCTTCCCCTCTAAAGCTTATAAACACTTCATGCTTCTCTTCTTCTCTGGCGTTGTTGGAGGATGAGGAATTATTTGGCATATGAAATGACATTATTTGATTTTGGGAATTCAACCTCTCTTCTTTTGATTGTGGTTGTGGGATTATAACTCTGGATTGGAGGAGTTGAGTAGTTCCTCTTATTATAAAAAAAGATGTTGCAATTAATGCCGCTTCAGGGAAGGATCGCGGATGCTATACATACCTTTGACTTAGCTTTATTTATTTTTTTTATGCCATGGTCTGCGGAGTTTCGTTCCAACTAATCTGTCGTCCTGTCTATCGTGTACCTGAAAATAACAGATGAAGCTCTCAATGATGATTTTTTTCCGTGCACAAGACTCGAACCCGAAATCTTGACAAGCTGCTAATCACTCATGTTAATCCTTGTTAGTTGACTTAGCTTTATTAAACTTTCATATATCGACTCAAGTTGGGCTAAAATCAATGAGAAGAGACCGTGGGATATGACACAAGTTGTCCAATAGACTCATTAACTGGTTTGACTGGTTATCCATTGTTCACCAAACATTTCTCTTTAATTTAATACTCCCTTGTTTCTTTTTTAAAAAAACTTAAACATATTTTATAATATTATTCTTATCATTTATTATTTCTATTTTTAATTACTCACTAAATTTATTCTTTTTCTTATATTAATTAAGGATATAATTAAAAAAATTAATAATAACTACCTAAAATTTCTAAATAAATAAATATAAAAGAGATTCATATTTTAAAATTGGAATAAAAAACGAAAGAAGAAGTATATGTTTTTTTGTTACTTGGATTGAGAGAGAATTAATTACACATGAAATTTAAAAACTCGGCAATTTCTTCCCTTTAGATCTCTTCAATAGAACTTCTTTTGTTTCTTTTACGAGTTTTTATCTCATATTTTAATTCAACTTGGAAAAATGAGAGGATAATGAAAATCCATTCATCATTGTCCAAAAAAATATTATTTATACATTATCTTCTTATATCATGCACTAATATTTATCTTTATTACTCTTAAAATTTTTATATAGTTCTTATTCTAATATTACATTTTTCTTATCTATTATAGAATTTTATAAATTTTTTATAAATATTAAATTTTGAATGTTACAAGATTACTCGTATCGTTGTTATGGCTAGAAGAATATTATGCATTTGAAGCAGATTTCATGATGAGGATAAGCCTTGGACCAATTAGCAAGTGACTAGCAAGTGATGGCCCCACATTTTGGAAGGTCAATGACAGCTCAATGAAAAAGCTAGTCAATGTTTAGTTACAATATTCATTTAAATTATTAAGATTTAAGTGTTTAATTTTAAAATAAATCAATATTAAAATCTAATGATAGAAATATATGTTTATGAGTAAGTTTTAACAGTGACTCAAACATTTCTCTATTAAAAATAATGTATTGAGTTTACAAAGGGTATTAAAGTTTATTTACCAAAAAAAGTATTAAAGTTTGAAAAAAAGGAAAAGACACAAAAGTTAAAAATAAAAATATTTTTGAATACAATAATTTTGTCTATTCCGTCTCTTAAATTCTGTCCTCTGTTGCATAGAAAAGAAGACATAAGTGAAGTTGTACATTGATATTCAACATCATAAGATAATACTTGTCGTATAAAAGAAATACGTTCAATTAATATCTAATATGTGCTATATATAATATATAGTGTGTTATATGTATAGCACACGTACGTATAACACACATTCTGTATTATGTACAACACATGTTAAATACTAGTTGAATGTATTTCTGTTGTACGATAAATATTATTATTATACACAATACATTATACCATGCACACATACATACACAACAAAACAAAGAAAATTTTCAAAGCACATTATTACATGCAATACATGTTGAAGTAATGATAATTAGAGTTATTATTAGCATTAAATAATTTGAAAAGCGAATTAGTTTCCCAAATGTGGTAAGATGTTAGGTGTCAAGCGAAGCAAACGAACGCCTCTCTCCATTTCAAGTTCGGCGATGCGGTGAAGCGTTGCTTTATGGGCAGTATAGATTTCGTAACGTGTGGTAGCATTGTAATATTGTTGCTGTAGCTGTGCCAGTTGCACAAGTTTTCTGATTGCTTCATCTATGTCTCCCACATACACACCATTCAGCTTTTCCAACACATCCATACCTATTTCCTCAACAGTTTCATACTCCGATCTGTAATTAATTATTCCAATATCATCATGAGAAAAAAGAATTAATTAAAATATATAATGATAAACTAGCTAATATAATTAATGAGTCTATTTTTATTTTTTTTTCTAAATAATCATTGAGATTGTAATAAGTTAAATAATTATAGAACAAAATCTCATTTATTGGCTGATTTAACTGATTTTCAAGTATCACTAAAAATAAATAAATATCTTATTTGTTCTATCAAGATTGACGTGGATGACAAAATAGTCCCTTAAGACATATAAATATCAATGAAAAGAAATTCTTAGGTCCTGAGAACAAAAAAAAAATTTGCTATGCACCACTCAATTTTTGACATATAAACATATGAGTCAACTATAATGAGAGGAATTAAGTTTTATCTTAAGGTTGTATTTGGATAGAGTATTTCTAGAATTTTAAAAATTTTAAAATACAAGGAATTCTAAATATATTATTTGAATTTTCTTTAATTTTAATTAAATATTTTATTTGGATAAAGAAATCACATTATCTTCCTTTGTGAAATATTTTGTTTGGATAAATGTATTATATGATAATCTAATTAAGAGAAAGAGAATCAAATAATAAATAGAGTTGAGAGAGAAAATTTTCTCAAAATTTCATCATTTTAGATGGAAATTAGAATAATCCTTCTATTTTGGCAAATAAAATTCTTTCTCAAAATTTCTTGGAATTTACAATATCTTCTAATTTAATAACCAAACAAATCATTTGATAATTAAGAATTTAAAAATCTAAAAAATTAATTATCTTCTTAAATTGCTCTATCCAAATACAACCTAATGGTATAACTAAGTAGTTATATTTTTTATTCTCATATCACATAAGAATCTCTAATAACAATGTAATTCCTCAAAATTTGACATGATATAAAAGTAACAGTATAATTTTTAAAAATTAAAATTTTAGGATAACGAAATCTCTCAAAATTGAAAATTAAGGACAAAAACAATTTTATCTTAAATTTTCAATCTTAAAAATTTATGTTGTAGCTTTCATATTTTTTGAAAAACTATTTTTTTATTCCTCATATCATAAAAGTATTTCAAGATCTCCATGACTCATAATTTTTTTGAAGTAAAAAAATCGAAACATAAAAAAGATGACCTGTTGAGGTTGCATTGCCAACCAGAGTGATTAGCTGCTTCAGTCAAAGCCTCTCTCCACTTTTGCACCTTACTACCTTCAAAGCGTTGCTCATGTTTGGCAAATGCATCACCATAACTCCCAACCTGATTCCGTACCACCGATGGATCTATTCGGTAAAATACAGGCACCACAATCTGACCCTTCTTCTTCTTGCACTTTATTATGTTGACCACCTCGTCCAAGCACCACTTTGAAGATGCAAAGTTCTCTGAGAAAACTATGACAGACAGATTGGCTTCCTTGATTGCTGTGAGAAGCCTCTCTGGGATCTCATCCCCTCTTCTAAGACCTTGTTGGTCCATGTATGTCCTTATGTCTACCCTTCTTAGTGCTCCATTCAGGTGGCTTGTGAAAGTGTTGCGTGTGTCTTCCCCTCTGAAGCTTATAAACACTTCATGCTTCTCTTCTTCTCTGCCGTTATTGGGGGATGATAAGTTTGCCATAATGATGAATTGTGATGGTGATATTTGATTTTGGGTTTGGAAAGTCAATTGTATGCTCTGTTCTTGTGGGTTTAAAACTCACCGGTGACCCTCTTATATATATATTGCATGGTTGCTTGGTCATTAATATTATATGTACTGTATAAATTTCATCCAACAACTATTCAACGTGTTTATACATAATATATATTATATGTACGGTGTATTATACATGTGTGAAAACAAAAATACATCATACATGTGTTTCATTACTCAAATATATGATATATGTCACTTTTTTATTTATAATGTGTGTTATATATTGAATACTAGTCGAATATATTACTAATAACTTTACCTAATCATGAGAAGGAGTAGAATATACACTTTTATAAGACTTTGACTTTCATTAAGCTTTTATGTAAGGGCAAATTGGGCTCAAAACAATGAGACGTCACGTACGTGGAATATGACCTTCATTGGATATTTAATTATTCGTTTATAGTTTTATGCCCAAATATATATGTTCACATGTCTATCAAATCTTATACTTAGGTTTTTTAATTATTTTTACTTTATTACGATGGAGAGCTTTAACCTCTAACTATTTAATGATTAAGAGGACACTGCATTTGTATATGAAGCTACTCTCTTTCCCGGAAGTTTAAGGTTTTGGGTTAATGTTTGTTAATAATTTTATCATTTCTTCCAAAATTGCCTATATTAGTATTTCCTTTCATTGTTTATAATTTTTTTTCATCTCACAATATATGCCTAAACTTTTAAGTATATATTAAACAATAAACACGCTACATGTCTTTTATTTACTAAATCAAATTTTCAATTTATAAATATTTTGGAATTACATTCATTCAAATAGTCATATTTAGACATTCGCCTAACATTCATTAAATCTAAGGATAAGAATGATAAATAATGGAAATAATTAGATGTCACACATTAATCTAACATTAGAGAAATGGATGTCCAATTAAACATCCCATATTAGATGTCAAAATATGATTTTTTGTATTCACACTGCAATATTATTAGTTATTACTCTCATCCTGTAAGTGTAGAACTATGGTGTCCCTCTCATACATTGAATGATTGCTTTAGAGAAGGAGTGGAACTTCGCTGCAATTTTGACTTTGACTTATATAATAAGCTTTTTATATATCAAATGATTGGGCCAAAAAATTGAGATAATAGGATGGTGGAACATGACAGGGTTTTGAAAATTGTAAATGTATTTCTTTTTGGTTCCTTCTTGGAAAGGAGAGTTGACAACTTTCATCCTTTTGTTTTAATTTTATCCCTATTTTTTCAAACGATGCCTATAATAATATACGACATTTTCCTTTCTTGTTTATTGTGTCTTTAACTCATTAATGATTTAATTCAACTTGAGAATATGATCTGATGAGAAAATAATCAGTAATGTAGGAACACCCTCGCATTTAATTATTCTGTATAATTGTTTAATCTTATTACACGCGTAGTTAGCTGTTCACTAGAAGGTGTCACCTGCAAAATGCATTCAATAAAAGTAAGTAAAATCTAATAATAAAATTTGCTACATTCCATAATCTTATGAGTTGAATTGGGATTCCACCTATATTAGATATGAACATTAGTGGAAAGAAAGATGTACTCGCTGAAGTGCATGCTCTAAGTTTAAAACTCATTTGAGCATAAGATACAACTCCAATAATAAGAAGAAAGAGTGAAAAATATAGCAAAGCAGAAAAAACAAAAATTCATCATTCATATAATGTTTTCTTCTCCACCTAAAAAATATGGTCCCCAATAAATGTGTGCCATCCCACATCTCTAAATTCCCTCCCACGTTTCAATAACACAGGCCTCTTACTCTGCTGCTTAACTCAGTTTAGGGGCAGGTGGAACATCAAGAGTGGTTCCTGCTTGAATTTGACCCCACCCAATAAGACGCCAATGCTTCTCAACACGTCGACTAAGAGCGATCTTCTCGCCTTTGCTGGTGCAAACAGGGGAAGTAAGTTGCAACTTTGCCAGATCGTTCTTCACGGCAATAACTCTGGCTCCGGTTGACATTGATCCAATATTCAACATTAGCATCTCTGCTTTAGCAAGCTTAGACACCTTCCCTTGTCTTTCGGAGCCTTTTGTCCTGACACCCAAAAGCCGTCGGAGCAAGAAAAAGTTAACCTGCAAAACCGCAAGTACAAATTCAGCACTAAACAATGCACTTTCAGTCCAATGATTTTCATCTTTCACCTTCATCACAAATCAATACAAAACTTGACAAGCGAGAAAAGATATTTGCAAGGAGAAGTGATAAACGAAGATGTATTGATGAAGAAAAAATTGTTCTATGTAGCCCTTCTCTTTGAATTTCAATACTTGGCAGGAAAGGTTGGCAGTACAAATATGAGTTCATGCTAAACCGAAAAACCATTACAAATAGCATCCTTACCTCGAGTTCAACAAAAACCTCTGGCAGAGATCCAACCTCTCCAAGAACTTGCCCAACCAGCCTGTCAGCACGTGTTAAAGTTGGATCCATTGTCGTCCCAACACCAATGAGGCCTCCAGGCACAGCAAATTGAAGCTCATTTTGCTCAGCGTACAGTGATACTATTCTAGAGTATATTGGTGTGCATCTGACATTCCCACTCTCGTCCTTAACAACTATTCCGGGTCGAACTTCAATGAATTGGTTTACCTTCAAAACACCCTACAATGAACAAATTGTTAGATGTATTTAACAAAACATGTGACAATAGACTTACATAGAGGTACTTTGCCTCTCACCACGAGATATTAATTTTTAAGTAAAGATAAAAACAGAAAACATTGCAAAGTAGATTTCTGGTTTGGCCAAATGCATGGAGAGACTTTCAACATTTTCTAACAAAACACATGTATGAGAAAGTGACAAAAAATTTATGGGATGCCAATAAATTAACAGGCCATATGCTTCCCATTCATTGAGCATCAATGTATTTTAGCACATGGAAATGCCACTTGCATTATTCACAATACTTTGTGCATAGAGAATTGCTCCTTCAAAATTGAAATTCTAGGACAGTATATGCACTATGCAGGTTTAAAGAGACAAGTGTAACGTCAAGCTATTGACCAAAAGAAGACTTACCCTCAAAATGCTTCCACCAGCTACGCCTCCTTTTATTTCATCAACCTCAAAACCAGGTTTATTAACATCAAATGACCGAATTACAATCATATTGGGGGGAGAAATGAAGTTCCTTTCAGGAATTGGGATCTTCTTTACAATGTACTCACACACAACATCAATGTTATACTTCAATTGTGCTGAAATAGGTACTACTGGAGCACTATCGGCAACAGTACCCTGGTAATCCAACCAACAAGAGGAGAATAACATGTAAGTTGAAGAAATGGACTGGCTTCAAGCCAAAAAATAAACAAATAAAAAACAAAAGAGATCTTGATTGCTCACATTGAAAACCTCTGCATCACATTTACCTGAATAAACTTCTGTATTGCTTCATGTTGATTGATAGCTACATTTTCTTGAATCAAATCAACTTTATTCTGTAGGATAATTATGTGCTGTAAACGCATAATCTCCACAGCAGCTAAATGCTCAGAGGTTTGTGGTTGCGGACAGCTCTCGTTAGCAGCTATAAGAAGCAAAGCTCCATCCATGATTGCTGCTCCATTAAGCATTGTAGCCATGAGAATATCATGGCCCTAAAGAAAATAATAAAGTAAAGAAAAATATCATCTATACATAAAACCAAGCAAATTCAAGATATAGTAAATGAAGTAGAAATGATCAGAAACATTGAGACCAAACTGACTTAGTGACTTACAAAAAGGATACCCAAAGCAAAACAAAATCAAATAAAAACTATAAATCATATCTTCCAGGTATTAAAAGAATTGGGAGGCATGAAACACTAAGAAAAGCAAAATGAAAATAATAATACAAAATACTGAGGGAAGAAATATAAAACCAATAATGAAAATATATGGAAGTTCACCCTTGCATTATAACCTAAATATAATTAAATTATGACAGTAAAAAAAGATAGCCAAAAGTAACAAATAACATATTAGGACTGTACCGGGCAATCCACAAAAGAAACATGTCTCAACAATTTCATCTTGCAGTTTTCAAACCCTGGCACATCACACATGGGGCTGTCTTCCTTCCCACTTCCATATGCCCTGTTGAAGAAATTTGATCAGAACACTGAAAGTTGAAATCAAGAGATAATATGATAACCTTTGCAAAATAAAGTTACCCACTTGTAGCACATGGGCCTAGAACAACGATCATCTTCACACTTGTATATCTTAGCATTTGCATAGCCAAGCTTGATTGTAATGTTACGCTCCAACTCATTTTTAAAACGAACAGTCTGCAAGTTCACAGAAAACCAGAGGTTAAAAGAAAATAATTAAATACTTAAAGCTAAAGGAAAATATACAAATAATAGCATAAATTATTATATATAAAATTTTCTGTAAAACTGAAGATTAAAAGAAAAATGGTCTCAATTATCAATCCGAACTATTGTCAAAAGACTTTGTGACCACTAGCCACAACAGAAGTATTCATACTGATTACAGAAGAATACCTGAACACCTGATATTGCTTTCACGACTGTTGACTTGCCATGTGCCACATGACCTATGGTGCCTGTCAGGATACCATTCATCAGCTTTAACAGTTATCAATTAGAAAGATTTCACATTTGATCATTTTGAATAAGGAATTTATTTCACTACAACTATGGCAGCAATATAGTTGACATAAATGAATGCAGTTAATTTCAGATAAATACTTACCAATATTAATGGTAGCCTGCCGTGATATGACTTCAGGAGAGAGTGGATGCAATTTTGTTACATCCAGTTTACTCAGGTCTTGTTCCATCAAACCCTTCCGCGACATTTTGGATGCTTCTAATGGAAACTTTAACTGAGTTATGAAACTAATAAATCAATAAGCAATTCAAAATGTTTGATGCTGATATATATATCTGCACATCAACAACATAGGACAAGAAACCTGGATCATAATCCTTGTATTTAATTTAGATTAATCCGCATTTGTGAATGTGCTAAAATACGTCCTAATTCTCTTGTAGCATATGAGAAATCATCATCAGGTGAAAGATTTTGAGCTTAAGTGATATCCTTAACAGTGCCATCTTATCTTAGAAAATAATATTTACATATTATCAAAAAGAAAATAATATGTACATACAAAAGATAATTTATAATAATATTGAGTCTTTGACCAAATAATGAACACTCCTCATATTACCCACTCTTTTCCCATCCAATCACATCTCTGAATTATAATAAGCATAAAGACTATTGTTCAAAAAATACACCTACCAAACTAACCCTCTCCATGGCTCCACCACACAGACACCTAGACATTGTAAATAAACAACTTGCAAATTTGCAACAAATTACGGTAAAACTCCTCAAAATGTCAGGAAAATGAAAAGCAGAGATACAAATCGCAGCATCAGTCTGAGAGTAACAAAACACAGTTTAAGACAACAATAAAATTTGAGAAAAAGCAAAAGATAATAACAGGGAATGTTCACCACACCACCCAACCTTTCAAAATTGAAATGTGTGAACAGAGAAGTGAATGGATGAAATAATTACTAAAGCAGATGGTAAGGTAGGAAGGAATAGGCCAAAAAGTAACAATTTCTAAAATTTGCAGTGGAGTGAAATTGGAATGCCCATTACTCCTTCTACAAAAAGAACAGAACTTCACAGCAGAATGGGGCATTTGACAATTCCTACTCTTCAAACATTAAAATTGAGTGAATCCAACAGCACAGATCAGCGATGATTGATAGTGCTACTCCAAAAACACTGATTCTATTCAATACAGGTTGTAATGTTTAAATTAACCAAATCACATGTAATATGTTCCACCTAGACCGCATCAACTAATAACAATCAGAAAAAAAAAATATACAAATCTTCAGCGATGGAGCATCTTCAAAAAATGACGAAGACATAAAAAAAACTTGAAAAAAGAAACGAATCTTTCGGAAACACAAACAAACCCGAATCCTAAGAACAATACAAGGAACCAATATTCAATGGTTAGAGGTGAAACCTGGAAGAAGGTGGAGCTCGGAGACAAGAAATCGCAGCTTCGGACAGCTGGTGCGGCGGCGGAGGAGGAGGAGGAGGAGGGAGGTGGCGGTAACAGATGAGCAGAGTGTGAGACTGCGTGCGCTTGATGCCAAGTGAAAGATCACAAACCCTACCTTTTAGATTTTTTTGTGAACACTACCTTTTGGATTCGGACACAAAAAAATGATTTTTGTTATCTATCTAAAAGGAGGAAAAAAATAAAAGGTACATGGATATGCCATACAATATAAATTTTTGTTTTTGACAATAAAATAATTTTTCATATAAATAAAACAAACTAAACATTAAAGTGTTGGTTTGAATGGAAAAAATATGTGCTACTTAGCAATCCCTAAACAAACAGGCTCAGTGAAATTTAGAAATACAATTGGAAATTTGGAATCATATTATATTTTTATTTGAAATTTAGTTTGGATGATAATGTAATTAAATTGATAATGCATCAATTTTATGATTTTAATCTTTCTAAAATTTATTTTTATGTTTTAGTCCCTCTATTTTTTAAATATTATGGCTTTGGTCCATAACTAATTTAAAATATACATTTAATACTTACAAAATTTATTATTTTCTTAATTAAAATCATTATACTATGAAGGTACGTTAATTGTTTAGAAATGCATAAAGGAAAAGGAACCAGCATTAGTATTGCTGCATTATTACTGAATGGAATAGCAGTTATACCAATTTACAAGGAGAATGGAATAACACTATCATCAATGTGTTGATAGGGAATTATAGATGATAGATAGAAGTTGTAAGTCACTATAATGGTTATATATCACTTAGACATAGGATTAGGAGGTGAATCTTGGAGTAATGTCACTTGGTACAGAATGATGTATATATGTCTAATCACAAATCAACAGTCTCTGGTTGTGATTAGAACAAAGATTTGGTGGCTAGGCAAGAAGAATATTGTGTGTTGAGAAATGATGGGAATCAAATTTGAGGACAGAGGAGAGTGAGTGCCCCTCAACATTTAGGCTTTCCAACCATCATGACACAATCTTCAGCTCAGACAGATTATGGCTTCCATTGGTACAATCTGACAAAGTAGGGTAATGAAGGGGGCAAAAGTTATCTGTGAGATTATTTTGGGTTTGTGGATACTGAACATGTACTGTGCATGTATTCTTCATACACAAAAGTAAGTCTTCATAAAAGTAGAATTGAAGAGTTCTCCACTCAAGTTAGTATACAACTCTCATGTTTAGAGCCTTCTTAATCAAATTTGGATAAAGTATAGAGGTTGACAACATTCTTAGTAATACTAAGCCTAAGAAAATTTATTTCATACTCTACGTTTTTTAATAACTTTTTTTACTTCTAATAACTAAAATCACTTAGAATATGAAAAAATGATTGTTCCAATAGTTATACGATTTTTTATAAATATAATCTTTTTAAAAAGAAAAGTCCAGAGTTACAACCAAAAGTAGTCAATTTGTAGCCAATACAATTAATACCGATTTAATTTGAATTTTGATCGATGATTTTTGTAAGATTAAAAGCTCAAGTGTACATTAATGATCAGATTATGCATTACTAGTTAAATTCCTTATTTTTTCTTTTAGTTTCCCACGGTATCCCCAGCCCGAAAAATCAATGATTAATCCGTCGCGGATCTGAGCTTCGTTTAAGGGTTTGTCGCTGACCAATGGGTTGCTGCATACACAAGGCGGAGATCGAAACCCCGACCCTTATTTAAGCGAACAAGTGAGTTAACCACTTGACCAACCCAAGTTGGTTATAGTTAAATTCCTTATTGACTACTATTGGTTGTATTTTTAAATATATATATATATATATATATCTTGAAACTTGAAGATTCTTGGGCTAATTTGTTGCTTTTAAAAAGGGATTTATGTTAAAATCCACACTGTAATATGATGATGATGAATTTTAATTTCTTTCTATTGTGGGGAGATGCCCCTAAGAGTACCAACCATATTTTGGGACCTTAGTGTTTTGGAAGGAAACTTATCAGAAGTGGAAAAGAAAAACAAGATGGATGGGGTTGGTGGTACCTCTCTTTCTTTTCATTCACTCCAGCTCTATTTGCCCCTACCACCGACTCCATTGCACGTTCTCATTATAATAATAAATAATAAATAATTATCATCATCTTATCTTTAATCACTCCCATAACCTAACATGTCTGTGGCCACTGGCCAGACATTTCTTCGCTGTAAATCTGGCATCTAATTCTGAACTTAATATGGCCAAAAATTTATACTAAAACTAATCACTTCTCAACTACTTAATCATAGCAGTTAAAAATGTTAACTTGATTGGTTTCTCTAACCAAAAAGTAGTACTAATTGATTAGTATATCTCAAAGAAGTTTCCAACATAAAGCAAAATCCCATTTAGTAAACCAAAAAAGTGTCACTTAAATCAGATTCAGATAAGTTCAATTCAAATTGAAATTAACTAATTCTGTCTCATTTCCATATTTTGAGCGATGCCCACCATTGGTCTAAGAAATATTCTATATTTCTTCTAACAATCTAACAAATATAAAAAAGAAAAAGTGTGTTATTTCAAACACCACCCTTTTCAAAATACTCCAATACCGCATTAGTATGCATTGAAATGAATATACAAGAATGATATTTTAACATTAATATTATGACTCACATTTGGATGAAATCCATTGATCTTTCAATAATACTAGTAAATGAAAAGGCTATCAACATAGAGATTAAGGATAAACCATTTAAATAACATAACTCTTCATTTCTCTTGTAAAATTGTGTGTTAACCTCTTTAATGCATTAAAAAAACATTTTTCAAAGGAAAAAGCCCAAAAAAAGAGATCCATGTGAATTTTGATATCTTGGAATTTTAAAATTTAGAGAAATACTTTTTGTATTAAATTTTTATCAATTTTTATACGAGTTTTGCTAATAAATGTCCTTAAAGTACTCATTAAAAATACTACAAATAAAAAATTTAAAAAAATTAAAATAATATGATAGTTTCAATAAATAGAAAATATATAAATAAATATTTTCAATATAAAATTTTTCTCTTTTATTATGTTAACAAATATCCTAATCTTTTCATATTCACATAACAATATTTATCATCATTAAATAAAAAATGAGGCCTAATGGATTCTACACTCCATTATGGTTAAAAGGTGGATTAAATGTTTGTAAAAAAAGGTAGAAATGACTCATACAAACAACTTAACTCCAAAATTAAACTTGCAATGGATATATGTGGCCATTGCCTATTGGCTCTATGGCTTGGTGAATAGTGAACAATAGCATAACATTTGAGCTCCTCATCCACAACAAACAAGGTTGCTAATGACAGCACCAAACTAACTAAACTCTCATCATCTCTTCTCTCTCTCTCTCTCTAATATTCCAAAAATCAAAATGCATCTCTCAACAATCAATCAGCATCCAAGTATCCAACCTTAATTCTCATCTCTCTCTCTCACTCTCACACACAATTACACAAACACGCACACTTCACTCACTCTGTGTCCCTGTTTTCTCTCCCTTTCCATCTCTAATTGAATTGAATTGAACGTGATTTCTGCTACTTTTGCGCGTGTGCATTTTCTCTCCTCTCCCTTTCACAGCTGGTTTAGTGCCATTTACCACCACCATCACTACCCCTTTTGCAAACCCAAACCTAAAATCAAATCAAGAACAAAACTTTCTTCAACCCCATTATAAAAATCTCTATTTTTTCTTTTCTTTCTTTTTTTCCCTCCTCTGTTTCACACAATTCAGCGGAATTTGTGAAGAAGATGGGTGCAGGGGACTACTACTACAAGGTCCTGAAGGTGAACCGAAATGCCACAGATGAAGAGTTAAAGAAAGCATACAAGAGGCTTGCAATGAAATGGCACCCAGATAAGAACCATCAGCAACATCAAGTGAAGAAGGAAGAAGCTGAGGCAAAGTTCAAGCAGATATCTGAGGCCTATGATGTACTCAGTGACCCAAAGAAGCGCCAGATCTATGACTTCTATGGCCACTATCCACTTAACTCCATGAAGATGGACAAGGAAAAAGGTGATTATGATGGTGGTGGTGTCAGGAATATGAAGGAGGAGAAAGTGGCAGGGTTGGTTGAGAGAAAATTTGTGTGTACTCTTGAGGAGCTTTACAAAGGTTGCAAGAAGAAGTTAAAGATTTCAAGGACTGTTGTTGATGAATTTGGGTAATTATCACTTTCTTCATTGGTTTTTTTACCCCAATTCTTGCCTTTTTAATCCATGCATTAGTGGTGTATGTAGAATTAAGGAGTAGTTTTTGTAATTGTAGTTTTGGCTATGTGATTTATTTTAGACTTTTAGTTGTTGATTTGTTTTCATATTGTCTTAGAAATTGTAAATGATTTACCTATTAGCACCATAATTGAAATTCTACTAAATCTAGTACCACTTGCTTTCTTGCATATGAAATTTTTGCTGCTTTTACTTGCAGTAACACTGCACTAGAATTGTTACATAAACTTCTGGCTGTTGAATCTTTTTTTACACAGAATATAATCCATGGCTCAATTCCCAAGAACTTTTATTGTGTTTTTATATTGTAAATCCTTGGATAGTTTAAAATTTTACTTGATACTATGGTTTTGTCTTGCTTTGGCAATCACCTTATTTTACTTATTTGGATTGTTTTCTTTTGATTTGGTTATTGCACTGATGTTTTTGGCTGTCATCTGTGTTTTTGGCTTTTCATTTGACCATGCATAATCTTGCATACCTGTGTAGGCACGCATGCTTACATGTGTACCCACATGTGGAGAATGCAGAGGCTTCAATTTACTTTTAATTTTTTAGGGATTTGAGTTGGTCCTCCTAATGTTTCCATCAATCACATAAGAATAAAATAAAACCCCCTTTTCTTGGTTACTAAATAAAATAAAACTACTTAGGTGTTTAAAATAATTTTGATTTATTTGTAATAATAAATGTTGAACTTCAAGCTTCTTTACTGATTAATCTGGCTATTTGAATAATTGAATCAAAATTGTATCAACATAGATAGAAGTGGAAGCACATGAACATGTCCTATCTCATTTCAATTTGCATAGAAATTTATACCTTTGACTTCACAAACTGCATTTTTTTTTGTTTTTGGTTTTTGCAGTAAGGTGAAGTCTGAGGAAGAAACCTTCAAGATAGAGATTAAACCTGGATGGAAAAAGGGCACAAAAATAACTTTTCCTGGTAAAGGAAACCAAACAGAAAAAGGAGGCACCGCTGGTGACCTAATCTTTGTGGTGGATGAGAAACCACATGCTGTTTTCAAGAGAGATGGGAATGATTTGGTTGTCACACAGAAAATCTTGCTTGTTGAGGCTCTCTTGGGAAAGACCCTCAACTTGACAACATTGGATGGAAGAGACCTCACAGTTAAAGTCACAGATGTTGTGAAACCAGGATATGTTTTTGTGGTCCCTGATGAAGGAATGCCAATTTCAAAGGAACCTGGCAAGAAAGGATCCTTAAGAATCAAGTTTGATGTTATGTTTCCTTCAAGGCTCACCACACAACAGAAGCAAGAGCTGAAGAAGATTATGAGCAGTCATGATAAGCGATGATTATGATGATGATTCAATCATAATTTTACATATGGTCAGATATTAACACTACTGTAAATATGTTAGTTCCATCATCTTCTAGCCTTCTAGGCATGAAATTGTGCATAATAATAATGATAATAATACAAATAAACCAGGCATAGTTTGCTACCATATATATCTGCAGTATGTATGGTGTGTGGCTTTGTAAACAATTGTTTTCATATGCAAAAAAATGGCCTTGGATTTTGTTCTATCAATGCTATAATTATAACAGGCGTTGCTAGTACTTTTCCTCTGCATTTGAGGGGTGAAAATCAAAGAAAGGGACAGTGTTGCATTGAGTGGTTTCTGTTAATTGTGATTTATGAAGGCTTATTGTTTATTTTATGTGTAATATATATGCTTCTTAGTATATGAAAATGACTTGTCTGTGGATATTTTCTTATAATCTACTATGTCCTTTCATTATATGGTCCCATGATATTTTTCTTTGCTATTTTTGTTTTGTATAACAACTTTTATACCAATGCTAATTTGAAAATACTTTTCCCTCTTTTTCTAATAGAGAACTGTGGTGGTTGACCAATAATACTGGTAGTGGTTGATTTTGAAGATAAGTGTGTGTGTGTGTGTCAAATATCACTAAAAGAATCCAATAAATGTGTGCTTATTCATTTTTTCATATAAAGACAGATGCATCATCAACCTTTTGTGTCGTTTTTTCATGGCTACAAAATGAGCACCGACACATTACAAATAGGTCTAGAAACTTCAATTTTAATACTAAGCATTAAACAATGACATCTTTAATTTATTGTTTAGTTGACAAATAATGGCACCAACTTATTATTCAGCTTCCTATGAGTTGTTGGTTTTTCCCCTTTTTCATTGTAACAATCAAGGTAGAATAGAATCATCACAAAATTTGTGACCTTTGTTAATTTTGTCTCAGTGTATAGTCACAAATTTATGGTTCTGTTCTGCTCTATCATCCTTTTGTAAGAAATTTTATTTTCTGTGTTGCTCTATCAACCTCTTTAGCTCTTCCTTTCTTACTCCTACCACTGTATCAGCAACCTTGCCTTTCTTAATCAGCATGAAAGTTGGCATTGCCTGCACCTGGAATCCTTGAGATACCTCCTGTTTTCATTTACACAGTGAATCCAAATCAGTTTGTGCTGGAAATTGTTGTTTTATGGTAAAATTAAAGGGCGACCTAATGCACAGGGCTCCCAGCTAGTTGTGTCTAAGGAAGGAAAATATATACAGTTCTACCTTTACAAGCTGAAAGACTATTTCCAGGATTTAAGTACAGTTGCACTAAGGTTTCACCGTCTTAAAAATAATTTTTTTATGGCAAGATAATAAAATGTATAAGTGTTGTTCCTTTTGCAATTGGGAACAAATTAAGAGTTATGGTGAAAGAGAATGTGTGACATACCATTAATTCGTCCACATCAATCTTGACAAACTCAACATCTGTGTATTCTGCAGCAAACTCTTGGACAACTGGGTCCATCAACTTGCAAGGTCCACACCATGTAGCAGTGAAATCAATCACCATCTATAGCAAATTTGAAAGATCATATCAATAAAAACCAACAAAAATATTTAACAAGGTGACAATGATGCTAATTAATATAATTGTAGCTATGTATATATCATCTATCTAGCATACCAGCTTGTCAGTTTCTTTGAAGGCATTAAAATGAGCATTCCATTTAGCAGTAGAATGAAAGGTAAGAACATGGTGTGGTGATGATTCTGATTTTGATGATCCATAGTTGTTAGCATTCAACAAATCAAATATGTTGGATCCCATGATGGTTTGTTTAATTTCTTTTGGGAATGATATAACTATAAACCCAAAAATGGACAAGAGATGAGTCTCTATATATGAGTTCTTATAGTGGTTTGAATGATGGCAAAATGGTGGAGAAAGGCTTGTATATATATAGGACTTAGGACTTAACAAAGTTAGTGGGAAAATACTATAAGATATCTTTTGAAGGGTATCATATTCTACCATAAGTGGCAAGCTGTAAAACAATGGAACCTTAAAGCTAATTTAGACACATTTTTGTGAGCATAAGAACCTCTCCTACCTACATGAACACGAACCCTCACATTCTTCTAGTCCCCATGACGTTCATGTGATGGAAATGTTACCTCAGTCTCATTCTCCCATTTTTTTGGGTGTTAAGGTTCTGAAAATTAATAATACATGCATATGATGATTAATTCTTTTTTCTTCGTTCAGAATTATCTGTCATATTGATAATTGATTGATTCATTGAAAAATTAATTTATTTGTACAAATTTGTTGTCCAAATATATTAATTTTTTTTACTATACTATTTTTTTTTTGTGACGGAAAGTTTAGATTAGATTAGGGACCTTCCATATACAGGTTCAGTGTATATCATTAGTCTACGATGAAATTTATAGATTGTCCAACAAATAGGGTTTTTCATAATCCGAATCCAAGCAACGTCTAGTGTGAGCGGAAGACTGAATCAGATGTGATAACTCTAATTGGCTTTATTATACCAATTTGTTAGAATACGCATGAAGAAATGACTTTCTTAAATAAATAAAGAAAAGCTTTAAGCCATAATATAAATGAGTTGGTGATTTAATTTTTATTTTGTTTGCTCAAAAAGAAACCCAATTGAGGTGTAATGTTAGACAAGTTGGATCCTGCTCAAACTAACGCGTTATCTACAGATTGGAAAAAGAATATAAGTGATTGTTACAGAAAGAGGAGAAGACAGTGACATAGCAGAACAAGAACAAAAAGGAAGAATGAGAAATCGTTTTTAAGTCTGCAATGCAACTTCTGTTGCAAAAGAATCACGCACTAAATTGTGCATCCCCCCCAACCTATGCCTGAATCTATCGCTAAGGATATGCATATGCTTGCTAGCTTCATGAGTAAGGAATCTTAATACCTTACATTATTTTTTTTATATACGATACATATAGAAGACTATATATTTTAAAATGTGATATTTTTTTATTTTTTAAGATACATAATAAAATAAATACTGTAGACTTCAAATTATGAAATTACATGATTTTTTCTTAAAAAGTAGAAATTGAAGACTATATACTTTATAATATGAGATTTATCTATTTTTAGATACACTATAAAACAAAGACTCTAGACTTAAATAATGAAATTACATGATTTTTTACAAATAGTGAAAATTGAAGGGTATATACTTTAAAATATGAAATTTATCTATTTTTTTAGATTCACAATTAAAAAAATGCTATAGACTTCAAGTCAAGAAATTACATGATTTTTTTACATATAGTAGTTATTAAAGACTATATACTTTAAAATATGATATTTCTCTATCTTATTAGAAAGACTATAAAACAAAGACTATAGATTTCAAATTATGAATTTACATTATTTTTTTTCTCAAAAAGTAGAAATTGAAGGCTATATACTTTATAATGTGAGATTTCTCTATTTTTTAATATACACTATAAAACAAAGACTATAGACTTCAAATTATGAAATTACATGATTTTTTTTCAAATAGTGAAAATTGAAGGCTATATACTTTGTATGTGAGATTTCTCTATCTTTTTAACTTCACAATTAAAAAAAAACTATAGATTTCAAATCATGAAATTACGTGATTTTTTTTCGTATAGTAGTTATTGAAGATTATATATTTTAAAATGTGATATTTCTCTATTTTTTAAGATACACTATTAAATAAACACTATAAACTTTAAATTATGAAATAATATTTTACCTTCTTTTGATTCATAGTCTGTATTAATATTTAATATATCATCTTAAAAATTTTATGAAAGTTAATATTTAAATAGTCATTAATTCATTCTCTATTCTTGAATTTAAATTCGCGTTTATCAATAATCACTTTTTGAGTATCTATATAGTAACGCATATTTATCTTTACATATTTTCGACATTTTAATTTTGATCTAATTAAGGTACACATACAGGGTTGTCATATCAATATTAAATTAGTCATTCAATTTTACTCCAATATAATTCAACATTTATAGTTATTCAATCTAATTTATATTCCGAATCAATTTAATATTATATTTAAATTTTTATATTAAGATAATGATAATTTTTATACTGAAATAACTCAATATTTATACTTATTCAACCCAACTTTTTATCCTAATAGTTGGTTTAGTGTTAGTGTTATTTCTAGTGTTCACATAACCTTGCTCATTAAGATAATAATACTTTTGAATAGACAAGATAATATTTTTCAAATATCAAAGAGAACACATTTAGAAAAGTATTTCCTATGTCCACTTTATGCAGCATTTTTCACACGATTAAAAAATATGTGTTATCTAATGTGAAAAACGTTGTAGTAGTGATCACGGAAATTTTTTATTTAATTTGATAGTAAGCATTCCTATGAAAAAGTTTAAATATTTAAAGAAAAAAAGTTGAGATATTCTTCCACATGTTTAGAGTAAGAGATTTTTTCTCTCAAACTTTTCTCAATAATCAATGTTTCATCTCAATATCTTTTCTTTTTGTACTTTTTCTTATTTAATGATTAAAAATCTCTCAAGGCAAATAAAAGTATTTAATTTACTCTCAAAATAACTAAATATTTTTCAAAAACGTTTTAGATTGATCGTGTCTGAGAATATATCGTCAATGTGAACTAAAGCTAAGAAGCTTCACTTTCCATAATTTTTAATTCTAATAAAATTAACACATATATAACACTTAAAAATAAAGTAAAAAAATATTGATAAATAAATCATTCAACTTAGTTAAAAAAGTAGGTTTTAATGTCTTAATTTTATTAAAATTAGAAAATTAAGAAAAGGCAAATAATAATAATTATTATTAATAAATATCTATTAAAAAATGATAAATTATATATGTGTGGCATCAAAGTGTCATCATAATGTATTGCATGATTGGGCATATAGTATGTATTCGTACAAATAAATGAATAATGGAACTCTTCTGACTTCATTGTCGTTATTGATCATTTTCCCATGTTTTGTTGCCAGGAAGGAATTGTAGTAATTATCAATTTATCATGAAAAAACAAGTTTAACATTCTTCCCATCATAACTCATATAAATATTCAATTTATCATCATCTTTAAATATTTTTCTTGACATTTACACTGATATTATTGAATAAAATATAAATCTCAATAATTAAATAGAATTAATATAAAATAATCAGATTGAATGTTTGTTAATATAAAGATAAAAAAAAAAGTAGTTCAAATATAACTTTTTAAATTTTATGGATATTTATTTACATATTCTTTGTCTTATGCTCTATAATAAAGTTAAGAAAAAAATAGAACCACTCCAGCATGAAATTATATCTAATAATGTTAAGTGGACAATGAAAAATCAGCCCATACAGCTAGGACTTATTTTGATTTTGATTTTGGCTCAAATAATCATTAAGATTATAATGGACTGAATAATTATAGTCCAAAATCTCATTTATTGGCTGATTGAGCTGGTTTTATATTATTCATTTAGCATCACCCAATATATTCCAGTATCGTTTTGCCGACACCCATATATAGAGGGATGCATGAACGTCATGTATACCCACAAAGAAGTTACAAAGTTTCTTTCATTATGCTTTTTGTATTACTATTAATTAATGATAGGGAACTAGCTAGCTTGCCTTGTAGTAGTTATCACATATCTAATTGACACTGTTTGAGATTATATATATATATATATATATATATATATATAATTACACTGAAAGTGTAAAAATATTTTACATTGTTATTTACTCAAAATTTTCTGCTTATATATGACTTTTTAGGTAGTGAAAGAAAAAAACACAATCATAGTTAATATGAAAATACATAATCAGATGACTGTGTCAAAAATGAGTACACTGTCAGTAAATAAAAATTATATATATATATATATATATAAAAGTAATGTTAAATATACACTATAAAATTAGATATAAGCTATCATATGTAATAATTTAACTTTTAAAATTTATTAATCTAATTTTTAAAATATTTACTTAACCTATAATATTAAAAATTGAATTAATAATTTTAAAAAGTTAAATTATTATGAGCATTGCTCCTTATACTCCAACAATACATACATTGAATTTACTTTCATTATAAGATAGAGAAGGAGGAGAAGAAGAAAAAAAATACTTAATTAATTAGTTAGTTACTTATCCATGTATGTATGAAATACATGAGAGTAAATATTTTTAATGTACATAAAAAATTATAAATCTAATTATATATGTTAGACTCATGGTAACTTATTATATAATTAAAAAAATATTTATATATATTTTCAACATATTATAAAGTAGCATCTTTTCTCACGCACAAGACCAATACTCTGTTGTCACATTTCACTAAATAACTCAATCCTCTCTCTTATTATTTTGTTCTGTTCTTTTGCTTTGTTCTCCATCATGTCATCGCACATATTTATTCCTTAACATAACAAGCACTATGATGATCCTCTGCAGTTGCCAATGTTAACAATAATGCTAATTACTAATTAGTAACATTGTGATTTTGAGATTACTCTGTTGCACCTACTGAATTATTAATTATTCTGTGTTTAACACACATCCGAGTAATTAAATTGAAAAAGGCAGTTTAGCAATTAGAATATGGGAGAAAATTTTGGTTCAGAATAATACATACATTGGCACGGTTCTAGTTGACTTTAATTTATTTGGTTAGCATCCATCAGATCACCTTTGCTTACTTAATTTAATGTAAAATTAAATACTTTGGCCTATTGCGCATCCAATGAATGCAAATTGCTGCAATAGTAAAACACACACTTCATTTTTAACCGTTAAATTTTTCTCATGCCTTGAGAGAATTAAGGACTAGAACTACAGTTTTTGTCAGAAACAGAAGATGCTCCAATATATTATATTAATATAATATATTGAGCCGCAATCAAATTTGTAACAGCTCATAGATTTGCTTTTACTGGTTTATTTTATTTCTTGTGGGATAAGGCACATATGCTATACTTAAAAGTCTCTCAATTACACACCGTTCTTTTTTATTGTTATCTCAGTCAATATTTATTTATTTCTAATTTTGTGGTCCACAATTAATTCATCACTCTCTTCTGATCGATAACCATAACATATATATATATATATATTAACATGACATGAATGAATTGGTATTTAGTATTTTTAGGTTACATTTATTTTTTCTGATTTTGGGTCTGAGTCAAGAGTCAGTGAAAAATTGACTTTGTCAAATGTTTGGTACGATGGTCAATCAGTAAAAAATTGACTCAGTCAACTGTTTTGTACGAGCGTCATAGTGATTTAGTGAACAAAATTGTCAATTTTTTGTTCACTACAATTTTGTAGTCACTGTGTATTGAAAGGAGTCACTGAAAACAAACACTACCTTAAAAACTATCTGAACCATGAGTCTTGTCATAATTGGTAGATAACTGAACTCATTAAATATTTAATTAGAGGTTCGATAGTTTTTAATAATGTGTATAAAGAAGATTTTGTGGCTAAAGATTTATACATTCATGAGAAAATTCCCGCTTAAAAAAATATTGAATTAAGTAGTTAGTATCATTTAATTACTTAGCTTAATTATTAATTAGGTTGTAGAATATAGTTATAAGTAGATATTTAGCTCGCTCAAAATGGACTAAAGTAGTTATTAAGCCCTTTTGAAAAACAGAAAGATTTATTGATTCTAATGATGCCTGTTTTGGCATGAACAGGAGGTATTATTAAAGTCCACATTATCAGCTTGTCACTTCCAAGAATCAGTTCGATATCTTTCATCAAAGAAAATGAGTAAACTAATATATATAATTATTTTATTCATTATGCTTTAATTTGTTACTCTATATAAGGCTTTGCAAACCAAATGCTATCAACCAAACAAAACTGCTTCATCAATTCAATTGAAGGAACATTATTATTATTATTATTATGGGAGCCAACATTTCCAATTTGGATTATGTTCATAGACCAACAAAGCCAATTATATCATCAGCTGTGTCATCACGAATCCTCACCTTCCATTCCACAGCTAAATGGAAGGCTCACTTTAATTCCTCCAAAGAAACCAACAAGCTTGTAAGTTCCATATTATATATATACTCACTTTGATCACTTTTAAATGTCTTTTTTTATTTTTATAATTTTGAAAAGTATTTATTTTCTTTTTCTTATTATACCATTTTTATATTTTTATCATTTGGAGGAGAAAGAAATTACAATATTTGATAGTAGTGAGACATTTTAATCATTTTAATTATAATATTTAAATCTTCAATAAAATTCAATGATTATCTTACTTGACGTGCATAACTGAAAAATGGATCAGAGGAAGTATATGTTTGCACAATTATTGTTATTTTCAGAAGCTGATAAAGTTAACTATTAAACTATTGAGCACGATTAGGGATACAACAAAAAAAAACTAGCCAAAACAGTCAATAAATAGGAATTTGGGCCACAATCACCTAGCCCATTAAAAATATACTCATAATTAAAATGTTATTTGGGCCATAAAATGCTAAATGAGCTTTGTTGACTGATCTGGCTGGTTTTTTATTGTTCCCAGAGCATTTGTATAAACTATTAGATTTCATGAGATCATAATTGATAATTAGTACTACTTTTGTTTGATAAATAATTACCAGATGGTGATTGACTTCACTGCAACATGGTGTGGACCGTGCAAATACATGGACCCAATTGTCAAAGACTTTGCTGCCAAATACACAGATGTTGAATTCGTTAAAATTGATGTGGATGAATTGATGGTAATTAATTATATTAAGTTTGAATAATAATATAAATCCATTTAATTAATTTCATTAATTAAACCTGGATCTTTAATTATTAATTAGCCATATATAATCATACATATTTTGTGAAATGGAAACATACAGGGAGTGGCGCAAGAATTCCAGGTGCAAGCAATGCCAACATTCTTACTAATTAAGAAAGGCAAAATCGTTGACAAGGTTGTTGGAGCAAGAAAGGAGGAGTTGCAGAAGCTGATTGAGAAACACAGGAAATGAATATAATATCTTTATTTGATTTTATTTGATCATCTATTAGTACTGTAATATAATGTAATAAAGTCAGCATGCATGCATGTATGACTCTGCAATTAATAAGCATATATATATATATATATAATAGAAGTATTAGTGAGTGAAAATAAATTATTAACCAACTGTAGAAAGAGTTGGTGTATGTGTCCACTATTGCAAGAGCATAGCACTGTAATATATCCAATATATGTATGTTCGATACCCATGCATACTACTACTGTATGATGTTGGAACAAGTGTTATTTTGTTCACTTTTTAAGTATTCGATTCTGATTTGTTAGGTTTTATTCACCTGTTTAACTGTCATTTTACATGTTTGTTCTTTATAGATAGATAGTTGAATTTTAATACACGTATAAGATTATTTTATATTGTTAACCAATCATGTGACAACAAATGATTAATTGATAGTATAATTTTTTTCCTGACTATCTTTTGTGCATCAATCAAAATTAACCTCAAATAAATTTAAAAGTTTAATTATAATACACTGACAACATAAAAAAAATTTGATTACTTGAAAATTATTACTTTTCATATTTATTACTTGATTACTTGAAAAGTCATGCAAAAGAAGAGTGGTGATTAAATTACAATAAATAATGAATAAAATGCCTCATCATATATATAAAATTCCCACTACTGCAATATACAGAGTTTCATCAACTTGAATGAAAAATTAAGCCAAACCACCAGTTTGATTCGCCATTTGGTTCATCCTATATATCCTATCACTCTAGGAGCATCTATGGTAACCGCAATTCAAAATTCCAGCATTAAGTCATGACTGCTTTAGAAATAAGCCATACCTCTTATAGTGATGAGACACGAGAGTCAAACGTTGTCCAAAAGGTTGCTTTATGTGGAGACTTCTGTATAATTTGCTCGACAAAGAAAATACTTATTAGATATTTAGATCACGTCAGAAAAACTATGGAGATTTAGATGCTTGATTAGACATAAGATCTTTCTTATTCCACACATAACCTTTTCCTGTTTCACGATGAGTTAATAAAATAGAATCACTTGTTGACCCTCCGGCAGCTAAAAAGTTCCAAACTAGAACGGCATAGCTTGACACCTCAGAAGCGAATAGACAGAAATTCAAGCAATCACATAGGGGAATCTGACGCACTATTCATGAAGAACAAAATTGGGAGATAATAACTCTACTTCTAATAATTAACTAAGCAAATTGTTCTGCCATACACTAGTTGGACTGCAAATGCTGCTGCTTAACATTAGCTCATTTTTTCATTATTACTAGTATTATTATTTTTAATTCTGAGCCATTTTCCATCATTAGATCATCGTTGACATGTTAAAACATAAGCCTATAGATTACATAGTCACAATAAATTGTCAGTGTTGAAGATTCTATTCAATACTGACAATAGCATCAGAGATCGCAGTGATTTCATTCATGGGTCTACATCTTCAGGAAAGGTGGCTTGACCAGCGTAAATATATTGCATTTCCTCCTTCCATGTCTGCACAAACACACACACACACAATCATAATCAAGAAAGAATTTACAACCAAACACTAGGTATATATATATATAGGGTTTAACTTGATTTTTCTCACCTCATATCGGAAAGCGATCCTCAAATTGGGAACATTTGTCTTGTGAATATCATTTCCGTCAGAACCTCTAAGGAAGTATTTGTCCCCAAGCCAGTGCGACTGTGAAAGGAGAAAGATAAACAAATAAATACGATAATGATCAATTAACTGATATTCCAGAAGACCTAAAACCTAACAAATATAAATGTCCAAATTAATCTTTTAGGTTCACACCAGCAAACTTTATTCTATTTTCTCCCGCTGTGTAGATAGATGCTTACAAGTTTAAGCATGTGCTTAATTTCTCACAGCTTAAAATTAGGATAGGATATCAGAAAAGTAACAAACATAAAAAAACACATACCTATAAAAAAAATGCAGTAAAAAGAAAAAAAGATAAGCCAACGCATGAAATTCCTATGTCATTATCTCATTTACCTTGGCGTGATGTGAAAATCCAGATTGGTAGACAGAGTTTCTAGCTATCTCGCACAAGTCACAAGCGGAGAGCTTCCATACCTGCACAGTGCATAAGTATGAAATATTATCCCTTGAAATGACAAAACAGAATATTTAACTACTCTCAGCCAAGAAATAAAGGAGCCAAGAGGTTTAGCAGAGAGCAGCAAACCTTCGCTGCGACGCTATATTCCTCCAGCAGTGGCTCTTTTGTCAAGTGAATTTGCAAAGGATCATCGGTAGAAAGAGACACATTCAGACCTCGCTGGAAATACATGGGCAATGGATTGCGATGATAGTCCAAGAAAAGGGAATTATTGCTAAGTGGTGACATTGCTAATCCAACCTAAAAAGATAAATGGCATTAAATATCATCACAAATAAACAAAATCCAGAGAGAATACTCAAAAGAATAGGATTTCTACTTTAATTTCCCACTACAATGAACAAAGCTCGGAATAGCAGCATGATAGGTAATGTTGTGCTGACCAAATGAATATTCATCAGAGGCTAACCTGTGCAAGGTAATATAAATATTGCAAGACCGGAGTTTTCCGTAGAGTTATCCCATGGGATATATTATGGCATAGGAGAAAAGCAGCAGCCAAATGATCACTATCCCCAGCCTGCATGAATGAGTAAATTACAATAACTACCTCAATAAACATAAACAATCAAGCCATACAGCCACCAAATATGACTGCACAGAAAACAACCTCTCCACAATGAGGCCGCAACTTTATTGTGGTCATTCCTTTAGATTCACGCAGCTGAAACCAACAGAAAGTAAGATATTAATATTGTTGACGGCAAGGAATTTGTCTTCAGAATCTAATATTGCTCTCGTTACACTAAAAAGAGGTGATAATCGACCATAAAATCATAAAAAGCAAAACCAAAGAGAGGGAAGAGGGCAATGAGCGATTAGTTTTTGAAGGCTTAGAGCTCTATAGAGTGGGAAATAACACGAACCTTGTTGAGGGTATACAAGTTTGCATAGCAGTAATAAAGGTAGTAAGAGTATGCTGGATTGAATTCATTTGTCCACTCTGCTGGAGTAGGCATGTGCTTAGTTGGACGCCTTTCAGGTTTACTTTCATCATCTACAAGATCAAATCCCACCACCTGTATTGGATAGAAGGTCGACATGTTAAGCTTATGCCCAATAGATCAAAAGAAAACAACTCCGAAATAAACATAGGTGCTTCACTGCTTCCTTTGTTTATGTTTTTAATAATTTAAGTCCACACATTCATAAAACTCTAACGATGACAATGATGAGATACGAAATTATTTGAGCATAAAATGAGTCTCACACCAAAGCACCCCTTCATCACTACATATAACCCACTGCATAGATCAGTTACTTAAAATAGTGTTTGCAACACAAGCAGATAAAAGAAAACAGCTAGATTTTGAATATATAGGGTTGATTCCATGACATACTAAACTGGATGACCGGGAAGGTTGCAATTTGCAAATTTAAAAGTGAAACTGCTGCGAAAACGGTGTGTACTGAAAATTATTTAACTATCATGACTTAATTCATACAAACACAGGAATATTATCACACAAAAATACAAATTCACTAACCTGCATCAAAAACAAATGTAACTGAGGATGAGAATTTGGATCTATAGTGGCTTCAAATAGAGGAATGAACACGTTATCCAAAATATTCTGGAAGGAAGTAACAATTCCCATATTCTTGTATATGTTGTATAGTCGTGGTAACTGTGCCAATGAAAGTTGACAAAAAAGATCATGGTCAATAAACAGAATAATATTTCCTAATCAGAAGAACACAAAAGTGAAAAAGCACCACACAATCCTAGATAAAAAGTTAAGAGTAAATATCCTATTTAGTCCCTCAAGATTAACTTTGAAGACAATTTAGTCCCTCAAGATTTAAAAGTGACAAAATAGTCTCTCAAGATTAATTTTATAGGACACATTAAATGAGAATTTAGTCCCTCTGTTAAGTTTCTGTTAATTGAGTTGCAGTGATGTGTATGACACATTGTATGACATATCACATAAGTTACGTCATGTTTGTAACTCAGTTAACATAAACTTAACAGAAGGACTAAATTTTCACTTAAAGTGTCCTATAAAATTAATCTTGGAGGACTATTTTGTCACTTTCAAATCATGAGGGACTAAATTGTCTTCGAAATTAATCATGAGGGACTAAAGAGAGTATTCACTCAAAAGTTAAACTATACCAGACATAAATAAAATATATAAATAAATAAAATGCTCCCAGGATAGAAGCCTGGATAACACCACACCCTACCTGGATTAACCATACAGCATTCTTGCTATAAAGAGCATTGTTAACAAACCAACTTGCCAGCTGATCCCATTCACTCTGTTTTCTTCCATAAACAGAGATCCTGTACTCAGCCATCTGAAAATTCCATATATACATAGAAATGCATTAATATATAAAATGCTGAAAATTTTAACAGGAAAAAATCTATACCATGTGGACTAGTAACCTGATATTTGCTAGCTTCAAGATCAGTCAAAACTTGTTTTGTAACTTCGGCAAGAAACCTTCCTGTGAATTTGGGTTTCTTTAATTATTATGTAATAGAAAAACATGGACAATTCAAATATATCTGGAGTTCCTAAAATTTATACAAGTAAATAATAGGTATATTTTTATTCTCAAACTAACCCTGGATAAGATTATCCTGCTTTAGAAATATCTCTCTGAGTCTACTCTGCCCACAAGGATTATACTTGAGGTTGAATTTGTCAAATCTATGGAATGTGCTCTTATCTGCATGGACGTCCAACAAATCGACATTCAGATCATACCTGCGTTACAGTTGCCACTCATTAAAAAACCTTGCAGACACAATAGAAGTACAAAAGTATATGAAAGCATCATTTTATTAGAGCATTATCTTTGTGATTAGATGAGAATTCAGGGGATAAACAATTCGTACCCAGTCAAATCCAAACTCTCAAAAACCTCCTTTAGTGTCATATACTTTCCATCTCTAAATATAACAACCTGCCAACACAGGGTAATACTAATAAAGAAACTAAGAAGAAACAGTAATTGAGAATTACCAAAATGAGGGGGAAAACAACATACAATATTATGGTCTCACAAAATAGTTAAGTACAGTCACAATGTATATTTTCACCTCATCAGGTTCTTTTCTTAATTTGGACTTAATGAAGCGGAGGAGATGCTTCTGATTCATGCAAGCAGAGTGATGAATATGAGTGTCAACTTTTCGGATATTGTAAAAATCTCGATGTGGTGCACCCTTCTGAGCAAGAAACTCTCTATCTGCATTTAGTAACAGATGAAGGCGGAATTTCTGTATAATGGTCAGATGCGTGTTATAAGTTATGACCCCACACCATGGGAAAACACAAAGAAATCATATATACAGAGGTTATGAAAACATACTTCCTCAAGAAACCGTAGCCTATGATAGCATGTAGAGCGAACATTCCCAATAGACATAACTTTAAGAATATAATGCATATCAGTAAAAAACGTTGTTGAGCTTGCAACAGGGAAGAGTTCTTCAGTGTCTGCACAGTTTCACAGAAGGCTCAGTTCTTTCATCCTTAACAAACAAGTTATAGGGGAAAAAATTCAAATAACTGAAAATGACATTGCTTTGCCATGTTTTTACCATTATGTGCTTACCAGTTTTATTTGCATAAACATGTATAACTCCATCTTCCATCCTAAAGTCGTGCTGTTTGCAACACAAAAATATCAGTTATAACTATCAAAAAGCACTTCAGCACAAATTTGGCTGCTAATAACTCTAGCAGATTTCCGAAGCAGCCAAAAATATCAAGAAACCAGATCAAAAATGGGGAAAAACAAACTTACTGCTGTTGCTTCAACTGGTTCAAAATGAAATGGATCAGAGTTAGTTTCCACAGGCTCAGCCTTCCACGGAACAATATTTTCCTTGTAGACATATCTCTTACGCAAATCTAAGCATTCTCTAATCATCTTGCACACTTCCTCCTCTTCTATGTTTGTTGGCTCTAAACATTTTTTTTTGAAGGAGAATAGGATGCATCAAATCATTGTGAGAATCTATAAAAGCATACAATTATGTAATGTAACATGCAAGGATAATACCAAATTGTATAATACCAAATAACATGGAAGCTGTAAGAAGAATAGTTCAGATTATGATACGAGTGTGAGAATACCATTCACTGTGCTTCTTGCAGGAAACACACTACTGATAAATGCAAGGTCTTTTCCGGCAGCATCTGCTGAAGTTGAATTCGTCATTCCATCACCATTCATATCTGCATTGTCTTTTGCTTCTTTTGAAACCTCTCCATACATCTGGTTGTTTGCACAGTTTGCATCATCGACTCTGAATGGAACAGCAGATAAATTGCACACGTTTGGATCCAGCCCCTACAACAGCATCACAAACCAAAAGAAATAAATGAACAGAGAATAATGATATTCCAAAAGCAAGCAAGGAATGCGATTATTTGAAGATAATCACTTGGATACCACTACCAGTATCCTTAAACAGAATAAACTAATAATCAACTAGTCCCTTAATAAACAGAATAAAACGAAGATAATCAGCATATTCTAGTAACCCAAATGGTAAGAAACTTTATTCTCACGTAATTATTTGAAGAATCTATAGTCCCGGGATAGAAAGGTATGCGATTGTCATCAGCAAGCTGTGTTCCCTCATCATCAGAATCTTCAGCACTTTCAAAAGTACTACGCCCCGGTGATCTCGGGGTCTTGATTCTACCCACAGACGCTATTCTCTTATACGAACTCGAAATCTGAGCATTCTCTCCTACACAAACCAAAAAACAGAAACATATCCTTTAACAAAAATTCACAAGTTTAAGCAAAAATCAAATTCATACAAAATCCAGAAAAAAAAAATGAGAATCGAGTTCAAAACGACTTCAAGTTCACAAAAATTGACTATCATTCGATGAACTTCCACAAGTTCAAGCAAGAGTTCTAATTCGCACCGTTCGTCGATCCCGTTCGAAGAGACGGAAGCCCTAGCGGGACGAACTTGAGGTTATCGAGCGACGAGGCACGGTTCTGCGCCGTGTAACCTTCCGTATTCTCGAACCTAGGGTTCTCCGGGAACCAATCGGCCGCAGAAGCCACGTTCGGCATGGAAGACGATATCCTGTATCTCCGAAGCAAGCTCTCGTCGACGGACCTCGACAAGCTTCCAGGATAGTTTCTAGGATAGCCGACCGCCTCCGGTTCACCTCCGAAACCGCTCCGATCGTCGCCGTCGTATTCTTCTTCTTCTTCTTCATCGTCGTCGAAGTCTTCGGCGTCGATGGCGGCGGAGGATCGAGGCGGCGCGTGGCGGATTTCTACGAGGCGGTGGAGGACTTGGTCGACGGTGCGGCGGTGGATGTAGAAGGCGGAGAGGGCCATGAAAGAGGCTCCGAGCAAAGCCGCCATTGCAAGATGCAGAGATGGTGGAAGCGACAAGGAAGATGAAGGTTCCATGGTAGCAGAAGATTGAACGTTGAAATGAAGATGATGATCACATTCAACTCGAACTCGACAACTGAGTCAGTCACCGAGTCAAACACTGACTCACACTCGGAACTCGGTTTCAGCTTTCAGGTACACACACGAAGAGCGAAGAGAACTGTGGAAGGAACTCTGCTTACTCAACCTCACTAGAGTAGACACAGTCATGGACTAGGGCCACCAAATATTCAACGTGGCAGTTTCTGATATTTCTCTTTGGTTGATATTTCTATTTTATATTTTTGGATGTAATAGTAATAAGCAATAGGTTAACTGTACTGCACATAATATACTATATATAACACACGTACAAATAACACATATTCCATATTTTATATAGCACATTGAATATTAATTGGATATATTTTTGTTGTACGACAAATATTATTGGTATTCGTTAATATTTGTTGTACAATAAAAATAGATCTAACTAGTATTTTATTTGTGCTATACATAACTCTTATTGTGTGTCATATGTACGTGTATTATACATGTAACATATATTATGTATTATATATAATATATGTTGAATACTAGTTGTCTTATATGTTTTACAACAAACATTATTAGTTTGTATTACATATGCATGATTTGCAAATTGCATGTAATTTACACTAACCTCTATCATTGAAGTCCATAAAACCAGAAGTTTCTTTCAACCTATTCTTGACCTTTCAAAATAGTCACCATCAAGTAAGTGAAAGTGGACACATCTTTTGTGGAAAAAAAAAAAAAGAAAATGGCTAGATAGGCCTAATATCTTCTGGGATTTGCTCAACCTGTCTCCATCTTTATGATTTTATATGCATTTGAATTTGGTATGAACTTCCAAGATCAGTGATGTTAAGCTTTCCCTTTCAAGTATTTAAAAATCATGGAACCTTTTCATTATTCGTCTGCAACCAGAAGACACACTGCCACAAGCATTTTTTTAATTTGACAGTTTATTTATCTAAAGACTTCAAACATCATGCATGACTTCATAGTAATCTAGGACTAATAATATTATCTATACATTGAAAATATGATACAATTTCAGCAAGTAACAAGAAAATGGCAGCATAAAGTTTTAATCTTATCAAATACCTTATGTCATCATTCTTTTCATACACTAGAAGCTTCCATTATTGATGTACAAATAACATTATTTGGAATTGAATCTTCCTTTAGACTTTTTCTGATCTTAATTCCACATCATGAGGAGCATAATGCACACTTTCTTTGTACTGATATCTTGTAGAAACATAGATGAAATAGATCAAATTGAGGACCCCAATCCCTGCTATGAGGAAGTAGAAGTAATCAATCCTACCAGCATTGATATCATTAGTCAACCAATCTGGATGATCATGTGTTGTAGTGGAATGATGAACAATGTTAACCAAAATGCCACTGACATAGCTAGCACCTCCCAAACAAATTGGGAACAAGGAGTTACCAATGCTTGTCAGGTGTTCGGGGAATTGCCTGTTAAAGAACTCAATCTGTCCAATCCCAATGAATGCCTCACAGAAACCCATAAGGATCAATTGTGGTGCTAGCCAGAACACTGACATTGGAGAAATTCCAAGTGCATTAGGATTTGGATTTGAATTCTCTGATTCCCTTCTGATTTTCTCAACCAAGCCTGCCACAACCATGCAGAGAATAGAGAACACCATCCCAATTCCTATTCTTTGGAGCAGAGTGATGCCACCTTCTTGCTTAGTGAGCTTTCTCAGTTGTGGAACTAGGACTCTGTCATAGAATGGGACCCATATAGCTATGGTAATGCATGATATGACTCCTATTGAGCCAGCTGGGATTTGGAATTTAGGTCCTAGGTGTCTGTTCATTTTCATAGCTTGTGAGATATTAAATGTTCCTAGCTGCATAAAGGGAACTAGACTGAGGATACCAGAAGACAATATTGGGAAAATCCTTGGGAAGCATTTAACCTCTTCTATTTGCTGGATGCTGACTAGTTTCCACTCATTCACCCTCTTCCCATCTTGGTCTATATCCCCCTCCATTATTAGAGCAGCTTTATTCAACCCCCTAGTACAAGAGAAAGAGAATTAAGCTTAATTATGCCCTTTCAACTCGTTCAATTTTACAAGTGTTTATTTATTTACGGATAAATTACACTTTTCATGATATTAGATGAAGTTTACTTCATCTATCTAATGTCTTATATTTGTAAAATTCATTTTGGAAGTCTTTGAATTTGTAAAATTATTATATTAATATTCTCTAAAAATTACATTGACCTCTCTTGAAATAATATATTTAAAAAAGATCAATATCACCTTGACAAATAAAAAGGGACGAAGATGATAGAATAATGTAATCTATATAATTTATTTATTTGTTTATAGATCCACTAAATTGGTTGGACAAAGAATACTAATTCCCCATTTTCAAACTTGTGCCTAAAGCATTTTGTAAAAGATCTTTCATGATTTTCTTGGTATATTAGTCAATGATAAATTAGAACTTGAAGTACCTAACATCAACAAAAGTTATGTTCCCTCCTATACTCCACAGAAAGACCTAGAATAAATAATCAATGATAGGAAATGCATAATAGTCTTACCTGAATTCTTTGGTCAAAGGAAGTTTTGACAAAACAGAGGAAGCAGAAAGTGGGGGATCATAGAAAACACCATCCACCTTTTCCTCACTAGGAAGCTTGAGTTTCCTTTTTCTATAGGCAGCAACAAGAACTTGTGCAATATCAGTAAAAATGCTACCTTCTGGCTTCACATGGACATAAACCCTTGATCCAACAAGGAACATGATTATGGAGAAGAACATGCACAAGGTTGGTATCCCAAAACCTAACTTCCAACTAACAGAGACTTGGATATAAACCACCAATGTTTGAGAGACCAATAAAACCAATGTGAATGTTGTGTAGTACCAATTAAAGTAGCTGTTGATACCTTTCTTTCCTTCTTCTGTTGTTGGATCAAATTGGTCAACACCAAATGGGATACTACATGGCCTAACACCACCAGAACCTATGGATAAAAAGCATAGTCCCAAAATTAATGCACCTAATTGAGATTTGCTTGCTCTAACACATTCACCAAGTGTTAATTGTTGAAGGGTACATGGGGGAGGGTGCAATTCTGGTAACCATGCTGTTAAAGTCACCATGATCATTCCCTGTTGAAAATGTCAAATAGATACCAAGTTTAAAAAAGAAAGAAAAAAGTTTTATATCAGAAAAAGGAGTTTTTATATTTTCAATAAGAGTATATATGTTGTTATATATCAAAAAAAACTAATCAAAATAATTAACAAGTCAACGAATATTACACATTGTGCATATCATATATCACATGATATGCACAACATATATCATATGTTATAAAGAAACATCATGATGCAACATGTGATATATATATGTTGTGCACAACAAATAATCTATGTTATGCAAGACATGTGATATACGTCGTGCATTTTATATTATATATATCGTACATAATATATCGATTATTTTGCCTAGTTTATTATTGTGCGCCAAGTATTTGCACGAACCGCCATAAAATTAAAACTTATCTTTAATTTTTGGGTTTCTTAAGAATACTCGTTAAAAAAATTCTTAGAAATAATATATACTATGAAATACCCAAGAAAACACCAATGGGAAATGGATACTGCTTGTGATAAAATAATAAAAAAAAATCCCTTGAAAATTAAAGATATCTTGTTACCTATACAGCTTTGATTACTGATGTAGTCACTCAAAAAATATAAAACAATGAAAATACCTTTATAAGATGATAGAATAAATTGATTAATCTATTTGATTAATTATGTAATATTTACTGGTTAGTATTTCAACAGTACCTTTTTTCCTTAAGAAATATCGTTTTAAATTTATTTATTTATTTTGCTTCATATTTTATACTTTTTATAAAATAAAAATAATATAAGGAAAATTTATCCATTAAATTTATTATTATTAAAGATAAAAAAAATTCCTATTAGTTCTAATGTTATTTTTAGATGGAACATATAAAAAATGAAAGGAGTATAATGTCATAAGAGTTTGCTAAATGGCAGATTAGGAAAAGAATGTTCCGATGAGTTTAAAATCAAATTGCCAAAGTTTTTATTGGATGAATAATAATTACCAAAAATTATGGGTCGGTGGAGTACAAGAGAGAAAAAGCTTGACTTGATATTTACACTTTGCTACATAGACATACAGATTTTTCCATAATCTCGGAATGTATGTGACAGTTTTTTTATACATCAAATGTATGATAATTTTCTTATTTTATTTTTTTAACAATTATCCATTTACAAAATTTTACTTTTCTGTTATTATTATTATTTGTCTGGTTAAGGGTTATAGATAATATGAATCATGATTTTTATAATATTTTTAAAGAAAACAAACCAGTAGATAGAATAAGAGAGAAAGTTAATAAAAAGATGACTCCCTCCATTTTAAAATAATAATCATTTTCATTTTTTTAGATACATTGAAAAATTAATATATTTAAATATAAAATACATCTAAGTATATTAAAATTTTAATATATAAAATAAAATTGATCATTATTTAAAAATAAATAGAGCAGTAAAATTGGGCATCTGGCCAGCTGTTTATATATAGTTATTTATAGCATGCAAAGTCAGCAATCTGAGCCACAATCATATAAGTTCAACCATCAAAGCTATCTAGTACTAGTACAGTGACAGTAATACTAGCATTAAAAGCTTTGTATTTAAAACGAATGACATCAAAATCCACACTCATGTGCCCTCATTTAATGTGACCCAAAACAATGACCACTGCTATTCTAACCTCTAAAAGTTAGAGTCCCATAAGGCCATAACTACCAAAACAAGTTAAGAGTCCCATTATAATATACTCCATCCATTTCAAAATATTAGTCTTTTAAAATTTTTATACGTAGATTAAAAAATTCAATAAATATTCTTAATTTTATAAAATGATATATTAAAATGACTAAACTACCTAAAGTATTAATGAAAAAGAAAGATGATTAGTGATCCCTTTGAGTAATATTTAAGAAAGAAAGAGAAACGATATTGAGAGTATAATAGGTATGAAAAAATTAAATTGGGAGGTTGAAAACGACAATCATTGTGAAATTTTTTTTTTCTCCCTAAAAAAACTAATATTTTGGAATGGAGAGAGTATTATAGTAGTAGTATATATTTTTAGACCATTGGATATGATTGTACAATTAATTAATAATGTTTGTTGTACAATAGAAATACATTCAACTAATATCTAATGTGTGTTATATATCATACGTAATATGTGCTACATGTATAACACTTATGTATGACGCACATTATGTATGATATATATCACACATTGGACACTAGTTGAATGTATTTATATTATACAACAAATATTATACAAAATAATAGCTCACCATTAGGAGTGTTTTCTTTCCATTATGGATACATAAATTTTGCAAGTTAGTTAGTTTAACCCTCTTCTCCATGACCTCAACCGCATAATATTAGCAATAATTGAAAGTACTAATCATAAACTAGGTATTAGCTAGTCCTCACAGTTTTGACCAAAAATCTAGCATAAAATTAAATTTTGGCATATATAAAGAAAAGAGGGAGAAAAAAAAAGCTTAATTCAGAGAGTATATCATATACCAAAAGAGAAGCTATGGAAGCAAAAGCTATAGTGCGGAAGCGACCCACATAGGCATCAGAAATGAAGGCACCGATTAAGGGCCCAAAGTTGGTGATCCCAAACCATATATTGATAATGTTTGAAGCGTAAACTTGTTCCAGGTGCAGTTGTGTTGTCAGATATACCATAAAGTTTGTAAACAATCCAAACACTGCCATTCTCTCAAATGTTTCATTCCCTGAAAAATATATATATTAATTAACTTAACCAAATTAATTAATTTAATAATAAATCCATGATGACACAAGATAAAATATGGTTAGATTATAATTTGAAGAAAAACAAGGATGTGGAGGAATCATGTATGATTCAATTACTCATCTAAAAAATAATAATGAATGAATTTGTCATAGATTATTATTTTACAAAGAAGTATGATCTTTAACTAGCTAGTGTCATTTTTAAAACATTAATGGATGGTGATTGTGACTTTATACATCAGTTTCTTTTCTGAAAGTAGCTAGAGTGGAATGTGATTTTTGGCTATAGAGGAAAAAGCAGCTAAGTAATAATTAAAGAGTTTAGAGAGAGAGAAGAGAAAATTGACCTAAAATATAAGGCATGGCCTTCCATCCTCCATAATTCTTGGTGGTAGCTGATGATTGTGAAGAACTTTTAGTGAGCATTATGTATTATATTTCTCAAGGAATGGTTTCTGTAAGTTTTGTTCTAGATAGGGAAATTACTTGATGAGATGTAGTAACTTGCTATATAGCACAAGAGAAGAGAAGAGAAGAGAAGAGACCAACAAAAGGTCAGTCAGTGGGATTGAGAAGGGCAGAACGAAGCAGACAGAGATAAATGCTTCTTCAATTCTCATAATAATATCACAATTCACAGTAATAGTAATACTCCCTCCCTATTGTTTTATTTATGCATTTAAGAATTTAAGGTTAATTTTATTATATTCTTTCTATTTTATTCAAATTTAATATTTTTTCTTTTATTAAGTATACATATTTTATTCTTGATAAAAGTAATAGTCAAAAGAAATAATATAGTAAAATAGTTATATATTTTACTAATTTTAAGACTTTACTAATTATTATTTAAATTATTAATGCGTATTTGAAATTGGACGGATAAATAAAAACGGAGTAAATAGTATTAATGTTGTGGTACAATAGTATTAATGTGATTGTGCACTCATGTCAAAGCCATAAAGGCTATATATGAGTAATGAGATGAGAGTCATCAGGCGTTTAATTTGCACTTGGAGTTTTCCTCACTTAAGGCCACAACACCACCAACCCCTTATTTATTATACTATATGCACAAATACAAATTTCTATTATTATTGAATAATATAATGTCCTAGTTTGGTTTATTTTAGAGCATTTTATCTGGCCAAGGGTAAACATAGAAAAATGGAAAGATTAAACAAAATTGACCTATTAAATGTGTATTAGAGTATAAAATCATTAAATGACGATTCTTAATAATATATGCAGGTGAAATGATTGTTTAATACTCTATGACATTAAGATTAGGTGGGTTCATGTAACAAGAACTATTAGATGAAACATTTTTAATGCAAGGAAAAATTTTCTTTCCCATTTGATGAAACTCATGCATCATTAATGATTGACTCAAATTCCAAGCACTGAAACTATAGTATATGTGTAATTATATGAATATTGTTAGACATATGGACACCTTAGACACAAGACAAAAGAAAAATTAAAAGAAAATATAAAAAAAAGTAATGTACAGAGAAAAGAATAGAGAACGATATTTGAGTGTTTATAAATTTGGGATGTAGGAATAATAATAATTTCTTACTCCAACATTTCATAATAAGTATTTTATATCTAGATATATTAATTTTGTAATGTAGTAAAATAGTTGAAATAAGTATTATTATAAAATGAGAGTATTAAAATTACTGGTTTGCATGGTGAGTGGGGACAGTGCTGCTGTGCAGTTCACCCTTCTCTTCAAGGTTTAATTACACCAGTTTGCAATTACTACCATTCAATCAATGAAGCAGCTACCTTAAGAAAAAAAATATATAATAAAATAAAATGCACGATTCTAAATTCTTATGAAAAGCATAAGTCAAATTTTTTGTAGACAGAGCAAAATTGAAGAGTTTTTGCTCTTGACACATGCTTTCAATAGCACTTTATGGAGCATTAAAAAAAGAGTAACATAGTCTTGGTTGTTGCCAAGGACAAATTAATCAAGAAATAATATAGTCTATTTTGGTATTTAATATAGACTTGGTTGTTGCCAAGGACAAATTAATCAAGAAATAATTTGGGCCTAACTCTGGGCTTAAATATGGGCCTAGGTCACAAAAATGGGCTAGTCTTATTCTGGTATTTTTTAAATCAGTTTCAGAATTTCAGTTGACCAGTACAAGAGAAAATCTGAATCATCCTTCAGTTTTGAACATGGAACTTCCAACAACACTTATACAAAAAGAATTTTTATATAATTGGTATCCATTTGGGAGATCTATTTGCTCATTATTGGTTGTGATGGTAATTTTCATTTATTTCACTCTTTTACGGATAATTCTCGCATATTTCACTCATGCATAACATCAAATGATAATAAAATAAGTGTCTCAATTAGACACTTAATTTTAAGTGCTGAAATATTACCACAAAAACACTTTATGCCATTCAAATATAATTACCGCGCCACTTATTATAGAAACTATGACTAAGTATATAGTTTGGCAGAAAAACAAATGGTGAACAACATCAACTATCATAATCCAACATCCTAATCAAATCTAATTAAGTACCAAGCTGATGAAAAATAACTAACTGAATTTTGATGTTGAATAATCCTTTCAGCCTTTGACAACGGTCTTGTAACTGTAACGGCGAGCACAGAACACGAAATAGCTCAAATTCACCATGATCAACCCTGCAATAATGAAGTAAAAATAATCCAACCTTCCCTTATTTATATCACTGTGAAGCCAATCAGGTTTACCTTCTCTTCCAGTGAAATTATGCACAATGTTTATTATAACATTGCTAATGTTACTAGCAGCAGAGATATTGAGGCAGAGCAAAGAATTACTTATGCTTCTCATTCCATCAGGGGATTCTCTGTTGAAAAACACAGTCTGTCCAACATCAGCAAACACATGAATAAATGCAATTAAGATGGATTGCGGCGCAAGCCACATAACTGACATAGGCGCGACGCCCCCAGGGGCGCCGTGTGCATTGGCCATATGCCTTCTCTTGCGCTCGATTAGCCCCGCGACGACCATTGCTAGGATACCGGAGCAGTGGCCAATGGAGATCCTTTGAAGGATTGTGAGGCCACCTTCTTGCTTTGTGAGTTTCTCTAGCAAAGGAGCAATGACTTGGTCATAGAATGGGAGGAATATGCCTATTGTGAGGAGTGTGATGACTGTGATTGAGGCTGGGTGCATTTGGAAGTTGTGTGCTAAGTGCCTGTCCATTTTTAAGGCTTGTGATACTGAGAATACTGATTGTTGTACAACAGGGAGGAAGATTATGATTGTGGAGAACCATATTGGCATGATTTTGAGCAAGCATTTCAGCTCTTCAACCTGTTGGATGCTACATAGTCTCCATGGATCTCTGTTTGATTCACCTATGTTGAATTCTTCCTCTACCATTAGTGCAGCCTTGTTTAAGCACCTAGAGCAAACAAAAACCATTCAATAACATCATCAAATCAAATGTAACATTAAACAATGTGTCTGTTTTTCTTAACAAGAAATACACAAATTGTTAAGACAAGCAAGATCTTCTGCCAAAAACTAAGTACAAAATAATGCAGAGTAATTTGTGCTTTATTTTTTATACAAATAAATGAATTTTGATACTCTTAATGATCTCGGTAAAGAACTCTGACTACTCCCTCCATTTCAAAATAATAGTCGTTTTTTACTTTTTTGGTAAATTGGAAAACTAATGTATATATCTAGACACAAAATATATCTAGGTATATTAGTTTTCCAATGAAAAAAAGTAAAAATGAGTATTATTTGAAGACAGAGGGAATATATTACTATGACATGTTAGCAATGTGGAAACAAAAGGGACCAATCATTCAAATTTGTTTACCTGAAGGTATTTGTAAGAGGAAGCTTTAGTTCTTGATCTTTGTCAAGTGGAGGATCATAAAAAGCAACTTGTATGGCCTCAGGAGGAGGCAAATGAAGGTGTCTCTTATGCCTGGCAGCAACAAGCACCTGAGCTATCTTAGAAAATATGCTTCCCTCAGGCTTAACATAGGCATAAACTCTAGTGCCACAAAAGAAAAGAATGATTGCAAGTGACATGAACACAAGAGGTAAAGCATAGCCAAGAGTCCAACTAACAGAGTCCATGATATAAACCAGAAGAGTTTGGTTGATGAGCATGATCACTGTCTGTGTTGTGTAGTACACATTGAAGAACCTTGTTGTTCCACGCCTTCCTTCAACCGTGGTCAGGTCAAACTGGTCAACGGAAAAGGGGATGCTGCATGGCCTTATTCCCCCTGTGCCTATGGATAGCCACAAGAGACCAATGAGTAATATGGCTAGTTGGAGACTTGTGTGGCCCTTGCATACTCCTATTTCTTGCTGCTCAAGGGAGCATGCTGCTGGGTGAATGTGTGGCACCCATGTTGTTAGCATCATTATCATCATCCCCTGTTCAATTTCAGGATTCATAAAAAGGTTAAGTTATTAGTATCTTGTTGGGCACTCTAAATCCCTCAATTTGTAATGTCTTTCATGAACCAAATTGACAAAATCACAATATGTTGGTTTAATCTACATAATACGTACCGTAAGACTAGCGAAAGAGGCAATGGCAATTGTACGGAATTTGCCCAAATAGGCATCAGCAAGAAAGGCACCAATGACAGGCAGAATATTGGAGACAGCATACCAAGTGTTAATGATGTTAGCAGCAAACACTTGATCCATGTTGTATACTTTCATCAAATACATTGTCAAGTTTGCTTGCATTCCAAATGTTGCCAACCTCTCAACTGTGTCATTCCCTGCACATTTTTTATTTCATCTTAATCAATTCCCAACATCTTAATCTATCACTCTCTCATATCTCAACATCAAAAGAACTCGTAGAGTAAATATTCATTTTAGTTGTCTAAAAATTTACTATGCAAATTAGTTCTTCAAGACATTGAAAATTGAATATTGGTCTTTTATATTTAGAAAAAATAACAAATTTGTCATTTTTTTCAAAATCATTCATTATATGGACATGTATGAAAGGACTAATTTGTTCTATTTTTTAAAATTTGAGAAACCAATATAAAACATTGAAATTCTAAGAAACTAAGGTCTTGTTTTATGGATCTCGACAGTCTGCGGGGCGACCACCTATGATCGTTGAGGCAGCCACCAGATGTCGTGTGATGGCCAAAACAGGTCGCGAGGCGGCTACTAAAGGTCTGCATAACGGTTCTGACAACCATTGTGGCAAATATCCACAGACAGTGGGAATGTCACCGGCCGACGACATAGCAGTCACCGACCGGCAACATGCGGCCACTGATGGGTGGCAGGTTGTGCCATGTCACATGTTAATTAAAAGTTAGACGGTATGTAGAATTAAAAATTAACTATCATATATTGTCCGACATAATAGTATTAGTCAATACTATCATGTATCTATCAAATGGACCTAATATCTTGGATATTTAGTCAAAATTGTAAGAACAACAATATTACTGACCTAAGATATAAGGCATTGCCTTCCACCCAGGCTTCCTAGAGTGTGTCTCTGCCATTGCTTCAAGCTGGTTTTCTTGGTCTAGCAATTTCCTCTGCAGTGATGAACTTGACCTGCATTTTGATTTAGAGAATGAGCTCAGTGAGGATACACTTCTACAACCATCTCTTTGCCCCATTTTTTTAATTTTCTTCTTCTTGCTTATGATATAAGCTTGGATGTAAACAAAACGTGAAAAACTCTCTGTATCTTTTATAGCTCTCAAAGAAGCAAATGATGGAAACAACAAAAAGCAAAATAATAAATATGAGATTAATTAGTAACGCTTGTGTGGATGAGGATGGAATGTGTGATGCATTGAACTATTCACGTGAATGTTAATTCAATAATAAGTTTCTTTGACTAGTGTTTTACAGGAAATTATTATTATTGTTTTAGGTTATACTAACTAAATTTGAGAAATATTTTGTATACAATATAAATATTTATAATAGTTGTATAATATTTATCTATATCTTTAAATTTTAAGTATTTACATGGATTTCACTTAAAATTTAGTGATGAAAATTGATATTATATAATTATTATAAGTATTTTTATTATACATATAACTGTACTAATTAATTTCATAAAAACATGTATATAGAAAACAACAAAAATGTGTCTTATTAAACTTATTTTTAATTTATTAGTACTTTGACTATTCAATTTAATATTTTGGATGATAATAATTTTTTTGATACATTGAACAATTATGATTTATATTAGACCAAAAAATATATATAATGAAATAATCAATGCAATACACATAATAAAAAAAACTTATATTTTCTCTATCATAATTCTTATCCATAATTGTCTTTTAGGAAAATTTCACAATGGTAAAAGATATAATAATTAGGCTCATATTCAAATAAAAGAAAATTAAAGTTAATTTGACTGAATTATCTCTTCTCTATTCTTATTGATTGAAAATATTAAAAAGTCATCATTTTTGTTTGCAGTTATTTTTTTTAGAATTATGTGATATACATGCATGTTGACCAGAGAGTTAAGCAAATTATATCACTTTATTTTATTAAAAAAATGAATCATGTCGTCATCTCTAAAATATTTTTAAAACTTTTTGGGAAAATATAATGAAGGATCATTCTTATTATTATTATTTTTCATACATGGAGATAATAATTAAGAGAAACATTAAGGCACAAGAAAGTAGCTATTGCAATCATCCTTTATCTCTTTCTTTGATGACTATAGCTATATTAAATTTAGTTGAAAAATATGATTTTGGCTCCACTTTAAAAGTAATATAATTTTTTAAAAATATAAATGAGTTCATTCTATTTTATTTTAATTAACAAAAAATTGATTTTATTTATAAGCCTTTGAAAAGAACTCTCATTAAAAAGAAAAAAACAAATTCGCCTAACAAGATGGCTAATTACGAATAAGATAACATGATTTCATAGATTTCATAAATGCATGCATGTGGGAACATGAGAACAATATTTTTTTCTAGCCCAAATAACCAACAAAGTCTATTTTAATATTTTTGGCCCAAATAGCATTATTAATCATGTGTATTTTTTTAATGGATGGAGTGATTTAGGCCCAATTTTCTATTGCCGGTTGTTTTAGCTGATTTTTTGTTCTACCTCTAGTAATACTCGATTTTCTTTTCTTAAAATAATGACTATTGCTAGAGATACAACGACAAAAAATCAGTCAAAACCGCCGACAATATGAAATTGGACCTAAATCACTCATCCATTAAAAAAATACACATGGTTAATAATGTTATATGATACACGTGGGAAGACTAAACAATACAAGCAACATTGTAAGTTGTTGCAAAAGTAAAAAAAAAAATCATTCTTAATTATCACTGATTTTTTTTTCATAAACTAAAGACACGACTGCAAGACTTTTGAAGTTAACACGAAAACAAGCTACTTATTAGTAACATTCTTTGGAAAAATTATAGCTAATTAAAATTCATTTGATCTTTTAAGGTGATATTTGTTTTTATCGATTTCGGTGACAGAGTGAGTGGAGTCATCAAGATCGGTGTTACTATAATCATTGATATTATAGTGTTACAGTAACTTTATTTTTTGTTTGGTAAATACGTATAATCAGAGTCATTAGTGTCTTACATATATCATATTTATTTTGATAGAACAAATGATTATTAAGATTATAAAAGATGAATTTGAAATTTTGAAAAAATAAATGAGGGCATAATTGGATCGAAAATTTATTAAACCATCATCTAACTCTGTGTCCACCGACCAATGACTTTGTAACTCCACTTTTGGAGTAGACAAAAATTGAAAAAATTTGTTCATTGGGCGGATAGAATTAAATGACTTCGTGTCTATCTCAATATGACCTCAAAATCAAACATCCTACGAAATTACTTTTTCTCATACTTTGAGTAAAAAAAAACAAATATAACCTAATTAATGTTTTATTTTCATCTTAAATGACAATATCTGAGTTAAAATGAATTCAAAAATAAAGTCCAACACCTAACTCCAAAAATCCATATGCATAAGAAAGATATGAATTGTGCCTACATATATGAATTTTTTTTTTCAATATACAATTTATCTCCAATATTTTTTTAAGTAACAATATTATTCAAAAATCAAGATTTTAAGGAGGTCTCGTCTAGACACTCATCTTATCACTCTTGAGATTAATGGTTAAATGAAACACTAAAATTTTGGTGTTAAAGTATCATTATTTTTTTTGCAGAGAAAGAGAAAGTAAATGTAAACATCAATGGAAAAACAAAAAAAAAAATGATAGAGAGAGTATATATCTAGAATGGAACTTACCACCAAAATTAAGTGAGAGATCAAGCTTGTTCTTTATGTCTTTCAATTCCTTGAAACCCAGAATCAGACAGAGCATCTCATATAAGTGACCCTCTTTGCAAATCCTATTCCAAAGAGGCTACTCACTTATTATTTTTATTTTATTTAATTTTTCTTGCATTAATGGCCACATAATGAGCAGTAATTACATTTACTTATATGAGCATTTATATTATAAAAAAAAAGTTTAATTTTGATCAACTTTCAGTGTAAAGAAATTTTACACATATATTCAATCATGAATTGACACATTAGCAAAAGTCTTTAATTCAACCATTCACTAACGAAAAAGACACAAATCAATGGATGTGATTAACTGATTTTTTACACTGTCAATACATCATAATTAAACTCTTATAAAAATTAAAATGTGTTTTATTTTGTTAGATTTAATATGTGTTTTATAGAAATAATTAGTTACATTACATATTTAATTATAAATACATACTATATATTTTTCGGTATCTTTTTTTTTTTGGAAGGTTGCAGCAACTAAGATTTTTCCTTTTTCGGTATGTAGGAGTACTTTAATAATATTGCAATGTTAAATGTAATATTTAAGTCAAAACTATAATATATTTTTTTCTAATTTCAGTCATGGCATTATTTGCTGTTCATCCCATGTGGCCCAATACCATCATCCGATTCCCAAGGAAAAAGAATAATTAATAATTTATTTAAATTATTAAGGAAAAACTAAATATTTAAATATTCAAGTTAAATATTTTATTGATATATGTATACAATTATTTATTTTCAACTTTTCATTCTTTAATTTTTTTTTTTTTGCTTCTAATAACTTGCATTTTATTTAGAATCCTTAATCGATTTCTTTTCAAGTATTAAAATCATGTAACTTGTTAAATTCGGTATGATTTTATGTATATACTAATCATATAAGTATTAATTTACTAGTATCTTTGTTCTTTCAACAATTTATTTATTTATTTATTTATTTATATAATGTAAAATTCTTCTAATATGATTTTCATGTGATATATAATTTTTTTTTGAACTTTGAGATTTTAATTCGGATAAATTACAATTATATATAAACGTTTTTATTTTTTATTTATGTATTAGTTCCACAATAATCATTAGTTTTTTTTTCTAAATTATAGAAAGACAAATTATAAATATTAAAAAAGTATAATAATTGATTGAAATAATGTAAATAATATTTAAGAAATTTCTTTTTAAGTATTATGATATAAAGTACATCTAATGTTGAAAATACTCACTTTTCTAGTAGTGACAACTATTAAATAATATAAATATAAACATTATATGGTGAAAATTTAGTAAATAATTGTATTAATTGTTTTTATTAGTTATACTTTTTATGAGCTTATTAATTATATTTATAAAAATATAAATATTCAAATAGCAATTTATTCGAAAAGTGCAATTAAATCCATATCTTGTATTGATTGTTATAAAGTTTTTAAGAAAATTTCAAAGTAATAACATAAAAACTTTAAAAATATAAATATACTTACAATTACAACCCGGGGAGTGTGATTGAGAGTTTTGGGGCTCATCCTCCATTAACTAAGTGTCGAGGATTCGATTCTTAGCTTGAGCATGAAAAAACTTTAAAATTTCGGGCTAACTATCTCACCATTCGATATGCCTACAAACTTGTATCATTTTTAATGTGTAAACTCAAAAGTAAATTTGAAAATATATCTATTTTTTAAATCTTGATTATTATTACCAATACAATACATTCCAATTTGATACAATTAGTTGAAGGGACAACATGACTTATGCTTAAGTTCTGAACATGGAATACAACTGCAATTTATTCAGGAACCACTCCGAAAATATCTTCTTTCAATTTGGATATTCTAAGCAATGGACGAAGTTTTAATTTATTGGTTTAAACAGTAAAAATGAGGGTAGAATTTCCATACAATTCCATCAATGTTTGGCATAAATCAGAAACTCAAAATCCAATCCTATGAAATATTATCACCACAATTAAGTATCCTACTAACAAATTCTTATTATCAACCATATGTATAGCAACCATCCAAATCAAGTAAAACTAAAAGTACTTACCAAACATTATTACTACATGCTGCTTAACTAATTTGAAGCTTTCACTGTGGCCTTATAAGCATAGCTACGAGCACAGAAGATGAAATAGATCATGTTCAGCATCATCAACCCTGCAATGATTAAATAGAAGTATTCCAACCTTCCCTTATTAATGTCACTGTGAAGCCAATCTGGTTGACCATTTTTCCCACTGAAGTTATGCACAATGTTTATGATGATGTTGCTAAGGTTACTAGCACCTGAAAAGCTGAGACACACCAAAGAATTCCCTATGCTTCTCATACCATCAGGGGACTCTCTGTTCAAAAACAGAGTTTGTCCAACATCAGCAAAAACATGAATCAACCCGATGAATGTGGCTTGCGGCGCAAGCCACATCACTGACATTGGTGCAATGCCATCAGGGCCGCCGAGTGAAACTGCGAATTGCCTTCGCCTTCGCTCGATTAGCCCTGCGAAAAGCATCGATAGGATTCCGCTAGCGTGTCCAAGGGAAATCCTTTGGAGAACTGTGAGGCCACCTTCCTGATTTGTGATTTTCTCAAGCTGTGGTGCAATGACACTGTCATAGAGTGGGAGGAATGTGCCTATTGAGAGGAGTGTGATTGTGGTTATTGAGGCTGGGGGGATTTTGAAGTGTCCTATGTGACAATCCATTTTGGTGGCTTGTGATACTGGGAACACTGATTGCTGTACAATGGGGAGGTAGATTATGATTGTGGAAAACCATATTGGCATGATTTTGAGTAAGCATTTCAGCTCTTCAACTTGTTGGATGCTACAGAGTCTCCATGGATCCCTGCTTGATTCATCCATGTTCATTTCATTCTCACCCAAAAGTGCAGCCTTGTTCAAGCACCTAAGGGAACAAAATCCATTTTTTTGGATTAGAGTAATGCTACAAGTCCATAAAAATATATATTGATGTAATTTATGGTCATTAACCCACTAATTTATCCGATAATGTTTCTCATACAACAAAAATACGTCCAACGAGTATCCAACGTGTGTTGTATATAAGACGTAATGTATGCTATACGCACGTGTGCTATACATATAGCACACACTACGTCTTATGTATAACACATGTTGGATGCTCATTGGACGTATTTCTGTTGTACGACAAACATTATTGATAATTTATCTAAAGGCTAACAATTGACACATCATTCATGAGATAAAATTCTAACAAAGTTTCTGTGTCTAGTATTTTTGTTTTGAATTAAATTAATAAGGGGATTCTTAGTTTGTATCAAGACACTACTACTTATTGTTTTACCTGAAGTTATTTGTAAGAGGTAGCTTAAGTTCTTCATGCCTCTCAAGTGGAGGATCATAAAAAGGGACTAATTGTGTGTTCTGAAGAGAAGGATCAGGCAAAACAAGGTGGCGCTTGTGAGTTGCAGCAACAAGCACCTGAAGTATCTTAGAAAAGATGCTTCCCTGAGGCTGAACATAGGAATAAACTCTAGTGCCAGCAAAGAAAAAGAGAATAGCAATGGACATGAACACAATTGGGAGTGAATAACCGAGAATCCAACTAACAGATTCCATGATGTAAACCAAGAGAGTTTGGTTGATCAACATGGTGAGTGTGAGTGTGATGTAGTAGATATTTATGAACTTTGCTGTTCCACGCCTTCCTTCAGGAGTGGTCATATCAAATTGGTCAACTGCGAAGGGAATACTGCATGGCCTAATTCCTCCTGTGCCTATGGATAACCATAACAGACCAAAGATTAAGGCACCAAGTTGAAGATTTGTGTGGCCCTTGCACACACCAGCATCTTGCTGCTCAAGGGTGCATGGTGCTGGATGAATGTGTGGCACCCATGTTGTTAGCATCACTACCACCATGCCCTGCAAATTTTCAGCAATATATAAAAGATTGAAAGTTATATATAGTCTTGATTATCATATACTCATTGTACAAAAAAGATTTTATTAGAACATAAAATCATTCATGACACCTGCAAGATAATACTTAAAAGTACTCATAGCAATTGAAATTTTGGTGTGTACTATTAAAATTTGGATTTTGTAGGGCACTTGTTAAGGTAGCAAAAATAGAAATAATTACATTGAAAAAATAAATTTTTATATTTTCAATGCAATGAATTCACTTTTATATTTAAAATTTTACTTAAAATTACTATTTTAAGTATTGTTAACAAGTGCCCTACAGGGCACTTGTTAGCAAAACCCTTAAAATTTTAACACATAACAAATAACTTTACTCTCTCAAAAGGCAAAATTTTTATTTACTCATGATGCACCTAAGAATTTCTCTCTCGAGTAATTGAAGAGAGCATGAACATAATCTAGTAGTCTACTAGCACTAAGTTAATTGTACATTTAGTATTAAATGTTGCAATTATTATATACTAATATTGATTTATTGTTTTTGCGTTATTATTTTTCATTTTTCATGAATATTTATATTATTTTATTTATATATATATATATATATATTAAATTATATTTAGTAGATCAGTTTGACTATTGATTGGTTGAATCACCGATCCGGTGACTCAGCATCTTAACCAAATAATTGATTCTCGGATCGAGCCTTATAATTATGATCAAAACTAGGAAATTGTTTTTATTTCTTCAATAATGCTTTGTGTATATTACTTTGATCGGTCATCATCAGTCATCACTTTTAAAAGTAAAAAAATCCAATCAAAATAAATAAAAAAACTCACTCATATAAATAAAAAAATTCACTCAAATAATAAAAAAATAATTTTAACTTCTTATTGTTATTTCTTAAATCAACATTCTCACTAAAAATATGGTGGATATATAGCATGGTTCTGAAAACCGGACCGGACCGGCCGGACCGCGAACCGGTGGTGAATCCGGTCCGTTTCAAACCAGAAAACCGTGATTGAGAGAACCGGGGAGGAACCATTTGCAACCGCCGGTTAACCGACGAACCGGTTTGAAACCGGGCGGTCCGCAGCTTAAGCTGCGGTTTAATTTTTTTTTTTTTTTTGAAATTGATTCAACCCCTCTTCCCCCTTCGACCCACAACCCACCCTCAACCTTACACAAATTCCTTCTCAGTTGTATCTCTCTCTCTCGGTCTCGCGTCCGCCGGCGACCAAAAGCAAGAGCAACCTCGTCATCGTCGCAGCAAAGCACAACATCTCGGTCTCGCTCTGCAGCACCGCACCCCTCTTTCCTCAGCAGCTCAGCAACACAGCAGTCGCATCCCGCCTTGCTCTCCGTCGCGTCCCGCTTGCCGCCGTCCTTGCTCGCTCGTCGTCACCGGGTCTCGCATCCAGCCTCGCCGCCTGAGGTTCTGCACATCAAAGAAGGTAAGGAAGAGTCCCTGTTCCTTTTCTTTCTAATGCGTTTGATTTTTTATTTTCCCGTTTTCAACTTTTTTTATTTCTATTTTTTTTAATTTCTGTTTGTTTTATTTTTTATTTGTTTTTTTAATTTCTATTTTTATTTTACTCATTTTAATTTTCCTTTTTTTATTATGATTTATTAATTGGGTTGCTATATTTGATTTTTGTTTGATTGGATTAATAAATTTGACTAATTTGGTGACCAGGATTAATAGATTATGTTGTATGGATTATGCATTTGATTATGTTTTATGAATTTAATATTTTCTCAATGTCACGGCCCCCAATTTTCAACCCCCGATTCAACCTCCGGTTAAACCTATGAACCTCTGAACCTTTTTCTCGACCGGTTCGATGTCCGGTCCGGTTCTCAGAACCTTGATATATAGGTGAATTAAAAATGGATGTACATAAATAATTTCTGCTTTCTTTTAAATCTCGGTAAATTCTTACCATAAATTCTAATAAATAATTTTGACTATGAAACGTTGTTTTCTATATAAAAAATAATAAAATAAAACTTACCGTAAGACTTGCAAATGACGCAATAGCAATTGTTCTGAATTTGCCCAAATAGGCATCAGCGAGAAAGGCACCGATGAGTGGCACAACATTGGAGACAGCATACCAAGTGTTAATGATGTTAGCAGCAAAAACTTGATCCATGTTGTATACTTTCATCAAATACATTGCTAAGTTTGTTTGCATTCCAAATGTTGCCAACCTCTCAACTGTGTCATTCGCTGCACATTTTATGCCAATTCAGTAATTTATTTCAACATCCCAAACTAAGTGTTTTAATCACCATTGTTTCCGATGAGCAAGTAACTGAATAACCGGAGACCATCACAACATTCAATGGTGATAGAGTTCATGTCGAGATACCAACACTCAATCCGAAGGTTTTTGGGTCATAATCACCTAGTTCACTAAAAATTAACTTTTTAGATGAAGATTTTTTTGGGCCAAAAAATTGTTAAATGAGTCTATTAATTCACTAAATATTTTCCTATAATTACACTCAACCCCTAGAATTATTTTTTTCTGTTTTCAATATTTTTTTTATAAAATTCAAAAATAAAATTCGAAACCGATCAGCATACATACCTATGATATAAGGCATAGCCTTCCACCCGGGCTTTCTTGAATTTGCCTCAGACATTGATTCATCAATCTGGGTTTCTTCTTCGTCCAGCAGATTCCTTTTAAGTGATGATGATGTCATGGACCTGTTTGATGAACAGAGTGATGAAGACACCTTTCTAAGCAGCGCCATTGTTATGAATCTTGTGATATCGATTTCAACAGAGCAAAGTGCATAATTTGTTAAAAGTTATAGTATATTATCAATTCATGCTTTTCTATGTAAAGACTAAAGAAAGAGTGGCAATAATAATAATAATAATAATAATAATATCTGATTTGTAACGGTTCTATGTGGATGAGTATGGCCTTAGATGCATTGAACTATTCTCCTGAATAACGCTCATTATTCATCAATACATTTCATTGACTTCATTTTCTAAATAAAAAACATGGCTTTGCTTTATATACTACTATTCTAGATAAATCAATACTTGAGCCATTAAAACTCTTCTATCATAGTGTTAAATTTTTTTAATTTTTACTTTGACTCAGTTCAATTTAATATTTTTTATGATAATAGTTTATTACAGTATTGATAATAAAAAAAATATTATAGAGGCTACAGAATTATAGCAATAGATATTCATAACTAAAATATAAGAATTAGTTTAAACTATATATATATATATATAGAAGATGTATCAAGTGAGAATGGAATAAATATGTGAAAAATGAGAAAGAAAATTCCAATCATAAAATAAAATTAGACACCAAAGACTACAAATCTATTTAAAAGAGAAAAAATTCACGTACATGATACTCCCCCTAATAGTTAGTTGAAATTTTATCTTAATTGTCCAATTGTATTTCATAGTTAGTTGAAATTTTTATTTTCTTTCTTATTTTTCATGTAAATTTTTCATTTCATTTAAGGTGATCATCGATCATTTGATCCCTTTAAAATTTAGACTACAGAATGATCCTAAATATATGAATCATCCATGAGTTTTGAACATAGAATCTCAATCACTCCATAAACACATTATTCCATTTTGATACACTACTTAAGCTATGGACAAAGTTTTATTACACAAAGTATGACAATCATTGTTTTTGCATAAGTTAACCATATTCATCACAACCCTACAGATGAAGTTTAAAAAAAAGTACTTCTGCTAACACATTGCTGCATAATATGAATAGTGCTGATCTTCAATCTTTTCACCCTTTCACAATGGCCTTGTAACTATAGCGACGTGCACAGAATACAAAGTAGACCATGTTCATCATCATCAACCCTGCAACAATGAAGTAAAAATTCTCCAACCTTCCCTTGTTAATGTCACTATGAAGCCAATCTGGTTGACCATTTTTCCCAGTGAAATTATGCACAATGTTCACTATAACATTGTTAATGTTACTAGCAGCAGAGATGTTGAGGCAGAGCAAAGAGTTACCAATGCTTCTCATTCCATCAGGAGATTCTCTGTTGAAAAATGCTATTTGTCCAACATCAGCAAAAACATGAATGAAGGCCATTAATATGAATTGTGGTGCAAGCCACAAAACTGACATTGGTGCAACACCATCAGGGCCACCTAATGTAACTGCTAGATTCCTTCTCCTTCGCTCGATTAGCCCGGCGATGACCATCGATAGGATGCCGAATCCGTGGCCTAGTGAGATCCTTTGAAGGAGTGTGAGGCCACCTTCTTGGTTTGTGAGTTTCTCTAGCAATGGAGCAATGACTTGGTCATAGAATGGGAGGAATATGCCTATTGTTACCATTGTTATGACTCCTACAGAGCCAGGGTGTATCTTGAAATTGTGTCCTAAGTGACAATCCATTTTGGTGGCTTGTGATACTGGGAAAACTGATTGTTGTACAACTGGGAGAAAGATTATGATTGTGGATACCCATATTGGCATTATCTTGAGCAAGCATTTGAGTTCTTCCACTTGTTGGATGCTACAAATTCTCCATGGATCTCTGCTTGATTCATCCATGCTCAATTCACTCTCATCCAAAAGTGCAGCCTTGTTTAAGCACCTAAGGACACACAAAGAAAACCAATCAACAAAATGACCAAAATTTTAACCAAAGTAGTTTTATAGATAAATTAGATAGTGAGATTCACTACATTCATTATATTGACATTCCCTAAACAATAATGATATTTGTACATACACTTTCTCTTACATATCTTCTCCACCCACTTTATTACCTTTGGATCTTGATGTGACATCACTCCATCACTTACACTTCTTTTCTCCACCATTGGATCAAAATGTATGCTTACTATACATACCAAAATGTATGTACCAATATCAATGCTCTTCTCTAAAATATGAATCTTGGTATTTGTACAATGAGAAATCAGTCCATATAAGAATTTTAGGTCACAATTACTCATCCAAACAAAAACTAATTTTCAATTGTTCACCGAGTATTATTGCTAAAAATTATTCTAACCTACTCCTAAATAAATAAAGTATTTAGGAAAAATCAGTATCATATATCATATTGATACATAAAGGGGAGTCGAACTGGATTTCACAGGAATAGACAAGGTCATTATTGTTTTACCTGAACTCATTGGTTTGAGCTAGCTTTGTTTCATCATCATTGTCTAGAGGAGGATCATAAAAGGTTAGTCGCGTGTTCTCAGTAGGAGGCAGAGGAAGGTGGCGCTTGTGGTTGGCAGCAACCAGGACTTGAGCAATTTTAGCAAAAATGCTACCCTCAGGCTTAACATAGGAATAAACTCTAGTGCCAGAAAAGAAAACAATGATGGCAAGTGACATAAAAAGAATGAGTAAACCATAACCAAGGGTCCAACTAACAGAGTCCTCCAAATAAACCAGAAGGGTCTGGTTGATGAGCATGATCACTGTCTGTGTTGTGTAGTACACATTGAAGAATTTGCTGATTCCGCGCCTTCCTTCCACATTGCTCGAATCGAACTGGTCAACTGCGAAGGGAACGCTGCATGGCCTAATTCCTCCTGTGCCTATGGATAACCATAACAGACCAAAGATTAAGGCACCAAGTTGAAGATTTGTGTGGCCCTTGCACACACCAGCATCTTGCTGCTCAAGGGTGCATGGTGCTGGATGAATGTGCGGCACCCATGTTGTTAGCATCACTACCACCATACCCTGCATATGTAGTAGTTTTCATGAACAAAGGTTAAAATCATAATTAGCTATCAAATATTCACCAGATACTTTACTTTAGTGTATCTTATTAGCATAAAAGTAAGAGTTTTACTATTTATATAATAAAAAATTAGTTAACGTCAAGTGTATATAAAGATTTTGGTTTATAATTACTCAGTAGAGTAAAAAACTGACATCTTAACAAGCTTCTTTTAGACTAAAAGTTGCATTTGACTGGTGTGACTATTTTTTCATTGTTCAGTATTTTCCTAAGAGTAAAGAGTTTTGCTATTTGCACAATAAAAAATCAGTTAAAATCAATCAATATAAATATTTTGGACCATAATTACTTAGTTTACTGAAAAACTAATTTCTTAGAGAGAAGTTCTTTTAGCAAAAAAATTTGTTAAATTAACCTATTAGCTAGTTTGGTTGTTTTTGTACTATTCATAAAATATTTCCCTACGAGCAAGAGTAAATTACACTATTATTGTTAGCTTTATTGAAATCCACTTTACCTCCCTTCTTATTATAAAGTTTGCTAAAAAATTGTCTGATTTCTTTAGAAAAATTACACTGAATAATATATTTAGAAGAGGTTCATACGATTTGAACATAAGAGTCGAGCTAAATTTTAGAACAATGGTGGAGAAAATTTTGTGACCAAGTTTGAAACTTACGGTAAGACTAGAGAAGGAGCCAATGAGAATTGTTGTGTATTTTCCGAGGTAGGCATCGGCAAGAAAGGCGCCAATTACAGGCACAATATTGGAGATAGCTAGCCAGGTGTTAATGATGTTTGCAGCAAAAACTTGATCCATGTTATAAACCCTCATCAAATACACTGAAAAGTTTGCTTGCATTCCAAATGTTGCCAACCTCTCAACCGTGTCATTCCCTACAAATTAAATATTTTTTATTTGAGAACAATACGGTAGTGTTTGTTTCAAAGTTGATAAATATATAAATATATGTATAATATGATATAATATAGTAAATTTTATGTATTTTGTTTTGTGTTTGTTTTAGTGTATAGTGAATAAAAAAATTTGTTTTGAGACTTTAATAAAAAAATGTGAAAGACAAATGATTGAATTATGAAAAAAATAATAAGGGTAATTTTGAAATAAAATTTTTATTAAAATTCATGTATCAGCACTTGTATTTTATGCATATAATAGACTCTGACTGTGAACACGAAATACAGAAAAAATTTGTACATATACAGTTTGTATTATATGTATTAACACTAAATAAACATGTCAATTTTATATATATTTTATGTCTTGTACACGATAAATGACGCCTATATTCTCTAAAATTACATACGTAGCAGCATATTTAGATATATACATATGAATCATATAGCATATAACATTTCTCATTTTATAATGAACAACTTCATATAGAGACAGACATACCTAAGATATAAGGCATTGCCTTCCACCCAGGTTTCCTTGATGAGGAAGTCTCCGCCAACGACATCGAATCGACCTGGCTTTCTTCGTCTAGCAATTTCTTCTGAAGTGATGAAATGGACCTGCATTTTTTGTTACAAGAAGATGATGAATACAGTGTGGAAACTACCCTTTTGCAGCTATTTTTTAGTAGTCCCATTTTTGGTTGGGGGGTGGATGGGAAAACGTGAGAAGCTCTGGATCTTATATAACTCACTAATCATGCTTATCTGAATGTGGATGATGTAGGATTCATTGAACTAAATATTCACATGAATTTTAATTAGATTTTTTTTCCTAATCAAAAACATTTCTTTGCTGATTGCATTATATGTGTATCACTAAGTTAATAAGTTTAATATTTTTAATAGCAGTAATATTTGTTGTACAACTGAAATATATTTAATGTGTGTTATATATCATATGTAATGTGTTCATATATATATATATATATGACACACATTACGTATGATATATAGCACATGTTGGATACTAATTCAATGTATTTCTATTATATAATAAGTATTATTGTTTTAATAGTGGAAGTTTATTAGAGTATAGGCAACGCAAGATAACGGTAATCCACGTGATTAATGCAGTATATGTTCAAAATAGTAAAATGCAGATAGATAGACATATTTTATTTTCTCTCTGTGTTTTTTAAAGAATATCTCAGTGACTTTATGGTTAGTGAATGATAAGCTTTATGGTCTTGAAACAATATTTTGTTGGCCAAATGATCTTTCCAACTTGGCAAATATCTGTTCTTTGCATATATATTTGATCCACTATATATTTGTGATTGTAAGAAAGTCCTAAATGTGCCAGAGATTTTTTTTCCAATTTAATTAAGTATCAAAAATGTCAACCAGCAAAATTTTTGGATTACGAAATCAAATCTTAGCTTACAAAAAAAGACTACTTTGAACCACATGAAAAGTTGAAAACTCTAACTAATTAGTTTCTTATCTCACACAATAATGATCACATATGTAGTTATGTGTTAATGGAAAATAAATATATTAAGAAGTTATCCTTAAAATAAATTATTTATAATATAAAATTTAATTGTGATACACAGAATAAAATAGTTCTACATTAACGTTCAATTACATAATATCAATTTAACAAAAGTGTTTTTTTTTCTTTACATGATAGATATGAAAGTCAACAAAATTTTACTACATATCAATATGTGATTGGATATATATTAGTATAAAACTATTTTATATTGATAAAATCACACTTAAACTCTATAATATATATACTCTAGTTTTTTTAATGGCAAGTTTATTATCATTGATTTTTTGTGATTCAATTTCTATTTAAACGAACAGTATAAATACATAATAACTTTATATTGTAGTTTTTTTTTGTCTTCTGAACTTTACAATGCATTTTTAAATTAATAAAATTATTTTACAATTCATTATCTTATATTCTGTATATACATCTAGTTCATCACCTTTAATATTTGTGGAATTCTTATTTATAAATTATCTTTTTCACTCTATGCTCTTGAATTTAAATGGATGTCTATAAATATTCATAAAATAGATGTCAATATAACAATTTTTTTTTTAATACTCTTTTTAAATTGAGCCATCAATCATTATTGGTCCAAGAATGGTAGAACAAAACCTTAAAGCCCATATCAACAGGGCCATCTCTATTACAACAATGTAAAACTCAGATCCGGACTAACAAAAACAGAGATTTAAGGAATCTCATAACCTTTACTCAAAACCTTTACTCAAAACCTATATACATCCAATGGTTGACCAAAAATCATTCTAGAGGACCCAAACAAATTTGAAGAATGTAACACCAAAAATAACAAATTTGAAGAAAGTTTTCAGAAAATACAGTCCCTCAACCAAAAAAAAAAAAATACTGCCCTATTTTTGGCTGTTGATTACATATTAAAATATCAAATAAAGTAATAACTCTACGAAATAATTTATCAACGATTATTTTTTAAAAGTTTAACCCTTCGTTATTTATAATAAACTTAAACATATAAAATATATTTAGATGCTAAAATTTAAGTAAATGTGTTAACAAACAAATTAAGTGTATTTTTGTACAAAAAAATCATTCTTATGCCGGATTTTGGATTTTTTTTAATTCTTATGTATCTTGATAAAGTGGGAAATAAAAAGAGGTTATTTGAAGAAAAAAATGAACATATGTGAGACAAGAGAAACACGACGCATGGACTAAAAAGAGAATAAGATAATAATAATAATAATAATAACTGGAAAATTGAGTGTGATAAAAATAAAAAGATTTTGGTTTCATGGTAAAGGCCAAATGATGATGCTTTCAGTTTTGGTTTGGTTTGGTTTGGGTGTGCATGCTATGTGAGTAGTAGCTTTCAGAGTCATTGCTTCTTAATTGTGTGGTTGGTGGAATGGAAGAATATATATCATTAAGTTGATGAAGGCTATAGCTAGCTAGCTAGGTAGGGGCAATTTTTTGGCTGTGTAAGATTCTGTTGATTTACATAATATAATTAATATAAGGACACAACATTCTTAATTACGATCTCTATCTTGTGTTGGTGGCTAAGTTTATTTGTGGTTTGCATTTTGGAACATGACAACCTATTCTTTAATTTAACGACAATAAATAATGCGCAAGCATAAAGTACATAACATGTCAAGTCAAGATCCAACTCTACATTGCATAGCAACGTTAGCAAATAGAAAAGAAAACACATAAGAAAAAAATAATGCATATGTAATTATGTATATATGTGTAAGATATCAATAATTTTAGTCGTACAACAGAAATACATCTAACGAGTATCCAATATGTGTTATACATGACATAAGATGTGTGTTATACTTACGTGTGTTATATATATATAGCACATATTCTATGTCAAGTATAGCACCCATTGAATATTCGTTTGACGTATTCTTGTTATACGACTAGCATTATTCATAAGATAATTAGAATGGAGCTAATTGGTATGTATTAATTACCACTATAATATAGCCCCAACAAGAGATCACCCTTTTCTTCTTCTCTTCAATTTCAAGATCAGCTAAGTGTTCCTCATTTCATGAACTAACTCCTTGTCACATATATATATATAAACAACAGAAATATTAGGGAGGGAAGCAAAAGCAGAGAAGAAGAATGCTATAATTTTCACTGCAGTGGGGGAAAAAATGTTATACTTTTAAGCTTAAACTGTGTCGTGTGTGTGTATTGTGAGGCTTCATTATTGTAACTTATAAAGATTTTCTCTCTGATCAATTAGTGAGAGGTATTATTGCTGATTTTGTAAGTGACACTTAATCACAAAGCTAATAAGAAAAAATGGCAATATCTTCAATCAATAGATTTGATTTGTTAAATGACAATAACTTGGTATGTTCTCATCTGGCATTTCAATTGCTGTTTCTCATCCTTTTTAATAACTTTATGCATTCCCTTTTTCTATGTCTGCCTTTTAATGTCGAACAATGTATGGGGAATGTGTACTTGCCTCTTTTCATTGAGCTTTTTCTTGGGGCACCTTTTACTAAGCAAGGCCACTTATATCCTTACAATTTTCTTTGTTTTTATTTATTTATTTAATTGGTCAACGCATGTTTTTTTTTCTTTCAATTTAGAATTTTTAAAAAATGTCTAACTTAGCTGTCTGAAACACTAACACATATTCTTTGCACATACTTGCAATAAAATTAGTAATAATATTTATTGTACAACAGAAATACGTCCAATTAGTATCCAACATATGCTATATAATAAGACGTAATGTATACTATATATATGTATGATATACATATAACACACATTACGTCTTATTATATAGCACATGTTAAATACTAGTTAAAAGTATTTCTATTGTACAACAAAGATTATTGATAAAATTAGTGGCTGTGGATTGGATCCCATTTTTATTGTGAATTTGTATAAATATAAGTGATTAAATTTGTACTTAACACAGAAATCTCTTTTTTTTTTGTTTGTACACCATCATTATAAGGCTGGCTTTCTTTGATTTTGCTCAGCATTTCTTTATCAATTTTTGAGGCCTACTCATTAGCCCGTTATATGATTCTACAGCCCAAAAAATAATACAGTGATAAGTGGACTCATATTTTCACAACTGATCTGAATGAATAACCAAAAACTAAAAACTGAAAAAATGAAGTTCAGAAGCTTCTTTTATTACTTTGGTCAAACAAGTTCTTTTTTTCATGGTCAAATGTCAAACTTTGACCTCTACAAATACTCAATATGAGTGAGGCTACAAGCGAATGTATGTTAACTAGTTTGCACCCAATAATGCTACGAGTACTAAGGACAGTATTTATATAACAATCATATTTATTATTAGATTATAATATTTATAAACTAATATAATCTAATGATAAATATAATTGTCATACAATTATTATATATATAATTTTTATTATACATATAGCATTTCTGGTTTCCACTACACCTACAATATATTGGAAGATTCCAACATCCTCTATGGTGCTCCAGATTTTTTTACTCCAAACAATCTCCACCATTTATTTTTTCTTCTGGTTGTAAGCACTTCTGGTATTTTTTTCTTTGTAGTTATGACACTTCCATTCTTCAAAATAAAATTTTAAATTTGCCTCCGGATAAAATAATATTAGAAACACAGTTTATGCTCAGGAACATATTAAGTTATTAACCTCGCTCTTAACCAAAAAAAATATATATTAAGTTATTAACCCTTTAAAAATTAAAACTATTTCTATATTTTGAACAATTAAAAAATATTAGTTATATCATATTTTTTTATGGTCCTAACTTCTTATCATATTTTTCTTTATATGACTCACATTTATACTTGCTGCTTTTTAATTTTTATTTTTGAAAAATATGTGTATCTGATAGTACATTTTAATTTTGAAAACATGAACACCTGCAATGCACGTGGTTGGTGGGCCCAAGAAGATAATCTTCTCGCTATGCTAATATCACTCTCAAAAACCAAGATGGACGCGTGTGTCTTGTCAAAAAAGCCCATGGCCCATGTCTCCTTTCACAGTCACACCTCTTGTCAAAATTGGGCCCGCCACATGTTTGCACCACCACCACCAGATTCCTGCCACGTAACACCACACAATAATCTGAAGCCCGGTGGGGCCCATCCACGTCAAGATTCTCGAGTATGGTGGCATCTTGACACGTGGATGGAGCCAAAGTCAGGGACACGTGGCAAGCTAGTGCTGTCGGTTTCACGAATGAGAACGGTGGTGGTGGGGCACGCAAATATCCTTTCATTTCTTTTTTTATCAAAAAAAAATGAGTATTTTTATATTTTATATAATATTTGAAATATTTGTACAAGATAAATACATTTTATTAGTATTTAAATTATATATTATATATAATATGTGTTATATATAATATATAATTATATATTATATCTATTATATATTAAATATTAGTTGAATGTATTTTTATTTTAAAAAAACTGATTTGTGATGGAAGCGACACGAATGACTCGTCCATCGAGTTCCTTTCACTTCATTTTCTACTGTGCTATCCTTTTTGTATTTTTTTTTTCCTTTATTTGGTTTACAAAATATGATATAGGAAACCTACTTTCTTTGCTTTTTCTTTTCCATCCTTTTTTGGTTTCTTTTGTTTTTATATGCATTGAAAACCAAGATTTTTTTTTTCCATGGTGGGAATTAGTATGTTGGACTTCATTGTTAGCCAAATGGATGATTCGATTGGATGCTATTTGATATTAAATTACATTATTTATTTCATGTAGCAATTAAAAGACGTACGTATATGTTTTTTTAAGAGTTTAACTACAAAATAAATGTAGTTAATTGAGTTACACATTAGTGGTCGGTTGATGCCCTTCCGACTAAAACTGAATAAAATAAAAAAATAATAATTCCGCAGAAAAAAAAGAATTATTGATAGAATAATAATACCAGTTTAATGTGAAAATTAGTAGTTATTATATAGGTGATTAAGGTAAAATACTAGTTTCTGCCTGTCTAATTAACTCTTTAAGAAAAATAATGATTTGGTTAAATAGTAGTGATATATCAAATTTTAAACATTAAGGACTAGTTTGGAATTTGGATACAATATTTATGACTTTTTAAAATTTTTTAGAAGTTAGAAGTCATAATTTTTCTGTTTAATGTACTACTTTTTATAAAAATATTTTAGCACTTTTTAAAAAATCAAATATTTAATTTTTCAAAAAATACTTTTTAAAATATTTAAAATGACTTATTTATAAATTACTTTTTATAAGTTATTTCTATATAAGAACTTAAATAAATATTTATTAAAATTGAGCCTAAATACATCAAAAACGATTAACTTATTCGAATCAGAATAAAATTATTATTTAATTGCAAAATATCATGATTTAATAACTCATGTGCGATGTTACTTATAATATGTTAATTAATCAAACTTAATATGTATGTGTGATCCATACTATTTTTTTAAATTGAGCCAACTAAAAAGTCAGTGAGTGATGCAAAAATGTTATTTACTTCTTGGTGTTAAAATAACACAAACACAACTCTAACAATATATGAGAAGAAGGTTATGTACAACAATATATAGTACGAAAATAGTGATACAAGTAAATGATGTGAAAACCAAGCTAGCTAACAATAATGTAATTAATTATCGAGTCATTTTCACTTATACATTAAGGTTTTAATTTGATATTCTTGTTTCTACTGTTTGGTCTTTTTATAGAGGTTCAACTCGTATAGACATTATTTTTTTCCTCTCAAGATTAAAAAGTGGTCCTACGTACATACATTTTTTTCCTTTATATAGAATGAAAAAATCTCAATCCTTTAACATTTTCTTTTTCACCAAATTTAATAATAAGATGACTTGCTATGAATACTCCACAACCTTCTACTAGCTAGTGGTCCTCTTAATTAGTCTATGCTAATGTACATACATATCTAATTGTGTAGGTTAACACAAGTGATGATAGATATATGGACTGTATTAACTATTAATTAAGCACCATATTCTGATTCGATTTTTGGAACAATATGCATGCAAAAAATCTTATATATATAATTAGCTCATTACTCATGGTAAGGTGATTTTGATCAAAATCATAGATCTGTAGTCAACTATCAACCAGACATATATATATATATATATATATATATATATATATATATATATGGGGATGTATCTAATGAGAATGCTAAAGTTATGTGAGAGTGAGAGGAGTAAATCTTGACCATAAAATCATCCATGAATGGTCAAGATTAAAAGATTTTAAAATGTCATATGATTACTTAAAAAAGTCACATGACTCTATGATCTAATATTGACAATCCAAATAAGATCCAATGGTTCATATTTATTCCTCTCACTCTGAACCTTCTCACTTGATATGTCGTGTATATATATATATATATATATATACCTTCACAAAACATAACATCTTAGCTAACTTTTTGAATAGTTTACTAATTAATTTCATCTCCATAAATTCCACTTTCTAAGCCACAATCCATCACTCCTCTATGGTAGTTTCCATTATATGAACTAGTGAGTAGGACTTGGTAGTGTTAATAATCCAAGAGCTTCACTTTATTCAATTGAAAAATGAACAGAAGCCAAAGAGCTAAACTCAATATCCCTTTCACCAAAAGTAAATTAAATTAAATGCCAAATAGAGTAGTGTTCCTCCTTTTAGGACCACAATAAAAACTTTTGACCCTTAGTTGCATAACGCTACAAAGCCATGATATCATGACATGTATGAGAATGACATTATTGACTAATGACTACCATGTTTTAACTTCCACACTACTATTAATCATTATTTAATTTATAACCCTATGAATTAAAAATTGTCAATATGCTATCCCAATTTTTACTGTTATACATGCTTAATTCCTGCTCTAATCTCCCTTGCTTGTCCGTAATTTTTCTACTAAATCTCTTATATAAGGAAAAGTTGAAAATTATGGCTTATTTTCCACTGGCAACATTATTAGGATTAATTATTGAGTCCTTTTAATGCGACTTATTATCAGTAAATAACTCTGTAAATCTTTATTGACTATTAAATTTTAATGAAATATAATTTTTTTTTACAAAAAAAAATATTTGATTAACGTTAGTGGATTATTCCATGAATAAATCTCATCACTGAATTTTAGTGAGTCCTTTTCTCAAATTTGGTTACAAGAGAAGTCACTCTTAACAATATTTTGGACTAATAAGCTAAGAATGCAAATTACAATTATCTAAAGAAACTATGTAAGCACCAAGTTCACGTGATCAAATAAAAATTAATCTCACTTTATAATTTGTGTAAGTTATTTTTTTCTCAGTTAAAAAAAGTTAATTTTAATTAATTATCATCATCGTAAAAAAGTCTTACTCTCTCACCTTTTATTATTTTTTTCTTATGGATTTCTAAGTTGTGAGTAATTAACTTGAAGACTATTATGACATGACATAAGTGATTGAATGAGTGTAAAAATTGTGTACATTATTAATATATGTAGAAATTAAGTACTCCTAAAAAAACCTATATATATAAAATATAAGTTTGATCTATAAAATACAATAGTTCAGGATTAAAAAAACAAAGAAAAAAAGAAAGGGTTCACGTGAATTACGTCAAACACAAAACCATCGTTGAAAGGTGCCTCCATTTGGTGGTTTGTCAAAGAATGATGTAACTGAATTAGTATAATATTAAGCAGATAATATTTTAAAGTGCGACAACTTTGCATGGACTTTTCCTTGGCCCAACCACAATGCAACACCACACATACTTATATTCTCTAAGGCGGCAGTGTTTGATTGGAGGTACAATACAGAAATACAGAGACAGATATAGAAATTTGAGTTGTTTGTTTTGTGAGACAGATACACAAAGTTCTGTATCTGTACAAAAAAAATGTGTATTTTGTGTATCTCTTGAAGGAGAGGACACAAATACATATACACAAATACACAAACTTTATAATAATTTTGGACCAACATACCCTCACTATTTTTAACAAATTTCCAAATCTACCGTTGTTGCTGCTGCTCGGAAGGCCACCGTCTCCGCTGCTCCGAGGTTGCCCGCTGCTGCTGCTCGGAAGGCTGCCGTCACCGTTGCTCTGAGGTCGCCGTCGCCGCTGCTCCAAGGTCTCGTGTCACCGCTGATGCTCTAAGGTCTAAGGTCGCGCGTCGCCGCTGCTGCTCGAACATCGCCGCTGCTACTGCTCGAAGATCGGCGACAATGTTTGATGCTCGAAGACTGGTGACCTTGCTACTGCTGCTTCCTGCGAGTCTGCGACACTGGCGACCATGGCTCCGTGAGAGAGAAGGGAAGAAGAGAGAGATGGTGGTGGTGGACATGTGAGGGGTGAGAGACTGAGAGTGAAAGAGAAGGGGATGAGAGAGAGAGAGGAGGGTTAGGTGAGTGTTTTTTTAAATTTTATTATTAGGGGTATATTTGATTTTTTATACATAAAATTTTCTGTCTTGTACATAAAAAAACAAACGCAATATAAAATACATAAATTTTTCTGTATCTGTATTTTTTGTATCTGTATTTGTGTATTGTATTTTCTGTACATCAAAACAAACACCGCCTAACGGACAACATTTTCATGAAAGCGTAGGTTTCAAACTAATTAACAATACATTAATTTTAAATTATTTTATTTTAATAACTTTAAATTAGACTAAGCTGTCAACATAATATAACGGGGTTTAAAATTGTCCTCACCAATCCAATTTGAACAAGTTAATTAACCTCACCAGAAACCTTGACTTCTACATCATCACCATTCACCACCTTATTACCACATTTTCCTCATTATATATATTGGACTAAGACTTCAACCATATATATTTATATATTGATTTAATTAATTTGTTCATAGTATAACAGTTGCTAGATTAAAGTTCAATTTTGCTCGTGAGGGTGTAACTAATTTCCAATGGGGCAAGTATCAATCAGTTTAAATGTTGAAGCAACTTTCACGAGTTCCAAGAGACAAACAAGAGTGTCAAATTCACAGATTATATTATATAATATATGCCAACATTGTCAATGACTCAATGTGAATAGTCTAATAAAATTATTAAATTTTGGTTGTAACATAATGCTCAATAAATCTACCAAATTGGGCTAGCTAACTGCTGAGCCAGGAAACATGAATTTAGAGCATGTTAATAAGAAGGTTCATTTGAAAGAAGATAAGCTATTAGGTGAGATCGAGTAGTACTATTTGAATGGTTTCTATATGTTTGAAAAAGCGTAATGGGGCAGCAATAAATAAATATTAATAATGTATTGTAGCTATCACAAACAGTATATGGATTGATACTTTATTAATTTATATAATATATATATATATATATATATATTTATTTATTTATTTCGGTTCAATTGGGGACCAGATGTTTTGATTCTGTTTAGGTTCATTCTCATCTTTCTTCCAGAAGAACAAAACAATGCAGCGGTCATGTAGAAATTTAAGCTAGTAATTGCCATAATTTACTGCCAACAGGCAGTAAGACAAATAATATTATGGATTTTCAAAATCATATTCTTTCTTTTTTGTTAACTTTTCATCTATCAATAATGTTTATGGTACAACAGAAATATGTCCAACTAGTATCCAATGTGTGTTATATATAATATGAAATGTGTGTTATATTATAGCACACGTACGTATAGCATATATTCCATGTTATGTATATCACACGTTGGATACTAATTTGACGTATTTCTGTTGTACGACCAACATTATTATTTAATCCACGTAGTCGATTCCACTTATTGATATAAAAGGGATTGTTTGATGTTGTGAGCATGACAAATGTTTCTTGTGAATAGCACAGCAAAATGTAACCTCATTTTGATTTTATTCCTTAGTGTAAAGTAATAATATCAAGGTAGGTTTTTGGTAGAGTTACAAGCTGCAAACTCTTAAACATCATTGCACTCTAGTAATAATATGACTCAGTAAGACCAAAAACAGTAGGATCATCAATTGGGAACCCAAAATTGCAAGAATTATTATCATGTGGTGCATGATAACAATCATCATCTTCAACCTTTGGCAAGAATGGCAGGGTAGTGAAGAGTTCATGGTTCATGTTATCCTCTTCATCCTGAGAGAAATCAGAGTAATTTGGGCTATCTGATGAATCAAGCACATCACTCTTAGCAGAATTTGCATCTTCCTGTTTGCACATGACCATCATAGGAACTACTGCCACTGTGGACTCATTCTTGGAACATGCATTTGATACCAAATCCATGTCTTGTTCTAATATTTTCTCTGAATCAATCAACTTGTCACCAAAATTCTCTTCCTCTTTCTCTCTAGGAACCAATCTCTTCTTGAGAGAACTCACCTGCAATCATCACCAATAATCCATTAACAATTATTGCTGAGCATGATTGGTGAATGATTAATTAAGAATTGGTATATACCTCTTGTTTTAGCCTCTGATTCTCTTGAACAAGATTGTCATGTTCAGATTTGAGGCTGTCAAAGCTAGCTTTGAGTGCACCATAATCTCTCTCTATCTGCTTGGTCTTGAACCTTGCCCTTCTGTTTTGGAACCATATGGCAACTTGCCTTGGATGCAAGCCAAGATCCTTTGCAAGCTGAATCTTCCTTTCAGGGTCAAGCTTGTTCTCTACCTCGAAGTTCCTCTCAAGAAACTGAACCTGTTCACTTGTGAGCCTCCTTTTCTTGCTTTGATGGAAGCAACCCTCATACAACTCATCATCATCAACCTTCTCTTCTCTCTCTACACCAGCTTGGAAAAAGGGCCTATCCATCATCATGCTGCCACCAACATTCTCAAAGTTAACCACTGATCTTGAACCTGAATTAATTCAAAAGCCACCAAAAACAATAATTATTGAAGAAGGCAGTGTTAGAAATTATTAGAATTCATGTACATATATGTATGTATATATATTAGCTTCAGTGAAAACTTTATACGAACAAGATGTGAGCAAAATCAGCACCTTGAAAAGAAGGTTCAGAGGAGTGAGGCCAGAGAGGCTCAAAAGGTTCAGAGGGGCAATGAAGCCTTTCATTTTCGAGCAGAACTGTGATGCTTGAACCTCCATAAAGCTTCACACCCTCCATGGCCTGCCTTATGCAAATTAACTTGATGCTAGCTACTTTGTGGTATTGTTATATATAATAATAAATATATCAATATATTATATGGTGCAAAGTATAGAGAAAATTTAAGCTAGAAATAAAGGGTCATATTCAAACCCATAAGAAGTAGCAGAGGGGATGAGGCAAGAATTTAACGGTGAAGGAAGAAGAAAGGAGGCAGTGGTGAGGAATAATGTAATAGTACTAATGTAAGAATTGTGAGAGTGAGGAGTAGGAGTGAGTGATCATAGTCATATTCAAAGCCATATCACATCAGAGAGGAATTAAGAGTTTTGTCAGATAAGAGTAAATTGAGAGGGCAGAGAGAAGCAGGGGTGCTGTACTCTGCTCCCCTCTAGAGAAGGATATGGTCAGAGTCAGAGAGAGAGATTATCAGAGAGAGAGATTATGAGGATTTTTTTATATTTTTTTATGAGAGTTTGGATAAACAAGAGAGGAGAGTTGAAAACTTTGGAAAATAAAAAGGGGAGATTCTTGTGGATGGTGGTGGTGGGAGATTTGATGGGCTTATATGGTGATCCTTTGCTAGTTGCTATGGTGAAGACTGAAGAGGCAGGGGATAGATACATAACTATCTTTGTTGTACAACAGAAATATATTCAACTTGTATCAAATATATGTTATTATATAATATATAATATGTGCTATACGTTAGTTATAGCACACATTCTGTATTATATATAACATACGTTTGATGTTAATTGGACGTATTTTTGTTGTACGACAAATATTATTATAGATAACACAACCTATGTCATTCTGAATTTACCATAATGCCCTACCACTTTGTGTATAAGTATAACCCCTTTTTTGTTCCTTTTCCAATGATAATTTTCTTTCCAATTATTACTCATAATGTCTTAGTCTAAGAAAATATGTATATAGTTTGAATTTTTGTTGAAATGAGCTTAGCATAAATGGTAAGGAGTCTTGTTTGGTTTCATATAATTAGTTCATATTATACATATGTACTATTCAAGACACATTTTTAAGGAAACTTTGAACACGTAATTTTGACTAGAGATTTTCCCCTTTTCATAAAGTAATCCTTTCCTAGCTAGGCTGGTAATTTTTTAGTAATAAAGATATGAAGAGCATAATTTTTAAAAAAGAAATATAGCATGCTTTGAAAATTCAAAATTCAAAACTCCATTTTTGTTAAACTTAGTTTTGCTTGATTAAAATTTAAAATTACTGTCCTAAATTTCATTAGTAAAAATAACAAAAGGAAAATCATAAAAATTGTAGTGTCCTCTAATCACTCGAAATACTGTAGAGGCCCATTTCAGATGTTATTCTTCCCACCCATTTTGCTCAATTCATAATCTTATTTAGTTCATAACCAAAAGTTATCACACACCCAATTGAATATGTTAATCTCACCATTAGATTAGATGAATTTATAAAATTAAGTTAGTGGAAATCACAAACTCATCTAATGATAAAAAAGTTATGTTTCATGGGACATCCATTTTAAATGTCAAAGTATCATTTTTCATTGAACAAGTTAGCTCATTTTCTTTTTTACATTTAGTAATACTTAAAATTATTCTCTCTAACTCTCCCACAGCGGGCCATGGGCTTCAAACCGAGTAATCCAAACATGTAGATACCATATGGGGAAAAAATAAAAACTCAAAAAAACCATGCAGATATAAAAAAAGTGAAATATAATAGAAAAGGGAACTAAACCCAAAAAAAAAAAAAAGAAAAGGGAACTAGCAATACCATTTTGCAAAACTTGACTAGTTCCCTCCCATGATCAAGAGCTCTCATATGGCCATATATATATATATATATATATATATATGTTATAATCAAATCTGAATAGTTACTAATTAAATCAACAATATTACTGATAATCACAATTGAGCTAGCTTTGGATGATGTTTTTATAGAAACACATGGAAAAAATATGCAAGAATAAAGCAAGCTACTACATTCACTTCCAGAGAGAACAATCACAGTTGGAGGGTTTGTCTTATGCAGCAGAAGTAGGACCCAAAATTGAACTAGTTTCTGGTAAGGGCAGAGATTCCAAAGACTATATATAACAAAGCTTTATGGAATTGGCCTATACTTATATCACCAACAATTTGCACATGTTCTGTTCCATTTATATCAATATATGAAGAAAATGCAGAATGGTATATGTATTTTTTATGCTTTTTCATCAATATATCAAAACAACCATGATGGACCAACCAAATTAGTGAAAATATAACACATGCCTGGACCCCTCATTGTTGAATAAACTGACAAAGACTCATCATCATATTTATATATCCTCTTCACTTGGGTTTGTCTGCTACGTACTAGTATATGTATGTTTTGAAGAATTAGAAGAATAAAGCATACAAAAGCTTCAACCATGCCTTCTTTCTTCCATTGTAAAAAGGGTCTCTCTCTATTGTACTTGCTTTGAACTTGTTACAAAATCAGAAGGACATGGCTTGATCAACTGTAATTTCTCTTAAGTCTTAATTAACCACCATTGTAATATCCTTCACGTGTTGGGATTCATAGGAGAGAGTCCAGTTACATCAATTCTAGAACAAAAATATTATTCTGACACTTGATTATTAGTGTCTCGATTAGATATCTATATTATTACTCTCGGATGGAATGATCAGTCCTACTCATCTTGACTTTATCCGAGAGGATTAGTATATGTATCTAATGGATATGCTATATTTTGTTAACACAACTCAGCAGAAAATATTGCTGGCAAGAGTGGTTGTGCATGTGATGCTCACAGCTTCTTTTGGCATAGTATTGTACCAAGAGTTCACTATTTTTGAGGCTCTTAGTCAAATACTTAATGGGTTGGATTGAGTTCATTACAAAGGGGCTGGGTTGCAAATAGAATAATAAAACAGAGCAACTAAATCATGTATGTATCTACTTGAGCCCCTGTATAAAACAGATCAAAATGATTGATCCATTCAAATGCACCGGATAGTATTCCATACTCCATAGTCTATGGGAAGGAAATAATAGAAAAATCCAAACACTTATAACTGATGAAATGTCTGCACTAGATGCTAATATAAAACTATAATGAGAAAAACAATACATGATGAAAAATTAATTAACAACCAATAATGTAATAATATCATATAAAACATTCAAAGTACTTATTAACTCTCCCAATACAGAATTTGAAGCTTGCAAGCAACTAATAATACCAGTAATCACTATTTACTAATAACATCCATATTTGTACAAAAACCATCTCAATTCTAAGTTTTTTTTCGAAAGTTTCAATTTTTATGAAGGAAAAAGCAGTAACATGAGCTATTCGACAAAGATTGCAAAGCACCCAACAATTTTATTGGTAAAAGCACGCACCACACTGGAAGAGTTGAAGCAAATACACGCTCAATTGCTCGTCAATGGCGTCCTCAACAACGCTCACTTTCATGGTCAATTCGTTGTCACCATAGCCCTCCACAACCCATCTAACCTCAACTACTCCAACCACCTCCTCCACCGCCACCGCCACCACCACAATCTCGTCACACTCAACTCCATGATCAGGGCATACTCCAAGAGCCCCACCCCACAAAAAAGCTTCCTTTTTTACAACAAGATCCTTCACTCCCCTAACAACCTCTCCCCCGACAACTACACCTTCAACTTCATGGTCCGCACTTGCGCGCAGCTCCTCGTGCTCGAGGCTGGCACGTGCGTTCATGGGTCACTCGTAAAGCACGGGTTTGAGCACGACCCGCACGTGCAGACTGGGTTGATCTTCATGTACGCTGAATTGGGGTGTCTCGGTTCGTGCCAGAGAGTGTTCCGAGGGATTTGTAAGCCTGATTTGGTGTGCCAGACCGCTATGGTGCACGCTTGCGCCAAGTGTAGTGACGTTGACTTTGCAAGGAAGATGTTTGATGTAATGCCCCAAAGAGATCATATTGCTTGGAATGCAATGATTGCAGGGTATGCACAATGTGGAAGGTCGAGGGAGGCTCTGGAACTGTTTCACCTGATGCAAGTGGAGGGTGTGTTGCTCAATGAGGTGTCAATGGTTTTGGTTTTGTGTGTTTGTACCCAATTGGGGGCATTGGATCAGGGAAGATGGGCTCATGCGTATGTTGAGAGGAGCAAGATCAAGATGACGGTGTCACTTGGGACTGCACTCATAGATATGTATGCTAAATGTGGGGACATTGAAAAGGCCATGGAAGTGTTTTGGGGGATGGAGGAGAGGAATGTTTACACGTGGAGCAGTGCCATTGGTGGGTTGGCCATGAATGGCCTTGGCCATGAGAGTCTGCATCTTTTTGATAATATGAAAAAAGATGGAATAGTTCAGCCGAATGAAATCACATTCATTTCAGTGTTAAGAGGGTGCAGTGTGGTTGGACTAGTGGATGAAGGTAGAAAGCATTTTGAGTCAATGAAGAATTTGTATGGGATTGAGCCTCAAGTTGAGCACTATGGCTTAATGGTTGATTTGTATGGTCGATCAGGGCGTCTCGAGCAAGCTCTGAACTTCATCAATGCCATGCCTATGAAGCCTCATGCCGGTGCATGGAGCGCTTTACTTCATGCTTGCAGAATGCACAAAAACAAGGAGCTTGGTGAACTTGCACTGAAAAAGATTGTGGAACTAGAGGCCAAGAATGATGGTGCATATGTCCTTTTATCAAATATATATGCTGATCACAAGAATTGGGAAGGTGTTAGCAGTTTGAGGCAGACCATGAGGGCTAAAGGTGTGAAAAAGCTCCCTGGTTGTAGTGTCATAGAGGTTGATGGTGAAGTTCATGAGTTCATTGTTGGGGACAAGTCTCACCCAAGATATGATGAGATTGAATTGAAGCTAGAAGAGGTATCTAAGTGTCTGAGATTAGCAGGGTATGTAGCTGATACAAACCTTGTCCTCTTTGATATAGAAGAAGAGGAGAAAGAATGTGCTGTGAGTAGACATAGTGAGAAAGTAGCCATTGCATTTGGGTTAATTAGTTTGAGAGAAGGTGTTCCCATTAGGGTTGTTATGAACCTGAGGATTTGTTGGGATTGCCATGATGTAGCAAAAATGATATCCAAAATTTATGACAGAGATATTATTGTTAGAGACAGGAACAGGTTTCATCACTTTAAGGATGGTGAATGCTCTTGTAAAGATTATTGGTGAAGGAATCTGTAGAAACACTGATAAATTCTATTTTCAAACATCCTATCTTTTTTTTCCAAAATGGTAAAAGAATATGCTAGTTACTTCATTTTCTGATGTGATAATTAAGGGGGTATTCATGCAGATTTTCACCAAACTTAGAAATAATTATGAATTGAATAGTGACTTTTAAATTCTAATCACATCTGCAGTGGGTTTTATTTTTCATTTTATTTGATCAGATATTTGATTGGGCTTACCCAAAAATTGTCTAAGCCATAGAATAGTCCACAGTCCATAGAGTGATCCAGTACTAGTTTCAGATACTTCTTGGACAGATTGAAACACACAGTAAAAAGGCTTTGACCCCAAAAAAAGAAGAAAAGAATAAAAAACAATTGCAAAGGCTTTCAAGTTTCAAGTGCTTTTAATTTTCACAAGACAGAATCAAGTTGAGCTCAACTCAAGCATAACACACTTGTAGTAAAATGAAAACAAAAAAGGAGTTTTAGTTTTTAAAAAGATTTGATTCCTATAAAAACTACAAACAGTATGAATGCTAAACTATAAAACGAAATAAAAAAATGTAAATAGTGATCACAAGAAGAAAAACAAAAGAATATGTTGCTCCTAAGAAGATCCAGAAGAGCAGGATTGACCCTATCCTTTTCTTTCTATCTATCAATCTTTTATGGTAGGCCCACTTTTGATGTGCATGATGAGTAATATACTAATTAATAATCACCATCTCTCGTCAAAGATCTTCTATAGCAAGTAGCATCAATATTGGTTATTGAAAGTTAAATGGAAACCAGGTGAATCTTAGCTTATTGAAAGTTCTGGATTATTCCTATTCAGTGGACAATAATGGCCAGAGAAGCTTAGAAGAAGGAAGAAGCAGGGGATAAATATACGGATACACATACAAGTTTTATAAAAGATGGAATTTTCTTTGTGTGCCACAGAATTAGAATTTCTGTAGCAGTTGCAAATTGTGTAAGTTGATAACATACACCTTTAATTTTCATCACCATAACTGCATGTGTTTTCACTCCAATAGATGTTTGTGTACGTACTGGTTAAAACTTTGTATGCCGCGTAGTGAGAATATTATATTATCTTTACAGCAATATTAGGGTAGTGTGGTTAGTTTGTGTATTCTCTTTATCATCTAGAGTGAGGTATGAGAAAGGTAACATTGAGAAATTAGGAATGGCTTATGAGAACATACATTTTTTATTCTTGTGGATGGAAAGATTCTGATACCATGTTAAAATTTATGGTAAAACATATATAGCAAGCTGAAAAAATAAACTTAATCTAAACGATTTTTATTCTAATTCTATATTCTCTAATTGTAGAGGATATGATCCACATTTTTTTGGAGGTTTATGAACATTCTGTACAAATCTTAGACATGTAATTAAATGGCCTTAAGAGTATGGTTCACCAAACTTAGCCAATGTACTATCATAGTAATGCCTTTTTTTTTTTTATATAAGTGATCACAAGCATCCAATATGGAAAAGCTTGTGCAGTAAACTAACAAGAAATTATGTAGATTGGGCAACTAAATTTACACAAACTCTGTTTTAGTATTAAAAAACCTCTTAACCTAGATATAAATTAACTTATTGAAGAAAAATAGTGCTAGATTATGTAAGAGAATAGTAGTCCCCCTATTTTAGATACAATAATATTTGTCGGTACAATACAAATATGTTTAACTGTATCCAATGTGTACTTTATATAATATGTATAACACACATTCTATATTATGTATAGCACATGTTAGATAACGTATTTCTGTTGTACGATAATTACCAATTACCAATTTATATGGTGTATGCCCTATATTCTTGCCCCTAGTCAAACCTCTATAAGGAGTTCAAAACACTATAGTTGTCAAGGTGTTCATATATATATATATATAGGAATCTATTATATTGTCATTTTATTAATTTAGGAAATGGTATGCATAGATACTTTCACTAATCATGCACACTTTAATCTAAGAAGTGGTAGGCCACTCATAGTGAGAGGACCTTGCCTTGTTGGAGCCACGTATTTATATTATTGTCCTGCCAAGTGCCAATATGTGATGTCATCATCTGCCAACATTTCTATTGGCTTACATGCGAAAATTAAAAGTGCTTTAATTCCATAGCAGCATTATATCATCAACTTGTTTATTGTCATTTAAAAAATGTAAAATAGTGGATGATCCAGAGTCAAAAATTCATTGACTAATCTGACGTGAACTGAATATATATATAATAATATAAACTTATTGTTTATATATAATAAATAGGTTGATGATGATAGTTAGTTTAGTATTTATGAAGCGAAGTATATTAAGGTTTTGGATAGAAAAAATGTATTATTTGAACCCAAAGGAGAATATTTAGGTACATGTACTCAACTTCAATGTAAAGATTGATGATAAAATTGAGGATATTTAAATGAGATTTAATCAAATTTAAAAATCATTTTAAATTAAATATTTATACAAAATATGAGATATAGAATGTTAAAATATTATTTTTCGTAAAGTAAGTAATAGGAAGAGAGAAAAAAAGTTTCTTGCTGGTAAATGAATGAAATCATTTGATGGAGTTTGAACTTTGAAGCATTAACATAAGGACCAATAATGAAATTGCCTCCGGACCCACAAAACCGATATCAATTATTATCTTGCATGCACAAAGCTAGTAACAATGATTAGACTATAAGAAAGATTAGACACTTATTGTAAAAGTAATTAATAAAATTATAATAAAAATATTTCAAATTAATATTTAACATATGTTATACATAATATATGTCATACGTAATATGTGTTATACATATGTCATATATTCTATATAACATATACTATATATATCACACATTAGATAGTTATTGAATGATATTTATGATGTATAACTAATATTATTGTTATAATAAATATATATGCAATTGGTGTTATGTGACCCGTGAATGAGTCGAATGGGTAAGGTAATAACCGTGGTGTGCTATATATATATATATATACGTGTGCATTTCATAGAGATGACTTCAGAAAGGAAGAAAAAGAGAGAAACAAGCAGATCGCGCGCACATTGTTTGGCTGAATAGTTATAACTTTTTCTTGTTTGGTCACTAGTTATTAGTTTTCTATAACAATGTTATAGACACAATAAAAAAAACCAACCAAAACAATCAATAGATAGAAATTTAGACAATAATCACTTAACTCATTAAAAATATACTCATGATTAAAAGTGTTATTTGAGCCACAAAGTATTAAATGAGCTTTGTTAGCTGTTTTGACTGGTTTTTTATTATGCCCAAAACATAACATTTGTGTTTTCTATATATGCATTACTAATAAGTGAGTGTTTGAATGATTTTCTTTTCCTTAGCTTTAATACGCAAATTGCAAAAGTACTGTAACCTAAATGGCACGGCACCATGCTGCTTGTGCGGTTCAAATATCACGCATCCATCCATTCATCCCGTTGACATTAAACAATATTATATATATATATAGAAAAAATATCACTAGAATTTCAGAAATTATTGCATTGTCTTAAATTAATTATATTCTCACTCCGGTCAATACATTTCTATTTCATATTAGTTTTAAATTACTTTTTATGTTAATTAAAAGAGCTCTTAATGGAGTTAGGAGAAATGGAAAGAGAGAGAGAATGGGAAATACTTGGATGTGAAGTGTGTGCTTTATTGGATGTTGTGGAATAGAAAAGAATATTTGTTAAGAACCATCTCACCTAAAAGTTTAAGTTGTTAGGTTGAGGCCCGTTAATGATTTTATATTCTATCAATATCGGATCTCTTTATAGGTCAAATTAAACTCAAAATATATTCTTAATTAATAGGTAAATTGATCAAAGTCCTCTATTCATGCCTTCATAGCATGGTTTTCTAGCCCATGGATTTAGTTTAACTTTTCTAAAATTTTATTTACTTTTTAACTACTTGTCTTTTAAATATTTTAGATAACATTCATTTTTAATACCCTTAAGTTCAAGAGAGATAGTTACTTTTTTTTTATACATAAGAGAGATAGTTACTGAATAAATTAAATATGTGAAAGAATATTTATAACGCTAATATGTGTGGATAAATGAAGATATATAAAACACTTATTACACATGAGTTCTTTCACTTATGTTATGCACATTTATTAATACTCTTTTATATTTAACTTATCTATCCACTAATTAATATCCTATTTCTAAGGAAATGGTACGTAAAAATAACTAATATTACTCCTAGAGCTATTAAAATAATAATTAAATAATAGTAGAAACTAAAATTTTATATTTGAGCATGCATTATTAGAGAATAAAAATAGTAAGAGGATTTTTTAACTAATATACTTAGGACACATAATAACATTAATTAAATTAAAATTACTAAAACAAGTATTTTCTAAACTGAGTAGAAAAATATAAAAATTCATGTGCCATTTTGAAATTCTGTTAATCTTTCTCTCTCGACCTCTTTGGTTCTAGAGCAATATTGCTAGAGGTACAGTAAATTAAAACCGGTCAAAATAGTCAATAAATAGGAATTTAAGTCATAATCACCTAATTCATTAATAAAATTATGAGCATTGCTAGAGGCACAATAAAAAATCAGTCAAGACAGCCAATAAAAGGAAATTGAGTCTAAATCACTCAATCTATTAAAAATATATATATGATTTATAATGCTATTTGGGCCTAAAGTGTTAAAATGAACTTTGTTGGCTGTTTTAGCGGGAAAAATGTTGTTCCCCAAGTATTTATATAAAATTATACTCATGATTAAAATGCTATTTGGACCATAAAATTTAAATGAACTTTGTTAATTATTTTGGCTGAATAAATGTTATTCCCCAATTATTTATGTTAGTTTTATACGTAAGCAGTAAACACGTTGTAGTCTCGACTCAACCTCAATATAATATATGCGTTAATGCAAAAGTTTGACTTTTAAGAAATTAAATTATTGCATATATAATAGTAAACAATGACTAATTTTTTAGTATATAAAATTATTTTCTCATTTGAAATATATATATCCAAAATATTTCTATGATCTTCTTAGAGCAAATATCTTTTATTTAAAATGATTTTAGTTATTGAATATAAAAAATAGAAAAAAATTGTATTTGAAAAAGTTATATGTACCAGATCTAGATCGAAAGTAGGAAAAAAAAACTGTTGTTCTTTATGCATAAAAAATTTCTTTATAAATAATTAAAGAGAAAACAAATTTGATTGATCCCGGAATATACCTAACCATTTTTTCCCACTTTATATTTATGACCGACAAGAGCAATTATTTTATACAACTTGTTTATATATGCATTATTATATAGATATATTCGTGCCAAATAAATTAAATCCATGTCAATGTATATCAAATTTCTTATAATCTTCCACACGAGAAATTTTACTTACCAAAAAAAAAAAAAATTAAATCCATGTCAATGTATATCAAATTTCTTATAATTTTCCACACGAGAAATTTATAGTCTTACCCTTACTCTATATATCATTATCTAACCAGATAGAAGACTTTGATGAGTTTATTCAGTTTTCAATAATGAGAAGTACACGCATTGCAATGCAGCCATTTTTACTGTCAAAGACGTCATTAACAGTGAAAATAGACCCGTTGGAATATTAGTGATTATACAACTATATATCGATATAATAATACTTATTATACAATATAAATATATTCAACTAATATTCAATATATATCATATGTAATATGTATCATATATATAATATATTATATATAATGAATACACATTAGGTATGATATATAGCAAACGTTTAATACTAGTTAAATATATTTATATTATATATCATTTATATCGATCTCTCATATCTTGTTAAAGTCAAGGCTCAAGATAATAAAAAAAGAAACGTGGAGGCAAAGATAGAAAGAAGAAAGGACACGATAATAAATCCAACGCGCATGCTTAGAATGGATGCAAGGCACATATACACATAAGATCAAAATTAGTGTCAAGTTAATCCAATCTACTTTCATTCAATACTCCATCATCATTTAATTAAATAAAATAATAATTTGTAATATTGAGTGATATATATATATATATATATAACTTTAATTTCAATACATTATTAATATAAAATAATTTTACATATTCATCTAATCATGCATTGATATATTAGTAAAAGTATTCAACTTTAATAACTACTAACTAAAAAACTTTAATAACTACTGACTAAAAAGTAAAAAAAAATAGTTTCATGTTTCATGAAATTGTTTCAGATTAATTATAGAGTGATGCTAAATGAACAATACAAAACCAGTTCAATCAGCCAATAAATAATATTTTGGGCCATAATTACTCAGCCCATTACAATCTCAATGATTATTTGGGCCAAAACCAAAGTCAAAATAGGTCTATTGACTGTATGGGCTGATTTTTTACGGTACACTTAACATTATTGTTAATTATAATCAAGGGGATCAAGGTTTGAATCCCCTATTTTAAAAAATTGTCCTAATCCTGAATAAATATGTGTGAAACTGATATGAACGTGTATCTTTTGATTATTTCATCATGTCTATTCTTTTAAGAGTATTGCTAGGGGCACAATAAAAAATCAGCCAACACAGCCAACAAATTATGCACAACATGTATAATATAAATTGCACAACGAATATTACATATTGTGCACGCCATATATTACATGATGTGTACAACATATATCACATGTTATAAAGAAAGATAATGTTACAACATGTGATATATGTTGTGCATAATAGGTGAAATATGTTGTGCATTGCATGTGATATACATTATGTATTTTATATTATATACATTGTGCATAATTTATTGGCTGTTTTGGCTAATTTTTTATTGTGCCTCAAGTATCTCACTTCTATTTTTAACTTGGATGCATAGTGCATTTCAACTGAAACTCGATCCATATCTCACCCAACATTTGGTACACAATATTAAAGAAAAGTACGTAGAAAGAGACAAATGACAATAACTAATGGCAGGTATAAAATATACATAATGTGTAATGAAAAAATAGTCAAAATTACTAGTATATTATGCTTAATAAGTATTATGTAATATGCACAATACATATATTATATGTTGCACATAACATATATCACATATGCATAATACTATCATATGTTGTAAAGAAATATATGATGTTACAATATATGATATCTGTTGTGCACAATATATATGTCATATATAGTGTACATATTATATATATATATATATATATATATATATATTATGCACAGTTTATTATTTATTTTGACTGATTTTTTATTGTATATCAGAGAATTTCCTTCGCAACCTTTGAACCGTATCAAACCTGCATTTTGATCCTTTTAGAACGTATATAGTATATACATTGCTATGAGTAACTTCCGTATTGGGTTAAGAAAACCGTGTTGTTTCCTCTAATCTATCTCATATTAATTTGTCTCTATTATTATTGTTACATATGTAACACATTGTAGCCTGCGTGGAAGTTTGGTTACTTGGATTTGTCAAAGGAGATAATAGGTTAGGCTCAGAGAAATTAGAATTTCACGTACTTTTATTCAATAGTATATGTTTTTAGATATTTTTTTGTGTATACTAAAAATAATAATGTTTGACGTACATCAGAAATACGTTCAATGAGCATCCAATGCGTGCTATACATAAGACGCAATGTGTGCTATATGTATAGCACACGTACTTATAGCACACATTACATCTTATGTATAGCACATGTTAAATGTTCGTTGGACATATTTCTGTTGTACAGCGCAAGAAACACTATTGTTCACTAGAAATACTTACATGTGATGATTACCCGGAGGCGGCAGACACTGCAGTAGCTGCGAAGAAGACAGCGGCGAAGGCGACAAACCTACGGTTATCAGAGAGGGGAAAAAAACTTGAGCAAAACAAAAATCCAATTGGTAGAAAAGGTAAAAAATCGTTGTCCTAATCACAATGGTGGTTTTCTTTGTCAAAAACCACAATCCGCCACGCTGGAATCAGCCCCCAAAGCGGCAGAGAGAGAGAAGCAGTGTGAATGAGAAAGAAGGTGCTGCATGCGTTTTCATATCGCGCTCCGACGGGCTTCCGGTAGAAATTAAAATGTACCATTTTATTTAAGGTTTCATTTCCGACGAATTTGCAGCAACAATTTGAAACACAACGTATAAATCACTGGCCACTTCCGAAGGGCCGACGGTTATTTGAATTAAGATGTTTGGGTTACCCTCCCTGATAGTGTATATTAGTTATATTGCAGTTGTATAATTCTGTTGCTATAACAGAAAGTTAGTTTCTTAGCTCTCATCTCTTTTGTATCAGCTATATATATTGCACTCTGTATTCATTCTCAGTATTCAATTCAATTCAGTTAGTACTATTCAGTTCATTTCCTTTTCATTCTTCCTTTCTTTCTCTGCATTATCTTACACATTAACATGGTATCATGAGCTCCTCTGCTAACAGCTCACCTTCATCAACTTCTTCCACGTCTTCCGCCATGTCTCCCTTCAACTCAATCTCCATCCAATCTTTCAATTTCCCAGTCTCAGTCAAACTTGACATCGAAGAAGACAACTACATGCCATGGGAACAAGAAACAATGGCAACTATGGAAGCTTTTGATCTTCTTGATCACTTAGATCCCACAAAAGCTCCTCCCAGCCAAATAACCAAAGCAGGTGTCACAACTGACAATCCTGCCCTCAAGATCTGGAAACGTCAAGACAGTTTTCTAAGGTCTTGGCTATTAGCCTCTCTTTCATCCTCACTGCGTATCCAAATGGTGGGATGCAACACCACTCATCAACTATGGATCAAGATTGTTCAAATATTTGCTGCTTTCAATGTTGCTCGTGTGAGCAAACTCAAAACACAACTCAGAAATATCAAGAAGACTAACTCTATGCACAAATATCTCCTTGATATCAAAAAGATCACTGATCAATTACAAGCTGTAGGAGAACCTGTGTCCACCAAAAATCATATACAAGCCATCTTTGATGGACTCTCGGATGATTACAATTCCAGCATCACCTCCATTCTTTCAAGAAAGGATGACTACACTGTTGCTGAGATAGAAGCAGTATTTCTCAACATAGAGGAACGGATAGATAAAGCCAACAAAATAGAGATACCATCACAACAAACTTCCATTCAAGCCAACTTCAATCAAACCTCTCAGAAACCAAATCAATTCTTTGCTGGCAATCGTGGTCGAACATTTAATGGCAGAGGCAGAGGAAGGTACTCCAGAGGTCGTGGCAGGTCATACTCTGGCAGCTCCATTCAATGCCAGCTATGCAACAAAGTAGGTCACTCTGCATGGGACTGCTACTACAGATTCAACCCAAACCATCAACTTCCACATCAACAATCTCTACCACCCACTCCATCTCAATTCACACCTCAACAACACCCCCAGTCCTACTTTGCCTCTGCCATGCCAATGCAGTTACACCAAAACAGTGGTCTTCCTCACCAATTCAATCAGTTTTACTCCCCACCACAAGCTTTGCTCGCCACACCATCCTCTGTGACAGACCCACTTTGGCATCCAGATACTGGAGCTTCCAATCATATGACACCCTCTTTGTCAAATTTTTCAACAGCTACCACATATACAGGTCCTTACAATGTCCATGTAGGCAATGGAGTTGGTATTCCCATTGCTCATATTGGACAATCCACTCTTAAAGACTCTAAGTCTTTAAGAACCTTTATTCTTCAAAGTTTATTACATGTACCTGACATCACTAAAAACCTTCTTAGTGTGCTTAAATTTGCTCAAGACAATGATGTATTCTTTGAGTTTCATGCTGACAAATGCGTTGTTAAATCTCAGGATACGAAGGAAACTCTTCTCCAAGGATCAGTTAGAAACAATGTCTACATTTTCCCCCCAGAAGTTGCCACAACTACTGCTACAAATACCAAACTGTCTCATGCTACATGCCATTCCTCTGTTACTGCAGAAGCAACAACTGATACACCTTTACATTCTTGTGCCAAAGTTTCTACTGATAGCTTAAACAATACTCTTCCTTTCATTTGGCACACACGCTTAGGACATGCTTCCTCTTTAATTGTCAATAAAGTCCTTCAACAATGTAATCAACCATTGAAATATAATAAAGGAATCTCAGTTTGTGATGCATGTTGTAAGGGCAAAGCCCATCAACTTCCCTACCCCACATCTACTACTGTCTATTATGCTCTTCTTCAATTAATTTTTTGTGATATATGGGGACCTGCCCCGATTCATTCAACTAGTGGAGCTAGATACTATCTTCTCCTAGTGGATGCTTTTACTCGTTATACATGGATTTACTTCTTACAAACTAAGTCTCAAGCCTGCTCTATTTTTAACCAGTTTAAAGTTATGGTTGAATTGCAGACAGGACACAAAATTAAAGGAATTTAAACAGACAATGCCAAGGAATTTGTTTTCTTCACCAAATTCCTGCTTCCTCAAGGCATAACACACAGGTTCAGTTGTCCCCATGCTCATCCTCAAAATGGATGTGTAGAGCGCAAGCATAGACATGTAACTGATATGGGTCTCACTCTATTAGCTCATGCTTCCCTTCCCCTAACATATTGGCAAGAAGCATTTGACACTGCTGTCTTTCTTATTAATATGCTACCTACTCCAACTTTAAACTTTGACTCACCATCTCAAAGATTATATAACAAGAAACCAAATTACCAGCATCTTAGAACTTTTGGATGTGCATGTTATCCCCTGCTTCGCCCATATAATAAACACAAACTAGATTTTAGAAGTGAATTATGTATTTTTATAGGGTATTCTCCCATACACAAAGGTTATAGATGCTTACACCCTACTGGAAAAATTTATACTTCAAGAGATGTTCTTTTTAATGAAACCATTTTTCCTTTTAAACAAAAGAATGGCATCCTGCCCTTACCTGTTAACACTAATCCTTCCTCCTCTGTTCCTATTGTTACTATAACCCCTTCTTCTAGCTGTATTTCTTCTTCACAGGATTCAAGAACTTCAACCCACAATCACAATGTCACCAATGAAGCTCCTTCTCCACAACCAACTAATGATGTCATCAACTTTACACCTCAAGACTCACTTTCACCTGTCCCTGATCGTCCTCCAGCACCCTCTCACCCAATGACTACAAGAGGGAAAGCAGGCGTTTTCAAGCCTAATTTTCACAGCAGCAGTTCAACCTACATCAGCTAAGGAAGCTCTCTCAAATCCTCAATGGCAACAAGCAATGGAGCTTGAATACAAAGCTCTTCTCAAGAATAACACATGGACCATTGTTCCTCTCCCACCACACAAACAACCTATTGGATGCAAGTGGATCTTTCGCATCAAGTACAATCCCGATGGCACGATCTCTCGACACAAAGCTCGACTCGTTGCAAAAGGCTTTCATCAACAACATGGCATCGACTATCAAGAAACCTTCAGCCCCGTAGTCAAACCAAGCACCATCCGCATCATTCTCACCATAGCCGTCTCAAACAAATGGTCGATCAAGCAATTGGACTTCACAAATGCCTTCTTAAATGGTAGCATCAATGAGGAGATTTAAATGTTGCAACCTCCAGGTTTTCATCAAGGTTCTACTCAAATGGTATGCAAATTACATAAGGCTCTGTACGGTCTCAAACAAGCCCCAAGGGCTTGGTTTGAGAAGCTCTGCAATTCTTTGTTCTCTCTTGGATTCAGCAACGCTAAAAGCGACCCCTCTCTGTTCTTCAAAATCACGTCTTCTTACACAATTTATCTACTAGTATATGTAGATGATGTCTTACTTACTGGTTCAAGCACATCCGCTATCACCAATCTTCTACAAGACCTCCATAAAGAATTTGACTTAAAAGATCTAGGCTCCATTCATTACTTTTTGGGCTTAGAGACCAAATTTTTACCCTCTGGATCTCTCATCTTAACCCAGACCAAATACATCAATGACCTTCTTCTCTCCTCTGGAATGCAAAACTGCAAACAAATTGACACACCCATGGCTTCCACATCCAAATTATCCAAGACTGATTCTTCCCTGTTCGACAATCCAACTCTTTATCGACAGATCGTTGGAGCACTTCAGTACATTACCCTCACTCGTCCCGAGCTTGCTTACTCTGTTAATAAAGCATGTCAGTACATGCAAGCCCCTACAGTGTTCCAATGGTCTGCTGTCAAGAGAATTTTACGCTATCTTCAAGGTACTTCATCTCTTGGTCTCATAATTCACTCTGCTCCTTCCCTCACCTTGACAACCTTCTGTGACTCCGACTGGGCGGCTGACCAGGATGATCGGCGCTCCACTACTGGGTATTGCATCTACCTTGGTCCAAACAATATCTCGTGGTCCTCTCGCAAACAGCCTGTCGTCTCAAGATCTAGCACTGAAGCGGAATATCGTGCTATTGCAGACACAATCTCTGAGGTAGCTTGGATGCAAAAACTTTTTCAAGAGCTAAATCTTCCCGTCCCTTCAATACCAAAACTTTATTGTGATAACCTCTCAGCTGTTCTCATTACCGCTAATCCGGTCATGCATAACAAAACCAAACACTTTGAAATCAACCTTCACTTTGTTCGGGAACGCATTCTGCATAAACAAATCCAAGTTCATCATGTACCCTCAGAAGAACAAGCAGCCGACATCTTAACTAAGCCTCTCTCATCAGCTCGTTTTGCTTATTTACGCCACAAACTCAAAGTGTCTTCTCCATCTACTTATGAGTTTGAGGGGGGATGATAGCGTATATTAGTTATATTGCAGTTGTATAATTCTGTTGCTATAACAGAAAGTTAGTTTCTTAGCTCTCATCCCTTTTGTATCAGCTATATATATTGCACTCTGTATTCATTCTCAGTATTCAATTCAATTCAGTTAGTACTATTCAGTTCATTTCCTTTTCATTCTTCCTTTTTTTCTCTGCATTATCTTACACATTAACACTCCCCAAACGGTACATAATACTCACCCAAAACCCGTTTGAAATACAAATCAAGTTGGATTTTAGTGCTCAAGTTGCTATTATCCAAACTGATACAGATATTGCAATATTTGTCATCATTATATTCAATGAACATAGGTGAATACGATCGATGTAGATAACTGAACATTGATATATCAAAACATTAAATACACAACTTAGAAAGAACTAAACACTCAGACTAATGATCATTGAACCCAAATTCTGAAAGTAAAATAAATATAATGCTAATGATTGAACATATTGAACATATATAAGTATTTTTGTTGTATGTGTAGTAACATTAGTTGATCATGAAAAGTAAAAATAAGAAACATTTTTATAAATCAATTTTATATATAATTTTACAAAAACGCTCCTTGTATGTCAACATTCAGCCAACAATAAGCCAACTATTTAATGTAACTGAAAAAGATTTAAAAATGAACATTTAATTTTGAGTAAATAATATTTGAGATTTAATATAATAAATGCAATAGTGAGTAATTGAAATTGTATAAATCTCAATAAGATATTTTGAAATTTTAATTTTGATAAATGGTATCTGAAATTAAATAAATCTCAATCAAATATAATTTTTTTTTTTTTGTGTAAAATTAATACTATTTTATCACCCTTTGCAAGTAATTCATTCAAATGCACTGTGTTGTCACAACCTCACCTTTATCGTGATTTGCTGGGAACCTCAATGGAGTGGGAAAATAGTTCATCTTTTCCTTGGGGTATAACTCAATGCATCTCTTATATTTCTTAATTATCTTTATTTATTTTAATTTTTTAATTTTTTTATATTTGGTTAAACATGTTGTGCACGAAGACAATACATGATTTTTACTTATTTATTTTTTATTTGGTGATTTTTACTATACGTCTTCTAGTATTTTTTTCGACCCCAACTTACATATCATTCAATATTTATATCGATGAAAGAGTCAACTGCATATCATATTAATAACAATATCGACATCAACGCTCTATATATCGAGGTTTGTTAACTCATTTATTTACACGTATTGATTTAATTTAATCTGTTTAATATAGAATGATGTGAATTTCTTATATTATCGACCTCGGTACGTGTAATTCTCTTTATTTGATATGTGTAATTCTCTTTATTTGGTAGGTGTAATTTCCTTTATTTGGTATGTGTAATCTCTTTGACTTGATATGTGTAATCTCTTTTACTTAATATGTGTAATACTCTTTATTTTGGTATGTGTAATACTCTTTATTTGATATGTGTAATCGCTTTTATTTAGTACGTGTAATCCTTTTTATTTTTAATTGTGTATTCTTTATATGACATGTGTATTACCCCTTCCCAACACACATTGCCCTCAGGTTGATTGAAGAATAAGCGTTATTTATGACCTTCAAGATTTATGGGAATTTTGGAATATAATATTGTTCACTTGATAATTTTATAATTGATTTTCTTTTATTATCCTTATTTGTGTATTAATTTGGTGTATCAAAAAGATTTTGAATGATAATTCCCTTTTTATAGATGAGAGTATTAATTGCGTAATAAAAATCTTGTATAAAATCATATTAATTACACATACTATATATATAGATTATTTAATAGTTGGCTGATTCGTTTGCTAATCTCGTTGTACGTATAGCATAATTGATAATTTTATACATATATAACTCAATCGTACAAATTTTTATAAATAAACTTTGTAAGTCAATCAAATTTACACACATGAAGTTTGTGAAACAAACAAATTTAATTTTATCTTTATTCTCAGCTTCCAACGAAGAACTCATAGGTCCCAATATGACTTTGACGGTTTGACATTCAGATTCAAAGGATATATATTGAGATAGTTTCTATTGCATTTCACCAATGCCTTTTTCATCTTACTAATTTATTATGTGAATTCTGATTTGATGGCTAAAAGAAACACAAATAAATAGACCGAAACAAAATTGATTGCATGAATAATAATTTTGAAATTGGGCCACAAACATGATTAAAAAAAAAAACAAATACTTGGCACAACAAAAATCCAAGGAAAACAATGAACATATTATACACAATATATTTAATATAAAATTCATAACATATATATATATTACATGTGGTGCATAACATATATTACATATTGTGCGCAATATATATCGCATGTTGTAGCATCATCTTTCTTTACAATATATGATATATGTTGTGCACATCATGTGATATATGACGTGCACAACATGTAATATTTATCATTCAATTTATATTATATATGTTGTACAATGACTGTTTTGACTGATTTTTTTGTTGTATCTATCACAATGGTTATATATATATTCAAGTACATTGGTAATGGATGGTACGGTGTGTGTGAGAGTGAATTCTTTGAATAATATGATAATGGGTCTTTATCATATGTCCAATATAACCGATGAAAAAATTAATAAAGCATCTATGTGCCGGGCTCGTTCTTTAAAAGCAATTAATCCAATCACTCTTTTTGCAAAAGAGCAATGCAAGTTGCATTGAACAGAGATGAAATTAAAGGCATTGGTTCATATATTGACGAACAACTATGAAAGGCTTGCAAAAGCAAAAATCTTGATTAGTTTGGTTGGCGCTTAATAAAAGATAAACACTATAAATACCATTTCTGAAATGAAAGCACCAAAAAGAATATATTACACAAGTGTAATGAGGGATAATCAAATTAAAATGGATTTCTTAGACCAATAAAATAACTATGTATTTTGTTAATTTTAAAACTTTTTCATCGAACATTATATTGCCACTTATACTTTGTACTGGTATACTGCATTGTGTACTAACAAATTGGCCTTTAACCCTTACTTATAACTAGCTTAAGTTATTTCAGAAAATAATTTTTAGTTTTTATTTTTAATTAATTTACTATATTTTTTATAATTTTATAAATAAAATATTCAAATTAATTTTTTAGTTTTTATTTTAAATTTTTATTATTTTTCATAAAATTTAAAAAACATGAAACTAATAAATTGAAAATATAAATAAAAACAGTTTTTAAAAACAAACATACTAATTTATTATTTATTTGATTTTAAAAAATAATTTATTTTTCTACTTTCAGTTTGTTTCATATTTTATTTTCAGAATTTTAGGGGAAAACAATACAAATTAGAAATTCTTGTTTTTTACTTATTATTTTTAATTTTTACACCTTTATTAAAAATCATGAAAATAAAAAATTAACTGAAAACTGAAATTGGTTGTCTAAAATCAAAAGAAAACTTGAAAATTGTGGAGATTTTGACAACCATAGAATGAGTGAAGATAGAACTAATCAATTAATAGTTTCTTTATGGTATCATCATATATATATATATAGAGAGAGAGAGAGAAGCAAAAGAAAAAGAGGCTTGCATCTTGAAAAAGAAGAATCACAAGTATAAATTATTCCAAACATGGGCACGTGATTTTCACCACCAGAGAATTAAGCAACTGATGCTCTCAGTGGCGTAATAATAAGGCCAAAAATATTACATGTATAATTTATATTTATAAATATAATATAATATTTTATTAAAAAAATGCTGTAAAGCAGACATAATAATACAATAAAAATAATATATATACACATTTATATATTTTTAAGCAAATTTTAAAAAGTAAGTGGAACATATATCCTCACATTATTAATAGATCTGCCACAGGCTGGAATAATCACAGTTATAACTACCAACGATGTTATAGTTATAAGAAGAATCAACCATATAGCTCAAATAGTGAGTTATAATAAACTGTTTAATAAATTTTACATTTAATTTCTAGTAGTTTCTAAGCAACTTATTTACTCCGAAATGAATATTTTCATGTTAGATTTTTTTTAATAACAATATGTATAATCTATCATCACTTATTGTCATATATATGTCTTATATAGTGTGTGAATCTCATTTTTAAAATTAATATTGATAGATTACATATGATAAAATTAATGTAAAAAATCATTATATAATAAGGATCCATTCCTAAATTATTCAGTCCCTTAATAATTAAATTTTAATATCAGTTTTAATCCGTTAATAATAGAAAATGACAGCAATTTATTTTTTCAATAATCTTCGTCTTATAAGTAAAGACGATGGTTATTTAATTTATTTTCTACAAGTAAAAGACACAATTGGTGTTATTTAACTTCCGGTAATTAAATATTATTGTTGTCCAATCAAATATTATATAAAAGTCCGAAATTCGATCTCTATCTTGAAAATGGTAATTTATTTATTCTTTGTTTTGAAGTTTCTACTTTCTACGTGTTGTTTCTCCAAAAATGTTAGTATAGCTTTTGGCACACACTCGCAATTATATATCACAAAATGATAGGGCACAACAAAAAAATCAATAAAAAATCAGTTAAAATAATTAACAAAGTCCATTTAGCACTTTATGATCAAAATATCATTTTTAATCATGAGTATATTTTTAATGGGCTAGGTGATTGTGGCCCAAATATCACTTTATGACCAAAATATCACTTTATTGACTGGTTTGGCTGGTTTTTTGTTGTGCCTTAGCAATGCTCATTATATATATATATATCTTTGCTTCGCCACTAATTAATCAATGGATATTGACCTAGTAATAGTGTGTGAAAAATAGTTAATAAACTAATAAAGAGAAGGAAAGAGACGAGACTATTTTTGTTACATTGCATTGTGTAAATAATTAAAGTTGAAGCATCAACATCTTGATCGACTAGTGTACCAAAAAATTAAAAATCAATATCCTTGGATTTTAATATTTGGGTCTATAGTCAAATAGTGCATTACGACGTAGTGCTTGTCTATCATGGATTAAAATCTTGCCCTCCTTTAAATTCTGGCTTAAAGATTTGATGCTCCTCCTTTACCCATAACTATTTTTTTTTTCTTTTCTCTTTTTTATTTGTTTGGTTTTTTATACTTTTAATTCATTTTAGGATAAAGTTAGGTCAATGTCTTTATTTTATATATCAACCATAAAATTATTCTACGGAAATAAAATGAAAACAAAGTAATTAAGGATCTGCTTCTTGATTGCCCTATAATAATTTTGCCTAAACATTTTGATTTAGTACCTAAACAAGTAATGTCAAAAGTAGGAAATATATTTGATATCTTATTAATTCGTTGTGATAGTTTTCTTAAGATTTTTTTTTGTTTCCTCACAAAACAAACTAGATATATATGCTATAGATAACAAGTGAATCACTCAAGTTAGATTAATGATTTATTGTGAGAGTCAGAGCAGTAAATATTAATTATTGAATTTTATATTATTGATCAATACTAAAAAGATAAAATTATGTACTGCTTTTTTAAGTACCTAACTATACACGATGATAATTAATTAATTATATATTATTAATTAACTTTAAATTATGATTATTTAGGCTTGAATGTGTTAGAATATAAAATATAATAAATTTTAATCTCACAGCTTAAATATTTAGATTAATTAGTTAGTTCCTTAACATAATATCACAACTTTATGACCAAATGATCTTTTAAACTTTAGGTGAATTGATTTATTTACCGAATAAGTTCAAAACTCACTTTATTTTTTTGTAATAAACATACAATCCCTCTAATCATTTTGGAGTCATCCCTAAGGAACAATATGATCATATATTCAAGTTTACAACTTTTCCTTTGCGAAAAGAATGCATATATATTTAAATTTGCAAGTTATGGAACTAAAAGCTTTCATTTAAAATACTTAGCTTGCATCGTTTTCATTTGACATTAACTTGACATGAACCAGAAAGAAAAGACATAACAAGTTCTGTAAAGGATTTTCAATGGGACTGCTGCTATTTATACATATAACAGTGTTATGTATCTATTTTTTACCTATTTAAGAGTTGACAATTTTTTAAATGAGTAAAAAATTGATGAAGAGATATTATTACATGTAAAAGTAGCCTTTTCCTTTTTGGAAACCTTTTTCATTGAAGAAAGTGAATTTCTACATAAAAGGAAGGAAATCGATCGTAGCACATACATATTGTTTGGCTAGTCAGAGCCTTTATGAAGATTTTGAGATTATTACTGTATTGTTTGGAGAACCCACCTACGGGTAAATATAACTAGGTATCTATAATATTTATTGCACAATAAAAATATGTCCAACTATCCAGTATTCAACGTATGCTACACATTATATGGAATGTGTGTTATACATATAACACACATTTCACGTTATGTATAACACAATAAATACTATTTGAACGTATTTATATTGTACGACAAATTAAACACGATTAAACCAGACTATTTGCTCATGTAAATAGTGTACAATAGTTCTCTATAGTAACAACATTATTCCAATTTATTTTTGAAGTTGGTAAAGAACTTTTGGGCACGCAATAATGAATTTATTAAATATATAATAAGAGCTTATTTGTTACCAAGTAATTAACTAACAATGTATACATTAATTAACTTTTATTTTATCATTTTTATTAATAGATAAAACACTTTGGGTATGTTTATTAATTTGAATATGTTTGGACTGGTGGAGTTGGATGAATTAAAATTAGTGGATGGAGTGGATGGTGAAAAACTCCACCCATTGTTTTGATATGCTAGTGGAATGAAATAGAGATTATAAATTGTTTTTCTATATAATATACTTTTTGAGTTAGAATAATCTATGAATATATAATAGGGGGAAAATAGATAATCTAATGTTAATTTTTATAGATATAAGATAATTAATTAACGATCCCATTTCATCATCCCACCCAATTTGACTGAAAAGAGAAGCATAAAAAATGATGAGATTGAATAGAGTTGACTTCATTCAGCTCCCAGCACCGTTTATGACCCAAAATTTTTAATTAATTGATTTTAATCAATTTTTATTGTGTAAATAGCAATATTCTTGATTAAGTTAGCAAGTCAACATTGTAATAGTTTCGTCATTGCCCGAAAAGTATTTCTCACATCATATGCAAATATTGTATTTTAACACTAAGCTTTTATTTTCTATATATATTTATAATGTAAAATAATTTTATATATTTTTTGGTACATAAAATAATTTTATATCTTATCCGTCCCATGAATAATCATCATAGATGGTTGTGATAGGATAAATAATTATTTACCATCACTTTAGTAAAATTACATTGACTAGCTATCTATATATAGTCTAATTTGTTTTACAATTTAATCCTATATAACATAACCCCTTTATAGTTTATACTAGAAGAATATTTAATACAACTTTGTAAGAAATCATATACTCATACACAGCTAGCTGAATCAGAGTCTATACATAAAAAAAGTATATAATATATGCGCAGGATACTAATTAAGAATACAAAGCAATATTAATAAGATCATTTCTTTGTATGAATGGATCCGCTTTCCAACTATATGTAAATCAAAAAGGAATGAGAAATCTCACAAAATAAATAAGTTTACCTTAATTTCTTAATTACATTGAATCTATTGATTTATTCGGTTGTATTTGGATTTATACATTCAATTGACTATGTGGTAGGTAAGAGAGAGAGAGAGAAAAATAGGTGTGAAAAGATGACCAAAAAATAATAAAAGAAGGACCAAATTTTAATAATGGTACATATTAGTGAGTCTAGACCATTCTGTCCAAGTTGGAGGACCCTTCTCCTCCTCTATCTCCATATATTATCCCTCGGACTCTATAAATCTGCCATCATTTTTTCTCTCCTTTTTTCTCCCTCAAGTACTCCTTCTCTTAGATTCATTCATCATCCAAAATATATATATATATATCCCCCAAGAGAGAGAAACCCATGGTGGGTTTAATTTAATTACTTTAATTTTCTTCTATCTATCACTCACACTCACACTTATAATTTCTCCACTCTCTATCATCTCTAGCAATAATACAATTGTCTTAATTTCCCTCCTCCTCTTAATAAATTTAGTATTTTACACTTTAATTTAATTTATGATGATACAGGAATTAGAACAACAAGAAGGAAGTAGATGGGAAGGATATGTGACCTGGAGGAAGAAGCCTGCTCTGAGAGGGCGCCATGGTGGCATGCTCGCTGCCTCCTTTGTTCTGGGTTTGTTGTCGATGCATCTAATAATTTTTCATATTATATTTATTAATTATTTGTCGAAATCATATATATATATATATATATATATATATTTATGTGTGTAGTGGTGGAGGTGCTGGAGAATCTGGCGTTTTTGGCGAATGCAAGCAATTTGGTGCTGTACATGAGGCAGTTCATGCACTTCTCCCCTTCAAAATCTGCCAACAATGTCACCCTTTTCATGGGAACGGCTTTTCTCTTAGCTCTCCTCGGTGGATTCCTATCTGATGCCTTTCTCACCACTTATTACGTCTACCTTTTAAGCGCATTTATCGAGTTCTTGGTATGTATATATATGTATCTATTTTATTATTTCATCGTCTTCTTAATAATCTTCATTCCTTAATTAATTTTGCATTATTATATATATTCACCTTTCTCCTATGGTTTATTTTGTTCAATGATATGATATGGGGGTGTTAATTCAATTTAATTTTGTTAAGGGACAAGGGTCCTTCAAAACCATGGTGATATTTCTTAGAAGAAGAGAATCAGAGTCAATTTTTTTTGCAAGTTGATTGGGAAACACAAGTTGTAAGGTGGGGTTGCATCAAAGGGTGGTGCTACCAAATCCTTATCATAGGAATTGAAACAAGTCACTCATGATATTAATTAATTAATTAAAAAATATATATATAAAAATATTTAAATCTGTCTTGTCCATCCCCTTTGATTCTGTTCACTTTTTGCTGCATTGGCTCCACAACTTGGTCCGTCTTTGGAAAACCTCATGAATTGCATGAGTAGTGAACGCCCACTAAGATACGAGACCAAGTCAAGAATCAATATCAATATTATTTCTTTCTTTCTTTCTTTCTTTAAGCCTTGATCTTTAGCCACCAAATGGGAAAGAAATAAAGATTGATGAGGAGAAAAAGAAAAACTAGAAAACTGAAAAAGCTAAGCTAGGATGTAGGGTACTAATAACTCAACTTTTCCCCCCTCTTCACATTAGTACAATGTTAACCTTGAATTCCCAAATGTGTGAGTGGGGGGCCCTATAAACAAAGACAAACAGTACCGCTCAGCAAATTATAAAAAAAAATATAAAAGAGTGGTGTGAGATACTATCCATACACACTAGTATTTTAATTTCACATTTCTTGTGGTCAGCGTCTAATACCTAAATCTCTATATTGGAAACCCACTATTATTTCTTATGGGGAGATTTTTTCCAAAAAAAAAATAATAATTTGGTTAAAAATGTATACTTATAAATTTGAAAATACTTATTTCATGGAATTTGAAATGAATATAAGTAATTTGATATCAATTTTTGTCCAATAATTAACTACTGTTGTATATTATTTATTTATTTATGGTTTGATTGGAAGAAAAAGTGAGAAGGATACATAGGGGACCGACCCAGGTATTTATTCATGCAGCGTAGGAGTAATATAATCTGGTGGAGTGTGCCAAGGGAGGACCCCCTTCCTAGGCTGTTTTGTGACACTGCGACAGGTGTACAAACAGAAACTTATTATTAGTTCTCTCAGAAATTCAACGTTCTTGTTTTGTCGTTTCCCATCCTCAATCTCTAACTCTAGCCTCGCCCTCCCCTGTACGCCACAATTACCAGTTACTACTACATCATCAGCACCGAATGCATTCAATTCATCACTTTCTTTTTTCCTCTTCTCCCTACTATAATCATTTTTTTATTCCACCGACTATTTATAGTTATGTACATACAATAAAATTATTATTTAATTAAGATGTATAATTTCTGATAATGTTTTTGATTCTTGAAAACAGTCTCATTATTAAGAAACTAAATTTGTATTACATGTGTTTGATGTGTAACTATCAGTATTGGCATATACATAGTTTTTCTCTCATAGGTATATGCCACAATTAGTTTGTGCTCCCTGTTCTATGATCACAATTCACAATTTTGTGGTTTGCATGGTATAGTGAACAGCTATAACTAGTCACAACTCCTATGCATTAATGAATCTCTGTGTGTGTGTATATATATATTTGGATTTTTCTATGAGAAACATAAATGGAAAATAATCCGCACATAGTTTTGTCATAGTAGTTTCATGAAACCACGTGTGTGTGTGTGGATCGATGCCGATTTAATTGTCCATGCATAATTTAAGAACACTACCACTAGTGAAGGTTCATGACTAGGACTAGTTGATTAATAGTTGAACATTAATATATATATAGTACTTGTTTGTATTGTATGTGCTAGAATCCAGAGCCTTATATATATATGTGGGGATCAACATACACGTGGCCTAGGACCCAGAATTTAACGACCTTTCATTATTGTGTTGGTCACATTTTAGGATAGATCAGACTACTACACATTGTTCTCTTCTCTGTTATGTGAGTGATTGTGATAATTCATGGGTTGAGTTTCATTATTTGCTGACCCAAGAACAGTCAGAAAGTAAGGAGCAGAAAAAGATTGCTATATTTTGTGTCTCTAATGCTATTAAGACAACAAATTGATGTCTATATTTGTGCATTGCCATCTGAATAACTATATTGTATTGGTTTATATAATGGTACAGCACATACAGCCACTTGATATTTTGTTGCAGTTCTTATAGTTCAACAGCAAATGGGTCCCAATTGCTTGTACCATGAGGAAAGGAACCAAACAAAACAAATTGAACCATTCTAAACCTTTTTATTATTTATATAAATTGTCTAAGTAAATTCCTAACAATTTTATTATTAACTAAGTTGATTTCTGACAGTTCTCGAAACCTTATGATAAGTGGTGATATTATCATGAGTTAAGTTAGATATTTACTCAAATTATTTAAACATTATTACTTTGTGACACTTACATAATTAAACTCTACACTTATAGGAATCTTGATTTATGAATCTATTGATGAGTATATGTCTGACAAGTACAATTAATAATAAGTGATATTGTCGTACAATAGAAATACGTCCAACTAGTATCTAACGTGTGTTATATATAAGACGTAATGTGTGCTATATGTATAGCACACGTACGTATATCACACATTACATCTTATGAATACTAGTTCAACGTATTTATGTTGTACGACAAACATTATTCATTAACTATGTTGAATGAAGCATAGTTGTTTCTCTTGCCCAAATGTACATGGTTAAGGGGTTTTGTGGAATAATTTTGTTCAGGGGTTGATTGTACTGACCATACAAGCTCGTTCACCTTCACTACTTCCAGCAGCATGTGACAAAGGCACAACATTATGCCAAGAGGTTAATGGAGGAAAAGCAGCAATGCTTTTTGCAGGACTGTATCTAGTGGCACTTGGAGTTGGAGGGATAAAAGGGTCATTGGCCCCACATGGTGCAGAGCAATTTGATGAGACTAGCCCTTCTGGGAGGAAGCAGAGATCAACATTCTTCAACTACTTTGTCTTTTGCTTGTCATTTGGTGGCCTTATTGCTGTCACTTTTGTGGTTTGGGTTGAAGACAACAAAGGTTGGCAATGGGGCTTTGCAATCTCTACCATCAGCATTTTTCTCTCTATACCACTTTTCTTGGCAGGCTCTGCTACTTATAGGAACAAGATCCCCACTGGAAGTCCTCTTACAACCATTTTCAAGGTAATAATAATAACATCACTAGTGTTCTTTATGCACATCATTATTCATATATATATAGGACACTTCATTCATTAAACATTATATATATGGGTGAAGTCTTAATACTATTTGACTAATAATGTTTATATATATATGTTTGTTTTTGATTGAGCAGGTTTTGGTTGCTGCCTCACTTAACAGCTGCATCTACAGGAATTCTAGCAATGCTATTGTGAATATGGCTTCAAGCCCTTCCAATCCACACTCATCAGGACACAAGAAAGAAGAGGAAGAATCTGCAAAAGCAAGAAAAGGAGCCCCAACAAGCACACTCAAGTTCCTGAACAATGCAGTTGAGAACAAGGCAATTCATTCCTCAATAGAGTGCAGTATAGAGCAAGTAGAAGATGTGAAGATAGTACTGAAAATGCTACCAATATTTGCTTGCACCATAATGCTTAACTGTTGCCTTGCTCAGCTCTCCACATTCTCTGTAGAGCAAGCTGCAACAATGAACACAAAGCTTGGTTCCTTAAAAGTTCCACCAGCATCATTACCAATTTTCCCAGTTATCTTTATCATGATCCTAGCACCAATTTATGACCACATCATAATCCCATATGCAAGGAAAGTGACAAAAACAGAGATGGGGATAACACATCTTCAGAGAATAGGGATTGGATTAGTCCTTTCTATAGTTGCTATGGCAGTTGCTGCACTTGTTGAAGTGAAAAGAAAAAGGGTAGCCATAGATTCAGGACTTTTAGATGATCCAACAAAGCCACTACCTATCACATTCTTTTGGATTGCTTTTCAGTACATATTCCTTGGCTCTGCTGATCTTTTCACATTGGCTGGTTTGTTGGAATTTTTCTTCACAGAAGCACCAAATAGGATGAGGTCTTTGGCAACATCACTTTCTTGGGCCTCTTTGGCTGTAGGGTACTACTTAAGTACAGTGATTGTATCAATTGTGAATAGTGTCACTGGTAATTCCTCACATAGGCCATGGTTATCTGGTGCTAACCTTAACCACTATCACCTTGATAGATTCTACTGGCTTATGTGTGTGCTAAGTGCCTTGAACTTCCTGCATTACTTGTTTTGGGCTCTTAGGTACAAATATAGAGGGAATCAATATGATGATCATGATGAGGATACTGAATGAAGGAAAAACAAATGGGAATTTTTGGATTAAAGGGTCAATAATAATGAAAGGAAAATCATGTGCAATTGTACATATTTGCACTTGCCTTCAACTGAGTGGATCTGTATTTCCCATCAATATAGAAATTGAATAGAGATATTCTATTGGAAAAGAAAATGAAAAAACAAAAAGAAAAAGGGGGAAATATGTAAAAGGGTGCATCACTTATAATCAATATTGGTTCTTTTATTTTATCAATAGTGAGAGCAAGCAAATGATTCACATGCAGATGAACACAAGTGTTGATTTTATTTTGGAGGAAAAAATTTCATGGTTTTGCTTTTGTTCAAATATCACCTTGTTAATGTTATCCTTTTATTGAGGCAAGCAACGGTCCAATAACTCTTACTACAAATTCAACCAAGATTAAAATCTAAACAAAATTAATCTGTATAGTAAGCAAAAAATTCTAGAAAGAAAGCCAAAATCAGAAACAGAACAATGAAAGGAGCGAGACAAAACTTACGTTTAGAGAGAATAATGATTAGTATGAGTTACTTCTCAAATGGGGATGTAGCTCAGATGGTAGAGCGCTCGCTTAGCATGCGAGAGGTACGGGGATCGATACCCCGCATCTCCATTTTCAATTTCCTATTAAATTCTGTTTTACCAAATAGGTGCCAGGTTCTTCCGGAGCGGGAGAAGAATTTCTCAGGTACTTACTACTCAAGGGTCAAATAACAATTATTCAATTTTAATCTAATGTGCTTTCTCTTGCTCAACAAATTGCTTTTGTAATCCAAAGTAAATTGATTCCTCACTCTAACTACAAATAATTCTATCTTTTGGGCCTATCATGTTTTTTTTATTAAGTATAAGCTCTTTCTTTATGTAGTCAAGTCTCTTATCAAATTGTTTTGGTATGTGTCTTTTTAATTTCTATCTTTTTTATTACTTGGTTTTGGATAATTTTGTTCTTACAAATAATGTTTGTTTTCAATGACTCTGAGGTCAAAGTCAAGGGTATTATGAAGTTAGTATTACAAGAGTCAGAGTGAGACCTTACTCAAAAGACAACAAGCCGCTTATCACTTAACCCCTTGTTGGCATTGCGTTTGATTTTTTTAGTCTAAAGTTTGTTTCAGTTAGGAATATTCTTGGGCCGAAACTACAATTCCACTTTGATAAACTAATTCCAGCATAGGCCCAGCCCAAAAAGTGTTCACTATAAAAGAGGCTGTTGGCCTGTCAGTTACAGGAACAAAACGCTGCGTTTTACGCTGTTGAGTACTTGAGTAGTTGAGCTAAAGAAAAATTGCATTGTGATTGTACTGTGCGTTTTGCACCGCACCAGAATCAGATCGAGATACCCGAAGAGAGTAGAGAGAGAGAGAGAGAGTGAGTAAGACCTGTTCTGAGTAGATCGCTCTCTCTTTCTGAAGCCCCAACTTCAACTCTGATCGCTCACTGCTTCGATCTCCTTCTTCCGCAACTGCAAGGTTTTCTTCCAATATCAGATCGCTGCTTCCATTTCTTACTTCTCACTCACTTCATCTTCTTCAATCTCTCACATTCCAGATTCCTTCTTTTTTTCTACTCTTCCTTCGTTTTTAATTTATCATCAATTAGTTCAAGCAGCGATGTCTATTTTGTTTACATCAATTAGAGTTTGGCATCAATTAACCAAACAGTGCCTTACTTACTATTATTATTTGAGTTTATTTTTTTGCCATTTAATTGAATTATTTGTTTTTACTTCATGTTATGGACTTATGGCATCTGATAGTAGCATTATTGATAGTTACTACTGCTAGATAGTAAGTGAAGTGAGGAACAAATGATGTGTAGTTTCCTAGTTTAGAATGCTATCACACACCAGTGTTTAGAACTTTGGACAAATTTTGTTTTCGAAATTCGGAATTCAGCACGAGGAGCACGGTTGAGGCAGATTTTTAGTTAAGATTTGACCTAAAACTCTTGGTACACGTGACTTGGTGTATTGTGTATTTTGCAAAAGATGATAGTATGTTGTCATTATTCTAGTTTTGGATTCTAGCTTATCGGGATTGGATTTTAGATTTGCAGATATATTTTGTGGCACGATGAATTTCTTGATGCGATCTACTACACATGTATATTCGGAAAGGACACCAATTCAGGAGCCAGCTCGGGCAGATGCGCAGCAGGGGACTACTTCCTCGTCGTCTTTGGAGAATCTTTTGGCCGAGGATCTACGGTATTCCACAATTGAAGAGTTCGATGGAGAGGGTGATGGCATCGGAGGTGAAAATGGCATCATGGCTGGTTATAGTTCAAAAGACGACATGCCAATTCTAGCAAAGCATGTGGATGTATCTGAAGAAGAAGGATGGATTACCATTCCGTACAGTATGTCTTCAACGGCAGTCTATCTTTTCTATTCTTTCTTGATTCTTGAAGTAGCTGCTGAGCTTTGAACATGATTACTGTATCTTGATTCAGATTTCAGATCCAAGCTGAGCAATTGTGTTTTTGTGTTGAGTTTTTCACTAGTAAATTAGGCAACTTAGGATCTTGCCGCAATGTGTTAATTTTGTTGGCTATGTCCATTATAACTGAATTTTGTTTTTTACTTTTTGTTAGAATTAAGTTTAAAGTGATATAGTTGGGAGAACAAAGTATTTCATCTTTCCTTCTATATGTGATGGGTGAGGTTGCTTTGCATATGTAGTGTGATATATCTAATTCTTTATTTTATTTTTGTAGAGGAACTTCCCGAAAACTGGAATCATGTGTCAGATATACAGTCCTTTCACTCTCTTGATCGTTCCTTTCTTTTTCCTGGTAAGATCTGTGCATTCTATAATCTATATATACATGAATTTCACTCTTGGTTTGCATGATCTGGTCTGCTGGATCTCAGGGATAGTTGATTGGACCTACTTTGTACTTGCAATTCAGGTGAGCAAGTGCATATCATTGCATGCTTGTCCGCGTGTAAGCAGGATACAGAGATTATTACTCCATTTAAAGTTGCTGCGGTGATGAGTAAGAATGGCATTGGTCAAAGCCTTGAGAAAGAAAATGGAAACATTGAAAGCGGAAATGAGTCAGTACCTGGAGAAGGGCAACTGAGTTCCAGTGATCAGGAGCAGAAAGAAGAAAACCCGACCAAAGCAAAGACTGACCCCCCGGAAAATGCTTCTTCTGGTGAATCCCTTCTAAGGTTGGAGGTTCACAGAAGACAAACCGCAATGTTGTTGCAGAAATTAAAAAATTCTCACTTCTTTGTCAGGATTTCGGAGTCTGATGAGCCACTTTGGTCCAAACGAGGTTCATCAGAAACAAATGATCAAAAGAGCTCAACAGATGGAAATAAAGAGAATATAAAAAATGTTTCTTCTATTAGTGCTGTTATTGACAGAGGAAATTATGATGCAAATATATCTGGTGGAGTGGCGAGAAATTCTGTCAAGTGTTTTGCCCTACCTAATGGAGACATAGTGGTATGTGCCACAGAACTTAAGAAAAAAATAATGATCATGCATTTTTCTTGATCTAAAACAAGAAAAGACGAGGATTTTTTTATTTTTTTGCATGGATCTTAATGTTCCTTATAAGTGGAATAATTATTCTAATAAGTATGGGATCTTGTTCTCTTCTTCCCCTTTGATCACTTAAAATTTTCATTTTCCCAACACAAAGCTTGACCAGCTCTCATTTATACAATCATTTGTACTTTTAAGATAAAATCTGGTGAGGTACACAAGTTTTCTTGAACTCTAGTAGGCCAGAAATAACTTTTAGAGAACCAAGACATGGAATTGATTTCATTTATTCATCCTGTTTGTCAAACTCTTAGAGAATCTCAGTACCAATGCATAAAAGTCTTACTCTATGTGGATAAAGTTGTGCTATGAGTTGATTGTATGCTCCGCTTTTATTCCTCTAGTTACTGTATCATCAATTTTTACAAAATAGATTTCTTTGGAGATTTTTGGGCATAATTTATATATATTTTGGACTATTGTGGAATATATTGACTTATGTATCTTTATTAATGAGGTATCTAGGACTTCTTTTAGTTGGGAACTTGTTGCTTGCTTCAGACTGCGCTTTTGTTTGCTATCATGTCAGTCTATTCTTTTCATTGAACTTTTTAAAATTTCTTTTTGCAGCATTTTCTTTGCCTCTTTAATGCCACACAGGATTTTTATGAATTCTGCTGCAAAACCCACAGGATCAAGAAATGCCTTCTTTATAACTTGATTTTAGGCATTTTGGCTGGCATTGAATATGCAAAGTTCTACTAATTATGCCTTGTTAATCTTTTTACTCAGATTACTGATCTGATTCTATTTTCCTGTCTGGAAGGATCCAGGTTCTTTTACAGGTGAATGTTGGTATTGATTTTCTTAGAGACCCTTGTATAGAAATTCTTCAGTATGAAAAGTATCAGGGGAAAACACTTTCTCAGGAAAACCTGGGTAGTTCAGTTCATTCAAGTCAGGATCCATGTGGAGAACTATTGAAATGGATACTTCCATTAGATAATAATCTCCCCTCGCCTTCTCGCTCGTTGTCGCCTCCTCGTTTTTCTTCAAATTCAGGAGTTGGTACCACTTCTCATCGATCCACTTCTTCAGCTTCGTCTGCGTCTCAGTTATTCTCGTTTAGCAATTTCAGAAGCTACTCAATGTCATCATTACCCCCAAATACTACTCTTCCACCAACTGCTCCTGTTAAAGCAGCTAGTTCTAAGCCAAACTTTGACATTGATGATTGGGAACAGATCTCATCTCAGAAGTTTTTAAGGAAAAAAAATGGGGTTGAAGAACTTTTATCTTTTCGAGGTGTCTCATTGGAGCGAGAAAGATTTTCTGTTTGTTGTGGATTAGAAGGTATCTATACACCTGGAAGAAGGTGGAGAAGGAAACTTGAAATAATACAACCTGTAGAGATTAATTCTTTTGCAGCCAACTGCAATTCAGAGGATCTTCTGTGTGTCCAGATAAAGGTTTGAACAATGATGTCACTGGTCCACAACTCACATTATTTTTCTTTTCTATTGAATATTACAGTCTCATAAATTTATGGGCATTGATACTGTTTGTAGTTTCAAAATTTTTTTTTTGATGTCACTTAAGTTGTTCTGCAGAACGTTGCTCCTGCGCATGCTCCAGATATTGTGATATTTATAGATGCCATAACGGTTGTTTTTGACGAGGCGACAAAAAGTGGACCGTCGTCATCTTTACCAATTGCATCTATTGAAGCTGGAAATGACCATTCTTTACCAAACCTAGCCCTCAGGTGGTCATTCATAATTAACCTCTTAGTGTTGTTTATATTTTTACTTATCTGATGTCACAGTGCATACATCTGTTTGTTTAATTACTTATCCTCCTGCTTAGGGACTCCTGCCTTAAGAAAGGGGGAATTGTTTGACGATGGCAAGTAAGCTATAGATATGTGTAGGTTAAACATGCCATTGAGAAAACCAAAATCATTGATGTAGAGATTAAAGAAGGCCTTAAATTTTATACCCAAAAGAAAATTGGACTGTAATTTTAGTTCCATTTAATACAACCAAGCCTTGTCCCACTAGGTTGAGTAAGAATCAGATGATCTCATAGCAGTATAGCATAACCATGTCATCTTAGTCCCATTCTATATAATACAACAACAACAACGAAAAAGCCTTGTTTCATGCTATATGGATTTGACAATGCCATGTTATTTTAGTTTCACTCCACATAATAGTAGGGCATAAAATTATCCCTACCCCCAAAGAAACACCTTGGAGATTAACAGCATATCTTTGTTGTAATCTAAAACAAAAGTATCAACTCATAAAAGGTGAAGGATTTGTGCATGTCTGGAGTTTGAGAGTTTGTATCTTTAATGTTCAAAACCAATATGATTAGCTGTCAGGAAATAAGGGAAAGGCTAAATATGGTTTGTGAAGAAAATCAGAATTTTGTTTATGTGGTTACCTCTAATATTTAATTCTTCTTATTAGTAGTTTCTGATTACAGGAGAGGTGAAGAGCATTCTTTTATCCTTAAACCTGCAACTTCTATTTGGAAGAATCTAAAGGTTCAGGATGAAAGGAATTCTCAACTGTCAAAATTGCAATCTGGAAAATCAGCATCAATATTGAGTCCTACCTCGCAGTGTCTTGACAAAATCAAGATTGATTTAATTGACGATCAGTATGCAATTGTGGTATCATGTCGGTGCAATTATACAGGTAGGCTTTTTGGCCTTGATTTATTCTTATGTTATCTAATGAATGTTAAATGTTAAATTGTTGTTTTTGCCATCGTTTTGTGCTTAATACAGCATCAAGATTATTCTTTAAGCAACCAACCAGTTGGCGACCACATACGTCAAGGGACATTATGATCTCAGTTGCATCTGAGATGTCAGGAGACTCTACTGGACCGAGTGAAAGAAATTCACAACTTCCTGTGCAGGTCTATATATGTTTTTAACTATATTAAGTTGGGATTTGCATGAGCCCTAATATTAAGTCTGCTTTGATTATTTTCCAAGTTATATATATTACAAGTAGATTAACCTAATTGATTCAATTTCATCAGGTCTTAACTCTTCAAGCTTCGAATTTGACATCTGAAGATCTAACTTTGACAGTGCTTGCCCCGGCTTCATTTACATCACCACCTTCAGTGGTCTCACTGAATTCACCCGCTACTCCAATGAGTCATTTTATTGGTTTCACAGAGTTTTTGGGAAGGGTTAATGGTGAAAGACATATTGGTGCCACCCAGGGGCAGAGCTTCACTCCTCTGGTAAAAGAAAATGACAGACAAAGTGAAGATGGTGGGCCTCAGACAGTTTCAACAAGTGATGATGTTGTTCCAAGTTCAGGCATGAGTTGTACGCATCTTTGGCTGCAGAGTAGAGTTCCACTCGGGTAATATATTAGATCTCATTTTTATTTTTATTTACCATTTTAAAACCAACTCTGACAATTTAACACTCACGTGTGGGCCATGTCAGATGTATACCTTCACAATCCACGGCCACCATAAAGCTTGAGCTACTTCCGTTGACTGATGGCATTATTACACTTGACTCGTTGCACATTGATGTCAAAGAAAAAGGTATGGTTCACCATAACTCTTGGACAATGCTTTTTCTTCTCAACTGCATATTTGAGCTTCCATCTAAAATGTATCAGATCAATACTTATTTAATGGTATGATGGGAAGATGAGCTGCTGCTGTATGATTCATGGTTATTTTGAAGAATCGTTCATGGTCATGGGCATAGCAATTAAGCTGCAACATAAAGACGCATTTCTTAGTCATGCAATTTATAAGATCTTTTAGGCCTCCCCTTGCTATGTGCTCATCCCATTTAATTCCATTTTATAGTATTAGCTGTTCTCCATAGAGCTAGTCATTTATTTCCATAATGATAACTGTGGGTATTTACATGAGAAAGCGTATTAAGCATCTTCCGACAAGCATTTTGTGCATACTGTTTCATTCCTCGCCGGATATTTTCTCCACCGCGAATGGTGGCAATTGCGATACAAAATGCCAACTATAACACTGTTCAGATTTCTCACGGGTTTGCATTGTAATCTTAACAGGTGTTGCCTATATCCCTGAGCACTCACTAAAGATAAATGCAACTTCAAGCATTTCAAAGGGGATTATATAGAATGGACTCAGGGCTGGTCGAATCTCATTATACAATTTGTTGGGTGCCGTAGAGAAAGCAAACTTGGATGGATAGAAGAATCTGAATCGCCTTGCGACTTACACTCAATGGCACAGAGGTATCTTCAGTTATTGTAGCATTGTGTTGGAATTGATTGGCATGTCCATTTGTTTTAGAAATAGAGCTTCACTTTTTTGTATTCTAAACCACGAGCTTAAAAGTAGATTATTGTTACATACCCCTTTGAGGGGAAGAGTGTAATCTTTATAGATAGATCTATTTTTTGTGTGAAGATGTACGTATCAGAGTGAAAGCATTGAGTTCCTCCTCGATCATTGGAAGCTTTCTATCCATGAAATGCTGCTTGCATCTTTATTTTATTTTTAATCCAATTAACACACATTTTTCTCGTGTTTAAGAAAAAGAAAAAACAATGACAGGTGTGCTTTGCAGATTAAAATATTTGCTTCTTTCTTTTTTTGTTGTTTACATCAAATTCAAACTCCTATCTCGTTTTCTGTTAAACTCAAACTTCTTTCTCTACCTTACCAAACCAAAATTACAAAAAGAAGAAAGTGTTCTCTTCCTCTTTTGTTGTCCACACTACTTTCCTTCCCATTTTTCCATATTACCAGCACTGATATTTATAAAATTGAAACTATCCATTTTTCATGACCAAATAAAGGATAATAATTAAAACTATCAATTTTTTAAAAATGGATGGGATGTCGAAAAACAAAGGTGTGATATAAAATATTAAAATGGTCAAAGTTGGGTTGCAATGTGATTCAGCACAATTATATAGTAAAGAAATATATTTATTTATTTTAGCAGACCAGAAAATCTGTCATAACACAGACCCAAAAACAGTACTAGCAGAAACGCAATTATTAAGACAATGATGATTAGTAGTATCTCGTTTTAAAAGGAAAATATCTAGTAGTATCTAACCAGAGCTTCCTAAGTGAAGGATTAGTTTATGAGCTTAAAGTAATAATTAGTGAGAAGCGGTGAAGTGAATGTTTGTGGTTCGTGCTTTAATCCTTGAAAGTCAAGGGAAATCCCTTGTATCCGCAAGTAATCCCTTAATCAAATATTTGCTGTCAGCTGTCACATAGATAGATAGATAGATATATTCCCCCATTTACTCATTAAATTCCTACCACCACACCATATACTAATAATGTTTATATGCTTGCCAGTTACCACCCACACTTGGGACAAACTTACTTTTGCTATTAAAATGTCAAAGCAATAAGTGCCACCTTTGTGCACTTCCATTTTTTTAATGAATACTAAGGATGATGATAAGACGGCCTCTTTAATTTATTCACCGCAAATTCTATATATATCATTTTTAAAATGATTATGTGTAAATATTACTAAGTATGATCATGTGTACCAAGTTTAATTAGTCTCATAAAAAATGTATAAAGTACCATGGGAGAATGGGTAAACAAAGAATAGTTAAATGTTCTGTTTCCAATGCTACAAGAATAGTGGAGTGAAAGGAGAAAAAAATAAGAAATATAATGCGGAAATTTTCCTCCTTTTTGTTTTGGCTAATCAAAAGTTGTATAATCTTCCTCCTTTCACTTTATTTTCTATTTTCTCTTTCAAGTTTCAAAGGTGAAAACTTCCCTCCCCCGCTGCCTCTATTTAATTAGTGAGAAATTATTCTTGTAAATAAAAAATCATATATCATCAACTATCATATGTAATAATCTATCTTCTTAAAATTATTAATCCAATTTTAAAAATTATATATTAATCCAACATTTTAAAAGTTAGATTAATAATTTAAAAAGTTATATTATTAATTTATTACATATTGTGACTAATGATGACAAATTTAATGATGTACATGTAGCATCACTCTTAATTAATAAATAGTAGTGACGTAAGTTAAATAAATGAGATTGGAAGTGCCAGTTTCAATATGGAAAGTAATTGTTTTAGCCTAATGCCCAGATTTGCATGATTCACAATTGAGTAAATTATGCACTTGATGCGAAACTTTTTTTTTTTGGGAAAAAAACGTATAATCCAATGCGATTTTTTTTTTTTTCAGAAGATCCAATATTTTGTATGCAGTAAAAATATAGATAATCGATTTACATGAAAGATGTTGTTGGCATCTTAGGATTTCAAAATTAACTAGAATACTATTATGTAAGTACTCAATTTTGTATTTTATTATTGGATACATAGAAAATGATGTATTAATAATTAATAATTGCAAACGCAGAGTAATATCAAATCAAATAAATGTAGAACCGAAGATCTACGATATCCTCCATGTGATAACCTAACATATATACCTACCTATATTATGCTACTAATTGAATTCTAATGTGTAATATATATATATATATATATATATATATATATATACACCTGTAATTAAAAACGTGTCACATTTTGTTTGTTTACGTCTCTAGCTTTGGCACTAATTTTAATTTGCAGTGACTTTTCACCAAATAATAGCAAACAATTATCATTTTTAAGTGGCGATTCATCCACCATTGAATTCTCCTTTACACGTTTTGTCCTCTTTTATTTTTGTTTTTTTTACGTGTTAACACTTTTACTCTACCTGAAAAAGTAAAAAACTAATTATGATTACCTAATTATATTGGCTTTATATTTAGCACATATGAAAAAACCCAAAAATTGCTTATTTTTTCTCTCAATAATCCTAACACATGCAACTTTTTTTACATGTGAAGTTGTTTTTTTGGACGTGTTTTACATGTGCAGAGTACAACGAATTACATAATCTTAATTAATTATTATAAAGTGTGATTTGATTGATGATGAGTTGAACTCTATGGAGTTTTAAAATTCAGTAAAAAAATGCTCAATGATTAGAAACAAAATTAACACCCGAACAAAAATTAAAATTTTCATTTATATAAAATACAGAAAACATCTTGTAGCCACTATTAACTCTGCTGTAGGAGGATAATATTCTTGAAACAAAAGTAATATTTTAACATTAAAATATAAATGTTTAATTGGAACATTCATATTATTATTAATCTACCAAAAAAAATAGTTATTATTAAATCTATAATTTATTTTAATCATTTATTATATTTAACTACAATAATAAAATAAGAGTTTAATTATGATGCACTGACAGTGTAAAAAATCAGTCAATCATATACGTTGATTTGTGTGACTTTTTAATTAGTGGGTGGTTGAGTTAAAGACTTTTGCTAATATATCAATCTATTATTGGACGTCAATGTAAAATTACTTTATACACATTGAATTAAAATTAAAAGTTAAACATCAAATTAGTCCTTCACTTTGCATGCGTGAATTAAATTAGTCCTCCACTTTAATTTTTGTTCAAAATAGTCCTCCACTTTACAATATGTGAATCAAGTTAGTCCTCTATTTATTTTTTATGTTATAACTCTGTTAATTTATGTTGAAATTGACTGTTTATTGCTAACTTTGCAAGTACCATGTAATCATAGAAATTCATAACTCTTATAAATCCTCCAATTTACTTGTTTTGAATCAAAATAGTTCTCTTTAAATAAGAGAGGATGGTTATTTTGATTCAAAATGAGGACTAATATGAGTTATATGTATTTATAAGGTTACCTGTCACTTGTCAAGTTGGTACTAAACCGTCCACAGTAGCAGAAGTTAACGAAGTTATAAAAAAGAATGTCAGGAGGACTAACTTGATTCATATATTACAAAGTGGAGGACCATTTTGAGCAAAAATTAAAGTGGAGGACTAATTTGATTCACGCATGCAAAGTGGAGGACTAATTTAATGTTTAACTCTAAAATTAAACTTATAAAATAAATATCTTACTGATAGATATTGAAATAACATTCCTCCTCTTGAAATGTTGGAGGGAGTTCCAAGAAAATTGTGAAAATGAACCCTAACACACTAATCTAATGATAATGATAATGATAAGAACACATAATTATGATGATAATATCATATGATACAAAAATATTTACGTGCCAACTGGCAATATGATTGTGCAAAGAATGAGATCAATCTGACGCCCGCCCAAGGCTTGCCACGTCATCATCCAGCAATGGGTCCCACACTCTATCTCTCTCCTGCCCTAACTGCCCGTTCTTTCTCTTCCCTCTTCTACAGTACACACACTCTTGCGCCCCTTTTATTCCAGTTTTAAAACAACCAAAAAAATTCACTTTTTATTTTTGTTCGACTAAAGAATGGGAGAGAGAATTTAGAGGTTATTTTATTCACTGTACTAATTAAGTAATAAGTGCATTATCTGATATATTTATTTATTTTAATTTTCCAACTTTCATTTTTTCTTTTCTTTGTTTCTCTATGTTTCATTTCAGCAATGTGATTGTTGTAGTTGAGGTTGTGCTGGGTCAGCTTGAATAGCAACATAGAGGAACAAAATACTCAACACAACATAATACAACACAAATCCATCTCTGAGATTTCTGTGCTGTTATTTCTCTTTAGGCATAGCTTCCTTAGTTGAGCTAAGTTGTTGTGTTCTTTCTGGGCAAAAGGGTTGTTTGCATTACTCTCTTCAGTTTTTCACACAAGCTGATCAATCTAGGGTTCAAAGGGAAGTTTTTTCTTGGTGGGGATTTTTGATCTGCTTCATGTGATCTGCCCCTTTATTACTTCAGTTTAAATTCCTGGTTTTTTGTGTCTATGAGGGGCTTTTCAGGCCTAAAGTTGTGACTTTTAGGTTTTGTTTGGGAGTTTGTCATCTGGGTCTTGGGGTTCAGTGTGATTTGCTTGTTGTGGTGGGTGGTGGGTGGTGGGGGAAGGTTGGTTGGGCATTGTGGTGGGGTGTTTGGAATTTGGGGTGGTTTTTTGGTTTTGATGATTTGTGGGTTTGATTGACCAGAGATGGGTTTGGGTGCTGAGAATGGTAAAGTGGTGGAGTCTTTGGATGTGTATAAATCAAAGGGTGGGAGGAAGAAGAAGAAGAAAGAGGATGGAGCAGTGGAAGAGGAAGAGACTGGGTGTTGGATTAGGCTGAGGTTATTTGGGAGCTGCATTTCTTCAAGATCCAAGGTCGATAGCTCAGTTAGCGGCACCAGCACCAATTATGGTAACTTCTTATTTTCCTTTAGGAAGAGTCGGTTTGCTCATAGGATATGTTTGGAGGTTTCATCTTTGTACATGCTTTTTGTGATTTGTTTTGGATTTTAAATACGTGTTATTATGTTAGTCATGGTGGAATTAAATCAAAGTTTAACTTGTACAGAACTAGAGATTTTCTTGTTAATTAGCAACAAATTTTGTGTTTCTCAAAGTTCCTCCTTATTCAGAACTCCATATGAGAACATATTCCAGAGTTGGAACATAGGGTGATGCTATAACAGAAAATGCTTTCTTAATTTATCCAATCATTATTGAAGTGCTATCTATTTCTCTATCTTGTGTAAGCTTGATATTGCATGATGCATGTTATTGCTTGTTCTAATTATATTTTTCCTATATCTTTGCTGGTTTTGCTTCTCATTAGCTGAGAGTAAATCAACTATTGATACAAGTAGAGACCAACCAACAGTTCCAGTAGTCTCTTCTACAACCACTAGTAATGCTGAAAGCAATGCATCCACTTCCAAACTTGAAGAGGAGATAAAAGTTGCTTCCAGGCTGCGAAAATTCACTTTCAATGATCTTAAGTTGGCAACAAGGAATTTTCGGCCTGAGTCTCTTCTTGGTGAAGGTGGTTTCGGTTGTGTGTTCAAGGGATGGATTGAAGAAAATGGAACTGCTCCGGTGAAACCTGGCACGGGGCTTACTGTTGCTGTAAAAACCCTCAACCATGATGGGCTCCAGGGTCATAAAGAATGGCTGGTATGTGAATTTACTAGCATAATTTTTCTTTCCTAAACTCTATTGAATTTTCTATATGTATGTTATCTTAAAGACTACCTTTTCTTTGAATATTAAAATTTGAATTCTATCTATTGTTGTTCTAGTTTTAATTTGCTGTTTGGTTCACGTGACAGGCAGAAGTAAATTTTCTCGGTGATCTAGATCATCCAAACCTTGTTAAACTTATAGGTTACTGCATTGAAGATGATCAAAGGTTGCTAGTGTATGAGTTCATGCCGAGGGGAAGCTTGGAAAACCATTTGTTTAGGAGTAAGTTACTCTCTTCAGAGTTCAGACTAGTTAGTTTCTCATTTTCATTTCCAATCTTAATTTTGATCTATTGTTCAAATTTTAAATTTTGCTAACATGGTAGTAGGGAGGATTGTCTGCTTTATCTTCTTCGTTTGAATCATATCCATTTCTTATCTTCTCATTTAGAAATTATATCTTTCGTAGGATCCCTGCCTCTTCCATGGTCCATTAGGATGAAAATTGCGCTAGGAGCTGCAAAAGGTCTCGCTTTTCTTCACGAGGAAGCTGAACGACCTGTAATATACAGGGACTTCAAGACTTCAAATATATTATTGGATGCAGTAAGTGCCAACTGTTGCAGTAAAATTACACTTATATTATTCTTTCAATCTTTCTAATATCGTAATGATTCAGGAGTACAATGCCAAGCTATCTGACTTTGGACTTGCGAAAGATGGTCCAGAGGGTGATAAAACCCATGTATCTACGCGAGTGATGGGAACCTACGGTTATGCAGCACCAGAATATGTCATGACAGGTAAGTTCAGTTCACTCAAAATTTTCATTTTTGAACACTTCGGATTGTAATTTACTTAGGATTTGACCATAGATTCCCTTATATCTGCAGCTGTTGCATTCTCATAATGTTTATAGGTTACAAAACTTGCAGTTCTATTACATTCTGCTGATAATTTTCGCTCAAATTTGTTCCATATATTTCTGAATGTGATTCAAATCTGTATTATCTTATCCTTTATATGATACAATTTGCATTTATGCACCAGGACACTTGACATCAAGAAGTGACGTGTATAGTTTTGGGGTGGTACTACTTGAGATGTTGACTGGCAGAAGATCGATGGACAAAAACCGGCCCAATGGTGAACATAACCTCGTGGAATGGGCTAGACCGCATCTAGGAGAGAGAAGAAGGTTCTACCGGTTGATAGACCCTCGCTTGGAAGGCCACTTCTCCATAAAAGGAGCTCAGAAAGCCGCCAGCCTTGCCGCTCATTGCCTTAGTAGGGATCCGAAAGCCAGACCCCTTATGAGTGAAGTTGTGGAAGCTCTAAAGCCTCTGCCAAACCTTAAGGACATGGCTAGCTCCTCATATTATTTCCAGACGATGCAAGCTGACCGCTTCAATGCAAGCCCGAACACTAGAAACAGTGGGCGACCGCAAGGAGCATTGCTCGCCCGGAATGGGCAGAGGAGCCTTTCAATACCACACGGTACACACGCATCTCCATACCACCATCAGTATCCCCAACAATCACCAAAACCCAATGGCAAGGCTAGGAGTTGATGATGAATTTTCCACTTCCATTGTGACCCTTCTTTTTCTTTCTTTTATTTTTTTTTTCACATTTCTGATTTCCTAAGTATAGATGTCACTTATGTCAAGCCATTTGTTCATGAACAACTTGAGAGCAAAAAGATAGCATGCTCCTCTATGATGTACCTTATGAGTGTTTACCACACCCATTAGCAGGGTTCATAAGGGCATGTGAAGCTTAATGAATTGTCAACAAATATGTTTCTTCAGGTTGTATTAAAAATATTCAAGATTATTATTAATTAGCACCTCAATTTTATTTTATTTTATTTGTCATTGGAAATGTTATCTCTACTAATTCTTTAGGATTTGCTTTGCTTGTGCAATCAAACTCTGCGGCTCCTTAAATTATTCAGTGGCTTTTGTTTATGGGAAGATGAGAAAGAAGCTTTATTGCATTAATTTATGTCACAGTTTGTACAAACATGATCCTGAAGACATAGATATTCTTCTACTTATGCTTAAAAAATTAGTAGTTTGATTCCATCAATTCCTCTAGTGTAAGATTAATAGTGCGCATGAGGTAGAAGAGTAAGATAATGTATTTTATTTTATGTATATGCTAGTGCTACATTCAATTCAACTGAAATGGTAAGAACATTGAGTGTTTCTAATCCAATTTTATCAAATATAAAATTATTCATGTGATACAGTCATATAGCAGCATAGAAATTGACACACATACACTTAATCAATGAGTTTAATTTCAATCCACTTATAAATAATTTTACTTAGATATTTAATTATTAATTGACACATCAACAAAAAGTCTTTAACTCAATTACACACTAATGAAAAAGTCACATAAATCAGATATGATTAGCTGACAAAGTAAAAGTTTTTACGCATCATAATTAAACTCTTAATATTCTTTTTTTAAATGATTTCAAATAATCCCACAACTAAAATACAGCTACTAACTCTTTGTAGATCTTATATGTATTTGACTGAGAAAAGGTAAACAAGAATAAACAGTATATGTTAAGGGAAAGGAAGAAAAAAATAATGAGAAACTATTTGACTTTTACACTTATACTAATAATAATAGTGTGTTAATTTTATTTTTTTCATACGAAAATATTTTTGTTTTCTTTTATTCTATTTAATTAGCTCCAGATTGAAAAAGAAAAAAAAAACTACTTTTAAATGAAAAAAAAAGCACAAGTGTTTTTCACTGCAATTTTCTGTATCGGAAAAACTGGCTTGTGCTGTGGTGAGACAAAAAATTTTCGATCTTCATTTCAGAATTTATCGCTTCAAATTCCTTTTCTGTCTGAATTCTCTATTTCATCATCAGTGTGTTTCCACTCGCAATTTGTTTAGGGTTCGCATATGATCTCATTTGCTTTCGTGTGTTTCATTCAGCTTATTGTCTATTATTCTTTTCTCTTTCCTGAGCTGGCTTTGTTTGTCGCGTGGGGTTATGTTAATTTTCGTGATTACTTTCATATAGCACTTGATTTTGGTTTAATTTGAATAGAATTTGCTAATTCTGTTTCAAATTTAGAGTGGTTGTTATGTATATGTACAGCTCCTCTGATTAAACCTCGAAAAATGTAATTTTTTTCGTTTACTTTTTTTTCCCCCTGTGAATTCAAACAGCCATAACTAAGCTAGCATCACATTTAGATTTTTCATAAGTAGTATCTCACCGAAGGTTATATTTTTAAGGTCTTGGTGATATTAGAATCAGACTTTCTATTGCATATGAGATGATTCATTTCATTTTGCGTTGCTATATAGTGTGTAGATACAAAGGATTTAGACCAGAAAAGCTTTCAAAGCTGCTTTAAGATTGCACTGAAGTGATTTTTATTAGTTATGGAACACAATTGTGATGCAATAATTTCTGCTTCTTAATAGGGGCTTGCTGGTTCTCCTCTCATTTTGAGAATTCAAGTGGCTGACAGTTATTTTATCTGTGCTGTAGAAAACAACTTGAGGTATTATGTTTGATTTTCTTGCTGTTTTTGGTTTAGGGTTCCTAAAAGATGGGACTAGCTCTGGGTTGTCTTCAAGTGGACCAGTCAACAGTAGCTATCAAAGAAGTTTTCGGCAAGTATGAAGATGTGCTCGAACCTGGTTGCCACTTTCTGCCATGGTGTCTTGGCAGTCAAGTAGCTGGTTATCTTTCGTTGCGCGTACAGCAGCTTGATGTTCGCTGTGAAACCAAGACCAAGGTTAGTTCCTATAACGAAAATGTAAACTGAGACAAGGATTTATCTAATGATATGAGTAATGTGTAATAGTACTTCAGTATTAGTTTTAATGTCTGTTTCATTACCTTATGTGTGCTCAATTTTATTTTACTACTAAATGTTGGACATATATGTTTCTTGATTTTATCGTCTGCTTATCTGATCTTGATACTTCCAATCCCATCAGGACAATGTTTTTGTCACTGTGGTTGCTTCTATCCAATATCGAGCACTAGCAGACAAGGCAGTGGATGCTTTTTACAAACTTAGCAATACCAGAGAACAGATTCAAGCTTATGTCTTTGATGGTGTGGATTTGTAACCCAAACTCCTCCAAGAAATTTGGGTTCTTTTGATGAATATGCAGGATGAGACTGATGATTTATATTGCTTTTTCAGTTATCAGGGCAAGTGTTCCAAAGATGGACCTAGATGCCTCTTTTGAACAGAAAAATGAAATTGCGAAAGCTGTAGAGGAAGAACTTGAAAAGGTAACTCATTTTTGCTAATTTTCTGTGTTGAGAAGTAAGGAGTTAGCCGTCTATAATGTTTAAATTTTCACTTGTTTTGCATATCTAGGCAATGTCTGCTTATGGGTATGAGATAGTTCAAACTCTCATTGTGGATATCGAACCAGATGAGCATGTGAAGAGGGCCATGAATGAGATAAATGCAGGTATCTCTTCATCTCATATATTTTTGTTTCAAATCATAATAATCTTTGTTAAAATCATTTTTTTGGATAGCTAAGTGGAAGAAATGTTCATTGTAAGAAATTTCCTGTCATCAACCTAATTAGCTTGAAAAAGTTGTAGTCTAGCAGAGGAGAAAATTGTATCAGTATCAAACACAGCCTTAAATTCAATGGCTCTAGTCTTGTTCTGAGCAAAAACTTATTTAATGCCTGACAGTTTCTTTTCATTTTTCATTTATCCTATGCTTGAATAATTGCAATAGCTGCAAGAATGAGGGTTGCTGCAAATGAGAAAGCTGAAGCGGAGAAGATTCTGCAGATTAAGAAAGCAGAAGGGGATGCAGAATCGAAGTATCTAGCGGGTCTCGGTATAGCTCGTCAGCGCCAAGCCATAGTTGATGGGCTAAGGGACAGTGTGCTAGCCTTCTCAGAGAATGTCCCTGGAACATCATCAAAGGATGTCATGGACATGGTTCTGGTGACTCAATACTTTGATACGTTGAAGGAGATTGGTGCATCCTCTAAATCCAATTCTGTTTTCGTTCCGCACGGGCCAGGAGCTGTTAGAGATATTACTACACAAATTAGAGATGGTCTTCTTCAAGGAAATGTGGCTTAATCTTGAAGTCTGATATTCATATCATTTTGAGTTGAGTTCAGCTATCAACTTTATCTGCATACTTTCTTATTTTTGCCTATTACTTGTAACTAGTTTGGTATGTTAATTGTCCCTCCCATTCCATCTTTCTTAATCCCCATCTCTTGATGTTTTCGAGTGTATGTAGTACAATTTTATTTGATCGAAAAAGAAATAACGTTTAGTACCTGAAAATGATTATGGAGTGGGAAATTTCCTCAACTGTGGAACTTACTTGATTACCCATTTCGGTAAAAATCGGATATTCACCAACAAACAAAACAAATAAGCAAAGTAATAGCAAATAAAGAATTGAATGATTAATGGACCTCTATATCAAAGCTTTCATGTATCTGATTGCAGAAATATCACCCCATCATGCTCAAAAACTAACTCAATGGTGCATCAATCAATGACTTTCGTGTTGAATTGTAGATTACAGACAAATTTGAAGTTTGTTTGTGCTTATTATTTTTACACCCCAAGCCCACCAAGATATGAAGAGAATTAAGAGTTCCAAAATGGAGGGACCAAATGTTCATTGGAAAAGTGAAACCCTATCACTACTTGCCTCCGCAATGAGAGGCGCAGCCGATGAAATCGCAAAAAACACTTAAGGCTTCAAGGCCACGGCAAGACCAACCTTCGCACTCTTCTCAATGGCCCCCGTATCCACCTCACCAACGAGAGAGACCTTGGTTCTTGGATTCCAATTGTGCTGGATCAGAGCACTTGCCCTGCCATAGTTGTTCACTCTAGCTTTCACCAAGGTTATGGGGTCAAGTGCATGCTGTGTGCCAATAGTCAGAATATTTTCGTTGCTGGAGAAGCTATGAGAAAGCTCCGCGCCGACAGCAGTGTTTGTCAGCGGGCTAACAATGTGGTAATATGATGCATTGAGGGTATCGCCTTTATCATTTCTACATTAATCAACAAGGAAGTTCTTTTTAAAGAAAAAATCAGAAGAACAATTCATTCAAGTTTTATAAGAATAGAAAACCCTATAAAAAGTGGTTATCCATTGATTAAAATAAATAAGCTTTGGACTACTTACAGAGTTAGAGATGCAATAAGGTCAGCGTGAGTGTAGTTCAGCCCTGCATTGTACTTGACAAAGTTTCCAGAGGCAGTATCGAATGAAAGATCAGTCCCAACAGCAATTGAGTTGTTTCCAACCACACCAGAGAAGTTAACAATGGGATTTGCTGTCAACCCAATGCTGGTGCTGATTCCAGCATATTCATGCTGGTACTGAAGTTCAACCTATAAAACACCACAGAAGAGACTCAGGATAACTTGAAGTGAATGGTGGAATAGGTTGGCAATAAGTGAATACAAGATAAAAATGCATAATGACTGAGATATGCCAAAGAAAAAAGCTTCTTACCTTGCCAGATTTCTGATCTGGAAAGATAAAGCTAAAAATTGTCTTGAGTCCAGGTGCGGGTTCATCCACAGTGACGGTTGTAAGAAGCTGAAAAGAATTCAGTCGGATTAAATTCATAAAAGAAATGTAGCATGAATCTAACTAATCATCAAATACTTTGTCACAGTGAGGCTAGTGTACTACTTGGTAGTCGTTTCAAATACCAAGGATATTCAGAACTACCAAGGATATTGAGCTTTCTATTACCCATCTTATTGAGAATGATTGATTGTATAATACTATAATGAAAACAGTTAGCCACACAAAGTGACACAACATACAATATTTGCCAAAAAAAAATTGAGTTAGCTAGCCTGTAATACAATCGCATGAGATATCCCAAGGGGAAACATATTTATATCCACAATTTAAAAATCAATGACTAGCATCAGAAAAATTAAAGACATCACTGCAACCAGTTTTTGCAACTACAAAATAGCACAAGTATCTAGAGTAATATCATTGCAGCAAGAAATTCCAACTCACGTTTGAGTTGGTGTCAACTTTTATATCAGTTGTGATGTTCTTGTTCCTCAGTTTAGTGCTAACATCAGCCAAATAAATCTCGCCCTTCCTGATTCCAGTTGAAGTGATTTCCTGAATATACAAACACCCGTTGAAACTATCAGAATACTGAAACCTCAGCTACAACTATAGTCTTAGTGAACCCTGAATTCAAGCTAAGGTTTCATGAACCAATTTCAAATGCACATCAATTACAGCAAAAAAAAAAAAAAAAATCAATCAATGACTAAAACTATCGGACAATGAAACCCAGCATTTAAGGCATTAACAAATATCTAACGTTTCCATCATCTCGCAGCAGCAAACAAAAAGAAATGGAAAAAAAATGTAAACATAAAATAAAATCCAGAAAATGATGCAAATATCATAAAAAAGAACTAATCTACAATCAAGAAAATAACACTTGCATAATCAAAACTCAGCTGGAAATTAAACTTCAAAAGGAAAATATTTGTGTTAAAAAAAAATTGGAGAGAATAAGAGCTTACCACTCCACTGGAAGTGTAAGTGGTGATGGTGAACTTGTGGTCATTCTGATAATCCTTGAACAGAAGATCTGATTATGCGAAATTCAGTACAAAACAGACATTAACGAACACAAATCCAAAAATATAAGACAAAACTCGAGAAAAGCTGAACGAGCTGAAAAATTAAGAAAAGTCAAAAATAAAAAAATATAAATAAAAATAAATAGATTACCGCGAGCTCTCTTGCCGATGTCGGAATAGAGACCAGGACCTTTCACCATGATTTTCCCGAGAAAATAGAAACGATGTAAGGAGAAGAATGAGGGAAAATCTGTGTGAAGTGTTTGAGCAATGTGAAGAAGAAAACCCTAAATATTGTGGGTTGTTCAGTGAGACCCAGAAGATGAGATAGAGCCGTTGGATCTGGAGTTAGATGGAGAGATGAATTTGTGGCCGTTGATTCATGACACGAGGAAGTGGTGGCTCGAGAATCGGGACAAGGTGTTTGAGCTGTAGCATATTCGCCCTCCAATTTGGATTCTTTATTTTATTTATTTTTCAGGAAAATAGTATAAATGTGTGTCAGTGTGTCTATTTGGTGACAACGCATAATTGTTGTACGTGGAAACTAGACAGGGGCCTCTATTTATTTTTTTTCTTCTTATTATGGTCATATTTTATAATTTATATTGCAGGGGCAAAATCAAAATGTTGCATGTAAGTTTAAGAATATATATTTTTGTTATACTACACCCACGGTGTCCTTCAGTCCGATAGATCAAGACTAACTCGTCACAATTTGGAGCTCCATTTAATAGTTGAACCGCTGGGCAACGCGTTTCTGATACACAATTAGTTATACCAATTCGTCCAAATGGTTTTTTTTGTTGCCCACGGTATCCGAAACTTCGCCCCGACTAATTCGTCGTCCCGGGTCGCGTACCTAGAAATGGCAGGTGAAACTCTCAACAAGAATTACTGGAGACCTTGCTTAAGGGACAACAAGTCGCTTACCACTTGTGTCAGCGTAGTCCAAATGGATTTTATAAGAAGATTATAGACTATATCATGGGCCAACATTTAGGCCCAATTACAATCAAGCTGCTATACCATTCAGACCAAAAATATTTGGGGTGCCAAACTATTTTAGTTAATAATTACAACAAGGTTAATTATCTGAACAAAAACAACGCTAATCTCTTCGGACCAAAAACTAATAATATAAGTAAACCAAAATATAAATTTAATAATATATAGTATAAACACAACCCAGCTCCAGCTTCCTCAAGATTTCTTCAATATTAGGTAATGTTACATTTATTTCGTCCAAAAAAACCTTATCTAATTTTTGTTCAAAACACATGGGTTTCTTTTTCAGATCAAACCTGGGACATATGTACTTTCATCTTTTTTTTTTTTGTTTTCCAAAAACTCCTCCATATTATTTTTTAAAAGGTCTTATTTGTTATAGTTATTATCTTTTAAAAAATACCTGCTTGTGACAAATGATTCTACTTTTACCCATTCTACCTATTATGCAAATGCAATTTGAGTTTTGGCATTTCTTTGAAAACAAGCTAACAGCTTGCAAAGTTGCACTTGAACTTTATATTCCACTGCATTTTCTGGTTTCTGAAGACATAGAGTTCTTTCATAAATGTTCTCTTCGGTAATCTTGTTTATTCCTTGTCCTTATCCACTACTACTCAATCTTAGTGATGCAGTTATATATGATTATGCTCTATCTATATCTATGTTATTGAGATTAATCTTTGCACACACGCAAGCAGTCACATATAATAATAATAATTAAACAGATTGAATTATAACTATATATCTATAATATAAATATAATACACATTATATATTATATATAAATAATACATATTTAATATTAAATAGATGTAGTTCTGTGTGCAACAAGTATACTGAAAAGAAGGCAAAAGGCAAGTTAAAATCCAATTCCAAACTGAGGTTGCCGCATATGTTACTCATGTGCTTCTTCTGTTTGTTTGTGGTTTTTCATTTTTATTTTTAAATTTTATGGGTCGGTAGGGATTTGGATGTGACCTTTTACTTCAAATGGATCAGTATCAAGTATATATGCGTACGTTGTAATTGTTAATTAAAATAATTAATTCATCTAATCAATATTTATATTCATTGTCACTTTTCCACTGATTGCACCAGTTACGTTTGTTGGTAATGCTACTGAAATGTTTGTTCTCATCGAGGCATCAATTATCTCTTTGAAATTCTAGATACTTTATCCAAATTGGCAATTGCCAATTTATATTCATCACAGACAAATACGACTCAATTTTTAGTCATACTAACCTATTAACAAAGTGTAATTACCATAACTAACATTGCGTAAAGTATTCATGTGGTTTTCAATAAGTAGTTTTATTACTTTTTATCTTTAAAAGTAGAATAAATAAAAAATTGAAAAATAATTACTATTTATAACTTTTACTATTCAAATTCTCTCTTTCTTTCTATTAATCTTTTATATTAATATTTTAATAAATTAAAATAAAATTTTAAAATAACTTTAATTATATTAAATAGTATTATTTTATAAAATATTATCAATAAAATTGAATTAAATAATATTATATTATAAAACATTAATCGAAAAATAAAAAATAATTTGACAACTAGTCAAGTCGCTAGTAATAATAATAAAAATAATAATACTTATAGTGATAGTCTCCTAGATATACATAAATAACCAATGTTATGCTTATTCTAAAGGTTTCATTACTTCGGAGGTCCCTATAGTACGTTTCATCAATTTTTCAAATGGATCCCTATATTTAAAAATTTGTAATTGAGTCCCTACATTTTAAAATAAATTTTAATTAGGTCCCTAACACTAATTTTGTCACTTAGCCACATTTTAGAAGTGTGGTTAAAGATAAAAGAAAAAATATTACAACATTTTAATTATGTGGTATTTATAATGAAAATAAAAAATAATAGTATTATTAAATTTTATTTATCTTTTATTTTTTTATTTTTTGTAATTTTATTTTGCATCATATTATATTTTTTTGTTTAATTAATTTATTTTTATATTAATTTTATTTTGAATAAATTTATTTTTATTTATTATAAAATTAAAAATAAAATTTAATTGAAATTAAATATAACATAAAATTAAAGTAAAAAGAAAATAAATCTAAAATTAAAAATGTCTTAAAGTAAAAAATTATAAATAAAAAAAAAGTTAATAAGAATTTAAGAAAGATAATTTAAAATATTTATGTTATATTTAATTTTATTTAAATTATTTTTATATTCTATATTTATTTTAATTTAATTGTCATAATATATAAATATAAATTTATTAAAATAAAAATAAATATAAAAATTAATTAATTAAATAATAAATAAAAAATTATAAAAAAATAAAGATAAATAAAATATAAATAAATTTAACAATACTATTATTTTTTCTTTTAATTATAAATACCATATAATTAAAATGTTGTAATACTTTTTTCTTTTATCTTTAACCACACTTTTAAAATGTGGCTAAGTGACAAAATTAGTGTTAGGGACCTAATTAAAATTTATTTTAAAATGTAGGGACTTAATTACAAAATTTTTAAGTATAAGGACCTATTTGAAAAATCGATGAAACTATAGGGACCTCCGGAGTAATTAAACATATTCTAAACAACTTTCATTAAATATTTATAAATAAGAATGACTTGTTTTCTTCTATATTTTACTTTTTAGGTTACATTCTTTTCATAGTAATGTTAAATGTACATTATAAAATAATCATAATGTGTTATAATTTAATTTTTTAAAATTATTAATCGAAAATATTTGATTAATATATAATATTAAAAATTAAACTAATAGTTATAAAAAATTAAATTATAATATATAATGACTGATTTTGTATTGTACAAATTTTTTTTTTTTGTCTGTATCAACTTTTAAGGCAACATTGAACATATTAATCTTAAAATATTAAAGTGAAATTATTTCTAATAAATTAAAGTTAAAAAGTATCTATTTTTTAAATTGTTTGTTTGCTGTACTTGATATTTTTTTTTATTGTTAAACAGTTTTATTTTAAAATTTTACAAATAAATTTATTTTGATAGAATCCTCTGTATCTTTTTGACACAGTATTAAAAAATAAAGCAAACTACTAGTTATTGCACATGTATTAGTTCTAATTGATGGAATTCAGCGATCACCTTACAATAATAAAAGATATACAATCAAATAAGATATGTACAAAAAATGGAAGAACCAAGTATTTGCAAAGCAACAAAAATTGTTACCCTTTCCTTACATTATCAATCATACATACATAATTCACCAAATGAGCAATAATGCTATGTTGATGTTGCTTTTAAAAATTCAATTTTGACGAAACAACTTGTGCCGTACAAATTATTCTAAAACAAAATATGGGCACATTCGTAAAATAGCATTGCACAAATAAGTTTTACGCTTTCCCTATTTAAAAATCATACAACATTACATAAAAAAATTTAATTTCAATCCACAGTATAAAATAATTTTACACAAATATACAATTATATATTAATACATCAGTAAAAGTCTCTACTTAATTATTTATTAATTAAAAGTCACACAAATCAATAGATGTAATTTACAATATAGACTATAATAATAGTGTATTATAATTAAATAAAAAATCAGTTAAAAACCTTTCAAAGTAATAACTCAAAATAATCCTTCAAACCGAAGTTTAAAAAAATAGAAGCTAATATTTATTAATTTTTTAATTGAAAAAAAACTATCGATAGCACTTTACTTAGAAATGAATAAAAGAAATATCTCCTCGATCCCGATACCAAAATTATTGAGAAGAATCAAATAAATTAATATTTCTATCACGAATTTAATTTACTAGAATTTTTAAAAAAAATCTGGTGTCCACACTTTCAAGTTGCTGCAAGCTAAGAAATCTAACTCTGCAACCTCTTCTTCCTCATTATTCGTATTATTATTATTATTATTATTATTTCAGTTGTTGTTCCCATTTCCTTGCAAAAGGAACCACCATCATCACCACCACCACCACCATGTTCATGTCCACAACCCTCACCTCAGAGCCACTCTTCAACTTCAATACCTGCCATCACTGCCGCAGAGACAGTGCCATTAACCGTTCAAAGCCTAAGCCATTGCTGTTTTCACCTCCCTCTCTTTCTTCCTCATCATATCTCACCCTCTTCCCCTGCAGCAAAAGTGCCTCTTCGTCTCACCTCTACAATTCTCGGCTACCCCTCAAGCTCCATGCTCCAAAGTTTGAAGCTTTTGCCACAAACATAGATACCCTCGAGTCCCTTCAATCCTCTGATGTCTTGTACAACAAGACTTTCCCAATCAACCGAATTGATTTGGTCTCACTTCTACTTACCTTTTATTTTTTTGTTGTGGTTCCTAGAGGAAGTTATAGGAATACCCAGAAGAAAAAATTTAATTTTTATGAGGAAAATGTGAAGAAGAATTAGAATGGTATAATTAGAATTGTTTTGTATAATTTTTGTTCTTTCCACAAAAGTTGAAGGGGTGAAAAGTTTGGATCAGCTTGATTACTGGCTTTTATTCTCTTTTCGGGTCATCTAGTTTTCTATTGGTTTCATTTGATTTTTCTGACCAATCAAACAGGATGGTAATTACTGTAGTAGTATCAAGTAAGTATTGTATATGCTCTTTTCAGAAAGGAGTTTTAACTGAAAGGAAAGAAAGTAGTGTTTATTTTTTCCCTTTTATTTATTTATTTTCTTATCATGGTGTTTTGGCATTGATGGGATTTTTGTATAACTTGAATGGAATCTGCAGTTGGAGGGAAAGATCTTTGTAAGATTGGATCAGGGGAAGGATTTGAGAAATTGGGAGCTTACTGTGGGTTGCAATTTACCCGGAAAATGGATTCTGCACTGGGGAGTTTCCCTTGTAGATGATGTTGGAAGGTACATCATGTTAAACTAGGTGTTTTGATTTGCTTTAATTATATTATTGTTTTGAAATAGTTGGTGATTGTACTTTATTTGAATCATAATGTTAATGATCCAATTAAGTTAGATGGTTATGGCTTAAGCTTGATTCTGCAGTGAATGGGATCAACCTCCTCGTGATATGATACCCCCGGGATCTGTTGCTATAAAGGTAGAAAGTGACTTAATGACTTTTCATGATCTCACAAATGACACATAGTCATTATTGGCATACAGAAAGTTTAACTGTAAAGTGAAAATTTCAGGACTATGCAATAGAGACACCTTTGAAGAAGTCATCTTCATCTGCTGAAGGAGATACTTTTCATGAAGTCAAGATTGATCTTACACCCAACAGTGAAATTTCAGCAATTAATTTTGTTCTTAAGGTTTTTCTTTTTTTCTTTTTCTCCAGCAATTAGCAGTTGGTGATGGTACTTTTTGACTGAACATTTTCTTCCCATCTTTTTGTTTACTTACTGCTTCCAAATTTGTATGGGTTTGATGCAGGATGAGGAAACTGGTGCTTGGTTTCAATACAAAGGAAGAGATTTCAAGGTTCCTCTGGTCAGCTACCTTAAGGAGGATGCTAACATAATTGGACCTAAAAAGGGCTTTAGTTTTTGGCCAGGTTTTTCAAATGATTATGCGCTGTGATTTTTATTTTTGCTGCTTCAGTGAATTCTATTTTGTCTCATTAAATTTGTGACATTTAGTTGCTTTATATTCTTATAGTGAGTGTCACATAAATCATTTTCCAGTGATACATTATAGCCTAGTTGCAAATGGTTCCTGTTGGTGTATCTTGCCCTGAAGTTTTATAAATGGAATACTTCTCTATAAGATGCTTATAGATGATGGGCATTGAATGAACAACCATTTAAATTCTTGCAGCAAAGTAAATAGAACGAAGAAGAAAATGTATAGTCATTTTATATGTATTGCAGTTCTGGAGTATATCCATTTTTGTCTAGGAAAAAAATAGCAAAATGGTTGGTAATGATTTTGTCAGAAGAATGAAACTTTATTGGATTCTAACATCACCCTGTATTTAATACTTGCGCTGAAAATTTTGAAATAGTGCACCAGTTATCTCATGTACTTCCTCTTTGACTGCTGATTTATTTGGTATATGGTTGCTTGTATGACACCCGTTTGGTGCTGTGCTTATTTTGCTCCTTATGTTAGTTACAAAGGGATTGTCATGCTTTAGTGCATGGTTTACCCTCTTATATTTTCTGTTCTCTTCTAATAAAATTTCTTTTTCTATCAGAAAAACATATCTCCTGAAGTTTGAAAAGTTATGTATTATATAATATGTATTAGGGGCGTTCTTTTCTTTTCATTTTATTTATATTTATAAAGTCTTGCCCCTTTAGTTGTTTCGTCACATCATATTTTGGTGAACATGTTCTGAAACTCGTTTAACGGTCTTTCCTTAATCGTAGGAGCCTTGGGCCAGATATCTAATATTCTTCTCAAGTCGGAAGCATCACAAAATGATGTTCAAGATAACAACAGGGAATCCAGTGATCCAAGTCCAGAAAATAGTCAACTAGAAGGTTTCTATGTAGAACTGCCTATTACCAAGGAGGTTACTGTCAATAACTCCATAAGTGTCTCCATTAGGAAAGGCTCTGAGACAGCTAAGAATCTTTTATACTTAGAAACGGATATACCTGGAGATCTTCTCCTTCACTGGGGAGTTTGCAGGGATGATTTGAGAATGTGGGAGGTTCCACCTGCTCCTCATCCGCCAGCGACAGTATCATTTAAAGACAGAGCTTTGAGAACTAAATTGCAGGTAGAGATCTGCCAAGTTGTCTGTCTTTTAATTTAGTGTTTTAGCACTTGTATCCAGCACCATTAGTGAAGTTCTTGCTTTGACCTACTCAATGAAGATGTTTCTATACTAAAATATTTCCATTAGATTTTAAACTTGATTTTCCCATCAAATTTGAATTGTATTATTGTAATATGTATTTTTTGCTCCTTCACGATCATAATCATGAAGACTGCATTCTTATCACAATATCCCAATCATTCATTTGCTTTATCTTTTTGTCCTTCCTTTTATTGTGGTCTGTGATATATTTCCTGCTTCATCCTCTTCTACAGTCAAGAGACAGTGGAAAGGGAAATTCAGTACAAATCTCTTTGGGAGAAGAATTTTCAGGATTTCTTTTCGTCCTTAAGCTAAATGAAAATACTTGGTTAGATTACAAGGGAAACGACTTCTACATTCCACTACCAATGTCTAGTAGCTCACTTACTGGGAACAAAGAGAATCAATCAGAAGGCGTGCAGAAGGAAGTGACAGACGTGGCAAGTCAGGAGGAATCTATCTCTACGTTTACGGATGGAATAATCAATGAAATAAGGCATTTGGTGACAGACATTTCCTCTGAGAAGAGTCGAAGGACAAAATCCAAAGAAGCACAAGAAAACATTCTTCAGGAAATCGAAAAACTGGCTGCTGAAGCCTATAGTATCTTCAGAACCAGTGTTCCGACTTTCTCAGAGGAAACTCTTGTGGAACCTGAGGCTGCTGTAGAATCGGAGACAGTGGTGCCACCTGAGTTGGCTCCGAAAATATCCTCAGGGACGGGCACAGGGTATGAAATATTATGCCAAGGGTTTAACTGGGAATCTCATAAATCTGGTAGATGGTACTTGGAGCTGAAAGATAAAGCTGCAGAACTCGCATCATTTGGCTTTACTGTGATTTGGTTACCACCGCCTACCGAGTCTGTTTCACCTGAAGGATACATGCCAAAGGATCTATATAATTTAAATTCTAGGTACTTGAATAAATAAAATCTTTCTAATCGTCTAATTATTTCTCAGTTGCTGATCTGGATTATATTTAAATTTTTATCTTTATTTAATATATCAGATATGGAAATATTGATGAACTGAAGGATGTGGTGAAAAAATTTCATGAAGTTGGAATCAGAGTGCTTGGAGATGTTGTTTTAAATCATCGCTGTGCCCACTTTAAGAACCAGAATGGTATTTGGAACATATTTGGAGGTCGTCTCAACTGGGATGATCGAGCAGTTGTTGCTGATGACCCACATTTTCAGGTTTGATTGTGAGGAATGAGGATTTAAGATGTATTTTCTTCTTTGGTTTTCACATGTTATCAGTAATCATCTTAAACCAAATTAGATAGGTCTTTGCTTTGTTCATACTCCAGCAACATGGCTATTTTCTTTATTGGGTTGAAGATGAATGCCTCGGTTATTTCCCCCCAAACTATTTTGAGAGTCTAGTTTTGTATCCCTAGATTGAGGATCATTGATAATTGATGTCATAACTCATAACTGTTTCCAAGGAAAGTGGTGTTCATTTGAAAACTACAGATGCATTAGTTTTTCCTACCATGTGATTTTTTTTTACTTTATCTCTAATACATGATGGGTATCCTTCCTGCCATACAGGGAAGAGGCAACAAAAGTAGTGGAGATAATTTCCATGCTGCTCCAAACATTGATCATTCACAGGAATTTGTGAGAAAGGATATTAAAGAATGGTTATGCTGGTTGAGGTTAGTATTCCTGATCCTAATTTTCACTAGCTTATCATCAACATGTAATGTAGTTGTCAGAGAACAATATATCCATTGGGTTTGTCTTTAACTCATACTGTCTTATTTTCAGGGAAGAAATTGGGTATGACGGGTGGAGGCTTGACTTTGTCAGAGGATTCTGGGGTGGTTATGTAAAGGATTACCTGGAGGCAAGTGAGCCTTACTTTGCTGTTGGAGAGTACTGGGATTCCCTCAGTTATACGTACGGCGAAATGGATCATAATCAAGATGCTCATAGGCAGCGAATCATCGATTGGATCAATGCTACCAATGGTACTGCTGGTGCATTTGATGTTACAACCAAAGGGATACTTCACTCTGTAAGCACCCAATTTGATGGTTTCAATAATTCAAATTTACTTATTCCTTCTATAAAAGTAATTTACTTTGTTCTGCTCCATGTAGGCATTGGATAGATGTGAATATTGGCGATTGTCTGATCAGAAGGGAAAACCCCCTGGTGTTCTTGGATGGTGGCCATCTCGTGCTGTTACTTTTATCGAAAATCATGACACTGGTTCAACCCAGGTTTGGACTACCAACATTTATATACTGTGATCTTATACTCTTAAAAATTATCTGCTATCATAACATTTCTTACATATTTTCTCTTGCAGGGTCATTGGAGATTTCCCGGTGGAAAAGAAATGCAAGGATATGCTTACATTCTTACTCACCCAGGAACTCCATCAGTGTTCTTTGACCACATTTTTTCTCACTATAAAAGCGAAATAGCATCACTTATATCGGTCAGGAAACGGAACAAGCTAAACTGCAGGAGTACTGTAAGTATCAGAATATTCCCCTACTACATAGTATCTTGTATGTGGTTTATCTTCTGGGGCAGATTATGAAGAACCTTTTCTTAGCATCTCAAAGAAAATCAAGTTTGGTTATGAACTTGGGTTAAAAGAGTGAAACTGTTCATTCATCAAACTAAAGATGGTGCCAACAAATACAATAGCAGCGGACAAATAAATGAAAAATCTGTACTTTCAACAGTGCTTCCTATGTTTTGGCTACAGCTCTGAAGTCAAAACATGAAAAACATTATTATTATTATTATTCGTGTTTTTATATGGAAACCGAATGCATGCTTACGTTTTCGCGGAAAAATGTTGATGTTATTTGGAACACTGAACTTTCTCTCTCTTGATGTTCAAGGTTAAAATCTGCAAGGCAGAAAGGGATGTTTATGCAGCAATCATAGATGATAAAGTTGCTATGCAGATTGGACCTGGTCATTTTGAACCACCTAGTGGATCTCAAAGATGGTCCTCAGTGTTGGAAGGAAAAGACTATAAGATTTGGGAAGCATCATAATCCAAATATACATATATATATCTTTATCTTTATCTCTTAAACTAAAATATTCCTTTGGAAAATCTTGTCATTGCCTTACTTAGGAGGCAAGTTTCAAAGCTGTTATTGTATTGGGATGGATGGTAATGGCAGATTCCTCCTATTGAAGTGAGTTGAATTGTGCCACCCACACTGTTGTTGTATATATGCTATGCATACAACCAACATTATAGACAAGGCTGGAGAAGGGTTCATTTCAGAAGGCTCATATGGAACTACAAAGCCTTCAATTCAAGAATTGAAATTGTATCATATATTAATTAATATTACATTGTCTATAATAAAAGCATTTGATATTCAGTGTGAAAGGAATGTATGGAACAACCGGCATTGGTAGTAAATAAATTCTTTAACAGGTTCATGGATTAGTACATATATGGCAATGTATTAAGGTAAAGATGATAAGTTTATGAATTTATAGTTGCTTTTTCAAATCTTAATGTATTTTGTTTTCTTGAATGATGGGTCAATAAATACATGTAAATCAGAAGCTGTATCGAGAAAAACCTGATCTTATTAATCATTGCTTTTCTTTTTTAGAAGGAAATTTAAACAAAAAAACAAAAGAAATATTTACAAGGTTAAATGGTTGTTTATAATGTCAGTACAGTAAATTTTGATTTTACATGTAGAAGATACAAAATAAAGAATATTATACTAAGAGAGAAGTGATTATTGTTACACTCTTATAAGTTATATCTATGTCATTGTTACATCTTTTTAGTAGTTTTTTTATTTGATATTCCTATAATGTCCTTACTCCTTAACTAATTGTTAAAGTTATTCAGTAAATCTCATTCGATGATCATATATTTTTTCTTTTTGATTAAACTCAAATATTAAATAATAAACTTTTAGTTTAATATTTATATTAAATTATGAATTGAAAAATTGTAGTTAAAAATTTATAAATATTGAATATATAATAGAAGTTTGAAAGGAAAAAGTGACAAAATGAAGAAAAAAAGTAATAAAAGAACTGAAAAAAAAGGATGAAAGTGAAAATATGAGCAAGTACCAATAATTCTTGAAAAAAACAAATATAATAAAATAAAAATAAGTAACGATATTTTTTTCATGCTAGTAGTTGAATATTGGAGGAGGGTCCTTTTTTTCTTAACTTTAGCAGAAAATTGAACTTACCATCTTCTCAGATCTCACTAGAGGAGTATATATAATATACCCTTTTATGAACAACTATATTATTTATTATGTATCAGATTTGCATTAAACCTTCACAAGTAATATTACTTACTACCCACACAAAAAGAACTCCCCAAAATATTGATGTAGAAATCAATTGAATTAATAATTTTCTGATATGCTTACTATGCAAGTCTCAACAATAATAATCATGCATGGGCCTGAATTTGTGTCATGAATAAGATCTCCAATTCCACATGTAAATACATTGTTGTTCTATGAATAGGAATCAGAGCTATGCATGGCAAACCCAAACCAAACCAAAATAAGAACATCTAAATTCAGGGTCATTATATTTTTATCCTCCACCACATACTGTCAAACTATATTACTGCAACATTATCATTATTATTATCTGAAAAATAGCTAAATCCTAATTTGACTTTTCCAAATCCATGCATTAACCAAAGTTAGACCAAGTTTCTATTTAGAGGCCAAACGAAGTTCACACATTTTCTTTTCTGTGAAGCACTTTGACCGAAGAAATTGCACTCTTTTTTCCAAAGAAAACTCGTTCCTTCAGCCCTGTATTTCTCAAAACCAAGCCAAATTTGGCTTCAATTTCACCATGTTCTGTCAAGAACCAATATAAATATGAAGTATTTCATTCCTAACATATTCCGGAACCTTTAAGTATTCTTCATCTTTAATAAAACAAGAATCCCCAATAAGGGTGGTTCTTAAATTTCTTGGCCAGAAGGGTTAAGCTCTTCAACTCTCGGAGTGTTAAGAGTTATAACCCTCGGCCAAATAAAACAAAAAAACAAAAAAAAGATGTCTAAGGGTTCCATCGTGTTGATTTTTCTTTGTTTGGCAGTAACATTTCCCACCCTTTTTGGAAATGTGTTAGAGACTGATGAGTATTGGAATGAACATAAATCTGAGTTTGATGCCTACTGGCAGGAAAGAGCCAAGGCTGCAGAGAACGTTAACATGCAAGCCTACACTGCTGATCCATATGCTGTCTCTGGCAACCTCACCTCCGCTGTTAGCGAGTAAGCAATCACATCAAATTCAATATTTTCATACTACAAATTTGTAAACTTTGATCAACATACATTAAGTAGTACAACAACAACAACAAGCTTTGTCCTAGGGCCAACTACATGGATCGAATGATGTCATTGTGTCCCAATAATGTTTGACATACAACAGAAATACGTCCAACTTATATCCAACGTGTGTTATTCATGTTACAGGATGTGTGTTATACGTATATGTGCTATACATATAGCACACATCCTGTAACATAGATAGCACACATTGAATACAAGTTGGACGTATTTCTGTTGTACGTCAAGTATTATTTCATTGTGCCCTGTCTACTACGTATTTAACCCTTGTCATATGATTTGACAAATTTTTACGTTGACTGTATAACAAGGATATAACACAACTCTCGTCTTTTTTCCGGACTAAGGACCCGCTATACTAAATCTTGCAATAAAATTTAGCACATGCAGAGTTACATACATTTAGTAGTACTAGTAAATAAATTTAGTGTCATCAAACTATTTTATTTTTCCCAAAAGCTTATCATATATAATGAGAAATAACAAGGATATAATCTGTTACTACCTACCTAATCATAAGGCTCTGATAGTCGTATGAACTATTTTATATGTATTGATTGACAAAACAGAGTCCTTACCGGGAAGAAGGGACGAAGGCTGTTGACAAAGGGAGGAAAAAAGACTGCAGGGCCATGCCAAGCCACCAACCCCATTGACAGCTGCTGGAGGTGTGACCCCAATTGGGCAAACAACCGTCAAAAGCTTGCAAGCTGTGTTCAAGGATTCGGCAAGAACGCCACCGGTGGAAAGGGTGGACCATACTATGTTGTGACTGACCCTTCAGATAACGACATGGTGAACCCCAAACCAGGAACCCTGAGGCACGCCGTGACAAGGACTGGTCCATTGTGGATCATCTTCGCTCGCAGCATGATCATCACCCTTAAACAGGAGCTCATCATGGCCGGCAACAAGACCATCGATGGCAGAGGATTCGACATCCACATCTGCAAAGGTGGAGGCATCACCATCCAGTTCATCAGCAATGTCATCATCCACGGCCTCAAGATCTACGACATCGTCCCCTTGGGAGGAGGTCTGATCAGAGACTCAGAGACCCATTACGGGTTCAGGACTCGCAGTGACGGAGACGGAATCTCCATCTTCGGCGCCAGCAACATCTGGATTGACCACGTTTCCATGAGGAACTGCTCCGACGGACTCATCGACGCCATCATGGGTTCCACCGGAATCACCATCTCTAACGGGCATTACACCGATCACAACGAGGTCATGCTCTTCGGTGCCAGTGACAGTTACGACGGCGACAAGATCTTGCAGATCACTCTGGCATTCAACCACTTCGGAAAGAGGTGCGTGCAGAGGATGCCTAGGGTTAGGTTTGGGTTCGTGCACGCCGTGAACAACGACTACACCCACTGGGAAATGTACGCCATGGGAGGTAGCAAGGGACCCATAATCATCAGTGAAGGGAACAGATTCATCGCCCCAGAAAACCGATTCGCGAAGGAGATCACAAAGAGAGAGTACACAGAGGAGAGATTATGGAAGGACTGGCAGTGGAGATCGATCAACGACGAGTACTTGAACGGAGCATTCTTCGTGCAATCAGGCCCTGAATTGTACGATAAGGTGGCCCACAACGACAAGATGAAGGCCATGCCAGGATCATATGTTGGCAAGATCACACGCTTTGCTGGTGCGCTTGGATGCAGAGTTGGCAAAGCCTGCTAGAGACAGACAGAGAGGAATGATTCATTCATCTTCTTCATCATCATCATCAGCTAGCAGTGTTTTTTCTTTCCTTTTGGAATTTTGAATAGGAAAAGGGTAATAATAGTCAAGAGAGTTTTGAGAGTGAGACACAAAAACAAAAATATATAAAAAGTATTATTATTATTACCTTGGATGGATGAGAAATGCCACCAAAGCACATGTAAGGGTGATGTACTCAACTTGTACTGCCAATTGAGAAATTATTCTTTTATTATTTATTTCTTGTCTTCATTTAAGATGAGGAATATATATATTAATATCAGAGAAATTCTTTTATAATTCCTCTTCTTCTTCCCTTCTCTGTTTATTTCTTTATTTTGTGAAAGAAAAAGGATTACATTATCTTAAGATATATATAATATTGCATACCATATAGTATACACCTGTAAGTAATCAACCAGAAAAAGATATACACCTATTTTGTATGTGATTCCATAGGAATTGCAGTTCATAGGGAATAAAAAGTACTTTTCATGGTCGACATTTACTAAGCTGTTCTTAACAATTTTCACTATGGACATTATTTTGTTGTTCACATATTTGCACATAAGACAGATCACAAACACATTGTTTATCCCAAAATCCAAACACACATTTTATAGACATTTTGGACTCAAACATGTCAAACACATTTGTCTCACTTTGTTCTGAATTCATCTAAAGTTAAGCCCTTTCAAATTTGCTTAAGTTGTTCTTTTCAATCTCTTTCATGATTTATGTTTTTGGGGTAAGTTTGATGTATAAAAAAGTAAATATTGGTGTAATTTTATTTAAAGTTATACCAGTATCAAGCCAATTATGAATGTTAATCTCTTAGACTGCGTTTGACTATGTGTATAAAAAATGGAGCGTTTGATTTGAATAAAGATACACATACATAAATTTTTGTGTATATTTTGTACAAAGTTAAAAGGAATATTGGTTTAATTCATTTAGTTAGCCTAATACATTCTTTTAAAGATTTTACTTCTAGTTCTTTTTATTTTAATGTGTTTACATTGCATGGTTAAAAAAAGAGAAAACCAGATCCTGCCTAGTCCCAGTTCTGTCATTTGTGAATGATACTGAACAAATTACTCATATAATAATAATCTTTAATAAGCCTTGATTTCATCAATGCATCGTTTTGGATAATTCTAAAACAAAAAGTCTATATTATATATACAAAAAGTAGTGGTGTACACTGCACAACAAATAATCAGCCAAAATAATTAATATATTGTGCCCATCATATATCACATATTGCAACATCATCTTTCTTTCTAACATGTGATATATTATATACACAACATGTAATATATGATATGTATAATATTTTTGTCAAAATTTTATTGTACACTTAGTAAAGTTGTTATACACATAATTTGTTTATACTTTAACTTTACACCTCCAATAAGTGTGCTCTTAGCTGCGGGCTCTTATTTGTGGTGTTTTGACAAAATTTAATTTGTCTTTTGTCAAAGTTATCATCGACATTCCTATGTCTTTATTCCAAGAATCAGTTAAAGCAACAAAAGGACAACATAAGCCTCAAACAAAATTCTCTGTTGTATATATAGCTAAGTCACTGCTTCAACCTGATATATATCTCATAACAAGTAAATGGTTGTAGTGCTCTGAGAGATTACAAGGAGTATGTACAAAAATGGAGCATGCAACTGTAAAGAGTGAATTCATCCCAAGGAGTCACAGGTTGGTGATGGATAGTGAAGCTAATGCCACTAGGTGTGTCAAAAGGCGGCGAAGAGATTCGTCTATGGCGGCGGTGTTAGGGGCTAATGAAGAGACAGAGGAACAGCAGCCTAAGGGTGGCCACCAATCAGCCCCTACAACTGTGAAGAGAAGCTCAAGGTTCAGGGGAGTTAGCAGGCATGTCATGTTAATAAACATCCCATTTTGTCATATATTTTAACCATGGCGATTAATGTGAGATCTGATGGTCTAAATTTATGTTTTAATCTTGACTGTTGATGTATGATCTGACGGTCTAAATTTGTTGTAACTCCTCTCACCCGCTACATCTCCTATATAAATTGCTTTGTGTCATTGGTTTTTTTCTGATATGAAGCTGATCATATCTTCCTATGAAGCAGGCATAGGTGGACTGGAAGATTTGAAGCACATTTATGGGATAAAGGCACATGGAATCCCACTCAGAAGAAGAAAGGGAAACAAGGTAGATTTTGAACACTTGATTTAATTTACTTCACTTTCATTGGCTGTTAGTATTTATGTTCTTTTCATGATTGCTCACACCTTGTTCATTGCATTGTGCTGATCCTGTTTGTGAACTTGGATTTGTTGCTTTGCTGATGTGGAACAGTATATTTGGGTAAGTACTTCAAATGTTTGATTCATTCAGTATATATTTTCTTTGAGTAGAAGTCGAGCTTTTAGTGTACACTCATGGTTAAATCAGGGGCTTATAATGATGAAGAAGCAGCTGCTAGAGCTTATGATTTAGCTGCAATCAAGTACTGGGGAACATCAACATTCATCAATTTCCCTGTATGTGTCCATAGTAAATATTAACTACAGAAGTTTTGTATCATTATGATATCCACTCCTCACACATGTGATATTTTTTTAGGTATCTGATTATGAGAAAGAAATTGAGATAATGAAAACTGTAACCAAAGAAGAATATCTTGCTTCATTGAGAAGGTAACCCCACTTTCTCAAGAAATATTGTCACAAGGACTTCTTTGTTTTACCATGTTTCTATAATCTTTATCCTTCTATGTTTGTGTTGCAGGAGAAGCAGTGGTTTTTCTAGAGGTGTATCAAAGTACAGAGGAGTAGCAAGGTGAAGCATCTTGAAATTCATGCAACCAAACTCTACCTTTTGTTTCAAACAGAAATATCTGATGCTAACTCTGAGAATTGGTTGCAGACACCATCACAATGGAAGATGGGAAGCAAGGATTGGCAGAGTGTTTGGCAACAAGTACCTCTACCTTGGGACTTACAGTGAGTTTTCATGCTCATTCCTTAATTCCCATGTTTCTTTTGAAGAAAACAATGCAAATAACTTCGATCACTTTACTCTACACGGATCTCTAGTTGTAGGGCTCTAGAGCACATTTAATGCGTGCTCCAGGAACTTTCACAACCACGCATTCTAAGTTCCACTTTTTTCTCTGAAGGTACACAAGAAGAGGCAGCTCGTGCATATGATATTGCGGCAATCGAATACAGAGGCATTAATGCAGTGACAAACTTTGATTTGAGCAGTTACATTAGATGGCTAAGACCAGGAGGAGCATATTCTACTCTTTCTCAAGAGCAAAAGCCAAGCACAAACCCTCAAACCTTTATGCCCTCTAACCTCATTCAAACCAAAGGAACATCTGAGGTATCCAACTTCAACTTCAACTCATTCCCTGGTGAATTGGACAGCATCAAGAAACAAGACTTTTCCAAGTGTATGACCCGTTTAAGTCCATACAACAATAAGTCATCTTCCCCAACAGCATTAGGACTTCTTCTTAAGTCCTCAGTGTTTAGAGAACTGATGCAGAGAAATCTGAATTATGCTAGTGAAGATGCTGAAGAAGTTGAACTGAAATTCCCACAAGAGGGCAGTGATGATGGGATTGGAGGGCTAATTGATAATGACCTTAACAGAAACTCTCATTTGTGCTCTTCCAATATCAACAAATTACCTGACTTGGTGTCATCAGAGGAGAACACAATGACAATGTATCATAGAATTTCACCAACTTTATGGAATGGTGCTTTCAACTTGTCTAACTGATTAGTTTTTGTCATCTACTCTGATGTTAAGAAACACAGTTAGGACTTGGGAGAATAAATCTCCTTTCTTAGCATATTTGTAGATGTCAAATTTCAAATAACTGCTAAGATATGTACAATGGCATTGGCACCCTTAGTGTTGCTGTCAAATAAACATATTCACTGTTTATGGATCACATAATTACATTTGTCATTTAGCAATGCTAATTTCAGTTCATATTAATATAGAGAAATGAAAGTTTTATTTGTTGTCAGAATAATGTTCCTTTGCTATGAGTCTTGCTCAACCTTGCAGTTTGCAATTTGGGTACTTTGACCAAGAATCCAATCCCACACTTTGCACCGCTAAAGAATTCAACCTACCAAGCAGAGAAACTTGAGAATAGAAACCAAGCAATGATAGTACATATGATCAAATACATAAGGGATGGGCAGAACAAATAAAGCTTTTTTTCATGTTTTTACTCAACAAAAACTTCTTAATCTTGAGGATTTTCGGTAAGAGATACTCTACTAGGACATGTCCTAATATTATGTCCCTCATTGTGGCACAACCTACACTTGTATAATTTTTGAGGAGAGGTTATTTCTCTTCTTTTGTTAGAAACAACTTGATGGCATGTCCTGCGGTTATGGCCATATTGGCCACATATTTTACACTGGTTTTGCTTTATAACTCTCTTATCGCCATTTCCCATCCTTAACTTGCTACATGTTCTTCTGTTGTGGCCCTTTTCCCCACATAGCCTACATGTGAATCTCCGGTCAACCGAGCTACCCTTGAGTTCTGGACAGTAATGTCTCCTATGCCCTTCGCGTCCGCAATTTCGGCAGTAGAATTTAACCCCTGCATTGCAGGTAGAACAGAAGAAAGGGTAATGAGTGTATAAGTTCAATCATCACTATCAAATATTGTTAAGTTACTAGTTCAGGGGTGTATCAATGACCCTTCATGGCGATGCTCCTCTTTTGACGGTTTATCGGATCACTAAAGAAAGCTTTCATAGTTTTGGAAGTATGCCTTCTTGCTGCAGCAGTTCCCTTGGCTCTCTGCACCCATTAAGGAGAATGTTCATTATATAGAATTTTCTGAGTGCCAAATTTCCAGGCACACAAATCTTAGCATTTCTAACCTTAATAGCAGCCACTCTTTGTGCCTGAAGCTTGGGATCCTGGTGTATAATCTTCATACGGTTGCTAAATAGACCAGTTTTGGCATTGAGACTCTGCAATCATTCAACTAAACATAGACATTTAAATTTGCAACCTCAACATATATTCTTCCTCTATCCTATTTAGATTTTTGCATGGTGTGTATATCAGTCTATGCATAACATGAAGAAGTTAACAAAAGTCTATTAAACCGGAAAAAAAAAGTTTGCTGCTCAAGCCTGTATGATAAGAAGCATTCTTACCACTTATTGACTTAGCTCTTAATGTATGAAAATTCACAAATTTGGCATTTGAATCTACATGTACTTTACATGCATGGTAAAGAATTTGTATCAAAGTAAGCACACAAAGCAATGTTAAGCAGCCAACTTACTTTCAATGAACGACTAATCTTGAGTCCAATTTCAGGAGAAGACTGGTAAACTCGCTTGGATTTTTTCTTCTTATCTAACTTTATGTCTAACTTGTCAACTTCGTCATCTTCCTTCACTTTAAGTGGGGAACTGGGAAAGGATTAAAATCCATAAAGAAGCATTCTAAATGACCAAAAAATAAAAAATCATTTCACAAAATTCGTAGGAGTTATAAACACCACATTAGACCTATGTGTCCATCAATTATTCTAATGAAATAGAAAGAGACTGCACCATTTCCAAAGTTTACTAGAAAAGTATGAAAGTGTTTGCAAATGTGCATCATGACTCATGTATGTATGTGACCATGTAAAAATTCTTAATAACATGCAAAGAAGATAACGAAAGATTTTAGCAAGTAAAGAAAAAGATGAAGTTTATTTCTCAAAGAGTTACATAGAACGGGCTCTCTCCCATGGTTTCTCATCAATCGATTCTTCCCATATAACGCAATCTCCAGAGCACTGGTGGCAAGTCACTATACCCTGTTAACATGAAAGGCCAAAGGAAAAAAACAAGAGAAAACATAGTAAATAGTGTGCACTGATATGATTTTCTATATCTTAGTGTTCCTAGCAAGAATCAATGAAGAACAAGCAAAAATCACAACTGGGGTATCCAAAGCACACATGATCTTCACTCCTAAGGCCACATTGAAATTCTTCACTCAGAAAAAAAATGAATTTTATTACGAAAATATGTACCTTTCCGTTACATTTTGGACAGTCTGACCTTGACCTTTCTATTCCACACTCAGTACAAGGAGTATAACCCCTTCCCCGGCAACTTGGACAAGGTAGCTCTTTGATATACTGTCCATTTGGACCAAACCAGGACCTTGGTTCTCGAGTCTCAGAGCTAGCTTTGCTGCGATGAAAAATATTGAATCAATTGAATCACCAAGCACAAATGAATGACCCTTCATAAAACATCAAGTATGGAGTAATCTAACCAACATTCAAGTCATTTAGCATTATTTAAGATCCAAACTAGCATTATTTAAGATTTAAACAACTGTGAGTATTACTGTAGGAGAAGATAAGCCTACAGAATTTCAAATTAATCACAGTACCACACCTCATAGCTTAATCTTATAGCTGAGAAGACCTATATTTGATCAAAAGTTAAAGTGATTTTTAGAGGTAATAAATTGAAGTGAAGACAACAACTTCCAAATGTATGAAAAACACTGCTAAAATTATGTAAGGCTTTTCTAATTAATTGGACCAGCATACACCAATTCAATTGAGGTACAGACTCCAATACCCTTCTTTTCTCTTTTTAGCTCTTTTTTACTATAAACCCTAGACCCACAACCAAACAACTTTCTCTGTGCTGAGTGAACATTATCTATCATGAGACATCACATTTTCATTAGGACTACTTATGCCAATGCATTTCTAAAGGGATGAGCCAAAATCAGACACACCACAACCCCAAAATTCAGATTCATATAAAGCTACTAATTTATCTATTTATTTATTTATATTGGGGAAATGAAAGAGAGAAAATAAATAAATAAAGGATAAGTTGAGACCTTGGCTTGAGTTCCATCTCCAGCCCAAACAGTTCCTCTGGCTGATTGTAACCCAACTGTCACAAAACCATCATCACATCACATAACATTATTAAAAACAAAAAACAAAAAGTAAAAAGAAAGAAAGAAAGAAAAAGGTGGGTGGGTACATTGTTTGGTTTAGGGGTGGAAAAGGAGTGATCGTTGAGGGATGAACAGAGGATGGAAGATTGGAAGAAGTATCTGTTGGAATGAACATGATGAAGGGTATGTGAGAACACGACATGGAGTGAGGATGCTGCGTAGCATGAGAACGAACTTGTTGCTTGGTACCAATTCATCAACAGCAACAATGAAAACAGGGTGTGTGTGTGTTCTTGATGATGATGATAGATTTGAGGTGTAAAGTGTGGCTACAAATGGATTTCAATACAAGATAAGTAACTTTAGATTCAGATATATATCACAACACACTAATTCGGTTTCAGATATTAATATACACTATTTTTATGATCAACTTCGTGTTATGAAACTATGGATTTAATTGTCTGTAAAACATTTTACAGTTAATAAAAGATTATCATATAGCTTATTTTATTATTAACTATTTATGAATTCTAAAAAGTTAACCATTTTATATTTACATATTAAATTTTAATGGGATGATAGTATAATCTTTTTTATATTATCAAAGTATAGTAATTAAACCCCTAAAACTATTTAGATCACAACTAATTGGAGTTGTATTTTTGAAAGGAAAAGAATAACGTGTTATATAATCATTAAAAAGTGACATATTTATTTCAGTAATATTTATTGTACATAAAAAAAATATATACAACAAGTATTCAACGTGTGTTATTATGTCATACATAATGTGTACTATACTTAATATGTTATACTTATAACACACATTACATATGACATATAACACACGTTAAATATTCGATGGATATATTTTCGATGTACAATAATCATTTCTGTATTTATAGAGGTTAATGTTTGGATTAAGTCCAAATACAAATTAGTGATGGACTAAGAACAAAATTAATGTGACAAGTTTTTTCTTAAGAGTATTATGATCAAAGTAAAAAAATTTACATTAGTCAATCAATTTGTGTAATTTTTTAATTAATGGATGGTTGAGTTAAAAACTTTTGCTGATGTGTCAAACTGTGATTTGATGTCAGTGTAAAATTACTTTACACGGGTTGAAATTAAACTTTTTTTAATATATCAAAGTAATGGATTTATACATATAATTTGATAAAAAAAGAATTTACATCACAAAATCAGTTTTATCGATCACTATATATAATAATACAATATTTTAAAACAATCAATTTAAGTTTTAAAAGTTAAATTAATAATTCTATATATCATTATATATTGGATTGGGCCTCATCCATGTGATCCAGTATATTGAGTATGGCACTAAGACTAGAAAAATCCAAAGGTTACCTCTACCAAAAAAAAAATCCTAAGGTTACGGCACCGCTTTAGAAGACAGCATGCAGAAGATCGAGAATTTGAGATTACATGACTGAATCTTTTCATTCTTTCAATTAACCTTCAATCCCAACTCAGGTATTATCGTCTTTTCAACCTTGAACCCAATTTTCATGTTTAACGCCTATAATTTGGATTTTTATTTATTGCTTTTGTCGTAGTGTTTTTTTATTACTATTTTAAGAAAAAAAATGAACCACCACCCTGAAAAATACTTCATCCAAAAGTATTTGGTTTTATAAATAACCTTTTCAAAAACCAGTGGTTTATTACCAAGGCCTAAAATAGGACAAAATTAGGATTCAATCACAAAATTGACTACTTTTATTATTAGAGTTTAATTATTATTACAGCAGATTTTTTACTTCACTGAGACCAAAACATCAAAAGCGTCAAACAGAGCAAAAGCCGGGAAAGGAAGAAGATAGATAGGGAAGTGAACATGTCGCAGTTGCAGCTACAGCTACACTCTCTTCCATCACTCTCTTCTTCTTCTTCTTCTTCCATCAAGCTCTGTCCAAACCACTCCTTCTTCTCTCCAAAGTCCTCTCCTTTCACCGTTTCTTCTAAGCCCTTAGCCATCAGATGCCGCCACTCAGAGCTTTTCGACCAGAAAACCTTTTCCTCTGCACCATCAACTTCTACCCCATCTCCTTCAGGTACATTTTTTCCTTACCCTTTTATATCTATTTATTTTTTTACAACCCTTCAAACCCTCTTTTTGTTCTGTTTCTTCAATAATGATTGTGACAGTACTTAGGAATAGGAGGCATATTCTGTTTGGTTGCTGACAAAGAAAAAAAGATTGTATTTTTTCTCTTTATTATTTTTTCAATGTTGCAACGTGCAAGTGATACCAAGAAAAATGCAACACTTAGTTGTTGGAAGGGGGGAAAAATGCAACCCTCTTTTTCCCTTTATTTTTATTTTACTTTTTAGTTGTTGGAAGGGGAAAAAAACTACTTTTTTGCTATATGTTTTGTTATTAACTACTAGAATTGGTGAGTGAGCTGTGAAATTTGCAATGGATTGTTTGGTGTTGTGTAATGCACTTGGTTTTTTTGTTTTGTTTTGTTTTTGCTTTGTTGTTTGATGTTTGTATCTCTGGGTGTGTGTTCAGTTGGAGCTCTGCCACCTAGGGTTTATGTTGGTCACTCCATTTACAAAGGAAAGGCTGCTCTTACAGTGACTCCTAGGCCTCCGGAATTCATGCCGCTTGATGTATGTTTGTTGTGGTTTTGATTGTGGCTATATATATCATTGTGTATTTGTTCTAGTCTCTCTTTACTATGATGTTTTAACTGTGGAAGAATTTGGGGCATTATGCAGTCAGGGGCATTCAAAATATCTAGGGAAGGTTTTTTGCTGCTTCAGTTTGCCCCTGCCATTGGTTCGCGCCAGTATGATTGGACTAGAAAGCAGGTGAGTTTGCTCCTCCTGTAATTTGAGTGTTAAATATGACAAAAGTTGATATCAGTGAGGTTGAAGACTTTTTTTCTGCAAATAATCCTAAAATTTTGGAAGTTGTGATTAGTAATAATGGCAACAACAGTGCCATCTTCCAATCCTTTTCCCAACAAGTTGTGGGTCGGCTATATGTCTCTGTCTGGGAAGACGCCATAGTGCCCTGTCGTAGAGCATAATCTGTACAGTTAAATTTCCTAATCCAAGCACACACTTCATTAATCTTTCTTCTTCAAGAATGCCTTTTATGGCTTTCATTGCTCTCATGCTTCTGTATGGTGCCAACCAACCGGGTGAAATACTGATTTTTCATTAATGATTCATTTGAGTCAGTAATTCTTATAGTTCTTAATGTGAGTTCACTGTCATGTTTGCTCAATTGCAGATCTTCTCGCTATCAGTGGGTGAAATGGGAAGTGTGATTAGCCTTGGTTCAAGGGACACTTGTGAATTTTTTCATGATCCCTTGAAGGGAAAAAGGTAGTTTCTATGTTATAACTTTTTCGTTACTTTACAATGTAAATTTGTAATTTGATTGACATATTAAAACGTTGATAAGTATTGTTTTTATATGGCATTTTTCTTATTGCTAAACTAAATTATGACTGCTATGCTATTTTAGTTTTAAAATATGTCTGAAAGATTGAAACTGTCTTGTTATGCAGTGATGAAGGTAAAGTCAGGAAAGTTTTGAAGATTGAGCCTCTTCCAGATGGTTCTGGTCACTTCTTTAACCTCAGTAAGCCTCTTTGTTTCATGAACCTTAATGTAATTGTTTAAAATAATAACTTATCTGGCCCTTTTTTTATAGCAATGCCCGCAATATAAATAATGTACTTAACTTCTACTCCAATTCTGACATTTTTGTCATTTTTGAAGGTGTTCAAAACAAGCTTGTCAATGTTGATGAAAACATCTATATCCCTATTACAAAAGCAGAGTTGGCAGTTTTGAGCTCAGTTTTCAATGTATAACTCTCTTATCTCTCTCTCATATGAGAAAATTTGCATTGCACAATTCTCCAAGAAATATGTAGTACCAGAAATTACAGATCATCACTGTGAAATATAGTAGCAATCTGGCTAATGTATTAAACTGCTTTGGATCCATATTAGCTCTACCTTCTTAGTGATGAATATTCTTTCCTTTGTCTGGTCAAACAAGGAGCATTCCTCTGGCATCGAAAAGTCAAAATCTTAAAAGATTTATATCTATTTACTGCTTGATTACCAGAAAGGGAATCTAGATTTGTGATAATCCCTAAAACAAGGATTGTTCTTAATCACATGTTTCCTGTTTTCATAAGAGCAATCTCTCCTTTATGCTAATATTGGACTCATTCTTATACTACTTCTGTTGCTTCTTTTTTTCTCTGCAGTATATCATGCCATACCTTCTAGGTTGGCATACCTTTGCAGACTCCATAAAGCCAGAGGATTCCAAGGGACTGGATAATGCCAACTCTACATATGGAGGAGACTATGATTGGAAAAACAAATTCTGATCACTTTTGCTTGCATTACACCACCCTTGAGTGAAACCTTCTCAACATTGAAATGTGTTGAAACCACTTAATCCTGTTAGCTGAGAAATTGTTTTTAGGAATTTTTAGATTATATTGTCATTAGTAGTCAGAACACACTCTTTCTATTCCTTGTTTATTACTTTTGGCTTCTAGTATCTATGACTTGTGTGTCTTCAAGGAAGAGATTTTGGTAAATATCTAATGATATGTTTTAACTTTTCCTCCCGAAAGGTTTTATTGAGTTTTTATTTTATGTTTTTTTGTCAACTCATGCACAATGGGAGGTCCTATCAACAACTAAAAAGAAAGAACTGTACTTTGTTGGGATCCTTCATTTCTTCAAAGGGAATGAACACACACAGATATAATCAGAGCGGAGTGATTCCTTAAATGTCTTTCTTATGTTTCTCAATGTGCCAACTATTCATGGACGCAGTAGCGGATCCAGAAAATTTTAATAGTGGCGGCGAAAATATTACATCGTTAATATATATAAATATAAGATGATATTTTTTGAATTTTTAATAGTGTGGGGGAAAATTTTATAATACAATAGGGGTAAAATATATACACTTATATATATTTTAATGAAAAAATAAAAAACAGTGGGGTCATAAGCCCCCATAAGGTTCTTCATAGATCTGCCCATGTATGGACGGATGTTTGAGGAACTTGTAACACGGGATTCCGAGATACTTAGCATGGTACGTCGAGATGCATCAATGTGAGATTCTAAGGTTAAGCTAGGCGTCATGAATACATCCGATCTAGAACCCTGTTCTCATGTATATGTATGAATCGATATTATCACATTCCAATTTCTTTGCAATACCTCCCAAAGAAAATGAAAATCCCGAACTGAATAACAAATTGACAGGGTTAGTGTGAACTTAGCCATGTACGTAGTTATGCACCCTTCGAATAGGAATCTATTTTTCTAAAATATCTTATCTTTCGTGCTTTGGTGAGTCTTTGAGACTCTATTGATGACCTACATTATGTTGAAGGGATATCTACATCATTTGATCGATTGCGTAAAGTGCATAGTAGCAACGGAATTGGGGAGAATATACATAAAAGTCACTTCTATTTCTATTCGACTAGTATTAGTCAGTGATTTTGACCCAATGAATCCTTTCTTTCATGATGAACTATTGTGCTCGTTACCATGTTACTTTGTCAGGTCTCTTGAACTTCGATACCAACTTATAGTTGTGCTTCATGACGAGGCACTTTTTGACCTACCTTCACTCATGTAAAACTTCATTATTTTTGAATAGTTGCTTCATTTAAGTGCTCAAGTTAATGGGATTGGCAAAGAAAAGCATGATAATTAATTATATTGAGATAAAGAAGAAGAATAATATTGTGAGCGGGTTTTTGCATGCCGGCTAAAAATTCCTGTTAGTACTTTGTAATCGTAATCTACTTCAGAGTTCAGCTTTAATTTGTGTACTACACTACTACTCCAAATCTATATCTCATATACTATACTATACTATACTAAACCTATGGATTTACCGAAGAGAGGTCGTCGACCATGGACCTACCTAAAATAGACACAATTATATAGGCTAACACCCTAACTAATTAACAGGAATGATATTATATATATATTCAGCAATAATTAATGTTCGTAGGTACGTATAGTGCTTGCCCATAATTAACAACTCAACCCAGCCATTGCCGGCCGGCCCCTGATCGAACATTAATGTTATGCATATAATTATATATATCGTTGGACTGTAATATAGATTTATAAACTAATACAATTCAACGGTGAATATAATTATTGTATAAAATTATAAATATTGTACAATTTTCATTGTACACATAATATTCCTTGATCGAATGAAGTTCCTTCACATAGTTTGTTAGTCATATATACAGTTGCAGCCTGCAGAATCAATGGCTCTTCAAAGGTACGTACCTAGCTAGTAGGAGGAATGAATATTAATAATTAATTAATTAAGCAACTTAATCAATTATATATTCAATTGTAACTAATTAAGGTCTCTCACTAAGCAAGCTAGCTAGTTGAAATTATGCTTGTCATTATGATCTGCCACGTGGAGCTGCTGGACATTCCTTTGGATCATATATATCATCATCGCTCTACTATTTGATTGTGATTGTTTTTCGCCAAACCTAGGAGTTAATTAGTTACTCCTCCCAGGCCTAGCTAGCTAGCTAGCTACTTTGGTTATACTATGATCATGACTTGTATATGCTTTTATTTTCAGTTTTTTCTTGATTTGATTCCAAAGTAATTTATTATGTCAAAAAGCTCTAATCATATTGTATATCATATAATGTTGATCATCATCTGATCAAATTAATTAATCAATACAAACGAATTTATATGTTCACAAATTAACGTGTAGGGTTGGGTCCTTACCTATACCAATGGTCAAAGATATACGATGTATGTGGAGGGAGAACTCTATATATACTTAGTAAAACAATAATGTTTGTTGTGCAACAGAAATACATCTAACTAGTATCCAATAATGTGTGTTATGTGTTATAAATAATGTGTGTTGTATATGTAATGTTTCTTACGTATGACGCACATTATTATGTATCACACATAGCACACGTTGGATACTAGTTTGATGTATTTTTGGTGTACAACAAACATTACTACTTAGTAAATTAAAGTACACAATGATACCCATAGGATTGACACGAGTGGTAGCGATTTATTATTTCTTAAGTAAGGTATCGAATTCGAGTATTGTGAATGGAAAAAATCTCCAGCAATAGTCTCTCATCTTAGTGCAAGTGTGCGGGGTAAGGTGAGCAAATTATTCAAAACGAAATTTCGGATACCATCGACAATAAAAAAAAAGGAATGCAATGAATATAAAATCTGCAGATCATTCACAAACTTAAGCTTATACGCATGCAGGCCAATGTTAATTAATATACAAAATAAAATATGTTTTTTCTATAATTAACATTGTTTAACTTTTAAAGGCATGCAAAGTATGCTAGAGTAGCATCAAACAGTATATAAACTCACATCTAACTTTTCTACAAAATTCAAAGAAATCACACGCTTCTTTATTATTATCATTCTATAGTAGAATTGAAGAAGATTCCTTTGAGTAAAATATGATAGGAATATCGATTCCTGTCCAAGTTCACCCTTCCTTAATTGTTTGTTGAGAAATTTCTTTTATACTAGAAAATAAGTCATCATATAATAATTTAATTTTATAAAATTATTAATCTAATTTTTAATATTATATATTAATTTAATATTTTAAAAAATAAACTATTAACTAAAAAAATTAAATTATTATATATAATGATTAATTTTATGATATACATGTAGTATTATTCTTATTTATTTGATTATTCAAACAAAATTGACAATATGTGGGTCCTCAAATTCGGTTCCATTTTCTAATAATAATAATAACCAAAATGGACAAATAAATTTTCTCGGTGACAGTCAACATTGATGTGTGTGGGCCCAACTCTAAGACTCAATTTTTAGCAAGTTCATTCAATTGCCAGCATCCAATGCCTCTGATAATTAAATTCTTGGAACCCTGAATTGAAAAGTTACATTCCTATTTTGTTGTTAATAATATTTGTTATACAAATAAATAAGTCCAATGATTATTTAATGTGTGTTATATATAAGATATAATTTGTATTATACGTACGTGTGTTATACATATAGTCTTATATATAATATACATTGGATGCTCCTTAAACGTATTTATGTTGTACGATATATATTATTGGTTTTGTTGCTGGGCTTATATTTTAATTTGATTATTATTAATGTCTATACACACTACTCTTAATTTATATTATAATAATTGAAGTCAAAATCTAATAGTTTCACTATATAAAGAAAGCCAGAGATCTTGTATTGAGATAGATGGCAAAGACAAAATTCGAATAGTTGTCGTATCATTTGAAATTAAAGAAAACAATACAACCTTATGGAATAAGATCATCACATTATATTAACATCATGGAGTCTTAACCAGGTTCATATCGGATGAGGAAACTACTGGCCGGTGGCAACAATTAAGGTGATGATGACTTCTTCATTTTCTTTGATTTGAATCTTTATAGATATCATCATTTTAAAAGTTAGATTAATAATTTTAAGAAATTAAATAACATAAATGTTTAGGAAAAAAACAGCCAACTAAAATTCATTTAATATTTTATGACCCAAATAATATTTTAATCATGAATATAATTTTAATGGGCTGAATGATTGTGGCTCAAATTCCTATTTGTGGGCTGTTTTGACTGGTTTTTTGTTGTACCTCTAGCAATGTTTATTAAATTATTACATACAGTGTTTGATAATAATTAATTTTATGATACATATAGCATTACTCTGTATATTTAGTTGTAGATTTATACTATTTGTAATATTAGCCTATTTCATTTCATCCTTTTCCCCAAAAAAAGTGTTACTTTATAACTCACTCCATGGTATATTATCATGCCGTTTATAAGGTCCGGTGCATGCATGTGTTAATTAGTTACATGTTCACATATAGACATAATAATCTGATTATCTCAATAATCAAAAGAGGGAATTGATGATATAGTCGATCGGAATATGTGTATATATATATCATGGCTTCCTCGGTGCAAATAATGTTTGTTTTCACCGATGATGACAAGAAGGATGGATTGTTGGTTCAAATGCAAAAACATCAAGTATATATAACAAAGAGTTAATATTTAACACTCGTCTAATATTTATCTTTATAATTAAATTTTAAGAATTTAAATATAAGAGTGAGTTTAAATTAAAATTAAATAATAAAAATGAATATTGAATAAGTATTAATTAGATAACTTTTTTGTTTTTAGTTTGTACGCCTAACATTATACTGTTTAAATGTATGTCTAATTAATATAATGTACTTTATTTATATATATAGTCAATTATCTCATGCTCGATCAATCATGAGAATCTGTACTGTTGAATATATATGTCCTCATTATAACGTGTAATGTTAAAATTTATGGTAGAGTAGAGAAAAATAAGTATTAGAAAACATTGAGAGAAAAATCAAATGAGATATTATATTGATGATGAAATTGTTGTTACAATAATTATAAAATAATAATGCACCTTTTTATACAGAGATAATCGAAGATTTAAAGATAAAATCAAATCAAATCTAATGCTAATAAACTAAATCTATCAATATTATTATATTGTCTACCATGTGACTATGAGAAATGTAGCTATATATATATATATAGTTTCAGTAGTAAAGTAAGATTTGGGTAAATTATGCACTTATATATGCTAGGGTGTGATATCAATAATATCATTTCAATACATATAAACATTTCAACACCTTATTAATTAGTAAAATATACAGTACACACTCATCTTTTCTCTTAACTTTTTCTTAACTCAATCACTTCACATTTTTTTTTCCGATAATTCAGCATGACATTACATATTATATACTGTATGTCACCATTACAAGTAACTCACACCATCTAATTGCAGTATTACATAGTCCACCCATTAAAAATCATACCACATACTAACAACACCTGATGATCACACAGTACCTTGTCAACACCTACCAAAACACCATAGGTTCAAATACCAACTGCACCAAGTCACTATGCAAATTTGGAAAATCAAGTTTTAGAGCCCCTAGCCTCATTAAAAAACCTCCTAACCTAATATTTAACTAACCTATTGAGGAAAAAGAGTACCAAAGTGAAAAAAAAATAATGGGAACCAAACTTACATGGGTGTATCTACCTTAAGAGAATGTTGAAAAAACAAATTTTCATATGATACTGCATGAGTGATAATGTTTTCAACAAAAAAAAAGTTGATATGCTATTTACTTAAAATTAGTGTTACATATACAAATAATATTAATTAATGTAACTAATAGAATAAAATAAAATATAAAGCTGTTAAAATCTTTCACATTTTTTTAAAAATACAATTAATATCTTTGTGTATAACATTTACACAAATGCTTGGGACACAACAAAAAATCAATCAAAACAGTCAACAAAGCACATTTAACACTTTATGACCCAATTAACACTTTTAATCATGAGTATATTTTTAATGGGCTGAGTGATTGTGGCCCAAATTCCTATTTATTAGCTGTTTTGGCTGATTTTTTATTATGTCTCTAGCCATGCTCTAACATTTAATAGGTCTACTATATTTGATATATGTACCATTAGGGCTAGTGTTGTCGGCCATGTATATTATTGGATAGTGACGACAAGAAACAAATAATTGATTTATATATATATATATATTCTTCAGTTCTATAATCAGTGTACCATGAATCTTTCATTATATATATCCCATCTGAACGGGATCAGAGACAATGTATTCAATTTCATTCCTGATCAACCTTTTTAATTTCTCCACGTGAAATATGAAAGTACCTTATATTTATATTAATATAGATATATGGCCTGTTATATATCTCAATTTTCAATGATCCAGCCACCATAATTATATTACATTTAATTTCAAACATACACAGTAGTAATTAATTATAGTGTTTGAGTGTAGACAGATGGACAAATTTTTTGGTTCAAATATTTTAGACCTTTGATATAAACAGAACATTAATAAGCTGCTGGTTTATATATACTTCCAATATATTAATTTTGAACAAGAATTAAGAATAACCATTTAAGCGTGTTATATCTACCAATAATATTGATCGTACAACATAAATACGTCAAACTAATATCTAATGTGTGCTATACATAATATAGAATGTGTGTTATACGTGTAGCACACATACGTATAGTATACGTTAGATACTAATTGGACGTATTTCTGTTATACGATAAATTATTGGTATAAGTACTAATGTGATTTTTTCGGCAGCTCTAGATAGAAAGGCACAACAATATCAAAATAAACCCTTACTCTCCTCATATATATTGCATTATTATTTTAAGAGAAATATGAACTATTTTCTTCTCAACTTCATTCATCATAAAATTATGTGTAAGTAGTTAAGTACTATGATAAGTCCTATTTAAAAAGAGAGTTTTTAGATAAGATGTTAGGTGATATATATGAGAATCGAAAAAGATATTAGTTTACATAGTATAACACTTTATTTTAATTAAAAAATCTACCGCATAAATGAAAAAATCAGAGTCTCCACAGGTCTTTTTTATATTTTTTAGTAACAATATGAATAAATTGTCAAATATGAGAGAGATGATATTTGTACGTATATATATAAAATTGAGAAAAAATGATGAAACTGAAATAATTTAAAAGATAATAAATAATGAAATTATAAATATAATGTTTAGATGTTAGGAATATAGCTAGTCATTATATATCCATACTAAAGCCAAATTTGGAGTGTATGTTATATGCATCCCTCTCCTCCTTTCAGTGTATGAGATGATGAATAATTTGAATTGACTTGGGGTCAACGGTAATCATCACAAGTCATAGAAGCATCGCATCCGCATGTTCAGTATGTAGGAACTAGTGTTGAGTTCACAAGGAAGGAAACATATATTATAATCACGGATGAAATTAGGTATTTAATCAATAATATTTATCGTACAATAGAAATACGTCTAACTAGTATTCATGTATTGTACATAATAAGTAATGTGTGTCATATATATGTATAGCATATGTATGTATAACATAAATTTCTTATTATATATAACACACGTTGAATATTAGTTGACAACATTTATACTACAATTATTATTGGTCTTTAATTTGACCAGAATCGCACTCTAGACTAATGAGTACTAATAATAACAAGTTCAATTCATTTTCAACACACAAGCATTATCTAACACACGTAATTGATTACATCATATATCCATAATTATTATTAGAGTGATACTAAATGCATAATGAAAAACTAGCCAAACCAGCTAATAAATGAAATTTTGGGTCATAATTACTCAACCTATTACAATTTTCAATGATTGTTTGGGCCCAAATCAAAGCCAAAATTGGCACATTGTTTACATTGACTGGTTTTTCATGGTACATGTAGTATTATTGTTATTATTATACTTTAGTACTTTTCTTCCTAGGTAAAATCTTTAATTTCCCATATCATTCATGTGTATTTAAGCAGCTCCCAAAATCCCATTGTCTAGCAAGAATAATTAACACTATATACACACACATACACATTTTCACAGGCACATTATAATAATAATTACTTAACACTACAAAAAAGGGTGAAGGCATGGATCGGTATATATATATATATATATATATATATGATACTAGAGAATAAATTTACAAAGTTTTAATTACTATATATTGTGCATGCAGGATCAAAAAAATCATAAAAATTAAGGGGAAATGGGAGAGGAGGGCAGAGAAGAGAATTATGAGGAGTATCATGATGAATCAATGCAAATGCAAATGCTGCACTTGTTTGATATCCTTCAGCAACAAGATCATGATCATAAAGAAGCTGGTGCTGCGAAATTAGGCACAAGTAGGGTGCATGGTGAAGAAAGTAATAGTAGAGATGATGATGATGAGCTACTTATTTCCCTTTCTCTTGGGATCTCATCCAACAAATTAGTCCCTTCTAGCAATGGAGAAGAAGAAGAGGAGGAGATCAATTTGGATAGAAATAATACTACTGATGATGGACTTGCACTTGGGTTGGATATCAGATTTGAGCCATCAGCTACAATTAACAATAATAATGATGATCCAAGAAGCAGTAAAAGAAGCAGTAGCTTTGGTAATGATAATGAGGAGGAGGAAGGAGAAGTAGTAGTGGTGAGTGCTGGTGAGATGTGGCCACCCAGTAAAGTACTGAAGAAGACATCAGCACCAACAACAACAACAACAGGATCAGATACTACTACTCAACCCCTCAAGCACCCTAGGGTTTCTATCAGAGCCAGATGTGATACTCAAACGGTAATTACTCAATTAATTCATCATCATATAATATATATTGCTCTGTATGTATTTGCAATTATTTCTTTTTGTACTATATATTCTCACACTAACATTTGTTGATTGGTGCATGCAATGTATGTGTGAAGATGAACGATGGGTGTCAGTGGAGAAAATATGGACAGAAGATAGCAAAAGGAAATCCTTGTCCTCGCTCATACTATCGATGCACCATTTCTCCCTCTTGCCCTGTTAGAAAACAGGTAGGTCTATATATACTATATTGCTATTGCTATATTCAATGCATTCATTGCTATACAACTTATTAATCAATACAATAATCCTATATATACAATGAAAAATCACTCAGTCAATTGATCCATTTTGACTTTAATTTGAGCTCAAATAATCATTAAAATTGTAATGGGCGGAGTAATTATGGTTCAAAATCTTATTTATTGGCTGGTTTGACTGGTTTTATATTGTGCATTTAGCATCACTCTAATCAATAACATTTGTCGTACAACAGAAATACGTTCAATTAGTATCCAATATATGCTATACATTATACATAATGCGTGTTATACGTACATGTGTTATACATATGATAATTAGCTCTACTAATTAGCATTATTAATTGGGTTTGATGCATCAATAATAATAAAATTTTCAGGTTCAAAGATGTTGTGAAGACATGTCAATCTTGATTACAACGTATGAAGGAACCCACAACCACCCACTCCCTTCTTCAGCCTCTGCCATGGCATCTACAACTTCTGCAGCTGCTTCCATGCTTCAATCTGCCTCACTTATCTCATCGCAACAAGCCAACAATAATTCAGATCATTATCCAATAATCCCCACCATCCTCAATGCCAATGTAGCTTACAATAACCTTAATAATGCCCTAAACTTCACATCAACATCACACTTGTCAACAACACACCAATTCTACTTCCCTTACTCATCAACCATTTCAACCTCAAATTCTCACCCAACAATCACTCTTGACCTTACTACTTCTTCACCACCACTACCTAATCCAACAACTACAAACCTTAATTTCTCATCACCTAATTTCTCTCCTCTGCAACCTAGTGTTGTAGACTCATCAGCTTGGATTAACCCTTATTATGGGGGAAGTTTAATCCAAAATGGAAAACAACCATTATTTGAAGGGCAATTATACCAACCTAATTACATGATGATGAACAACCATGTCATTTCTCATCAATGCTACCCTTCTTCCATTGGCATATCATCATCATCATCATCAAGGTCAATGAATGTGTCTTCTTCCTCTGCCCATAACATTATTGGTCAACAAGGGAGCATTACAACATTTCCACTGCCACCTAATAAGAAAAGTTCACATGGTTCTTCTTCGCCTAATTCTAAGAAAAGTAGTAAGTGAAGCTGTTTAGACATTATTATTATTATTCCTCTAAAGGGATTAATTGATCTTCAAGGCAGAATTCACAGGCAAACAACAATTATGTTGCTAATTACCTTGATGAGAAATTAAGGCATAGTGATGAAGTTTCTGTTTTCCAGAGATCAAGTAACATTATTATAACATTTTACTTTCTGTTGTTAATTATATTTAGATTTTTTTTATGAGTTTCTCTAAATATTCGTTGACTGGTGGTACCTCACAATTAATTTTAGTTCTGATACCTTCCACAGTCAACAAAAATTAGTATTCATGCTCAATGTTGCAAATTAAATCTCAAGTCTTAACAAAAATTTAATTTCTGATGGAATTATAAATTATTGGCTACGACGTAAATAATGTTGAATAGATTATAGTTTGGACCTAGGTAAGCAAACTTCATTAATTAATTGAATCTCTGATAAAGATATAAAGATCCTATACATGCAAAAATAAAATAAATGAAACCACTTGACTTTGGTTTCCCGTATATTACAAATAGTTGATTATCCAAACCAAATTTCATGCAGGGGGCGTACTAAATCAATCATCAATCATTAGACTAGCACAAGTTTCAGACCAAGAACAAAAAGGATATAATTTTTTTTCTATCTCCCCCCATATATAGATCAGAAGAGAAAATAGTTTCCCACGAATAAAGGAAAATGTTAGAAAAAATGCGGTATACAATGATAAATCATCCAATACAGTCAATAGATCTATTTTGTTTTTATTTTTGGCCCAAGTAATAACACAAATACTTGGGGCACAACAAAAAAATCTGCCAAAACAGTCAACAAAGCCCATTTAACACTTTATGACCCAAATAACACTTCTAATCATTAGTATATTTTTAATGAGCGGGATGATTGTTACCCAAATTCCTATTTGTTGACTGTTTTGGCTTGTTTTTTTGTTGTGCCTCTAGCAATATTCAAGTAATAATTGAGATGATAATGGACTTAACAATTGTGACCCAAAATCTCATTTATTGACTGATTTGACTGATTTTCTCTTTGTACATTTAGCATCACAATTCTTTTAATATATATTCTCTTATTGAAATGTCTCATGAGATTAGAGCCACAAACTTATCCACTACTCGTAGACTGAGACTGTGATATATATCTTGATTGATCAAGATATAATATCCTTAATAATATTTTTTATTATTCTATGATCACAACCAAAAAGTAGATTCTTGATCGAAACAGAGATAAAGTCGATCTCCTTCTCCCACATACTCACACATATATATAGTGATGTATGTGTATTTTTCTACTTTTCAAAACAAAAATTTCATTATATTGGAGATCTTTTGTAGATTGAATTTAGATGATAGTTCACATTATTATGATTAAATATAGTTTTTAAAATAATGATAAACTTAAAATTTAAATAAAATTGGCTAGCATTACAAATTACGTTTAGGTTTGGTTATTATTTTTAGTTTTTTGAAAGTAGTTGATTTTTTGTGTGCTCCTATCATATATGTTATTCTCACTTATAGCTATAAGGTTACACTTTCAGGTTACTGGTCCAACGCTTGATTTGAATTTAACAAAAAATAATTTATTATGGTTGGAATATTAAGCAAATATGAGGCCCAACAAGATGCTATTAGCTCACCTCACTAGAAGCCTTTTTAAGTTATACTTTCTGAGAATTAATCCAAATTATTCAGATATAACCATATATAGTTAAATTACTGACTCTGATGCCACTTATTATGTGAAGTGGTAGGGAAAAATTCAAAGAGAAATGATTTATGTCCATTACAAAATCAGCTATTATCGACCATCATGTGTAATAATTTAACATTTTGAAATTAGTAATTATTATATATTTTTAAAAGTTGAATTATTAATTTTAAAATGTTAAATTATTACACATAATGACTGATTTTAAGATGTACATGTAGCAGAAGCTTGAATAAGGTATCATATTAAGCAATAAGCCACATACTATGAAGGTTGTATGCTCCAAAATCTTTAAGAAAATGAGAGTGAGGATATGAGTCATTCCATTTCCATATATATAGTCATTCAATTCAAACTCAATCAATAGGAGGAGAAATGATTCTTGTACACTGCAAATCAGCCACTAATCAGCCACCAATGTATTTTATACAAAATACGTATATATTAGCGTATAAATTCAAAAGTAGGATTATTTTTACCCACTCGCTTGTTCATTTTAATTTTCTCCGCCCACTCGCTTGTTCATTTTAAGCTCCTTCAAGAACTCCATAACCATCAAGAGGGTCACATGACACTTCGTGTGCCTTCTCATCCCCGAAACTAATGCTTCTGCTTCCATGGTGGTGAAAGAAAAAACAGAGCATGTGAGAAATAATGGCTTTTATATATAATGAAATTTCTATTTTCTTGATTGCATTAATAAGTTAACAAAATAACTAATTCTTGGCTTTTCAACTCTCTTGCATATAAATAAGAGAAACAAACACACGAAAAACATAATAACTCTGTAATTTCCCACGCACACAGAAGACTCTGTCTTTGTTGCATTATAGTTAAAAATATGTTGAGATTGTGATCTTTATTATGTTGGATTGTGGTCTTTATTATGTTGGATTGTGGTTTTTATTATGTTGGATTGTGATATTTATTTATGTTGGATTGTGGTTTTTATTTATGTTGGATTACGGTCTTTATTTATGTTGGATTGTGGTCTTTATTTATGTTTGATTGTGGTCTTTATTATGTAGGATTGTGGTCTTTATTTATGTTGGATTGTTGTCTTTATTATGTTGGAGGATCAAACAAAGCATGTCACAACATAAAAGTATATATTAAATCTGAAATTTTTTTGTGTGTCCATATTCACCCTCTAGGATGTTGGATTGTGGTATTTATTTATGTTGGATTGTGATCTTTATTATGTTGGATTGTGTTCTTTATTTATGTTGGATTGTGATCTTTATTTATGTTGGATTGTGATCTTTATTTATGTTGGATTGTGGTCTTTATTTATGTTTGATTGTGGTCTTTATTATGTTGGATTGTGGTCTCTTTATTTATGTTGGATTGTGGTCTTTATTATGTTGGGGGATCAAATAGAGCATGAGACAACATGAAAGCATATATTAAATCTGAATTTTTTGTGTCCATATTCACCCTCTTAGATGTTAGATTGTGGTCTTTATTTATGTTGGATTGTGATATTCATTATGTTGGATTGTGGTGTTCCGAAGTTCAAATCTACACCACCACCTTCTCTGCCACTTTCACCACCACGAGACTTAATTATAATGAATGAATAAGGATGGTTCTGAGAACATGTGTGTAATGAAATGAAAAATGATATTTATTTATGTTGGATTGTGGTCTTTATTTATGTTGGATTGTGGTCTTTATTTATGTTGGATTGTGGTCTTTATTTATGTTAAATTGTGGTCTTTATTTATGTTGGATTATGATCTTTATTTATGTTGGATTGTGATCTTTATTTATGTTGGATTGTGGTCTTTATTATGTTGGATTGTGGTCTTTATTTATGTTGAATTGTAGTATTTATTTAGTCACTCCTAAAATTATGTTGAATTATTCAGGCGCGTGAGTTTCACTCTTTCAAATGTGCAAGTAGATATTTTAAAGTTAAATTATACAAAATACGTATTTTAGTCACAATGGTTGATTGGTGGCTGATTTGGAGTGTACGCGTAGCATATTGTAACACCCCGACTTTTATTAAGTTCTAATTAAGTGAAAATTGAGAGTAATTGACCTTAGTTAGAAATTTAATTAAGTTGGAGTGGATAAGTTTCTCCTTAATAAACCTTTATGTGTTGTATGTGTTTGAATTGTACGTATTTATATGTTATATGTTATTTATTTTATTTTCTTTATATGTCTATATGTGTATTTTTAATTTATGTTTAAAGATTTGAGAGTTAGTTGAGCATTGTAGTGTTATTTGGGACGTTTTAGAATATTTAGTATTTTTTTAAGTAATGGGTGGGCCCCACAACACCTCTATATAATACCTACCCTAGCCTCCACTTAGAAAACCTAATTTCAAACATTCTTGGTAGCCTCCATCAAATCCTTGTTCCCCCATTCAACTCTCTCTCTCTCTCAAAAACCAAAAACCATAACCATTTCACAACCCAAAATCCATACCAATTCTCACCCAATCACAAAACAAATCACATATTCTTGATCCTCTCACCAAATAGAACACTTCTACCTTTTCCATTTTGAAAGAGCCATATTCGTACCGTTCGTGGGGCTAGAGAGAAAGTGAGAAGGAAAGGGGTGTCTCTACGCATAGCATAGGAGGTCTACGAGAGGTAGGGGTTCTAGACATTCTATATTCACTGTATTTTCATGCATAATGATGTGTGTTTGTTGATATTAATGTTGTGGTTCGTTTTTCCCATTATGGTTCATAAAAGGGTTACTTTTTGTGAAATTATTTCCAAGAGAAAACGTTTTTACCAATTAAAAATGTTGGGAAAGTGTTTCTTTGAGTTAAATGTGTTTTGGGAAAAGTTTTTATCAATTGTATGTTTAAAAATGACTTTTTGGAGAAAGAATCATGGAAATTTGCGAAGTTCTGCGAACAGACAACGCACAGACAACGCACGGCCGCCCAGGCGGTCAGAAATCGCCCCAGCGGCAGCCGCCGTCAACCAGGCCGCCCCAGCGGTGGCAGACCGCCCCGGCGGTGGTGCAGCCGCCCCAGCGGCCAAGACCGCCCCAGCGGTGGTCGCACCGCCCCGGCCCGTTTTTCGCGCTGTATCTCACCCCTTTACGAAAATTGACATGTTTTAACCCTTTTATGTTCCCTAATGCGTTCTACGACCCATATAAATGTTATATACGATTTTTGCATGATTTTTATATGTTTAGATAATTGGTGATATTTGTTTACATGTTGTTATGTGATGTAATTGATGCTATATATGTATATATATATCCTGTAAGACATTAATAACGGCAAAGTCGTCAAAAGGGATGCAAAGACAAAGTTACAGTTATAATAAAACACTCCCGTCTTTGAATACTGATGGAGTTGTAAATCAAGGGATGACAACTTTGGTGAATAGCCTCATTGGTAAAAGAAGACGGTACCCCCTCTCCCGATAGTATAGGATGAGCTCATGCCTAGGGGCCGGTGATGTGGAGGAATACAGGAGGGCGGACAGTGCCAAAGATTGATTAATGCAAGATAAAGTTATTTGGCTAAATGTATTATGTTATTTTATGAGTTATCAATTTTATATGTGTAAGGGCACTAGTACACTATACCAAGACTTTATTTATTTATGCCATATTAACTGTCTAATTAAAATGGATAAGACGCACTTAGGTAAGACGTTCCGGGAAAAGATTATTTTAAACTTATATCTGAAATGAACTCATTCATGCTTCACTTATTTTATAATTAAACCCGGGGCGGCTTCCTCTACTGAGTCACTTCCCAGTGCTCACCCTATGTTTTTCCCCCATATTATAGAGGAGCAGACAGAGCAGGATCATGGAGCTAGCGAGGAGCAGGCCCAGCCTTAGTTTATTTTTCAGTCATCCGCTTTATAGACCTATATACATTGATTTGCATTTCGGTTATGGATTCATTTCAGTTGTTTGAGTTATTTATTTCAAGTCCGGACCTATGTTAGCTGGCAGCTATTTATTTGACATGTATTTATGGTGGAGTCTCATAAGTCATTGCCTTTGGCTTATGGGGTAAAGCCTAATATTTATTCCTTGTGTGTTAATTGATTGTTGGGAGTTATTTATTTGATAGACTATTCAGTTTATATCTTGGCATGACTTATTATTTATCGATTATGTATTTCGCAAAGCCCTTATTTTTATACCGTAAACGAATTGCGAAAATTTTACTCCCGCCTATTTTCCGCGTATATATTTTAAAGTAAAGAATATAACATTATAACAGAAAGTGACCCTTATGAAATAGCCTAAAATGACTTAAGCATTATTAAGGGCTATCTAGTAGGGATTACACATATCTCCAATAGGAGACATCAAATTAAACTTGCACCCGAAACAATAATAATCTCTCCCACCCCCACCCCTTGAACCAATACAAAGTACTTAATATTGTAAAATTTCAATTAATGTTTGATTTAAACAAAATTTATCCTCTTATTTAACTACCTATTATCATATGATTTCATATCAATAAATTTGATTCACTTTTACACCCAATTATACTAGAGAATTTGATTGAATAATTATATTAGAATATTTTTTTACTCTATCAAAAACTAAAACCTACATAAATGATACGATTTAATCAATTTTTTTAGATAATTTTAAATGAGATATTTGTGTTGATTTATCTCACACTGTAAATTTATGTATATATTTTTTAAATTTACAATCACTCAATTATCATATTAGTTATAGTCGATTATTTTGCCAATTCCTTTTTGGTAGATAATATCCCGCCCATCCTTGTATAACAAGTAAATAATTTGAACATATTTATTATGCGACAATTTATGCAAAAAAATTTTACACGTTTCAAAAATGAATTTTGAACCTTTTTTAACTTGCGTACATTCATACATGAAAGTGACCCATATCCAATAAAATAAATAGTAGCAACAACAATAAAGGGATAAATTAGTACACCAAAAAATCAAACACTAACTATCATATACAATAATATAATTTTTAAAATTATAAATTTAATTTTAAATATCATACATTAATTTAATATTTAAAGTTAGTTCAATAATTTTAAAGTTAAGTTATTACATAGATAATTTTATTGTAATAATAGCAATAATGAAAATGAAAATAATAAAAAGGAATAATGTCTTTTTCTGTGTGTGGTGTAATGAGACGGTCGCCATGGAAGCTTTCCTCTGATACCCAAAGCTAAATTCTCTCGTCACATTCTTTCCACTTTCTCTTTCGTATTCTGTTCTCCACAAATATCATCATCCCATTCCATAGCGTCAATCTTCACCCTCCTCTCTCTCTCTCTCTCCTCCTGGGACTGCACCCGCTCTCGCACCCTTCTCCACTCTCAGGTCACAACTCTCTCTCTATCTTCCATATTATTCCTGTTAAAAGTTCGTTTCTTTTGTTTTGTTTGAGTACTTTTTCATGAAATTAACTCATACCCGGATCGATTTCGTCGGTGTTTGATCCGAAGAAACCCTAATTGTTTGGTGGGTTGTTTACTAGTCACTGATCTTTGTTTTTTGTATGTGTTATAATATTTGAGGAAAAGGATGAAGTCGATCTAGGCTATCTGATACAAATTAGGGCTTGTGATTGTGTGCAGAAAGTTAATGGGTGTTTTTGAAACACTTGATTTTGATGTGTTCTTGTTTTCTTGGGGTCTCAAAGGCATGGATTAACTCAACCTACTCTGTTGTTTGTGTCTGTGATCCACTGAGTGTAATGAATCCTTCTTTTAAATCTGTGATGCATGCATAGAGGACTGTTTACCAGCGAATACACCTTTAGTAATTTGGATTTTTTTTTTCACTTGTTAATGGTTTAATGGATAATTTTGGTACTTGATGGTAGTTGACAATTGTTTAGCGCTTTGAGCATCAATCGCAGCTCTATGTCTTTCTTTTGGTGGCTTCATGTTTGCATTCTCTGAACTTTTTGATGTAATTATATTGTCAAAAAATTTATTCTTTATTGTTTATACAGTATTCTATTATTGAGCTCTACCTCCCCTGTTTCTTTGTGCACATGGGCAAGGCATGTCAAGTAATTATTAACTAATGTTTGGATTGCACTTGATTGGAAAATAGGTGGTGAGGATGTCGACTCCTGCAAGGAAGAGACTGATGAGAGATTTTAAGAGATTGCAACAAGACCCTCCTGCTGGCATCAGTGGGGCTCCACAAGACAATAACATTATGCTTTGGAATGCTGTTATATTTGGGTGTGTAGGATTTTACAAGATCCTGATCATTATTATTATTTTCTTAAGTTTGCATCCCGTTTATTTTGCAGTTTGGTTTTCAGATAATTAAGTATATAATAACAGTCTAATTATGCTTTTGTTGGTGCTTTTTCAGACCGGATGACACTCCCTGGGATGGAGGTACAGAAGTGTTTTGCTTTATTTAACTGAAGGACTTCATATCTTGTTTCATTTGTCTGACATACTTTGATCATTATGTTTGACTTTATAGTATAGGATTTACTTCTTGGAGGTAGCATCTGTTTGTTAAGCATTGATATGAAAATATGACATTGATACGTAGTTGATTTGGATTAACATAAAGAGAGATGAAAGGTGTCTATTCAGTTAAACTGCACATCCAATTATCTATTATGTTGTAATATCATTTAATCAAGTAATATTGTTCTTGTTAATGTCAAAGTACCTGAAATTTTAAGGAAAATTAGGCAATGTCTTAAGTGTGCCTTTCTTGCTTCTGGATTTGTCCTAGAAATTACAACAGTTCTAGGTATCTGACTCTGATGGAAGTGTCTAATATGATGTTCTTCTTTGATCTGATTCATACAGATATGAGTTCAACTTGTGGGTGTGTCACATGAGTCATGGTAGTTGATATGCATTTTAGGTGTTCAACTTTTGACTTTTGAGTTATTGCTCCAACTGTATACCTGCGTTCAGTGTCTCTATTTTCTGGATGTTAATCTTCTTAAATTGTCTGTGTCTTTCAGGTACGTTTAAGTTGACACTTCAATTTACAGAAGATTATCCTAATAAACCTCCTACAGTGCGCTTTGTATCTCGAATGTTTCATCCAAACAGTAAGTCTAAAACTAGAATTTTCAACCCTGCAGTCTCATTTGGAGTTAGAATGAAAATCATAGTAAAACATAAATTTATGAAAAATTTAAACAATTAAATTTTGCACTCTTGTTTTGTGTGTGGTCAAGCAGCGAGTATTTCCATTGATTTGAAAAGCATAGCATATGCTTAATTGACAGAGTAGATGACATTGATGGGAAATTTGTTTAGCAGGGTAATAACTTTCAATCCAGTTCTGACCTGCTTTTAACTTATTGATTTTAGTTTATGCGGATGGAAGTATATGCTTGGACATCTTACAAAATCAGTGGAGCCCAATTTATGATGTAGCTGCGATTCTTACCTCAATCCAGGTAATTGTCATTTACCAAATATTTTGGAGTTGCTTTAAGACGATAATATGCTATCTTTTTCGAGTTGCTTTTAAGCAAAACTTTACTACAATACACTATACAGTTTGCTGCAAGTTGTTCCCCTTTAAATTTTCCTCCTTTTCTCTCTCTGAGTGTGTGTGCGTGCATAGAAGTTTCAATAGAGGGGAGATTGTCTCATTCCATGGTTAGGGTATGCCACAAGCCTTAGTGAGGGCTTTCAGTGGTGTGCATAGTACTCACAATTAACTCCCAATGAAGAAGTCCAGCAAAAGGAATCAAAGCCTAATCTCTTTTTGTAAATGGTGTTTGGTTCTTCCAAATTCCATTTGAGCAAATTCTCATAGGCTGTATTTTCTCTTTAATGTTAAAGAAAATGTATCTATCTATCTATCTATCTTTTTGCTTTTGGATAACAGTAATTCTCTAGTTAAGAAAAGTAGAGTACAACCGCACAAGGTATCTCCTACATACACCAGGATTTAATGATAGAGAGTATGAGGAATGTGGTGCATGTTCTTTGCATTGAATGGTTCTTATTTCTCATTAAACTGCCATTCTTGATGCAGTCATTGCTGTGTGACCCAAACCCAAATTCTCCAGCAAATTCTGAAGCTGCTCGGATGTTCAGCGAAAACAAGCGTGAATACAACAGAAGAGTACGCGAGATTGTTGAGCAGAGTTGGACTGCTGATTAATCATCTTCATCACAGGGCCTATGTGGCAATTGAAAAGGTTGTCAAAGGATCTGATTGAGTAACCTTGGGAATTAAAAGGAACAATTGTGTTGTCTAGTCCTTCACAATGTGTTTGCTCAAACTTTATATGGATTAATGTTGTAGTTAAAAGGTTGTCAAAGGATCTGAAGGTTCTGATTCAATAACCTTGAGACTTCCAAAGAACCATTATGTTTCCTTGACAATGTGTTTGCCCAAACTTCATATGAATTTTATATTTCACCTTATTTTCCCACATTTGTGTTTTCTGGCACTTCTATCATCGGTTTAATTGTTCAACATAAGATGACTGGTGAGAATTTTATATACATACAACTAAAAGCACCCATTAAATCATCTTGTGACAAGAGAAAAATAAAATCAATTCCGTGACATTAGAGAATATGAGCCATTGGCCTTAACACAGCTTGTGTATTAGTGTATACACATGAAATAAATGCTACTTCCAGCTTAGCATGACTTATTGGAACAATTCTCTGACTTATTGGCACAGTGGAAATTTATAGGAATTCACAGCAAGTTAAATACAAATATGACACAGGAACTTCTATAGCAAGAAGTATGTTGAAAAATGCAGGGCAAATTGTGTGTTCTTGTCCTTACAGAAGAGATTACATATTTACATTGAACTTATGAAATGCTAGCAATTAGCAAACAATTTTTTCTTTGGACAGGAGGTTTAAAATTTTGTGCTGAGGTTTCCACTGCTGGTCCAGTTCTCTTGAACTTGCATTGAGTACTGCAAATTCCAGAGAACATCCTCTACCGAAGGGCGATGAATGGAAGCCTTGGAGAGACAATTGATGGTAATTTGAACTGCAGTCCTCATTGATTCATATGCATATGTTCCCTTGAGGCAAGGATCTACTGCACTTCTTAGTACTGATTGTGTTTCTGATGAACCTCTCTCCAACTGAACATGATAAACAGAGAATTTAAGTTTAGAAAACTGTATAGAGTGAGGTTTGCAACTTCTATAATTTCTTAGCATTTTACTTGAAAGTTGAAACATATCTGATTAAGAACTAGTGTTACCTCATCCTTCAGCTCCTCTATTTCACTGTAAGATTCGATTCGTTTGCCAGTGATGACTTCAAGAAGAATAACACCCAACTGATAAATATCTTCCTTTTCTGCATCATTTGTGCTGCATATGGGGATATAACATGTTATACATAAACACACATTGATGGATGAGATGAACTGAAGAAAGAGAAGAGATAGTAAGCAGAGAGAAATACCTTCCATTCTGATTAAGGGAACTTTGTTCATTACTCTGCATTTTTCAAGGTTAGTGTTCTGGATACATGTAAACAAATTTTGCTGAGATAATCAATCAAATTACATGTAGTATAGTTTGTCTAACCTTGGATGGCAATGGAATGCTGTATCTACTGACTCTTGCATTGAGGCTATCATCCAACAAAATGTTCTCGATCTTCAAATCGTTGCCGAATATGGCAGGAGCAACTCCTGTGTGTAAGAATTGGACCCCTCTTGCAATGCCTATGCTGATTGCCATTCTCTGTGGCCATTTCAGCATGTTTCTCTTTTTCCAATCTGTTGAGTGATGAGAATTCATGTCACATCTTTTTTTGCTTTTACAGTGAATTCTATGTGATTGATTGTCTTACCTGTAAACTGATCCCTCAATGAAACATTTGATATGTGTTCAAACACAATGAAGACAGTGCTTGTTGGTTGGGGAGGTTCCTGATGAGTAATGACACAGTGTCCTAGAACACTCACCAAATGCCTATGTCTCAAATTGTGCAATACCTCTATGTCCTGCTTAATGCTGTGGGGCAAACCCTTCTGCTTAATTTTTACACAACTAACTAGGACCACTGAACCATCTCTGAGCCAACCTTTGTATAGCTGTGGAAATATACAATATGAGTAAATGTCATTAAAAACTTGTTTCTGTGGGTTCCATATCATCATCATAGAGAATAAACAAACTATGAAGCCATAAATAAAACAACTTAAATGAAAATTCTTTTTACCTGCTGGCCTTGTGATCCTCTTCCTATAAGATTTGATGGGTCAAAGTTGTTTGTTGCATCTTCAATTTCTTCTGATGTAAAAATACGGTATGGTGGAAGTCCAACTGCAGATAGTAGTCTCATATTCTGAGGAACACGTCCTATTCCCACAGGTGAAACCAGATTAATGCATCACTTAAATGAAGGTGAAAGAAGAATTTTCAAAGAAAATCTAAACCACCTAAGAATAATAACTATTGTCTAAATCTAATATATGTAACATTTATCATATCATCATCATCAACAACAATAATAACAATAACATGATGGTGATCTTACTTGCATCAATGTTTGGTCCCGGAGATGCACCTGCTGAAAATTTATCTGCAACAGATCTGTTTTTGTGATGATCTGATCTTCCTGCTCTGTACTTCCTTACTATGAACACACTGAGTAGAGCCAGAATTGCTGTAATTCCTATGACAGCTCCAATTATACCAATCACTAGGCCAAGTTTCACACCTGATTCCTTCTTCTGAGTTCTTGGTGGAGGCTTAACAGCTAAAGCAACCTCTTTCTTGCAAAATGAATATGGGTGCTGTTGATCATTCACCCTTCTGGTTGACAAACAATTCCCAGAATATAGTACCTTTCCCTTAGAAATCAAGGAACCTATGCAGGATGGAACCTTTCCTACTAGAAGGTTGTGTGAGATATCAACAAATGTTAAGTTTGAGCCACAAGCTGTGTTCACTGAGAGGTTACCACCTAGATGGTTTGCAGCCAAGTTTAAATACTGTAGTGAAGGCAAAGAGAAAACATAGGATGGTATGTTTCCAAATATGTCATTGGAAGATATGTCAAGAATCTGAAGCTTATTAAAGTGCATGAGTTTTGGAGGAATCTGAGATCTCAGAGAATTGTTCCTCAAGATAATACTCACAAGGTTCTGGCTTACTGAAGGGAATTCAGGACCAAGTTTGTTTCCACCCAAGTTTATCTCTTCAAGAGAAGCTAGACTTTTGAGATCTGGGACACTTCCATTGAAGAGATTATCAGCCAGAACAAGGCTCTTAAGGCTTTTCATAGATGATATTGATGAAGGGATTTCACCATAAATGAAATTAGAGGTAATGTTGAGAACTTCCAGTGACCAGAACCTGTTGATCTTTGGTGGTAATGGACCCCACAAACCCAATGAAACCAAAGACAAGGCCTTCAAGTTTGAAAGCTTTGTCATGACAGTGAAGAGGGAATCAATGGAGAAGGTTCCTGAAAGAGTCTGAGAGGAATTCCAAGAAGCTCCTTTTGGATTGTGTGAAGAAGATGGTGAAGTCTTGTTGCCAATGATGGTTAACTCTGTCACATGACCATTTGTGCATACTATGTTGAGGGATGGTGAGGGAGGGAGGTAGCAGAAGTTGGTCCAGTTTGTCCATCCTTGAAGAACTTGAGGGTATTCAAGAAGCTTCTGAATTTCAAAAAGGATTCTGTTCTCACTTTGTAGTAATTGTGCAGTACAAGTTGGAGTGAGCAGCAAAACAAGAAATATTGCAGGAAACAAGTGAAAGAATGAACTCCATAATTTCTTCATCATTCTTAGGATGAACTGAAATTAAATATTATTACTATTTGTTGTATGATAGAGATTGGTTAGTCACAGCATACTATACTGCAATAATAGTGCAGAGTTTTGAAAAGCAAATGAAATTGGATTCACAAATAAATAAATAAGCAGAACTTAGTTTGTAACAATTCAATTTCTCAGAACACAGCATATGTTTGACTAGGACACTATATATTAAACAAAATCCTTGTGCTTGGCTTTTTTACTTTTTATTTACTTTCCAGTTGTACAGAATCGGACACTTATATAAAAGCTGTTTGTCATGGTATAATGATTGCAAGAAAAGATTTCCTGATGTGAAATTATGAGCATAAAAGAATTTCACTAATATGATGAAGAAGGAGCAGGTAGAGGTAGGTTAATGATGAATCTGAGATCTGAAAAGTTAACTAGATTTCAAAATTTGAGTGAAGCCTCAATGAAAGTATATATATATATATATATATTAAAACATAGTGTTGTTTGTTAGACAGATCACATGAAAGAGTGTAAATGCAAAGGAGAAAAAGAAAAAAGGTAAGTTTCTGATCTGATGCTTTGCAAAGTATAATATTAATATTGCATCTTGGATTCCTAAGTTGCCACATTGCCCAAGAAATGTAAAAGTCAACACGGCTCTGAAATCAAAGCCTCAAGATGCAGGAATTTCGGTGTTGACCATCTTATGATGGACCTGCATGTACTTTAACATAGCGCAAACATTTATGAAAGATATTTATTTATTTATTGATTTTATTCATGCATCTCACGCGCCATGGCACGTGGTTTTAGTGAAGGGATAGCTTTATGATTTATTTATGAGTATGAAAATGTTCGATGTATAATATTACAATAATGCTAAGTGGACAATAAAAAATCAGTCCATACAGTCAATGAGCTTATTTTGGCTTTGGTTTTGACCCCAATAATCATTGAGATTGTAATGAACTGAGTAATTATGACCTAAAATCTCATTTATTGGCTGGTTGGACTGATTTTGTATTGTTCATTTAGCATCACCCATAATATTAATACATCCAACTAATATATAATATATAATATATATTATAAATAAAGAAGCGACATACATTATGACATACATATTTTACATATTTTTTTGTGTTATTTTTTATTTTTGCTCAACCAATTTCACACATGTATAACACACTGACACATATTATTTATGCATAACATTGTTGGATATTATTCTCCTATTTATATTATATATATATATATATATATATATATATATATATATACTAATAATTGAACTCTTTATTCATTGTCAACAATAATAATACCATAACTGCACAATGGTTTGTGAGAATTAAGGGTGGGTTTGGATTTTTGTGAGTGTGACTATTATGTGTCGGTGAAGTGTTTGGCATTGTACAGATTAGAGGTCCATGTTTCCACACACATTCCTGGCAAAATGGGTGACACTGACACATTTTTTTATTAGTGTGCCTATTCAATTAGTTACACCTAATACTCATATTCCTGTTCTATTATCCTTGCATAAAAGTACTAGTAGTAGTTTAGGATAATGTGTAGTATTAAACATTATTGAGATTTGGAAGAAAATGACAAGATCCCAAGAAGAAGTGTTATTGTGTTATTTTCCATTGCATGCATTATATTGCTGGAAGAGATATTATTATTGGATTGTCATGTTGCTGGCAATTTGATCATATAATAAATTTTCTTTGCTAATGAATTAATGAAATGTCTCTAATGGCTTCCTTGTTTGAATGTGTGACGGTGGGCAAGTCAATTTTCGGATGGTGAATGATTCCATTTTATTTGCAAATATAATTCCTAATTTATATTATACTATATGTTAAGATCAGAATTTTGACTTTGAAGTTGAAGCATTGGGTTTCTAATAGAGAATGGGAGAGTTTTGTGAAATAAGATTTTATTGAATTAAAAAAGGCAAAAGTTTAGATTTTGCAGAATCTTTTGTAGTTTTCTTAAAATAGCTAGCTAGCGATGAAAAGTGTTTTAAGATTCTACTTAATCTTATCCAAAATGGTTGTAGTTGAAAACATAGAAGATAAATTAATTTGTTGTCATTTATACTTAACTTATATTGGTTCCTGTTAAATAGAAATTTAAGTTGAACTTATTTTTGTGAAAGCTAGATTAAATTTTATATATTTGTAGATATTATGATAGTGACTCTCAACATACTAGTAGGCTACATCATAGTCAGTCCCTTGTAATATTTATTTAGTGACTAAACTTGGTTGTTTTTTCCACCATCCTAGATTATAATATATATTATATTGCTAAATTAATGTTTAATTTAAGAAGAAAACGAAATTAGGTTTAGTTATTTAATTTCTAATAATGTTTGTCATACAACAGAAATACATCCAACTAGTATCCAAAACGTGTTATACATACTATGAAATGTGTGCTATATGTATAACACTTGTGCGTATAACACACATTTTGTATTATGTATAGCACACGTTGAATACTAGTTAGACGTATTTATGTTGTACGACAAATATTATTGATTAATTTCTACTATGCTTTTGCCTTGCTTAATTAATTTCTTCCTTGATTTCGTTTTTATCCTCTTCTTCTTCTTATTCTCTAAGCTCAGATTAATGGCCCACGTGATGAGTAACACAAGACTCGTAGGAATGGCTGGCCTTGTTTGATTGTTGGCCATGCATATGATATGATGATTTTTGCTTTGCATTGAATTGAATTATTGGAGAATATGATTTAGGGAAAGGGCCTCACCACAAACTAGTCCCTACTCCCTACAACTGTTGTGTTCCTTGTAGACGAGGTATGATTATTTATGAATACTCCAGGAATAAAATTGTTCCATGATTATAAAACACAAAAGAAAAGAAAGATATATATTTAATGATTGGAGTTGTGTGTGTGGCTTGAATTGAAACTGAAGTTCCTCAATTATGTGTTACAGTATTACTTAAAACAAAATCAGCCACTATTATAAGACATTGTAACAATTCAACTTTTTAAAATTATTAATTTAAATTTTAAAAAATTTAATAATTTTAAAAGTTAAATTAATATTATTATTATATAGTGGCTGATGGTGACTAATTTTATAGTATATATATAACATTACTCTTGTAGTCTTGTGCATAACATATAATAATTTATTGTGAAATCATTTTTAATATAAATAGAAAGGAAAAACGTTGTAACAAAAATGGAGTGAAAGTATGATCATAATTGATAAATTAGGGTGATAGATTATGATTAATCAAATAAAATCAAATTAGCTAAAGCCAATAGTGCAGAATATAATCTGAGACGTATCTTTCCACGGATTGGTGACTTGTTAGCTAAGTTTCTGAACTATATATATATGCTGCGACCAACCTCTCACAAGTGCAACAGCAAGTCAGCACTTAGCAACATTTTTACATCTATCTCATACATATTAAGGAAATTGTTTATTAGATGGAATCATCATCAAAAGTCAAATGCGAAAATATTGGTGTATAATAAAATTTCAGTCAAAACAACCAATAGACTGTGCATAATATATAATATGTACAATGTATATTACATATTATGTATATCATATATGACATGTTATGCACAACATATATCATATGTTGCAACATCATCTTTCTTTACAACATAGTATATTTAATATGTGATATATATGGTTACAACATAAAATATATATTGTGCACATTATATAATATTTATTATCTATAACATATTAACTAATTATATTTTTATTGTACATACAATAATGTTAAAGTTAAAACAACCAGAAATTTCATCAACCTCTTTTGTCTTGTCTTTTTTTTTATTTGTCTCCACCTTGAAGCATAAAGATTGTATTCTCTAACCAAAATAAACAAATGAATTTGAGTCCAGCCCAAACTTTAGCTGGACTTTAGCCCAACCCAACTCAGATCTTCAGTCCAGCCCTTCTGGTGCTCTCTGTATATCTATTTTACTATTTTTTAAATTTTAACATGAACTTACTCTAATATTTAAATTTTTATTCTTGAGCTTAAATTGCAAAGTATATACATTATATGTACTGTATACAAATAACATTACTCATAAAATGAAAAAAAAAAAAAGTTAGATATCAAAATAATTCTAGCGAAGTTAGAAGAATGAAGGAGTATGAGTTAACAAATCTAAGTTTGTCTTTGGATTCATTTGCAAGTTCCAATGCCTTGTTGTACATTATTGCCATTGGGGGGTCACTAAATTTACAAATAAATAAATATAAATATAATACACCATGAGTACTTTTCTTATCCTCATTTAATATTTTTGAAAAATAATAATAATAATAATAGGTGGATCTAAGTATTTGTATTGAAATGAGAAGAACATGGAACCTCGTGAGAGGTATCTTGTATTTAGCAAACACTGTCTCTTCATTCATTCTAATAGTAATCCTTACATACATTGTCCTCTTCTGCCGCTTCCTTAATCATTGCCACGTTGTTGTTTAATTTTCTTCTCTTTTTGAAACTCTCTTCAAAACTAATTAAACTCTCCTTCATTTTTCTCACATCATTCTTCAATCTTCATGCATTATTATTTATATTCCTTCCACTACTTCATTCTTCTTTGTGATCTTCTGTTGCTGTTGCTGTTGATTGGCCTAAACTGTTTCTTATAACTGATTCTATTTTGTGAAGTGAAGGTGAGACTCTTCTTTGGTGCTTAGCTTAGCTTGATTTTGATTTATATATTTTATCTTCTAGTGTGAATTATATCCATTCATCTATTATTATTAATTTTGTTTATTTTATCTGTGCATTAACTGCTACTCAACTGTAATTAAGTTTATGGTCTCATATATGTTCAAATAAATGTAGATTTCATTTGTATGTGTTGAATGCAATAGCTAGCAGCTAAGAAATTTAGTTTTAGTGAAGACATTTTGTCAATTTGACAGTAACATAACTGCTATTAACACATGCCAATTTATATGTCTAATTCTCCATGTACAATTTGATGCTTGAGTTCAGAGTTGTCCAAACCATTGATCTCTGGAGTGATGGGAAGACAAAGTCCTGGGAAATGGATCAGAAACTTGCTTCTAGGGAAGAAATCATCATCAAAGTCTAAATCATCAAAAAAGAAGGATGTTCCTGTATGTTTTTTCCTGGCCTTTGTGATTGGCTTTAGTTAATCATAATTTGATCTCATTACTTAAGACTTTCTAATTTCAATTTGTAATTTTGATTTCAATTCTTGTGTAAAGAAACCTTCAAGTAACAAGGATGTGCTGGTTGTGTCTTCTGAGGGATCCATGCCTTTTCCAACTGTGGCTTCCCCTCCAACAACATCAGGAGCTTATGCTACCAAAGGAGTGATATCAGAAAATGAAGTAGTTATTAGTGGATCATCAAATGAGAGGGTTATTCTTGCAATTGGAGATGAACAGACCAATTCACAAGAAGATGTTGCTAATATTGCTCCTGAGGATCATACACAGAAAATCAGGCTCACAGAAGCAGCTATAATAGCTCAAGCAGCTTTTAGAGGCTATCAGGCATTAATTCAATCCTTATCTGTTGTACAAAATATTAGGGAAACCCTTGCAATTCAATAATGTTACTCTGCTTACATGTGTTGCATTGGCTATTTGTCCAAGTTTGTGTCATGTCCCGTGTCTGTGTCAGTGTCTGCTTACATGGGTTGAATTGCATCTCCATGAAGACCTTTGATAGTTTCACATGTTTAAAGCTCTGAACTATTATGTTATGTTTCATTACTTTTTGTTTTCTTTTAGTGTCTTAAACTACATTATTCCTAAGCATTGATTCCTCATCTGATCTGGAAGCTTGTACATATTACATATCTGATATCTGATTAATGAATGCTTGAAAGTGATTCCTGCATTACTTAATTGAAGGCGCGTAGGAAATTTCGAATACTCAAAGGTATGGTACACCTGCAAGCTCTTATTCGCGGCCAATTGGTTAGAAGAGAAGCTGTTTCTGCTCTTTACTGTGTGAAGAGGATAGTAAAATTTCAAGCATTGGCTCGTGGTTACAAGGTTAGGCACTCTGGTATTGGTCTTGAAGTAGTCCAGAAAATTTCTAAGGTAAAAAAAGTTCTTGAATTAATTCAGTCTAATGCACATGTTCTTGTGATTTATATGAAAAGCTAATTTTATATATATGTTGCCTTCTTGGTCAGGATACTAAATGTTCAAATTCTATTGGAGTAGTCAGATCCAGAGAGGCAGAGAAGATTTCAGATAATGCCTTTGTTCTCAAGGTAGGATGCACTTGTTTAGTGCCTTGTATATTCAAAGTGTGACTTTGTTCTTTTACATATTTAAATATATGAAGCAGGAGATTAATTAATTCACTATAGGTGTCCCAATTGATGTTTTAATATTCCATATACAAAAAACATTTTTGTACCTGAAATATAAATGAAATTGCATCAATTGAAAGTGAATAGGTCTTGGAATTTTACAGGTCAAATACTAAGTTCATGCTTTCTTTTATTGGTATGGTTTAGGACTAATTGTACACCAAAACTTGATCTATACTATAACCTCTTCATTCTTGTTCCCTTTTTCCTCTTATTGTTATGAACCTTTAAGATCATCATCTTATAACATATTTTGTTTTAGGTGAAAACTAATAATATATATACACCTTACCCTTTTCAGCTTCTGTCTTATTCATCACCCTCCACAGTTTCTCCAAATCTAAAATATGATTCTAGAGAACCTGACTTGGGTTGGGAATGGCTTAACCGTTGGACAAGATCACACTTTTGGGCACCTCTTCCAGAATCAAAGAAGCTTGATTCAGTGTCTGAAACAGTTGAAACTGATGAGAGAAAAGTCAAAAGAGATCCAAAAAAGGATTCAAACAACAAATTGCATTCACATTCACAGAAGGAAAATGAGAAAAAAAGTAACTCTAAAAAAACCAGCATAAAGAATGTTCCTGATAGACCTGATGAGGTTGCTAATGAGAAAAGTAGAAAACAACACAACAGCACAAGAAAAAGCTCAGATAATACTGTCACTTATGTCACAGAGAATGATAAGAATTTCCAGAGAAGAGCTTCACTGCCTGCAAATTTTACAAATCACAATAATGATCAGTTATTACAAGAAACTACTCCAAAAAGAGTTCCCAGTTATATGGCTCCTACTGAATCTGCAAAGGCTAAGCTAAGAGGACAAGGGTCCCCAAGGTTTAATACTGATTTGGTAGATAAAAATGGTAGTATAAATAGGAGACTATCACTATCATCTTCACTTAATGGGAAGTTAGGTCTGTTTTCTCCAAAATCAGAAAGATTGGTAGCCATGAGCAACAAGACAGACAAATCTTTGTCATCTTCAAGGGATTGGACAGGTAACAGATTATTCTCCAAAATTAGAATACAAAATGCTGCATATATATATATATATAGGTTTTGTGGTATGGAAAGAATTCTAACTCGTTTAATTTTATCAAATTTCAGATAAATTAATGCAACCTCAGTGGAGAAGGTGATTGAATTCACAATCAATGTGTTTTCAGATCAACAATACTTGCATATATTCCGGAAAGTGAGTGGAAAAACGTGATGCATCACGATCGTTGCCTTTGTTAATTTCATCATTAATTCTTTCTTATATGTGATGTAATCAGAGTATGGTATATCAATCACACTTCTCATTCATCAATATATATTATGCTTTGACTTCGTCTTGGTTAGTTACAAAGTCATTCCATTAAATCAAACCCTGCTTTGCAACTGAAAAACGCACATTTGAAAATGATTTGGTTGGTAATCAAATAATTATAAAAAGGCGTTGACTTGACTTTTATTAGCCAAATTCCTTGTCCTCATCTCATGTATCTATGATCCATAGTGCCCAGCTTTGCGTCCAGATACAGTATTATTCACAGTTGTATTCCTTATAATAAATATAAATACTATATTATATTGCAACTGCTAGAACTGATTGAAGACGTCACATTAATTTTGTATATAGTAATAAATTAACAAAGGTGGTATCAGTGATGAAGCCAAACTTGAATTGAAGTTAATAAAGGAGGAGAGAGCAATAAATATATGCATCTATTTTATTATGTGGTGTTCCCCAGAGTTCCCCTGAGCACTTCATTAAGCTGTTCAATTATATTATTTCTCCCTATTGAAGTGTTTGGAGGAACTCCAGGATTCACTGCAGCTCATCCATGAAATTAATTAATTAATTAATAAGCTAAGGTTAGTTATATTATATTAATTGTTAGTTATATTGAGTCATTCTAGGAGCTTCTTTCACTCTCTTCATCAATTCTGCTCTCGTGGTGAAACTAATTAATTACTGATTATGATGATTTTGAGAACTATACAAGGTTTGATTTGCTTGCTTGTGATGCACTATATATATATATATATATATATTTTTGCTCGAATATCCTCTTGGTATATGTCGATTGTTTATAATTTACTCAACCTAGCTTTTATTTGGTCTAGGTTCATGCATTCATGATTGCTTTGTATTGACTCTGTTTCACAAATCACTGGTTTTCATTTCAAGCTATATAAATTTAAACCTGTTGTTTTTGTTAACCTAATTCCTAACCTCACTAAAACTAATTAACCCAAGTTACAGTTGTGCTTTAAATAATAAAATAAGTTTAAATAAGTTTTGAAAAGTACATTTGGTCCAACATGGTGAAAATCCTAAACTCATCAATAACTTTGGTTGTCCATGATCTTTAATATCTCATAAATGATTGATATCTGCACAATTTTATTTTTTACTTTTTAACAATTATAAGCCACTTGGATATCATACAAATAAAGTTTTAGAACATGTTTTTTTTGAATAATCTCTTTTCTTCTCTCCTTATTAATTAAAGTAATGAAAAATATATATAATTAATATATATATTCTATGGAATTTTGGTGACAATCTTGTATATATATATTTTTATCTATGACATTTATTTATATCAATCAAGTTACATTCAAATCACCATTAATAATTAAATAGAACGTGGGTTCTATTCAAATATAATAATTCACACCATCTTTATTAGAGTTAAAAGTTATTTTAATTACCATTAGTTAATTAATAGCAGTGTAGTTTTTCTGTTAGTGTTGTTTAGTTAGTTAATACTCTGTAACTAACTTTCCCTCTCTTACTCCTGTATATATACCCTTTCTGAGTAATGAGAAAGTAAGCATTTTAAAAAAAAAAAAACTACACTGCTATTAATTAACTAATGGTAATTAAAATAACTTTTAACTCTAATAATCTTGTATAATAGTCTTTTAAAGTTTGAAAATACATTTCATATTGACTATCACGTTTAACTTTTTAATACATTGCTTTGTCCTTTATATTGCTGCTAATTAATCCAATGTTTCACGAAAGGGACTAAATATATATATTCAGGTCAGGTTGGACTCATTAAGCTTCTCCCCATTGCCATGGCTGATCAACCAACTGACATATTCACCAAAACACTATCGATTGCTCAATATTCGTAGCACATGCTTGAGAGGGGTGGTTATTACCTGACTACTTCGCTGCTATGGTTAAGTTAATTAACTAAGGGTTATGGACTAGTTAGTTTGTTTTTGTAGAATTTAATTTTTCCCTGAGATTCATCATTTTCTCAAATTCTGAATTCAAAAACATTCCTTTTTACTCTCTCGATCTTTCCTCTCTTTTCCTGCAACTCGAATTTATTAGCTCCTTCGGCTTTCACATTTAATATCCGTGCATAAACCTTAAAAGGCTATTATTTTGAAATGGATGAAGTATAAAATATATATAATATAGACTCTGTACAATTAGAATAAGATAATAAGGAGTCAATACATTTAATAGTATATATAAAAAGTATATCAAATGGGTCTATTTAATATTATATTTTTTATTTTTATTATTTTTTATGCATATCATTTAATATGTTGATTCTTTATTGATTAATTTTAATTGCACCTAGCATTACCAAATATAAATAGAGGTTTAAATTATTCCACCCGAAATATTGCTTGTTTGCAAACCAAACATGAGAATAATTCTATTCCCATCACGTACATCAGATTTTTATGTATCAAGCATCCATTAAATATTATTTCAATTGGCGGTTGAGAGATATGTGTAAATTTTTTGGTTTTTATTTAAAATGATGGGCCCAAAATAACATAATATGATTGATGGATGGTTGATGAATCTATATATTGATGTACATGTAGTACTATTGGAGAGATATGTGTAAATTTTTTTGTTTTTATTTAAAATTGTGGACCCAAAATAGCATAATATGATTGATAGATGGTTGATGGATCTATATATTGATGTACATGTAGTACTACTGCATTCCCATAAGTGGTGAATTATTTTGTGAATAGAGTATTGTGGTGTTTGATTTTATTTACTCATAACAACATGGAATACTAATGTACTGTGTACACTATCAATAGCTTAATTACTTTGTAAGAAACCACCATTGATCGAGTTGAACAAAGTGGAGTAATAAGTGAAGCACAATGAACATGTTCAGAAACTTCACGAAGCAATAAAACATGAACAGAAATTACGTGGCCAAAACCCATTCACTGCGAATGCGTACAATATTAATAACAAGCAAAACATGGGACGAGATCGAAGAGAAACCACGTCCACTTAACTACAAATCTAAAATCATGTTCGATTATTACAGAGTCAGAAATTTCTTTTAAAAATTAATAAAACATCTCCACTTGCCACATCTCATATTTCTCAATGATAATGGAATCAAACCAAAATGAGCTACGTTGTGATATTTATACATAAAAAATATATATATAACATACTTATTTTTATTGATAACAATGAAAGAATAAAAGTTTAAATATTAGAAAGAGATTATATTAATTTTTTTATTGGCTCAATATATTTATTGTCGTCAATAATAACTAATATTTTTGAGGTGGTTACTCGTTATAAAAGATAAACTTCTTGTTACAAAATTCTCTTTATAAAAAACGTCAGTTATCAGATTTCTGACTATAATTCAAAGAGTTCAATTAATTATAGGTCACATGAAAAGTTAAATAGGATAAGGTTGATATATAAAGTATTTAAGAGAAAAATTATGTACAAATAACAACAGTAAAAAAAAAATACTGTTATAAGGGTCTAGATACAATTTCCTCTACTTACATACATAGATTTCAATAATACTTCAAAACAAAAATACAGATCTTATTGGTTTACATGGAGACCCACATGCCGGCAATTGGGGATAATTTCTATTGAATCATATCTTCATTAATTTGCTTGATTATCATGTTTAGAATTAGACAAAACCCCCACTTTGAAATTACCGCTCCTCCTCACTATAAATAGTATCATCATTTCCCTCAAGGCTTTCCCTCCCCTTTGGCTAATTCCCCCACTAATTACTTTCATTCTTTTGTGAGAAAAGAAGAAAATAATGGAGAATCACCATAGAGAGGAGAAACAAAATATAGTAGAACAAAAAATTGATCAAGATCATATTAGTACCCTCCCCAATAGCATATTGTGCATCATTCTATCTTCTCTTAGTACAAGAGAGGCTGTGAATACTAGTGTCCTCTCTTCTAAGTGGAGACATGTTTGGACTACTCCTAATAACCTCATTCTTGATGCACACAATATGCTAAGCACACAAAATTACTCAGATATTTGTCACCTAAATGAGCAACTAAAGTTTAATATCAAATGTGGTAGGACTAAGGCCTTTGTGGCCAAGGTCAATGATTACTTGTCAAGCCTGAGGAAATTCCAGCCTCACAAGATTGAGATGCTGAGAATTTGCTTCACAATTCGCCGCCATAGCCACGGTTCGGATCATCTTCCCCAATGGCTAAGTTTTGCCATTGGTAGGAATGTTGAGGAGATTGATCTCTGTTTGTGGGACAATAATGAGCTAAGTGCACCAAATTATGGGGCACCTTATGTTTTCCCCTGTTGTGATAATGTTGGCAATAATAGCCTTAAGTGCTTGAGATTGGCACATTGTGCACTTTCCCCCCATAAGGCCTATAATAATAATTGTGGATTCTTCACCACTCTCACAACTCTTGATCTCATGAAAGTTGATTTGGTCTCAGGGGAGAACATTCAGATGATTTTGGCTAGTTGTCACAGCCTAGAGTGGTTGAGCTTGACTGAATGTTACAACATGGATTGCTTGAAGATTGAGCAATCATTTTGCAAGAATTTGAAGTACTTGAATGTGAGCCTCTGTAGGCAACTGAGGCAAATTGTGGTCAAGAGCAATATTCTTGAAACCTTGGAGTACACTGGATCCATGGTTGAGTTCAAATTTGATGCACCAAAGCTTAGAACTTTCTTCAGCAGTATGAGTGATTCTAGCACTATCTCCAGCCTTGCATTTGCTCTTCCCCATCTTGAAACTTTGTTCATGGAGTGCAACTGTAATAGGGTATGTATATATATATATATATATATATATGGTTTTCAAATTCCAATAATTGTTAGTACTATTGCACACACCTTGGTTCCCCCTTAAAATTCAGGGTGAAAATTTTAAGGATATATCAAACTTTCATGCAATAAAAATCAAATAGAATTTTCATATGCTGTATATGAAAAATTACAAATATTTGATATCTGTATATCTATATTTTCTTGTAGTATGAACTTGAGGGTGGGGCTAAGAGTATGATAAACACCATACCCAGATTTCCAAACCTGAGGCACCTGATGGTTATAAAAGTGGCCACATTTAGACATGACTCTTGGTGGATTGCAGTTGTACTGAGGATGTGTCCAACACTTAGAAGATTAGAGGTGCATGTAAGTCCTGCATTTTTTAAGATTATCTTGATCTATTCAAACACACTGTCCATTCATTAACTGTTTGTTGTGTTGGTTTCTAATATGATTCTTGGATTTTACCAATGTGTAAATAATCCTTAGCAAACTTAGCTTAGTGAAAGTTAAAAGTGAGTCTAAGTTGAAATGTCACTTTATTAATTATTGGATACAGAGTATATTGCCAACATTTGAATGAGTGGAAAATTGGTGGAAGGGTACTGTGCTATGTACATTTAGTATTTTTCTTTCTCGACTATATTTTGTGGACAACTTCAAAACAAAAATAGTAGAAGGGCATCTCATGAATTTATTGTTTACACAGTTAATCATTTATACTTACATCAATCTAAATTTATTTTGTTGCAGCTAAAGACTATTTGGCATTTTGATATAGAGTTAGGGGAGACAAGGCTGCCTCCAAATTGGCCACATGATCAACTCAAGGAAGTAGCAATAACAGGAATTAGAGGGTATACAAGTGAGATTGAGATGGCAATGTACCTAGCACATAATGCATGTGCACTTCAGAAGATGACAATAGACCCACGTCCAAGAATTTACCTGGGAAATGGAAAATGTGGTATTTCAGAACATGCTAGTTATAGTTGGAACAGGGTTGAGAAGCACAAGTTTCATGAGAATCTAAAGCAGGCCTTTTGTTCATCACAAGTGGAGCTATTGATCCTGTGATGAAAAAAACATTGCAAAATTTTTATATATATATATAGCTAGCTAGCTTAATAGTAGGTAAAAATAACTAAATGTTGTTAACTTTTTGTGGTTATTTTGCAATGAGTAAATTTAGTGTGAAATGTAAGAACATCATTGTAGAACTCAAGAGGGAGTTCCTCCAAACACTTCAATGAAAAGGAAATGAATTTGATTCATTATTATTCTTGCTATTCTGTGTCAGTTGAGCCCTGAAGTTCCCCCAAACACTTCACTGATAAGGACTAATTTAGTTTTGGTTTCCTAATTGGCATTTTCATAGCCATATTAGACTTATTAGCCTCAAATCAATGTGAAGTGCTCAGAGGAACTCCAAGGAACAGCCAACATTTTAATCTCTGACAAATGCTTCACTAGTTGCCATGGTTTTGCAATGCACAGATAGTGTTCTATTTATAGTGGTGGAAATATGCTCAGAAAACAAAATAAAGTGGAAATTTATGTGGACATGAAAAAATCTAAGTAGATGAAGAAGTTTCTGTTTACCTCTGAACCTGGTCAGGATTTCTGATTAAGGAGACTGAAAAGGGAAATCAATCTTATTGCATTGAATTGCATTGTGGGCTTAGAGAGAGCTTGTAAAGTGATGATTCAAATCATCAAAAGTTAAAGAAGAGATCTGTTCTCAATCCCTTTCAGTCATTTTCATAGTCATGAATTTTTATCAATCACAAACTAATGTAATGTAAGAACCAAGAAGTCATGTATGTGTAGCCAGGACTAAGAAACTTCTGTAGTAACTCACAATCTTATTTTCCCCTTTAGATTATTCCTGCTTATACTTTTCTCTTTAGATTAACTTTTATCACTGCATGAACTAAACCATTACAGAATGTGATCATTTGGTTTAAAAGGAAATTTTTTTAACTCAATTTCCAACTCTAATACACCTTTCACTATTCTATTTTAAATGATAGATACCAATTTCCTCCAAAGCAGAAAAAATAGAAAGCAGAATTATTGGCCACACTAATATCTATGTATTGGGTGGTTGAGCAATTCAATGTTTTATTAAAATGGCAAAAAGGAAAAATAAAATAAAATCTTTCTGATGCAGAGAAAGATTAGGTGCATCCTGAAATAAATTGGGAGCCATTTCATGGTAGTAAGTAATTTTATGGCATTGGTTGTTTCTTGTTCTTTTTTTTAGCTCAACTTTCACATCATACTTATGATATTCATAATTTCCTGATCATTTGAAAGCAACCAATAACGGATCCCAAAAAAATTTAACATTGGGGCAATAAATTACACATTATTAGTATAAAAATCTGGAAATTATACTGTATTTAATTGTTTGGTACATAGATCTGACCCTGGTAGCAACTAATGATCAGAAAATAACTGAGTTCTTTCTTCTTTGGTACACTTATGGAGTCATGTTAATTAGTGTATTTATATAAATCAGCAAATTAATAAATTTCTTACCTAATTTTAGAAGTCATTAATTATTGCAATTTCTTTTTTAAATTACAAATGTAAAAATTTTGGTCTTGTTAACCACCTAAACAAATTGAAATATTAATAACTAAAAAAATAGAATAAATTTGTATGAATTAGGTATACTGATATAAGTTTGGAAAGTTGGAGAAAACAAACAGAGAGTATTGAAGGGTGAGATATGTGTCTACTTGGCTTGTTTTGTTCACACACACACACTTACACTTTCAGGTACTACTAGACTAGACTAGATTAGATTCCCTTACAATAACACTTGTCTGTATATATGTATCAGATCAAAAAAGCTGAAAAAGGGAACCAACCAGCTACTTTGAAAACAGAGAAACAAATGGTTCAGAGTGTCATGTGGCCACTCGATCTCGGTTATATTCTGATCCTCTCTCTCTCTTCAAGTAATTAAGTCCCTATGGACCAATGTTGCGTCCAGGTTCACTCTCTTGCACATTATTATTGTTTTTATATTCCTAATGAACAAAAGCAATATTTGCAGCTCACTGCAAATTAAAGAGAACAAACCATTATTATAAATAGAGTAATGTTATTGGTACATATCAAATGATATGTATAGTATACATATATTTTGATCCAATAATGTAGAAAAGAAGTATAAATAATGAAATAATATCACATCAAAATTCAAAAATTAAAAAATAAATAAATAAAAAGTATATGTACAAAACATCCTTCCTCTATGTACAAATATCGGGGTTAGCCACATACACCAATGCAATGCTACCATTTCACAATTTGGCCTAATTTTAATTTGTTCGATCATTATCTTTCGCTTCTTCATAATCAGATGCAATGCATGCACACCCTTAATTCTATACATTTACTGAACCAATAATACTTGATGTACAACATAAATACATCCAACGTGTGTTATCCATATTACATGATGCGTGCTATACGTATACACATATACGTATAGCACACATCCTGTAACATAGATAGCACACGTTAAATACAAGTTGGACGTATTTTTGTTGTACGTCAAACATTACTCTTTACTGAACTATACTTTATTTATTACTAGCACCTTATCTAGTTATATTATTTGTTTTTATTTTAATTTTTCTATAAAAATAGATAAAAAATAAAATAAATGAAAAAAGATAACTTGAAAGATCTAGAGAAAGAAAAATGTAGAGTAATTTTTGTTTAGAGGTTGTTATCTTTATTTATTTATTTAATATTTAATTAAGTTTAACTTTTCAAATTAAAAAATTAATTACGTAAGTAAATAAGTGTGGATACTAAAAAGATAATTAGTTTTGAATCCCCCTTATTAATAGTATAGATACAACTAAAAAATTGTAAAATATCACATTTTAAAGTATATAATCTTCAATTTCTACTATATGCTAAAAATTCATGTGATTCAATATTTCAAATGCTATAGTCTTTATTTAATAATACAACAAAAAAATTGTAAAATCTCAAATTTTAATGAATATATCCTTCAACTTTTACTAAGTGTGAAAAATTAATGTGATTCTATATTTTAAAGCCTATAGTCTTTATTTTATAATACAACTAAAAAATTGTGAAATCACAAATTTTAAAGTATATAGCATTCAACTTCTACCATATGTATGTGAAAAATTCATATGATTCAATATTTTAAAGCCTTTAAATTCTTTATTTTATAATATAACCACAAAAATTGTGAAATCTCAAATTTTAAAGAATATAACCTTCAATTTCTACTATATGTGAAAAATTCATGTGATTCAATATTTTAAGGGTTATAGTCTTTATTTTATAGTACAACCAAAAAAATAGTGAAATCTCACATTTTAAAGTATATAATCTTCAATTTCTATTATAGGTTAAAAATTCATGTGATTCACTATTTTAAAGACTATAGTCTTTATTTTATAATACAACAAAAAAAATAGTGAAATCTCACATTTTAATTAAAGTATATAGCCTTCAATTTCTACTATATGTGAATAATTCATGTGATTCTATATTTTAAAGCCTATAGTCTTTATTTTATAATACAACCAAATAAATTGTGAAATTTAAAATTAATTTTAAAATATATAGCCTTCAATTTCTACTATATGTTAAAAAAAGTCATATGATTCAATATCTTAAAGCCTATAGTCTTCATTTTATAATATAACCAAAAAAATTATGAAATCTCAAATTTTAAAATATATAGCCTTCAATTTCTACTATATGTGAAAAATTCATATGATTCAATATTTTAAAGGCTATAGTCTTTATTTTATAATACAACCAAAAAATTATGAAATCTCATATTTTAAAGTATATAGCTTTCAATTTCTACTATAAGTGAAAAATTAATGTGATTGAATATTTTAAAGCTTATACTCTTGATTTTATAATTCTACCAAAAAAATAGGAAAATCTAATATCTTAAGGTCTATAACCTTCAATTTTTACTAAGTTCATGCGATTCAAGATTTTTAAGGTTATAGACATTATTTTATAACTAACCCTTGACGGGCACTTTGTGTCCGTCACGCCGTATTTTTATTTTTTTATTGAGTTACATTATTTGTTTTTTTTTTAAATTTTACTATAGAGATAAATAAAAAATAAAATGAATAGTAAAAAATAACATGGAAGATCTAGAGGTGGAAAAATATAAAGTGATTTGTGTTTAGAGGTTATTTTTTTATTTATTTTTATTATTTTTAATTTAACTTTTAAAATTAAAAAAAATAACTATTTAAAATTTTTTTTGTTACATAAAGTTTAGATTAGGGGAGACACACTTCATGCAGGGTCAGGACATACCAACAACTTCAACGAGGATTTACGATGGAATTTACAGATCACCCACCAAAGAAGAGGGATCCCCAAGATTCGAACTCAAGCCACGCCTAGCATGGGCGGAAGGCTAAACCAGGTGTGCCAACCCTCATTGACAAATAACTATTTAAATAAGTGTGGATATAAAAATATAGTTATTTTTTTAATTCTCTTTATTAATAATATAGATTAAATAAAATATGAGTCCTATTCAAATAAATTCATATTTCATCTCATCATGAACTGATGAAGCTATATTAATATATTTATTAATTACTATATTTCAGTAATTTGACATGCCAACTTTGTGAGGTATGTATAACTAATACCATCATTATTGTTACTAAATTTTTATTCCAATCGCTGAAATCTTGACTGTAATTTTAATTAAGGCTAGTGGCAAGTGTATGGCTCTATAACTTTGAAAGGATAAAAAGTTAGGTTTAGAAAATTTATAAACCATTGATAGTGTATAACTTTTCTATTAAGTCATTTAATTATGTGTTTTTATGTCAGTTATAATTGTATTTTCTCAATTCTATTATCTGAAAAAATTATACAAAGAATATTTTGATCAAATAACAATGTAAAATATTTTTACACTGTCAGCATAAAAATTAAATTCTTTCTGATGTTCTCGTTCAATTAATTCAATTACAAAAGTCATATTCGTGCATCTTATACTCCATATTAATATTAATTCTGTCATCCTTATTTTAATATGATTTTATTCTGAAAGATCATACTCTATTTCGAATCTTATTAGATATTCATGAAAATCTAATTTTAAATCTCAATGTAGTTCATTCAATTAAGTACAAATAACTCACTTTTGGGCGGAGGCAATACACTGCACACTTTTCACTTAACCACTTCTATAAAGAGTGGTTAAATCCATGATAAATTTAGCAACCATTTTTAATATATAGTTTCACATGCTGTGCACTAAAATTTTTCTATTTATATATTTTATTGTATTAATTAAACTTGGTTAACTCTTTATTAATTTCAACATGTTATATGTGTAGCATTAAGTAATATTATTTATACATCATAATAAAACATGTTTCACTATTATCATTACTTTTTTCTTTCATCTTGTTTTCTGGTGATCATTTTGTTAATAAGTAATATTTGTTGTACAACAGAAATACATTCAATTAGTATTCAATATGTGTTACATCTAACAGTAATATGAGTTATACGTAACGTATTTTACATATAGCACTTATTATATATATGATATATAGTACACGTTAGACACTAATTAAATATATTTATGTTTTTACAATAAGCATTATTATTTTATTAATTATGTGAAACGTCTCCGTGTGATAGAAAGTAGAGGCTCGGAAACATGAATGAGATTGAGACACACATGATCCTCTTCTTCTGTGTTCAATTTCATTAGAGTTATAATTAAGGATGCAGAGGTGGGGCCCACATGAATCACCTTCCACCTCCAACTATCACTTTCAGACAAAAACAACCACGTTGAATGAACCCCCCTCTCTCTCTCTCGGATACAACTCAGCACTCTCCATTTCATCTATTTACTCTCATGTAATACAATATCTACGATAAAAATGCATTCAACTATTATTCAACGTATGTTATACACATTACATATGACACATAGTACACGTTGGATGATAGTTTGATGCAGTGTACGCTCTCTTTATGCAGACATGGAACCTGAGGATCCATTCTTCTTTCCAGATTTCCAATCCTTTCCTCCATTCTCCGCCCAAATTACCCATGTGAAACACATGTGATATTATATCTTGTTAAAGCTCATACAAAAACATTACTTCATTTGAAGACAAGTGCAAGAGGAGAGATTTTTTAGAACTATATACAATATAATTAAGCTTGAAGATTAATAACTAGCTAAACCTTATAAGGAGTCAGATGACATCCAGAGTTCCCCCAAACACTTCAGTAGGATTGTATATACATACGTATAATTGTAACATTATACATACCATATGCTCCGATGAAGTGTTCCGGGGAACTCTAGCGGACAGCTGACCTAACTCTGCCTCTTGGCATTAATTGTTGCATTTATTTTTATTTGGCTTCATTGTTTGCTCTGTACAGAAAAACACAACATTTACTTATATATATATATACAAGACTCCACAATGTTATTCATGCATGAAGAATTTGGAGGCCATTAGAGAAGAGAATTCTTTTTGTTGAACCTGGCCAGGATTGAGGGATAGATGGCAATAAAGAGAATAACATGGAAAATGGGTGACCTTAGCTTGAATTGGTGCTTTGCTTTTCTGACCGACCCCCTTCAATCTCTTTGGTCCCAATTGTTTGATAGAGCAAGAATCAAATCAACGAACCGAATTGAATATATAATTCTATTGGTTTAAATCAGCTATCTCATTCCTCTAAGATGGCTTTCTGAGTTTAGAGTCAATGCATGAATATATTTGATAGTTAGTTCTTCTAGCATCTAGAACATTATTAACTAAGTTCAAATTTTGATGGATTAAAAAGGGTAATTGGGAATACCACTCTTTGGTCCTGGTACTTTTCTTTCAGTATACAACTTGGCCTATTCGGTGACCACAATATTTGACACCCAGATTCTTCTTCTTTTTTTTTCCTAATAGTTGTTAAATGTTAAATTAATGGACAGAATGAGAAAAAAGGAGTAAAATGGGATATGCTTTGTGGCAGATTCTCTGTTTATCACCCTTTCTTTCAATCTAGACTGTAAATGTGTCTAGGTTCACTACCACCCTCAACCTTCTTCTGCCATAAGGATTTTTCTTCTTTGCTAGAAAGATGCAGTGGTTTGGTTACAAGAAGAAAAAACATCACTATAAATATAACAGATTGGCACATAAATATTTCATACCAAATTAAAATAGATCAAGCTTCCTTTTGGAGCAGTTTGGGAAGGTATATCTATATGTCAGGTGTCCCCTAGAATTCCCCTAAACGCTTCATTGAGGTCTATTCTATCTTTTTTTCTTCTGAATTCAGATCCTTGGCTAGTAGAGTAGTAGTCTCTTACTGAAGTGTTTGGGGGAACTCCTGGTGCCACTTGATGCTTCACATGGTGATGATTCTTAGAAACTACCCAAAATATAACATCAAATATATGGTACTGATCCACACTGGTTTTCTCCTCAAAGAATACTAATTAATTAGTCTTCTTTTTTGGTGGTACATAAAAGTATACATATCATATTTATGTTACACTGATTTATATTTCTCTTCTCTACCTCAACTTTTCAGGACTACAAAAACTACATAAGTTTTTTGTCTTATTCCATCTGTAAACACATCCATTTTATATTTCTGTTATGTACATCTAGCTTAAGTTATATGCAACATTATCACATTAAAAAAATGTTATCTGTCTACCAAAAACAACACTAAGACTGTGTTTGTTTTTTCTGACTCTGGGTCAGAGTCAGTGAAAAATTGACTCTGTCAAGTGTTTGGTCCGAGAGTCACAGTGACTCAGTGAACAAAATTATCAATTTTTTGTTCACTCTAATTTTGGAGTCACTGTGTATTGGAAGGGAGTCATTGTGTGGTGGAAGGGAGACACAAATATGTGAGAGTGTGTTCGGAGTCAATTTTGGAGTCACTGAAAATAAACACTACCTAAGTAGTTGTTATCAGATATGTTTTAGCTGCCATTTAATACACAGAATCTGCATGCTTCATCAGTAATTAATTAAGTGCATGGAAGATTAGGATCTACCTTGTCTGCTTCATGGAAACCAAAACAAAAATGTGAAGCGGCGTGTGTAATAAGCATTCATATTCCAACTGTCAGATAAGATCTTCCCTTTTATGTATTTTATTAATAATGTAATTAGTTGATAAGCAATTTTATCATCAAGCCCCTAGTGATAAGAATGATGCATAAATTAATTTTATTCACACTATGCAGCAGCTATCAGTTAAAGACAACACTAGCCGTTTTATACATAGTCCACATCACCAAGACATTTTCAACTAAGCTGCTTAATTGTAATTTTGTTTCTGTGTCTTATGTACCTAAACTACACCACTGTGTGTGGATATCAAAAATCTTGAAATAATTAAGGCCTTTTTTATCATTGTGTGTTGTATTGAATTGTAGGATTCAATTGGGATCATGGGAAATTGTTTTAGGAAGATTGCTCACAATCCCAATCCCAATCAACCAGTTCATATAGCTCAATCTCCCATTGGTATGTATGCATCCATAGCTATTATTAGCCAATTCATTTGCATTTACAAAACAAATTTTCACTAAACTAACCACAAATTATAATTTCAGCTAATCTGCATGGTGTTCATATGTAAGAGAACACTTTAAAATTTCTCTGTTTATTTTTTGGTTCTGAAAACCAAAGATGGAGCAAGTATTTATATAATAATCTTCAATTTTGTTGCAGGTAAAGGAAACAAAGATGAAAGGCATGATCATTGTTTACCTTCTCCAAAGGATTGGAATGTTTCAAAATTGGATAAGGAAATAATGCTTCAAAGCTTTAAGCCTAAGCGCTTTAGCTATAAAGTATTGAAAGATGCTACTGGGAAGTTCAGCTTTGGGAACATAATAGGACAAGGAGGCTTTGCTGATGTTTATAAAGGATATCTCACTCACTGCACCATGAATGCTGCAACATCAAATGAGAGCTTCCCTGTAGCTGTTAAGAGAATCCGGATCCTTGGAGCGCAAGGCGACGAATCATGGCTGGTCTGGTTACTTGTGATTTTGTCTGTGTGTGTAAGTTCTAAGAATTTGTACATGGATCTGAATGATTTGTTGTGCATACAGAATGAAGTGACATACTTGAGCAGCTTGAACCATCCAAATGTAGTGAAACTCATAGGGTTCTGCAATGAGGGTGAGCACAGAATGCTTGTTTATGAATACATGATTGGTGGAACCTTGGAGGATCATCTCTTGAAGGGTAAGCTTAATGAATAAGGTAGGGAGAAAGGTTATAGACCAAGGAAAAAAATATGAAGTAGCCAAATAAAATTCATAATTGAGATTTGATCATGTTCATTTTTAAAGTGAGTACTACATTCAGCCTCAAGAATATGAATAAACAAATATTCTGTCTTTGTATGAACAGAAGAAAGTAAGTTAAATTGGACTACAAGGATTAAAATAGCAGCTGGGGCAGCTAGAGGATTAGATTATCTTCATACTTATGGAAGGCCACTTGTTCATCGTGATATTAAATCTTCCAATGTCCTGCTAGATGCAGTAAGTTTCTTAAACTAATGCTTATGCTTTCTAATAACAGCATCTATTTCCCCTTTTCTGTTGCTACCACTGTTCATGAGGTGCTGTGTAAAAGGTCTTAGTTTTTTTATTACTACCAAGTGGGTTAGAATGAATGAAATTGCAGAACTTCAATGCCAAGATATCAGATTTTGGACTTGCTAGATATGGACCTGAAGGACAACATACCCATGTTACCACCAGAATCCTTGGCACTAGGGGTTACTTTGCCCCAGAATACATAACCACAGGTACCAAACATGTGCTTACTTCTTTATGGTATGTTTGTTAGTTTGGTTGTTGGAGACTTCTCCCTTTCTTCCCTTCCCTTCCAAAATCAAGCTCACAAACACACCCTTAAGTAATGTAGGTACCTCTTTACCTTTGAAGAAGAAGAAAATAACATATGAATATTTTAATAGATGGGACATTTTTAGGCCCTTCATAAATGCTTGAAGAGATACATTGTAGGTATAAGAATAGGATTATACTTCACCATGAAGAAAGTAGTGGCAGAAAATCTTATAGCTTAGAGGAACAAGCTCATTTCCAATACTATTGTACAGGGCATCTGACACTTAAAGCAGATGTGTACAGCTTTGGAGTGGTTCTTCTAGAGATTTTATCAGGCTCTGGTGCAATCAAACAGCATTCAAATGGATGTGTGGGTGATCTTGCCCTGTGGGCTGAGCCATTTCTAAGCAACAAGGTTGGCCTCCGACAAGTTATCGATAAACGACTCAGAAACACAGTTCCAGTGAAAGAAGCATGCCAGTTAGCTGAACTAATACTCAGGTGCCTGTGTCCTTGTCACAAGCAGAGACCAACAATGGCTGAAGTTGTGGCTAATCTAGAGCAACTAGAGCTAAAATCAGAAGTTCATAGTCAAAGATCATGTGGAAGAACCAAAGCCCCTACTGCTGATAGAACTAAAAGGATTGCTCCTTCATAATGGATCTGCTTTTACTAGTAAAAATTGTATTGAAAACTGATCCAATTGTATTCAAAGCTAATGTAAGAGCTTTTAACCCCATGCCAAGAAAAATGAAAGAGGACAAAAATAATGTAATCACCTCTAAGTTCTTACATCACGTGTTGTGTGTTGTTCATTCCTTGTAAGTCATACAAATATCTCATAAGCTATAGCCAACCAACATTCAGTAGAAACAGTCAAAAACAGATGAACACGCAGAACAATGTTGGGCAGATTTCTATAGCTAATGGAAAATGGAAATATGAATATGATGTTCATATCCTATTTTAAATAATTATTATTGTTTGCTACATAAGTTTATGCTCAAGAAATGAATACCTCATTCAATTCCAGTCAAAAATACAATCGCATAAATTAAGGAATTTATGTACAGATGATTGAAGTTTAGTACTTTAGTGTACCGCAGGAGATGGTCGGCAAGGCGGCAATGGGTACGCAGTTGGAGTAACATTCAGAGGGGACAGATTATGAGCAGGAGACTTTCTTGCAGGGACATTGACTCTCTTCTGTTCCGATCGAGAGTTTCGTGCTGTATTCTTGGGGACTTCGATCTGCTCCAGTGTTTCTAAAACCTCTGTCATTGTAGGCCTTGACTTGGCTTCACGATTAAGGCATTTTAGAGCAAGAGTAGCAGCCATGAAGGCTCCTTTCTGCGGGTACTGGCCCTCCAGCTTGGTGTCCATAATCCGAAATAGTCTTCTTTTGTCACCCAAATATGGTTTCGCCCAATCTACTAGGTCCTGCTCTACACCAGCTTTTGTTCTATCGACAGCACGTCTTCCAGACAAAAGCTCAAGCAACACAACCCCAAAGCTATATACATCACTCTTAGCCGTTAACCGACCTGTCAAACAAACAGAGCTTTAATGGTATGCTTAGCATGATACAAGACACGAAATGAATTAGCTTCTTATCTATACTATGGAGCATTAAAAAAAATAAAAAGCGGACAATATTAATCTAAAAGTTGAGACTCAGATTTGCCTGCTTAGGCACAAAACGATTAGATTTTAGAATGAAAATTAAGTGAACCCACTGACCCTACGCAGCAATTGTGACAAGCAATGTAGACATTTATAAACGATCATGAAAACTCCTAGACTCTCATAGGATTGAACTGTGCAAAAGCACAATAAAATTGACTTAAGATGATGTAAGAACACTAACCATGGAACCTAGAAGCTACACAAAATATCAATAACAGTTTATGCAGAGATGAAGCAGACCTGTTGCAACATATTCAGGGGCTGCATATCCCCGAGTACCCATGACTTCAGTAGAGACATGGGTTCTATCACCGGTAGGTCCAGCCTTTGCTAAGCCGAAATCAGATAGTTTAGCATTGAAGTCCTGCAATCCAAAGCATCATAATAAATTATTTTGCATAATATTACAATGGTGAAGAGATTATGACTCTCAATTTATATCTTCCATTCATCTTACAGCATCTAGTAGGATATTAGAAGCCTTGAAATCACGATATATGACTTGTGATTTGGCATTATGAAGAAAAGCAAGACCCCTGGCAGCACCAATGGCCACTTTCATCCTCAGCGACCAAGAAAGTGGTTGTGGTCCCCCTGTCAAATAAAATGGACCCGTAAAACTACCGCCCTAAGCGCAACTAGTTATCAGATCACATTCAGATATCTGTTAATTTGGCAACCACTTAACTGAAATAAGAATTTGGACACTTCCAAATTGACAACAGAGGATATCATCTTAAGGAGCAAGTAATAGTTGCACATAATTCCTTTATTTTCTTTAAGTTTCTTGAATGACAATCTGATCAAAGAAATAGCTGAAAAGATTGAAATCATGCAAGGAACAGTGTAATGGTCATGGTGACTTACTTCTAAACAGATGATTCTCTAAGCTTCCTTTGGGCATGAACTCGTAAACCAACAGCCGGTCCTCTCCCTCCACACAGTATCCAATTAATTTAACCAGATTATAATGGTGAAGTTGCCCAAGGTAGTTAACTTCAGTCTGGAAATTGATCAAATGTTCACTAATTAGACCGTGCACGAATACAAATCCATGAAATAAATAAATAAAAAAGCATATAAATATCTGATCAATCCATCTTATGGGTTTGGAAAGAACAAAAACTTACCAGCCACTCCTTATGGCCTTGAAATCCTTCAGGCTTAAGTTTCTTTACAGCAACAACCATTCCTGATCCAGGTTTGGAAGCTGTAAATGAGTGTTCATCAAGCCACCCCTTATAAACATAGCCGAATCCTCCCTCGCCGAGAAGACTATCGGGGCGAAAGTTTCTGGTGGCATTCTTGAGCTCATTGAATGGGAATGCCTTAAGATTTGGGGAGGACAAGATTTCACCCTCAGACCTCGGTGTTGGAAGGCTTGAGGAATCACTCTTTTGACTGTATGACAAAGGAGACAGGCTTGAAGGAACAGATGAACGACTAGTCTTTGAAATTCCTGAAGTTGATACAAAAAAGGAAACACTTGAAAACTGAAACTCAAGAAACATACATATGACCCTTTTCTCTTAATTTCCACATGCTTTCAGCTTAAAATAACAAGTTTGAATTTTTCTTTTTTTCTCTCTATAATCTAACACCTATTTTCAAAACTATCAAGTTAGATATTCATTTATTCCTACAAAACTAAATAGAAAAAATCAATTCAAAAGGTTTGAACTTTGAAACCCATCATCTCTCTAGAAGCAAATACGAAAATGAGAAGGAAGAGTGTTCATTTATTTATTTATAATAACAATAATATCCAAAAATAGAAAGAGTATTTATCTATAATTACCAGAAGTGGTTGTTCTGGAACTATGAACAGCTGCATCTACTTTAGCAGAGGAATCTAAGCAATTACCCATTACTACTACAGACTACTACTACCACTATAACTAACTAACTCTATAGACACACACACACACTGCAATTTTATGGTATGCTTGTGTGAAGAAGAAGGTAAAGGAAGCGTGAGTTTTGGGTAACAAGCTAAGAGAGATCGGAATGGAAGAGGGCCTCACAAAAACAGAAACATTTGATTTGAGAAATTGCTTATGAATGGAATGGAATGGACAACGAAGGAAGGAAGGATCGAAAGACTTTCCTAAGACACGGTCTGAGAGAGAACTGAGTCACACGTGGCACGACAAGCGCGTGGGCTTGGCGACTCACTCTCTCATCCATTACTTGCCCCTATCATCACGCTTCCCTCACCCTCACTCACCTCCTTCCCCTAATTTCTTCCTCATGTCTCATCCATTTTACTTTATTACCCCTAACTATTTTTCTCCATTTCACAACACAACACTAGAACCAATATAAATAATAATAATAATAATAATAATAATAATAATAAACATAATAGTTTAAATTTATAGAACAAATTTTATATAATAGATTCTGGTTATTATAGTGTTGAATTGACGTATTTTTTTTCTCCTAGGGTGCGGTTGGTAATTCGAATGACTGAATCAACTGATTGAATAAATTGTTTAAAAAATAGTATATTTTGGATTGGTCTTCCTTTAATTATGAGTTTAGGCATATTTAGAAATAAGACAAAGTGAGAATGAATAATACCGAGTCATAAGGTACCAAGGTAGTAAAGTCATCTTGTTCTATGAAAAAATAAAAATGCTGAGAGATGATAATAGTTTATAATTTCTCAATAAAATAAAATTATTGGGTTTGACAATTTTAGGACAAAATGGTCAGATAAATTAAAGAAATGAGTGGCTTGTAGCCTAAGCGAAAAAGTTTCTATCAGCTTGGGCAAAAAGTCAAGAAAGAATCAAAAGAAAGGATTGGCATTGCGAAATTAGAAAATATATATCTATTTTCAATGATGCTATTTCGGCATCTATTATGAATGTCTCAATTAGATAAATATATGTCAATTGGACGTCATTAAAAAATATGTTAAATGAGAATCACGTTACATTTAATAGTAAAAAAAGAATGTACATTTGGCACATTTATTTATGAATGTCAAAATAGTATTATTGAAATTTTTTTGATATAAATATAGAAATAATAGAGTGCAATTGCAAGTATATAACTTGGAAGTTGCCAACCAAGTTGGATACGAATGGGACCTAATTGGATTGTCTTCTAATGTTAAGGAATTAACATTCAAATTTCCCATCACTACCACCCCTTTATTTTTTGGCTTTAGAAATGGGAAACAAACTTGAAGCTTTAGCTTTGGATGTAATACTGTAGAAAATGCGTCACAATTTCTCCTTACGGAGTCTACGCACTATCAATCAATCTATATCACCATGACATTCACCAAACTAGTCAACCAACCATTTATTTATGTTATATAAACTAGCAACTTTATATAAAACTAGCAACTTTATGGATCGTATTTTTTTTTATTTTTTTAGTAATTAATATAATTAATAATACTAAAATTAATAATTTTATCATTAAATTAAATATGTTTAGAAGTAATTATTTTTATCATTTACTTATTTTATTTTTAGAATTCAAAAAATAATTATTTAAATAAGTATGGATAAAAAATAATAATTACTTTTTAAGATCCTCATGTAGATAATAATAGTATAGATAAAGAATAAATCTCACAGTTCATGTAGCTAGTTTCTTTTTTTCCTGTTTTGGTTGGGCTATTTGGCCCCTTCTTTTCAAAAAATATATATATATATTATACTCAAGTTATTCCTTAAAAAGTAACTAGAGAGATATATTAATCTCTTAAGTAATGTCTTTAGTAATACTTCAAGAATATAAACACGAGAAATTAATTTATCTTATCTCAGTACAAGACAATTATTAACATCTTTTTTTTAGAAACTAATTTATTTCAATTTGCAAATTACATTCTTGAAGGACCTATTTAGCTATTTACTTAAAAAAAAAAATACGTATCTCAAATGAGAGGCTGAAAAAAATAGTAATGTTATTTATATAAAAATTATCATCTTTTGAGCTATTTTTGTATTAGTTCTTAGAAGTATAACCCATATCCCATCTAACAATGCAAAATTTTCAACATAAATGTCTTATATATTTTTCATAGATATATCATTTTTATTTAAAAAAATAAACTTTTGGTGGGGCCCAATATTTCTTGTTGTCAAGTTTTGATTAGGTGAGTGTAAGTGTACTATATGTTATACACTTAGATAATTACAAAAATATCTTACTATCATCAATTATTATAGTTTATTTATTTTTTAAATAGATAAAAATATAAAAGTATATAATAAAAAAGAAAATAAATATTTCTTAAATTTATAAAAAATAAAATAAAAGAAACCAAATAATAAAAGTACAAAGAGACATTTAAAAATTTGTTGTACAACAGAAATACATCCAACTAATATGATATGTGTGATACGTCATGTGTATCATACATTTCCTTATATATAACACATAGCACATATTGCATACTAATTTAATTTATTTTTATTAAAAAAAAACAATTAAAAATTATATGGAGTACATTAAATCCTGGTGCATCAAAGATCCTAGAAGAAACATGTCACAACTTAAAGATTGCAGCCAATGAGAAGATCCATAGGGCGTTATCAGCCAATAGAAAACTTACACGTGGCAAGTCACACGTAAGTTCGCGCGCACCGCTCCCTCCCTATATTCACTTTCTGTCTCTGTTCAAACTCACCATCGCATCCAGTCATCAACATCACCAAAACGTCGTCGTTTCGTTTACCCTCTCTGTTTTTCTCTTCCACTTCGCTCGGAGGTTTCCGGCGACACTCATGGAGGCTCACGGTGCTGGCCTCCGCCGCGTGCTGGTGCTTGCGTTCTGCGTCGCCGGCATCTGGTCCGCTTACATCTACCAAGGCGTTCTTCAGGAAACTCTGTAAGCTCCCCAAACTGTATTGCACTCGTTTGTTCCGAATTAACGTGTTGATTTCGTTGAATAATGTTACGAAATTTTCTCAATTTTCGGTTTCAGATCGACGAAGCGGTTCGGTCCAGATGGTGAGAGGTTCGAGCACCTTGCGTTTTTGAACCTAGCGCAGAATGTGGTGTGTTTGATCTGGTCATATATGAGTGAGTGGCTTGTTCTTGAATTACTCCTTGTTTTGTTTCTTCATTTACGTGCACAATGTTGACTTAGTTCTGAAAGAATCCATGTTCTGTTCTGTTCTGCTCTGTTTTTTTTTGTGTGTGTTTTAAAATTATAAACTTGATATTGGAAATGCACAGTGATTAAGATATGGTCGAGTGGGAGTAATGGTGGTGCACCATGGTGGTCATACTGGAGTGCTGGCATTACCAACACTATTGGTCCAGCTATGGGAATTGAGGCACTCAAGTATATTAGTTACCCTGCTCAGGCATGTTCCTTTTCCTTCATTTTTTCTTGTGTGTATGTTTTTCTTAATTTGATGTTCTTTACTATATGATGCCTTCAGTGTAAAGTTTTTATTGATGGTGTTATTTTTTGCTATTTGTAGGTACTGGCAAAATCCTCTAAAATGATTCCAGGTCAGTACATTGTGCTTCATGCTCTAGAGAAACTTGCATTTTGTTAATGATCAATTGATTAAATCTACTTGGGTTCAAACTTGATTCGGGTTGGCAGAACGCAATGTTAATAGAAATTTTAAAGATAATTTTCTTTTTTTCTTAGTGTTTACCAATTAGCATCTTTTTGTGTGTGAGGTGGAGGTGCGTCTCAGCGTCCGGTTAGTTTTGATATATAAGCATTCCATGGAAAGAGATAATAGAAATATCTTGTAGTTCAAGGTTTTCTATTTCTGTTTGTTTACTTTTTAGTCGTTTATTCATATTTCAGAAGTCACAATTGAATGCCTAACAAAGTATTAATTTCACCTTGATGCAGTTATGCTGATGGGTACTCTTGTGTACGGTATACGCTACACATTTCCAGAATACCTTTGTACATTCCTTGTTGCTGGAGGGGTATCAACATTTGCGCTTCTAAAGGTTAGGAACTGAACTACTCAGAATAACAGAGCAAAACACTAGTATTTACCCAGAGTGTTCTCTATTCCACCTTGCCTATGAATTTATGTGGACCACTGATGCAGCTCAGCTTTCAAATTTTTCTGATCTTTGCCAATGCATATTTACAGACTAGCTCGAAGACTATCAGCAAATTGGCACATCCAAACGCCCCCCTTGGCTACGGGCTATGTTTCCTGAACCTTGCCTTTGATGGATTTACAAATGCAACTCAGGATTCCTTAAAAGCAAAGTAATAAAAGAGAACAGAAGATGATTCTTTAAGTTAAGAACATATCAAATGTAGACTCAATGATAGTTTTCTAAACTATTGGTTTGCTTTGCTCAGGTACCCAAACACAAGCGCTTGGGATATTATGTTGGGCATGAATTTATGGGGCACCATATACAATGTGATTTACATGTTTTGCTTGCCGAGTGGGAGCGGAGTCGAGGCAGTTCGCTTTTGCCAAGAGCATCCAGAGGCTGCATGGGATATTTTTCTGTTTTGCTGTTGTGGTGCTGTGGGCCAAAATTTCATCTTTTTGACCATAAGCCGGTTTGGCTCTCTGGCTAACACCACCATCACTACCACTCGCAAATTTGTGAGCATTGTGGTATCTTCTCTTTTGAGTGGGAATCCTCTATCAACAAAGCAATGGGGCTGTGTTTCAATGGTGTTCACTGGATTGTCATACCAGATCTACCTCAAATGGCAGAAGCTGCAAAGATTGCAGAAGAGAAAAGCCACTTGAAGAGCAACATTCAGCTGTTGTAGCTCATTTTGCCTTTCAAACGTAGTTATATATTATTATATATCATTATAACCTTAAATTTTCGATGAACCAGATTTAGATTTGTACATAGTATTGGTAGCTGTAATTGAGTAGATGCTATTTTTGAGAAGTAAATGTTGAAAAGTTGATGTCCAATTCTTCTTGGTGCATGGTAATTACTAATTATCACACGCCTCTCTATCTTAATGAAGAGTTTTGTTTTAACAATTTTCAACTAGAAAATGACAACAAATTGCATAATTAAGGAACTCTACTTATATTCATAAGAAACTATATGAACAGCAGCACTACACATTTTGTTTTAAAAAAATAATTGAAAGGTTTTAACCAGCCTATAAATTAGGTGAGTGTTAGTTAAATTTGAGTTGAATGGGGAAAAGTAGGTCAAAATTTGAGTCAAAGTGAAGTGTGGCATTTGTTGGAGAAAGTTAACAGAAAAGGTATGCACTTTATTTTGTAGGGAGTTCCCTCCCTCTTTTCACCAAATGCTTTTGCCATTGTCATCATTATAATAATATTCCACACAACCAGGCACCAGCAATGAACTAGTTCTCCTAACTGAATAAGAATGCAGTTCCACCATAACTCTTCTTCCACACAGCACACAAATATTCCAAAGCACTCACTCCCCTTCCATGTCAAAGGGAGAGAGAGATCTCTGCATGCATGCCTCTGCCACTACAGTGTACGAGGTGTCCTGTCCTGGATACTATGTCATGTAAGTACAAACTTTTGCATTCTCCATTTTTTCTGTGTTTTGCTTTTTGGAAAGGAAACAGAGCTTTTATGCCTCAGAACTGTTGTATCCTTTGCCTAAACAATTTCTTGTCTGAAGAATTCTGTATGTTTGGTTTTGTACTGTGCTAAAAGTTCAGGAAAGTGAGAAAGAATAGGAATAGTATGAGCACACCAAAACCCAAATGCATTTCCACTCAATTATAATTAAGTTTTAGTACATCAGAACCACAAGGGAAAAAATATTTATTCTATAATCTATGCACACCCAAAAACAACAAATAAGAATCCAAGTTGCCACTAGTTAATTCTCTAATACTCTCTTTTTTTTTCCCCATTTTTTTTTTTACATTTCTCTCTTCTATCTATGTCTCTGTTCATTATATGTAGTAGGATAGGCGAAATGCCAATGTATACATATACTCAAGATGACTAATGATCACACTGCAAGCTCTGTACAAAAGAAGAAAAAAAAAGGCGAAAAATAGCTGGATTGGAGAAAAACAAACCCAGAACAATATCAAAAAGAAGACAAACCAAAGAATGACACTCTAAGCACACTGATTTTTGGTGCAAGTATCTTAAGAGGTAACTCTGAGTGAAGAGGAGGAGGAAAGGCCGAAAAGGCTAATGTTAGATATGTTGAAGATGCCAAGAATGTGCCGTAACATTCTTGGGAAGGTATGCCTGTCAAAGTTTTAGGCAGAATAAAATTGCAATCTTTCTCAAACAAAGCAGAGAAGGACTTCACAAGGGTCATAGGGGAGAGAACATAAGAATGCATGGATCTCAAGTGGATTGTAAACTTTCTAGCAGGGCTCTTTTGCAGGGCGGTGGTTGTGACGGGTTGGCGCTTGGGTTGAAGGATGGAGACTCCATTCCAAGTGTTTTCCTTAGGAAGTTCCTTTCCTGAAACAAAGAAGTGTAAAATTAATAATTAGTCTAGTGCCAAACTTGGATAGATTCTAATGCTAGGCAAGAAAACCGAAAAAGTTGTGTTATTAATTTTGATGCAGCAAGTGGTGAACCCACAATGCTCAGAGTAAGAATATAGATGATACTTAAGGCTAGTAGGAGATAACAGTGTGCCAATAAACTTCATGATTGTGAATTGTGATTGTCCTAATATATTTATTCCTTATCTTTAAATATTAGCTTGAACATGATTTAAGCAGCATGGGTTATCAAGTAATGTAATCATACTACTTTTACTATTACTGTGATAATATTGCTGTGGGCCTTGACATTGTTTAATCCGCAGGTGCATGGGTAACTTACACTTTCTGAAAATTGTGGGCTGGGAATTCCAGCAGCCAAGGATCTGAATAGAGGGGTTACTTGAACAGGGGAGCCGAAGTCCGATCTTGATGAGGAAGAAATAATACCATCATTTTTCACCTGTTCTTCACAACACAGCAGCATATCTGCTATACAAAAATGTGCATCTTATTAGCAATTCTGATTCATTAAAATGATAAGGTATTAGAACATAGGGGAAAAAAGGTATTTTATTTTAGAAAATTTTTCAAAAATTTAATTGTTAACAAAAATATTCAGTTTAGGATAAAATAACAACACAGGTAGTTAATTGAGCCAATAAATGTTTACTCATCAATTCTTTGAAAATTGTTAATTAGTTGAGTGGTTGATTGTTCCTAAACTGAAACTTTCAGCACAAATTATTTTCCTTTTTTCTTTTTAGTTTTTTCTTTTTAATATTTATCATGGGAATAGATCATTTTACCTTGATCCGCAGTTGTAGTAGAAAGAACCCCTTTCTCACATCCATCAACTTCATTCATATCTTCAGTTATTGTAGACTTCATTTCAATGCCTGTATCCTTATGCAGCGAGTTTTCAAAGTCATCAGTAGCTGAGGGAGGCGGAACAGTTGATCCGGTACTGTATTCAGAATTGGCTGGAGAGTCTTCATATAGTTCCATTTGCCTAAAATCATATTCAGAAACTATTAGCCTTTTCACAGAGCATAGATGAAATTATATTTTCAAAAAATTTAAAGTACCTCCAGCATGATTGGCTTCCCTCATTGCTACTCTTCAAGTCCTCCACCATATTTTTAAGATCTATGAACTGCAACTTGCGTCTAGGGATGTCTGATTCTTTGCTTCGGTTCAGAAACTCTTGAAGAACCTGGCACCAATAAAAAAAGTGTTTGATAAATTATAGCAATTTTAAGTCTTTGGATAATGGAATTTCTCATATTTATATTATCGAAGACTACAAATGCTCAAGACTTTTAATGTCATGATAAACATCCTTTATGATTTGTGTAGACATTTTCAAATAAATGCTTCAGACCGATACCTAGAGAATGAGCATGTAATTGCCTAATACTTTTCAATTACTTTTTAGTCCTACAAGGGTGCTAGGAACTAAGGCAAGAACAAATATGACCAATGATTTTTATGATGTTCTGCATTAATTCTGTTTATGTAGAACTTCTAGAGATATATATAGCCTATACCGTGGACTGTGCTTATCACAGGAAATGAGAAATTCATTTTTGAGGAAGCACAGAAGGTGTTCAATAAAAACCACGACAGGTTTAGAAACTATAGAGCCTCACCTTCCATGCATTTTCAAGTCTTTGGTCCATGTCCTCTGTATCAACATTTTGAGCAAGTTGACTAAGCAACTCCGCTTGTTGCATCAATGCTCTTATCTTTGGGTCATCTTTTTTGATGAATGTTCCTTCAATCTTATTATCTTGAGCTGCAAAAGCATGATAAACCAAGCTAATATTATAGCAGGAGTATGGCCAAAGTTTTGCATATTAATTTCGTCTTGTTTTTGTTTCAGGTTTCACAATTGAAGAATAATGTTAAAAGCTAATAGAATTCAATTGAAAGCCAATTACCAGAACCAGTAAACTTGGAATTGGAAACATGATGCCGATTTGGCAAGTTGTTTTCATTGTTGGAGTTCTGAGTTAATACCGCAAACGGTGTTCTTGGCTCGTGATTTATTGGAGTTCCATTTCTCAAATGAGATCTATCTCCATACTTGGTCTTTTCTCCATCATCAGGGATATGGGCCCTCCTACATTACAATAGGATAATATATGTTAGCACTGTTATGCTCTTATTTGTAGAACTTGCATATTTTGATTCCTAAACTGTCATGTATGTACCTCATCTTCTTAATAGCTAAAGCAGATTCTGATGATGTTGCATCTGCATTATAACCAAGTTGGAAAACAGTTCTCTTGTTATTTGAATTGATGTATGAAATGCTGTTCTCTTTTGCTAAAGCTTCATGTTTTGCTCTCTTTCTGCAGAGTGTAGAGAAACGATTTTTCACGGCATTATCCGTTCTGCATAGAAAAGAACCATTATCAATTAACTGTTCATAAAACGACTATCCTATCCTGTCTGAGCATGAAGGAAAGAATGAATTTTGGTTACCTTCCTGAAACCACCTTTGCTATTTCCGTCCATCTGTTACCAAATATTTTTTGAGCCTGCAGAGAAAATTGCAAGAACATGGGTCACAAAAACAATATTCACCAAGAAAAAGGACATTCTTTTAGTGACATGATGCAGTTGCTATCTGCTCAAGTAAATAGAGATACAGAAGATCAGGGTTGATTTGGCTGTAACCTACCCTTAATAATATGCTAGCCTATGCAAAAGAAATCACTTGTCTAGAAGAATAAGTCCAAGTTTTCAAACCTCTGTAGGTTACTAATTTTATATAATGAAACAAGCTTGTTAAATTTCTATGTCTGTCGACTGATGTAGATGTAGATGAATATATGATATAGCTTTCGGAAAGAGGAAGCATCGATGTACCTCACACAAGAGCATGTCTTCCTCCGGTGACCATCCACCTTTCTTGAAATCAGAATTCAGGTAAGTGTACCATCTGAAATTTTATCATTGCCCACTTAAGCATCAGAATGATAATGATAACAACAAAGCAGAAGAGATGAAAATCTTCATGAGCTAGAGGATAAATCAGAGGACCAAATAGTATCTCTTGAATGAATCAAAATCAAAATCCAAATGCAGAACACACAATTCAAAAACTTCACCTTCTTCTGCACTGTCTTGTTGTCTTATCCTTGAACTTAGATGCAATAATTGCCCAACTGCACATAATTTTTGCAATTAAAAAAATACCCTTTTAGTGTCAGAAATCAGGGAAGAAATTAAGAAGCAATAGTAGTGAGTAACTCAAATCTCAATAGAAGAAACTAGAAATGGTAGTGAGAAAATACTTTTCAGTTCCATGGATACCAATCTGCTCTCTGAGTATATCATCCTCCTGAAACTCACATAAACCAATATGAGACAATACTCAAAATGCAATGGACTCATAAGCAAAAAAAAATTAAATAAAATACAAAGTTTACCTCTTGAGTCCAAGTCACAATGTGACGCTCCTTCTTCTTAGACTCTTCATTGCAGTTCTGCTTTTTCTTCTCCTCCTTCATATCTTGCATGATTTTAATTTGTATCTTATGAATGTATTTGTTCTATTCAATTGGTGTGGCTCTCTTCCTTTGACGCTCCCTCCTTTTACCGGACCCAACTTGCATGCTAAACCCAACGCTCCAACCTTTATAATATAAAAGTTATTATGATTTGTAGGGAAAAATAGATAAAAATAAAAAAAGGGGGAAAAAATAAAACAAAAGAAAAAGTGAAGCCACCCTCATCCTCCTTCTCTTTCATTAACCTTTTTACCCCAACATAAGCATAAATTCCATTTCCAAAAGCCCTAACCAAAAGGTACCCAGCTGAAAAAAATAAACCCCCAAAAAAAATGAATATTACCCTTTAAAGAAATGGCCTCGGATACTAACTTTTTCTCAGACACACCCTCTTTTGATCTCACTATCCTATGTAGTCAAGGAAGAACAGAACAGAACAGAACACAATTCAATGCTCAAAACAAGGAGCCAGAACTACGTGAAATTAGAAACATTAAAAAAATGGGCAATGAAGAATAAATAAATAGACAGCAAAAGGGTAAATGGGATTGGATCAAAATCGTATTTTTCTACAAACCCAACAAACACCAACCTATTTTGTTTGATGCTATATTACTGGTATTGCAAGTATCATGTAACAGATATTCCAGAAAAAGTGTGGTGGATCTAAACAAATTGAGGAACTTTGGAGATACCCAAATGAGGGAAAAAAGGGTTCAAACTTCAAAAAATGGTCAAGTAGACAAATACCTCATCTAAGATTGTTTTTTCTGAGATTGTGCTATGCTTCAATCTATCTAGGTTGAACTGAAGAACTGAACTGAAAGACAGATAAGAGCAACACTGTTATAAGATTGAATGGAAGTCTTTTTAATCTAAGATTGGTCTATCTGTATCATTTATTATTTTATTTTATAAATATTTTGTACTACTATTTCTATTTCTCTCTCTAACTTTTTAAAACGGTCACACAGCTTGTGAGTTCACTGAGTTGGGTGGTTCTCTTTTCTTGCAAGAAAAAAATGTTGAAAAAAAAGAGAGAAGACATTAAATTAATGGTATTATTTAAGAAAGGGATGGTTGGGTTAGTGCGCGGGTATGAAGTGAAGTTTGAACGCAACGCTGAATTTCATGAAGAGGTGTTGTGGTGCGTGCACAGTGTGCAGCAGTTCAGTAATATTAATTGGTCTTTCGATGCCATACAACTAATAATATTTCCCACTTTCACAGCTTGCACAAATCAAATGCTACCGTCTATGATTATATTAGACCCTCTAATTTAAAAATGTGTGTTTCTTTTCTATAATCATTTAGAAAATTTAGGTAAATATTACTCCCTCCATTTTTTTTTAATTATCCAATTTTAAATGTACGCAGGTATTTAGAAAATGATTGGTATTGTATAAAAATTAACAAAATGTACACCTACTTTACTAAATTACCCTCTATAATTTTACTTGGTAAAAAAGTAAAATAGATTAGTGAGTAGTATTAAATAGGGATAAAAGGGGGAGAAAATAATAAATTGTCTCAAAATTTGAAATGGATAATTAAAAAAAAATACACACAACTCTAAATTGGACAATTAAAAAAAACGAAGGGAGTATTAATTTTTTTAGGGATTTAATTTTCATCCATTGACAGTATATTATTTTTTTACATAGTCATCCAATTATGTGCTGCCATATCAGTCACAATAATGCTACATGTACACTCTCCTATCAGCCACCATCAGCCACCATTCACTCTTTTATAGTGGGCCCTATCAGAATGAAAAAGTAATACTTGATGAAATTGATGGAGTAGCTGATGGTGGCTGCAAAATGGTGTACAAGAAGCATTATTGTATCAGTCATGATTGTGTTATCTCTCTCACTACTTAAAAAGTCATAAACATAACATTTAGATTAGATGACAGTGTAAAATACCTTTACACTGTCAGTGTATCAGAATTAAACTCTTTTTTATTACTATATTATTAATTAATATTTTAATTAGGGGATTTATTTGGTACTCAATTATATATTTAACCTATTAATATATGCTAAGGTATATATAATTTAGTACCAGCGGAACACGGTGGTCGCGGTCACAGCCTTCCTAGACGCGTTTTATTCACAATCACACCTCTTCTTCATCTCTCATGCATAATGCGTTCTCTCTCTCGCGACAGGTTATGGATTGAGATTTTTTTTTCATAAATGGGTAAAGTTATAGAATATCAATATAAATTAAATTAATTTTTGAAGATTACTTACCTAACAACAGTGACAGATCCAGAAAATTTTAACAGTGGGGACGAAAATATTATATCGCTAATATATATAAATATAAGATGATGTTTTTCAAATTTTTTTAACATGAGGGCAAATTTAATAATACAATGGGGCAAAATATATACATTTATATATATTTAAAATAAAAAAAAATGTTGAGTGGGGGCATAAGCCCCCATAGTATCGTATGTGCATCCGTCCCTACCTAACAGGTTACTAATTATATAAATTTAAAAAATTTAAATTAATTTTATCTATAAATCATGACACATACATGTGTTGGGTATCGATATATAAAAGATAGAATAACTTTTGTGAGTAATTAAAAAGAGAAATAATAAGTGGTAAAGATAATATTATAAAATATGTTTAAATTTGTCTATATTTTAGATATCATAGAATGCATTCTTAATCTGCGTGCACAATTAAAACAAGATAAATTAAAAAACGGAGAGAATATTATTTTTTAATCTAAACGACCTTAATTTATATCACAAAATCAATCACTATTGGTCAGTATATATAATAATTAAACATTTTAAAATTATTAATTAAATATTTAAAAAGTTTAATTAATAATTTTTAAAAGTTAACCTCGAGTTGACTCATTATAAATATAAAATTTTGTTTTATATGAGCTTTTTTTTTTTTAAATAAGTAACAAACATTAGACTTCTCAAACTAATATATTATACGATAAAATATTTGAGTTATATAATATCATCATGTACATATGCATGTGTACATGATTACTATATGGCTCTACGAAGTTTGAAAATTTGCGAACTTTTTAAGGTGCCATAAGGATGTTCGTGACTTAACTAGATAAGCGTTACAACCCACAAACCTTTTGCATTGAAATTAAATGACTCGTGTGTCTCATAATTTATCCTTTCATCTTTTGGTCATGTTAATTAAATGTACCACCTCATGTTTACCTTTCCTTTCTTTTTTGGTAGAATTTATTAATTATTACAAAGGAAGTGTGATATACTAGACAATACTACCATGTAATTATGTAAATGTGTTTCATTGAGTACTTGTTAGCTGTGTCCATTGGTTCTCCTAGAGGCAGAAATGTCTTTCACAATGTTCATGTTTCATCTTTAGTACATTTATATGTTTGCGTATAATTCATTAGTTTTTTAAACTTCTTTTAATCCTTTGCTAAAATTAAAGGTCCGATCATGGTAAATTTAAAAATAGTTTATAATTGTTATTATTTTTATTTAGAGACGGCAAAACGGATCAATAGTCTTGTTTAAATTCACGCCATTAAAAATTTATAAAAATGAGACGGACGACCCAATTATCCAAAAAAATAGGCCTAAATTTGCAGCTCTTTTCGCAAAAAAAGATTGATTCAACCCTCTAGTCCGATAAAGTGATTGTTTTGTCATCTCTATTTTTTATCCTTTAACATGATTTGGCAAAAAGGAAATTCGTCCATGCACTAATTACATTGTATATTGGCATCAATTACACAAAACAAACCTATTACGACAGGTCAAATTAATAATTCCCCAAGTTATTAAGTACAAACCCTTAATGCTTGAAATTTTGAAACGAGCCCAATCACCAATTAGTGAAGTGACCTTAACCTAACAATTAACAATGCAAAGGATTTTATTATGAGTTAACATTTCTATGATCAAAATTTGAAACATTGTGGGCCTCAAACTGGCCTATGAAAGATTGTGTGATATATAGATCCCAAATTAGAGTTAATTAGTTTATAATAATGCCTTTGTCTGCTATCGTGGTACACTACAACATTAGAGTAGGAAAAATTCTATAAAACATACTTTAACTTTGATTCATATGCACTTTATTTGATTTTATTATTTTAACAATGTGCATAATAGTCATTGAACTTTAGTATGTACACTCCACTACTCGAAGAAGAAGATTTTTATATAAAAATTACATGTGCATGTGGGTTCTACACTACTCTTATTAAAAGATCTCAAATATTTAAAAATAACAGATAATAAAAAAAGAATAGATAAAAAATTTAAATACCCTCTTAGATTTTTCACTTAAAAAAATAAACACCTATTAGTATATTAAAATAGGAGAAATGCTAGATGTAGTACAACAAAATGTTGAAAGACACATGTATAATATATTCATCCACATTATTGGATTTTAACTTGAATCTATTCTTACATCTAAATTCTTAAAATTCAACTGTTGAGATGATATTGTATAAGTATTATACAATTTTTATTATATACCAATTATTTTTATTAAAATAACTAGTATATGTGAAAAAAAAAATCAATGAGCATTTTACATGTTTTTTAAATAACATCCACTTAAACAAAATTAAAGGGAGTTTTTAAAATTTCCTGTTCAAATGGGGTAGCTAAAAAAAGAAGCAACTAAACTCTTACAAATGTATGTACTTAAAAAGCAGGCAAAGGTATTAAACAATAATTTACCACAAATTAAAATGGTACTAAACTATGATGTTTCGCATATGTTTCCTAACCAAACGGTTTTACCTACCATAGTTGGACCATTCCAGCATGGACAAGACATGGTCGGCCACGTGGAGGGTTCTAAAAGGGGGTGCATGAGTGAGTGAGTGCAACCTTATCCTCCATCTCTAATTTGAATCTCCAATTGGTGGAGCCCCCAAACACGCCATAACACTACAAAATACTCACTTCATTGCTTCCTTCTTCTTGTTCTTGCCAACCAATCAAATCTCCCGCCTAAATACACTTTTCATTTAAGTTACAAAATAAATATAGATATGAGTGATGCTAAATGTACAATAAAAAATCAGTCAAATCAGTCAATAAATAAGATTTTGGGCCATACTTGGTCAACCCATTACAATCTTAATGACTATTTGGGCCAAAATAGGTCCATTGGCTGTATTGGCTAGTTTTTTATTGTACATTTAGCATTATTGTATTGATATTAGAATCTAATTATAATACACACAACACTGTAAATTATATATATATGGAAATAATTAATGGAAAATTTAATTTCCTCAATAATCATGTCTTTGAGCCAAACGCATTAATTAAGGGGAAGATAGAAAAGGAGAATTAAAAAGAGCAATAAAGGGCAATCATGTACAAAGGAGCTCTAATAAGTGAGATTATGTGAATGACATGTAGAAAGAGATGCTTTTAGGAGAGGGAATCTGAAGCATTAGCTCAAGAAAATGAAGGAAAAGGGAAACCAAAAGAATTAGGTATATATAAAATGTGAAGTGGTGATAATAATAGTGTCCCACAAGCAGCCATCGGAGAAAGATGACCCATAAAAATTAAAAACCGACCCCTGTGTGTGTGAAAAAAAAAACTTTGCTTTATACACAACATGGCCCTCTATCTTTTCTAATAATGGTTTTTGTTTATATATACCGTAATGTTCAAACATATTATCGTATAAATACTAATGTGAGTATTTGGACACATATGTAATGTATATATTGATATATATAATAGATTGTGAGAGAAAATATACATGTAGTAACATTTTATTCTTTATTTACTGTATATACAATATGAGTTGTTCCCACATTGACTAACTATTTATTCATTATTGAATGAGTGCGACGCTATCAAGATTAATTGAATGTTTCGCAGCACATATAAAAAACATAATAGTTCATCTAACAACACTTTTCATATAATATATATATAGAATTTCGCTATAGGGCATTTGTTGTAGTAATTAAAAAATATTTACCTGAAAAAGATTTTTTTTTTCTGTGTGAGAGATATTTTAAATTTTTCTTTTATCTGTAAAAAAAAAACCCTTAAAATGTTGTGGTAGGGGTGCTAATTATACTATATAGATACAACTCGTTATATATATATATATATATATTTTTTCAAAATAGATTAGAGAGGAAGCATGAAACATGAAGCTCCTTTCTCTATCCCATTATGCCATGGATTTGTCATTTTGCAGTTATACCCATTGAAGATGGACATTAGTCGTTGTTTCTCTTTTCTTGTTTGTTCCGGCTTGACCCTATATTATATATATATATATATATTAAGTAGGTACATAAATATAAGTCTAATAATATTTATCGTATAACAGAAATATATCCAACAACGTGTGCTATACATAATATAAAATATGTGTTATTTGTATAACACGCATGCGTATACCACACATCTCATATCATATATAACACATATTGAATAAGCTTATTTAACGTAATTAATTTTATTGTACGTTAAACATTATTCCATATAAATCCACAGGAATCTAGAGATATATAGCCTCTTCTTTTATACATGCATTTTTTCTATTTATTTATGAGCATTGCTAGGGGCACAATAAAAAACCAGTCAAAACAGTCAACAAGTTATGCACAACATGTATAATATAAATTGCACAACGAATATTACCTATTGTGCACGCCATATATTACATGATGTGCATAACATATATCACATGTTATATATAAAGAAAGATAATGCTACAACATGTGATATATGTTGTGCACAATATGTGAAATATGTTGTGCATTGCATGTGATATACATTGTGTATTTTATATTCAATAATGCTAAGTGGACAATAAAAAACCAGCCCATACAGCTAATGAGCCTATTTTGACTTTGGTTTTGGCCCAAATAATCATTGATGAGATTGTAATGGATGGAGTAATTATGACCCAAAATCTCATTTATTGGCTGGTTGGGCTGGTTTTGTATTGTTCATTTAGCATCAATCTTTATATTATATATGTTATGCATAATTTGTTGACTGTTTTGGCTGGGTTTTTTTTTTTCCAAGTATTTTCCTTTATTTATTTATTTTGACATATATATATATATGCATTCTTTGTAATAACTGGTTATTCTTGTGTTAGTGGGTTATAGCTAGCTAGATTAATTTAGCCTAGAGATCGAGATTATATGATATAATTAAAGTTGATTTTAATAATTAAACGCGTTGATATTGATCTTCGAATTCTTAATCTTTGACAAATCGAAAGCCGTGAAATCCTTACTCGATCTACGACAGGACCCATCATTATGTCATGTAAGAAATTTATTAGTGAAATTTGAATAAATCGTGCCTCCTATGCTATAATTAAATTATAATCTCTATGATAAGACTCTAGTATGTATTATTCACCGATATATAAGGGAAAGTATCTAGCTATCATCTTTAATTTCAAATCAAACGTTGAATAGGCCATAATGGTTTCCGTTCACAATGTATAGTATATAGTGTTGCATATATGGTCCCTACTCAATTATAAAGAGCACTAAACAACGGAATCGCACTGTTCCACCGTCCTACGTAAGTCATATGGCCACGAAATAAATGTTCAACTAAGTTAGGGGAATTTTCTTTATATCCAAGCAAATAAAGGGATTAGATCTTTTCAATACATACCCGGTGTATATTAATGTTTGTCATACAACAGAAATACGTCTAATTAGTATTCAATGTGTGCTACATATTAGGTGTAATAATGTATGTTATACGTACGTACGTGTACTATACATATAGCACACATTATGTCTTATGTATAACACACATTAAATACTAGTTTGACATATTTTTGTGGGACAACACACATTATTGGTGTATATGTTGTATGTATTTGATTGAGATTATTCTAAAAGGGGTATCATCACTCTCCCAAAACCACTTACTCTATACATATATAGGTTTGAATCAACTTAGGAATATTAGTTAAGGGAAATATGCGCTTGAAGTTTTTCTTTTCTAGTAGCCTATTTATGTTGTTGCCATTTCTTACCACTTCACAACCAACAGTAGAACAAGGATGAATACAATTCAATGACACTTTTCTCTCTAATTGAAGGATTATTAAGGACCCATTAATAATGTTTGAAATTAAGGTGATTTCACTACTTAATCTTATCTTTAAACATTTCAAACTTCTTCTTGATTGGATATGTTTAAGGTGCTTTAATTTGTCGGTTATATTAAATACTCACATGTCTCTTAATAAGTGCTGATGTTACTTTATATATATATATATATATATATATATATATATATATATATATATATATATATTAAAAAGAGTGATGTTAGATGAACAATACAAAACCAGCCCAACCAGCCAATAAATGAGATTTTGGGCCATAATTACTCAGCCCATTACAATCTCAATGATTATTTGGACCAAAACCAAAGTCAAAATAGGCCCATTGGTTTTATGGGCTAGTTTTTCATTGTCCACTTAGCATTATTGTATTAAAAATTGATAGATGTATCTAAATTCATTGGTTTTCTAATGTGTAAAAAAATAATATAGACACTTGTCAAGAGATGGAGCTAGGAGTACGTACAACAAATTATTTCTTGTAATTATTATTATTGTTATTATAATTAATTTGCTATTAAAAAAATATTATATCACAGCTTGAACATGAGGGTTTCATTTCAAATTAAACTAATTGAATTGATGGTATATAGAAAATTAAAGGTCATCATAAAGAGCTAAGAAAATTGGTTTAATTTTTTATTTTTTCAATTTAAAAATTTGTTTTTTTATTTGTCCATTTAAAAATTCTAGGTATAGTTTTTATTATTTTTTATAATTATATTCTTAATTAATATAAAAAATAGATATAATGAATAATTAAGAAGAGATATAATTAATGATAAAGATAATTTTATAAAGAATTTTGCTAACAAGTGCCCTTAATGATAAAGATAATTAATGATAAAAACATATATTTTTATGTTTTCTATGCAAGGGACCCACCATTATTTTTTAAATTTTTTTTAAAGTTACTATTTTAAATATTCTTAACAAATGCCCTTTGGACACTTATTAGCAAAACCCATATTATAAAATTTGTCTTAAATCATACGCACAATTAATGACACGTTGACACTAACAAATCCAACAGAGAAATGATAGACGTACATCAGATTTTTATTCATCAAGCATCCATCACATATTATTTCAATTGATGGTTGAGAGATATGTGTAAATTTTTTTGTTTTTATTTAAAATAGTGGCCCAAAATAGCATAATATAATTGATGGATGATTGATGAATCTATATATATTGATGTACATGTAGTACTAATCCAAAATTAAATGAAAATAAAATTATGATGGCAAACTAAAGAGAAATGGAGGAGCATGATGGAGAGGCCCAAGTTCCAAAAGAGATAGGAGGGTACGTCTGTGTATGTGGGACTAATGCATCTTCTTCTTTTCATATACCACTCATCATGTCAAGCCAAAGTAACGTCGGTTTTAAGTGTTTCTAATTTTTTTTTCAAATTATTAGAAGTTATTTTTATTCTATTTGATTATATAATTTATAATATTTTTAGAGTTTTTGGAGAAGATAAAATATTTAATTTATCTAAAAATAATTTTTAAAATAATTGAAATAAAAAGTTTTATTATTTTATATTTATGCAAAATAATGTATTCCCAATTATTTCTCATAAGATACTTTTATATAAGAATTTAAATAAATTGTTTATCCAACCATAATATTACTCTCAGCGGCCACCTATCATATATCACCCCTAATTATATCTATTTAAATTCAACACTGAAAATTTAAAAAAAGTTTGTAAATTAGAATTTCACAAAAATTAAATATTTACATGAATTACAAGTTTACAAATGTCAGAATAGTTATATTGTTTTCTTTTGCAGAAAATTATGGAAGCAAAACAAAATTATACAAGGAAAAGACAGAAAGAGGAAACCGTGTGGAGCTTCACTGTAGGAGTCTCTCCAAATTCCAAACACTATTATGAGAAAGAAAAAAAGGAAAGAAAAGGAAAATGGAAATCATTAGGCCACAAAATATTCAATGAGGTTATGATAGCTTATCACTTATTTGATCCAACATTGGAGAATTTCCCATACATTTTAGCTCTAAGTCACTTTTCCAGAACCTACCCTCTGCTTCCTCTGATTTCATTCCATTATTATTGTCTAGCTCTTCACTTTAATTAACTTATGTGTCCTCATAGCAAGAGGGTCTCTATATATATATCAATAGATATAGAAACTTGGAATAATATAACAGATTGGTTGTTTTTGGTTCAGTATAATAGATAGGATATTCTAATTAAATTGTACCCATCTAGTTTTCACCATGGCTTGCTTTTACCTCTTATGGATGACCTATAACTATAAGTATGGTCATCAATCTGAAATAATGCAATTGCACAAGCCTAAAAGTGGATCCTATATTTGATTGCAGTTCATAGCATACAGAAAATTTGCAATATAGTACACTGTGTATCATGCCTAAAACTTTGCTTCTTTTTTTTTTTCTTTCTCGCTTTGTTCGTTTTCAAATTTCAATATTATGTCTATACATGTGTCCCAGTTCTTCTTTAAAAACTTTTACAAATGAGATTTTTTAAAAAAAATAAAGTTTTAATTTGATGATAGGGTAACTAGCAATCATTCCCTTCATTTTGATGTTGATGATGAGAATAAAACAAAACCAAAAGTAAGTGGAAAAGAGAAAAAAACAAAAATAAAGCAAGGAAAAGGGAATGAATGAGAGTACCAATAAAATGAAATAAAAGACAAGGAATTTCAAATCATGTTAATAATATTCTTGATATACTCTTAAATGAGAGTACCGATAATTAATATTGTTTAAAATTCTTAAATATACAGATATTAGTAAAAATATAAAAAGTGAAAAATAAATACTTAATAGAAAATGTATGTAGTAGTATAAATTATCCCCTAGTATTAATATAAATGAAAAACAGAATCTGTATAAATCTCAGGCACAGAAGATAAGCAACATTATATATTTTGGGACAATGATATGGTGAATTTGCCTTTTTTTAATAAGGGTATACTATTATGTGAAACTCTGGTTTAATTTTTGGCCAAGTACAGAGATTAATTTGCCTTGTTGTTTGTGCTCTGTCTTTTAACAATCAATTGATATGCTACTCACAACAAAATCATTGGTAAATTTTCTTTGACACTATCAAGATTTGTTTAGGCGCTCTTTCTTTCATCAATGTACTTTTGCTTAAAATGAAGAATTTTGGACCTACCAAAGAAAGATGACAAGAAAGTCCAAAAGGAAGACATGAAAAGAGTGTGTGTTTTACCTCTACGTATAAAGTTTGGTTTTATGACAAAAGCAACCAAAAACAAAGATTACCAACATATAAACTTTTACCGTATCTCCCATGATTATGATTTAATAATTGTTACCTACCCAAATTAAAGTAATATATTATACGTGCTTTGTGTATGGTTTCTTCTCTACACATTATTTATAGATCCAATAATATTTATCGTACAATAAAAATACGTCCAATAAGTATTCAATGTGTGTTATACAAATATCACACATTCTGGGAAATAAAAAAAATAGCACACATTCTATATTAAGTATAGCACATGCTGAATAATTATTGGACGTATTTCTGTTGTTCGACAAATATTATTGTTTATAGATCTATATTTTTCAAATATCTAAATATCATACTCACAAGGACATCAATTACACCACTTTCATCACTTATTTTTTCATTTTAATTATTTCTATTTTCAACACTTTTTTTTCATATATTTTGGATGTCTATGTTCAGATAATGAATGTCAAATTAAAAAAAAAAGAATTTTTTTATTCTTTTCGGCAAATAGTTGATGATCAATCTTCGGCTTATCAACAATGGGACCAAACTAACATATATGGTTCTATAGTGTGATTAGTGTCTAATCTCACTTATTAAAAGTTAAACAATATGGGCAAATTTAGATTAGGAGTATATTCTTTAATTAAAAGAGTAGGAAAAGAATGATTGTGAATGCTGATCAAAATAGTCTTAGGAATATGACAAAATGAAGTTTGGCACAAACTAAAACAATATCCCTATACTGAACCCATGCTTTTCTTTCTTATTCTATCTTCAATGAAAGAAAAGAAAGAAAAAAATAATCTTTGATTGATCCCATATTGAAAAAAGAAGGGAACTAAAGGCCCCACGTGTGGAACAGAATTTGAAGTTAATGGAATTTTATATTTTATCCAATTTAAGCTTTATTTAGATGTTAGTTTTTGTCCACTTGGGATTCCTACAACATTGTGGGAACCATATCTGCTTTTGATATTAGAGGCACCATTTCAAAGGGCTATGGATTTTTCACTTCACTCATCACTTTCTCTCCCTATCCTTTCCACTTATTAGCATGCTCTTGCTAAAGGAAAAGGTTTTGAGAATCCTATGCCCCATATCCTTAATTATATCCCCATAGTTTGGTTCTTTTTGTTGTGTCCCTTTTGAGATAAGATACCCAGATTTTTATATATTTAATTTGCTTTAATTTCTGGAACTCTCTGTTTTTAAATATGTTAACTGTGTTGTTTTGATTTCTGAGAGAGAGATACAGAAGCTTCTCTGCTGAAAATAAAAGTAGTATGTAAAATTATGCAGTAATATTGCGATTATGCCTTTTCTACTGATGGCTTATTTGAATTCAAAAATAAGTGCTAAGACATCTTAATTCAATTTTATTGGATTTTCAGGCCCCCAAAAGAAAGAAGGGTTTATCAATAATAATGAAGATGTGAGTTTTGGTCATGTCCAAAGAAAGTGACACTTGTCAAATGTCTCAAATTCTGGTCATCATCATAACTATATATGTAGAATAAATAAGCCTAAACTTTACTTGCTTAATTTTTATAATAAATACAATAACCACTTAAAACAATTTAGAAAATTGCTTCTAATACTAAAAACACAATGTTTGTTAGTATAATACAAATATATTCAACTAATATCTAATGTGTGTTATATATTATATGTAATACAAATTCTTGGGTAACAATATTTTTCCAGCCAAAAACGTCTGTTTTAACACTTTTGACCCAAATAACATTCTTAATTATGTGCATTTTTTCTAATGGGCTGAATGATTTAGGCCAAAATTTCTATTTTTGGCTGTTTTGGGTGGTATAATTTTGTATCCCTAGCAAAACTCTATACTTAATGTGTGTTATATGTATAACACATTACATATGACACAAATCACGTATAGTATATAACATACGTTGGATACTAGTTAAATGTATTTATTTATGTTGAACAATAAATATGATTGCTAAAAACATACTTTCCTGAATACAGATATCATTGATTACAATCTAATGTTAGTTAAAGTCCATTAAATCTTTAGAGTAATGCCAGTTTAACAAATCAATCCAACCCACGTAACTACATGAATTGTGTTACTATTTGTTTAGGGAATTCCTTGCTAAATGATATATTAATAATTATAGGTAGTAAAGAAGGCAAGAAAAGGTGTTGGATTACTTACTACACGATGATTATATAATGAAATTAGGCGTGACTCTCTAAGTTTATGAACATATATAGTACTATTGATTTTGGGATAGATATGAACTCTAAAAAGGGAGAATTGGTGCACTGGATAATTGGCAGAGTTAGCAGGTAGCAGAGACCAACAAGCAAAGTGGAAAAGATGAGGCCAGAATGAATGAATGAAAAAACAGTGTGTCATAATCCACATGCATGCATGCAGAATATAATCTCTTTGGCGTCTTTCAATAAAGATGTTACTTAGTACTATTCTCTATTATACAACAGAACTCACAACCTCTTCTTTCTATTTTTAATTTCTGATTACCCCCCAATCCCAATCCCAAAGCCACACTGCTGCGTGGTTTTATTCTTATGCATAGAACAGAGTGAAACAAAGACTGTCAAAAACCATGGTCAAAAGAACTTGTAACCCCAGAATTGTTTCAGTTACTTTTTGTGACTTTGAGGTTCCTCCATTTTGTTCCATTCCTTTTGCTAGTGTGTTGAAAATTGAAATCAGAATTACAGTGTTGTTATACAATACTAATTAATAGGATTTAATTTTCATTCACTCACGTGTACAATTTTTTTATACAGTCATCAAATTATGTGTTTTCACGTCAACCATCGTGCCACTATCAAAAAAGTCATACGACGCGAGTGTTTTAATTAAGTTATTGTATCAAAATTAAAACCATACTAATAATCCCCAAATAGAATAACATGTCATAATTTTTCTAACAAAAGTTGGATCTGATTAGCGCTCCCCTTTCTTGTTATTCCTTTTTTCGGTCAACAAATTTAATTTTATTTCACAAAAACCAGAAGGGCATAGCCCAGTTATTATTGTAGAAAGAGGCCATTAATTGGGGCTATATCTAATCTAACCCATGGGACTCTGGGCTAAAGCACTTTCCTTAAAATGTTATATTTTATATTGTAAATTGAAGCAATTCACAAAAAGAATTGATACAAGTGGTAAGCGGCTTGTTGTCCCTTAAGCAAGGTCTCAGGTTCGAGCCTTATGGATGGAAAAAATCCTTGCTGGGAGCCTCACCTGCCATTCCCAGGTACGCGACCCGGGACGACCGATTAATCGAGCCTCATCTGCCATTCCCAGGTACGCGACCCGGGACGACCGATTAGTCGGGACGAAGCTCCCGGATACCATGGGCAAACAAAAAAAAAATTGAAGCAATTCTCCTTACTCTATTCACCACTAGAAATGTGTTTGGTTTAAGGGTAAGAAGGTACATTCAATTTATATCAAGAAATAGAAAGATTTCCAAGAAGATCTAAATTTTAGTGAACTGAGAGATATGAGAAAAATATACGTACCAAAGTACGAAGTATTCTCATTAATTAGAAAAATTATTACTTGATTAGAAATATTTCCTTTTTTTTTTCAAAGAGAAAATAAAATCATGCACCAACATCACAACTACTAGGATTACCATTTACCAACAACAATGTATATATGCCAAATATTGTTTACCCTTTTTTTGGTCAATTCCTATATATTCGAATGTAGTTACTATTCCTTTCAAAATGGAACCAGTAAATCTTTGATTAAATTTTTGAAAAAACTCAGTTAGTTATTCACATGGAACGTGAGTTAGTTTAAGTGATTTTTTTTTCTGTTGCTTTCAATCCTCCGGGAAAAAAAAATATTTCCATGATTATTCACATGAAAATTCAAGATAAAATATTTCCGGAATTTGTTAAGGAAGATCTTGCAGTGCAAGCTAAGAATTCAAAATTGTACACTACAAAATCTTTTTCTGTTTTCTCCCTCCACTTCTCCTCCAAAATCATAAACAGATTAAATTTGAATCCTAATCAGATTTTTTTTCTAACAGATCACGGCTATAATAACTCTTCTTCAATTGATCACAATTCACAAAACCCTAATCAACTCATAAACCATTAATTCATTCATTGAGAAAACTCAAAAACCTTCGAAATTATTAAACATCTTGGAACCAGCATGAGAACGAAGAGCAGAGTGATTTCAAAGGACAGATTAAGAAATCTCCCTGAAGATGTACTCCTCCACATCATCTCTTTCATGATACGATCCCCAAAAGAGGCGTGCAGAACAAGCATCTTGTCAAGGTACTGGAGACCACTCTGGAGCCTGCTCCCTGATGTTTACTTCTGTTTCAACACCACCAATTCTCCACAAGCCTTCCAATCTTTCAACCGATTCGTGAACAGAGTCTTGGATTCACGCAAATCAAAAGGATTAGCCATAAGAAAACTGAAATTCGACCTGTTCCTGCTATATCTTCCGATTAGCCTCGATTCAAACCTCATAAGCACTTGGATCCGCGATGCTATTGATTGCCACGTCCAAAATCTTCAATTCGAGATCAATGTCGATGTTTTCGATCTAATTGACGTGCCTGTGCCTTTAAGCGTTTTCAATTCGGATACAATCACAACATTGATATTGATCTCTAACTTTCGATTCACGCCTTCCCCTGTTTCGTTACCCTCACTCAAGACTCTGGTTTTCAGCAACAAGTTCATTTACTGTGATGAGATTGTGCGGTGCTTCCTATCGTCGTGCCCGAATCTCGAGGGGTTCGATTTGGACGGAACGCACGATTCGATCACAATTCATGCTCCAAAATTGAAGAAGTTGAGTGCGCGATTCCAGAAAATTGATTATGGAGCAAGAAGGTTGGAGATTATAGATGCGGCGTCCCTTGAGTACCTTTGTTTAAGAGACTTGTTCCCTAAGAAATACGTGATTGAGAAGAGCTTGGACAATGTTGTGAAAGCAAAACTTACCATAATGGTGGATTGGATGGATATGAGATGTTTATTCACCCTTTTCAGAGCAATCGCTAATGTTAAGTCCTTGTATTTATGCATTGGCATAAGGAAAATGGGTGATCATGCTTTTGATGGTTGGTTAGATGAAGAAATTCAACTTGGCTCTCTAGAGGAGGTAAGATTATTGATCCACTAATTATATCAATAACTAAGTGCTCTTTATTGTGATTGAATTTAATTTATTTGTCTATCTATCATGTGACAACAGAAACACGTCCAATTAATATCCATCGTGTGCTATACGTAGTATAGAATGTGTGCTATATACTAGTTGGACGTATTTCTGTTGTACTGTCAGCATTATTGATAACCTATGTGTCTAAATTAAAATGTTTGTAATTTGCAGCTTTGGGATCGTTATCTTCCTCAATTTGACAACTTGGTTCACTTAGAATTCGATGAAATTTGTCAACTGGCTTTGCTGCCAAGCTTTCTTCGAAAGTCACCAAACCTTGAAACTCTAGTCATTGAGGTATGTTTAGGTTAGGGTAAAATAATATTAAAAGATGAAATGATTACTTAATCTTATTATATGAATTGAACAATCGTGTGCAGAGACATGAAGATGCTGATGCAAGATGGGCCAAGCCAGAAGAAGTTCCGCATTGCCTTTTAACTCACCTCACCCACTTTTCTTATAAAGGGTTTATTCAATGGCAAGAACCGCTCCAAACTGTGGAATATTTTGTGAGAAACTCCATTGTGTTGAAGACCGTGACAATTCAACTTTCTATGGATGTACCCAAGATGATGTCGTACGTGAGAAGTAGAGTGTGTAAAAAATTAGAAAAGATTCCAAGGGGATCTAAATCTTGTCAATTTATAGTTGAGAATAACTCATTCCGATCCTATGACTTTAATTGGTCTAAACAAGAATACCTTTTTGGATGAATAATGTATAGCATATTAGAATTGTAATGTTGTTTACGAGGTTTATGAAAAATTTTATTATTAGTTGGGATTTGCAGAACTTTTATTCTCATCAAACCATCTCCAAACTTTTATATTCTCATATGTCTTACCAATATTTAGACTTAAGGATGTTTTAACTTTTAATACCATACTATGAATTCATCTTTTCCAATTGATAGGTCTAACATATTTTTGTTATTTACATAGATACTGAGATTTGCGTTTGGGGATTAATTTTCACGTGATTTTTTTTTTTGTTTACAATTTTCACAAGATTCAAAAATCTTATAATTGAAGAAATTTCAAAATAGTTTCTTTACAAAAATATTATTGGTGAATTAAAAAAAAGTCACTCAAAATATCCAAATCTAAACTAGCCTTACTATGTTTGGCCCAACCCAAATAAAGTTGTCAAAGACACACACCCTATAGTACAGATTGTAATATTTTTTTCTTCCTGTTACCGAAGCTGTTCAAAGTTCAAACATATGCTACAATGCACTACCCAAACAAAAAAGAAAATGATAATAATAATAATAATAATTAATATTTGTGTAATTATTATAAATATTTGTGTAATTCTACTTGCAAATAATTATTGAATCACTTGATAACAAAGGAGCCAAGCTTTTTGTATCGCATATTATTATATCAAGCGGAGTTTATTGAATGGAACAGAGTGTTGTAGCAACTAGCAATACATGCATGTCATTAAAAACGAAACGATAAAATAAAATTTACTCACTCGTTTTGTGTTCTCAAATATGCTAATTAATTTATAAAATCAGAAAGTTTAATATCAAAGTTTCTCCATATTTAATATTTTCTATAAATTAAAATGTCAGAGTTTTACTTTTGAAGAAACTGAAAAGTAACAATCCAGTCTGTTTATTTTGAAGAATCCACACCTTATAAGCTTACGCTTCATACGTGGGTTGGATAAGTTAGCCATAAAGGGCTTTCCTTCAAAACATAGTATATAACTTTCGTGTCAAAGTAAAAGGGTTCTTAATTAGCAATATTTAAAAAATTATGCCGAAAATATAATAGGAAAAATTGTAATGCACAATCAAAAATTAGCCAAAACGCTCAATAAACTGTGCACAACATATAATATATATAAAATGTACAATATATATTACATATTATATATACTATATATGACATATTGTGCAGAACATATATCAGATATTTTAACATTATCTTTCTTTACAATATGTAAAATATGTTACACACATTATATAAAACTTGTTGTACATGATATATTGACTACTTTACTATTTTTTTTATTGTACATTTAACCATGCTCAATATAATAATATTATGCTCCCATATTTAACGGTCCATATATACGTACTTGCTAGAATTATACTAATAATCAACCAAATAATTGATCACACAATTATTTATATTGACATTTGAAGAGTCACAAATACACACATGTTCTCCACATATATATATATATATATATATATATACACACACATTATGGACACTAAAATTCCCAGACATGCTGGGAATGCTTTTAATTATGTACTAACAAATACTAATAACCACCCTATTATTATCATATTCCACTTAGGAATCAAGGAGCACGTGGCCACTGAATCGATCTTTTGTGATTCACCATTACTTAATTAATTAATTAATTAATTATGGCATCTGACTGGTGCCAGATACTAGTAGTTGGCTAGTTTGGCTTCTGAGAAACTCATCAAAATGCCAAAAATCTCTTCAGACATTTCTAAGCAGTTTTTTAAAACATATTCACATGATCCCATAAGTATGACAGTGAAATACTTTGATATACAAATGAATACTTTTGAAGCAACCCAGATGTTGTCACATGCCTTGTTTATTTAGTTAATACATATATGGATGGATAATATAGTGTAAGCTAAGGTATATGTAATATGACAATATTTGTTGTACAACAGAAATACGTCCAACGAATATTCAACGTGTGCTATATATAAGATGTAATATATGTTATACGTACGTGTACTATACATATAGACTATAACACACATTACGTCTTATGTATAACACACGTTGGATGCTCGTTGAACGTATTTTTATTGCACGACAAACATTATTATATACAATATACTGTTGTGTGTCATGTAACTCGTGGATAAGGTTAGCGGTTACTTGGGTTTGTTGTGAAATGCCAATAATATATATATCATGTTGGCAGGAGCTGAGGATATATATACGCTGATTTTACTTAAAGAAATGAATTAAGATATCTATATATGGTAGGTTGAGTAGCGGATAAATATTTTGACCACAATGGAGATCTTAGTAGAATTAAAGCCTGGCTGGCTGGGCGAGTGATAAGCAAAGCGTGGAAGAAGCTTAAGAAAGAGACCACAATTAATATTTGCGTGCATCACATCACATCACATCGCATCACATCAACTCTATTCAATTAATTAACTAAATAATATAATATAATATAATATTGGTGCCACTTTGACACTGCTGCTGCATGAGTATGTACTAACTACTAACCTGATGAGTTGAAGTTTCTTGAATCTAGAAATATGGATTCATTTCAGTGCAATTTGGAGTGATGAATATTATGGGGGTTGAAGGAAAAAGGTGTTTGGAAGATGCATGATGATATGCTATTGAAAGTGGGTGACAGTGATAGAGTAGTAGTAGTAGTGTTAGTGAGGACAGTGCCTCTGCTCCTTCCTTTTAAAATTGTGAATGGATCAACAAAGAAAGAAAGAAAGAATTCAAAATGGACAACGTAGTCTCTCTCTCTCACTCACTCACTCACGAGAATCACCATTTCCAACTCTCCTTGTTTTCTTCCACTACCTCCTTGTCCTCTTCCCCCCTCTTGGATTCTCTGCTTCATCCCCTTCCCCCTTTCATTTCCCCACATATACCATACATACTATCTCAAATTCACCCTAATTAATCCATTTCAATTAACAATTAATTAATTTGTTCACCCTATATATGCTACTGATTGCTTGGTGGTCTAATATATAAACATTATTGTAATCAGCAGCACTAATCATTTTACACGGTCCCTATTAATTGTACTGTCTATAGCCTCATTTGCTCTAGCAAACTAAAATACTTCAATTTGCTAAAACAGTGCTAATAAGGTTTGATTCAAAAGCAAGCAAGCAAAGATAATTGGATATAGGAAATTAATTAAAAATGGGTGAAAAATTGTAAGCAGGAGGAGAGAATCTCCTTTTATTTTCATTCAGTGGCCCTGCTATCAGTCACAACAGCAAGCACAGTTTCTTTCACTTAATTGGAAATCTTCTCATAACCCACCCATTACTTTGAACAAAAACTCTATCAATTGATTGACTGAAAAAAGAAAAAAAGGTGACTTAGCTAGCCCTTTATTCCTTTCCATATAAAAATCTTTCAAGCCCCCACCACCACAAAATTTCCAACTTCATCATCATATCATATATATGATCATCCTATTTCATTCATTGCATGCACACCAAGTTTTCCAAAACATGGGGTTTCTTTTTTCTTTTTCTTTTTAATTTAAGGACTCTCAATTAAGTATATAGCAAATTGATTGGTACCCCTTTTTGACATCACCATCATCAGGAAAACTACATTCCAAATTTGAAACTTTCTCTGTCTCTCTCACTCTTTTTTTCTGGTTGATCAATTGAAATTCTGCTGCTCCAACCATGGCCAGAGTCCAGATTGATCATCAATGGCACAGAACATGTTGCTCAAGCTCTCTTCTTTGACCATTTGATGATGATGATGATGATCAATGTTCTTCTGGCACTGGATTTCAGGCCTTGATGATGAACAAGTAGTAGTAGTAGTTTGGAAAAGCTGATGAGGCACCCCTGTTGCTGCTGGTCTTGCAGATGATGATGATGGTGGAAAGAGTGTTCTGCTAATTGTGCTGTGATGAGTAGTGGATATAGGACTGTCTATAGCTGCTTGTGTTGTCCTTGTTGACATATCCAATTTGATCTCTGAACTGTTCTCACTTCTATTGCTGCTTATTGATCCCTCTGTCTCTTTGTTCAGGTTGATTGACTCAGTTGGTTCTCTACTTTTCAGTGCCAGTATCTGCAAAAACCACTCACCACACCAGTGCTCAAATAATTAAAAAGTTTTGGAGTATATAAAGTAAAAACAACCGTGTGTATGTGAGAACTTTATTTCAGAATTTAATAAAGAAAATAATCTTTACAATAATATGTAGACCAAAAAGGTGGAAATGAGTCAAATGATTATGTCCAAACCAGGGAAACTTTGTCATAGAATCATTGCATTTTTTAGTGGAAACTGGTCTTCATGAAATTACTGTGGATGATGATATATATGCAGGGAAAAAAAGCAGCTTTCTAGAAAGTTATCATTATTATATTGAGATGTTGATGAAAGGAAACAAAGGTTCTGAAAAGTGTATAATATCATTTTATTTTCCTCAAAGGAAAAAAAGAAAGATCATGATTACCTAGCTTTATTCTACAGATTCAACACAAAACCTCACATAGCAGAACTTTAACATCATCTCTTAATTATTTCTCAATCAATTTATATAAAGTAGCATCTAATTGGAGCATAATTAAGCTTAATCAATTAAGTGAGAAGAAGAAAATATTGTAGCTAATCTAATATATACCTGAGTCTGAAGTTTTTGGTTCTGAGCCTGAAGTGCATCATTATCAGCCTTGACAGCTTCAAATTGTCTCTTGAGGAGATCATAGTCTTTCTCCAACTGCTTAGTCTTCCACCTTGCCCTTCTGTTCTGAAACCATATTGCAATCTGTCTTGGCTGAAGACCAAGAGCCCTTGCCAGCTGCATTTTCCTCTCAGGCTCAAGCTTGTTCCCCAATTCAAAGCTCTTCTCAAGTGTCTTCACTTGCTCCATGCTCAGCCTCCTCTTCTTCTCCCCTGCTTGTGATCCATCATCTGACAACTCTTCCTCTGCATTATTTCCTTCTTCTCCTCCCAGTTCTATCCCTGAGAATGACATAGATCTCTTCCCTAGAAAGGCTCCTCCTCCTGCATCAACATTTTCATTTACTTAATTCAACCTCAATAACACATACATAGTAACAAAGCAGTATTGTCAAGAAACCATCTCTCCTAAAAGTTTAAGCTGACGAGTAGAGGCAGTATTACATGATGAATGATTTTATACATCTAGTGTGTGTATTTTAGGAAGAGAGAGTATATATATATAGTACCATGGTATTCTTGAGGTGTACATGAGGTTAGGATTGAGTTGAGTGAAGGTGGAGGCTGATGATGATGGTCATCTTGGTGATGATGAGGGGTTTGTAGCATGAAATTTGCTGGGAAGAAAGCCATATCATTGCTAGCAAGCTACAAGCCACACAAAGTCTTCAAAGAGCTGATGAATGATATTAATTGATCTGATATATATGATGATGGTGTAGATTGGTGATTGTTATTGATGCTCAAAACTTAGACCTTATTGTTGTTGTGGAAGCAGAAGCAAAAGCAATGATAAGGACTAGCTAGTAAGGCAATAAGGCATGATGATGATGATGCAGAACATCTTAGCTTGTGCTAAATTGGAGAGGATGGACAAAATTGTTCTGAGAAGGATATGGCTTATTTATATATATGTATATACCTTATCAGTTTTAGCTAGGGAGAAGCTTTTGATTTGTTCTCTTGTGTGAATATTTGGAAAGGAAAAGGAGAAAAGAGAAAGAAACAAGCAAAGGGAGAATGAAAGAGAAGAATGGAGAGGTTCTGGTTTGTGGGGGTATGTTTGAATCTATAGTTCCATTCCACACATCAACTTCAATATATATCACTGCTTTCTTTTCCCCCTTTTTTCTTTAATTCTCTTATTAATTGCATGTAATAATAATAAAAAAAAAATCTAATTTGTTATATCTTTTTTTACATGAAAAAAGAAAAACAATTAGTTAACTGAACAGAGAAGAAAATAATAATGCAACTTAATTAGATGTCAAAATAACATTTAGTGTTTACAAAGTGGAAAAAGATAAGAAAAGAAAAAGGAAGGGTATAGGTTGTGTACGTCAACCTGTCTAATATTCCATTGGAGTGTGTGCATGTGTATATAAGCTCATTACTTGCTTTGCAATTATTTTCCTAATCATAAACTAGCTTCACACTTAGGAGACAAGCAGTGCAGATTTTTTCTTTGCAAGAGAATAAATTGATTGTCTTTTAAATATAATAGGAATTGGAATTGGAATCACAACTAGAGGCTATTTTTTTTTTCATTTTGTCCTTGATTCCAATGTTAAGGCCAGGAAATGAAGATTCACCACGCATATTTTGAAATTTTCATTTTTAAATTTGAAGTGGGTGAATTAAATAGTTTCAAAAAGAAGAAAATGATGTATAAGATTTTTTATGATTTTAAATTACTATTATAATTACACTACAAAGTGAAAATTGTAAAAAAAAAAACATTATTGATATAGTCATAATAGTATATTGTAGTCACAATTGTAGTTGGGAAGCTCAATTTAAAATTTAAGATATGATTCATATAAAAAGCATCATAAATAAACAACAGACAGCGGATGGGGGGCCAGGTGCTCCTATTGACAAGAAAAGAAAAGGGATAGGGGGGTTTAATTTCCTTAGGTAAAAGAACATTACATACATAGATACATAATATGTGGTGACATAGATAGAGAACAATATTTATGGTGCTAGGTTGTGTTAATTGAGTGAAGTAGAAAGATAAAAAGAGAAATGAGTTGGGTGCTATCCTATAGCTTTAAATCCAAAAGAAAGAAATGGAATTGTATGTGCATAATAATGTTGAATTAGAAGAGAGAGAGAGAGAGGAATCTATGAATGTATATATGAAGAGAGAGCTAGGTAGGGGGGATGGGGTCCAATGAGGAGAAGGGGGGGCAGGGTTTGCTACCTAACCCACCAACATGTATCGTGCATTATTATATTATATTAGGACGGACGAAGCTCTTTCGCATCAACCACAGCATTGCTACCTCATAATATTTATTTAAAAGACAATTATATATTAATTATTTATACTTCTAAAATATTAAATTACCTACTAGTATTGAAAATGAGTCAGATGGTCAAAAATAACAAAATTTGCATGGATTGATTTATTTATTATGAACATTCCTATAGCCTATAAGTACCACAAAATCAGTCAAAACAGTCAATAAGTTATGCATAAAATATATAATATAAATTGCACAATGAATATTACATATTGTACACGTCATATATTACATGATATGCACAACATATATCAGATGTTGCAAAGAAAGATGATGCTGCAATATTTGATATATGTTGTGCATAATAGATTATATATGTTGTGCACTGTATATATTATACGTTGTGTATTTTATATTATATACGTTGTGGACAATATATTGATTGTTTTGGCTGAAGATTTGTTGTACCCCAAATATTTACCATTTATTATATACATGTATATATGAGTTTGAATTATTTTTAACTCTATATTATTTGGTGAAACAATATTTTGGTTCATTTATTTCTATATTAATCTCATTATTTATGAACTATATTGGAAAAATCTCAAACGTTATTTTAAGTTTCAACGCAAACATTATGTAATCTCTATCTCTACTAGTATAATAGTAAAATATGAGAAATGACTATTTACCAATAATTTCATTTATTATCCTCCTTAATTATATCATGTATATGATAATTTTAGAATCATCATATATCATTAATACCAAATCTTTAATAAATCTTTACATGTATCATTTTCTAATATGATGTATCTTTCAATTTTAATCACTACTCCCTCCGTCCACTTTTAATTGACGTTTTAGAGTATTGCACACTTATTAAGAAAGTGATTAAAACACATAAATTTTTATAGAAGTAAATGTACAATGACAAAATTATCCTTATAGTTTTTTGTGCAATAATAATTGTAAGAGATAAAAAGAGAGTGTATGTATGGATAAAACTGGAAAAAAGTTATAAATGTTTCATTAGATTTGACAAATAATAGTGGACAAATAAATTTCCTAGAAAGACAAATAAAAGTGGACGGAGGGAGTAATATTTTACTTTGATCTCATTGTATTCTTATTTTTATATTAATTCCAGTAATATTCTCCTTCCACTTTTAAATTCAATTAGTATAATAAAATATTTATAAGTTTACTTCAATCACTATTTAAATGATCGTATAAATATACAAAAAAAAGTTTAATTAAATGATTATTAGAATATTAAAATGAAAATCTATTAGTTGTGTTAACAAGTTGTATTTATCATTTCTTAATATCCTTATTAAAAATTTATATTGAAAGTAAAAATATTTGTAACAAAATTTATATATTGACATTTTTAGGATTAATATCTTGATTATGATAGTTCTATATTTTGTACTTAGTTTTAAGGAGTGTAGTAATGTGTAAGTTGCTTTAGCCAATTTAAATAATAATACTTAAAGATAGAATAAAATTGTAAATGATTATTTAATTATAAGTGTGAGCTTTTTAAACTCACTTTTCTCATAAAAAAAAGTAAACCTAGATTATATATATCGCTGCTAGGAATTATGCATTTGATTAAAGAATTATTAAGGAATTTAAATATTTATATTTATGCTATCGTCATTTACTTTTCTAAAATGTTGATGATTATAATTAAGATATGTTCTTTTGTATTTATTTCTTAATTTTATTTTCTTATTTTATTGTCAATATAATTATAATACTTACAATAATTATTATAAAAATAATATATAATAATTTTCATAATTACTGTAAATATAAGTATTATTTTTATACATTATGTAATTGTTATATTTTATTTCATTAGTATATTACTCATAATTATAATAAATACTACTACAACTATTATGCACAACAAAGGTCTCTAACTATTTATCAAAAAAAATAAAGGTCTCTAACTAACAGGTTATTTTTGTAATTATACCAATTTCATAATCTCAGCTTTCTCTCTCACCGTCTCAATGGTTTTGCTACTCTAGTTTTCCTACCTAATCCTAATATACTCCAGATCCAATCATTACTTGCCACCTTATGTCTATAACATCAAGACATAGAAGGTTGTCTGCAAGTGAGAAACTCCCTTATATTTATCATCCCTTCCATCTTCTGATCATAGATGCCTTAATTTGTGTGTGTGTGTGTGTGTGATGAGGCTTCAATTCTTTCAAAACCAACCTACCCCCCATCCCATTGCTATTTGCTAACCCTGTTTGTGTTGTTCTTACTCTATCTACTTGTCTTACCCTACCACACCTCCTCTTATTTGTCCTTTCCCCCCTTCTATTTCTATGTCCATCTACACGCCACATTTCCACTTATTAGCTCAACAGTAATTATCATATAATAAAAATACGTCTAATATTTAATATGTGTTATACATAACATGTAACAGCACACATACATATAATATATATTCTGTGTTATATATAGCGCACGTTAGGTATAAGTTTGACATATTTATGTTGTATGACAAATATTATTGCTTATTAGCTACCTATTATAAATACAGTAATAATTGTTGTACAATAGAAATACGTCTAATTAGTATCTAACGTGTGTTATATATAACACGTAATGTGTGTTATGTATAATTAGCGTTCGATACTAGTTCAATGAATTTCTGTTGCATAATAAAAATTATATATATACAAGTTAGCTTATTTTTCTTAACATGAAATGATATACATTTTATTTTTTTCTAAAACATTTATTTAATCAACTATATATAGGTATCACATTTTCTTTCTATCCTATGATCGCTCTTCTCCCTCCTTTAATTTCTAAGCTAAGTATGCATATTACGGTTAATACTTAATACATAGTTGAAATCTATTAATTAAAATAAATTAAAAACAAATATTAACTAATATTTATATATATATATATATATATATATATATATATATATATATATATATATATATATTGTGCAACCGATCTCAGTGTTTTGCAATGCTACATATATATGCATTGCATGCCAATTTGGCTATAGGCTATATATAGTTAAAACGGTTTACCATATATACAAGAGTAGCGAGGTCAACTATATCCAATTTGTTAATGCCATAGCCCATATATAATAACGTGGTGAAGGATCTAGTTAGTTTTCACGATTTGGATACCCTTTAATTAAATAATTCCATTGTTTTAGATTATTTTGGCGTATCTGGTGCCAGATATAATTAATTTATAGCAAATCAAATGTAAGAATTGCTTGGGGTAGTGTATGAGAGAGAGAGAGAGAAACAACAAATTAAATGTTGATATATACAAAATTAGTTAAATAACATTGGCTCTGTATGTTGTAAAACAGCAGAATTTTCATCACCACACAATAAATTATGTTGCAACAGATCAAGTAAGGGATGAAGTTATAATATATGTTGAGGTGCTTTGATAGAGTCCAAAATTTAATTTTGGTATTATATAGTTTTCACATAGCTAGTTAAAAAAAAAAAGAAGGACTATATGTACAACTTTAAATATTTGTGATTGCACTATTTATATTTTATATTTTCTATATATATACTAATGCATGACCCACATACATTAGTATAGTCAATATATATGATGAGCAATGAACCTTCATTCATATCTACAATGCAACATTAACAAGTAAAAGACTAGTACACTACAATATATACTACTATGCCACTGTTATTTCTCTCCTTTATTGTTCTGTCGTTATTAATTATCTTCTTCTCTATATATATTTTTTCTTTCAATGAAGGAAGGAGTTATATATATTATTATTATGAGACATGTATAGAAGGACCCATATGAGAGGAATTAAAAATTTCCGAAACAAAATAAATGGTCCCCAGACATGCACGACCATGAGTTTCTTCTTTGATTTAACGGCTTCGACACTTTCTGATAGGTACATTACTTGATTCAACATTTCAAAATTGATGGTGTGATTTTGACCTCAATTCGTACAAATCTACACACAGTTGTATTTTTTATTTATTTTTACCCCAATTGAAAAATTGATATGATCATTTCTTGCACATATGTATATAGGATTCATACAGTAGCTAGCTCTATGTTTTCTGTTTAAATAAATTAAACGAATCAAATTTTATCTATGGATCATAGTGGTGGTGTTAATTGAATTCAAATTAATTAAACTGCTGCTTATAGATGTAGTCAATATTAAAACTAATTGATGATATGTAACTAAATTCTATGTATTCCTTATTTTATAATTAATAGTACATGATAAAACCTTTTGCAGCAATATTTAAGTAATTACAATTGATTTGGTGGAAAGTATGTACAAAGCACATTGTTATATGTATAATGAAAAAAAAGACAATATATTGTGCACAACAAATATTATGTAATGTCACAATATATATAATATGACATATGTTGTTCTCAACATGTTATGTGTAATGTACATATAATATGTAATATACGTTATGCATATTATATATTATATGTTATGCACAGTTTAATTTATTAATTGTCTCATCTTTGCATTAAAATCTTCCCTTATGTATAATACATGCTCGATCACTTTAAATAATTTTTATAATTTTTTTCATGAGTCCTATAGTACATGGATGTTAGAGGGAGACATGAGCAAATAAAGGTATGGCCATTTAGGGTTTGCTCTAAGCGTCACTTTCTGGTTTTGATAGATCATACTTCACTACTAACACGATTATATGAAAAATGTTATTAATTATTCCCTCTTAATATTTTCTGCCATCTAATTATATAGTATATGATATCATGCGGACCCTCTATCCACATCGATAATTAGTATGTACATAAGATATGATATTAGGATGAATGTATGTAGCTATAGTAATGAGAAGTAATGAAAGGGAGGAGATAGACTGACGAATGATCGGAGCATTGTGATGGGACATTGATAGGGTCCCATTTGAGAAATACTGCCTCTTTCTTTAATATGTATGAATGCACATATGTATGAATGTACAAAATGATTGAGGTACAACAAAAAAACCAGTCAACACAGTCAATAAAACTCATTTAATATTTTAAGGCCTAAATAGCACTTTTAATCATGAATATATTTTTAATAGGCTCGATGATTGTGACCCAAATTCCTATTTATTAATTATTTTGATTGATTTTTTTTTTTTTTGTAGATGCTCGTTTCAATGTATAGCCAAAGACAAGCACCTCTCACTGCCTTCCCTCACATGCCTTTATTAGTTGGAAACTGATGAATGAAATGTCCTTTGCCATTTGGTGGATTCACCATATCCTTCTTCCCAGCTTATTACTCTCTCTCCTCTTCTTCTCTTGCTTTAAAAATCAATTGAGATATAACAAAATCTAATAAATAGAAATTAATTAAGTTCACAATTTTAATTGGGGAAGGAAGAAAAAGAAATAAAAAAAAGGAGAAATAGGTAATGAAACTTCCCATCCACATGCTCTTATGCTTCTGGTGTGTTCAGTTTACTCAAGTCCCATGTGCATCACATATCTTTTTCTACACTTTCCATTATATATATTTCGTTCTTTATCCTTACATCTCAAATTTAATTTTATAAATATTGTTTTCATTTTTTGGATTTTCTTTTTTTTTTTCTATAGGAGGAGATATGCATTGATGGTGATTTGTCAACCACTAGTCCAGTTCTGTTTTCAATATTTATTTAAATTATATATATATATATATAATATGGTCAATACTTGTATAAAAAAAACTAAAATTATCAACATCTTATATATATATATACAATATATATTATAAATTGCGCGATATGCATACTATATATCACATGCTACAATATTATTTTTTATAACATGTGAGATATATTGTACATATCATGTAATAATATATGACATGTACACAACATATGATATACATTATGTATATCATATTATATATATTAAATAATATTTTATGTACAATAGTAAATAAACTAATACGATCAATGAATTCATTTTAACTTTATAGTCTAAAATCTCATTTATTAATTAGTTTAACAAATATTTCATTATACATTTAATATTATTCTATATATATTATCTACTAGCATATATTAATTATTTTGACTATTATATATATATTATGGTCGTGGCCATGTTTTTCGCTTTCCTGATCATGAAAGAGATGATGAGATGGCCCATACATCAGAACCGTCCATTGCGGAGGATACTTCCCTCATTGGATACATATTGAAAAGGCTATTCATTTTGGATATAAAGAACACTATGGCTACTTATATTGCTTTCTCTAAAGCCTATATAGGAGATAAAATAAATTAATAAAAAAGTTAATATAATTATACATACCTTTACCAATTAATATCTTGAAGATATATATAGATAATTTTGACTTTATAATTAATAATAATATATCGATCAAAGCAAATTTCTAATCACTAGAAAAAAGAAAGAATAACTTAGTTTTGGCTTTTTATTTTGGGTTTTTTCAAACCATGATGTTATCTACTTTATCTTTATTTCTTTTTAACGAAAAAGGAAGATTACTATTAAAAATGGATTGTTTTGAGTAAGATATTTCTTTTGTAAACGAACAAATAGTTATAGACTAATTTTATCTATCTATCTATCTATATGTCGGTTTCGTTTTCTTTCTTTCTTTTTCGTTTTCTGAGGAACCACATATATGATAAAGACTGAGCCAAAAACTGCATACGGTATTTAATATATATATATATATATATATATGGAAATATTTAGTGAACAATAGAAAATCAGTCAAATCAGTTGTCAATAGGTCCATTTAGCAATTTTTTTATCCATAAAAATATTCCTTTAAGAAGTTAATTTTTATTTGACTGAGTGATTATGATCCCAAATCTCTATATAAGCTGATTTTGGCTGATTTTTTATTGTACAAATAACATTTATATATATATATATATATATTAAAAAATTGATGGAATAGCAGCATTTTGAAAACTATTGAAAAATGGAAACCTTGGGTTTTGATTAAAGAGATGGCAATCACCAAAATTGAGCAATAGATTGAATGAATTAGTATGTTCCCTGTGTGAGTGTATAAATTGCAAAGTAGGGACCGATGTAATGTAATAAAGTAGGCAGTAGAGACTAGAGAGTACAAGGAACAAGTTTCCTTTTTGCTTTGTACGTACTATTCAAATTTTAATATAAATATATAAATAATATAAAGGTGATTAAACTTTTCTTGCCATGCAAAAGAAAGAAAAACATGGCATGGTGGAATTGACCTGCCAACCATTAGAGAATAGATAGATTATTGCATGATCAACGCCAGACAGGTTTTGTGTTTGTGGTTAATTTTCATTTTATTTCTCCAATTTGGATTATCAATTTCATGCATGATCTTTGTGAAGAATATATTTACATTAACGGTAAAGAAAAGTTCTACTCTACATGAGTATTGTCAAGTTGCTTTTTTATTTTTTTATTTTTATAAAATAATATTATTTAATTTTATTAATAAATTTTTATAAAGTAATACTATTTAATACAATTAAAATTCCTCTCAAATCTCATTTTAATTTATTAAAATATTAGTATAAAAGATAAATAGAAAGAAAGAAAGAGAGAATTTGGATAGTAGAAGTTATAAATGGTTGCGTTATAAAATAAAGACTAGAAGATTTAAAATATTGAATCATATGAAATTTTTTTATATATTAGAAATTGAAGACTATATACTTCAAAATGTGAGATTTTACAAATTTTTTGTTTGTCATGTTAAATAAAAACTATAGACTTTAAAATATTGAATCACATGAATTTTTCACATATTGAAATTGAAGGCTATATACTTCAAATTGTGAGATTTCACAATTTTCTTTGTCGTATTATACAATATAGAAATTGTAGGCTATAAACTTCAAAACGTGAGATTTCACAATTTTATGGTAGCATTATAAAATAAAGACTATAGACTACTTTAAAATATTGAATCACATTAAATTTTTCTATATAGTAGAAATTAAAGGTTATATGCTTTAAATGTGAGATTTCACAATTTTTTGGGGTTTCTTATAAAATAAAGACTATAGTTTAAAATATTAAATCACATGAATTTTTCACATATAGTAGAAATTAAATACTATATACTTTAAATTGTGAGATTTCACAATTTCCTTCGTTGTTGTATTATAAAATAAAGACTACATCCTTTAAAATATACAATCACATCAATTTTTTACATAAAGTAGAAATTGAAGACAATATACTTCAAAATGTGACATTTCACAATTTTTTGGTTGCGTTATAAAATAAAGACTATAGGCTTTACAATATTGAATATCATGATATTTATTTATATATTAGAAATTGAAGACTATATACTTTAAAACGTGAGATTTCAAAATTTTTTTGATTCTCTTATAAAATAAAAAATATAGACTTTAAAATATTGAATCACATGAGTTTTTCATACTTTTTAGAAATTGAAGGTTATATACTTTAAAATGTCAAATTTCGTAATTTTTTTTTGTTCTCTTATGAAATAAAGACTATAGACTATAAATATTAAATCGCATGAATTTTTCACATACAGTAGAAATTGAAGGCTATATACTTTAAATTGTGAGATTTCATAATTTTCTTGGTTGTATTATAAAATAAAGACTATAGCCTTTAAAATATTGAATCACATCAATTTTTCACATATAGTAGAAATTGAAGGCTATAAACTTCAAAACGTGAGATTTCAAAATTTTTGGTTGCATTATAAAAAAAAGACTATAGGATTTAAAATATTGAATCATATGTCTATATAGTAGAAATTGAAGACTATATACTTTAAATGTGAGATTTTACAATATTTTTTTTGTTGTCTTATAAAATAAAGACAATTGACTTTAAAATATTGAATCACATAAATTTTTCCACATATAGAAGAAATTGAAGGCTATATACTGTTAAATTTTTTCACATATATTTTTCAACATATAATAAGAAATTGAAGGCTATATACTTTAAAATATTGAATCATATAAATTTTTCAATATAATAGAAAATTTAAGGCTATAAACTTCAAACGTGAGATTTCAAAATTTTTTTGTTGCATTATAAAAAAAAGACTATAGGATTTAAAATATTGAATCATATGTCTATATAGTAGAAATTGAAGATTATATAATTTAAATGTGAGATTTCACAATATTTTTTTGTTGTCTTATAAAATAAAGACTATATCCTTTAAAATATTAAACCACATCATCAATTTTTCACATATAATAGAAATTGAAGACTATAAACTTCAAAACCTGAGATTTCAAAATTTTTGGTTGCAATATAAAAAAAAAGACTATAGGATTTAAAATATTGAATCATATGTCTAGTTATATAGTAGAAATTGAAGACTATATACTTTAAATGTGAGATTTTATAATATTTTTTTTGTTGTCTTATAAAATAAAGACTATTGACTTTAAAATATTGAATCACATAAATTTTTCATATATAGAAGAAATTAAAGGTTATATATTTTAAATTGCGAGATTTCACAATTTTATTTATTGTATTATAAAATAAAGACTGTACACTTTAAAATATTGAATCACATCAATTTCTTACATATAATAGAAATTGAAGGCTATATACTTTAAAATGTGAAATTTCACAATTTTTTTTGTTGTCTCATAAAATAGACTATAGGCTTTAAAATATTGAACCACATGAATTTTTCATATATAGTAGAAATTGAAGGCTATATATACTTTATAAAATGTGAGATTTCACAATTTTCTTTGTCATGTTATAAAATAAAGACAATATCCTTTAAAATATTGAATGACATGAATTTTTCACACATAGTAGAAATTGAATGCTATATACTTTAAAATGTACGATTTCTCAATTTTTTTGTTGTCTTGTGAAATAAAAAACTATAGACTTTAAAATATTGAATCACATAAATTTTTCACATATAGTAGAAATTGGAGGCTATATACTTTAAATTGTGATATTTCATAATTTTCTTTGTTGTACTATAAAATAAAGACTATAGCCTTTAAAATATTGAATCACATGAATTTTTCACATATTGTAGAAATTGAATGCTGTAAACTTCAAAATGTGACATTTCACAATTTTTTGGCTGCATTATAAAATAAAGACTATAAACTTTAAAATATTGAATCATATGAAATTTTTCTATGTTGTAGAAATTGAAGGTTATAATGTGAGATTTCATAATTTTTTTATTGTCTTATAAAATAAAGACAATACTTTAAAATATTAAATCACATAAATTTTTCACATATAATATAAATTAAAGACTATATAATTTAATGAATGATTGAATTTAATTGTTTTTCTGATATATCATGTATAATTATATCTATATGATGTTTCTTTTTTACATTATATGTCGTCATCTAATTATATAATGTCATATTAATAAATTAATTACTTTTTACATTCAATAGTTAAATAAATGATATAAAATAATATAATTAAATGATTATGTAAATAAGTATATTATAATTAAACTTATATAAATGCTAACATTTGATGCAATGAAAGAGGGCAGTACAATTTTAGTGGGTCAATGTACGAACCAAATTAGTCGGGTCATAATAAACTCGAAATTCTATTAATTTCAAGAGAGAGAGGGGAAGTGCGATTCTATCATGCAAAATCTAAAATAGCATGAGGTATAAGAAGATAAATATTCAAATAGTATCTTTGTATATAGAAGTTAGGGTTGGAGATCCCTTTACATTCTATATAAGTCGATGTATTCTTTTATACCCCTAAATAAATATCAATCATTAGAATTCATACTTATTTTTATTTAATTTTTCTTAAATTTGATAAGCATAACTATCAATATATATAATATCTCATAATTCAATGATCGGATCGGTTAAATTTAATTTGTATAAAATGTTTTTTTTTATTTTTCTAGGGTATTCACCGGAGCAATTTCAATGACTAATTTTTCACCGATTTGTTCATGCATATGAAGGGTGGGACGATTGGCTAAGATTATTAAATGATGTAGTGTGTTTGATTACCACACTCATTTTTCGTTGTGGTGAGAAAAAACATTTTTAGTAAAATTGATGTTGTTTGTTTTTGTTTTTAATTTTGGGAGGAGTGCAACACTTTGGTCAAAATAAATTTTAATAAAAGCTAAAAGAATTAGCTTTTATTGCTGGTGTTTCACAAAAATTCTTTTAAACTCACTTTTTAATATATTTTTAAAATATAAATTCTTTTTTTTAACTTAATTAATTTAAATATATTTTTCAATCTCAATTATTTTAAAAGTAATTCAATCAAAATCTAAACTAAAGCACCCGTACATGTAGAACATGATCATCCTTTCATATTGCGCTTTCTCAGCCTAGCTTTACTTGCCAGTCTATGCCTATAGCTTTGGTACCAATTTGTCGAACTTAAATGGTGTGGTTTCAATTTTCAATTTAGCTAGTTCATTTTATATCAATAATACTTGATTAATACTTCATAAACAATGAAAAATAGTCAAATCGATTAAAAAATTTATTTAACAATTTTTTTATCAAAAAATATTTCTTTTAAAAGTTATTTTTAGTGGGCTGAATAATTGTGATTCAAAATTTTTATATTAACCAATTTGAATTAATTTTTTATTATGCTATTTATTATGCAAATAGCACCACTTAAAAAAATAAAAAGTAAAAACAATGCAGGATGAATAATGTAGTAAGTCATTGACAGGAAACATGAGAAACATGTGTTATTTTAATATAGTTGTTGCTTAAAGCCATGAATAATATTTTTTTTTGGCAGAGGAGCCATGAATAATATAATACTACATAAGAGCCTTACATTTTCTTTTAAAATAATTTTTATATCACTGCTTCTTTCGTTCCACAATATAAATTTTAATCTCTTCTCTCTTCCACTATTTATTTTCATTTCTTTGTTCTCCGAGGAATGTATGTTAGTCCAGTCTTAAGAGGAGAATTGCTCATAGTACCTAGTGTCACAGTTAACTTTCCATTGAAGTACCCAAAACATGGAATTACACCCACACCAACCAAAAAAGTTGTACGCGGCAATTAAGATGTAACTATTATGGAATTTTGGGGAACTGAATGAGAATTCTCAAAATTGATCTCATGCTTATTGTAATCACTAATTGACTGAATTACAGTGGTTACATAAAAGGGAAAAAAATTGTATTACTGTATGGACCTATAGCTTTCATCTATTGTGTGATGCAGTTAACATTACATATAGAATACAGACACCCACAATTAGGGGCAAAAAGAATGAATTTGAATATGGGTTGTGGCTTCTGTGAATTGGAAAGGAACATAAACATACAATCACTATGTCAAGCTCTCAAACTTCTTATGTTCTTCCAATTTCCGAGGACCATGTACAAGTAAGAATATCACCAGGTTAGATTTCCCAATCTTTAGCCCATATGAAATCCTGATGACTTGAAGGAACTGCTAGACAGATTTGGCAGTTTGAGAGTCGCAATAACACCGCCCGCAAGCGCGCATACGGATGCCAAAACGAAGGCAGGAATATTGCCACCACCAAAGAGAGCATCCCATGGACCAGAACCAAGGGATATAACCATCTAAAGAAAACCAATAATACGTTAAAACAACATTCACTACATTGACAAAAAACTCAAACTTCAGAATAATAAATTATAACTGAATCCATGAGTGAGTGAGACAGAACCAAAAATATAAGAGCATTCATTGATAAGCCACAATGGAAGAAGTTAGAAAAGAGTATGCTCTCCAAGAAAGGTGGAGTCAAACAGACATAATTGAGAAGAATTAAAATACCTGTGGAACAACAATTGCTAGATTTAAAACTCCTATAGCCAGTCCTGCACAGGCAAGCAAAACGTCTTGGAATCAGTGACTCCATTGACCCAAAATAAAGCACATCCTCTACATCTTAATACCAACCTTGGCCGCCACCTGAATCAGCAGTCAACTCCGCTGTGACAGCAAAGGGAACACTGTAGGTAATCTGCAAAGAAAAAAAAAATGAGAAACTTATCCTGTCATGAATTTCCATATATATGAATGGAATTAATGCTATGATTGGTTGAGAATATTGGCAAAGGCAGAGAAGGAACTCCTCGTACTCACCGCAAGAGGAAAACCAAGAAGAACAAACACAACCAAGGAAGCAACCTTGATTGCTTCACTTGCTCCAATTACATGTTCTATACCTCCACCAGAATAATCTCGGATAGAAATTAGGCTAATGATAGCAGTACTAGCCATGCAAACAAAGACGACAAAATTGCTCAGTGCCCATACTAATCTTGGTCCAATCCACTTACACATTGGTTCAATGAAAAAAGAGCTAATTCCCAGGACCACCTTCAAGTCATAAATGCAATGTCAGATTTATGATTATACAGTGAAAAACAGACAGCCTAATTCAAAAAAAGACAAATAAAAAGCCATTGATCATTATTGGTAAGACACTAAGACTTTCTTCAACAATCTCTTCAAAAGTTTAAAAAAGAATGATGCTCAATCTTGAGTTCTTACAGAATTCAATAGCAAACCAAATGCACCTTCTCTAACACCTTGATCATAGAGGTCTACTTCAGAAGTGTTCCCTTTTGGATCCCCATGATAAACTTCTCTCCCCATCCAATCCGTATCAAACAGGAAGAAGGGGAACCATGATAACTACAAGTGACACAGGGTTAAAGAGAACATAAGAAAGATCTAAAGTGGAATTTGAAAACACACATAACTCTATGTCAGAACTCAGAAGAATTTTTTGCACATAAATAATGCTGTACCTACCCAAGTGAGAGCCATCACAACAAGGACTGAATGCATAGCAGGTGGCAAATGCCTTAAACTTGTCAACAAGTTAACTAATACTGCTCCAGGCCCATCCATTAAATTTTCGCTATGATCTTCCCCAGTTTTCAGATTCTCGTGGTTTAGCCCTCCATCTTTCTCATTGTGATCCTCAGATATCTTACCATTGAGATCATTTATCTCAGATAAGGGCTTTGATTTTGAAAATTCAAAGCCATTTTGCTGTTGTTCATCCAACAAAGGAGCAGAATCTGATAAGCGATGATGTTGAGTTGTAGTAAGTGGAACCTCGTCAGCAAAATATAGGGTGACTAGTGTGCATAATGTCAGGAATACCTGCCGATATTGCACTATTAGGTTCCAGCAATGAAAAAGAAATTATGCATGGATTAAAATCTGCAGGTTTTAATAGGCCCTATGGTTGGAAAACTACAGAAGTGCCTGCCAATAGCCTCAAGCCATAACAGCTTTGACTTTATTTACTAGTTTTTCTCATTGCATTTAAGGGTTAAGTCAGGAAAAGAAGATGAGTAGTAACTTACCACAGCAACAAGAAATGCCGCCTTAAGATTTCCACAGGCTTCACAGCAAGCTCTATTTATCAGGAATGGGAACCATCTGCTCAGGTAAGACAAGACAAATTTAATCAGCAGAATGCACAAACTTCAAGTAAAACATATACATCTACAGCAAACAACAGCATATTTCGCAAAACATGCAATCCTTTATTTAGTGAAGTTCATGATTTGGCCACAATGAAAATAACAAGACCCAACCCAACCCAACAACTTGGGTTTAGATTAAACCCCATTTATCAGAACAATTTCAGAGATCCTTTGTGTGAGTTGTTCAACAACATTGATCATATCCAAAGATACCTTCTCCCATAATCCTTCAGTATACGTGTAGAGCCAATTATTATCTGCTGTGTTTCTAATTATTGATTTCACAAGAGCATGATTGAAGACTGTTTTATAATAAGAATAAAACTATCAATTAAAATAAACACATGAAAGAGGAGCAGATATAAAAAAACAACTCCAAAATATTAGCAAGGTCTCACTTATTCCATTTTGCACTAGCACCAGCAGAATATCCCAGGATGTTGCCAACTGCCATCCATGAGCAAAATATAGCATTTGCTACATTACGTTGATCAGGACCTAGAATAAGGCAAATTTATCATACCATGATGTTTAGCTAATACCAAAAAAGTATTTAATACAAGATGAAAACCAATAATCCCCATTGTAGTTGTTGAGAACCTGAACAAAGAAAGCATGAAAAACAGGCGATCTCTACCTGACAGATCAGCCAAAAGTGCCCGAGCTGGCCCCTACAAATAAAATTTTAAAGAAATACAGGGAAACTTAGTTTACTGTTGCTTGGATTCACTAGTGCAATGATAGCATAACAGAAGCACATTTTGATTCTTTAAAAAGCTTACCTGCACCGTGTTGTTGGCAAGGTCCAACATCCAGAACCCAAGAATAAATATAAGAGCAGCCCTTGTCCGGGTCCCTTTAAATGTCCTATAATTTTAGACAGACAAAAGTCATCAATATCTAAGTTCTTCTTTACTTATTCTCTAAAGTGGAAGAGATAAACATAGTGAGGAAGAACGAAGGATGGCAGCATAAACCTGCAATGCTCACTTGTATCCCCTAATAGATATCCAATGTCTGCAGAAAATCCGATTAATATCACCTAAATTACAAGACTTATTTTAGCTTATATGTAGTGTAAAACAATAGTCTTAGAAGTAAAGAATCAGTGTTACTGATGCTTACGGCCACAGAAATCATAAGAGATCCTGCCAGAATAAACGGACGCCTTCTGCCATACTTTGAAGTACATTTATCACTCCATATACCAACACAGGGTTGAACCTGAGTTAAAAAAGTGAGACATATTAGTTATTTACAAGTTTAAATACAACAAGAACAAAGCACGGCATCTATACTCCATAAACAATGCTTTGCAATGCTAATATTAGAGTTTCTGAAGGACAGTTCATATTTAAATGATAACGATGAAGCACCACCAATAGGCAGATGTGAATTAACGAATGGTTAGGTACACATCATCGCCAATCAGCACATAGAAAATTTTCATTGATATCATTACATGATTCAACAATTAGTCAAAATTCAGTCAGAAAAAGAGAGGCTTGAATGTATTTCAATGGAGCAGTTGAAATTTGAAAGAATCAAAGCAATAAAAATGGTGAGGAGAAGCATGAAATGAATTTCGAAGAAAATGACAATTACTGTCAAAGAAGAAAAGAATATTATCACGTACCACAAGGCCTGTAATGGGGCCACAAAGCCAAATAAATGAAGAAAATGCATGTCCTATTCCCAATGTCTGCACCAAAAATGCAAGAGAGTATACAGTTAATTAGAAAGTTGAATATGATGGTTCACAGACACATGCATTAAACATTGCAAAATGAATTAAGTAATATCTAAAGCATATGAAAAAAAAAAGAAGATAAAAACAGATTGCATGAACATCTCTTATACAACCAACATAAGTAAACACAACCACTACTTGAGGACTTCTAGAATTGATCCACTCAAAGTTCACACAATCTGTTTTCTACAACAAGCTAACTGACAACATTGACGTAGACACTGGCAGGATCTTTAAAAAACCGAAAAGAAAAGCATGGAAAGGCCAATTCCAATGGAAAATACCTAATAGCGGCTAACAAAGTTTCCCTTTAAACAGGGAGGACTTACAATAACTGCTGTTTGCTAATTAAATCTCCAAAACTTGCATCAGATATGCAGATAGATAAACAGTAGAGCTAACGGCAGCAGCATCTTTTTGCATGCTGTATTACAAACTACAGATAAAATCAGAAAAATACAGTACAATTTAAGCTTTCTATTCCCTTCAGAAAGTTCTACCCTAATTAGAAACTTATTTATTAACCCGTACAAGTTATCGTACCGCAAATACCGTTTAAAATCCCAACCATGCAGCCATTTTTCCGCTCTCAACGGAATTAGTCACCCTAGACTAACAACTGGGTTCTAACAACAGCTAATAAAATCCACAAACGCATAATCTTACAAAAAAATATAGCATTTACTCCAAAATTCATAACCTCCAGATTCTATACAAACTCTCACACATTCATCTTCACTATGCAAACAATTGAAACAATTCACATCTCAAAATTCAAATCACAAGGATCCGATGAAGCAGACGCCCCGAAAGATATTTTTCTCATCCATTCAGCTAAAAAATTAAGAAAACAAAACAGAAAAAGAAAGAGGAACCTGAATGTAAGGTGTGAGAAGAGAGAGCTGCAAGGCCCATCCAAATTGAACACCGGCGGCGACGGTGCAACTGAGGACCAGATTCACCAGGCTGGCGTTCTTCTGTGGAGGAGGAGGGTTCGGAGATCCGTTGGAGGAGGGCGATTCCAGGCCGATCCGGCGGCGAGGCTCGGCGTCCTCCACCGCCACCAGCTCCACCTCCGCGGCGGGATCCTGCCTCAAGTTCCTGTACGGAACCCGGATCGACACCGAGTCAGACTTCCCCGCCATCACCGCCGCACCACTCGGCAACTCGACTCAGTACCAATCGCAACGCAAGCTCTGTTTTCCAATGCGTGTGGACATTCACTTGGATCCGAATACGAGAAAGTAGAGAAACGAATTCTAGGGTTTAGTTTTATTTACTTTTTCGGTTTTCGTGGAAATTGAATCTTCGATCAGAGAGAGAGAGAGAGTCAAATTTGGGCGGGTGAAGAAGAAGAAGAAGAAGAAGAAGTGGAGGCTACCATACTCGCGTTGCAAGCGAGATCAGCTACATTGCAGCAATCTGAAGGATGGTACCTCGGCATCTCCTAAAGCTGCCACGTGGCACCAAGGGGAGAAACAAAGAAAATAATGGCCGTGCGATGCAAGGACCAAGGAGTGTCGGTAGTAATTGAATTCCTTGTAGCGTAAGTTAATGTCATTAAAATTGTTGGAACAAAAAATAATTACTTAACGATTAGGTAATTTAAACTGAGCCTTTTTCTAATACTAGTTTTTAATTGAGCTAAAGATGCTTTGTTGTTACTTATATTAAGAAAAGGTACCGTAACTAATTATGCATTTGATTTACTTTATAGTTTCACTAATTAAACAAGTTGGTGCTAATTAATCTGGTTTGGACAATACTTAGGACAAATATAGGAATGTTATTTGAGAATAACAAGGATGATGTTTTTACAGTCGAAAAGTTGTTAAACTCTCTAACTAGAGTAACTATGTGGCGAAATCAATTGTTTTTTTTATGTTCTGGTAGTTAGATTATCACAGCAGTGGTGGTGCCAAATCTAACATCTGTGGTAGTCAAAGATGGAATCGCCTAAATCTTATATGTATAATGAAAATGATACAATATTTGTACAACAATCATATTCACCATTATATTATAATTTGAATTTACAAACTAATGAATTCAACGATGAATATGACTGGTTTATAAATATTGTACACGCAGAATTTTACTTTTCCAAAAGTATGTTGTGTCATTGGAATGAAGCTGGTGTTAGGATTAATTAGGACCATTGGATCCAGACATTTGGACATCCGAGATCGTAGGGTTGAATTGATTTGTACCCATTCATGACTTGCGTTCCAAGAGTCCTAGCTCTGCTTTTATACTATTAATTAATTAATAGATTAGAAAAACTAAAAAAGTGAATGACACACAAAGTAATAGTTCTGTTGCAAACAATTATCAATAAATAAAAGAAGACCACGTAAACTGCACTGATGTGGGTATATAGTGACCTGCAGACACAGCTTAGCATTCTATAAAATAAAAATATTGCTGCATTGCAACAGCCCTTAAGATTATACAAGTAAATTTAAACTACTAATCAGATTGAAGCAACTGTACACAAAAAGTTATAGTGTTATGTTAATATTCTATAATCTATATATATGTATGTAGTCCTAAACAAATCAAAAGATATACAGAGAAATATGAAGCATATTTTACTATACAACTATAGTATAACAAGCTCTATTCTGCATTTGTAAGATATACAACAGAAGAGACTTCAATTTTGGTTACTGCCTTGCTCCGAGAGTGCCCAAATCAGAAGCAACCTGTGCTGCTCGAGTTAGAGCACCTGAAACCCACAATGCACCCTTTGAAAAATAGCTGCTGTTTACAACTGTGTCTGCAGCAGCTGCTATTGATCTTCCGGTTGCAGATGCTGCTGACTTGGCTGTTTCCGATACATGGTACTTTTGATCCATGGATTTAACAGCCCCAATGCCTGCCGATATCCTATCGGTGAGGCCCATTCTCTGGCTCAGCTCGACCACCTTCGCGGTTGCAGTGGCCGAAACCTGATGAGACTCGTCGAAGTCCTTAGCCTTAGCTAATGCATCCTTGCTGAGAACATATCCTTTTGCTAGCATGGTCTTGGCAACTTCTTGTGCCAGAGTAACTGCTTCTCCAGCAGAGGAAACAAATTGATTGTTTTGTAATGTCTGAAAGAGGATATGCTAGACCATAAGCAGAAAGCTACAATCATTGGAAATTTAGCATGAATGAAAGAAATGCAGATACATACAGTTGAAGAAGTATCCTCGTCGCAGTTATAGGAAGGTCGGTTCCAGAAATCAAATTCACCTTCATACTGCTCCCAGCGAGTTATGCATACACTTTGATCTAAAATAGTGGTTCCCTAATAACAGAACAGATTGTGAAGATAAGTAGAAATAACACATCAAAGACTGCTAAGTTCAAAATGGAAAATCATGTATAACTCCCTAAAAATTATTGCATGTATCCGACACACAAGTTTGATCAATACTCACACTTAGCAAGCAAGCAGTTTCTTGGGAATGTGCATCTTTGAATGTCACATAAGCAGTACAGGCATAATCACCAGACCTGCCTTCATCAATAAGAAAATTTCATAGCAAATTCTACATGATTTGACAAAAACAGATACTACAAGTTCAACTCGTTGCAAGCTTTAACAATGATCAATCCTCTTCTAATGGACTTATGGCATCAAGAACCAAAATCAAAGAGTGCATAAAATTGAGTTCAGTAGTGAAATATGAAACAGACTTCAAAATTCAAACATCAAATGATGCCACAAAATATATAAATAGAAACAACAGAACATTAAGAACTACCCAACACATGATACATCCTTCAAACCTAATATACATAAGTAGCCTAGCATTTAATGCTTACTTGACAATTTCGACACACTCAATTGCTCCAGAGAAATCAAAAAAGTCAAACACATCCTTCTCAGTGGCTTTTGGTGATAAACCTGTAACTTCTATAGTATATCCACTAGAGCTCATGTTTCTGTAATGCTCCTTCTTTACGGTATGAACAAAAGGAAGAACAGAAACGGTACAAGCAATTCAGAAAAGAGAGGATTATATAAAACATAAATTCACAAAGCTAAGGTGAAGAAAAGAAGAATTATAGGAAAGACAAAAAAAGTATGAGAGCAATTGAGCAAATTCAAGGTGGAAATAGTTTAATCTTACTAAATGAAGGAATTAATATATTATTACATCATTTTTCCCAAGCTAACAAATCTGACACTCAAATAGCATCACCACCAGAAATAGCTTTCAAACACGATTGCCATTGCAGAATTGCTAAATTTAAGAATTAACGCCAATATCTCCTAAGCTAATAATTCCCAAATCCATTTCTCTCTTTCTCTCTCTGTCTCTCTCTAACTCACTGGAGTCACCATCCATAAGATAGTATTTGAAATGAAAAAAAAAAAAAAAAAAATTGACAATTCTGTTCCCTAAATCACTGTGACCCTCGCACAAACGAGCACAAACGATCAGAATGGCACAGGTGAAAGAAAAAGATGTTGGACGTAGTTAATTTCACCAATTCAATCTTCAAATTGCAAGAAAGTGAGGATTACTCCATCAGAATCATTCCCGTCCCCAACCCGATTGAATTGTACATCTTCCTTTGAAACCCAGATGGGAATCTTCACTACCCGATTTGATACTTCCAATCAAACAAAACCCAGTATAAAGACCAATCCAAAAAAGTGATTTTTTTTTTAATTTGAAAGTAGTAAAAAGTAAAAACTAAGAAAGGGTAAAAGAAAAAGAAAAAGAAAAATTGAAAATTGTAATCGGCAATTGAACTAATTCAAGAGAGTAACGTACCAGTTCAGAGTACAGAGTTAGTTGCAGATAGGGATGGGAATAGGTCAGGGCGGTCTCTCAAGACCTTCGGCCTGGTCCGTGGTCGACCTGGTCTGGCCTGATGTTAAAAAAATGTCAGATCCATGCCTATTTTAAAAATCTATTATCTTTAACAGGCTAGGCCTAAGCTTTTTAAAAAGCCTATAAAGCCTGTCAGGCCGGCCTGAGCCTGTTAATTTATGAGTCTACTGGTGATTTTCTTGATTTATTTTGTTTATAGGTATAGGCATGTTCGGCCTGTTAGCCTGTGAACTGTATTAGACTAATTAGTATGCGAAATGTTTCACATTTTTTATAATTAAAAGGCTTTCTGACAGGCTTCAGGCCAGACCAGACTTATGAAAAAGTCAGGCTCAGACTTAGAAAGTAGCCTATAACAGACCACAGGTCAGGCTCAGACCTAATTTTGATGATACAGACTTGGCCTGTTAAGAATAAAACATGGCCTGGCCTGTTCCCATGCGTAATGCCTAGTTGCAGAGGAAGGGAAACGAGAGATCGTTTGGTTGACTTAACTATTTTTATTCTTCTTCTGCACAATACAATACAGTACTTGTAAGTAAGTTGTATCAGTATGCTACTCCAGTCATTTTTTTTGTTTTTTTTTTTTCACTTTCTCTTTCATAGTTATATAATGATTGATTTTATTTAAAAATTAATAAAAGATTAATATATTTTATTATATTATTCTTAATTAAAGTAAAAATTTGTTTTAAATAATATAATTTATTTGATAAAATATGAATTAAATAAAAATAAAAAATATATTAAATATTATCTAGAATTATTAATCGAATAAATAGAAAAATAAGATTAAAATATAAAATTGACAAATAAAAAAAACAAAGCATTTCTTTAATCTTTATTGTGTGGTAACAAATTTTAATTCACATATTTATGCTCATCTTTTATTCCCTATAATTTGCATAAGATTGCAATATATTATATACCTTAGTAAATATCTTCTGTACCAACAAGGATTGGCACAAGTGGTAAGCGGCTTGTTGTCCCTTAAGCAAGGTCTCGGGTTCGAGCCTTGTGGATGGAAAAAACCCTTGCTGGGAGTCACCTGTCATTCCCAGGTACGCGACCTACACCGTGGGCAACAAAAAAAAATAAGTAAATATCTTTTGTCCCTAATTTCCAATTAATGCAGAACTTAATGCAGCACTCGTGAAACGGAAACAATTTCACTTTTTGTGGTGTTGTTTTTCTTTTTTCTAATAAATTCATTAAATTAGCACAAAATTTTTAAGTAACAGAATTTTTTCAACCAAAACCGTAGAAAAAGTTCATTTTAATATTTTTAGCTCAAATAATTTTCTTAATCATATGTATAATACTTCAAATTAGATGATTAATCAATGTCATCATTCTTTTTAAACTTCCATTCCTTAATAATAGCTGACTAGTGTCTTTGCTAATCATGTTGCTTATTTTCTATCTAAACAACAAAATGTCTAAATCATGTTAGATTTTACGCAATAATAGTGAGGGAATATGCTGCTCCATCCAAAATTAGGCCCTAGCTAGCTAGCTAACACCAAACATTAATGGAGAAAGAAATCTCTTCTTTTTCTCTTCCATGCTCTGTCTAGCTAGACACAGGTAAAAGTGAATAAAACCTTACAACAAGAATCAAATCAAAATAATATCACAAACGAAGGATGGATAGATGATTTTGAGAATGCAGAAAGGAAATGTCAAAATCAGTTTAATAAATTGGGAGTTTGGAAGGTAGCCATATATTTCGGGGGGGCCTGGCTCGGGAGAGACAATATAAAACAAATCAACGTTTTTCCACCACATGTTACCTATATCGTACCTGCATTGCAGTTCTGCCTCCATGGAGGCTTATCAGCTTTTGCCTTTTTAGTTATTCATTCTACCTTACTGCAACAATAATACTCATACCTATCGAGATTTTTATGGGGATCGAGAGTAAGAAATTCATTTATTTTACACCATTTATATTTTAACGCATTTATTATTTTATATTCATATTTAAAATTTATTTAATTATATATCATATATATAATAAATGTGCAGAGCAAATAAATATTTTGCATCGGAGAATTTTTCTCATATTAGTGTTCATTTGAATCTAACAAACAGAGCAAAGAATAAGGCTATACCTACGTATTGAGCCAAATCCTGTATCTGGGAGACCGGGACAGATTTTGTCATGCCCCTATTGCATGTTGTGTATATATAAAATTTGGAAAAATGTCAAAAAAAAAAATTATGCCATAACTTTAATTTGTTTCCATTATTGATATGATTATTATAATTTATGTATGACAAGTTATGTAAATGTTTTTATGAATGTGTAAATTACATAAAAATGAAAAGGTTGAAAAGACATTAATTAATCAACCCATAATTAATATGGTCGTGGTGAGGGATTCTTTTCATATTTAGATACTTTTTTCGTTTAAATACCTGCGTTATATATGTATTATATAAAAGTAAACTTTACTTCAAATTTTTTATTATTTATCACAAATTAAATTTAGATAGAGAAATGTTTTTTGTCTTTTACCAAATATATATATGTTATATTTATTCTGATAATTATAAAAAAAATTCAAGCAAAAATTATCATCTTGAAATTAATTGCTTTCAACAGATATCATATTTGAAAATAATACTCTTCAATAAAAAGCCATGGTATTGCCATGGAAAGCGAGAGAATTATTATTATTATTATTATTATTATAGCATTGTTATTTATATAATAAAAAATCAGTCAAAATAGTGAATGTGTTGTGCATACCATAAATCATATGTCATAAAGAAAGATATTGGTGCAACATGTAATATATAATGTGAATATAATATAATATATATTATGTCAATTGTTTTAACTGATTTTTTATTATACACGGAATATTTATCTTATTATATATAGAGAGAGAGAGGAGGAGAGAGAACAGACAGTACATAAGAATTATAAAAAGATCTAGGAAAGAAAATATAAGAAAGATCTTATCATTATCTATGGGATCCGTAAAGATACATAGAGATGAATATATATGGTGCATATGTAACTAAAGAGATGGATGTGTAAATGTACGCCGGTGAGGGTTCATTCATTCATTGTATTGTATGGTATGCTGTGTGGTCCAACGCAAATATCACGGGTCGCCATTCCATAACCAATTACCGAAAATGGTGTATGTATTGTGGGGGCAATGTCACATGTTATCCCACTCTCTCACTTCATAAACTTGGGGTCCACACTTTTTTCCTTAAACCGCTCATCACAATTCCTCTCATTCCTAACATCAATCCATACTTTCTTCTACTCTCCAATATACTTATTACTTCACTAATTAATTTCGTATAGGAGAACATGCACGGTAAAGAATTATACAATTTTTGTATAACATTATCTTTATTTATTACAATATGAATTTACTTTTTTCTATCCAAGCTATATATTGTAATCCAATGATAAAAATAAGCATTGTATAAATATTATACAATTTTTTATTGTACATCAATTATTTTATTACATGCATCACTATAAAAAAATAACTGATATTTTAAATATTATGAATGTCAGAAAATGTTGATAAATCTTCATAATAATCTAATCAGCAACAGTTAGAAATACTTAGAAACTTTTTTAAAATTAATAGCTTATCATCAAGAAAAATTTATAAATATTTTTAATAGTTACTATTATAAATCCCTTTTTTTTTTCAATAATTCGTCTATCAACACTTTAAATGTTTAATTGAAAATACTCAATTTTTGTGTTGTAGTGATCCATACATACATGCACGCACCATACATATAATAATGTTCTTATACACGACATCAAAAACACTCAGCAGCAGGGACTAAATGGACATATGTTATTAATTAAGGAATGAATACATGTAACTAACTATATATTGGGAGTAAATGGAACAAATTAAAACATATATATATATATATATTATATATAACAACATAACGTAGTCCATTCGATTTAAAGTGAGATATAGAATTTGATGATAGTCACAACAAATAAAAAAAATTAAAGTTGTCTGAGATAAGACTAACTTGGATGGAGCCCATAGCTTTAATTTGCTTGGTCTCAAAAACCAAACCAAACCCTACCCAGATATATAGAATAAGAGAGCTAGCTAGGTAGGATGATAATATTAAATATAAATAAAATAGTAGTAGACATACACTAGCTAGTTGTGAGACATACATACATTCATTCATACATGCACACGACACATGAAAATGCTAATAACATACAACTCTATATATGCTAAACTAATAAATTATATAAATATTACATAAGTAAGCTTCTGATAATGGCTGCTTGAGCACTATTGGAGTCAGTGGTGGCCAACAGCTCTGACAATCGATCACTTAGATCATCAACCTCTCTATTCAACTTCTTTATGTAGTTGCAAGTCTCCTGCAACACTTTACTAGCACAAACCTACACCAACCATATATAACAATATATATATATATAAAATATTGTAGCACAGTTATAATTCGTTGGCGGGGTTAACTAATTAAAATGACATTAAAAGGAACAATATATAATAAGGTAAATACTTGCGCATAACAAAAATTCAACCAAAACAGTCAATATATTGTACATAATATATATAATATAAAATGCACAACGTATATTACATGCGGTGCACTGTGCACAACATATATCACATATTACAACTTCATTTTTCTTTAAAACATATAATATATGTTATGCACATCATGTGATATGTAGTGTGCATAACAGTTAATATTTGTTGTGCACAACTTATTAACTATTTTAACTAGTTTTTTTTTTTTTAAGCTCAAGGAATGCGCATATAATAATATTGTATGTATGTATGTTAAGGGGTAGGTGGTCTCACAATATATATATAGGAAAGAAGGAAGACAAATAAAGGAATGAAAAGCACAGAAATTAAATGTTGGCGTTTAATTGTGTGATGAATTAATTAATTAATGAATGTGCATGTGAGTACTTGTGTGTGGGATGAGTGAGAAAGAGAAAGAGAAAGCGAGAGAGAGAGAGGTAGGTACCTTGTTGTGGGAAGGAGTTTGGCGAAGATGAGGGATGAGTTGCTGCAACTTAGAGAGGAGGTCAGTTATCTGAGCATCCGTCATCGCCACCTCACCCGATGATGATGATGATGATCTTCTACTGCTCGACATTCTAGCTAGCTATTCGATGATATGATCCCCCTCTCTATCTCTCTAGCGCGCTCTTAATCCCTTGCTTCCAGCCAGCGAGCGAGCTACGTAACTAACTAACTGAAAATATGAGAGAAAGAGAAAAGAGACCACCGTGAGTGTGTGTGTGACTGTGAGTTTATGATGAGAAAGTGAGAGAGACAGAGGAAACGACGACTATATATATATTTTTATTTATATTTTTATTATCTTATTAGCAAAATAAAATTTCTTAGGAGGAGAATGTGTGTGTGAGAGAGGAAAAGTGGGTTATTAATTGTGAGGAGGACAAGTGCATGGGAGTTGGGGTAGGGGATGTCGTTGATGTTAATAAATATACAGAAGGCCAAATTTAATATAACAATTGTGTTATTTTTCAATTTCAAAAAAAATAGTGTTCATATCAAATACTCATATTATAATTATTGATTAATAAAATGTGTGTAGACTATTATTATATCTAATGACAATAAAATATATACTACAAAATCAATTACTATCAATCATTATTATATATAATAATATAACTTTTTAAAATTATTAATCATACTTAATATCATACATTAATCTAATATTTTAATTAAAAGTTGCATTAAATTATTGTATATAATGAATGATGATACCTAGTTTTACAGTATACATGTAACATTTCTCAAATAAATATATCTCAATCGAACACTCATTCTTTTAATATTTTTGTTAATATAAATTGGGTGAGAGAGTAACAAATTAATGAAATGAAATTTAATAACTATTTTATAATAAAATTTAATATATAATACATTTTAATTATTAAAATTAAGGAGTATTAAATTTTTAAATTTATCAAATACTATATATTTCAACTTTCATTAATATTTTGTATGCACTTTAATTTTTCTATATATAGCATACAGTCCATCATATGTACATATATTGATAGATAAATGTATATTTTATATATTTTTTATTATATCCTCCGATTAAACCTCTAAACATATGAACTCCTCCCTCGTCCGGTTAAATATTCAGTTCATTAATCAGAATCTTGAAAAAAGTCATTTGCCTAGTTATCATTGTCCAATTAATGCATGATGGGTGGGGCGGGTTAGTTAGTATATGAATGTTCAAGTGGAGGAAAGTGGCTGGGTTTAAAGGGCAAGTGTATGTGTGTTTTAGCCCCGTCCCCAACTACGCGGGACCTCTTTGTGTCACGCTCACCACACAACCCCCATGTTATCCTATGGGGTACTTCCTTGTCACTCATCTTCAATCATAACAATTTCATCCATTTCATTCATTATTTATACCAATCCAAAATATATGTTTTCTATATAACTAAATAACAATCATTACTTATTTTAATATATGATGTTCAAAACTGTATTTATAAATATGTTTCATCCATTTAATCATAACAAATAATGCAAGATTATTACATTAAAGTATCCCAAGTCCCCAATAATCAATGGAGAAATGCTAATTGCTATAGAATCAAAATCTAGTAAATATAGATTTCAGTCATTAAATTTTAAAAATTTTAAAGTAAAAGTTTGTTCCATATTAAAATTCAATAATAAAAATGAGAAAAGTGATTATTATTGTCACACCCTTTTATTAGTAGTTTTTCATTTGATATTTCTATAATACCCTTAATTAATAATTAAACTCATTTAATAAATTTCATACTATATTTTTTAGCTAAACTCAAACATTAAATAATAAAATTTTTAACTTAATATATTCATATTAAATTATAAATTATTGAAATGTTGTGTTTAAAAGCTTATAAATATTGAAATATATAATAAAAGATTAAAAAACTTAAAAGGACGAAAGTGAAAGTATGAACATCAAACTTTGTACCGATAATATAATATTTTATTAAAAATAAAGAAAAATATTTATATTTATATATTAAAATAATTGAAATTTTATGTTATTTTAAAATTAGCTGTACTTATTAATTTCATATAAAAAATTTCTTTTAGTTGAGTGGTTTAAAATTTTGATCTAAGAGTTGAAAGAGAAAAAATTATTAAATATACAATATATATATATATATATATTATTTGATATAATTTTATATTTATTTAACTTATAATGAATATTGAAGCAAAACAATCATTACTTATTTGAATAGATATTTTTAAAACTATATTTAGTGATATGTAATTAATCTATTTTTAAAAATTTAATCTATATTAGTTATTACTTATTTCAGAATTTATACTTTTTTATATTTCACTATGCTATCTTTTATATAATTATATGTATATATATTAATAATTTTTATTTAAGTTTTTATATAAAAGTATTCAATTAAAATATTTTTATCATAAAATATTTTATTTTTACTAATAAGAAATGATACATTATTATTATAGTATAAAAATAAATATATGTGATAATAGATAAAATATTCAAGTTATTAGTGGATAATATTTTTAAAATACTTTTTAAAAAGTCTACTAATAAGTGTGGTAATAGATATAGAGGTTCCTGAAAATTATACACCAGGCATTTTTTCTAGCCACAGCTAAGATCAGATTTTTTTGGTTTTCATTTTTTTTTTCGATAACTACTAAGTGTTTCATCCTTAGGTACACGAATACACATGCATCGACAAAACATTAACCTAATTATAACAACTGTTATATCTTTGAAAGACAAAACCAGATAAAAACAAAATAAAGTACTGAGCATGATCTGGTCAAACCGATAATTTATATTTTGTTGTGCATGGATTGGATTTCCTTAAAAAAGGAAAAAAAGAAAGGTACTTTGTTTAAGAGGAATCTTTTAATAATAAATTTTTGTTGGATGTTTGGATAACTTTTTTGAAATTATCGACGTGTATAAATTAAATTTAAATATAAACTTAAGGGTGTGTTTATTTAGAATAAAAATTTGATAAAATTCAAATTAGGGCATAAGTATTGGTATCATTTTTTTTTTATTTAATTTCATGCACTAATAACTTCAAATATTTTTTACACAACAATTCAATCGTATATGATCATTTCAACCATGCATGATACTTAACTCAACCATTACTACTTGAAAATTTATATAAATAAATAAAGAATTCTGATTTAATGAATTTAAAAAATATTTGTATACTATAAATATATTAAAATTATACTATAATAAGGGATAACACCATGTCAATCACGCTTTTATTTAGATGGATCGTATCTATGCAAATCATTTCAAAGTATAATGAGACACTTCATCTACAATGTGGAATAAGAAAAGCAAATCAGTTGCAACAAAAGACAAAAGCTCTTTATATATATAAGGGTGTTTATCTTTGACCATGCACATTTCCCGCATATATATATATATAATAATCAAATTGGCGGAACCGTAGCCTCCATATATAGGAATTCTCATAGTGTTGATAAGGCCGGCTGTATATATATTAGACATATTTGTGGATGCTTTATTAATTAATTACTTAACATGACTTAATTAACATGAACTAATCATCTATTCAAAGTGGAGTCTTTCATTAACATACACGTTTCATTTGGGACTTTAATTTTGGGGCGTGATTCTTGGTAGATACATGCATAGAGTATATAAACATATATTACTACTACTATATATATATAGCCCACAACCAAGAGTTGTATATATATATATATATGAAACCCTAATTAATAACTTTATCTATATTTTCAATAATTCGTCTTCAAATGGAAAGCTATTCGTCATCAACATCGATTGCTGTAAAATATATTCATAAAGTCGCGGATGGTTAGGATCGGATGGAGTTATATAGATTTTACATCATAAAATTATCACATACATATCCAATACTACTACATGTATAACCAATATACCATTCAACTAGTATCCAACCTCTAATAATGTTTGTCAGACTCTCTAACACACATTAATGTTTAGAGTGTAATTATTTTAATTGGATATACGTTGCTAGGTATATTCGTTGTACGAGTAACCTTTTTGCATATATAAATATTCATGGCCTCAAAATGACTTTATATATAATGTTGTTTTAAGGCAGGTTCACCTAGAGATGTCAGTAAGATCGATACATTCAGAAAACAGAATTCATCACTCAACTAGCTAGCTAGAGATGTGCAGTGAGAATTCGTACGTTACTTGGCCAATGCTGATATATTATATTAATATACCATTGAAAACTGCTATATATCAATGTTATGAATTCTATATTTCCTTGAACTTAGTTAATTTTTACAAGTAGCATTTATATGCATGTGATAATCTAGAGTCAGTAATTTAATAACTACTTGACGACAGAGAATAGCTAATAGTAAGCTATATGCCACACACGCACATTTATAGGCGATATATATATATATATATATATATGTGTGCTGTACGAGTAACTTTTTTGAATATATATATGTATATATATTTGCCGGCATATATAGTTGGATCCACGTGCTTTCCATTAAATAGTATTACAGATCGAAGAGAGGTCTATATATATAACTGATAATACCAACAACAATTGATAGACTTCGTTAGTCTGTATAAGGGTGATGCTAAATGAACAGTATAAAACCAGTCCAATCAGTCAATAAATGAGATTTTAGACCATAATTACTCAGTCCATTACAATCTCAATGATCATTTGGGTCAAAACCAAAGTCAAAATGCCCATTAAATGTATGGGCTGATTTTTCATGGTCCACTTAGCATTATTGTAATATAATTATTCATGGAATGTCGTGTATGTATATATAGCTAGCTAGAGTGGTGTGGTTAGGTAAAACACCCTTCAAATATTAATTAACTTTTGATTACGTAATTAAGTTTATTTGTCGGGTGTATCATAGATGAGAAATGATATTTATTGTACAACTAAAATTTAGTAACATTTGACTAATATTTATTACCACCATTAGATTTTAAAAAAGAATTGGTATATAACTAGTCAACATCTATCTTATTATTGAATTTTAATATGGAACTCTCATTTTTAAGTCCAAATTAAACTCTTAAACTTTAATGATAAAAATATATGTAATTTTTAGTTATATATTAATCATTTCTTATTCTAGACTTTTTGAATTTTAAATAGCATTTGCAATGGTGCATATGAGTACAGTTATTACAATTAATTAAGGACACTGTTGCAGCCGTATTATCATCATAAATACTTGGGTAATAATATTTGTTTCAGTCAAAATAGCAAAAAAGAATCTAACTTAAGATTTTTGACCCAAATAACATATTTAATAATGTATATTTATGTGTGTATTCTCTATTGATGGGTAACATTAATAGTTAAAGTTTACACTTTTTTTTTTCTATAATTAGATAATGTTTGACCTTTGTATAGGAAGTTTAGTTTGAGTTCATAAAGTGTTCACAATATTAAACCCTAATATAAAACAAGAATGATACTAGACAAAATTGAAAAAAACGTAACCAACAAAATATTATTGTACTTAAAAAACAAAAATACTATTTATAAGTCCAAAATTTCTTATTATATGTCGATATTCAATCTATCACTTTTAATTTATTATTAATCTCTATTTGAATTTTTTAACTTTTTTTTATTTATAATTAATATTGATAAATATCTCGTAAATATTTAAACTTTAAATATAAGAATAGCATTATCTTGAAAAAATTAACTACTACAAAACAAAAGAGTAAAGTTTACTGCTGTGCTATATCCATGAAACTAATTATTCAAATAGCTTTTAATTACTCTGCATGTTTACACTCAAATCACAAACATATATCTTGAAACCTTTTTTTCTCCGGTTGAAGAAAATAACAATTAACAAGGCTCGTCTCACATGTGAGAACTTTATTATATAGCTAATATTGTTTAATTGCCAATTGCAAATTAAACACGTACTAATGGCATGCATGACAGTATTAGCATGGGGCTGACCGTCGATCGTTGTACCACCTATACAACGGAAGAAAGATATTTTGTTGATATGTTAAAGCAACAATGTTTATCGTACAACATAAATACGTCCAACAAGAATCCAGTGTGTTATACATGATATGAGATGTGTGTTATTTGTATAGCATACGTCCTTATAGCACACATCTCATATCATGTACAGTACACGTTGGATATTTGTTGGACGTATTTCTATTGTACACGTAGCATTATTGTATGTTAAAGTAAGTATATTCTAGTCCATTTTTTTTTATTGTTCAAGCTATTTGGAGTTTCGTCTCGCGATTAATTTGTCGTTCCGGATCGTGTACCTGAGAATAGAATGTGAGACTTCTAGTGAAAATTTTTTTCATTCATAGGACTTAAACCTAAGAATTTACTTAAGGGACCGGGCAACAAATCACTTACCACTTATATTAACCTCATTCATGTATTCTATCTAGTCCACTTTAGGATTATTGAATATGATAGTGAACTCATATTTCCTTACTTTACCATCTTATATTAAATAGTCATAAAATGAATGTAGTTCATAATATTGCACCAACTTAGCCCTTAAATGTTAAAATATCATTTTTGGTAATCTCACCACACACAAAAGTGCTCTTTTTCTGTCTTTTTCCTGTTGTAATATCACGAGGAAAAATAATTTTTTTGACATCTTCGTGGATGCATATGTCTAAATTCAATAATGCATTTTTACAACATAAATATATTCAACTAGTATTCAACAAGTGCTATATATAATATGAAATGTATGTTATATGTATGTATGTTATATATATAGCACACATTATATATTATGTATAGCACACATTGAATACTAGTTGAACGTATTTTTATTGTACGACAAACATTATTGTATCTAAACTATAAGAGAAGAGAAATGAAGAAAGAATAAGTTGAAAGAAAAAATAAGTAATAAATATAGTAGGATCCGTGAGTAAGATGTTCGAATGTATAAATTAAAAAATTTTAATGTCGAAAATTACAAATGTTTGGGGAACAATAAAAAATCAGTCAAAACAGCCAACAAAGTCCATTTAGCATTTTATGGCTCAAATAACATTTTAATCATGAGTATATTTTTAATGGGGTGGATGATTGTGGCCCAAATTCTTATTTATTTGCTGTTTTGGCTGGTTTTTTTTATTGTATCCCTAACAGTAAAAATAATACTATTATATTAGTTAATTAAAAGCTGCCCATGAGCAGGTAGGCAAAGGTTCCCTTGGAGAAAAGGTTCTGTGACCTTCCAACTCAGATTCACATAGTACATAGAAACAATTACAGTCTGAAATCTGAGTAGAATCATAGAAGCAGGTGATGCTAGCTAGCTATTTCTCTATTCAGTGTATCTATGTATGCATGTAAGACTTTAGACTATCTGTCTTGACCAAAACGCTAATTATTAGCCCCCAGCCATGTTCTGCGTGCCCCCACCCTTTATCATCTTTGTCTACCTACTTTCCTTCCAGGCCATTATCTATTTCCATGTTTTTCATGGTGTCTCTCTTGCTCAATCTTCAATAATTTTAATTTAATTGGTTGGAGCAAAATATAATATTAATAGAAACAATCTAATATATCTATGACCAATTTTAATTTTCATATTATATTGGTGTATGTGTTTAATGCCCCTATGTTGTGTCTCACATAAGATTGACTCGGAAAAATATATTAAAGAAAATATATAGGCGCAATTATTTATGCAATAATGTTTGTAGTACAGCAGAAATACGTCCAACAAGTATCTAATGTGTGTTATTATAGCACATATTACGTCTTTATATATAGGACACGTTGAATGCTCGTCGGAGGTATTTCTGTTGTATGACCAGCATTATTGATTATTTATGTATGTTTAGTAGCTAGCTTTTGTACATTTTGCAATTTGAGTTTTGTTTCAAAGTTTCTTTTCCTTTCATCTAAGCAGCATTGGCTAATTTGGTTTGAAAACTTGGAACACTGGTCATATGTATGAACTTAAGACTTTTGTATGTTTCGTTTAACATGTGATGATGATGATGATGATTCGGATTCGTGTCTTGATTGTAGTGTCGTGGTCTGGTCCTGATATTGGACCAATATTGAAGGCAACAACCCATGTAAATTAAAGGAGCAAGACCCCTCTAGTGAAAAACTGACCAATTTCGACCAAACATTGGTAAAAAAGGTTTTTGGCCCATGTGGTTCTCTTTACAAACTGCTCATCAAAACTTCAAAAGTCTGATTGTGTATAGGAAAGTCAGCAGATTCTTTTAGTGCTTCCATTGATTAAGGGACATGAATGAGTACTGAATGTGATTTGAATAATAATATCCCAAGAATAATGCTTGAAGTATAGTGGTAAATCAGTTGATAAAACTCATCTTTTATCTTTTTATTAGTCTAAATAATCATTAAAATTTTAATAGGCTAAATATTTATGGTCCAAAATCTCATTTGTTAGTTGATTTGGTTGGTCTTCCATTGTACATATAATGATATTATATCGTATCTAAATATCTAAAAGTGGATATATATCTATGTAAAATATCTTTTATAAATTATTATAGAATGTCATAATAAACGAGGATAAAAAATGATTAGAAAATAATAAAGTAGATTGATGCACCAATTTAGATGTTCAAATAGTTTTTTTTTTTTTCTCTTGAGATTTCCGAAAGTAAAGCAGAGCATTATTATTGCGCACTGCTGATTTTGAAAACTTGCTCATAAGTTGATTTTATATACCAAGAAATGACAAGGTGAATTTTGTCTGACCCAAATCTTGATTCTAGTTTTTTCTTTATTAATAGTTTCTGATGTCAAATTAATTAGGGTGATGCTAAATGAACAATACAAAACCAGCCCAACCAGCCAATAAATGAGATTTTGGGCCATAATTACTCAGGTCATTACATTCTCAATGATTATTTGGGTCAAAATCAAAGTCAAAATAGGCTCATTGGCTGTATGGACTGGTTTTTCATTGTCCATTTAGCATTATTGTCAAATTATTCAACAAAACTAAGCATGAAAAGTAATATACAGGTCACAGTTGATATATATATAATACTTAGATCTTATCACTTCAATAATTAAGAATGTTTAGATTGCAAAATCTCATCAATCGCACGACCTAAGTCCTTAATCAAGTGGAGTTTAATAAGGATGGACAATGCTAATCAACAAGGAAAAGTCTCATTCATTATCAAAAGAGTGTTGTTATTTACATAATAAAAAATCAACCAAAATTGGTCCATATAGAAGTTTGGGGCCACAAATATTAAATCTAACTACTTAGAGATAATTTTTTTTGTCAAAGTTTATCCAATAAACTCATTAACTGATTTGGCTGGTTATCCATTGTATCAAACATTTCCCTTGTCACAATGAACAAAACTTGTCCGGAATAATGTGGAAAATATAATAATGGAATATTGAGATTTAGGATTTATGGACTATAAAAATGAGATCTAATAACTAATTAAGGCCCAAACTCGGAATTGGGAATGGCTATCTCGGGTAAGAACAATTATTATCTTCGATAATGCAAAACAATCATGTTATCAACATATCTTTAATTGATCCAAGTGAAATCAAACATAATAAAAATGCAAAATGACATTTGGCCAAAATTTAAGAAAAATGTAGCAAATGATGAAGTGTATAAAGTAATCCACTTAATTAGATTATAGAAGCTTAGCCTATATTAGCCATTGTTCTACACAACCCTTTTTGTCAAGCTGCTCTTCCAAAATCAGCACAAGCAGCCAAGCCAATAAGAACAAATTAGATAAGATGGATGGTACTATATATATATATATATATATTTTTTTTTTTTTCGTATAGAGGGGGAAAATTGATTGATTGATTGATTTCGTTAACCATGATCAGCACATGTTATGTTTTGTCTAGAGGCAGAGCTATAGAAATCAAGAGGATCGCTGCTTGTACAAATTGTTCGCAATTGAAATTGATTTTTTTTTTTTCAGTTTTGAAGCATATATACATTAGAAAGATCTCTAGCATTAGTATTTTTAAGAGATGATAAAATTTTGTTTTGCAATATATAGATATATAGTAAAATAAAGAGTAATACTAGACGAAAAATAAAAAAAGTTATTCAATATATCTATATTCATCATTTGATTTTAATATCGCAACTCATCATTACTTTACTTATATCAAACTCTTAAAATTTAATAGTGAAAATTAATATTATACAAATATTGAATAATTTGTAAGTGTATAACAATTATTTTTGGAAAAATAAATAAAGATGGTTGAGATTAATGGCATAATTAAGTTTCATTTGGAAGTTTCGTATTGTACATAATTTTCCAGAAATGCATTGCTAAAGACACGTGTTGGGCTGTTGGGACAGTTATGAACCTTGGTTGTTGAGAAACCTAGGCATAAAATTAAGAATAATACTATTCGATCTAAAATTTTCTTATTTTCCAACAATTTCTCTCTTCATCGATCATTTCATTTTTTTATTTTGGATGTATATACCCATCTTGGATGTCAATATATTATTTTTCAAAAATTAAGGACTAGATAAAAATTGAGGTCCCCATCATGTGCATGCATATGTATTTCCACTAGTAGCTAGAAATTCAATCATGTGTTAAGTGTGAAATCATTTGTTTCATTAATAATTTTAGTCATATAATAAAAAATTATTTTATATTTATTTTTATATTTAAAATTTTAATGATGAGAATAGTTATTAAATGAGTGTTGTATAATTTGTTATTGTATATACATAAAATATTTTTATTATTGTTTTACCTCAAACGACCAAGTGTTAGTGTCATTATAGTTTGGGAGTTAAAATAGAAAGACAAATTTTCACCTTTTTAATTTGAAAAAAAATTAGGGCTTTCATTTTTGCATTTTATTCACTATTATTACATCAACATATTACCACACACCTAAGTTATTATTGTAACGATTGCAATCACATTATCACAGCAAAGCACAAAATAGCTAGATATAATACACAATGATGATCTATTGCTATGTAGTGTAGTTCCATTATCTGGAGTGGTTCTTGCTATATTAACGGCCATCCACTGCGAAATACTTTTTAGTAATATAATACAAATTTGACTCTTTTTTTGGTAATTATAAAGCTAAAAGTCATTTTAACTAAATAATATATATTCATTTTTTATGATCACTTTTAATAAAAGATTTACAAAACATTAATCACATAAATTTTAACTCATTTTTTTGCTAAAATTAATTTTATAAAATAAAGTATGTGCCAACTCCATTTTACAAACTAGGGATGTATACGGCCCAAATTGAACTTAGTTTGGCCATTCGAACCTAACCCGATATTAAGATCATGTCAATTTTTTTAACTCGAACTCAACCTGATAATAACTTGATGAATGATTAGGTCATACTAGTCAATCCGACCTTTACATGACACATGTCATAAAATTATAAAATACTATATAAATAATAAAATTTAAAATATGTTTTGCAATACATGTTATATCAATATAAAAATAATATTAAATTAAATAAATTACACCAATACAAATTTATAATATGTTATTAATTATTACATAAAAATATATTTTAAAGAAAATAATAATAACATCGCGCAAGACGGACCAACCCGAACCACAACCTGAATCCGGTCCAAAAAGCTTATCGAATCAAATTACATAACCCAAACCCGAAAAACATGAACATCCCTATATTGCAAAGCATAATCCAAAGACCCACTAAATAAATAGTTTGTAAAATGACAGAGTATATGGGTGCATTGAAGAAAGAAAGATAAAGCAGGGATGCGGCTGGAGTGTAAGTTTAGGGTTTTACGTCCAAAATCAAAAGAAAACCAATTAACCAACTGCAGTCCTTTCACTGCATGCTAGTTTGCCAGCAAATTATTTGCAAACCTTTTATTTGGTGAACCAATCCACCCATTCCAAATACTACTTTGCCGGATAATTTATTACCAGTCATGCTAAATGTACAACAAAATATCAGTTAAATCAGTCGATGAGATTTTGAGTCATAATTACTCAGCCCATTATAATCTAAATGATTATTTGAGTCAAAATCAAAGTCAATATAAATAGACTCATTGAGACTAATTTTTTATTATACACTTAACATTAATATTAATTAATACTTGCACAATATATATATAGATAAAGGAAAAGGGTACGTCTCTTTCGTGCAAAAGTAGTACCACTCATCCCACTATAAATTAATAATTAATCAATTAATATCTCATCATCATCAGGGCCAAGCCGAAAAATATTTTTAGAAGGGTCAATAGGGAGGGATAGAGCTAATATTTTTTTATTAACGCTAATATTAAATAAGTACATATAAATATATATATATATATATATATATATATATATATAATATATATATAAATAGAAGTACAATAACTGATGAAATGATTGAACACTTATTTTTTATGTTTTAATTTTATTTATTAATTTGTTTTAAGTCATTTGTAAATCTAATCTTATTATATAAATTTTTTACGCGATCTGTTGTAACTGTTTTACAAGTATAGTATTTGTATATAATATTTGGGTCATATATCGAATGAAATTCATTGAAACATAAAATAAAATAAAATAAGTTAGATGAGTAATTTTTATTTTCAAAACAAAATAAAAAATTTCGGAAATTGACACCTGTTTGGGCCATCCTAGCATCGGCCCTTATCATGGTCATCATCATTCGTAGGAACCTCTCACAGCAAATAATTGAGTTTTGTTTACGCATGCCTCCTACATTTACACAAGTGGTACATGGTACAATAAGAAGAAGATGGAAACACAATTGAAGGAAGGCTAAGGAAAAGGACCCTCTAACCCTTAACCGTACATCCTCAGGTCATTTCATGTTCCCAATAGATAAGCCATAACATAACATGCATTCCCTCTTTTTGTACCTTCATTAATATGTCTGCCTTTAATTTTCTCGACAAGACGTGAAATTATATAAGTATCTATATGGATGGAGTTGTACTAGTACTAGTAGTATTTATCTATGCCCTACATCTCAACACTTTTATGCTAAGTTCTAATTTGCGCAGCTGTAACACTAACATTAGCTAGCTTGTTTGAATCACTTGCCTTTAACGAAACTCAACTTGACGCATCTATTTAAATTATACACTTCTTATTTGTTACAGTATTTTCATTTATGCATGTGTATTTGCTTTTATTATAAATATTCTTTTGGTGAAACTATTTCATGAAATTTGGTTGATTGAGGGGTAAAAGTAAAAAAGAAAATTTTCATGAAAACTCCATACATCTTTAAAAATACATACTATAAGGATATGATTGAGTGGATATAGGATAAAAATTATAGTAAAGTTTTCTTCATTCAGTTTGATTCTATTTGTTAAAATTAGTAAATTACACATGAGTCCAATCATAAAAAGTTTACCCCCTATATTTCTACAACTAAACATGTCCAATCAAATAAATCATGAAAAATTAACCACGTGGTGTGGCTCAGTTGGATGTGGAGTTTGAGTTCCCTTAAACATGTCCTGGGTTCAATCCCGATTCTCATGTGTATAGAAATTCATCTGTGGTCAGGGTCGCACTCGCCACTGCAGTTTCTGGGGTCAGATTAGTGGACTTTCGTCCCAACACTGACCGGTCTAAGAAAAAAAAAAAAAAAGTCATGAAAAATTAATTAGTTTGGCTGGATTTTTCCTTTTTCTTTTTTTTTTATAAAATTCTTTAACATCTGTCTATGGGGATTCAAGGTTATATTTGACGTAGAAATAAATAATTTTATATTTGATTCAAAGTTTTAAGAAATATGGGAATGTCGGATTCTCATGGAAAATAATGTTAGACTTTCCGATAGAAGCATAGCACCCATGCACCCGTCATCAAGACTCATGAGCCCATCACTTGGATCCACGGGGCCACCAGTAAGGCCCATTGGCATGCCGCCATACCCGTTAGACATGAAATTTTTTGGAGAAAATATACTCACCCATTTATTCCGAGGGTTAGAAAAAACATTTCTAGAAATAGTTCTCTTTGAAATATTATTCCATAAATAAAATTTCTAGTCGCAAACCAAACCCATAAACCTTTGGGTCAGATAGCTTGACTAGTTGGTTAAGCCTGTTTACTTTGGTAAAAGTTAGAGCTGGTTGGTTACTTCATGTTTTTATTTTTTTTTATATATACAAACTTCATGTTTTCATTTTACATTTCGATTTTCTCATGTAATTCGTTTCTAATCCAATAAATCTGAGGATGGGCCTGATCAAGCCCAATATACTTTGTTTGCTGCATGCCCAACAATTTAATATGAAACTACTGATTTTCACGTAGGTTGGACCTAAATCTCAAACCTCAAAGTACTATCTGTGTTACTTAAAGTTTCCTTTAATTTTTTGGTCAAATGTTACTTACAAATTTCGAACAAGAAAAAACTAGTACAACCTTCTTGATAGGTCCGTTATTTAGATTTTTTTGGGTACGTTGTATTAATTTTAGGTCAAGATAAGTGGGACTGATGAAAAAAAGTTTGTTATAGATAAAATTATGAATTCTTTGACCCAAAAAAAAAAACAGAAATTAAGAGTTCTAGCCACCAAAAACAAAGACCAATACAACTGGTAACTAGCGATGTTATAAAAACCATATTTTCTTTTTGTAAGAAGGGGGGAAAATATCTTCTTTGATGTCAGAATTAAATTGCAGAGGTAATAGTGAAAAATTAAAAAATCGAAAACTAAACCCTCTCTATCTTGACTAACAAGATCATTATACATTATTTTTTAGAGAGGAGATGATAATTATAAATTTTTAAAGATTATAGATAAGACTATATATAGAAGGCAAAAAGCAAAGTATTAGTATTTGACTTTTTTACATGGACCTAACCTAAATTTTTGGCACATATGGCGACGCATGCTAATATAGGCAAAAGGTTTTCCACATAGAAATGATATTAGTACTATATGAGTTTTGCCTCCTTGTGTTTCATTATGACATTTTCAGTCAACAAGCAAAAGCGCTTTTTACAAGCTAAATTAAAAAATAGTAGAAAAGAAGTTTATCCAAACGACTAAATCCATTAACGACAAGTTATGAATTGTTAGGAACAAACTGTTCATTAAACACACGAGAAGACTATTACACAGTTTTCTTTCTCTTTTGTTATCCCTTCATTCCATGTTCTAGATACACATGCATGCATGCATACAATCACTCCGTATATTCTAATTCAAGTGGGCGAATCAAAGCCTAAACCATATTCTTTTCGAGTACATATAGAATTTCTTCCATTATTATAAACAATAATGTGTGTCATACAATAGAAATACGTCCAATTAATATCTAATATGTGCTATACATGATATGTAATGTGTGTTATACATACATGTGCTATATATATAACACACATTTCATATCATATGTCACGCACATTGGATATAGCCTTACGTATTTATATTGTATAATAACTATTATTTTATTATAAATGGCATATGTGCTAGTTTATAGAGATTGTTGTTTTGTTTGATCAGATTTTGGCCATCGATGCCACTGAAGTATGATGAAAAAGTTTATTATTCTTTTTAGTAATTGTTTGGTGTTTGGCACTTGCAACGTGTTTGATGTCAATCACAAAACAATTATATTCCTCACGGCACAACCTGAATCTGATTCCAATAGTGATATCATTCTCGCCCCAAGAGCTTAGTCACATTAACTTCACATACTTATATTACAATAATATATAATCAATAATGCCAAGTGAACCATGAAAAACCATCTCATACAGCTAATAGGTCTATTTTGACTTTGGTTTTGGCCCAAATAATCATTGAGATTGTAATGGGCTGAGTAATTATGGCCCAAAATCTCATTTATTGGCTGGTTGGGCTGATTTTGTATTGTTCATTTAGCATAATCTATATATAATATAAGATTTAATTTTCAAACCAACTTGGGTTGGTCAAGTGGTTAGCTCACGTGTCCGCTTAAGCAAGGGTCGGGGGTTCCGATCCCCGCCTTGTGTATGCAGCAATCCATTGGCTAGCGGCAGACCCTTAAATGAAGCTCAGATCCACGACGGATTAGTCCTTGACCTTCCGGGTTGGGGATACCGTGAGAAACCAAAAAGAAAAAATTTAATTTTCATACTCTTCTTATTTAAAACAATTTTATACTTACATCCAATAAATAACTAAGAAAATTATAAATTATCATTGAAAGTCATTATTATTTATCATAATTTGACATCTTCATTCATTTCTATTTATTAACACTAAAATAATTTTATACAGTCCGTATATTGAAATTAATATTATATATATATATATATATATATATGAAACTCCAACAAGCTCTTAATGAAAAAACTATCAATATTATGCATACAAAAATAAAAATTTATATGTAAAATTTATTATTTAGGGTATTTTTGAATAGCAGTGCTTTTTTTTTCTTATTTAAATATATATAAGTTATTTGAATATAAGCTATTTAATATATAAAATGATTTATTCACATACAAATTATTTGATATAAGTTATTTTATATTTTATATTTAAATATTTTTTGTCTAAACGATTCTTAGAGCCAGTTTGGAGAGTTAGTCCTTATGTGAAATTTACTTCAAAAAACTCATAAATAAGTCATTTTAAATTTAAATGTAAAATAACTAAATAATTAATTATTTCAAAAAATAGTACTTGAGAAATCAGAAATGCACTAAAATGACTTTTGAGAAATAATAAGATATTGTCAAACAAATAAATTATAATTTTTGACTTATAGAAAGTTAAGAAAAGTTCTAAACATTACTATCCAAAGTGACTACCCTTATTACATAGATATACTAAATTGAATTATACATACAATTTATTATTTATTACAAGTAAAATTTGTTGGAGGATTAAGTTAAATGAATTTGTGAAAAAGTGAGATGTGATGAGTGTGCGAAAATGCATGAGTGGGTAAGAATGTAGTTTATTGTTTATGTTATGTGTAATTTTAACAATTAGCTAGTTGGCACATTATCATTATATATACATGTTACACACTCCTATATATATACATATATAAGTATAATTAAAGAAAATAATAATTTAACATGCAATATCGTCTTATACTCTAAATACTCAATCTATTATCTTTAAATTTTATAAAAATGTCATTTTATCATCTTTCACCTTATTCTATACCATTGGATCTGATTTGATTTGGATGACATCCATAATCTCCAAATAGCAGCACTCACAAATAAAAGGTGGCACTAGTTCATAATTGGGTGAGTATAAAGTGTATATTATAACTACTTTCCTTTACAAGGAATGGAACTAATTATTAGGAGCATGTTAACTAGAAATATCTGATTTTTTTAAAAGAAACTACCACCATATATAAAACAATTGGTTATAAAATGTTATAAACTTAAAAAAGCTAACTTAGATACACATATTGAGTATATAGTTTACCTTTTTTAATTTTTTGTAAATATGGATTATGATGATGGTTACTCTTGTCATATGTACAAGATGTGATTTAACTTTACAAAAAGAAAAAAAAATGATTTAGCATTCGCTAGTTGACTTAAAAATAAGGATTTTATTTTAAACAGTAAAGGAAAAACTAATGGCCATAGTTCACAGAAAAATTTGAAGCTAAGCTCAACCAAAAACCTCTTTGGGTTTTATTTTGAGGTTCAGTAAAAAGAGGGAAAAAATAAACAGGGAATAGAATAGAATCTTGAGTCACAAACCCATGATGGTGTCACTAGAAAATTTGAACCAAAAGTTAATATTGTTATTCCAAAGCCATTTTTATTCTTATTGTTTTTTTCTCTAACAATATTGCACCGCTCATTAAAAACACAAAAAGCTAGTAGCTCTCACATTTAACAACCAAAGTGTAAAACAAGTGACAGCAATAATTAATTGTAGTGATAGCCGACCATGGGTTCTAGAAGAGAAGAAATTGAAGGCAAAAAGTAAAAGGCATCATCCATCCGAAAGGTGGAAAAGTAAAAGATTGCAACTATATATATATAATAATAATAATAATAATAATAATAATAATAATAATGGTGGTACAACATAAATTTATTAAACTATTATTCAACATGTATTATACATAATATATAGTTATATATATACCACATATACGTATAATGCACATTCTATATTATATATAACATATGTTAGATACTAGTTAGATATATTTATGTTTACAATAAATATTATTGTATATCTATATGATACTAATAATGTGTGTATTGTATTGTATATACAACAACACAGCTTAATTGCTTATTCATAGAATTAATACATACACTATCTATCTAATTAACACGCGTTGCCGTCAAACACATATACTCTCTACACTAAAACAACCTACCTCAATAAAAGCACTTTCAGATATCCTATCACCCCAAGTAATTTGCCTTTTTCTGCCCAAAAAATATTAGCATTATATTATCCACCACATAAATCATCTACCAACCCATAATTATGATAAATTATAAATAGATCTATAATTCGGTCCTATTGACAATGTTACCTTTCATCAAGTTGGTCCTAACAAAATAAATTAGCTGATTGGTCCTTAATAGTGACATATACCGGACACACGTACGTGTACGTTGATCCCTGAGATCGAAACTAACCTACATAGAAATCAAAACTGAAAATTATCTAACTATATATATATATATATATATATGACATACGTACATATTAGGCGTACTCAGGCGGATTGGTCGAGTTTGTTAAAGTTTTTTTTATCATACACATATCATTATTATAAGGTATAGAACCCCTCATCATAATTTATTAAAAAAAAAAACCCCTCATATAACTTGTGTTGTTTTGAATTTTATTAATTATGATATATTAAAAATGTGTATTTTTATGGTTTTAATACAAGAGATTCATTATAATATAATATTTTAATTTTTTTAAACTAACTATTTTGAATATCCTTAATTACCAAGTGTTCTAATTACCAAAATTTTATCATTACTAGAAAAGTGAGTATTTTTAACACTAAATGTGTTAATAAAAATAATATTGAAAATTAGTCGCCGTCGAAAATACTTAAAACTAGTCTAAGAGTATTTTCAACAGTCATTAATTGTCAAATAATAATATATGACTATTTTCAACGGCCAACAGATATTAATATATATATTTTTACAATATTTTTATCAATATTTTGCGATAATATAATTACTTGTTAAAAATAATTATTATTGTAGTGTTATATATATTGTTTTTTTTTTTATTTATTTTCAATGAGGGATGGCAAGTAGGGTTAATAAGGATTGGTGCATAGTGGGCATGGCGATTGAGAGATAGAGGCACGCAAATGAGGATTGGCATGTGGAGAAGGAGAATAGAAGTGCATGCATATATGCCCCACTGGCAGTGCAGATATATAGCTAGATCGATAGGATAGGAAGTTGATGTGTTTAATGGTCTTATTAGCTTAGGCATAGAATAGAATAGAATAGAATAGAATAGAATAGTGACACAGATAGACCACACAATACTTGTCCACCTTCTGTTTTAGAAACAATGGCATATCACCTTCCAACCACCTTCAAACTATTGCATATCCTCATTTTTCAGGCAACCATATCCTCCCATAATACTATTTAATTTATACATTTAGACATCTAATCTTTTTTATTTGATTTTTTTATGTGAATCCTATACAAATTTCTAAACTCTTCTTTTCTATTACTGATCTTAATAAATATCTTATAAACATCCAACATTGAATATCAATATATATAACATTATGCTTCTCCTATTCCAGTAATATTGTTTGAACATCCATTATGGATGTCTCAAGTAAACATCCAGACATCATTGGATGTAATTAAAAAATGTGTTAAGTGAGGATTATCACCACATCCAATGATATAAAAGTGAATGTACATTTGATACATCCAATTATGAGTGTCAAAATATCAATTTTGTTCCTATATCCTTAATTATTCATTCTTGCCAAATTAAACAATAATAATAATAATAATAAATATGAGACCGGCCTGTAATTTAATTTGAGGTATATTGTGTGTGAAAGGCTTTTTGCATTTGATCAATTGTGATGATGAGTCGTGGAACTAAACATAATGTCATCTTAAATATTTGGAGTTTTTTCATTTTCGGAAACGTGTATGTCCTTTTTTTTTCTTCCCCTAGTTATGTTTTGTCAAAGCTACCATGTGTTTCATGTCTCTCATGTTGCAGCAATTTGATTATATATATGATGGTTAGTGTTACATGTGTTTCATAATGATGGATTTTGAATAACTATGATTGTTTGTTTTCATATGCTCTTGTGTTTGTTGGCTCCAAAACCTTGTAAAAAGCCAAAATAAGGACGTTTTCGTGGCATGGAATGCTTATTAGTTAGCGGTATATATGATTAATAAGTTGAAACTTGAAATATTAGTATCATTTTGTTCAATATGCATGTGGCGAATACTATTTATTAGAGTATATATAAAATTATTAATTAGCTTTAATTTAATAACTTATATTTTTGGAAGAAATAGTTTTGTATTGTCAATTACAGAGGGCCAATATTAAGAACTACATAACATTTTTGTACTTAGAAAATCTCAAACGCGAGGCCATCTCCTCCCACTTTGATGCATATATATATAAAGCATTATTATATGTACAACAAAAAAAATAAGATAAAATAGCTAGTTAACAAGTTGTGTATAATATATATAATATAAAATGCATAATAAATACATGATATGCACATCATATATTATATGATGTGCACAATATATATCACATATTATAAAGAAGATGATACTACAACATTATGTTATATATGTTGTGCATTTTATATTATATATGTTGTGCAGATGATATTGACTGTCTTGACTGATTTTTTATTGTATATCAAGTATTTGTCATATATATAATTCTCCAATAAAAACTTATCATGTGTAATAGAGTAATGTTATTTGCACAATAAAATCAATCATAATCAGTTTATATAGAGATTTTGAACTATAATCACTTAGTCCATTAAAAATTAATTTAAAGAGAATTTTTTTTTGTCAAAATATTGCTAAATTGGCTCATTTGCTGGTTTGAATATTATTTCATTATTATTTATCAGATATTTTACTGTGCAATATTATAGGGATAGTTTCATAGGCAGTCCAACACTTTAATTTACTATAATACCCTTGTACAAATTGTCTCTCATATTTATTATATTTAATAGAGATATAGTAGAAAAAAATTGTTAATAATGATACCTAAATAAAAATTTTAAATGAAATATTAGTGGACAAATACGTTACACAAATCTTAAGTGGACACTTACTAATGAAAGAAATTAAAGAAGTACAAAAGGAAGGGAAAAAACTTTTAAAGTTACAAATGAACGACTCGTATGATTTGAGTTTTTCATCGGGCTGAAAATATTTTTTAAAAATGTCTCAACAAGAAAAATTAATATTTTAAACTATTTAAATATAAATTTAATTATGATTCACATATATTGTAAAATATTTTATATTGTCAATCAATCATATGCATTAATTTGTGAATTGTGAGACTTTTAATTAATGATTGATTAAATTAAAATTTTGTATTGATCATAATTGGATATATCTGTAAAATTATTCTAGACTGATAACATATTCAAATTAAACTCTTCAAATATTAATAATTATATTGATAAAGTTATTGTAAAAAGAAATAGTAATTTAAAAAATTAGTAACCACTTAAAATGAAGTTTATGGATATTTAATCTTCAACAATTAATTATTAATGAATAAATAATTCATAAATATTTTTATCATATATGTTATTTATTAATATTAATTTTTTACCTTGTTTTTATCAACACTTGTGCACGATCAATATTTAAAGATTATCATACAATTATGTTATATCAAAAACAAAATTTTGTGATGATATGCAATTTTTCATTTTTTAAGTGTGAAATTATTCTCTGTCTCACAGTGATTAAATTTACTGTTAGGGTGTGTTTGTTTGAGAAGAAGAGGAAAAGAAGTTATTAGAAGGGAAAAAAGTGGGATAAAAATAAGAGAATTTTACTTGTTTGATAAAGAGAAGTATAAAAAAGAAATAGGAAAAAAAATATAGGAGGAAAATGTGAGTCTATATAAAAAAAATATCTCTAAAAGTGGAGTAAAATAAAAAAATTGACAACTTTTATTTCTTTCTTCTTATAATATGGTTATTCTTACGACCTCTTTTACTTAAGTATCAAATAATATTTTAAAGTAAATTAATATATATTGGTGAACTTACACTAATAATTTTATTTAAATATTTATAATATTATTTAATTTATTTAATATTTTATTATAATAAATTTGTTATATTGTAAAAAGTTACATTTATTTTTAATAATTATATAGTAATTTTATTATATACACATTATTTTTTAAAATTAAAATTGCAATTTAGTATTAATAAATACTTCTTTCTTTCCCAATTTCATTTCAATCAAATAAAAAAATTTAACTTATCATCATCATTATTCTCTCCCGTTTCGTTCTAACTAAACAAATCAATGGAAGTTGAACTCCTACCTACTTCACTTTTTTTCCTCTTCATTTTTTTTTTTCTTCTAATGAACGAACCCTTAGATCCTCTTGTAAGTAATGATAATTTCGTACCTGCCTTTATTTGTTTTATGCACAACTTTCTCATTTTTCTGTTATCTATTTGTATACTCTTATGACATAAGCACAAATAAATGAGAGGGCTATATATATCACTCGCTTTCGCATTTTTCTTATTCCATCACGTATCCATGCCATAAATTGGACTATGTGCAAGCTTTCAAAGCACATAAATATATACAAGCATATTTTTCACATTTCTTTTTTGTTTTTCCCTTTATTTATTTTTTTTGATCGAGTGAAATCGATCACGAAATATATATGCGATTTACAATCATACAACAGAAATATTCTATAAGCACAAGCAAGAAAGTGATTTCCATGATCGGAGAATAATTAATACAATTCGTTCACATATCACTTGCTATATATCTCTCTCTATCTATCTCATTCATAAGCAATAGATGCTATTAAGTACCCTAAATTGAATAAAATTAATTAATTAATTCAATGATCCTGCCTATGTAATTCACCCAAAAGATTCTCTATTATAAGTATATTGATAGATTATATGACCTAGCCATGATTAAGAGGGGTTGGTGCTACTGGTGACCCATTTGATTACTAAATGTTTTTATTTTATTTATCTTTTTATTTTTTGGATTCAATTTGAAAGCGTGAAGATTCTTACATAATGGAATCAACCCCAACTTTAATAAAAGTTAAAATTAATTAATTATTTATTAATTAGAAATTAAACAAAAAGAGGGAAAATGTCCTTAATGGTTGTGGTGATTAAGAGGCCAACGTTTCCAAGTCATGTCATTTACAGCAACAAACAACAACACAGCATCTAATCTTTTTCTCTATCTCCCACCATTTCTTTTCTTTTGAGGAACAAAGAGAATGATAAAGAAGGGGAATTTTATAAATAAGTAGAAAAATACATTGCATATACTCTTCTTATTAATTAAGTGGAGAAAGAAAGAATGAATGAAAAGCAATAAAAAGTTAAAAACCAATAAACAAAATAAAGGGTAGGGAATTGAAGATGTAATTAATTAATTAATAGTATAATGTAAGTAATTAATTAACACACAGTAGCTACATTCACTGTACACTCTTTCCTTTTTATTTTTCCCCATTTTTTTATTTTAATTTTTTTTGTTGGTGTGTGTATCTTTTGCTCTACCATTAATGGTGCAAGGTCGTTTTCATGAGGGAAATGGGGGTGGTTTAAATTAACCAATTCAGGAATGTGAGAAGGGTTTTCTTTGTGCCAAAAAAAGGAGAGAAGTTGCTTTGGTTAGGCGAAATTCACGGATTTCTTGCACACACTCTTATTTATTATTTATGAATAGGACATAAAGTTTTTATATATATCAATAATATTTGTTGTACAATATAAATAAGTACAACTAGTAGTTAATATGTGTTATACATAATATAGAATGTGTGCTATTATGTTACATATATAGTATACGTACGTATAACACACCTTTCATAATATGTAATTATGTATATCACACGTTGAATACTAGTCAGACGTATTTTTATTGTAAAGTCAACATCATTGATATATATATACATAATTACATATCACAGCTAAGATATATCATAGATGACACCATATCACACACTCTCTCGTACTGTACATGACACGTATTTATTTATTTATTTACACATTCTCCGTATAATTAAATTAAACTTGGGGAAATTAGATGAAATTGATGAAAGAGAAAGAGAAGGGGCAACGTTGAAGATGACGTGTGCCTAACTATTCTGTTGTTCTATGCTTGTTCTTCTTTCTTGTATTCCCTCCCTTCCAAAATATTAGACGTTTTAGGGAGAAAAAAAATTTCATAATGATTATCGTTTTCAACTTTCAATGTCAATTTAATTTTTTCATACCTATTATACCCCTAGTATCATTTCTCTTTTTTTCTTGAATATTACTTCAAGGGACCACTAATTATCTTTCTTTCTCATTAATGTTTTAGATAGTTTGATCATTTTAATATATCATTTTATAAAATTGAGAATACTTATTGAATTTTTTAATTTACGTGTAAAAATCTTAAAGGACTACTCTATTATTTTGAAATGAAGGGAGTAATTTGAAGGTTTATTAAATGCTTTTTGCATCGATGATGAGGTGATAAATATTCTCTAGCTTGCAGAAATGGAATAGGGATAGCACAGAGGAAGTAAATAGGAATACGTCTCCTCAATTGACCCTCTTAGCTTGCCTTTGGCTTTTTCCATATGCTCCTTGTTGACTTCCTTGCTCCCAAACAAACACCCCCACACTTTGATCATATCTCTCTCTCTTTAATTACATGATAATATTATTATATATATATAATTCCCTTTTGCTCATAAATTAAGATACCACCACGCATGTCTCGGCTTTTCTTTATTTATTTATTCTTTTCAATTCCCATTCTAGAGAAGAAAAAAAAATTCCTACGGATTGAAATATATGGAATTTAAAAATTAGTAAAAACTGAGGAAAAGACATGCACTAGGAAAAGTTGTTAAAAACACTGATCAGATCTGTCCCTCATTCTATACCAAGATAAAATTAATAACTTTTTTGAACAAATTAATATTACTTAATGAATAAATTAAATTCATAGTATGTACAAATATATATATATATATATATATATATATATATATACACTGTTTTTTTTTCTCTCATTATCCCTTCCCTTTGGATGGCAATGATTGAAATTAATATATGCAGTAGCTCAGAATACTTTTGTTATAAGGTAGCAGGCTGCTCCAATCTCCATGGCTAAATTTGGAAAGTGGAATTTCGGAAGGCTAGGTAGCTAGCTAGCTAGGTATAGTAGCAAATTAATTATTATGTTGATCACATTGGCAAATGGCATCCAATTAATCTCTTCTCTATCTACTACCGTTGGATTTGGGGGTTCCCTTTCTTATTAGGAGAGGGCAAAAGCAAAATATGGGTGAAAGCACTTTTTAAATGGCCGGGAAATATATAATGGGGTTGAACCATTGGTATTAAACCCACTTTATTTTTTTTATTTATAGATATATATATGTTATTATATATATATATATGATGGTGCAAGGGGCCCTATGCCAGATAAAACCCAAGCTAAGATGCAATTTATGTCATGTAAACAACGTACATGTCACATGGGTAGCCCCTCAATTCCCCACTTATTACCTTATTCTTCTTCTCTTATGTACTCCCAAACAAGGATCATATATATATATATATATATATATATATATATATATATATATATATATATATATATATATATATGACAAAACACCCAAATTAGTCCCTACAAAATTTTTTATCGGACAAATTAGTTCCTCCAGAATCAAAAATTCAAAATACATCCTCCAAAATTAAAATGTCGGACAAATTGGTCCTCCATACAAAAATTAGACAAATTAGTCCCTCAAGATTCATGGAAATGGTCAAATTGGTCCCTACAAGGGGAGGATTAATTTGTCCAAAATATTTAATTAATAGGGACTAATTTGACAATTTTTATGAATCTTGAGGGACTAATTTGTCTAATTTTTTATTGGAGGACCAATTTGTCCGGCATTTTAATTCTGGAGGGATGTATTTTGAATTTTTTATTCTAGAGGGACTACTTTGTTCTATAAGAAGTTTTGCAGGGACTAATTTGGATGTTTTGTCTATATAGATAATCTCATAACACAGCAACCACCATCAAACGCATCCTTTTTTTTAATTAATTAATTATAATAATAATAATAATAATAATAATAACTGGTGAGATGAATTGATACGATCAACCATTTTCCCTTTATTATTGTTTCACACAACATACAGCTACCTAAGAAAAATAAAAGACATCCCTCTCTAACATTATATGTCCTTCTTTATCTTTCTTCATTTATCTATTAATTAAACTATAAAGTAGAAAGTAGAGGTTTTGTTTGTTCTCACTCAATACACAATTAATAGTAGTAGAAATCAATAATAGAAAACTGCATTGTTCTTTTTAATTTTTTATTTTTTTTGTCTTGAATTACATAACTTTGCCTCAAATACAAATTAATTAAAGATACCAAGTTTTTTTGGTCGTGTATTTGTCGAACATTTTGCTATGGATACAAAATTGTACCAGTCAAAATAACAAAAAATAGAACTTTAGGTATAAATTAATATTATTTTAATAAAAAATATTAAAATAAATTTTTTTAATTATTTTGACTGGAAAAATATTTTTATTCATAACTTTGTGATTGGATAAGTAGGCTACCCTAAATAACAGAGATTACCCGCAGCACCACGTCCGCGCTTACTAGATTGTGTAACGTAGGCATATACACAAAACACAAATTAGTTAATTAATTAAAGGTAAGGTTGCAAAACCGTGAGGGAGTTTAATTTTAATTGATAGAATTGAATTGAATGAGGCGAGTGAAAAAAGAAAAAGCAGGTGTAAAGTATAGGGAGTAATGTGCGTGCTTTTGCACAAAGCGTTTTCTTAATCGTTTCTTGTTTGGTTTGAGCATAATTAATATTCCTTGTTGAGTGTGCATTGTTTTGTGAGTAGCAAATTGCAATCTTTTCTCACCGCCCAATAATGCTTCACATGCCCACCCACCACTGGTCGACACGTGTCATGCTGCTAATAGAGGCGATGAAGGGACTTGCGATTATTATAAGTGCTTAGTGCACGCCAAGAATCTTTTCTTTTTTTCATGGGTTAGTTCGAGATTGTAGAATTGCTTGGTTTTTAAGTTTGTTTTTACCATTATTATTATTATAAGATACTTTAATTGCGTTTATTTACTTATTTCTAGTCTATCTTTGCAAATTTGTATGTTCATTATTATTGTTAGTGTCATGTTGAACATTATGGATTAGTTAAGACGTATTTTTATTATTTTTATATAATTTTAATTTAATTTAAAAATGATATAAATTAAAATAAATAGATACTTAATAATACTAAAATAATAAAAATAGTTATTATTTAATATTTACTTTATTTTTATATTTATTTTACCAATATAATTGTTTTATTAAGAGTGAATATTAGAAGGTGGTTATTTTAGAGAATTTCTTTATATTATAGTATAAATTACTATATATATACAATAATATCTGTTCATAGTGGCTGGTGCACGTGGCCATGTTACGAGTTTTAATTGGGCTTTCTTAATAAACAAATGAACGAGTTTAATTATAGAACATTATACATGTTTTTATATTAACATTCAATTATATGTTGATAACTCGTTCGATATTTTTAACTTAATCACTCATTAATTAAAGAGTTTTTGAAAATTATATATGTGATTAATTGATAATATAAAATATTTTATATTACCAGTATATTATAATTATAATTTAAATAAATTAGCTGAATTTTAAAACTGCTTGATCAAATACATACTCCCATCCCGCACTTTAAAATGGATTATAAAAACTTTACCTTTATCATTTATTGCATATATATGTGTCGTTCGATTGATAACCATATGCCATTTTTTAATTGTAGTATTTTGATAGGAGAAACGATGATGAGGAAGGTGTTCAAATTAGATAAGTGAGGAAAACAATAACTTAAATGAGTGGTAAATATTATATTTTATACAATCAAGTTAATATTTCAATATCAATCCAAATATTTACTCATAAAATATACAAGACTTACATTTATTATTTCTTTTAATTTATTCTCTATATAGCGCTTATTTCATATAATTTTGTGGTCTATATATAATATATTGAACATTAAAACATAATTCTTTATTTATAACCCTCTATATGTGAAGTGTGATCTCATTTTTTTATGAATTTAATTTTGATACACTGACAATGAAAAAATATTTTACAATGTCATTCAATCAAAATACTTTGATCCGTTTGTATGAATTTTCAGATAGTGAGAGAGAGAAAACACAATTATAACTAATGTGAAAGTGATTTTTTTTTATTATTTACATTATCAATAGATGAAAATTAAATTTTTTTATTCATTTAATAATGATGTGATGATGAGTGATTTAAATCTCACTAATGAAATATATGACAAGTCGTCCATATATCTACTTGAATAGTTCCTGTAAAGAGGGACTAATTACTACTATTAGTGGTTGATATATAGTTTATATATATAAACTTTTTTTTTGTCTTGAGAAAAGTAATTTAAATTCTTGATATAATTTTGTCCTCTTCTCCATTGTCTTATTCAACTTTCCAACGGAAAATGGATGGCCTTGCATTAATGTTCGGATACAAAATAGAGAGTAGATTATTTGTCCAAGTAAGCAAAAGTGAAACGAATTTCAGTTCAATAAGCCTATCCCTAAGGTAAAAGCAAGAGGGAAAATTATTATTATTCTTTTTCCAATAAAGAAAAGTAAAAGAGCTAATTATAATGGTTGAACTTCGAATAGCTTGTGTAATTGAAAGACTATGTCAATTATAGTGCTTTTGACACAAATTATTTTATATAAAGAATAATACCAACTCCAGTACTTTTGATATTGGTTTCCAAATGTCAATGTAATGGTGTTTCCTGAATCCAACTTCATTTAAATAGCTAACCCTATATCAAAAAGATGAAGGAGGATGAGAAGGAGAAAAAGAAAAATAAAATATAAATACTTTGGGTAATGTTATTGGTACATAAAATAACATCTTTTATCTATTTTTCACCCATTTAAATATTGATAACTTTGATTAATATGTTGGCAAAGTTATCAACATATTTATTAAAATTACCAACATTTAAATGAGGTGAAAAATAGATAGAAGAGTACTATGATATGTACATTTAGTATTCCCTCCGTTTTTTTTTAATTTTTCAATTTAGAAATACGTGCATTTTTTTTAATTGTCCATTTCAAAATTTAAGACAATATTTATTATTTTTTTTCCACTCTTACTCTTATTTAATATTCACTATCTCTATTAATTGAGGAGAGATAATAACAAAGAAATAAAGGGTACATAATTTAGTAAAATATATATACATTTTATTAACTTTAATACTCTACCAATCATTACCTAAATTTCCGTGCACATTTAAAACTGGACAATTGAAAAGAAACAGAAGTAGTATTTTTCATAAATTTTTATACTATTGGCAGTGGCTGACACCTCTTGAGAATTGGCCGATAGAAGTTAATCACACTACCCAAAAAAAATAAAAGTACAAATTGTACGATATAAATTTTTTTTTATCTTGATATTTATAAAATTATATTTATTATTGAATAAAGTGTAAAATTATATTTAAGTAACTCACCTTATTAACTAATAATAGATAGAATTTTGTCATGAAATCATCTCTCAAATTTGATACGTTCATATAAGTATGTTTGTTTTCGGTAACTCTGGAGTTAGAATTAAGAGAGTTATGGAGTCAGAGTCATATTGATTTTGAACATATTCTCATATATTTATATCACCCTTTCAGATCTAGCACACCGTGATTCCCTTTCAATATATAATGACTCTAAAATTAGAGTGAACAAAAAATTGATAATTTTTTTCACTAACTCACTGTAACTCTGCTCATTTTGTCATGAAACCATCTCTCAAATTTGATACGTACATGTAGGTAGTGTTTGTTTTCAATGACTCTAGAGTCAGAATCAAGAGAGTCATGGAGTCAGAGTCATAGTGACTCTAAAATTAGTTCCAAACACACCCTCACATATTTGTATCTACTTCAAGGTCCAGCACACAGTGACTCCAAAATTATAGTGAACAAAAAATTGACAATTTTGTTCATTAAGTTACTGTGACTCTGTTCATTGAGTCAGTGTGATCCTCGTACCAAACACTTGACAAAGTCAACTTTTCCCTCACTTTGTCCTAGAGTCAGAAAAAACAAACATAACCATATAATATTCTCCTCATATTTTTAATTTGGCAATAATATATACGGATAAAAAATTCATAAATGTGCGAGAGTTCAAATATAATATATACAGATAAGTGAAATAACTTATTCATCACCATATTCATCAATTAAATAAAGGAATAATCATATATAAATTTTTTTAATGATTTTTTTTATAACAACAGGGCAAAAGACCCCTAAACTTTGTTTATGATTATATTATATATATCTTCTTCCGTCGTAATCACTTAGCATTATTTAAACTATGAGTTTTACTAGCAACTAATTAAGAATAATTATTAAGATAATAAAAAGAATTATATTAAAAATATTTATTTTTATATTTTTTATGTATTAAAATCATGATATTATTTTAAATTTTCCTGAAATTTTTTATTCATAGTTTCTTAAACAAGTGTCTTTATAATACTAAGGGCACTTATTAAAGAAAAAACCCTTAAATTATATATAAAAAAAAAAATTAAAGCTCAAGTGCATTGGTAATTATTATGCAGGTAAAGCACCGCCTAGTTAGTGCTTAAAAATCACTACACATATATACGGATAAAAGTGCCATTATCTATACGCCATGATTGGTGAGTAAATCATCTTTAGCAATTATACTTTGATTTTAATTGATTTCTCAAATAATTTTAGGGTTCTTATATTTCATTTTAAATCAGTAAACCATTTTCTTTTTAATGCTCACTTTTTAAAGAAGTTCATATATAAAGATGAGAAACGTAACCTCATTTAAAAGTGAGAATATAATATCTTTATCCACATCAACCCTAACCTAAACAAATATCATACAAGGACACTATGAATTACATCTAAACAAGGACATTCAGACTGTGCCTTTAAGTTGTTACCAAATAAAAAACTGAGACAAATCCAACAAAATACACTAAATTTAATACTAATAAATCAGTAGTTCAATTCAACTATATATGATATAATATAACATTTATAACTACTCAATCTAACTTGATTATATTATAACTCAATTCATCAACATTATATTCAAACTTTTATATTGAGATGATGTCAATTTTTACAATAACATAATCAAACATTTATATTCACTCAATCAAATTTTTTATAGCGATGATTGATTTAGTATAACTTTTAGTGTATATATAACATTGATTGTATAAAAAACTACTAAAACTGCGCGCTTTTTAAAATTTCAGTTATTTAAAATGTTTTATTATCAAAGCATGTATTGATAATGTTGTTATGTGAAATGTGATATTTTTAGTCAAAAATTACAAGCAAATACATTCTAATTAGTCGTGGCAATGCTCAAAATAGAAATACATTGATGATATATCAATTATTATATATATGATATCATTATATGTACTCAACAATTTAACAAATAATAAAAAATTGATCCTTCGGTTTTATTTTTTTAATATCTTCCATGGTATACGCACTTATTAGCATTATTTGGTAAATTGTAAGAGCATATACTTTTTGTTCCTGTATAAATGCAATGTAAGTATCTCCCTTAATCTAAATTTAAACAAAAAGAAGGTGTAGGTTAAGTATTTGTTTGGTTGTACAGTACAATACTATAATATCTTCCTTTTTCAATTCATTTAATAGTTTTTTGAACTTTATGAAAGTATAAATTAAATAACATATTAATTATTGGATTTAATTTTCATCCACACTATTCTTTTATATAATCATCTAATCATGTGCTGTTTCATCAGTTATTATTTTTTTTTATTATAAAAAATCATATATACGGAACATTTTAATTGAATGAGTGTATCAAAATTAAACTCATAATTATTTTCACGATGTGCTTTCTTTCGGAAATTTTCTTTTTATTAAAGGACATAGTAGAAGATATCAGTAACTAACTAGGAGAAGCGGTACCTAATCAGCGCTATAAAAAAAAAACGATATCGTATAAAACACATTAATTATTTCAATTTACCGTACTTAACTACGATCGATTTTAAAATTCTCCAAAAGAAAAATAAAGGTTCTCTGTGTTTTTGTTTTTAATAGAAAAGAAAGTAGTATATGAAAGATAGCAGTAATAATAATATAGGTGAGGCAGTGCCTAAGTAGTGCGTTTAAAAAAAGAAAGAAAAAAAAACCATAATGTATTATATTATCATATATAATTGTTTGGGTAAATTATGAGTGATCATAATGATTATCCTTAATATAATACGTTAAATTAATACACCAAATGGAGGCAAAAGCCGGCACACACGGACATTCCCCCATGCCCATCTGTACTATGACCTCATTGCATTAATAGATGGCGGCCATATGTTTATTTTTAATTCCCATAAATAATTCCTAAAAGTATAAAATAAAAAAGGATTTCAGCTTTTTTTAATGAAAAAAATTAAGGAAAAAAAAAAAAAGAGAAAACAATAGTGCAGTGCGAAGCATCCCACGTGCGCCGACACGTGGTTCGCAGGCCCAAGAATACGTTTCGTGGTCTCGCGCTTACTTCAAAAAAATATACCTTCTTATCTCCGGCACGTGTGATGTACGCGCACGTGCTTGTAATTAGATTAGATTAGATCATTGGATTAACAAAAAAATTGATGAAAGGTTTAAGATCGGACGCACATGCGGCGCACGAGCCACTCATTCGTCCACTTTCGATGCTCTCTACGACGCCGTCAAAGCCCCCAAAAACAATAATAAAAATGAGAAATGTTGGTGGTAAAACTTGAATACATTCATTTCTCATCCAACTAAGGTGGTGGCTCACATATAGTATTTAATTGCTATTACAATGAAAGTTAAGATGTGTGAATTTAATAAAATAAAATTAATACGTATTTTGGTCGAATAAATTGGATGTATATTAATTGTACGTATCCGTAATAAAAATTGAAATCCAACTCTTGCCAACACATTACGTGCACTACCCTCCAAATCTACAAGCAAACATATTGAAATTAGATTCGCATGTAATGACGTATCTGCCCCAACCCTAGTTTAAACCTATTATAAAGACAAATTTTAGTGCTATGTTTTTGTTTTTCTACTCACATATTCAAATTCGGAACTTTTCTTCCGTGTGAGTATTGTTTAATTTTATGATTTAATTTTTATTCACTGATAATAATGTAAAAGTTTTTTACACAGTTATTTAATCACGTTTTTTCAAGTTAGTCGTGATTGTATTTTTCCTCTTCTATTATTTAAAAAATCATACAAACATAATGTTTTGATTGGATTACAACAATGTTATTAGTACATCAAAATTAAACTCTAATTTTATTGACTAATAGCTCTATTTTATCTATTCAACACTAACTAATAATACCATTTACGAGAAAGGAATTGGAGAACACCAAGATATTAGTGATCGATTAAGTGATTATTTTTCTCTAATTCAAACATTACAATCAAATTATTATTAATTAATTAAAATCTTAACGTTTTTGTCGTAAGTTAATTTAAATTGTAGAATATATATATATTGATGGAAATATTTATGATAAGGGTAAGAATGAGAATAAAAGAAAAGATGGGTGGGGACCATTGACAGAAGAGAGGGGAATAGAATAGATAGATTGATGAGGGACGCGGTTGCGCACAGCTGACTCCAACGAATTCTAGGGTGGGGGCATTATCCCATTCCCAGCTCACCTTCTTTTGTTTTTCCCTTTCCTCCTTTTTAGGAATTCAATTTAGCTTCCACCTATATACTATACTATTACACATACATACATAATAACACATGTGATTTCAAGTATCTTTTCATGCAATGTAGTACTGCTGCTGATTTGTGCGATCCAACATTTGTTAATTGATTTTGTATAGTTATTAATTAACAAAATAACAAAGGCAGAAAATGGTTTATTTGGAGCAAGTATTCACACGTGATCTTGATGGATACTATGATTGAGAGCTAGACAAATTTGACCATGTCTGACTTAATACATTTGTGCTCTTCCTCTAATTAACAGATACACATACATATATACTTATCACTATTAAATTTTATTTTATTTTGTTACCTCTTATTGCTGAATTTCTCTATGTAATTTCCAAAAAATTCAGACGGTGTTCGAGACACTTTAGAGGTCATCAGTCCAAATTCAAATGCATAACGACACAAGAAGTTGATCGATAACATGCCCAATTTCTATTGAAGCGTAATGTTTGAAGCCAACTCGAGTGCACCTCCAATGCACTTATAAGAACATTATATTAGATTGTATTATTTATGAGGGGAGGAGGAGTTATCGGTCGTCTTTATTGTACAATAAAAATTGTATAATATTGATACAATAAATATATTTATCATTGAATTATATTAGTTTGTAACTTTTTATTACAAAATTTAACAGTGAATATGATTATTGTATAAGTATTGTACAATTTTCATTATACACGTAACATTTTTTCCATTGGGATTCGACAACTCGTTGAGGTAACTCTATTATATTATACTCATTTATTCATTCTTTACATAATACATGTATAGAGTTGGAGTCTCTTTTTAAGGTACATTCCAACCTGTGTCAGAAAAGGAGCCCATGAAGCAGATGCTCGATTTACTCATTCTAGAATATATTTAGATAAATTCAAATAAATTTAGGGACAAATTTACAATGAAGTACTAATATAAAAAAAATTGCATGATAATATGTTGTTGGTTTAAATGATATATAGGTGGAGTTCATTTTTTTGTATGATTAAAATGTGGGAGACATTGCTCTTGTAATTCTTGGAACATTTATGGTTACCTCTCTTAAGCGATAATAACGACGTGTGTTTGTTAAGACTTGAGATGAGACATTAAAACTTAATGGGTGAGTGTCTGAAAAATGCGTGTAATGATAGTGAGTAATAACCCTAGAATAAATTTTGACTCTTGTCTTGGTAAAAAAAAAAATAGAAATGCATGCGGGCAAACAAGACGACTTGTTTTCTACGTGAGTTTGCCAATTTAAACTGCGAAATAAGTAAATAGGATTAAATGAACTAATTGCTAAATGGACCTTTTAGTCTAACCCTCATTTTTTGAGTATACAATTCACCTTACATATTTGACTACCCATTTTGACAATCTTACATATTTATAAGTAATATATATTTTTTAAAGTTAAAACAATTTAATTATCCAATAATGTTTGACGTACAACAGAAATACATCTAACTTGTATCCAATGTGTGCTATCCATGTTACAAGATGTGTGCTATACGTATAATACATATATGTATAGCACACATCATGTAACATGTATAGCATACGTTGGATACAAGTTGGACGTATTTTGATTGTACGTCAAGTATTATTGTTAATTATCTATTAGAGCATGGTCACTGATCTATTTTGTCATTTTAATTTTAGGAGATATTTATTATTTATAAATATATCACTAAAAATCATGTGTTTCTCACATATTATTAGAATATAATGATTAAATATTCTTAAACAAGGCTAATGTATAATTTTTTTAAATTAAAAAAATGTACGTCACATGATTAGAAAATAGAGAGGAGAATTGAATATAATTTTATCAAATCTAAAAAGAGGTGTTGTAATTGATACTTAATTCATGAAGTAAGGAATGTTATTACAAAACAAGTTGGTGGAATACGGTAGTAAAGAAATATAATTGGCATGGTTTTCATGTGGAGATTGTTTTGAATTACAAACAGAGTATGTATATTTCCTAATTTGAAAATAATTTGGATTAGAACAAGAAAATTGGAGACAAGCAGCAAACTAATCATAATGTTTGTATGAAATGGAAGATGGTAGAATATGATTAGCATTTACTAAACTGTTGTGATTAGGTGGAAATGTCATGCCGACCAAGCTACCACTCGTGATCATCACAAAGAAAAACAGAAACAGAGGTGTGATCAAGTACTGAATGAAAGAGAGCAAAATGTATGTGTTGAAGGTGGTGAATGATGATTATGATTCAAGACTGATAGGCGCTAAAGTGCAAAAAGTTAGGCCTATCAAAGCCTACAAGATTAGATATTAGATTGGGATGTAAATGTAATCACTCTTGCAACTATAATTAAAAGTTTGACATGATTAGGGAATCTCAACACAGAGTGTATGTATCTATGTATTTGCAGGAAATTTTTTTGGGCTTTAATCTCTTTTGTTGAATTGTGCCCATGTCTCCATCTATCTAATAAGGCGTGTCAAAACTAATAATACCAGTGGTACAACAGAAATACATTAGATTAGTATTCAATGTGTACTATATATAATATAGAATGTATGTTATACATATATGTGCTATACGTATAACACATATTACCTGTTATGTATAGCTCACGTTAAATCTTAATTGGATATATTTCTGTTTTACAACAAACATTACATCAAAACAATGCTCTTTTCTTCAAATTGTCGCTCATCTTAAACCCTTTTAATAATAATACTTTTATTATTGTAATAGTATATGATGCTTCTTCATAAACTAATGTACTATTTCAATTATTTATAATTTAATAGAAAAAGTTAGTTATTAATTAATTATAATGAACTTAGCCAAATTTTACTGTGGCCAAAATAAAACTTGAAAAATTATGATATGTCAATTATCAGGATTTACATCATTTTCCAATTACTTTACAAACAAAATAAAATTCGTGCCCTTACATCAATTAAGTCTTGGCTAGTCATCCACGTAGACGCAAGGAAAGATAAAGTGTGATATCAAATTTGGACAAATGTCATCAAGAAATAATACATCACATTAAACAGTAAGATAACATAAGTTAAACATAATTATTGGGGAAATTGAGTGGATTATTAGAATAAACAAGTATAAATAAAGGACAGTATAGATATATGTCCCATCAAAAAGGATCAAACACAGCGTAAAAAGGAGGGTAAGGGGTGGAGGAAGAGCACCAGCCGAAAACGCAAACAGGAATTGAAAACGTAGCAAAATCTGCTTTTTTGACTTAAACCATCATTCAGCCGTGTTCGGTAGTAATAATCATAATCATCACTATAATTAACAACATTATCGCAACAGTTATGCAAATACTCACTAGCTCTCCTTTTCTAATTTATTTATTTATTTATTTTTCTCTTTTGTGTGAAAACTAGTAGTAATAATAACGATAATAACTAGAGAATAATAATAATTAAAAATTGACCAGTCAAAAGTCACATTTGTGGAGGCTTGATGAGGGTAAAATCTAGGGCGTTACTTCACTTTTTTGATGATTGACTAACAAACCAACCGAACCGATCTCATTCACACCGCGAAGCAGACGATTATTACCCAGGGTGCCACGAGAAATTGACCAGCCGAGATTTTGGAATAAGAATCCAACGGCGCAGAGACGTGGGGGTAACGAAAACGGACGAGACTTTTTCTCTCACTTGCTTTCTTTTTTTTTTTTTTTGGGTTCTCTGAGTCAGCGAGTGAGCATTTAAAAAAAAAACTTGATCCTCCTCCTCACACTAGTCATTCGTCAACACGTGTCGAAACCGGCGGTTACCGGTAACCGGTCACCGGAGAACCTTTTATGGGGCCCACCAGCACCACCACCTCCGTCAAAATTCGCACAACCCCAAGAACAAAGTTATCATTTTTATTAATTTAATTTTGATGATTAAGAAATGAGAAAACAAAAATTAGGGTGTTATATGATTTTTTAATTATAAATTAAGATATGATTTAAGAGAGATAAGGGGGCATGAGGGAGGGGTCCTCTCTGTGATTTTGCTCCAAAACCTTTCCCTTCATCTGATTTGCAGAGACTATAGCAACAGGGACCAACCAGAAACAAGAACCTTAAGAACTGGGTAGAGAGAGAAAGTGGGTCTCTGTGTGTGTGAGAGAGAGAGAGAGAGAGAGAAACAGTACATGCATAACAGTGAAGTTTGAGACAGATTGAGAAACAAGGAGTTGAAGGTTGTTGTTGTTGCTGCCGCTGCTGCTGTTCAATTTGCAAAAGCTGCCCATCAAGTACTTTTGTTGTTTTTTCTGTTTTGCTTCTTATCCGACCTGTAAGTCTCTCTCTCTCTCTGATATTTGCCTTTTTGAGGTTTCTTATGAATGAGCTCGTTAGTTTTTCCTATGTAGCTGGGATATCAGTTATGGTTTTGGATTTAAGGAGATCTAATTAATTTTTACTTTTTGTTGAATCCTGGGGGATTATGTTTAATGGGTTTTGTTCAAAATTATTTTTTTGATTGGGTTTCTGCATTGGAATGCTGGATTCATTTCTCGTCTCACATTTGATTCCTTGAATCGGTTTTGTTCTATTGGACTTCTTGTTTCTGTTGTTTTGCTTCCTGGGATCTCTGTTATGAGTTTGGTTTTTCCACAAGAGCCATTATTTTTTTTCCCTTTTCTCTAATCAGGGACCTTACCTTCTTTCATATTTCATAGGAAAAAAAATGCGATTTTGAATGGATTCCGATCTGTATTTGTGATTTTGTTCTGTTGGTGTTTCTGGGGTATTTAAGTTTCCAAGAAGAGTTGCTGTTTGTGAGATGAAGGGTTAAAGGGAAAAAAGTGGAACTTGTGAATTGAATTTGATTGATTCTGTTTGAACAGGCTATCGATTTTGACCTTGGTTCTAGGGAGGGATTGTTCATCTCTTTGCTGTTGAATTTGTCACTTACAACAGAGACAGAAGAAGGTATTGGATTGAAGGCTGAGGCTGAGTGCTATTTGTTGTTGTTGCCGCTTCTGGTTCTTGTTCCTTGCAGAGACATGTTGGACGGCCGTTCCTGCGTGATTTCGAGGTTGTTTTCCAGCTCCTGCCAGGCAGAGAACAAGTGGTCGTACATGACATATCTGCCTGACTTGGACATAAAAAATGGAAAGCGCCCTTCGGAAATTGATGCAGAGGATGAACCCCATCCTAGGAAGGTTAAGAGATTTGATTCTTGCTGCCGAGGCGAGGTCGACCGGATCTTGTTTCAACACCAATCTTATCAGACTGAGGATTCTGTTGTCCCAAAACTCGATGATGATGATGATGACGACGACGACAGTGACTCCACCATCCAGGAGCAGAGGAAGGACTTTGAGCCATTGAGTAATTTCCAAAAAGTTGAAAATAATGGAGCTTTTCCTGTCCAGCTATCGGCTGATCAAGACCAGCATCACGCTGGGGAATCCTTGGAGTCTAGTGTCCATCAATCTGATAAGCTGCAGGAGGATCAGCAGGGTGATGATTCATCTGATTCTAGCATTCAGCTATCTGGTGAACAGCTGCAGCTGCTTGCTGGCGATTTATTGAATTCAAGTGATCAGCCATCTAATGAGCAACCATCTGATTCACAGCAACAACAACAACAACATGCTGGGGATTCATCAGATTCTGGTTCTCTCCTGCCCCGCATGAACCGAGACAGCTCAATCCATTGTCTCAGCCGCTGTTCGAGGTCCGATTATGGATCCCTTGCATCACTGAATAGGAGCTTTCGCAACATAATCAGAAGTGGTGAACTCTACAGGTGGAGGAGACTGCATGGTATCATAGAACACTGGGTTTATTTTTCCTGTGCCCTCCTTGAATGGGAGGCTTATGATCCAATTCGCGAAAGGTGGATGCATTTGCCAAGGATGGCTTCTAACGAATGCTTCATGTGTTCAGATAAGGAGTCTTTAGCTGTAGGTACTGAACTTCTTGTATTTGGGAGGGAGCTTAGATCCCATGTGATTTACAGATACAGCCTCTTGACAAATTCATGGTCATCTGGAATGAGGATGAATGCTCCAAGATGCTTGTTTGGGTCTGCTAGCCTCAGAGAGATTGCAATTTTAGCTGGTGGGTGTGATTCGGATGGGCGCATCCTTGACTCTGCTGAACTATACAATTCTGAGAATCAAACATGGGAAACACTTCCTAGCATGAACAAGCCGAGGAAGATGTGCTCGGGTGTGTTTATGGATGGGAAGTTTTACGTTATTGGGGGAATTGGTGGAAGGGATTCTAAGCTTCTTACATGTGGTGAGGAGTACAATTTGCAGACTAGAACATGGAAAGAAATTCCTAACATGTCCCCTGGACGTAGTGCTAGGGGAGCCGAGATGCCTGCAGCAGCTGAGGCACCACCTCTGGTTGCCGTTGTAGATAATGAATTATACGCTGCTGATTATGCTGACATGGAGGTAAAGAAATATGATAAGGACAGAAAATTGTGGTTTACCATTGGGAGACTGCCTGAACGGGCAGTGTCGATGAATGGTTGGGGCCTTGCATTCAGGGCATGTGGAAATAGGCTTATAGTCATTGGTGGACCTAGGACTCATGGCGAGGGTTTCATTGAACTCAATTCATGGGTGCCTAGTGAAGGACCTCCACAGTGGAACCTACTCGCCAGAAAACGGTCTGGTAACTTCGTATATAATTGTGCTGTGATGGGGTGCTGAGGAATTGAATTGTGAAAGTTTCACATTTTGATGCTTCAAATCCAGTCGGTCGCACAACATTTATTCATCCATTGACACAGGATTCTTGCTAATTGATACCTTCCCCCTTCTTTTTCTGTGATATTTTCCTTTCGAAGGCAGGGGGGAGCATGGGGAAGAAGAGATTCAGATACTGATATGATATCACTCAAGATTGACTGAAGGTTTTCCAGGAAGAAGCTCTTCGGTCTTTTATTTTTATGTTTAAAAATTTCAATTACTATTTTGTTCCATTGAAATTGGTATCTTCCCCCATTTCCATTTACATGAAAGAATTTCAAAGCTTGGTGTCATGTAGCACAGGAATAGATTAAATAATTGAAGTACCAACACACATTTAGGTTATTTGTGTTGTTTGTTTTAAGTTTTTAAGAACACACAACTAGATATTTGATTTTGATGATCATGAATTTTCTTAGCTTGAAAGATGGAATAATTTTCCGGAGTTCTTTTGATTAATTTTTTATTATTTATCAATTCAACTTTCCTTCTGAATTCATTAATTCATTTCATGGACTACTTATTCTGAGCATACTCTGGTCTGGAATGTGGTACATACTATATAACCATTCATTTAATGCCTTTTGCAAATCTAACATGCGACCTGAAATGTATATATCTTTTTTGATCTCTATATTGTCAATGATTGGATTATAGATCAAGACACAAGAGTGCTTAGATGCCAAAGTTGTGACAATGAGGGAATAAGTCCATTCTTAAACTGTGCAAGCTCCATGCAACAAGTTCCCTCTATCAGTTAAAACAGTAGTAATCAGTGATTGATTGTTATTATTATTATTGCTTTTGAAATTGTTATTGATGTTGTGGACTATGCAATAGCTCAAAGCATGCTTATAAGCTAAAGCATGAATAACTATAATGGAAAGTTGTACAATATGATTCACCCATTATTACTATGATGGCTTGTAGGTAGGCCCTCCCTCCAGCAAAAGAAAGATGCTTGCTTCTTGTTTATCTTGGAAATTGCATTAGCCAATTTTTTCTCAGATGCCCTTTTTTCGAGTGTGCTCACAAAGTGCAGATGCGGTTGAAATTGAAATATGGCACAAATTCTCTAATTCGTCCTATTAAATATAGTTAGTTATTGTAAGTACTAGTATGTGTATGTGATAATGGTCCATACTATGCTGGAAACTCATCTTACACCTGCCACATCAGACATGCTTTTATTATTCAGTCTGGTGGTTGATTCACCATTATTAATATATATATATATATAAATAAATAATTAAAATTCATTTCACAACTTTAGTCCCTACATGAAAACACAGATTCTGCATAGCCTGCTCCTCAAATATCAGCACATTTGTATGATGGTAACTCTAAGAACTATAATTGAGTAAAGTATGGCAGATTGCCATATTTTGATATCAATGAGACTTAACAACATTGGGAATATGATTCACATGGTTATGCTCTGTATGTGTTGGTTAATGTTTTAGGTATTTTTCATTTCTATAACTGTTTGAAGCAATGATTTCATTCAGCTGCAGGTAGACTTGTTTTTATTAATGGTTTTGCTTCTTTTTCTTTTTTTTATGCCTTTTGTTATGAGGAATTGGAACTAGATCTCTTTTGATGTGGCCGTGTATGTGTATATCTTTCTGCTTTGGCCATTTTGCAGAATCTTTGTTCGTCTAGTCAATTCACTATATGTATATGTGCTTCCAAGTTCCAACTCATGGAAGGACTTTTCGAATCAAATTTGGTATGATTATTGCAGGCTTTTTTAAGAAAAAAATGGTGCTATTTCCGTTGGTGTGTTGAAGAACAAAGGCTTGTGGATTATTTATTGTATGTGGTTCTAATAATAAGAATTCAATGTCAGCATGGATACTGTACAGGACAGGGGGGAATTTGTTGAGAATATCAAATGAAATTGAAAACATTTTGAAAAGGTCAAGGACCAGGAGACATATATTGCAGCAGCATTGGTCTGTGTTCCTGAATTCTAGTTATAGAGATCAAACAAAATACCTATTATCCTGATTCCTAACCCAAGATATGAAACAATTAGTACTTACTTGAATTTCTTAAGTATCTATTCAAGGTGTATCAAGAGTTTTCCATTTATGAGAGATGTTCCTAATTTAAGTTCTTACTCCATTCTATAATAATAATAGTTATTTTAACTTTTTTTATGTTTAAAAATCAATATTTTAAAATAACTGTTGTTATGAAATGGGTGAAGTATAAAATATAAACGATTGAAACCAAAATAATGATAGTAATATAGAATGGCGATATATACCTAGGGAAATGATGTTCCCTACAGTAGGCCAAATCAGATATGTTCTCGTAAGTTTGGTCACCCTATCTTATCCCATTTACTATTCTCAAGCATAAAATACATTTTCACCTTTTGCGTATCAAAAAGTATTCTTTTCTTTTTAAATGCGTTTGCGAGCGAGTGTGGTTAATGCTTAGAGGTAGCATAGTAGAATTCTTGTTATTTATCTGCCTCACTCTTATCCTATTCCTATTCCCTTATCCTTATATTATATCATACTTTGAGTTCGATTTGATGGCTTCATTCATATTTTGGTTTGATGGATGCAATTGAGTTTCTTTGTTTTGGGTTTTATTTGATTTTGGTGAAATGCCTTGAGAAAGAGAAAGTGGCACACTGGTTTTAATTGGGCCTCATAATGAATTGTTCCAACCACCCCATAGGCCATAGCATGCATGATAGGCCAACTTTCGGGCTTTGACCCGACACTACCAAAACTATAGACTATACTATATTTTTATTTTAATTCAAGATTTTTCTGCTTCTTTTATCTCTCACATAGTAAATCCAACTAGAATTAATATGGAGAATCTCTTTGGGACTCTACTCTCTAGACATGGAAAATCATTTTTTTAAGAGATTTACTTTTGATATATTTTATTGTAAAATATTTTATGTGGACGTACATTCATGTAATATTTAATTTTATGTTAATTAAAAGTGTTTGATTCATATATAGAATAATTACTTCAATAATAATTATACGGTTATAGTGTAAAATTCAAGAAAATGTTGTATATATGTAACTATCGACCCTAACATCTAGACGATTTGAATTATTTTTTCTCTTCATTTTTCTCACTGTTATATAATAGTTGGATATTGCTGTTTGTGATAATAATAATAATTTACACGATAACCAATTGAACTCCTATATATGATAATTTATATATATATATATCCAACTATAACCTCAAAAGTTTATGAGAATAAAATATGATAAAAGAACGTGTTCCTCAAATAAAAAAGTGATCTTCAGGTGGGAAAAAAGTGTATGTTCACATCTCATAAGGTTAATAAAAGCACTTATTTAATATTATTGCGTCTTTCTTTTGGTTAACTGAAAATACTAATAAAAAAAGCAAATCTACCACCTTAAAAGAAGAAAATAAAGTGATCTCATCAATTCATTGATTGATATTTGGTAAATAAAGTAGTAATAATTAATTAAGGCGATCCTTGTTTTGTTAACAAGTTGGTCTGTCCGTCCTTGCTCATCAAACTCAGCAAAGCATAAACACTACATACTCACACTCACGTCTATTCTTAGGCCACTACATGCTTCTAATACTAATACATACACTAATAAGCTCCAATCAATAATATTTCATTCTACTTTATAATCTTTGTCATTATTTGAGCATAACATAATATAGATAAATATTCACTAGTAGAACTTTCCTTTTCATGCCACTGCAAAATCAAATCACTTGGAACTAACCGATCAAAATTAGATCAATCCCAAATATATACAATGAGAATTGTTATATGTACAATAAAAATTGTATAATATTTATACAACAATCATATTTATAGTTGAATTATATTAATTTATAATTTCTTATTACAAACTAACAATAAATATAATTATTGTACAAGTATTACTATTTTTGTTATACAGTTAAGATTAGCGATATACAGTTCTCTAATTAGAGGATCAATACGTGGTTTCCACTATCTCTCAAATTTAAAACAAACCATGTGACCTGACACATTCCTCCTTTTTCCCAGGTGTATATATGTCAAACCAATATTTCCCTTAAACCAATAATAATAATAATAATCTAATTAAGAATCTTGTACTGGCCAATTGTTCTATATCACTTGCGTCCACATCAAATCACAACACACCACATCTCTAATATATTATTGTATGGTTACTAAATATATATTATATGTTTATTGCGTTAGAATGTTTTTTAGTTATCCCTCCACTTATAACTAGAAGAGCCATGTAAATTTGTTATATGTAATAATTGATAAATATATCATTTATGATTAAATGAGTTATGAATCATATATTTAAATAAAATTCACTCACATTCAATGATAAATATGTGTATCATATTAAAAAAATAGTACAAATAATATTTCAACATCTAAAATATGACTTATAAGTAAAATGATTAATATATAACAAAAATTTATATAATATTTATACAAAATTTATCTCCAACAACGTTAGATAGTAAGGTATATCCACCAGAATAAGACCATCATATGCTAGGAACTAACAATTCCTATTAAGTGCATAGTGCAGATTGCACAAAACAAGCATAAAGTGCAATGTCAGGTAAAAAGAACGTTAGTGGTGGGGTGTACTCATATTCCCTTTTGAAGCCTATGTATGTAGTGATGGCAGAGCTATATATATATATATAACATCACTGCCACTTCTATTGTCTCCTTATTATGAACCATCATCAAAACATTGCAAATATATATTCAGAAAGTTATATAATTAGAGTCTGATTGGACAAATATTTTATCCCCATCCCATTTTTCTTTTGTCCAATAGCATAATAAGATTAATGAGTATTGTTATACTTTCAATATAAAATAGTTAAAATAACTAATATAATATTCATGTCATATATTATTATATGTTATACACAATATGTATTTTTATTATGCACAACATGTCATATATAGTAAACATAATATATAATATATGTTATGCATATTACATATTATATGTTATGCGCAGTTTATTAACTGTTTTGATTGGTTTTTGTTGTGCATATAGATTTTTTCGAAATTAATTAGCCTAATCATCAAAAGATTATCTCTAAGAGGTGTAATTTGGTTTACTTTAGTTTGAGCACAAACTACCGGTTTCAAGTCTACCAATATCAAAAGAGATCACATCAATTATTATAACTAGGGATGTCAGATATTTATTTAAATAAATAATAATAGTAATTTTAATATGTTGTAAAAATATTTTACACACTTATCAAAAATCAGAGTCAATTAGTATGAATTCTCAGAGTGGTTAAGTAAACTATTATGACTAATTTGATAATATAATAATTGAATGAATGTATATATATAAAGAAATGAAATTCTAATAATGACCCCTCACATAATATAATTAATAAGGAAATAAATGTCGCACATACAATTGTAGAATTTTATATATGCCAAGAGAAAAAAATATGTTGAAACAAGATTTCAATTGACAAAGGAAAAAGTATATATGATTTTTTGTTATTTATAAATTGTTATTTAAATTTTCAAATATATATGATGGGACTGCATAACTTATTTTAAGTTATTTAGTTGTGTTTATGCAAGCGTAATAAAATACACAAATGTAAACTTTTATATAAATATATAGCCAATGTAGGCTCGTAGACATTAGTGGAAAATTATACTCTAAAGCAATAATTAGGAATAAAGTAAACAAACATAAAACCCATTGTGAAAAGCAAATGATGAAGTTGAAATTGACACGAACGGCAGAGGAACCTCAATAGAGAATAATAATGTATTTATCACGTAAAATACTTTATATATATTAAATTTGACACTAAATAAACCGCTCAATTTAAACTATGATATAATTTAACTTTTACAACTACTCAATCTAACTTATATTTTAACCCAATTCAATATTATATTTAAACTTTTATATTGAGATAATGACAATTTTTATATTGATACAATCCAACATTTATACTTACTCAATCCAATTTTTTTGTACTATTCATTAATTTAATGTTATTTTTAGTGTACATGTAGCATCACTCATGTATCATATTTGTATGTATCACTTTATATATGCCTTTTTTAATTTTTCCCTTTGGATTTGTTTGTTTTCTCAACAACTCTAAATAAAGCTCTCATGATTCTTTAATAAGTTCAAGGTTAATACAATGAATCCGAACTCATTCTTTCGATTAAGAAATCAGTTCAAGAAAACAATCTAGCTATTCGGAGTCAATAATATCGGAATCAGATAATTTATTTATTAATTGTTTAGTGTATATGCCATATCTATATGTTTAATTTATTGATGATTAGAATCCCGTTAACGATCGATGGAAATTGCTTTATAAATGGGTGTTCTAGCCAAATCATTAAAATATTATGATATTGTCATTTATTAGTTTATGTCAATTACGCTACTTATAAAGTTAAGATTAAAATAGCGCTTGATGGTTACATAAACCAAATTATCACATAGGCATTTTTGTTTTCTTTCGATAGATTAAAGAAGCTTAAACTACCAAAAGTATAGCTTAAAAGATAAGCATTTTTTGTTATAAAGGTTCCAACTAACATTTGTCACTCAAATGCATCCTATAATATAATATGTAATATGTTCTTAGAATGCCATATAAAATTATAGATTCATTTTATTTAAAATGGCAGTTCGTGTCAACTTTGATTAATGATAAAGTTCTTATTGAAATTAATCATAATTGAAATATCAAATGCTAAAAATATTAGAGCCTAATCCTACATCTTGTATGTTCTGGAAAATTTTAATATTTACAAAAATCTCAAATTTTTTGCCACTAATTAACAATGATTTAATATTTTTGTATCAACACAAGAATATCATTTGTAACCAAAAAATGGCTATCATTGGGCCTCGTATTGATTTTATTGGGCCTCCTGTTTGGGCTTGATCTGCTGCAGTTACCCCATGATTAAACTAAGATCTTCGACAAATAGAAAAAAGAAACTAAGCTATTAATAGTCCTGTTGGAAAAAAAAAAAAGAAGAAAAATTTGCTATCAATGATCCCTACCGAGCAAAAAAGGGAGCTAGCTATATATCAAGGAAAATAATTCGTCCTCCTATAATTGGATTGGCTTGACTTGATTTTCAATTTTTTAACCAATATCAATCAAATCAAATCAATTTGATCAATATCGAGTTGGTTTGATGATTGAGGTAAAGTAAAAACTAAATAATTATAACATTTTGAGTGCTTATCTTTATAAAAATTAATAATATAAAACCTGACTATAATATACTTATAAATAATAATACAAATAGAGAAATATTCTTTAAAAACGCAAACGAAAAAATGCATATAAAGAGGGCTCTATTACTAATACTTTAAGAGTACAAATTTAAAAGTTTAGAAATGAATGAATAAAAAAATATAATCACAAAAACAAATTAATGTAATATAATTTGTTTGGTTTAATTTAATTTTATCTTAAAAATTTATTGTTAAGATGTTCACATCTCGGATTGCGGCCCAATTCGATGACCCAGTTCGGGACCCCAGTTACGACTCAAGAAGGAATCTTTTTTCTTTTTACGTGAGATCATCTGGATATTAATGTAAAATACTAAAATTAATTTATAATAGTATATAATAATTTAACTTCAATATTATTGTGATTAAATTTTTTTAAAAAAAAGGCGAATTGATGAAAGTTTGAGACATGATAGGAGATTAAAATGGGCCACGCAATGAATTTGTTGATAGATGAAAATTAATTGTGAGGAGTGCGTAGTGGTTGAGACACAAGACAAGCAGACTATAATGGAGACTTGAAAGTTGAAAGGAAATTCTTATGCACATGCATCATGTCCTTCTTTGCTTTGCATATATCACTACAAACTAACTAGCAACTTAACATTATTCATTCATTCATGTACAACCCCTAACACCTCTCTTTATATATGCTAAACCATTCATTCCCTACCTATAATTTAACAATTTGTGCCACCTCAACTTTTTGAGGCAAACTTCTATCATCATACTTGTTGGGTATTTCAAATCCATGAGTTTGATTATTTCTAATTTTAATTTATTCTTAGAAGATGATGTCCAGACAGTCTTCGAATCGAATAAATATTTATAGAAATACTTATTTTTTTATGAGTTAGAGCTTAAATATATATATATATATATATATTATTTTTTATATATGCCATGAGAGATAATTTTTAATACTATATTATTTTTCATCTCTATATTGACTAACACTTTATATATTGTTATAGGGAATTTCCATCCGAAAGAACTTTTAAAAATATTTGTAGACAAATATATATGATTAGAGCAAAAAATGGTAATTAGGTGAAGGAGAAAGGGCAGTAGTGTGGTGTGTAGTTTGGTCCACTTACCAGATGGGAAACCAACCACTGAGTGATGTATGGCCACGCACGCTGGCTGGCTGGCTGGCTCCAAAGTTGGTTAAGTAGCACATGGTTACGCTCTACCTAGCTAGCTAACTTCACTATACTTAATTAATTCACATGTATGTATGTATGTACAATATCTTAGATATTTTGGCTAATGTCTTGTCCCCACCAATCATCATTGAGGTGGGTGATCAGAGTGTTTTTCAAAATTCAGATAAATTCGATGGACTTGCAATTGCAATGCTACGTGTACATTATAAAATCAGCTATCATCCGTTATAATGTGTCAACATTTAAAATTAGTAATCTAACTTTTATTATTATATATTAATCCAGTATTTTTAAAAGTTGGATTACTAGTTTCAAAATGTGAAATTATCACACATGATAACTGGTGGCTGATTTTGTAGTATACATAAATTATTTCTCATATAATATATACACTAATATTATGTGTACAATTAAAATTATATAATATTTGTACAATAATCATATCCATAATTAAATTACATTAATTTATAAATTTATATTAAAATTTAAGGATGGATATGATTTTTGTAAAAATATAGTCCAATTTTTGTTGCATAATATCATTCCTCTAATACATATATCGTGACTAAACCGTACGTCCTCCACACGAACCTGATTGAAAACTGAGCCTTAGGTCATACATAACCACGAATTCTTCTATGTGATATTTTTGCGTATATCTATCAAAAAAACATATTCTATATTTGTAGAAAGGAGTAGGAGAAAATCCCCCCCTGGATTTATTTCAAGTAGAAAATCATGTGGTTCCTAAATAAATCTTAGCTGAAAATTCAATAATAAAATGAATGAATTGGTTAGAAGATAAATGCACTTCAAAACATGCTAAATAAAAATTAAAGAGATATGATATTTGTCCAAATATTATTTTTTAAATAAAAAGTAATTCAAATAGTGTACATCTGTTTTTGAATTTGGAGTTATAATGTGTACAGGACTTTCTTTTTGCAGTCTACGGATTCATTGCTCTTCGATTCATATAATAAAACCAAGGAATGTTGTATTTATCAAAACAAAAGAAGACTAAGGAATTTGTTTATTTTCTTGTTTTAAATAATACTACTTATACAACATGTAAAAGTCAATAAAAAGTCAATTAAACCTATTTAATGCAATAAAATATATAAATTATTGATAATATTTACTTTTTTAATATTTAAAATTTATTTTTTACTCTATAATTTAATGAGTTGATTTCTTATTGCTTTCGTTTGATTGAGTATTAAGATTTTTCTTTTTTAACAAGTCAATATATATATATATATATATATATATATATATATATATATATATATATTACGAAACTAGCAACTTTTTAATTTTTATATCAAATTGAAATATGCCAGAGTTTATTACTAAATTATGGACTCGATCAACTACGGCCAGAGAATATTGTTTACGCTAGTAATGTATGTATAAAGACATTATAAATACAGTGTATGGATGTGAATGTACATATGAGTATTTATTGAAAAATTATGTACGAATTAAATAATTCTATTTGGATTAAAAGAAACACACACCACTAATATTTCAATGTTTCACATGAACAAAATGTCATGGAGTATTTATCTTCAAACTTGAGTATGCTTATGAAATTTAATAGTGTATTTGGATTTTTTTATGGATATATATATATCAGTCTTGTTGTGTGACCATATTTTAGTGTGAAATTTTACTGGGATTTGAACAGATACAATATTTGGATTTTTATAATTTTTTTACACTGTATGCATTTTTAAAATAAAATTTATCAATTGGATATTTGATGAAACGATTTGATCTAACCCAAATATAATTCAATTGGTCAGTTCGGATTTATTTATAAAAAAAGTAAAAAATCCAATAAGATCCAACTTAAAAAGTAATTGGTTCAATTTCATTCTTTCTCAAATATGATCTATTTCGACTCCAGTTACCACAAAAATAAAAATAAGGAAGTCATAACTTATAAGATTCAACAGGACTACCTTCTTAATTATTCAATCTAACAATTCGACAAACAAAGATAATAGCATAAGTGGTACTGGCTTGGGTTGCTTAAGCATCTAGTCCTGATTTTGATCCGCGATAGTGTGTATGCAGAGAGGACATTGGCCAGCCGTCCCACCCTTGAGATGCACGCACAAACCGGCAGAGAATTAGTCATCAGAATCGCTTCGGTGAATACCCTGGAGGGAAAAAAAAAAATCTAACAATTCGACTATCAATAGTGCCTATTAAAAGAGTTTCATAAGAGGCTACACCCCTTCAAATAACTCTCCACCACAAAAGAATTAATTAGATCTTATTTCACACATGAAAGGAAAAAAAGGAAAAGGTCAAGTGGAGTGCTTACACTAGCTAAGGATGGCTTGCAACAACACGGCAAACAAGTAGGTAGCAGCATCATGGCTAGAGTGCTCACACTCACACTAGCTAGAAAGGAAATGGTAAATAAATTGCAACTACACATTTTTGGAAAGCAAAATATGCACCAACTTAGTTAGAAGTACCTTCTTTCTTAATCCATCTATCTAATCAATCCAAGCATGAAGCACCGCTGGTTGGTTCTGTTACATATTTTCCCTTCAATTTATTTTCTCAACTGACACAATATTAATGTACACCAACTAAAAAAAAAGAAACATAAGTGCTATTTATTGTGTCTTTCATTATAATATTCTTCAATGTATTTCTAAAATAATAATATTTGTGGTCAACGGAAATACGTACATTGAGTATTCAACGTGTGCTATATATAAGACGTAATATGTGTTATATGTATACAAATAGTACACATTACGTCTTATAGCACAAGTTGGATATTCATTGGACGTATTTCTGTTGTACGATAAATATTATTATTTCTAAAATACAAACTTCATACTACTTCTTACATTTGGGATAACTTCTTTTTTCTAATAATACTATTACTTTAAGAGTTAATTACTTATCTATATAAGAAATATATAGAATATAAGTATTTTTTGTGTATATTGAAAATTATTGGTTTCATTCTATAATTTTCTATTGGAATCAATTTCAAAGATAAAATTGATTTTGGAGTGAGAAATGATATGAGTAAATTCACAATAGATTAATACATCTAAAATTAATGGAGAAAATATGAAAAAATAACAAAATTGAAAGAAAGAGTAAATAATAAAGATAATAAGACTCATATATTTTGTTAATAGTATTTGAAAATATTTTTTGAAATAATACTCAAAATAAAAAAAAACTAAACGAGTTGACACGCACAAATCGATATTAAGGCTTCAAAATTGATTTTAAGAATCTTCAACATGTTTTACAAACACGTTATTATTTTATAATAGTACTTAATGAATAATAAAAAAAAAATCAATCAATATATCTATTTGATAATTTTTTAGCTTAAAAAAATTTCCTTTACAAATATCGCTCTTATTATAATAGTATATTCTTGATGCATTTGAGGAGCAAAATTGATTTAATTTGATGATGTAGATGGGTGAATTATATAAGTTTAGTTCAGTTCACATTAGTAACAGAGTTGGAGAGCGTGTATGTGTATGTTTATGTGTGTGAATGCTTTTCAATCTGATCATCAAATTCAAATTCTATAGTCATGTCATTTTTTCTTTCCACGCGGCTAGTAATAATTTTCTCTTCATGTTTACTCGTTTTTATGCTTTTTCATTATATTATTTTTGTTTGTTTTTAACATATGCTTGTCATTTTCCATGCCTTCTTTCTTCTGTAGATGGCCTAGCTTGCTCAGTGCTATATTATTTCCACACCACGACTTGACCCTGAAAAGGAAAACTCAAGTCAATTTATTTTATCAATAATGATAATAAATTATGGTACAATATATACGCATATTTTTTTTATGGATTTAATTTTTATTTATTTACTGAATGTAATATTTTTATATAGATATTCAATTATGTAATGTGATAGTAATTATGTATAAAAATTAAAATAAAGAGAGAGCATAAAAAATAATAGAATATCTCAAGATCATGAGAAAGAAAAGAGAATAATTTCATAAAAAATTAAAATTTTAAAGAGAAAAAGTAGCAACTAATAATTGATTACATAACAACTACCCCTATTTAGTATTTATAGTAAAATTTACTAACTAATTAGATTTTCGGACTATTGAACCCAATTTTACTTAGCTTGTTATACTATGATTGTTTTTTTTTTTTTATATCTAAAAAATCATACAAATAAAATATTTAATTAGATTATCATGTAAAATACTTTTTACACTATTTATTAGTGCGTCCAAATTATATTCTTTAACTAAATCTATATGATATCCAATAACGATATGAAACAATGACCAAAAATATTTGTATGTAAAATATTTTATCCTATTAATTAATTACATACTATAATATACTAATATTTTTTTACCCGTGCAATGCACGAGAATTATTTTTTGGAATAATAAAATATAGAAATTAAGCTATTAAATATTAAATTAAGATAAATATATTATATAATAATTAATTATTAATGACAAATAATTTTGTATTAAAATATTCAAACAAATCTATTGAAATAAGTAGATAGAAAAGAAAAGAACAAACATATGTTCAATATGATATAACGTCCTTATTCCTTTTCCAGTATCTCTGTATGGTGATAGACATAAAAAATGATGTATTGAAATAAAAATAAGAATTAATTTAAAAAATTATAAATTGAACTATTTATAAATTTAATAAAGTCAAATAAGTAAAGATGGGTACCAAACATCACGTTCTACAGAACAATATCTCTTATGAAAATTAAATAAAAAATTGTCGGATACACTTTCAATATTGTAAGAACAATAATTATTAAATAATAAATATTACATATAAAAAATGTATTACCCTTGAAAGTTTTGATCTTTCCAAATTGTATAACAACAATTGGTATTTGAACATCGCTATTAGCAATAAAGTTGTTAATTTCATCGACAAAATTTTCAAAAAGAGTAACATCAAACTTCAAGTTGAAACATATATTATAATAAATTAAAAATAAGTATGAAATCAATCTATATCTAAAATAAAAGTTAAGATTAAAATAAAATACCCATCTGATTCAAGATGAATGACAATCATTCTTGTCTTTTTCCCATTTTTGTCATATTCTCTCTCTATCCCAACAGCAGTAAGAACACCAATTGTGTCTGTCCAACACAACAATGTATAAGTTATATGCAAGATATCAAATTCAAATTAAAAAATAAAAGTTTAGGTCAGAATTTATTACCAATCAAATAAGGAAATTCAGAATCAGATTCAAGTATGTCAGCAAATGAAACCAACTTCAAGCCATAAATCGGAATAGGCAGATTATCAGCATACAAAACTGATGCATGGTGGTGCGGAAGTTTTCAACATTGCCACCTACTCCGAAATAGGCTAAAACATAAATTAGCCCCTCAGAAAGCAGTGGTTTAAACTTGTAGACCAACGTTTTCCGTATTGATAAGTGTATCGTAGTGCCCTAGATTTTATAATTCAAAATATCAAATTTAAAACAATGAATATTGTTAAGTGTAATGTCAAATATCATTAAAAAAACAAAAAAATAAAAAAACTTACAAATTCATCCATTTGGACCATCTCTAGACTGTTCAAGGAGTCTTGGTTGTTGAAGGATGAGAGACTCCACAACCTAACAATACGTACGAACTTTGATTCTCCAACATTCGCGGGCGGGAATGATCTCAGCCAGTGGATTAATTTGTCCTGCCATGCTCAAAAATGTTGACACCAAATATTAAACCTCAAAAACTACAGAGGGTAAAGATTAAAGGGACAAAGATAATGAATTGAATAGTAAAACAACACATAAATATATAAATTGTGAAATGAAAAAAGCAAGAGATGAAAATAGACGAAAATATTCTGATTGAAGATATGAATCAGATTTAGTATTGGAAATTATAAATTGGACTATTTATATTAATTACAAAATCAGATTTTACTTAATTTTTCAAGCAAAACGCTTTATTATTATTCTCCCCGTTTATTTAAATCTTACCATGATTATAACGTTTATAATCAGATTTAGTATTTGAATAAATTCGATAGTATTATTAATTATAAATTGACCAGATTTAGTATTAGAATAAATTGATTAGTATTATAAATTGATTAGACGAAAATATTGTGATTAAAGATATGAACTGTTATAAAATAAAATGAAACATTTTGATGAAATATAGTTTAGTATTAGAATCAAAAGAATTTCTTATTTAAAAAAAATTAATTCAAATCTGATAAAATTAATTCAGATACACTGATTGCATATCCTGAATAATTGGAAAATAATTTTGATTGAGAAAAAAAATTACCTGAAATATCTCATCCTTGAATGATTGAGAAAAAAATTACATACAATCACATTTATTGATTGAAATAAATTACATGCAATCACATTCCTTGATTGAATATAATTTATATTCCTTGATTGAAACAATTATAGAATATTTGAATTATAGATTATGAGTTAATTAAATTGTTTAAATTTTTTAAGTAAATTTAATTCTTATATTTTAATTAATTACAGAATCACTCAGAGTGTGACACTTGTCACAACCTCATGAAGTGAACTCTGAAATATTATATTTATAGATGTGATTACAAGAGTACATTATTTTAAATATTATGATAATAATATACACCTGTTAAATATTTTTTATAAAAAATATTTACTATATAATATATATCAACCAATTCCTATAATTAGGGAGAGGGAAAATTAACGTTCAATTATTTCTATCTTGTTAATTTTCATGTTCACATTCTTTCCGAATTAAAAAGAAAAAACCCTTACATTAAAAAATTTTGACAAAAATTTACACTCATAATAGTGCAATATAAACTTTAAGTTATAAATAAATAAATAGATCATATAATCACTAAATAAATAAATAGATCATATGAATATATCTACTAGTTCTACTATAAACCGTTGGCACCACACTTTCCCCTCTCATCAATATCATCGGTTCCTCGAGGTTACCAACATTCCATAAATATCTAATCCAAAGGCAAATATACCCAAACCGACACTAAAATTGTATTTGCTGACATATGTAAGGTAAGATATTATATGAAAAAAAAATATAGAAATACTGAAATAAAAACATAAAATATAAAGTTTTTATAGCACACTTAAATTAGTGTAAACTTAATTTTGATAAGCTTTGTATTCACTATCTCAACTTTTTATCGAAAATACAGAAAATCAATAAATTTTATATCTTTATTACCAGATATTTTATCTATATTCCTGTTCCTATATTTATATCTTATAACAACTCATCAAATGCATCCAAATGCTCTTAGTTTTTCGTGTCCCACCCTTTTTAATCTTTTTATAAAAAGAAAATTCTAGTCAATTTTTTCTCGATAATTTTTATTGAATAAAATATATTATTAATTATTCATTTCCTAATATTTTATAAGTCTCCTCACTCTAAACTTCATATAATTTATTGCATTATGTCTTGATTCAATGACTAATAAAATATGGGTTAACATATATATATATATATATATATATATATATATATATATATATATATATATATAGATTCTTAATGAACATAATTTTAAATAAAAGTGGCAATTTTTCTTTTTGGGCGGATTTTCATGAGGACTGTCCCGTTTGGGGCTCTATAGGTGAAAATTTTTTTCCTGTGAGAATCAGGATGAGTCATATTCCCTGGCGTGGAATATGTGGATGAGCTAGGTGGAAAACAATCTCTCCATTGCTGTGAAAATCCCACAAAAATTTAATTATAAAATATCTTTAATTTTTAAAATAAATATTTATTGAAATTATATTTTGTGATTATTTTATATTTTATTATTATTTTAAAAATTTTCAATTTGTTAAACTATTACGGTAAAATAGTATTACCCTTTAATGATAGTAATATTATTGATTAGAGCATTGCTAGAGACACGATAAAAATCAGTCAAAACAGCCAATAAATATGAATTTGGGCCACAATCACCTAGCCCATTAAGAATATACTCATGATTAAAAGTGCTATTTGGGCCATAAAGAGTTAAATGGGCTTTGTTGATTGTGTTGGCTGGTTTTTTTGTTGTGCTCCAAGCATTTGTGTATTGACTATTATTTGACCAATAACTTTCTGTTTCCCACCTCTATATAATCCTTTCCAATCTCCTTCTCTCTCTTCATCCTTTCCTTCCTTCACTTTTTCCTCATCTTTTATTTTCATTCTCTCCTTCAATTATTCCTCCTCTTTCAATTCATTTCTCTCTTAAATGGAGGAGAGTGTAGCACCAAAGAGGGCCAGAGAAGAACCCCAAATGAAAGAAGAAGAAGAAGATGATGTAGTAGTATTAGTAGAAGTAGATTGTGATGAATCATCATCATCATCAAAGAGGCACAAGCCATACAGCCATATTCTGTCCCTTCTTGAAACAGAGGAAACAGAGGATGATGATTCCACACAACATCATCAAGACCTCTCTCCTCTCATCACAACCCTCCAACAGGAACTTCTCACCACTTCATCACATGATCATATAATTAATAATACCCTTTTGAGCCCATCCCAAAATTCTAATAATGGCCACCAAGACACTAATAATAACTTCATCACTACTCATTCAAATGATGGTAGTGTCTTGTTGGGGGGAGATGATAATAGAGTAGAGGGGGTGATGAGACATCTTCTAGAAGCTTCTGATGATGAGCTTGGGATTCCAAATAACACAGGGTCATCACTAGTGGAGGATTTTGGTGAAGATTGGGTTATTAGTACTAGTGGTGGTGGAGACATGTTTGCTTCTTCTTCTGCTTCTTCTTCTAATAGCATAGTATGTGATGGGTTATGGGAGCTTGAAGATGAGACTGCTAATTACTATGCCTTGTTGCACTCTGAACTCTTTCTCTAGTGTAGTAATCCATTTTTTGGCTACTTAATTATGGGGTGTTCATGCCTCAAGTTGGTGAAAATCCAAGAACAGAGGAAGTAAAAAAAAAAAAGAATGAAAGAAAGAAGGTAGATGCATAAAAAACTAGAGGCATTTTTTTCATGTTTTTTTAATCCCCACTTTTTGTAAAAATTATATGGATAGGATGGTGGTGGTGTATTAATTAGTCCACTATTATTATTCAATAATACGATAATGAAAAACCGGCCCGTACAGTCAATGAGCCTATTTTGACTTTGGTTTTGGCCCAAATAATCATTGAGATTGTAATGGGCTGAGTAATTATGGCCAAAAATCTCATTTATTGGCTGGTTGGGCTGATTTTGTATGGTTCATTTAGCATCACCCATTATTATTTAGCAGTCGATATGTAGTATATATAAAACCACGTACAATAGAAATATGTCAAACGAACATTCAATATGTGTTATATATAAGACATAATATATGTTATACGTGTGCTATACATAAGATATGTAATGTGTGCTATATGTATAGCATACGTACGTATAACTCACATTATATCTTATCTATAACATACGTTGAACGCTCGTTAGATGTAATTCTACGACAAATATTATTGTATATATAAAAAAGAATCAATTAGGCACACATTAAACAAAAAGTAATTTGTCATGCTCTCTTCAATGCCATACCTTTACTTTAAAGGCAACTAAAAAATATGTCCCTTCGTTGTCTTCATGTAGTAGTTTAGGAGAAAAATTATTTTTTAGATGTTTTGTTTTTATCAAAGTACGATTGAGTTTAATAATTTTTTTATACAGAGGGTACGAATTCTAATTTTAACAATAATGAATTTATAAACTATTATTGTTATGAATTTAATTTTCTTCAATTAATTTAGGGGAAAATGCAGTTTTTCCCTTCAATAGGGTAGGTTGTGAGAATATAAAGAAATTAAAATCTTTCATCTTTTTAAAAAATACAATAAATATCTTCATATTTCCTCCGTCTATAAATAATTGTCTTTCTAGAAAATCATCTTGTCCAATATTATTTGTCATTTTAGAATTTTAAGAAAGCATATATTATTCCTTTTCCAATTTTATCCTCACATGCATTCTCTCATATCTCTTATAATAATTATTACACAAAAAACTAAAAAGGCAATTTAGTCATTATATATCATTTTTACATATGAAGTTGTGTGTTTTAATTACATTCTTAATAACCGTAAAAAAGTCTAAAACATCATTTATTGATGGACGGAGGGAGTAATATTTAATAGGTTAACTTATAGTTAATTATATTAAATTGTATAAGAAGAATTTTTCTTTCTAGAAGGTTCAAAATGCATCAATTGTTAATTTTATGACAAAATTACCCTCGATTGACTATGGGAATAATATTATGGATAAAAATGGTCTTCCTTGATATTCTCAATTATTATTTATTAATCATAAACCCTATAAAATTGGGAATAATTTGGGTGGACTTATCAAATAGTTTTTCCTATTTTTTGAAAATTATTTGAATAATTATTATTGATGGATCAGTTGGCAATGTGTGAACCAAATGGTTGAAAGCACAATTATATGTGGGACCCGTGTGCTGTTCCATTTCTAGCCATTGCATTTGCATTGCTCCAATAATTTATCTACTATTTTGGTGCCCACTGCATATCTACAAATATAATCTCGACATAGATCCAGAAGCTTTATGTTTTAGCAAACATCAATTATCTCACCCAATTTAAAAATTTTCAATACAACAATAATATTTATTTTTAATATCTAATTATCAATTGTGAAAAGATATATTAATATTTGTTAGTCGTTAAAAAAAAGTTATAAATTATTTTTTAATAATTAATTATTGTAAGTATTTTTTAATAGTAACTAATAGTTAATATTATTTTTATTGATAATACTTTTATTAATATATTTAATGTTTAAATTATTGAAAATGTTAATTTTTTAGTAGTAGATACTGGTTAGAGGACAAATTTAAAACCAGAAAATAAGCCAAGCAACGAATCAATTATTTTTCCGGTTTACTATATTAGAGCAATGCTAGAGGCACAACAAAAAACAGCCAACACAATCAATAAATTATGCACAACGTATATAATATAAATTGCACAACGAATATTACATGTTGTGCACACCATATAGCACATTGTGTGCATAAAATATATAATATGTTGCAAAGAAAAATGATGTTGCAATATGTGATATATGTTGTGCACAATAGATGATATACGTTGTGCACTACATATAATATACGTTGTGCATTTTATATTATATATGTTGTGCACAACTTATTAGCTGTTTTGACTGATTTTTTTTTGTGCGTCAAGTATTTCCCATTATATTAATGAAGTTAAAATTAATCTTAATTTTTCTTGCTGCTTACTTGGCATGTTTACTAATATAACAAATAAATGCTTGATATTCATCTAAAAAATAGGTAACACTTAAACAACATCAATATCACTATTAAATATTTAAATTTTAACATATAATTCTTAGGATATAATTTTCATTCACTGATATTGTATAATTTTTTACACATTCATCTAATCATGTAGTGTCACATTAATTATGATTGTGTTTTCTCTCTCACACTACCTGAAACGTCATACAAACTAAATGTTTTGATTTAATGACAATGTAAATTATCTTTACACTGTCAATGCATCAAAATTATCTAATTCTTATCTAAAAACTCCTAAAATCCAATATTATGAATAAATGTTAATTAAATATTAGTTAACTTTTAGTTATACACTAACTAACTAAAAAACATTTCTCTTACTGAAACGCGTGATTAACTACTTTTTAAAATTGAACAAGGTGGTATTAATGCCCTATTATTTAATTGTACGGGTTGAGTTGTAGTAATCATTAGGAAAAGTTCATCTGAAAATTAATAATTCCCTCTTTAATTTAACAAAATTAATTCCCGAAAGGAGCACATGGTCTATGGACCAGATGGTTGAACGTACAATTGTACATGTGGACCTCTTTCTACTATTGCAATTGAGTTAGGCTATATATGAACGTATTCATTTTATCATAGTAGAATAGTTGATGGATACCAACAAGGTTGGCACTCGGGGTGGAAGTATGCCAGATCGCCCATCGGGCCTATGGCCTAGCCCGTCATAGATCTGGTCTGGCCCGACCCGTTTATTAAATGAGTTAGGCTAAGACATTTTATAAAGTTTGTTTAGTTAAATAGGGCAGGTCGTAGGCTATATAAAAGCCTACATAGCCTGACGGGCCGGCCCATTTATTATTATTATTATCTACTCTACATACTTATTCTGTAAACTATTTAGTAACCCTAATTCCCTAAGACATCAAAGAGAAATATAGAAGCTGCCGCCACCACCAGCCTCGCACACCTGCGGTTGTGCTTGCGGGACACGGGTCCAGCCTTTGCTCGAAGGTCCAGACTTCAGCCGTCCGTCCAGCCTCGCGCGCCTCCGCCTCTGCTCGTTGTCCGTCCAGCCTCGCGCACCTTTGCCAGTGCTCGTGCCTCCGCCTGTGCTCGCGCCTCCTTCTTTGTTCGCGTCTCCGTCTCTGCTCGTGGGTCCAACAGTGCGCTAGTGGTCTTTGCTCGTCGTCCGTCCGCCCTCGCGCCTCTGCAGTCTGCCCAGGTATTGTTTTGAACCTTTTGGATTTTGATGAGTTGATTTTGGTTTTGGATTTTCTAGATTTTGGTGGGTTGATTTTGGTGGGCTCTTAAGTAGGCTTGTAGGCCCGGCTAGACTTTTAAAAAGGTTGGGCCGAGCCTTAAAAAAAGCCCATGTTAGGTTATAGGCCTAGGCTCAGGCCATACATTTACACTACAGGCCTCGCCAAAGCCTGGCCTGGTTTGGCCTACTTCCACCTCTAGTTGACACAAATGGTAAGCGATTTGTTGTCCCTTGAATAAGGTCTCGAGTTCGAATCTTGTGAAAGGAAAAAATTCTAGTTAGAATTATAATAGTCCACCTCATCAAGTGTTTAATATTGCAACATGTGATATATGTTATACACAATATATTATATATAGTGTACATATTATATATTATGTATAGTTTATTGATTATTTTTGCTATTTTTTTTTTGTGGACGAAGATATTTCCATATATATCACAGGCATATAAAGGGGAGTGGGGTTAGACCTGTGTGTAGATAAAAAAAAAAAAAAAAGAATAGTGAGTGAGTCAAACCATATAATTATATGTTAACTGGAGGGTTGGATGAATATTGATTTTACATGTAGTTTTATTGAGTAATAAGTGAAACAGGAGCTATTTACTTTCAGACATTTAAAAAGTATTTCCAAAAATTCTAGCCCTACATGAAGTGAAATAAGGGAAGGGATTAATTAAAGCATCCAGATTAATCACAACATGGACATGGTTGTTGGAGTTAGATAGGTTCTCCTTTATATTTATTTGATACTGTAGATTCTAACTAGCGGTGTTATAAGAGAGGATTTTCATACATCTTAAGTCAAATCATAGTGTGTGATTCACACAATTCTAAATTAAATTCAATTTATCGTCAGAACAAAAAAGATCATGGTGCTGATTCAATTAGTATTTAATTTGTTCAGTGGCCATCATTTTCAATAACAAAATTATGTACCTTTAATTTCCACACGAATCATGAGTACTGCATCATATTAACCATTAACCAGTCATCTTCCAAATGACTCGAAGTTTCTTCCTTGGCCTTGGTCCATAAAGGGGACAGGAAAATTGAATACAAGCAATTAATTTCATGCCACAATTTAACTTTTTAAAATTATTAATTTAAATATTATATATATATATTGTAGATTAATAATTTTAAAAGTTGAATTAATAATTTTAAAAAATTAAATTATTATAAATAGTAATTGATAGTAATTAATTTTATAGTGTACATTTAATATTTTTCTTAATTAATTGAGCTTGAAAACAAAAGGCCCGTGCCGTGTGCGCCATGTTTTTCTTCCACCAATGAAGCTTCCAACATTGCTTTCCTTTCGTCTTCCAATTTTTTTTTCTTTCTCATAGGGTATTGCATGAGATGTGGAATTTTATTATCATGGGAAATGAAATGTTGGACTCACTATTCTCATAATCTCATTGTTTTATTCCCACATTTCATATGGAAATATTAGATTTTCATGTGGAGTGAATGTTTGACTCGAAGACCTACCAATGAGATCCATTGACATACTACTGAGATTCGTTGACATTTTGTCCTGATACGTCATATATGAATTTTTTTGAAAATGATATATATCTGAATATTATTTCGAAAATCAAATATCTTATATATTACATTTTCAAAAATGAATAGAAAAATACTATTTTTTAGAATAAAATTTTATTTCACAAATCTCACGCCCTTATATGTATAAGAACCAGCTAAGACGGTATCAGTATAGAATAGATCAAAGTATAGTATGTTTTTCACTCTCTTTTTTCCCTATTTCTTAATTATTATCGTTATCACATCATGAAAATGTTGACTCTGACGATAATTATTTAAAAGAATTAAACCTTTTGGATAATTTGTTAACAATAATTGATTTGATTAAAATAGTGACGAAACCTTTTAGTTTATAGACTCACAGTGTATAGGGTGAATGTTTACTCCACTTATTAGTAGTAATACATTTATTTGCTTTTTGTACCGTTCATTATTTTATACATAATTATGTGGATCAACTACAATGGAGAAAGAGAGAGAAGAGTGGTAGTTTAAGTCATAAGTATAGAACAATTGTGTTTGTCCAAAAAATGAGTTGTTAAGTGTAAATAAGGACTTGTCTGATTTTCATTTTTATTTTCTTTTCTATCTGTTTTTTAGAATTTTATAAAGAAAATATTGAAAATAAATAAAATATTATTTTCTTTATTTTCATTATTTTCTTCATAAAGTTCTAAAAATAGAAAAAAGTAGAAAATGAAACAGCTAAATTTTTTGCTGAGTTCATCTAACAATCATTCATATGTTTGTTCAGTCAAAATTAGCTGAGCACATTGGGTGGAGGAACATCACTCAAACATGAATTAAGTAGTGACATAAAGAAAGTAAAGTGAGGGATTGAATGAGAAATATTTAGTCTGGTCTGCAACGCTAGTTATAATTGGATTCTGACTTTGTAGAATTTGATTTTGTCAAAATTAATTTAGTTAGAGTTGATTTTAAAGGTCCCAAACATGAAACCAAACACACTATAACAAGTGGTTTATGGAACAACAATCACCAAAAGTATGAGTCAACTTAAAATGGGGCCTATCCTTGTCAAATTCAACACAATAAAAAATACCTGTTCGATTTGGTTTATATTTCATAGTACAAATTTCAACATTAACCAAGCATCCCATTTCTTCATGGTACATGCATGGCAGAATCCTCCTTGTATTAGCAAGTTAACAGATAATAGTTTAGCAGCAGAATGCAAAGAGTATGTGGCCAAGAATGCAAAGTGGAATGGAATGAGCACATTGACAAAATGCATACTGAGCGGTTCCTATACAATATTTTATGTGAAAAAGAAAAGAACAAAGCTAAAAAAAAGACCAATCTGCAATGCACCATACTCGTCAATGAGTATAGAAGAGTAGAGTTTTCCCTCCTCTATCTTTTTTTATTTATATTTTTGGTTTTCTCAAGTGGCACATTTTCTGGAAAGTAATTAAGTTTTTTCTTCCTATGTATTTTTCTTCCCCTAATTTCATATCCTACCTGTCGATTCGGAGAAAAGATGGCTGTTAATGTTGGAAAAGGGAGAAGGGAAAAGAATGTACTATTTCAGCAGAAAACGGTTGACTTCTCCTGCATTCTATGAAGAAACGACATTGTGCCGCTCCAATACTTTGGCTCCGTTTTCAGCCCACCACTTCTCAGCTTGTTCTTCTGTGAAATGCCTCCGACTGTAAAAACAATTTTGAGTTCAGTATACAGGAAATCCAATTACCAGAAGAAAATAAAAGATCAGATGGAGATATTCATCAACATTCAACATTATTTCTAAATAAATGCATTGTTCTTTTTCTTTTTCCATTTGGGATAACTACTGCTAAGTAGGAAGAGGGGAATCAAACATGTGGGGACTCAGGCTATCACACCGAGCCATGGATCTAATTGTAATGAATTACGGAAGTATATACATTAATATATAATTCTATAGCTACTCAAGCTAAGTTCTTGGTTTAAATTATTTGGAACATAAGTGAGGACCAAGCAAAACGAAACACTGAGATTCATTTCGGAACAATTATAGGCATCACATGATCCATGTAAGCCGATTCTACTAAGTAGGACAAGACTTAGTTGTTGTCAATGTAATCTACAAAGCAGGATAGCTTTTGCATTTTCTCTAGGGTAGACGAAAGTTCGTAAATATAATAGAAGACTAAACTGTATCACCGTAAAGGTAGCACACTAAAATGATTGTGGTTGTACTGGGCATATGCTGGCTTAAAATGCTTGCCTGTTAATTTTGGTTTGTATCAGCATACACATTTCAGATTTGGTTAGATGAATGGAACTAATAAATATGGTTTGAAGAGAACCATGTGGGATAGGAAACACTTGGAAGTACTTTGAACTCTTTGATCGCCATCACTCACGTAACCTCTTCGTAGAAGTAGTGACAAGATCATTTGAAGTTCAAAACGGGAATCTCTATAGTAACAAAATGGACTTGTAACCAAGCACAAACCACAAAGGGGAATACTTTTGTTTACATCACACTACTTTCTAGAAAAGGGAATCAGTCTGACATTGGGCAGCGAAAGTTAGATGATAAAGTTCTGCTACATTTTAGAAATTAGAGGAAAGCAACAGATAAATACCTGAAGCGGACGCGCTTAAGTTCATTACCACCATTGGGCAGGGTGGCCAAAGTTATGTACACACCTGGTTCATCCTGCACCACCCGCTCTCCCTTTCCACTTTGTGTTTTGGCACCATTAGGCAATGTCCGATTTGTTGCATTGCTGCTGGATTCATTTTCTGGAGTGCTACTGTTTGCTATAAGGCTTTCATCTAAGGATTGATTTAGACTATTAATAGTGGTTTCAGCATAGTAATCTGCACTGGCATCGGCATCATGTCCTTCTGGAAGTGTCTGCACCATTTCCTTCAGCTGTAACACAATTTAGCGTACAAAGCTTCAAATAAAATTATCCAAGGACTATAGCACAAGATAGTTTAACTTCAAAAGCAATCACCTAATCCAACGTCTTTTGATCACCACAACTCAAAAGGAATATAATCAGATATTATACCATAACTCTAATATAATAAATATTGTTGTTGAATAATCTTTAGTCCTTCAACAGGTGAACTGTAGACACAGGAGTGTCTTCGATATTTAAAATGATACATGGAACTGTGACAACCATGTTTGCTACTATAGAATATAAAAATTACAAAGAGAAGAAGAAAAATAAAACCCTGTTGATAGAAGGCTAACTGACCTGAGCAGTCAATGACTTTATAACCTCTTTTGCAGATTTACACTTTGCAGCTTCATCTGTAGCTACTGCAGTCGCTTCCTTCAATTGCTTTGTTGTTCTCTCGAGTTCAGCCTCAAGATTTTTTGACTTATTGGTAAGCTCTTCAACCTAGCCAGTATATTAGATCAGCACTGAGACGAGTATAATTGAGACATTTTCAACGTGAATTCATAAGCAAATAAATAAATTGTAATAGAAAGTTCAAAGATAAAATGATTATCTAATTTAACTAATAGATAAGTGAAAGTTTATGTGACATTTGGATAAATTACAAGCAAAATTCAACTAATGGATGAAGATGCAAACAATTTATGCAAATGCTGCCAGCCTGTCATATATTCAGAACTTATTTATATTAGAAACTATGCTATATCATAATTATTTGAAGGAGGAACCCTTACCCTCAAAACTTCACTTTAGTGAATATCATCTAGTATTTTAACCCCCTCCCCCACAGAAAAAGACTCCTATAACAAATCAATTGTGATGCAGGCTTCTTGAAGTTAGTTAACAATTTCATTTAAAATAAATTTTCTACAATTATCAGTCCCGGACAGACCAATATTATTCATGTACAGCAGATAAATACAGCTTGAAAAGCTTCCCTTGAAATCATTTAAGGTGGAAAAGAAAGGAAAAAGCAGCAATACCAAATTGATCACCAAAAGACAAGGTTGACCACAAAAATGGAACTAATCTATATTTTTACTAACTTCATCAGGGTTTATAGAAGGATGCATAGAGGAAATGGACACATTCAGGTTTACCTGTGCCCTTAAATTTATAACTTCTTGAGTTAGAATGTCATTTTTGTACTTTGAACCATCCTGGTTATCTTCACATGATTGTCGTGGGCTTGACTTTGGTGAAATTGAAGATGCTGATTGACAAGATATTCTTGTAGCAGGCTCAGAGACTGTAAGGTGTTTCCTAGATTCTCCAGATAGAGAATTTGATGATTTTATAGGAGCACAAACCCCCATCTGTAATTTTCCATTCAAAGCTGGAAAAAGATAGGTATAATGTGTTTCCAGAGGCTTTGAAGGACTAGTTTCTGATTGATTAATAGAACCAAAAGATGCAAGCTTTAGTAGTTTTCCTGGTATTTTAGTGGTCCTACTGCTGTCTTGCAAACTTACACTTCTCAAGGAAGGAGTTTGCACCAAGGAAACTGATTCTGCAGCTTTCCTAAGTTTATAGTAACAGTCATCACAAACCCGATATGGCTTGTTGGAATTTGGAGCAAGGGAAGCTTTCATTGATTTCCTGCTTGTGCAAACTTTGCAAAATACAAGTCCACAATTGTAACAATTATGACGCTTTCTTCTGAATCCAAATGGATTACGACAACCAGAACACACAGAATGATCAACACTTGAAACCCATTTATGAATACATACAACAGTAGTAAAGTTTGAACCACAAACAACAGTTTTCACTTGCTTATCTTTCAAAAACTCTACAAGTGTAGGTTTATTCCGATTACCATTGTCTCCATGACCCAATTGCCCATTCAAACCTTTTCCCCATGTATAAACCTCTGCCTTTGAAGTCAGGACCACAACATGATGAGAACCACAGGCAATATCTTCAACAAAACTGGAAGTAAGCTTATCTTCAACACGTGTAGGGACTGTCCCATCAGTTTCGGGAGAGCCAAGTTGTCCATAAGCTGTACTGCCCATTGTATACACATGTCCTGAGGTTGTCAAAGCAATTGTAATACTGTGGCCACAAGCCACTCGACAAATGTTTTCATTTTCCAATGCAATCACACACTCAGGAACTAGTCTAGGTTCCCTATCAACATGACCGAGTTGCCATTTATCCCCATCACCCCAGGTGAACAGTTTTCCATGAGAAGAGCGTGTAGAAGATTCCTCATATTCATTTATCACCTCAGCAACTGCAGCTGTGTGCCAAACACCACAGGAAACCCTGGTGGTTCTCAGTCCTCTCAAAGTTTCTACTACTCGAGGAATATTTGAACTACTATGATCTCCATGGCCTAAGGCACCAAAAGTTCCATCCCCAAATGTGAACAGCTGCCCAACTGACGTAACAATAGCTGTGTGCCAAGGTCCACAGGACACATATGATACACGTAAACCCTCTATGCTACCACCTACTTTTTTAGGAATCCAGTGACTGACCTCATTTCCATGCCCAAGCAAGCCAGAGTTGTGAGTACCATCACCCCAAGTATATAGATCCCCAGAATATGTGACAGCACAACTATGATATTCTCCACATGCTACTAATTCTATATTCACACCACTAAGAGTCTCAATGAGCTTAGGGTGAAAAACATCCACTTCTATACCATGTCCAAGCCTACCTCCCGACTCCTCCCCCCAGCTAAATATTTCTCCTTGCTTGGTAACTAGAACTGCATGTTTGGCACCACAACCAATACTATGAACATCTAGAACTACTTTTGAATCCAATGCCTTGGGGAGGAATGCATCTATCTCAGAATTGGATATGGTTCCAACTCTATGCACACCACCACCAAGAATTCCTTCACTGATACCTTCTCCCCAAAAGAAGATATCACCTAAGTCTTCAAAATCTTCATGAAAAGAACCTTGGCTGGATGAACTTATAGCACTCGATAAACTAACCCGAAATGTCTCAGATGCAGAGTTTCGATTGTTTGACTCATCCACAGACCCAGGGGATAAAGAGCAATTTGCTATGGATTCAGCTTGACTGGAACTCTTGGTAGCTGCTGTATATGAAATTATTTCGTTGAAAGCCTTTACCCATTTATTTGGAGTAGAATTGTCAAAAGCAACACCATCAGTATCTCCGGGGTCCTGTATTTTTATAAACAGAAAGAGTGAAAACTATAGCAATTTGTATATGTCAAAAAGTTTATCTGAACTTGATGAAAATAACAGAAAATGAAAGCCATTGCTACAGACAAAAGGTGCAATTGCTGGAGAAGATTTTCTTGTGCCAGAGCAGGGACTATCAGAATACAGACTTTCATATCTTGGTTCTTGTCTCCACTTTCGATTGTTACCACGGCTAACTAATGCCTTCAGACCAACAAACCAGATCTCAGCCTCATCTTTGTCCTTACATATCTGTCCATAAGAGATTGGCAATAGAGTCAAATTACAATTTTATGAGGTATAAATTCCCCCATATTAATAACACACAATACACACTACTTAAACTATCAGACTAGCTTTTCATAATCAATTCAAAAAGAAACAAACACAATTGAGAGAAAATCTTCTTTATAAACAGGACTAGTGGTTCTATTGGCATGAGACTTATATAGAAAGAACACTCACCAAATCCAAGGACCTATCATTGTATATAAGTGAAAATGACTGATACTCTTTTTCAGGCCGAGGATATCGTTGAAATGTTGCCTTTAAGATAGTACAAAATCAAAGTAGTGAGTAGTGAGTACTGAGCAGTAAACTCATGCAAAAAGAATATAAGTACCAACAGTCAGTTATCCATATATACATTTCCAAGAAGGAAGTGCAATGTTCCTGAGGAACAAAATGTTGAACTTATACACAGGCAAATGAAGGGCATATTGAAATTGTAATAAAGGCACCTAGTATTAACTGGAGGAAATAGTATCTGAGATATCTAAAAACTTACAGTTCGCTGCCCCGGAATGATCTTTGAAACTGTACTGAGCTTAAGATGTTTCTCATCCTTCCCAGAGTACCATATGAGTAAAGATTCATCCTGAACCCAAAACAAAAAGCAATGATAAAAAAAACAAAACATGTTGACTTTTCTTGTTCTTTTTAATTCTACTTGAAAAACACAGTGCTTCAGATATCTAGAATTGACATGTTAAAGGATTGGGCTCAACAGGTGAGTAAACTCCTTTTAAGTATTCCTGGTAAAAGGTATAAGTTTTCTTAACACTCAGAAGTATAAGATTGTTATATTATGACATTACAGGCACAATGCATCTAATGAAAATACTTGACCTTTTCTTCTTCTCAACCATAGTTTTGCATGTTGTATACTTGGCTGCTTGGCACCTTATAATATTGTGGTATTGGAGTTTTAAACAAGAACAATCTTCCTAAACTATTATTTGCAACTGGACTTCTGGTTTCTTTTACTCTATTACCATTATTTTGTGGTTACCATTGCGCTATAGTGCCCTAATACGTGGATTCAGAATGCCTGTAGGAACATGAGCATATTTCACATCTTCTCTAAGAAAGAAGCGTATTCAAGCAACCAATGTTATGTTAGCAGCCAGTTTATTTTTATGATGATAAGATGCTAATAGTACAGAAACTTTTAGAATGCAACCACTGGCAAATGACTCTTAGATTTAGCTACACACTTCAACAGATACTGAGAATCAGGTCAAAAACTCATATCCAGCCTGGAATGGGAGTACAAGTGTGGTACAGGACCATCCATGAAGGAACAAATCGTTTTTGTATTTTTTTCATGAATCATCTCTCCCAAAAGCTTCGGTTGTTCGGTCTAGGTACATGGATGATTTTATATATGACATGCTTATCACTTTTCATTAGCAGACTGCTAATGCAATTAATATGTTACGGATTTTACTTTGTATGTAAGAAAAAATCTAATAAGTTATTCCAATAAAATAGAAGGGGATTTCATTCTCATAATTTTGAAGGTGTGGCATCGAACTTTTAGGAGAAGTGATACCATAGGAACTTACATTGGAAAGCCTGAATGGGCAGAACTTTGGCTTCCCTCTTCGCCCGTACTTTAGCAGATGCGATCCTTTTTTAAGAGATGTAATTGCCTATTAGTGCAACATAAAAGTCAGGTATCAATATAGAAAACATGATCTTATGATTGCAAAAACTTCAAAGCATGAGGAAAGACCTCTGCTTCCAGCTTCACTGTCTCCTCATGTCAGCGATGAAGAATAATTATAAGTTGTTATACAAACCATTAAAAATATATTATTTGAGCAAAAACATATCAATGAAGAACTTGAATGAGTGGTCAATGACACACTGGTAAGCAAATGGAACAATTTCAAATTTCAAGTGAAGTGTTTTTATTTTCTTTCCTTTATTATTATTATTGATCATTACATAACAGAATCCAATTTCTCTGAACATTCAGAAAACAAGAGACCAGTTTATTCTAAGTCGGTGAAACCTGCAAATGAACGATCTACTGCAATCAAATTATCTGTGTTAATGCAAGTAATTAAAAAAAAAGAAGTCTTAAAAATGCCTACAATACTATAATCTAGCAACAATTCTAGTTCCCAGCAAAAGCCAAAATAGAATCCAAGGGCAATAACTAAAGAAAGCAATTATGGAACCTGCTCAATATCCCTATCTCCAGGACTAGCTTTCTGAGGATCAGCCATTCAAGTTGCAATACCAAGTACTTCTTCCCAGCAATGCACCCAATACCCATTTGAACAACAACAACCCAAAACAAAACAACTACCATAAACCTGCGTCGAATCTCTTCCCATGAAAACAACTCCAATTCAGCACTAGCAAAACCCCAAAATTGAACAACAGCAGAAAATCAAAAGAGCTCCTTTTGCCTACCCCATAGCTGAGAAAGGTACCTCACAGCTCAAAAACACCTCTGAATTCAAGAAACAGCCCATAAAATCGCCTCAATGTTATCGCATTCAGCTCAAAAACGCAAACCAAGGAAACCTTAGACACTCGTTTTAAAACCTCGAATCCCAAGAGAACCTCGGAATTCCCCCTCACAAAATTTTTCCCTCTCCTTCTCACCTCGTCTTATTATAACGAAATGGCTACAGAACCCGAAATGCGGGACAGAACAACGCAACAGGAATCAGAGGCAGCGACATTGCAAGGAATTCCTCGAAGACCGAACCATTTCGGGAGATTTTAGGATCGTTGATACCGCAGTAAAAAAGAGAGAGAACGCGCGGAACCAAACCAAAGAGGGTTGCGGATTCGGAAACGGCGTCGGTCGATGACAATGCAATCGATTTCCTTCTCTTATTATTGATATTCAAAAAATTGGCAGAGCTTGGAAGATGGTAAAAAAGACACGCGAGAGCTTCTCTCTCTCTTTTTCGTATTTCTGCTGTTTGTTCTTTTTTTTCTCTTTTGCGAGAGGGCTCTAACTGTTTTTTTTTTTTTTTTCCATTGTGGAGGTAGGTGCCACGTCAGGAAATGAAATCTGGGAGAGGGGGATGGGTGGGTTTGTCGTTTTGGGAGAGAAATACAAGAAATGAGTCCAATCTTGGGATTCGAAACGACATGCCTCCTCCAAGCAGACTCACTTGGATCTGCTGCTTCTCGCCTCTACGCTGGACTCACTTGCTTAATCATGGTGAAGAGATGCACTTTAATATATGAGTAATTTGACAGCATTTCTCTTTATACTCCAACAATATATATATTGAGCTTACTCCTACTAAAAAATAAAGAAGGAGGAGAAGAGAAAAAAAATAGTTAATTAATTAATTACTTACCCATATATGTATGTAATACATGAAAATAAGTATTTCTAGTGTTCATGGAGAATTATTGAAAAGGGCTTAATATGGTCTTTACTATACCCAAAATTGCAAAATAGTATAGGTGTAACATAATATCTTCCAACAATTATTCAATACATAAAGTTGTGGGTAAGAACATTTTTTCAGTTAAAAAAACTCATTTTAATAATTTTGGTCGAAATAATATTCTTAGTCATGTGTATTTTTTAACAGACTGAGTGATTTAGACCAAAATTTACATTTTTGACTGTTTTGGCTGGTACAATTTTGTACCCCTAGCAAAACTCTATTCAACATGTGGTATACCTAATCTATATCACTTTTTTGTTTATAATGTGTGTTATAGATTAGATACATGATATATTTTCCATTATATATACTCTAACTCAAGCAAAATACAAATAGCATAGGGTTTCAGTGTAGGCTATGTGATTTTAGGAGAATTTAAAGTCAGTAACCTTGTTCCTGAGAGAGAGAGCTATTTGTAAGTTGTAACTTTGAATTTGATACAAAGCTACTCTTCTTGTTTGATTTCAACCAGAACCTTGACCGCTCATATAGGCTAGCTAGGCTTTGAGCCTCACCACCAAGCTAATCAAAATTTCAAACTAATTAAAGGCAGAACATATTTGTTTTTTGTCATATATAATTATATATGTATCTGCATAAATACCAACTATACTAGACTGAAACATTAACACGGTTCAATAATATGTATAATCATCATTAAAGGTTACGCGATTCCCTTTTCTCCTTGCTCTAGCATCTCTGTCATTCTGCATATCAGATCAAACACACCAAATAGCATTGTCATATATATGATTATTGTTAAATTATTGTCTTCAATGTTTAACAAGAAAAAAATCAAATCAAATACTGCCCCAATTGAAATTTGGATTGGATAAAAGAGTATCTAACATTAATCTACTGCAAGTGAAATTTCATTCAAAGAGTAAATAGTCAATGCAGAAAAATAGAAAATCACAGGTTTATGTGATAAATTTCTGCACTGTATCCCAACTAGAGAACCATAACCTCTTGTCACATCCAACCACATGATCCTCAAGGTATAAAAATCACTATCTCATCCTCATATTTAGCCTCTTTAAGAGTTTGAATGGTCCAAAATCTTCTTGTTTCAATTCACAATTATTTAATTTAGCAAAGGGTGAGAAAATGACCTGAATTGAATTGTGTGCTATATATATATATATATGTTACTTACTCTAATAACACAAGCAAGTTAAATAATAATCCAAAGCACCTATATATTATTATTTGTACCTTGGTTATAAGTCTTTCAAATGCTTCAGTACCATGCTCCTCCATGTACCTCTCAGCAGCAGATAGAACATCATCCGGTTGACTGAATATGTTCTTCTTGGGTGGGAAATACCAGATTTGAGATGTTTGTGGGATTGGTATCTGTGGGTTCATGTAGAAAGGTCTAATGTAATTCCTGTAAACGACGGCGGCGCCGTTGAAGTGAGGCAGAACCAGCCAGCAACTCAGTATCAACTTGGCATAAGGCCAAATTGGAAGCCTGATGACAGAAACAAGATAAGGTAACAGAAAAGAATAGATTGATTTATATTCTACTTTACTATAAGCAACCTACTCAACTATCTAGTAACTAAAAAGTCACACAAATAATAAATGTGTTTTACTGCCAATATGAAATTTTTTACACTGTTGCATCATAATTAAACTATATATATATATATATATATATAGGGGATTTATTTGGCACCCAATATTTTTGTTGGGTACCAGTACCCAATTGTGTGTTTTATCTATTAATATATGTTAAAATAAATATAATTTGGTATCAACGGAGCACGATGGTCACGGTTGTAGCTTTTCTAGATACGTCTCATTCTCAATCACACATCTTCTTCATCCCTCTCGCATAATGTGCGCTCACTCTCTAGCGACAGGTTATGAATTGAGTTTTTTTCTTAAATTGATAAAGTTAGAGAATATCAATATAAATTAAATTAATTTTTGAAAATTACTAACCTAACATGCTACCAGTTATATAAATTTAAAAAATTTAAGTTAATTTTATATATAAATAATGATAAATACATGTGTTGGGTATCGGTACCCTATATTTTCATGGATACCGAATCAAAATCCATATATATATATATATATATATATATGTGGTAGTTTGAATGTGAAACAACTATAAACTAGTTGATTGAAACAGAGAGCACATACAGCAGGTGAATCATTAACAATATATTTTCCATGGCATAACAACATCAGAAAGGAATACATCCTCAAATTGAATTTGGCATGCCTAAAATTCTCCTAATTCAAAATTTAATCTCACGCACATATATTGAACTGCCCTTACTTACACTTCAAGAACTTTAGCAAATGTGAGCTCAAAGAGTGTGATCATAGAATAGAGAACCCAATACGTGAGCCATTGTTGATCATCAGCAAGGGACTTGGTCTCTATGGCCTTAATTGAAGCATACCTACCACAAAAGGGTACACACACACAATATTGAAATTAAAAATTACAGAGACATTTATATACATTGATCGAAATGACACAACAGAAAAAGAAGAAGCACACTCACAAAGGGTAAACAAGGGTAACCAAAGGCCTACATAAAAAAAAAAAAAATGTTATACTAAAATCAAAAGGATTGAATTTAATTTAAGCAAAATAATTAAGGTGATGAGACGTACAGAGCAAGAACATCGAAGTTCTTGAAGAGAACTTGGAGAAGATTGTTGCCAGAAGCACCCATTGTGTATGGCAGTCTAGTGTGGAAGAGAGCTTAGTACTTCAATCGATCGATGAAGAGACAGACATGGAAGGGAAAAAGGAAGAACAATGGCGTGGAAAATAGTGACCCGAAAAAGTTAAAAACAGAGAGAAAATGCGCGAAAGTTGGCAAAGGCTCTTGCTTTTGGAAAGAATCAAATTTTCGGATAAACTTTGGGCAACGTGAAAAGAGGCGCCCAATTTTATTTTCTATTATTATTTAGAAAATGTCAAATATTTATTTTTGTTTTTGTTGATGAACCTGGAATCACTTGTGGGTTGATATTATTAGAAACTCACTACTTTCCCATGAGTCTTTCTTGGAGGCCCACATTGGACTACTTCGACCAAAAACTTCAAAAGTTCACACGTCCATGATTGTGACCATATACATTATTAATATTATTATTATTTATTCTAAAAATGACCTTGGAAAATATATAGTTGATTGCAGCTTCCAATTTAATAATGATGTTAACAAGTGCTACTATTACTTGTCTAAACATAGCAACGACACTTGATAGCTAGCTAGGTTTCATAAGTATGTAATCAGAATTCAATTTCTGACATTATGTATAAAAAAAGTCATATGATTACAAGTTTTATTTATACAAAACAACTTTCGTTTCAAATATATTAGTCTATCCTTTTACGGTGGATTACCACCTCAAATATATTAGTCTCTACTTTGACGATAGATAACATTTATAATAATAAAAATTGTTTGCCTAATTAATGGCTCTAAGTTTTTGCTCTTACAAAAAGAACTTCAACTTCAAATCTATTATAGTCTTTACTTTTGGCCGTTAATAATAGAAAACATTGCTTGTCTAATGGCTAGAAGTTTTAATTTGCTCTTACAAAATAACTCTAACTTCAAATCTATTAATACCAAATACATTCAAAATCAACTTAATTGATCTTAATTAACTATTTATTATATATCTTCAACTGCCATAGGCCATAGCTACGTACATATGACTTTAATCATACAACTTTACTTGCTTTTGTGCATAATATAATGCATCATCATCGTTGCTTGCTGCACCTTCCAATTAGATACAGACATTGCAATATCGCTTTTACATACAAAGTTAATATGCATAGCCTCTATATATCTTATTATTATTATGAACAGTATGTGAATTAATCAATTAAAGCAATAATAAAAAGCTATGTTAAATTATATTAATTATGTAATCTTCTTAACAAAGAAAGCTGAGTTGTGGGTAGTTGAATATATATATACATATACATGTGTGTCTGTATGTGCATAGAAATTAAATCTTATAGGGCCCACATTGTGATGAATGTAACCGCTTTGGGGCTATTGAATTGATGTTAATGAGTTTCTGTTTGTATCCAAGTCTGTTTGTTTGTTTGTTTTAAATTTCACGCAGTAAAAGGCATTGCCATAAAAAGGAAGGGTATCTTCTGCTAAATGAGGGAAAATTGCAGTGCTGTGCTACTATATATGACACTCCCATTTCTAACCTATATATATATATACATATAGTACATATATATAGTCATCAGTAGCTTAACGTACAATAATATTATACAAGGCGTTAGTGAAATTAAAGCTCATTTGGCGTGGAGCATAGCATATAATGCTATCACCAAAAGACTGAAATAGATTATCATTTTTACCCATTCATTTTTTTACTATTCATCTCTCAAGAAAATTGCCAACTACTAGAATACTTGTTGGGTTCCACACATTAAATATTTTTACCCCGTACATTTATTGATGTTGAAAAAAAAAACTACTCCTTCTATTTTTTTTAATTGTTCAATTTTAAATGCACACTGAAATTTATATAATGATAGGTAAGTTAACAAAAAGAGTATATCAATTTTAATAAATTACCCTTTATCAACAATTACATATGTATTTATTATATTACTTGGTAAAATATATATTGAGTATTAAATAAAGATAAAAGATGAAGAAAATAATAAATTAAAGTTTGTTTTAAATTTTGAAATAGACAAGTAAAGAAAAAAATATATATCTCTAAATTGGGCAGTTAAACAAATTAAAAAAAATGGATGGAGTATTTTGAAATAAAAAATTAAATATTTGTTCTGGGAGAGTAATCTAAATTTATGCAATTTATATATATGAGGAATATGGGTGAAGTATGATATTAATTAAGATCATGAATTTCTCAATCATATATAATGAGCTCATCAACTTTGCTCATAAAAAAGTCTACGAAGTTTTTCTTCACCTTTAATCCTTTGTTTCTATGTAGATTAATTAATTCTTAATCTCTTTCACATACATTACTAGATTACACCGAAAATTCACATTGCTAGCTAGTTGGCTCCATCTTTATGATCACCACTAATTCAATTTAATACTAAGAATAATTCTATGTATCTGTGTTTCAACAAAATGAGATGCCTTTCCAGCTCCAAAGCAGCTTAGCTTAGCTTGGTCTAATTAATACTATAATACTATAATTAGAGTACTCATTTAATTAGTTTTGTATTGTACTTCCTAAAACATGCTTTCAAAAATTAAAACATATTCCAAAATCTTTCTTTTCAAACTCTCTGAAGAACCCACGTTGTTTATATATATTTCTATTTCATTTTTGTCATAGCTATATGATCGAAAAACCAGTAGATATATATGGTATAGTTCTTATTTTAACAGCTGATTCCTCAACATATATATATCCTTTGTTCAAACTCTAAATTAATACCTAAATAAATAAAGTAAAAATAGCTCCTTGGTATGTGAAACATTTGATTTGGTACAGTCTGATCTATCGACTGTATTGCAATTTGCAATTATTATTCAGTGTTATTTAAGTTAATTAATTAATTGCTTAAGGGGCAAAAAGTTATTTTGAACAACAAAAAAATATGAAAGATAATTAACATTAATCATGCATATTTATTACAAAAATCATTCTATATATTTTTAAAGATGATAGTTCATCAATTAATATAACCTTGATCATAAGTTTTCCTATCTAGCTATATAACCAACAAACATAAAGAAATTATTTATAACAACCTTATCATATTTCTGAGTTATAATTAGCATGCATGTATGATGGATGAACAATTAAATTGAAGAAATAATATTAATCAACTTCAATGCATGTAAATATATATTATATATATTCACTAGATCGAAAAGATAAACAATAAGAAAACTTGATTGTAAAATAAAGCTTAGGGTTTTGTTCGGTTCAAAGAATTTTTTATTTTCTTCTTTTTAGTCATCATTGAGCTTTTCTACCAATATATATATATATACAACAACTCATTATATTGTCGATATCAAAATATATATAAAAGCAGATGCTAATATAAATAAAATGTAGATGTGAAAGGCAAGGCGCTTCATGCCATCAAGAAGAATTTGAGATGTCTTTTAATTTATATGATGCACATAAAACACCCTAATAAATATGAAGATTATTAGTATGTAAATGATCATGCCTGTATATATAATGAGTGTTGTAATTTGCACAATAAAAAATCAGTCAAAATCAGTCTATATAGAAATTGTGGGTTACAATCACTCAGTACATTTAAAATTAACTTCTTAAATAAAGTTATTTTTGAGTCAAAAAGTTATCAAATGTGCTAATTGACTAGTCTAATTGTTTTTCATTGTGTACATACCAAGTAGTATTAATATATAATTGACCAAATTAAAAGAGAAACTAATTAATGTAAAAGCCTAGTTAAAAGGGTTGATATTGTGATGGAGAAGCAATGATAAATTAAAGCAAGTGGGGCTGAAGAAGGTGAAAGTGGAACAAGTCATTCATTTTGCCATCTGAGAAAAACCTAACCTTACAGACAGACAGTAGTAGCTATACATATATATACATTTAGCTTATTTGTGAAAACTACAGTCCACAAATAATAATGGAGGAGGGAAGGGTAAGTACGACACAAATTAAAAGCCTCCATCAGTTACCACTTACCGTACCAATAGTAAGTAATTAAACTCTAGCTAGCTAGCAACCCATAGATGATGTGTATATATATACATCAATGGCCTTCTGTTGAAACGGATCACGTTTTGTTTCATACAAATTAATTAATTAAAGCATTTATATATATGTATGTATTGGTCCCTAGCTAGCTATATACAATTCACAGCTGCTGCAATAATAAGGGACGATGCACCGTGCATGAGACAGAGGGTGCAGCGTCATCTTTTCTTTTCTACCCATTGCACTAACAAACCACCACTTTCGTACCATATTTATCTTTTTAGCAGCTACCAGTAATTAATATATGTATATATATATATATATATATGTATATATATATATATATGTGTGTGTGTGTGTGATTTTGTTAATTAAACTTAACCAGATGAAGCTAATTAATTCACTAATGAGCCAAATATTGCATATCTTTTTTAATTATTGATTAATTAGTGCACAATCAATTAAGTATAAGTGACAAATGTCAAAGCTTGCTTAATTAATTATTAGCATGATATATATGGGATAACAATAATACTTGTTGTATAATATAAATACATTCAACTAATATCCAACGTATGCTATATATCAGATATAATATATATGACACACATTACGTATATATGGCACACGTTGATATACTAGTTAAATGTATTTCTGTTATATAAATCACTACTATATGTGATAATGCACTGCTACACAATGAACAATGCTAGAGGCACAACAAAAAAAAACAGCCAACACAGCCAATAAATTGTGCAAAATGTATATAACATAAATTGTACAACGAATATTACATGTTGTGCACACCATATAGCACATGATGTGCACAACATATATAATATGTTGTAAAGAAAGATAATGTTGCAATATGTGATATATGTTGTGCACAATAGATGATATATGTTGTGCACTACATATAATATACGTTGTGCATTTTATATTATTTATGTTGTGCACATTTTGTTGATTGTTTTGGGTGATTTTTTGTTATGTCTCTAGTATTTCCCTAAACAATTGCAAGCACCAACAAAAATTAAGGATGATCCCAGACCATATACATATATATATATATATATATAAAACCCCAATGTAATTAATAAGAAATTAAGTACCGTACCTTTAACCAAAAATAGTCGAATTGAAGATTCCCCAGCTAAAACATATATACGTATGTATGTACGTACTATGTTTGTTCCTTGTCAAAACCCTAACAACATGGATCCATCCCCAGCAAAAATCACACGAAAACCGAATATATTGAACTCAATAAGCAATCAATCAAACTTCTTGTGCCTGCATCATGTGTTGCAAACCGACATAAACATATATATATATCTATCTATGATATGATTATTATACACTTGGAAACCAATTAATGGCACTAATTGTAGTAATTAAACTAGAAAATCATCAACAAAATAGAAGCTAGCATCATGATCAACTCATTATACTTTTCTTAGCTATTTAATTAATTTGATCCTCACGATTCAATGTTGATGTTGGCTTCCTTCTTCGTGTCTCTCTTCTCCTCCATGATGTAGATGTAATTGGCCACCACTCGCTGGGGGACCACCACTGCTGCCACCACCGTCACTGTCGCCGCTGCCGACCAGAATAGGCCTATATGCATTAAGGGCAGCAAGCATGCCCAAATTGGTCTCATGACTAGTTACCATTGCACCACCACCTCCAACTAAGCCTGAACCACCAGGCAATAGAGACATTGGAGAACCAAAATTCATGAAATGAATTCCTCCACCACCACCACCCATACCCCCACCTTTATACATATTACTATTATTATTATTATTGATATTATTATTACCATTACCAACCGATGGAATCGCCCAAACGGCGTCACCACCACTATGATTACTGCCCCAGCTGCCGCCGCCGCCACTCATCATCCAAAAAGTGGCCGGAATAGAAGCATGTGTGGCCGGAATCGACCCTGTATTACTCGACTGTAACAAGTAGCTCCCCATCACGTGACTACCATGTGACACCACCACTTCATCATCATCTTGTCTCCTCTTCCTCCCTAATAACAAACCCTCACCCTCACCGCCGCCGCCGCCATCTTCTTCTTCTCGAATCTCTTGCTTTCCTTGCATATCATTATTAACAACTATACTGTTGAAGTTGTTATTATTATTATTATCACTACTTATTCCTTGGAACAAGATCCTTCTAGAATCTTCCACAGACTGCACGTTCCTCACCCACTCGCTACGGCTCCTTGCGGAGGAGAAGGGGAAGCTTGTGGTGGTAGCGGGGTTGAAGTAGCTTCCCCTGAAGTAGTGAGAAGGGGAAGAGAGCGTCGACCCTGAGCTACGGACCGAGATGTTCAGGGAGGTAAAGTTGGCTGGGATTGTGCCCGTTCCGGTGGCCGCGATCACCGACGGCTCCGCCTGCTGGAGTAGCCACTCAATGGTCTCGCCATCGGACTTGTGTCCCAGCTCACGCGTGAGCTGGAACACTCTGGCGGCGCAGGCTGCTGGCATACGGATCCGGCGGCCGCGCCCCTCTACCTTGGTGTGCCGGTCCTTGGTGGATGCACGCTTCAGCGGTGGCTTCTTTGCAACGGCGCCATCGTCTTTTTGCGGTTGATTCTGGTGATGTTGATCGTCTTTTTTCTCTAAGAGTTGCAATGGGAAATTGGGTCTTCGGATCCCATTTTGACGGTCAGATTCTTCCATAATTGTTATCTCACTCATATACAAAGCTCTTTCTCTGTAAGGATTTTGGAAAAAAATAAATAAAACTTTGGTGGGGTTTTAATTTTTTTTTTCCGGAAAAAAAGGAATATGCGGTTGTAGGAGTGGGTAATATAGTGATAGTGGTGGTGCGAGAGAGTGTTAGTGGAGGGGTGAGGCTGACCTGACCTGACCCTCAATTTCAATTGTATGGGCTATAGCTGGTGGGTCTGACTTATTTCTTGCTTTGCTATGCTGCTTCTTTTTTGGTGTGTGTGTGTGTGTTTGTGGAGCATGAAAATGGGAGCTGACAGCTGAGTTGTGTAGAGAGAGATGAGGAAGAGGATGAGATAGAGGTCTAGCTAGCTTTAAGCAACAAGGATAATGATAATAATGAGTGGGAATAATAAAGCTAAGGGGCACTCTCTACAAATGTTGATCATCATGCTCTTTTCTTTTTAATTTGAAATTCAATGGATTCTTCTTTCCCACATTATATATATTACACTTAGGTATCAACACTTTTTCGAGAAAAAAAAAAACTCATTTAACACTCTTTCTTAATTATATATGTATTTTTTAAGGGAAATGTTCGGTGAACAATGAAAAATCAGTCAAACCAGCTAAAAAACAGAAACTCTTTCTAAGTAGTTAGTTTTTAACGGGCTGAAGGATTGTGACCCAAAATCTCTATACGGACTGGTTTTATTGTGCAAATAGTAACACTCTTTTTTAAATAGGTTGAGTGATTTAGACTCAAACTCATATTTTTAAATGTTTTATGCGGTAATAGCAAAGCTCTTATATATGACACCTCCTTTAATTTCTTCCTTATTTTATTTTGAGCAGGGTTAAAATGCATACTTCAATTTTAAGATTTTATTTTTTATCTTTTTCAATTATTCTTCATTTGTTAAATATAAATTAAACAAACTAATATTAATTGCGTATGTAGATTTAGGATGAGTTTTTACTATATATTTCAAATTTAAACATATTTTTCAATATTATATTTAATATTAATTATCTTTTTTAATTATTCATTATATATTTTCTCTCTCTTAAATTAATTAAAAATATAATAAATCTTTTTTTAAAGAAAATCCATTTATAATTCCTAAATGTACAAATAAAAAATATATTTTTAAAATTAGATAAATAAAAAAATGGAGATAATATATTACAGGTGTAATTAAATTAAATTTGATTATGGTTGTAGTAGTAGATGAGAGGCTTGATTCAGACTCCACGTGCGGTGCTGTTGATCATATGATTCATTTCATTTGATTTCATTTGATTTCATTCAAGTCATAAAGAGAGTGGTGGCCGGATTGGGACCCAAACTCCCAAGTCAAAAATACGTACAGAGTAGTGAGTGGATCCCATCTCATTCAACTCATCATTGTCCCTTTGCCCTTTACACCTTTGTCCTTTCATTTTGCTGGCTACCTTCTTCCCTCTTCCCTCTTCCCTCTTCCCTCTTCTCTCCTCTAAGCCAAGTACCCTCTATCAATAGGGTAGTTAGCCTAGCCCTATATAGCTGCCTATTTACTCATCATCTTCAATTCATGCCTCAATTTCAGTTAACATCATTTCCATTCAAGTTTTAAACGCACACATACTTTCATGCTATATTTCTTTTACCATTTTTCCTATTTGTAAGAGTATTAGCTTTGTGTTCCGATCCTTTTCTTTTTCTCTAATGCTTTATTTGTTTTATTAGTTGTATTGCACTTGTTTGTCCAACTTCATGTTGCAAATATTCTCAACTAAGGTTATCAAACTCGATAATCTATATAGATTGGTGAAACTTTTTTGAGTTTAAATAAACTTTGAATTTTAATGTCAAATTCATAAGTTTATAAAAGTTTACTTATAAATTCGTTAACTAGATTATGATTCTAAATTTATAAATTTGTAAAAGTTTATAAGTTAACTCGAGAGTTTGATATCTTTATTCTCCAGTATTTTTTTAAAATTTTGTTACTAAAAACGGTATTTCATTCCATATATGTCTATTTAATTAATTTGATTAAATGCAATATCGGACTTCTAGTATCTGCAAAAGCATCTAAATGTCGTTCAAATGGGTGTATGAATATTCAATTCATCATATGTAATATTGTTACTTTATTAGGCACTTTAATAAATAGAAAAGGATATATATTAAAAAATTAATATACGTGAATATATTAAATTGGACGGAAAGAGTAATTGTCAAATATTATATATGGTAGACATTTTACTGGCATTGCCATGCTAGGTTTTCATGGTCAATGAGAAATTTTGATTTCTTCAAACGTCAAAATTATAACATCTACCTTTTCCTTAAAGTCATATAAAGATTCACGTCAAAAAGAATTTTCATGCCATTCCCAATTACATGCATTAAGGTTAACAATCGAAAATACCCTGTTCGCTATAAATAATAAATTTGTGAGGCATCAATCATATAATAGTGCTATTTTTTCATACCCCATATATATATATATAGCTTGCTTGAAAATAATAATCAAAACATGCAAGTTGAGAAAGTATTAAAGCATAGCACATGTCATACCATGTGGACAAAAGCCCCAAGTGTAACTTAAAAGGGAGCAAAATTTGGAAATGATATGACACACTATATATATATGCAATGGCATATAGTACAGGTACATTTCAACCACCAGCATAATATACCTAATGAACAAAAATTATGAATTAACCGCATCCAACACTAGCTCTAATTATACACATAAGATTATATAGATGATAATTATAAGATGTAGCTTTGTTTGCAAACATAGCTAAAAGCAGGAATTTGATTCGATATAGACAAAGTCCTAATTAATGTAGCTCTAACGATTTGTGTCTCTATCTTTATTAGTTTCAATTATGTTTGAGATTTGTACAACAATTACTAATAATTTGGGAGCTAGCTAGATATATTCTAAGTGACGCTTAGTCATGTCATTATAATCCACTAACTAGGAGATGCACTTTTTAAAACCACCATGGCAAAAAGCTAATGATTCTTGGTGCATATTTTATAGAGGAATGATAATTAAAAATTTTGTAATATAAATACATCATTATATTTAAACTCTTAAAAATTTAACAATAAAATAAATATTATTTAGTTGTTTATTTTTTTCAGTAACGTTTGTTGTATAACAGAAATACGTCTGATTAGCTAGTATCCAACATGTATTATACATAATACGTAATATGTGTCATATGTATTACACGTACGTACATTACATGTTATGTATAACATATGTTGGATATTAGTTGAACGTATTTATATTGTATAATAAACAATACTGTTTATATTATGCCGAGATTATTTTATTGTTTGATATATTCCCTGTTTCACATGTACACACACTTGCACTTGAATTTCTAAGGAAAGAAAGCAATAGCAATAATAGTTGTGGGTGTCTCATATGGATTGACACTATAGCAAACGACATAATCACGTTTGGCTCAGAAACCTAATACACAGAGCAGATTCATCATTATTATGTCTGCGTAACAGCCATATGCAAGCATGCTCAGGTAAAGCAAGAGTCACTATTAGTTAGGTATTGCTTCTCAAAGTTAAGGTACCCCATTTTTATTTTTATTTTTATTTTTTTGGAAAAATCAAGATTGTGTCTAATAGTACCTAGAAATTTCTCAATTATAGTAATCCCATGTGTTTAAATGACGTTAATTCAGCTCAAATTATGTTTATCAAATGCAACATTATTATTACCTATGAATGTTTCACGATACGGTGAAAATGAAACTCCCTCCATACCACAAATTAGAAACCATTTCTCACTAAAGTATCGCCCGAAGATTCAATTTTCCTGTCCATTGTTCTGTTCCTATTTCCATGTTTTCTGATTTTATTTTTATTCCGATAATTAGAAAGGTAAATAATTAGTGTATAATAAAAAATAAATGATGATATATAGGCATATAAACATTGGATGTTTATAACATATCCATCATAATCAATTGTGGAAAAGGAAAGTTAAAATATTACAGTGAAGTCACATCAAAATCCAATAGTGATAACAGTGGGTTTTGACACGGTGTATGAAAAATGAATGTCAAAATAGTAGTTTCGATAAAAAATAGAGCATTGCTAGAGGTACAACAAAAAACCAGCCAAAACAACTAACAAATAGGAATTTGGGCCACAATCACCCGACCCATTAAAATATACTCATGATTAAAATGCTATTTGTGCCATAAAATGTTAAATAAGCTTTGTTGGCTGTTTTAGCTGAAAAAATATTGTTCTCCAAGCATTTATGTAAAAAATAAGTTAAAACAATCAATATATTATGCATGACATATACAACATAATATACATAATATATATCACATGTTATGCACATTATATATCACTTGTTGTAAACATCATATATCACTTGTTGTGCACAATTAACATATAACACATATTGCAACATCATTTTTCTTTATAACATATAATATATAGTGTGCACATTATGTGATATATGGTGTGCACAAAATGTGATATACGTTGTGTATATTGTATTTGTAACACCCCACTATTCAGGGGTGTCCGTGCGAAGGGTACTGTCCCAATAAACACGCTATCGTATGCATAAACTATTAAATAAATTGAATTAACTGAATATAGCTGTAAACTGATATCTGTATATAACTGTAATAAACAGATATAACTGTATAGCTGTGTAACTGTATAACTGCTGAAACGTAAAAGAAAGGTAACCTGCCTCTAAAGTCTGGAGCAACTATTACATCTGAAACTGAAATGTCTTATAAAACTAATGACTGAAATAAATGCAAAATAACAACTAAAGGCTCCATGAACGAAGCGGAGCTCACCCAGGATATCTGCTGACACGACCTCTAATGGATCAACAGCTCCTCGTCGGCGGCGGGATCGTACTCTGAAAATGGTTGATGAGGGGTGAGTCATCGACTCGGTGATGGGGAACATGCATGCAATGCAACACTCATATCACAACTAGCATGTTATCAATCATACAAACAATATCATGTCTAGCTGTCATACTAAAGCCTGCATACCAAGCCTCTGTACTGTATACTGTAACCGTAATCTGTCACCTAGCGCGCAGCATAGGCATAACTGAATCTGTCTCAGCGCGCAGCATGAGTTTACTCATATCTGAACCTCATGGGGCATATCTGTATCTGTAACCAAGCCGTCATAACTGGGATCGGAACGTACTTGGCGGGTTCGGGCGACTCACCGCTAATTAGTAAACCATACTAAGGTACCAGGATCTGACCACCGGCCATAGCGTCTGACGTATACTAATCAGGGGCGGCGTAACTATTCCAGACAGTCATCACATAACTTGCTCAAACAAATCATACATGTCCTAAAGTCTGCTATTAGTCTATTTATCTGTCTTATATCGCATGTTATATCACAAAGCAGTAAACAGCCAACCAATCAGCAATTCACATACATAGCATGAAAACATAAGTCTTTCCTATTCTACTCTAACCACCTAACATGTTACTAATTCTACTTTTACTCTACATACAAACACATGCATAATAACTGTATTAATATTTTTCCTAATTATCTAATTATCAAACATAAATATATGCTATGAATGCTAAACTACATGCAAGACATCCACTCACCTGGAAATTCCTGAATCTGAGAAGCACCGTCGGCTCCGGCTCCAGCCAGCGGCACTGCGTTCGCACCTGAAGTGCAAAAAGGACCCATTAGGACCCTTGAAGAAAAGAAAAAGCGAAACTTGAACTGCTGCTGCGTCACGCCGTCGCTAGCGAGATACTGCTGCTCGCTAGCGATGGGCCGGTCGCTGGCGAGCTCCTCTTGCTCGCTGGCGACCCTCACGCAGAAAAGGGGCAAAACTGACTTTTCACTCACCGTCGGGAAATTGCTCGAGCAGAGTATCCCCAAGACGTCGAAACCTCACTCCGACAGAGTTCCTCTACTGAAAAAGGAACGCCCAAAAGCACTGCTCTTAAAAGGCGTGAGAGTGAGGTGTGAAGAAAAGGACTCAACTACTACTCATATATATAGGTGAGGTGGGGGGAGCTGACATCATGCTGCGTCCGATGTGGGACTTCGGACGGTTGCTAGCGACTAGACTACGGTCGCTAGCGTCGAGCTCATCGCTAGCGGGCACTGGTTGCTCGCTAGCTAGCACCTGCTGACAGCAACGCTGTGACGCTCGTTCTGCACGACGTGGGACTTGATCCCGTCGTTGGCGACTCACTGTGGTCGCTAGCGACCGACTGCTCGCTAGCGAAAGCTGACTTGCTCGCTAGCGACGCCCCTCTGACAGCAAACTGCTGACGTGTTTCTGACGCGTCCTAAGGAGAGTCCTTCCTAAGGGACACTGTGATACGGGGTATCACAATATTATATATGTTGTGCACAATTTATTGACTCTTTTGATTGATTGATTTTTTTATTATACATGTATCAATGCTCACTTAGATGTAGATGTATTATTGTTGTACAGTCAATATTTCCGATTAGAAAATGTTTGACTCTCAAGTAGAGAGGAGTAAAAGTACATCGAGGTAAAAAAAAAACATTGCTAGAGTCACAATAAAAAATCAGCCAAAACAGTCAATAAATAGGAATTTAGCCCACAATCATCCAGCTCATTAAAAATATACTCATAATCAAAAGTGCTACTTGGGCCATAAAGTATTAAATGGACTTTATTGACTGTTTTGACTGGTTTTCTATTGTGCCCAAAGCATTTGTGAAAAAGAAAAGGGCCGAAAAACCAACTGAATAGTATTGTGTGTGACTCGCTCTAAATCGTGATTATAATTGATATTTAAAAACGCAAGTGTCTAAATTAGATTAGCCCCATGCAACAATCTTGCCATTTTATAATTTTTTTTATATATTGCAGGGTAAAATGATTGATGCCCTGATGAGAAGGGAAATGAAAGGACTAGTACTTATTGATGAGATATGATAATGGTTCGATTTTTTCATTTTGGTTATTTGGTTGAAAAGTAAGAACACGTGATGTGCTACCTATATATATGTGCAATGCAGGGTGATGAGGATGGTTTACCATCCATATCAGTTCAATCATACACAACAAATTTGTCGGAATGTTGGTGGTTGCCACCGCTATAAATAAATCATTTTCCTCCTATTTTCGTTTACTTGTTCTTGTTAAAAGCTGAAAATATATATATATATATATTTGAACTTTTTCACATGGCAATGGTGGTCAATGTAATATAATAGTACACAACTGTTAAGATCGCAATTGACCTAATTTTAATAATAAAACTTTTAATGACACCTATAATTAAAAAAGAAATGATATATATTAAAATTAGGACGGATCTATATGTAAATATATGGGGGCTTATGCCCCCACTGAATTTTAATTTTTTAGTTTAAGTTTATATAAATGTATATATTTTATTCCTATTGTATTATTAAATTTGCTCCCACACTAAATATTTTTTAATAAACATCTAATGTTTATATATATTAGTAATTTAATAGTTTTGCCCTACTCTTAAAATTTTTTGGATCCATTACTAATATATAACACATATTAAATACTAGTTATATGTATTTATGTTATATAAAAAGCTATATAAGTCCTAATTAAATTATTGCAAGGGACGGAACACACTCGAGTGACGACACAACAGAACAGAGGCTGGGTTAAGTTATAACAACAGGTAATAAAAACTAGAGACTTACCTTTTCCTTCAAATTTGATTACTATATATATATACTTGTGCAGTGTGTACTATTTGAAAGCTTGATTGCTAGGATTAATTATTTCCGTACTCTTCTGTAGCTAGCAACTAGCAACCTGCACTAAAAGTAATGCTGCATGTTGTAACAGCACAGCACAGCACATCACACAGTATTATATTATATTATATTGGGGTGTACGTGGGACCATATATATATATACATAAAAGAAGAAAAATGAATGAATATATGCTTAGTAATTAACCTTAATTAGGTATATATTTACACAGTGCAGAATCTTTAATTTAGGGGAGTGCTATTCGAAGAGAGCATAATATTCCTTCGCCCATTTTCTATCTATTCAAATGTTGATAATTTTGATAAATATGTTAACATGTTACAAACATATTAATTAAAGTTATCAATATTTGAATGAAATAAAAAATAAATGGAGATGTCCTGTATTATATATATTTAGCATTTTTCTTTAATTTATTTGTTTTCTACTGCATATTATTGGTGCGTGGTAGCTAGCTAGGGACGCTTAGACTCAAGTTTAGTTTCTAAAGTAAAAAAAGAGGGTTTTATTCCAAAGAGTGGCACAAGTCAATTAGTTAGTCAGATGATGATCATGAGGTGAGTGAATGAGTTATATATTTTAGTTATTTATTTTTTGGGAGGGATGTATGTACTGCATATATATTCAAAGGAAAGAAAGAATACAAGAGGCATCACTATTGCAAATTAACGCTTATATATATATTATGACTTAGAAGAGGTAGTATATATATGTATGAATGAATTAGAAAGGGCCACGTCCTTCCCAGTTGAATTATATCGAAGTAGTCGTCATCAATTACTCATGAGTAGCAAGTTATTATTAGCATAGTAATTGGTCAAGACATGATATGATATATTGATATTGCTTCGCTTCCTTCATAAAAGACTTTGCTTGTTGACCGACCATATATATGCATGCCATGCAAGTTGCCAACCATTTCTTCCACTTTCAACTCAATTTACCATTATATATATTGTAAGAACATTGTTACGTATGTACAATAAAAAACAACCAAAACGATCTATATTTTATGCACAATATATATTGCATATTACACATAACATATATCACATATTATGAACAAGAATCTCACATTATATAAAGAAAAATGATGTTACAATATGTGATATGTGTTATGCATACCATATCATATATGATGTGCATAATATATAATATATATTGTGCATTTTACATATTATATGTTGTGCATAGTCTATTAGCTATTTTGACTGAATTTTTATTGTATACCAATTAGATTTTTCAATGTTGTAAAATGAGACGAACAACTTAGGGGCTGTTTGTTTTCTCTCTTTTCAATATTTCCTTCATAAAATTTTGAAAACAGAGAAAACAGAAAATGAAAATGGTAACCAAACAGCCCCTTATTATTCATTGAAATGAATAACTATATATACAATGAAAATAGTATAATACTTATACAATAATCATATCTACTATTGAACTACGTTAATTTGTAACTCCTTATTACAATCCAACAGCTAATATAATTGTTATACAAGCATGGTACAATTTTCATTATACACGTAACATCACTATGTATATATTCACCGTGAGAACGTGTTGTAGGTAGTACATATAGCTAGCCTAATTAAAAATGAGATATATGATTAAGGAAAATTTTCAATATTTTTTCAATGCTTGTCAATCAGGAGTAATAATAACAATAATAATAGTTAATTAAATTAGAATAATGGGCCAATCAAGAAAAATAAATAAATAAATAAATAAATGAAAAGAGAAGTTGAGAATTCTTGCTCTGTCTCTTTCAGTTAAGAGACAGAGACAGTAGGTGGAAATGTGACAAATTTCGCATCTTACTTTGAATGGTTAGTGCTCTCACTAGTCACTAGTACTCGATCTGTAAATATAGCACAAGAGGCCAATATCCATCCCTTCAGCTCCAATTTCTATGAGATAGGGATCATCATGCCCCTTTTTATTTTATCACACACACACATTCTCATATAATATGCATGGATTAATTAAATTATATGCTTACTATCAAAATACTCTCATCATCATACACCAGTTAAAACATGTTTTGGTTTAACAATTATGATGATGATTATCAAAATCTCAATAGTATACAATTTTGGCTTCATTTTGGTCACCAACTTACTCTTTCTTTATATTCATATATAATATACTATTTTAAAACTTGTTCAGCAAGGAAAAGCAATTCAAAGTAAACGACCCTTGTCAAGGTGTATCCAGTAAATAAGATTGAAAGTGATTGTGATGAAAATAACAGTGGTCCTGCATCCCAAAGAGAAAAGCTACATTGCAAAAAGACTTTTGTGCCGGGTGATTAGCTACCAAAAGATGTGCTTGAAAAAGATAGATTATTTTCATAATGGTTTTGCAGCCAAAGTTTAATCAAAGAAAAAGAAAGAAATTGAAAAAATAAAAATAAAAAACTGTGTCTCCTCTTGTCACTTATTCAGATTTTATTTTTTTGTGAACAAAATGCAGAAAAGTTGTTGTTGGAATTTTCCAAGCATGGAAACATGATCTAGTAAATAAAGTTAACTATAGCAATCAAACTAAAAGTCAGCATAAGGATAATTTTGTGTTCAACCTGAGGTGCTGCTAATGGAACCAGAGTCCTCTATTGTTGGCAGAGTCTACTTCTGACTCTCTTGTTTTTTTTCTTGTTCTCTTTAATGAAGAGAAAATTCCTGCCAATTTGCTTGTGAAAATGATCTTATTGTCTGCTCAGGAAATTCAAAACTGACTGCTACAGGTTTCAAAATAGCAAGCTAATTCTGACCTAAAAATACATAATCACATAATTATTTTGAAATAGATTATAAAGATTTAAAATGTTATCCTATATCTTATAGAGTAGTTTGTGATGAAGAATACTATAAAGCATGTTTAATTGAGGAGAAAAGCAGGACAACCAACTTTATAAAAGGTCTGCTAATGGAATTTTCATTAATAAATTTTAGTACTGATTTCTTTAACATTAGTGTGCTTAATGTCAAACTGATATGTCTAGAGATTTGGCAATGATTTTTTTGTTGATTGCACACACAATAATGTCCAGCACTTTACTTTTCTGCATTCACAGTGTGTGAACTCGTTTATCATAAGAAGACAGCCTTAATTTTTATTGGTTAGGCCCCACAGAATGCATTATTTTTCAAGCTAGTTTAATGTCACTGATTGAGACTTCACTGTGTCATAGTTATCACACTTTTGGTGTCCTTAAGCATCATTCAATAGCTTGCCTCACTAATAACTTTGACAGATTCTCCATAAAAGAACCTCAGTATATTGGCTGTGTTTGCCATCTATGATGCAAGATAGAACTTTTAAGGAAGGAACAAATCCATTTGGTTGATTGAAGCAAGGTAGTATTAGTATATCACAGCTCTTGCATATTTAGCTACTGTACCATAGCAGCACTGTGAAGTTTTTCTGTGATATGCTATCTTTTAGCTATCCATTACAATGAAACATGATCTGCAAAACCCATCAAGAGAATGCTTGCACTATAATTAAAGTGAAAAAAACAGAGCAAAAAGATGATGTAAAGACAGCACCTTCTTGTGTCAATTTCTTTATATTTGATCCATGGATTAGATATGCTCTGCTTTCTTGCAGTATCTAATGGAATGCAAAGAAAGTTTCCACTGCTGAGATATAAGTTATAACCAAAGAAACAAAAACTGGTCAAATTGGGTAAGGATATAGGAGTGCTGAGGCAAGCAACAAACCTGAATTAGACTGTATTTGGTGAGGAGTACAAGTCGAAATAAAGAATAAAGAATATAAATTTTTTGTACCACTTTTAAATTAGTATTACTGTCTCATCCTAATCAATTTTACGACCCCATATCTCAATTTTTCAGAAGTACACATAAATTTTCTATCCAAAGACACAATTTGTGTCATATCCTCATCATAGACATCTTTCTTTTGTATATTCCTAAGCTAAGGAATAATAGTTATCTGTTTTACTTTCTTCAAGTGAATAATAGTTAGCATCATTGGATTAGCTCAAAATAATAAAATTTGAAACAGTTGATGTTAGCCTCTGTTCATTGTTCCACTCTATTTTATCCATGACTCATATTTTGCTGCACCATAAAAGGCACTGGGAACAGTTTAAATATATATGTAACTCCCACTTCTATTAACTTACTTGAGAGAAATAGTCGTTCTGCAACTCCTTTCTGCCTAGCCAATGGTTTTGCACAATTTCAAGAGGCAGAAAAAGAGTACAATTGCCAACTAAGCCAGAGGCTAAGCTATCCTCCTAAACAAGAAGAAACAGAAAGAAAACAGAAAAGACAAACTCATGTGCAAATTGATCTCTCCAATCTTGCAGCATATATAATAGAATAAAAGACATTGAACTGAAGGTGGAATAAGCAAAGTACCACACAAGCAATCACACTACAGTTTACAAGGGATTGTAAGAAGTTTCTATCACAGCAGAAAATAAGGAAATAGATCAAACATCATAGAAGGTACTTAGTTTATAAGCCTCCTAAAACCAGCTATATCTAACAAATAATAACTGATCAATGCAGGACTCTATTAAAAAGCCAAGAAATTTAACAAATAAAAAAAGAACAGTGAATTTATTTTAAAAGCTTTCTTCTAGTTTTTTTGGATCAGTCTTTCATTAATTATTGGGCTAGTTGTTATACATCAAAAAACTTTGGAAGGAGCACAAAATATAAGCCACAAAAACAACCAAGGCACAACTCTATAGAAAAGTATGTATTCTAAAAGATACATGCATTGTGCTCCAACTAAATCCACCACCCGAATTGGCTTGAAAATTCTTCCTCCTGCAATTGTTGTTATGAGTTTTTTACTCTACCCCTTGATAGAAACAGGGACCTTCTAATTGCAAGTATAAGAAACCAGGAAGAGGCTGAAATCTTCTCCTTGATCATTAAAAGCAGTGCAGAACTCAAAACAGTTTTTAAGATCTGAGCCTGCAATCCTTTGAAAAATCCAAGTATACCTTCCCTTTTCCATATTGCATAGAGAACATCAGACACTGTTTTCTGTGGCTTTTTGTGAATTCTGCAGGTCTTTTCATCAGAGTCTGCAGCTTGAATCATGACTTTGCACCTAAATGCAGAAAAAACTCAGATGGATCCTAGGAACTAAGCTCAAAGTCATAACAATTCAAATGAACAACTCCTCACCTGATAGCAGGATATGTTAGAATCGTAGCAACACTCTTTGAAATAGCACCTAGAAGAAAGGCCATAAATGCCGAAAGGGATGCTGCAGATAATCCGTTATCGTCGTTGTCTCGTTTATTCCTCAGCACTCGTTGTTTCAGCTGATCAAACACTGTATACTGCAGTGCATGATATTTCCAAATTCAGCTGTTTTGGTTTCTCAAATCAAGAATTCTAATTGGAAATTAACTTAACAGAAAGCTCTCAAACATTTTACAAAAATCCGGTTGATACAAACTACAGGTTGGCTTAGAGTACCTGAATTGCAGGGTTTGAGGTCAGCAGCAAGGAAATGCCGAGTCCATCAAATCCATTACTCCAGTTTCCTTCAGTAAGGGTCTGTAATAGTCCTTGCGACTTTCCAAAGGCACTTGTCTGCATCCTTGAAGAAGCTGTATCCAGTGGCTGCATAGTCATCAATGAAATACTCTTCAATTAAAATTACATCTTTTTTATAAGATACCTTGTATCTCATACACAATATGAAATAGGATGAAAAAAGAGAACATTTTAAAGTTATAGTGACATATATTAGAAACCTGAGATTCCTTTTCTGATGGTTTATTTGTGTCTTTTTGAATCATTGGCCAACACAAATAGTAGATCAAAGACAAGAAGGATAATAGTATTTTACAGTTTGCAAAGAATGAAAATGTTTTTGCTTTCTATTCCAGAAATGCATTAAGTATAACCATATAACAAAGACCCGGATCATGATTTTTCCTCAACACAAAACTCTGTTTATACAACAAAATTTGCTAAAATTGACAATAGCTCCAGCTTCAAGCATTGCAATAGTTAGTATTGGCTCATCACCTGAGTCACAATGGCTGTGCAGGCCCCAGCAGCAGCTGCAATTAACAAGTTTACTTTGGTTCCAATCGATTTATTACCGCTTTTATTCAAATATGTTCTTTTAAAGTAGCTGTAGCCATAGAAGTATACAAACTGCGACACAAAAGATTGAAGATTTTTGGTTCCAAGGCCCTGATAAAGTGAAAACACCTGACCAGTGAATAATGCTTCCCAAAACACATCAGAGAGGTTCCTTCAAAATTAAAACAATTAAATAAACAAAGTCAATTAATTAATTGGTTAAAAAAAAAGAGAGGAAAATGAGATCAATTACACCCAAAACATAACTTCTACCAACTAGTTTTTGTAAATGATCACAGCTTATGCTACCAAATCAAACAATGGTTTTTCCAATAACCCATTACAAGCCCACAATTCCAATCACATTCACCATGAATATGATACATTGAGAATAAAAATCGAATCTTGAATGAGATATTATATATGGGTGATGATCAATCAAATGGGCAGGCAACAAGGCAAATAAACAAACACATGAAAGACCCAAATGGAAGAAAACGATGTAGAAGCATTGAATGGAGTGGAATGGTATTAGTACCTATACTTTGGATAGCCATGGAGAGAAGGAACCTCAGCTTGGAACTTGGTCTTGCAGGTGTCGAGAGGGTACAAGATGGTGGTGCTCAAAACTGATCCTATGGCTCCCGATGTTGCCTCAGCCAAGGACTCAAGATCAACGCTCATCGTAAAGAATCAATCGAATGCAATGCAATCAGAATGAATGGATTCTGTAAGGTAGAAAAACAAAATTTTGAACATTGGATTGGAATTGGAGCACTCAGCACTGCACAGACACAGGGTAATGCAAACATGGTACTTTGGAATGAGATGCCATTGCATCCTTAACGTAGTAAATAGGAAACAAACATGTATTGTACTCAATACGTCTTAAGATGCTAGGTTTAATTGTGTCCAAATATGGAGTGGAAATTGTAATAATATATGGAAATAAAATTATGAAAAAAAGGGTTGATGCATAAAAATATATTTGATCATTTGAACAAAGATTCATTGCCTCTTTACTATCTTTCATGTTTTTCTCTTCCAAGTGAAACTATTTTCTTTCAAATATGTACTTGTGCATTATGTTTGATAAGATAAGAATAATTATTGATTACCAATTTTCAAAATGTTGATACGTGTGATACATTTAGTCATTCACTCATTTGTCATCATTTTATTGTCTTTCTTATGTTACATATTGCATGCAAGTAATAAGATAATGGTAGCACCGAAGTCAGGATGGCCGAGTGGTCTAAGGCGCCAGACTCAAGTTCTGGTCCTCGTGAGAGGGCGTGGGTTCAAATCCCACTTCTGACATTTTATGTATAATCACTTTGATTTTCTTCATGGCCTTTTTTTTTTTTGGTATTAAAACGGGGCCTAAGCCTTATTCTATTCTAGTGTCATACTTAAGGCTTTTTTAATTCTTCCCCCATCTTAGTTGAGCTCATTGGGCCTTTTTTTCTTGTATTCTTCCCCCATACTTAAGGCAAAAACGAGAAAATCTCGACAGCCATCATCCAATAGAATAAAAAGAGATAAAAAGAAGAATGTCTAAAATCGAAAGAAAAAAAGGAGAGAGATAAATAAACAAAACAAAATTTGAAAAAAAAATCTGAATAAACATGACTTAAAATTCATTAACTTCTCTCTTTTTAATTTATCTCTAAGTAAATTAATTCTGACTAATATAACACAAATTTGGATGTTCCTCTAAAATAATAGTGGTTGTAAAATGAGAAGCTGAAATGTTAAACACCTTTATATCATAAAATAGAACTCAAATATGTTGATAATAATTACTCATTCAAAGATGATTAATCTCTTGTTTGTTTTATACTATGAACTTTCCTCATTTGAAATAACCTAATGAAACACACAAGAGGAAGAGGGTGAAAGTAATACGCACGCAGACAGAAAATATTCTTAAAAATGTAGGACATCCAATGACGACCTTTAAATCCAGAACATTCCTTTAATTAAACTTTTTGCAAAGTCTTAATCTTTTGATGAATTATAAACGTTCTCTTTTGTGTGTTATGGGCAGAGAGCTACTTGCAAATTAAGGGTAATTATATGATAATGATAACATGTGCCTCAAGGAAGTGACACATAAAGAGGAATGGTCCCCAAGTTGTTGTTTTCAAGTTGGGACCTTCAGGAGATATGGGTCCATCCAAAAAATGGTTTATAAGTAACAGTACTACTTTTGTAATTGTTTGCTACTATATATATATATACATATATATATATGGTATGTGTGCACAAATATTTGCTAACACAGTTCAATACACGAGTACTTCACGTGGGTGTGTGTGGGATTTCACATTGCAAATGCAACAGCCAACAGGCCGGTGTGCTTGTCTTTTGTAGTTTTTTCCAAATGACTATTGTTGGTATCAAAGAGCTTTAATTTACATATGAGAAAAATAATATGCAATTAATTGTATGGATCAAACTTTATATATATAATGGGCAAAAACGAGAAAATCTCGGTGCTCAGTCAAAAATCAACCAAAATAATCAATAGACTGTGCACAACATAACATATAATATATAATATGCACAACGTATATTACATAGTATGCACATCATATATGACATATTGCGCACAATATATATCACATGTTACAACATATTTCTTTACTATATGTGATACATGTTGTAGATAATATATAATATATGTTGTGCATAACATATAATAAATGTTGTACATATTACATGATACTTATTGTGCATAACATATTACTATTTTTTATTGTATATGTAACTATGCTCTCGTTAAAAAATTTGACATGGCATTCCTCATATATGAAAAATGAGTGCACAGCAGAACAATGACTCATTAGTGATGTAAGAATTTTGATACTAGCCCCGGAAATTATTTAAGAGGCTTAAGTTTCATACACTAATAATATAAAATATTTTACATTTGTCATTAATCATAATATTCTAATTGTATAACTTTTTAATTAATGAACAGTTGAATTAATCATCACGACTTAGTAATTTTCAACTACATATATAATAATAGTGTTTGTTGTACAATAAAAATATATCAAATTAGTATTCAACATGTATTATGTATCATTCGTAACGTGTGAAATACATAATCAATACAAATCATATATGTTTGTGATGAGGCTATATTTGAGTTGGATGGGCAATGTTTCTATGAGCACAAGCTATATGCAGTGCAGTGACATATGTTGTCTTGAGTGATTAAGGCAGGAAATTTGGAGAAAATAAAGCAAAGTGATAATCATCACATACAATCACTTTCAAGAGATGAAAGAGGCAGCACCACACAAGAAGCTAAGAGAACAAAGAAGGAACGAAGTACTGCAGGAATAATATAATTAATATAATGTATTATTAATTGATTAGTGGTGATAGAATATGTTATGGATTTTTCTCCGGCATTGTTTGTCCTTCGTGCCCTCCTTGTCTTGCTTCTTTAAACCATTTACATACATTTTTGTTTTCGTAAAAAATAAAAGAACATAAATAAACCTCTCTCTTTCTCTCTTTGTGGCAATTAGAATACGCAAGCTAAGAATATTCACGCTGGCATTGCCACATCAATAATAGTGTGGGAGAAAGAAAAAAAAAAAAAAGGATAAAGGCTTCTTTGACATAAAGCAAAAACACCAAATGCGACATTTTAACCGAAGGCTCTTTTGACATAAAGTGTATCATTTTTACTATACTCATGCTATTTTCTTTTGTCCGACAGCTGAACTCTACCATACAATTCTTTATTATTGAATATGATTGGAAAAAATTATATTGATGATCTCAATGATCGCATTAAAGAGTAATAAAATAATATTTCGTCCATTTTTAAATGTCAAAATATATTTATTTTTCAGAAATTAGTTCAAAGAATGAGATTTGGACTACAAACTATTTTTAACAAGAGGTTTTTTAACTCGTTAATGTGTTTAAAAGAATTAAAACTTTTCAATAAGAGTCATTAACTAATAATAGTTTGCAATATAATTGCGTTAGGTGATTTCGCTTTCTGTTGCAAACAAACATTCCCTCTATTTCACATGGAGAGAGTAACGTATCATATTAAAATTGAGATGGTACAATGGTGGTGGTTGGCTGCAAGAAAATAAACATCAATAGTAGTGGCTATCCTGCCAAGTCCAATTCTACGTACGTATAATATGTTTAAATAACGTTACACCGTATTTCAAAATTACAAAGAAATGAAAATGAGAAGAAGGTCGAATCCACAACAATTTGATTAAAGGATAATCGAGTGCTACCGGTCAACCATATGCTGGGTTAAATGATTTGAATTGTAAATCAAATGTTGTGTTTAGATATTTTAAAAAATAAGAAATAATTTCAATTGTGAATTAATGAGATTTTCTTTCTTTATTTTTTGAAATCCGCCTAAATTTGACAGGAATAAACATAAATCAAATCAATTTAATGTTTATTATATTTAAATATTCTAAACATATAGCAGTTATAGTTCATAACTTAGAGATCATTTCAAATCAAATTAAATCATTTCCTAATTCCATATTGATAGCTGTTATTGAATTAAATAATAGATTAAAGATGTATATATTTTTTTCTTTCACATATCCTCTTCTCATGTGTTTCACAAACATTGTGTGTTCTTTTTGTAGAGTATGTGTGCTAGAAGCTAAGTATCAAGCTGATAGCTTCTAGTGATTTTTTTTCTTAGATACACTTCGATTTGCTATTTTGCTGTAAAACCTCTGGTTTAAATTTTATTGACATTTAGTGTAAGCAACAAAAACAGGAAAGGAAACAAAAAATGTATGTATGATATACTAATCCAATAAGATATATAGTTTGTGATATAATATAAATTCTTATCTTATCTAGATCTGTACAAAATCATGAAGCAATAATATAATAGGATCAAATCCAACACTTCCTGAAATTTTTATATTACAAATCCCGCAGCTACCTAGCATCTAGCAAATTAGACCATCATCTCTTGTTTCAGAGAGAAAATTATATAGGTAACAACCTAACATTCATGAGGGAGCATGAGAAAAAAATGACAAATAAAGAACAAGAAGTTGGATTGTTGGAATAATGCTTAATCTTCTGCCAACCATTCCTAGAATCTCTTCACTTCCTTCTGCAACACTATTCTCTTCATGTGATGAAAGATCATTTTTCTGAAATGAAGGAAAGGAATTAAATTAGTTTCATGATTAGCATGCCAAATTATATATTCAGATAATATCAATAATTCTTGTCGTACATACGTCCATAAGTATCTAACGTGTGTTATACATTATATGAGATGTGTGCTATAAGTACATGTGTTATACAAATAGCACACATCCCATATCATGTATAGCACACGTTGGTTACTTATAGACGTATTTCTTATGTACGAACAATATTATTGTAATAAAATTACCAAGGAAAAAGAAATTAAGAAAAGCCAGAGTTTATGTACCTATTGATCTTTTGCAATGCAGAACAGCTTCATAGATTGAGTTCTCATGTTCATCATGAAAAACACTTATAGGATGAACAGTAATTGATTTTGCAGATGCTTGTTTTGAACTACTCCAGCATTTAACTTGATGCCACTCTTTCTTATTATCAATATCATCAACTCTGACACAGTATTTCCTAGAACAGCACCCAAATTTCTTGCACAGTTGGCTCACATACCTGAAAAGGCTTCTCAAGGTTCTCTTTGTTGATGTCTTCCACTTTCTAAGGAAGCCATAATGATGATGAGTAGTAGTTTCCACAGTTCTTGGAGAAACAACAACTCCTGAAGAAGAAGAAAATGAAGGACTAGGCTTATTATTGGTACTTATCTGACTAGAAGAATCAGGGGTATTACTACTGCATGAATCTACTTTGGAGGAAGGTTCAACAAATACAGGTTTGATTAGGCCATCAGAGAAAAGTTCATCAGCATGAACAAGAACATCAAGTGACTTATTAGTCACAGAAATATCAAAGTTGAAGTTTTGGCAAACTTCTTTCAATGTGGTGCCTCCATTGGAACTACTGCAAGAAGTTTCTCTAACAAGAAGTTCATCAAGGACAATGGCAGGGGATTTATTATTGTTGCAGGTTGATGATGATATCCAACTATATGAGAAACTCTCAGTGGCTAGAGGCATTGATGAGGTTTCCATAATGCAACACAATTTGGCAAAGTTATGATGATGATGATGAACAATAAAAACAATTAAAATTTCATACAGCCCTTATGACAAACAGGTGGTGTTCGTTGGTAGCATATATAATGACAAAACAATGATGGCCACAAGGCTAATCTGTCATGGTCAAGTAAGGGACAAATGGAACAACATGAATGAGAAAAATGTATTGACTTTAAGTGGTAAGGTTAATTTGCTTTCTCATAATATAGTTATTTTTGTCTGCAAATTCCTATTGGACACACACATGATAAACTAGCCCTTTGCAAGAAAATAGGGATTTAAAAGAAAATGAAATCTTTGTCCCCTACCCTTAATTTGCTTGATTGAAATTTCCTTTTATTTCAAGCAAGTAACTACCTATCACAAAAAGAAGAGCATGATGAATGCCATGATTGTATGTATTTCTGATTAGAGTAACATAATTCATACCCTAAATATCATAAAAGAGTCATATATATATCATACCATAAATGGTAAGATTCAAACTTAATATAGAAGATTCTTACTACTTTAATACAATGTATGTGTAAAAATACTCACACATTACAATTTTTAATGAGGAGCACATGATGAAGTCATAATTGTGAGGGGCTAATATAATGGTACAATACCTTATTTATATTATTATAACTCAAAATTTAGATTTAAAGAATAGAAATCTCATCAGGAATGTTGGTGTCCATTTCAATAAAGAATGATAAAGTGATGTAACCATGCACAAGAAATTGTAGGATAAGTGCTTATAACAGAAAAATAAAAAATAAGGTCGGCTATAGTAGGAACATTAATTTGTTGGTTTAATTTCCCCCACAAGAAAAGGATAGCAGAATCAGAAAGAAGCATTGCCCCACAAATTCATAAAGAATATAATAATTTCATAATGAAAAGATAAGGGGAAAAAAAGCATAGAACAACAAAAACACAAGGCATATAAAGGTGAATGGCTATGTCTCACACTAACAATAAGTTTAAACTATGCTTTCATATATTATAAGAGATTATCATTGTCTTAGTTCTTTAGACCTTCCTCTTTCAGATGGATTTTACACCATAGACAAAATTTAAAAGATTAAAAAAAGGGTTCTTACTTCTTGTTCTGAAGATTTGAAAAAAACAGTTGCTGTAAAAAGCAAAACTTGAAATTAAATTAAAAATCTTGATAGAATACTAATGCATCCTCTCAGTTAGGGAAATGTTCGTTATACACCACCAAATCAGTCACCATCAGCGATCATATGCAATAATTCAACTTAATAAAACTATTAATCAAACTTTTAATATTGCACACTAATCCAACATTTTTTAAAGTTGAATTAACAATTTTAAAAAGTTTGATTATTGCATAGGATGACTAATAGTGGCTGATTTTATGGTGTACATGTAACATTATTCTCTCAATTAATATCGCTTTTTGTTCTAAACATAACTAGTGGACAATACCATGGCATTCGAGTTGCATTTTAACAGAAAATTGATGCCATAAAAAAATAAACTATAGTTTAGAGTGCAGGATAAATGGATGAATCTATAGATAGCTACATATACATATATCTTTGTTATTATAGCTGATTTTTTTCAAGGCCAACTAGGAGAATTGTGATGGAGAGTATTGGCACAAATTGTACCAGATTTTTTTTTTCAGAAGAAGAAAACAATAATCAATCCAAAGGAAAGTTCTGCGAATAGTAGTTATTGAGAAGGGACATTATTAGAGCACTAGCTAGTTTGTCATTTCTTGGGGTCACGTTACAAAATATCAGGATTTGATTAGGAACAAATAATCCACCAAACTCATTTTGGAGTTTTCCAATAAGGAATTATGTTGAACACTAAAAAACCCACTATTTCTGAGGACAAGACAAGAATATCGAAATTTCCACTCACGCAGCACATATGAATTATTACAAATACAAGAGTATATAAATTACGGATAATGTTTGTTTTACAACATAAATACATCTAACTAGTATTCAATATATGCTATGTGTCATATGTAATGTGTGTCATACATAACAAACATAACACATATTACGTATAATATATAACATATGTTGGATATTAATTAGATGTATAACACATATGCTATTGTTGTAGGGTGATGCTAAATCAACAATACAAAACCAGCCCAACCAGCCAATAAATGAGATTTTGGGCCATAATTACTCAGCCCATTACAATCTCAATGATTATTTGGGCCAAAACCAAAGCCAAAATAGGCCCATTGGCTGTATGGGCTGGTTTTTCATTGTCCACTTAGCATTATTAATTGTTGTATAAAGTATTGTGCTAAATTAATATTATTTTAATATGATGCAAACTTCGGCTCTGGCAAAGGGAGGGTTTGAATATTCCATCTATATCCATAGTTTGGAATTTTTCCACTATCTTTCATGCCTCAATGACAAAATTGATATCCAATTACCACTATGAAGGTTGAACACAAAAGTCATTTCTGCTTAGTCTTTTTATCTTTTATGGACAGAGAATTCAAGAAAAAACATCTCCCCCTTTGATCTTTACTTTTACCCTCTTGTGTTTTCTTGTATTGTGATTAGAAGAAAAAACTAGCTAATAATATCATAACTATATGCTTTGGCCCTGTTGCCATTATCAATAATAAAACAGGTTCATGAATGTGATGATCACTTCAGCACTGATATCTCTTAAAAACAGATTAATTAGTGCACCACTATATATGGTTCACTAGACTCCTACATATGATGCTATCTTATCTTAATTGTATCATTCTCAGAAAGTGGAGGAAATTTAACAAAAGCACTGAACCAAAGACCAAATACAAGTCATGAGAAATGCCAAAGGGATTGGTTAAATTTGCACGTTGCTTACATGAAAGTCAGCATCAATGATTATATATTACTATATAGATGCATGATGGGATTATTAGGAGGAGCCAGAGTAATTGCCAAGCCACGCTCCTATGAGTGAAAAGGCTTAAAAAATTTTGAAGGGTTAGATAAATATGAAGCCTATAAAAGCCCTTCTCCACCAGCAGGGTTTAGCATAGAATTGCTTATATATCTTCAAGCATTATTTCCTTAGATATTAATTAGCTACTTAATTGACAATGGCATTGAAGGCTGCAATCTCAATCCTGTTCTTCACCTCAGTGTTGTTAGCACTTGTAAATGGTTCTAATGCTGGAAAAATTGCAATTTACTGGGGCCAAAATGGCAATGAGGGAACACTGGCTTCAGCTTGTGCCACAGGAAACTATGCATATGTGATCATAGCCTTCCTACCAACTTTTGGTAATGGCCAGACCCCAATCATAAACCTTGCTGGTCATTGTGACCCTTATAGCAATGGCTGCACTGCCTTAGCCTCTGACATCAAATCATGCCAAGCAAGAGGCATCAAGGTGTTGTTGTCTTTGGGAGGAGGTGCTGGTAGCTACTCAATTGCATCAATTCAGGATGCAAAAAATGTAGCTACTTACCTTTGGAACAATTTCTTGGGGGGCAAGTCATCGTCGTCGTCTCGGCCTCTAGGCCCTGCAGTTCTTGATGGCATTGACTTTGACATTGAAGGAGGATCAAACCAGCATTGGGGTGACCTTGCCAGGTTCCTAAAAGGGTATAACAAGAATGTGATCATAACTGCAGCTCCTCAGTGCCCATTCCCTGATGCTTGGATTGGAAATGCTCTCACAACAGGACTTTTTGACTATGTTTGGGTTCAATTCTACAATAACCCTCCTTGCCAATACACTTCAGGGAGCATTAACAATCTTCAAAGTGCATGGAAGCAATGGACATCAAGTATCCCTGCCAACAAGATATTCCTGGGGTTACCAGCTTCACCACAGGCTGCAGGTAGTGGTTTCATTTCTGCAGCTGATCTTACTTCCAAAGTGCTTCCATCCATAAAGGGTTCTGCTAAATATGGTGGTGTTATGTTGTGGTCAAGATACTATGATCTTCAGAGTGGCTATAGTTCTTCTATTAAGAGCCATGTCTAAAACTGAAATTACTCAGCTTATGCTTTGAATTATGTTATGTATGTATGTATGTATGGTGAGAGAGTTGAATCAAAGTTTCGATATGAAACTTACTTTGTACTCCACTATAAACATCTATGTTAGAAGTATATATTCATATATTTTCTATGTGTTTTACCTGCTTCTAATTACCCTACCCATTGCCCTTGTTGCAAACAAGAATATTTCCCTTACTTACCAAGATCATCTATTAGCTTGGATCTACACATTTAGAAACCGAGTTAAACTATACTATCTAACCAAAGTTGTGACCACAATATTGTTGATATGGTGGTCAAAATAGTAAATCTGGTTAAGAAAAATACAACAATTGGTTCAAGAAAGTGAATTATTGATAGTAAAAAATCTAAAATATACATGAAATAGAAAAAAGAAAAAGAAAAACCTTGGAAATTAACTACTACAAACCAGTTAGTTGGAGGATGAAAACAACCACAGAATAGAGTTCAACAGTAGAGCAGAATAGTAGATCGCCTTAGATTACTGAAAGTATATAATAAGAACAATAAATGAAAACAGCTAGCCAATAAACATGTTTCCTTGATAAGAGGTAGATGCCATTATCTGTCACGTGTCATGGGGCCTTTGGATATATATATATATATATATAATTAGATTGAATTGGTTTCCTCATTCGATGATAGATACACGGTTTCATATTAATTACTTTACCAACCCGGAATTGGTGGTTGATGCTCCTTAACTCAAAGTTTTAAGGGAGGGAAAGGAAAGGGACCCCATTTAAAGCATACTATGCCAAAAATTCAGGGGCATCTTTCCATGCCTAGCCTATTGTGATTCTGCCCATTCCCCTTTTTTCATGCCTCTAATTTTGTTGTCTTCCGGAGGGAAGCATAATCATAGCCATACACACCGACATTGAAAAATTCTACTACAAGCACAGTTTTATTTAGAAGAGTAATGATGTGTCTACTTACATTATAAAATTAGTTATTAGTTATCATGTGTAATAATTTAATATTTTGAAATTAGTCAGCGAACTTTTAAAAATGTTAGATTAATGTATAATAATAAAAGTTGGATTACTAAATTCAAAATATTATATTATTATATATGATGACTGGGGTGACTGATTTTATAATGTACATCCAGTATTATTTTATTTAAAAATAATAATGTTAATAGTAGTTACCTGTATATTATCTTTATCTTTATTTTTTCACTTTTGAAAATATCTATGGATTGGAGGAGTGTATGTATAGTTTTCATAATTTTAGAATAAGCAGCTTAGAACACAAGTTGACATTGAGCACATTGTATGTCGAGTAAATTGCAAGCACTTTGTTAATTTTCTTGAGTATTTCAAAACTGAATTTTCTGATACACAAACCGTGGCCACGTTGCATTTTGTTGGGTTCTATAAAGTAACGTGATTCTTTATTCAGAAGAATGTTATTTTACATGTATCTGTGTCACACGTTTGCATTAGAATATTAATCAAACAGAATATAATCGAATTTTTATTTATTTCAAACATAAAAGAATTTATTCTTCTTAACTTAATTTATCAAAGACCAATTAATATTAAAAGAAAAAAACTTAATTTTACATATGTTAGAAACTGACATTATTGATAACAGATAAGCTAAATTTTTTTCTATTAATATAAATTTAAGAGATAATGTTTTTTTTCTTCTACATCAGCTCGATATATCAAGGACTAATTCGTCAAAGATCTTTAATTTCATTTAAAGGTACGTTACTGATCAATAATTGTTACATATATAAGGTGTGGATCGAACTCATGACCCTTACTTAAACGGATAAGTAAACTTATCATTTAACCAACCATAATTTAATTTTAAGAGATAATAAAAGTATAAAACAGCTGTTTACTTGAAATAAAAAAAGGACGAAAACTCTCCACTGATATTTAATGGCTTGGGTCAAGTCAAATAGTGGAAATATTGTGAAAAACAACAAAAAGAACCAGTTGTAACTGGAGAGCTACTAGATCAAACATCGTTACTCAGAAATTCCTAACAAAGATTAACTGCAAAAATTAATTTCCACTTGATTGAATCGTTTACACCAATGTCCCAATCAAGTCAAGTTTGGCAGCTCCAATTTCGAGACTTTTCCAGAACAATTTCTGAGTGCTACATGCTTTGAAAGATTCTTGTACGAAACAATACGATTTCAACGCGATATCAGACCTAGTGTCAATTAAATTTTTTATAGAAAATATTGTTTTAATGTATTATACTTCATATTTCGTATAAATAATCATTAATATACATATAAAAATAAAAATATTTAACTTAAAATTGGATTAAAAAGTTAGACTAAGGTATAATGCAAATTTTATATTCTTACTCCGAAGGCTAATAAAGAATAAGATAGATATGTTAACAATTCAAAAAAGATTTGGCAGAAACAACAATGTTTTAATCGATGATGAAAAAGTTTGTTCCGGTCCAAAATTTAAGATATGTTTCGAATGCTTGTAACGACTCTGTCATATTTTTTTTAAAATAAAAATCTTAAATCAGGTATAAATAAAAAAGAAACATTAAAGTCAGTTTACTCCATTGACTATGAAGTACTTAATACTACAAAATGCAAGAACTACTTTCCGTAACAATAATTCTAGTCGAACAACGTAAATACGTCCAACGAGTATTAAACAATAATATGTATTATATATGACATGGAATATGTGTTATACTTAAATGTGATATATATAGCACACATTTCATATCATATATAGTACACGTTGGATACTCGTTGAACGTATTTATATTGTACGACTAGAATTATTGCTTTTTAAATATCTAGGATTGATATTTTCCTTGAGTCAATATTATATGAATTTTTTTCCATAAATATCCTAAGAGTATTTGTTAATGATAATTAAACTAATATATTTTAAAATTTTTAAAATATTATAATAAATCTTTTATATTTAAATATAAAAATACATATTTTAAGATAATGAAATCCATATGCAGTTATGCACAAATGATCACATAAATACTTATACAAATGAGATAATAATATAAAACAATATAAAATAATTTAAATAAAAGTACCGAATTATTATCAGAGTTTAATTATGATGCAAAACTTTTACATTTTCAGTCAATTATATTCTTTGATTTGTGTAACTTTTTAGTTAGTAGACAGTTGAGTTAAAATTTTTGTTGATGAGCCAATCAATGATTAGATATTATGTAAAATTACTTTATACTGACAATAGATTGAAATTAAACTCTTATTATTATGAATTTAATTTTTAAAACGTCAAATTATTTTACACAGTCATCTAATTATGTGTTGTCATGTTAATTATAATTATGTTTTCTCTCTTCCACTACCTGAAAAAGTCATATAAACGAAATATTTTGATTGGATGACAATGTAAAATACATTCAAAACATCAGTTTATTAAAACAATAATGCTAAGTGGACAATGAAAAACCAGCTCGTGCAGCCAATGAACATATTTTGGCTTTGATTTTGACCCAAATAGTCATTAAGATTATAATGGGCTGAATAATTATGACCTAAAATCTTATTTATTGGCTGGTTAGATTGGTTTTGTATTGTTCATTTAGCATCACCCTTATTAAAATTAAAGTCTATTATTATTGTATAAAAAAGAAATTGCCAGCACAGCATGGCCTGTCACCTTCCACATGCCACGCCATAAGCAAAGCATGTGATATGTGATTAAAGGCATTCATCGCATTCCCCGTTCCCGAAAATATCTTACCTTAGACTTTTTTATTTTATTTTATTTTATATTATATGATTTCAAAATATGAGTGAGAGTTTAGATTAGGGTGCAACAGAAGGTAGTGATAAGTACCATGTGCCCTATGCACCTTAACCTTTCATTTGAAAAACCACCCAAAATCTGAAACCAGAATCAAGCCCCTCATTTGAAGGAGCGATCCAGATATTTTAACCCATTCACAGCCACAACATCGTAACAGGTTGGCTTCGTTGTTAAGCAAAATAGCAAACCTAAGTTATTTGTGTTTTTTGTGTGGTTGGTTTTCCACAAGGTTACAAAACATATAAAGTCACCCCCAAGCACTTTCAGTTTTTCCCAGAATAACTCTACCAAAACCATCTTCCATCCACAAGGAATATCAAACCAGAGTCAAATTGGGGGGCATTTAGATTCCCCCCTATATCAAATCAGGACCCCCACTAATTTATGCGGTTGTCTATTTGAAACAACCCCTCCTCATAACCTTTAATAAGGCCAAGGGGGTTCCTTGTTTTGATAAATCAAAACCTTTCCTTTCCTTTCCTTTGTATTGTATTGCTCTGTATTGTATTGCAGGTTCAGTTACCAATTCTCCTATATATCTATCATCCTGTGAGAGATACAATCACTTCCTGTGTTGTTATTCTCAATCTGGTTGATACATATATATATTGAGTTTTGGTATCATTCATCATCTTCAAGAATGGACAATAAGAAGTACATAACCTCTGCGGAGTTGAAGGAGCACAACAAGCCAGGGGATTTGTGGATTTCGATTCAGGGCAAGGTTTACAATGTCACAGATTGGGCCAAGGATCATCCTGGTGGGGATGTTCCAATCTTGAACCTTGCAGGCCAAGATGTAACCGATGCATTCATAGCATACCATCCAGGAACCGCATGGCAATACCTTGACAAGTTCTTCACAGGGTACCACCTGAGGGATTTCAAGGTCTCTGAGGTTTCCAGGGATTACAGGAGGCTTGTCTCAGAGTTTGCCAAATTGGGTCTGTTTGAGAAGAAAGAGCATGTGACCATGTTCACCCTCTCCTCTGTTGCTGTCATGTTCGGCATTGTTCTCTATGGTGTCCTCAAATGCACAAGCGTGTGGGCTCATTTTGGATCTGCCCTGTTGCTGGGTCTTCTTTGGATGCAGAGCACTTATGTTGGCCATGATTCTGGGCACTATGAGGTCATGTCAAGCCGTGAATACAACAAATTTGCACAGATCCTTTGTGGGAATTGCTTAACTGGCATAAGCATTGCATGGTGGAAATGGACTCACAATGCTCACCACATTTCCTGCAACAGCCTTGACTTCGATCCTGATCTGCAACACATGCCTGTTTTTGCTGTCTCTAACCGTTTCTTCAAATCAATGAAATCCTACTTCTATGGAAGGATGCTCGAGTTCGATGCCCTTTCAAGGATTCTTGTGAGTTACCAGCACTTCACCTTCTACCCTGTGCTCTGCGTCGCAAGGGTCAACCTTTACCTTCAGACTTTTCTGCTCCTCTTCTCAAGGCGCCGCCATGTGCCAGACAGACTTTACAACATAGTTGGGATCCTTGTGTTCTGGACATGGTTCCCTCTCCTTGTTTCATGCCTCCCAAATTGGTCTGAGAGGCTCATGTTTGTTATGGTCAGCATGGCTGCTTGCTCAGTCCAGCACCTCCAGTTCTGCTTGAACCACTTTGCTGCAAATGTGTATGTTGGGCCACCAAATGGGAATGACTGGTTCGAGAAGCAGACAAGTGGGACACTTGACATCTCTTGCTCAAAGTGGATGGATTGGTTCTTTGGTGGCTTGCAGTTTCAGCTTGAGCACCATCTGTTCCCAAGGCTTCCAAGGGCACAGTTGAGGAAGGTTTCACCTTTGGTCATTGATCTCTGCAAGAAGCACAATTTGCCTTATAGGAGTTTGTCATTCTTGGAGGCCAATAAATGGACCCTTAGGACCCTAAGAACTGCTGCATTACAAGCCAGGGACTACACTAGCCCTCCCCAGAATTTGCTCTGGGAAGCTTTCCATACTCATGGCTGAGGAAAGATTGATTTAAGAGCAAAAGAACAAAACCATCAATTCAGATCTCTCCTTTTGGTTCTTCTTTTTTATTTTTATTAGTTTCCTTTCTTTCAAACAATTTATCATACATCTTACTTGCAGTTCTATTGCCCCCCAACATTTGTTTTCCAATGGGGCATTGAATTTTTTTACCTCTTAGGTCCGGTACAAAAATATGATGATACAGTTCATGTGCTCTACATCTATAAACAAAACGGATCTTGTTTTACTTTTTTTTCTAGATTTTGGTTGAACTTGTTTCATCTTGTACACCAGAAAAATATATATATATCCATAAAAAATTATGTAATATGCCTTTCTAGTTTCTACTCAATTGTTGAATAGAACATCTCTTTTCAACTTCATTCTGAATGTGTTGTAAAAGGAGATGAATAAAGACCCTTTATTGCTCAAGACTCCATGCCCATGTCTATTAAGTTCATGTTTGTAATTACCTTTTATTATACATATCTTACACTTATTCTGTTATCTTTAAATTTTGATACAATTCCATTATAATACTCAAATTTTTTATTTTTTCAACTTTGAATGAATAAATAAATAAATATATATATATATATACCCCACAAGAACCAACTTGAGTATGCCTTTTACAAGTGGATGCTTCATGATTGAAATTTATCAGGTGGAACCACCAAGAGGATACTATTTCTCCACCATAAATTTTTAAATATTATTATTTAAATATCTATCATTTTCAAATATTTAAATATCCGAAATATATGAATTTTATTATATTTATTATTATTTTAACTCATTTTATTTTTCATTATTTTTTTTCTCATTTATATTAGATGTCTATATTCATTTAAATATACAAACATCATTTACCATAATTTTCAATATCAGATATTAGTGACGCATGATCCCTTATTTAAATTATATCAATTATATGTACATGAACGTGCAGCTAACAATCGCACAACTTTATGATTGTGAATATTATTATCTAATTGACATGCATCAAACGAGGAATGATGATTAAATTAATATTAAGCTTTTATTTATGAAAATCATTAGTTACATTTCCTTTTTTTCTCTGCAATGGGGAAAAAGTGGTGACTCTGGGAAAGCCTTAGATCCTATTTTTTGGCAATGAAATAAAGTTTTCTCAAAGTATGCAATCTAGTAAATGGAGAAAAAACTCAAAATAGTAATATAATCAATAGATTAGTTACTAATACTACTACTATCTATCTCGTCCTACATTAAGATGATCCAACTTTATGGGGAAAAAAGTGAGTTGTCGATAGAATTAAGGGGACAATAATGCGCTAAGTGAACCATGAAAAATCAGTCCATACAGCCAATGGGTCTATTTTGGTTTTGATTTTAGCCCAAATAATCATTGAGATTGTAATGGGTTAGTAATTATGGCCCAAAATCTCATTTATTGACTAGTTGAGCTGGTTTTGTATTGTTAATTTAGCATTACCCTAATAAAGGATCCATATACGTGTTGTATGCAATCTAGGGGGATAAGATTGAGATGCTGTTGGCATCCCATAAATTTATCCAATTACAAGGACAAGTTGTTGTTGACACGGTTTTAGTTTAATATGCTCAGGAATATATATCTAGCCCAACCCTTGCAATACACAACAACCATGTATTATTTGACTGTGTACTACTATTATTATCTTTTTTTTTTTTACAAAAAATGCGAGTAAAGGGGACTTACAGGACTTGGCTCATACCAAACACATTCACCTCTCTAAATTGGATCAATCGAGGCCACTCAAAAGACTTATTGACGTTGCCCATGAATAATAGGAGATCTCCCTGTAAAGGGATCTCCATCAATTGAGGATTTTTTAATGTAGGGACTATTATTATTATTATTTTGGTTAAGTGGGACTATTATTACCTTTACCTGCCCCAAATCTAATGTAAAAGAAAAGGAATTCAGATATTTAAGAGACCAAGTCAACTGGACATAAAGTTGTTTGTATTAGTTAATGGACCATACTCTGACCAAAAACCAAAAATCAATGGACCAAATCCAAGGTCCCCTAGGTCCATCCCCTGTACTGCCATCAATACCTAGTAAATTGGGTTGTTAATTGGATATGGAAAAACTTTGAAATTTTGGGTCAGTTGTTTCACCCTTCGAGATGCTTACAAATCAATGAGGATTAGTCACTGGTTGATAGATACCGTAATCATGAACCAAAAAAGAAAAAAGAAAAAAAAGAAAAAATTTAGTTGTTAATGATCTACCAAAAAGGAAAGGTTGTTAATGTGAGAGTGGTTGTGTTGATATGGTCTAGTAGTTAGCTTACTAGATTCCTTGATCAAACGGTAAGAGTTTGAATTTTACTATTGGACATGGAAAACGGCATATGGCCACCACTCTAATTTTGAAATGGAACTCTATTAATGAGAGGGGAATAGTCACTACTTTTAGCTATTTCTAATACTCTTATTTTACCCTACACCAAAAAAAAAATTAGGTTATTTTATTGGGTGAGCTATCAGTTATCAATGTCTACCACCAAACCTAATTAATGTAATTCCAGCCAATTCAATCTATTTAGTACTGTGGAAATAAATATTTTTAATAACTTTTTTTTCTATTCATCACGAACTTGGGACCTATTACCTTTTATGTTTAATAATACTTACCAAAGTATCCCAATACAAATCATTCAAGCATTGGTGCATTTTTCCAGATCTATCTTATGCGAATAATAGGCATTCCATTGTGATAAGTAATATAAATATTTTAAGAGCGCTGTTATATATATAATGGGAGACTAGTCAAATTAGTCAACAAATAAAATTTATGGTCAAATTACTTAATTCACTAATATTTCAATAATATTTGAAAACAAAATCAAAATGAGTCTATTGACTATTGATTTATTATTGTACATCAATAATTATTGATATTTAAATGAAAAAATAAAAGGCTTCATTCTTTTGGTTTTCACGGTAGTTCTCGGGCCGGGGCTTACTAGCTTGGTAATACCCTGACATGGTTTGGATTTGATGATCAAGTATGACCTTGGGCCATTGGGCCTTAAACAATGATTAGTTAAAAAATATAATATTGTGATTGAATCCTCACATTAGAGTCACCACCAAATCCAAGATTTTATTCAATCCACACCATGGGAAGGATTGGTAGGAAGGCTATGAATCATGTGCCACATGCTGAAGCCAAGGTAGGTTCCTTCATTGCTATTTTCGCCATTGCAATTTTGCCGGCATGTGAATCATTTACTAGTGCTAACAACACTAAGCATAATAATAGAATTGAGATATCCACTGACTAGCTGAAATCTTTAAATATTTAATCAGAAATTTGATTCATAACTATTTATATGAAATGAGTCTCATGACTAGTAGAAGTGTCAACAATAAATACTAAATATCTTAATGGATTTCGTGATCAATTAAATTAAAAAAAAAAAAAGAATAGAATTGAAATTGCATGCTTCTTAACATCTTATTGTATTCAATTTGCCTATATGATAAAACCTATTAACCTACTTTATGCTGATGCTGCTATCTATGCCAAACAGTGCTAATGGAGAAAGGCTTTTGCATAAAAAAAACTAAAAAGAACTAATCCTACAAAGTTTCTTGAGGTTTTTCTTCCTACAGATTAAGAGTGAACAGTCAGTTTGTGTATGTGTACAATGATGTTGACCCCATTTAAGTGTGTACAATGTTAATGGTCTATTTTGATATCTCTCCTGTCTGCTGTTTTCTGTTGTAACAATATGCTTCTGTCAGATTTGTCCTTCTTTTGAATACTTAAGAAAAGAAAAACACAGAATAGTTAGAACCGCGTCAAATTGAACATAAAGGACAGGGAGGTTGCATTTGATAAGCTTTTTTTTTTTTTTTTTTTGGTGACAAATAGTTTAGATTAGGGGAGGATGCAAGGTCACGGCATGGAATTTATATATCCTCTACCAAAGAGGGCTCCCTAAGATTCGAACCCAAGGCACGTCTAGTGTGGGCAGAAGACTGAACCAGGTGTGCCAATGTTGACATTTGATAAGCTTTTATATTCTTTTAAACTAATTAATAATTTGAAAATTGGTTCGCGTCCCTGTGTCTATCAATGAATTTCTAAATCCACACCGAAATAGAAGCACATCATGTAATTCATGTTTTGGATATTATATGACCAACAGAAAATTCACACACCCATCGAATTCATCATGTATGTCAAAAAATACAGTAAAATGATTTTTTAACTAAATTTTTTCAATTTCATATACAAATATTTTATTTATAATTGAATGAAATATAAATTCTACTTAAATAATATTCTTATTTTATGTAAAGATGAATAAAATATATGTTAACATAAGACATAAAAAACTCGATAGATAAAAACATATAAGGTTACTACCGAATAAATTTTAGTCAATGGTGGACATATAAAAAGGAACTTGACTTCAAACACTAAATAATGATGAATTGATGATATACAACTGGAAAGTCGTGTCACACTACGGCTCATAAATATGTACATATATATAGTTACAATAATTACTGATAGAATAATATATATATATATATAATGATGAAATTAGTCTTTCATAACATGTTATGATTTGGATAAATGATATTTGCACACTATGAATCTCATAATCCATATATCATCATCACTCTACAATACAATGTGTCAATGTCATACATTTCAATGAACTTTCAACAATTGTCAAATGTCTAGTGTTAAAATTCACTGAAAAACTAACTGAATGAGTTAGGTAAAACTACTTATACACATGCTTTATGTCTAAAAAAACCAATAATAATAAAACCTTTAAAGTGGAGAATATGTATAAAGTACTTATCTTCCTCCCCTATATTAGAAAACATTGTAAAATAAGAAAAACCTTCATATAAAATTATCAATAATATGTCCACTTTTCTAATCTCATAGCTTTCTAAACATTTCCTTTCTTCTTGAAAGTTCAAATTCTAATATATGATGATAATATATCTTCACATAATATGGTGCTTATAGTAAATACTTAATTATAAAAATCTTACATATTAACTATGAATCAGAATGATTGATAAAATTATTCAAAATTAATTTCCTTATGATTATTAGTTTTAATTAATTATCTTCCCATATGATAGTGCAAATATGCAATGATGAGTTTGTCCGTGTAAAAGTGAGAAACGCGAGACTCCGAGAAGAAACGATTCGTTTCGTTTTACCATTAGAAACCACACAGCTTCAAGAAACAAAAAATACAAACTGGGGACCCATTATCATCTTCTTCTTCTCCGACACAAAAAATCAATCATCATTAATTGCTCCAAAACTTGATTCCTATATCCTACCCAATGATCCACCAACATCCAAAATCTTCTGTGTAAGAAAAGAATAATTTTAAAAAAGAAGAAGAGAAGAAAGCTCCATTTTTCGTTTTTCTAGTTTGCATTTTGATTTATGCTGGATCTCGGTGTTTTAGCTAATAATCTGAGGGGGTTTTTGGATTCTGGGTTGGAAGAAAGGTTGGATCTTGGGAAGTGGGGTGTATAGATAAGAGAAGATGAGTAACCAGAGGAAGAGGAATTTTCAGATAGAGGCGTTCAAGCACCGGGTGGTGATGGATCCCAAATACGCCGATAAGACTTGGAAGGTTCTAGAACATGCAATTAACGAGATATACAATCACAACGCCAGTGGTCTTAGCTTTGAAGAGCTTTACAGGTTTTCCCTCTTGCTTCCTGTTTTTTGTTTTGGGGTTTCCGATGATTGGAGCTATTCTCCGGCTTTTCTTCTTTCGTTTGAAGAACTTGAATCTGTACATGTTATGAATTTGTTTCATCATGCCTTAATGATTTATGTGTATATCTAGATAAGATTCAGCTCATCTTGGTGATTACATGATTGTAGGTTCTTCTTTTTTAAAGACGATATATAGACTTGTTGTGATAGGTTCACGAGTTTATTGGATTGTTCATGAAATGCAAATTTTGTAAATTTTCTGGGTTGTTAGAATAAGGTATTCTATGTGGCCTATGCACGTTCAAATGCACATGTAAGAGTTTTGGATGGATGAGATCATGGAGTTAGTAAAAGGTTGGCTAAAAGAGTTGGTTTCAAATAACCTTTCTTACTCTAATCAACCTTGTGTGTTCTTCTGTTATCCTAATAATTTAATTCATAATCTTTATTGCTTTGAAATAAAGTATTTTGATGTACATATATAACTCATCAACGGGCAGTTCTAAATAACCAAGCAATGTCATGCAATCTGTATCGCATTAGGTGGTAACTTTCTAGGATATAATGAAGTGCACAGGCATACATATTTGGAAAGGAAAGGAAAACAGTCATCATGTTTATGTATGGCAAATGTGTTTTAGTTTTTTGAGCATCATACATATATTCAACCTTTCTTTTTGTAACATTCCTGACACCTCTCTTTATATTTCTGTGTGGATTCAGAAATGCATACAATATGGTGCTTCACAAATTTGGTGAGAAGTTGTATTCTGGACTTGTTGCAACCATGACTGCACATCTAAAAGACATTGCCATATCTGTTGAAGCTGCTCAAGGGGGTTCCTTTTTGGAAGAACTGAACAGAAAATGGAATGATCATAATAAGGCATTACAAATGATTAGAGACATACTGATGTACATGGATAGGACTTACATCCCAAGCACCCAGAAAACCCCTGTTCATGAACTTGGGCTGAGCCTGTGGAGAGAAATTGTCATTTATTCTAGCCAGATTAGGACTCGGCTGTTGAATACACTTCTGGACTTAGTACATAGTGAACGCACTGGTGAAGTTATTGATAGAGGGATAATGAGAAATATAACAAAGATGCTAATGGATTTAGGTCCTTCTGTTTATGGGCAGGAATTTGAGACTCATTTTCTTCAAGTTTCAGCTGAGTTCTACCGGGTAGAATCCCAGAAGTTCATCGAATGTTGTGATTGTGGTGATTATTTGAAGAAAGCTGAGAGGCGTCTGAATGAGGAAATGGATAGAGTAAGCCATTACTTAGATCCCGGGACTGAAAAGAAGATCACTAATGTGGTGGAGAAGGAGATGATTGAAAATCACATGCTAAGATTAATCCACATGGAGAATTCTGGGTTGGTAAACATGTTTTGTGATGATAAATATGAAGATTTGGGTAGAATGTATAATTTATTTCGTCGTGTTCCTGATGGTCTCTCCAAAATTCGAGAAGTGATGACTGAGCACATCAAAGAATCTGGCAAACAGCTTGTTAATGATCCTGAAAGGTTGAAGGATCCTGTAGAATTTGTGCAGCGGCTCTTAGATGAGAAGGATAAATATGACAAGATTATAAACTTGGCATTTAACAATGACAAGTCTTTCCAGAATGCTTTGAATTCCTCATTTGAGTTTTTCATTAACTTGAATCCTCGATCTCCCGAGTTCATTTCACTATTTGTTGATGACAAACTTCGGAAAGGTCTGAAAGGGGTTAGTGAGGATGATGTAGAGGTTACTCTTGACAAGGTGATGATGCTATTCCGATACTTGCAAGAAAAAGATGTTTTTGAGAAGTATTACAAACAGCATCTGGCAAAGAGGCTTTTGTCAGGAAAAACAGTTTCTGATGATGCAGAGAGAAGTCTTATAGTTAAGCTCAAGACAGAATGTGGTTACCAATTTACATCCAAATTAGAGGGTATGTTTACAGACATGAAAACCTCCCAGGACACAATGCAGGGCTTTTATGCCAGCCACCCTGAACTAGTAGATGGTCCTACGCTTACTGTCCAGGTTCTAACAACCGGCTCTTGGCCAACTCAGTCCAGTGTTACGTGCAACCTGCCAGCTGAAATGTCTGCACTTTGTGAGAAGTTCCGGTCGTATTACCTTGGCACCCATACTGGCAGGAGGCTGTCCTGGCAAACTAATATGGGCACGGCCGACTTAAAAGCAACCTTTGGGAAGGGTCAGAAGCATGAGCTAAATGTCTCCACTTACCAAATGTGTGTTCTCATGCTGTTTAATAATGCCGATAGACTTAGCTACAAGGAAATTGAGCAAGCAACTGAGATTCCTGCTGCAGATCTTAAGAGATGCCTGCAGTCATTGGCTTTAGTTAAGGGAAGAAATGTCCTTAGAAAGGAGCCTATGAGTAAGGATGTTGGCGAGGAGGATGCATTCTTTGTTAATGACAAATTTAGCAGCAAATTATATAAGGTGAAAATAGGAACTGTAGTAGCCCAAAAAGAATCTGAGCCTGAGAAACAGGAAACTCGACAGAGAGTGGAGGAGGACAGGAAGCCCCAGATTGAAGCAGCAATAGTGAGGATCATGAAATCCAGGAAGCAACTTGATCATAACAATCTTATAGCTGAGGTCACAAAGCAGTTGCAATCGCGATTCCTTGCGAATCCGACGGAGGTAAAGAAACGGATCGAGTCCCTTATTGAACGGGACTTTTTGGAGAGGGATGAAAATGACAGAAAATTGTATCGATATCTTGCCTAGATTTGGCAAACTTGTTTGTATCTGTGTAAGTTAGGGTTTTGGAGAGGGATGAAAATGACAGAAAATTGTATCGAAATCTTGCCTAGGGTTTGGCAAACTTGTTTGTATCTGTGTAAGTTACAGTGAGCCAGTTGTTGTATCATTATAAACTAGGTGAAACTTTACCTTTTAATAGCTCCATTGAAAATTCAATGTATATTGATTTGTTTTCCTAATATGTTGTTTCATCTAATTAATTTGCCTCACTATGCAAACTATAATGTCTATGCCTTCTGCCCCAAACCCTTAGGAGGTCACTGTGAGGAAGTCTTAAACATATGTTATTCTGGTAACATTGTTCATCCTAACCTGCCTAATTTTTGGTTTCAAATGTAATATACATGCTTCAATTTACGTTTATGGCTTGCTTCAATATGCATACATCACTGTAATTGTTACCTGTATGTATCAAACTTGCCAAGGTACTGTAGACAAGATATAGGTCTTATTGTCATATATAATAAAGAAGTATTTTCCTGATAATTATAATCTAGTCTTGATGAATAAAGTTTAAGAGCATCTGAAGATTTAAGCTTATCAAATGAGAGGCATTCTGCTACAATTGACCGCTGCTGCAACTTTTGTTTGTTTTCAATAGCGATATGAATCTGACAGAAGAATAGATACAAGAGAAAACAGACATGACAGGTGTCAAGTAGACTAGTTCGATTGCTGTTGCTTATATGGGGTCAACATCAGTGACTGCTCTTTAGGCATGGAGCACCAAACAAAGTGATTGCCAAGCAACGCTCTTATGAGGAAATCCTAAGAAATTTTGTAGGATTAGGTTTATCAGCCCTATAAAAGCCATTCTCCACCAGCATAGTTTGGCATAGCAGCAGCATAAGTTGGTTGGTTGATATATCTTCAGGCAGTTCAATAGTCAACCTATCAATGGCATTGAACTCTGCAGTCTTGGTCAAATTTTTCTCTTTAGTGCTGTTAGCACTTGCAAATGGTTCTAGTGCTGGCAAAATTTCAATCTATTGGGGCCAAAATGGTAATGAGGGAACACTGGCTTCAGCATGTGCCACAGGAAACTATGCATATGTCATTATAGCCTTCCTACCAACTTTTGGTAATGGCCAGACCCCGATCATAAACCTTGCTGGTCATTGTGACCCTTACAGTAATGGCTGCACTAACTTAACATCTGATATCAAATCATGCCAAGCCAGAGGCACCAAGGTTTTGCTATCTTTGGGAGGAGGTGCTGGTAGCTACTCAATTGCATCCATTAAGGATGCAAGGAATGTAGCAACTTACCTCTGGAACAATTTCTTGGGGGGCAAGTCATCATCGTCACGGCCTCTAGGCCCTGCAGTGCTTGATGGCATTGACTTTGACATTGAAGGAGGATCAAACCAGCATTGGGGTGACCTTGCCAGGTTCCTAAAAGGGTATGACAAGAAAGTGATCATAACAGCAGCTCCTCAGTGTCCATTCCCTGATGCTTGGATAGGAAAAGCCCTCACAACAGGTCTTTTTGATTATGTTTGGGTCCAGTTTTACAACAACCCTCCTTGCCAATACACTTCTGGGAACATTAGCAACCTTCAAAGTGCATGGAAGCAATGGACATCAAGTATCCCTGCAAACAAGATTTTCCTGGGGCTACCAGCTTCCCCGGAAGCAGCTGGCAGTGGTTTCATTCCAGCAGCTGATCTTACTTCCAAAGTGCTTCCAGCCATTAAGGGTTCTGCTAAATATGGTGGTGTTATGCTGTGGTCTAGGTATTATGATGTACAGAATGGATATAGCTCCACCATCAAGAGCCATGTCTAGTATCCAAATTCATCTACTAGTAGTATGTATGTACTATATGTAATACTTATTTGTGCACTGGTGTATGTTAAGATATTTATGCCTATAATGTGAGAGGATATTTTGTTCAATTGAATATTGTGGGAGATGAATGTCATGATACAGAACAAACTAAAACTATACTTAAGCAAAAATAAAATGACTGAAAATTTACAGTTTTTATGTCATTCAACTAACTAACCGTAACCTCTACTTTTGAATGGCAGAGGATGGAAAACCTGTTACTTGTTACATGTTATACAAACTGGAAATAAAATAAAAAAATCAATTTTACATGTTAGCAAAATGCCAAAATCACTTCTTCCCTCATGCTAAATTCAAAACAAAAGGAAGCTGAGCAAACTAAAACCTTGATCAACTTGCCTTTCCTCATGAAGAACATCCATTGAACTCCCATCATGGAGTGAAAACCTTAGCCACAATAATGCACCTTTGGTACAGCTACAGGAGGAACAATAAGTATCCATTGCAATACCATTCTTTAACAGTGGCTACGAGACGAATAAGAATTTCCTATGCCAAAAGCAACTGATTTTGACTCTCTTTGGTTCAGCATAAAGCATACATCAAATTTGAGACTAGTCAAGCTGGAAGGGATGTTGAATATTTTCTGTGTCTTCAGTGTGCATCCCTTCAAATATCACAAGTTCTAGTAAGGTGCTTGGATAAGAATGTATAATAAGATTGTCTTTGATGGTGGAAAATAGAAGAGAGCGAAAACTGAAAGGTTTTGAGCTTCAGTGTGGAAATGAAAATAAGGGTACAACCCATTATTTTGACCCTTTTTTCAAAGTAGTTGTACTAAGCGAGAATCAGATGATTTTCATTCCAAATATTTCAATTTTCACTTTTCTACTTTCAGATATAAGCATGCCCTAAAATGGATGCGAGTATAATTTGATATAAGGTAGCCAAAAGGGCTTCTTCAACATCCAAATACAAGCAACAGATACAACTTAATGGCATGAATTCTTTCATTTACCAAATTGATGAGATAATTCCTCAAGTTATACCTACATGAGTGAGCTAATTCATCAACTGACTATACCATATAAAGAACAATAAAATCATATTCTTATGATGGCGTTGAAAACAATAAGAAACAAATCCAGCAATATTTAGTGAAGTGGCATGAAAAGGCACCTTAAACAACTGGAACTGTTCAAGCAGTCTCTGGTGGAGGAGGAACTGTCCTGTGCCGGAATAGCTTCACTAATGCTCTGCGTTCGCAATCCTGAATAGATGATGAATAGCTTTTTTTCAGTTCCCTGACTACATAAATGCCTTTGAAGCAACAATTATTAAAAAAAAAAAAGAAAAGTGGAAAACAATAATGAAGCAAACAGTTTGAGCTAAATTAAATAAGCCATTATTCTTTTGCTTCAGTGCAGAAAAGAAAGAAAGTGTGGAACAAGCCTATTGGCATCACTGAATAAAAGTAACTAAGAATATTATGAATAGTTGGTATGCCAGAGCCAGACTCCATAATCCTAGGCAATTTGTAGAGACTCAGAAGTAAGATGATCAAGAGTTTAAAGAAGCAAATTATTTTTTCTCCAAAATTAACAATATTAGTGTTCAATTGTTCATTCAGAGCTGAGGTAATCTGTTTAGTAGCTGTCAGCAGGACCTATATCCTTGTCCCATTTGAACAAAAAAGGCCCTTCATGTATAGCATTTAGATTGAGGTCACAGAATGAATACATGCAAAGTAAGTATCAAATATATATGAATATATGATTATTGATTTGTGATAATAAAAGTTTACCTTGAACATATACAACTGAAATGGACTCTCTGGATTCATTCTCCTGAATTTCAAATAAGTATAAGCAAAGCTTAGTTGATCACGAGAGGTAAATCGATCAACTTCATTGAACCAAAGGCATGAAAATAAATTTGACATTGGTGTATGTGCCCTGATTATCAAGGAACCCTCAGGAACATCTGCAAGGGAGAAAGACTCAACAGCTGGAATCATATTATGCCCAATCAGACACAACAAAATAATCCAAGATGAACAAAGCTACAAAGCATACGCACAACTGGGAAGAGGATTATTTGGGTCTGAAGGATCAAACTTGGGGAGGCCATCAGACTGGTAAAAGTTAAACTGTTCATCAATTGCTTTATGGTCGTACTTGTTTAAGCGTTTGTTTTGGAGCACCTCATCCCAGACACAGTGCCGATCATAATGATTAGAAATAGCATATTCTGCCTTTGTTCGCCACAAAAAATATTCAATGATCAGCATAGGATCAGAATTGAGTCGCATCTTGCTGTCAATCCAAATTGAATACCTACCAGGCAAAGGTTTTCGAACATTAGAATAAGGAATAGAAGGCTAAGAAACTAGGGTGCTAGAGAAGATTGCAAGAACTACCTTGAATTCGGGAAGAGGCGGTGTGATAAAAATTTCGGTACCTTGCCTGTCATCCTCATGTCTTCATATGGCAAGTTTTTTACAACTACTACTTTCCAGAGGCCAATGTACCCTCTATAGTCTGGACTATTTCCTTCTAATGAAAGTTTGGACAGTGTTCCTTCATCCAAGAACATAACAAAACAAACATTGTCCTTTGAATATTGACTAATCTGCAGCAAAGTGGCATAGATAATGTTTTATATATAATAAATAGATTCTTTATAAAGCTAAGATGCAATGCATTAATCCATCCACAAATATCATACTGGTATAATCAAGATTGATATTTAATTTCCACTACTTCAAATCATCTAATATAGTAGTAAATGTATACAAAACAGCAAATTTTGAAGAAACATGTAACTGAAGGATGACAAACAAATAAATCATCAATTATCACCACAAACAAAATTAGCAATATTTTATGAAAACCACCTCTGTCAAATAAATAAAATACTCAATGTAGAAAACGACAAATTTGCGGAATGAACTTCTATTTAAGAAAGATAGATTCAAGTCTGCATTCTTCTGTTCTGTTGCTTATTACTCTTCATTCTTCAAAAACATGTGTTAACCCTTTCGCGGAGTTTAATACAAGGGGTAAGGAAGGGGGGTGGGGGTAAAAACCAAATATTGAAGAATTACCAGTCTACTTGTAGGCCTCCGGAGAAAATCTGAGCTTCCAAAAATGCAAGAAGAAACAGCAACTTTACAGTTAAACATGTATGCCTTGTCTTTCTCATCCAAATCAAATCCAGTGCTTGAATGTCCTGGTGATCCCTTCACAAAACCACAATGAAGTGTCTGGTTTTGTGCATAAAATGATTTTTCTCTTTCCTCAAGTGACTGATGTCCTCCAAATCGAGGTTCAAGTAAACCAGTATTGGATGTTTTCTCTTCTTGGTCAACATATTCCAGAGAAAACCATGGGACGTTCATGTAAGTCTTGGGTTCAATAAGCCCATCTACTGATTTCAGAAACCCAACTTCACAAGGAAAATCTGAAAGATTGATGATCAAGGATATTATTGGAGGAAAATAATCTAGTCACTAGAGTCCAGCTTGATCAGGAAGATATAAATTCGAATTATGCTGATAGATAATAATCAACGTTGATTTAGTCAACAGAATTACAGCATTATCATGCGATATACTGCCAAATGTCTAAGGCCAAATGTCTTTTTCATTTTTCATTTATAAGGAAGGACTGGACGCACCGTAATCAGGTTTTGTTGGCATTACAAATATGATACATTTCTCACACATAAAGTCGCAACCATCTGACTTCAGTCAAACAAAACTATAGGTCATAATCCTAGAATGCTTCACTATCTTTATGCCACTTTTTCTAGGTTTTGACATTTAACCCAACAGAGATAGATGCCCATTTTCTCCTTTGTAAACAATGTAATTATGCAAACTATTCAGCGAGTATCCAATATTTCTGTAGCTTGTTAGAGCCCACTGGTTTTTTTCCTGAAAGGGTTGGTCAATATATCTCCATTTTAGAAAGAGGAGGGAGGGGGCAGTCTCATGGGGAAAAAAGGAAGCCCAACGCCAAAGGGAATTTTAAATTCTAGCGTTCCTAAATAATATTGCAATTATAATATACTAATAAGGTTAAAGGCAATGACTCTTACGTTGCTTTCTGCGCTTGCTTTTAGGCGGGGGTCTTCCAACATCAGGTACCAAAATAGTTTCTTGCAAGCTGCGCTCTTCGTGTAGACTGTGTGGCAATGAGAACCTAGATTCTATTCTAGCTGTAATAGAACCATAGTAGAGAAATACAATGGAAAATTCAGAAAGTTGGATTTATTCCAACACAAATAAGTTGCAATAAGAAATATTCGTTTAGAAGCCTTACAGAAAAAATCAGAAGAAAAAAACCATATCTCGGGCCTCACCTTGAAAAAACATTTTCAGGCCATAAACTGTCAAATAAATTGAAAAGAGTGCACTAAGAAGGACAACCCATTGTGAAAGCCTGTGTTTGGTAATCCGACCAAGCCTTCTACCTCGGCGCAACATTCGGGAGTCATGATCACTTTTACAAATATAAGTGACAACTGCATCGATGATGCTCCTTCTCTCAGTGAACAATTCACCATTGTTTCTGTAAAGAGACATTCCAAAGCACTTCCCCATATTCAGACATAGACCAGTTCATCTGCAAAAAAGAGACGGTCTCTACCTTTTAAGTTCCTCCAAAATGTGACCAACAAGCAATAAGTTATCCTAATCCATGCTGGCAAATGATCTTATAGGCAAGCTAAACTCAAACAACAAAAATTCAGGTTTTGATGAATAGATACTTAGATGCTAATGAGTGCACCAAAATTTGATACCCTTCAACTTAAACCAACATAGGCAGAGAGAAAAGATTACAAAATCAACATTAAAACCAACACATGCAAATACCAAGCAGAAACTTGACCATCTATTATTTTCTAGCCCCTCCAAGCAGCTGGCAGGAAAGGGACAGCATTCTAGGAAAACCCCACACGGCCACAACCTCATAGAAAAAGCAATTTTTTTTTTTAAAAAAAAAACGAAAGTAATCCAATCACTATCCCAAAAAAAGGAACCCCATTTGTTCAGAATATATAACTTCATTACAACAAACAAGTAAATACATGAAAAGAAAATGGAAATTTCAAGCTCTAAATGAGAAACGAAAAGATGGGTATGCAACAACTCACAAGGAATAACCAAAACAGCAATGCAGGGGCATTTAGAATCTTCCCAAGCTGAGATCTTTTTGCGAGGAAGAAGAGCAAAACACTCACACGAACATAAAAAACGGATCCTCTGGATAATTGGGAGAATACGAATAAGGAAAAGGGTGAAGATGCAGAGGATCTATGACGCGTGATGTATCGCAGAGCACAGAAGCTGGTGTGCGTGTGAAGTGGCTTTGTTTATGTGTGGTGTTACCAAATAAATATCACGATCCGAACTTTTGATTCTCACAAAGTTTACATTTTTATTGTTTCTGTCTTTTTCAGTTTCGCACTTCTTTTTTAGGCTTTTCTATTTTTTTGATTTTTTTGTTTTTTCCTCTGCTTTGTTTTGATTGTGAGAGAGGGGACACCGACAGAGAAACGCAGCTGAAAAAGCAGCGTTTTTGGGAGCTGATGAATGAATGTGATGATTCTTCAATTTGTATTTTATATGGATATGGATGGATGCTAAATCAATTGTATATGTGCTTGTTGATTGAATTGATGATGCTTTTTCAGAATCTGATTTCATATAGTTTTCGTTGAATGTTTATTTAATACAAGAAGTAATTGTTCAGTGCAATGCACCAATCCACATTGGGTTAATCGTCTTATTAGTTATTTGTATTAACAAGCGATGTAGAGCTGTATGTTTTAATCTTTTAAAAAATTATTTTAATAAGAGAAAATTATAGAGGTTAAAAGAAAGGATTTAATTTTTTTAATCTTTTAAGAAATTATTTTAATAAGAGAAAATTATAGAGGTTAAAAGAAAGGATTTAATTTTTGACACGTAAATTTTTTTACACATCCATTCAATCATGTACTGTCACATCAGTCATGATTGTGTTTTCTCTTATTCACTACTTGAAAAGTCATACAAAATGAGTGTTTTGATTGGACGACAGTGTAAAATATATTTATACTGACAGTGCATCAAAATTAAACTCTAAAAGAAAATGATAAATTTGTTCTTTTTAAATAAGAGTTTAATTATGATACACTGACAGTGTGAAAAATTTTACACTGTCAGTCAATCACATCCGTTTATTTGTGTGACTTTTTAGTTAGTGGGTAGTTGCGTTAAAGAATTTTGCTGATATATCAATCCATGATTGAATGTCAGTGCTAAATTACTTTACATGAACAGTAAATTAAAATTAAACTCTTTAAATAAATGATTAAGAAAAAAGTGATTAAAAAAATAAAAGATAACATTTTTATGAATGTTCAAGATAAAGATAATTAAACCTAATCTTAAGATATCATCAATCGAAAATTTATGTATCAAAAAAGTCTAGTGAAATATATGCATGTGTTCGATGATAAATTTAAAATGATAAATATTTGGTATTAAAAAAAAAAATTAACCAAAACAACGACATTAATTGCTATGAGATACTAAATTTATTAAGTGAGATTAATTTAAATATAATCATAATATCTTGTTCTAGGCAGTGCATATTATGGGGACTTAATTATATTAAACTAGGACTCGATTCAACATTTTGATTGGGTCATTTTAGTGAGTACAAATCTTAAGTTGATAAAGACTTCACTTATGGTTGATTTAAACTAGATCGATATTACACATGATAACAAATTTCGAATTTTAAAGGTAAGATACAAAATTCAATAATGCTTTTATGAATTGTATTTTATTAACATTTACTTAGGTAAAATGTGTTAATCAAAGTATAAAATAATATAACTTATCAGTAATTATTTTTAAAAAAATTAGTATTTTTTAATAAAATATATAACTTTAACCTATATGAGACCAACTTGAAATATTACTTGAACTTGATTTAAAAAGTGCAATGAGTTCTTTAACAAAAGTACAATGAGTTAATCCGACCTATTTAACTTTGCTTCGCCCTATTCCCTATTGTTATTCAATAATATTTTTCAATTGTGTTTAAATATATTACAATATAATAAAAAAATGTAAAATCACATATTTTAAAGTATATAGACTTCAATTTCTACAGTAGGTGAAAAATTCATGTGATTCAATATTTTATAGCCTATAGTCTTTATTTTATAACACAATACAAAATTTGTGAAATTTCACATTTTATAGTTTATAACATTCAATTTATACTATATGTAAAAAAATTTCAGGTTATTCAATATTTCAAAGACTATAGTTTTTATTTTATAATACAAACAAAAAAAATGAAAATCACACATTTTAAAGTATATAGCTTTCAATTTCTAATATATGTGAAAAATTTATGTGATTTGAAGCTATAATCTTTATATTATAATACAACCAAAAAATGTGAAATATCACATTTTAAAGTATATAGCCTTCAATATGTGAAAAATTCAGGTTATTCAATATTTTAAAGACTATAAGTCTTTTATTTTATAATACAACCCAAAAAATTGTGAAATCTCACATTTTAAAGTATATATAGCCTTCAATTTCTACTATATGTGAAAAATTCATGTGATTCAATATTTTATAGGCTATCGTTTTTATTTTATAATACAACAAAAAAATTGTGAAATGTCACATTTTAAAGTATATAACCTTTAATTTCTACTTTATATAAAAATATACAAAATTTAAAATTTTAGAGGTTATAGTCTTTATTTTATAGTATATTTAAAAAAAATAGTGAAATCTCAGATTTTAAAGTATATAACCTTCAATTTCTACTATATGTGAAAAATTCATGTGATTCAATATTTTATAAGCTATAGTCTTGATTTTATAATACAATAAAAAAAATTGTGAAATCTCACATTTTAAAGTTTATAGTCTTCAATTTATACTATATATAAAAAATTCATGTTGTTAAATATTTCAAAGGTTATAGTCTTTATTTTATAATACAACAAAAAATGTAAAATCACACATTTTAAAGTATATAACCTTCAATTTCTACTATATGTGAAAAATTCATGTGATTCAATATTTCATAGGCTACCGTCTTTATTTTATAATACAACCAAAAAAATTGTGAAATGTCACATTTTAAAGTATATAACCTTCAATTTCTACTATATATAAAAATATATGAAATTTAAAATTTTAGAGGTTATAGTCTTTATTTGATAGTAAATTTAAAAAAATAGTGAAATATCACATTTTAAATTATATAACCTTCAATTTCTACTATATGTGAAAAATTCATGCGATTCAATATTTTATAGGCTATAGTCTTTATTTTATAATACAACCAAAATAATTGTGAAATCTTATATTTTATAGTATATAGTCTTTCTATTATATGTAAAAAATTCATGTGATTCATTATTCTAAAGACTATAGTCATTATTTTATAAAACAACAAAAGAAAAATTGAAAAAATCTCACATTTTAAATTATATAGCTTTGAATTTATACTATATGTAAAAAATTGATGTGATTCAATATTTTAGAGGCTATAATCTTTATTTTATAGTCTATTTAAAAAAAATAGTGAAATATCACATTTTAAAGTATATAGCCCTTACATTTATACTATAAGTTAAAAATTCATGTGATTCAATATTTTATAGGTAATATTCTTTATTTTATAATACAACCAAAAAAATGTGAAATCTCACATTTTAAAGTATATAGTCTTTAATTTTTATTATATATGAGAAATTCATGTAATTCAATTTGTTATAGGCTATAGTCATTATATTATAATACAACCAATTTTTTTTTAAATCTCACATTTTAAATTACATAGCCTTCAATTTCTAGTATATGTGAAAAATTCATGTGATTCAATATTTTATTATATGATATAGTCTTTATTTTATAATAAAATAAAAAATATATATTATGTAATCTCACATTTTAAAGTATATAGATTTCAATTGCTACTATATGTAAAAGAAGTCATGTGATAACTATTTTAGAGGTTATAGTCTTTACTTTATAGTATATTTAAAAAAATAGTGAAATCTCACATTTTAAAGTATATAACCTTCAATTTCTACAATACGTGGAAAATTCATGCGATTTAATATTTTATAGGCTATAGTCTTGATTTTATAATACAATAAAAAATTTATGAAATCTTACATTTTAGTCTTTAATTTATACTATATGTAAAAAATTCATGTTATTAAATATTTCAAAGTCTATAGTCTTTATTTTATAATACAACAAAAAAATGTAAAATCACACATTTTAAAGTATATAGCCTTCAATTTCTACTATATGTGTAAAATTCATGCAATTCAATATTTTATAAGCTATAGACTTTATTTTATAATATAATAAAAAAATAGTGAAATTTCTCTTTTTTAACGTATATAGCCTTCTATTTCTATTATTTGTGAATAATTCATGTGATTTAATATTTTATAGGCTATAATCTTTATTTTATAATACAACAATTTTTTTTTTGAAATCTCACATTTTAAATTATATACCTTTCAATTTATATTATACGTAAAAAATTTAGGTGATTCAACATTTTAGAGTGTATAATATTTATTGTATAGTCTATTTAAAGAAAATATTGAAATCTCACATTTTAAAATATACAACCTTCAATATGTAAAAAATTAATGATATTCAATATTTTATAGGTTATAGTCTTTATTTTATAATACAATGACAATAAATTTAAGTCATTTTCTTTAATGGTGATCCTAAATGAACAATACAAAACCAGCCCAACCAGCCAATAAATAAGATTTTGGGCCATAATTACTCATGTCATTATAATCTTAATAATTATTTGGGCCAAAACCAAAGTCAAAATATGCCCATTGACTATATGGACTGGTTTTTCATGGTCCATATAGCATTATTGTTTCTTTAATTATATATGTTATGCGTAGAAAGCCATGAGAGATACGACGCCGTATATATAGCCTAAACGAAGAGCAGTGAAGAGTGGTGGCGGCAACAATAGCCGAAAGCAGCTTGCGGTTCACAGCACAGTGTGCGAGAATGCCGACGGAGCTTGAAGAACTCGTCGCCTTTCTATCTTCTCCATCGCCACAAGTAAACCTTCTTCCTCTCTCTCTTTTCCCAAAGTCGTTTCACCTCATTCACCTGTCGTTGTCGTTTTGGTGTTTTCAGATAACAAAAGCTGCCGTTGACATAGTTCGTGGTCTAACGGGTTCCGATGAAGGGATGCAGTCTCTGGCCAAATACGCAACCACTGTGTTGCCCTCTTTGTCTCGCCTCTTAAGCGCTCCCAAGGTCGCTCAAACCGTTTTTGCCTTCTTTTTTTTTTTTTTGAGATTGTTTGAGAGTTTTAGCTGAGTTGTTTGAGATTGATGTGATTATGCGACGTGTCGTTTCAGGAGGTTTCGGAATCCGCTGCTGAAGCTCTCGTGAATCTCTCGCAAGATTCGAATCTGGCGGCGGGGATGGTGAGAAGTGGAATGGTGAAGACGGCAATGGAGGTTTTGTATAAGCCGGAATCGAGCATCACTCGTTTGCTTGTTATGCTTTTGGTCAACCTCACTCAGCTTGATGCTGGTACTGCTTCCTTGCTTCAGGTACTGTGTTTTCAGAAAAATTCCAATTTTTTTTTTAGAAGAAAGAGTTTTGAGTTTTCTCGATACTAACTTATGCAAGGGTCGGTGACATGAAATCAATTAAATTGAAAAAATGTTGGTTTATTTAAAATTCTCGGAAAAAAAACGGATTAATGTCATGATTTCTCGATATATAATGATCAATTGATCATGGTGCTATGGTGAACTGAAAGCACATTTGTTTTCGCCTCGATTCTTTGTATTTGGACTTGCCAATTGATGATTCTCCCCTACTTGTCAGACTGAAGATGACAAGGTGCACGGGTTGTATGTTATGAAGCTTGTGAGATCATTTTGTAGAACCGCCCATGAAAATGATGGTGTGTATGTCCTTCTGAACTTGGCATGAATTCAAACTTTTTGTATGATCGTATTTTATTTTGATTCCCCTGTAGATTAAGTTTTTCATTTTGGTTACTAGTTTTTCCCCCTTCTTTTGGGTATGTTCACAATTTTGCTATATTATTAGTTACACTCATGACGAGGAATTTAGGTGTACAACAAAAAGTTGTACAACATTTGTACAATATCCATCCACACCATTGAATTTTAACATGAACCCTTTTGTACATCCAAATTCTTAAAATCCAACGATGGGGATGAATGTTGTACATTTTGTTGTTGTGCGCCAATCATTTTGCTAATGAATAAATAATTGGCTAATGAATAAATAAAAGCATGCAACTTGGCTGTTCAAAAATTTGAGATCACTAGACAACTTGGTTTTTATATTTTGGAAATTTTTCTACACCTCTGAGATGGTTTTTGAACTGTTGTGATTGTTCATTAATTATTATATTGATTCAGTGAAAGTTTTTGCCAACATTTATCAGATGATCCTTTTGAACATGTTGGTTCAATACTTGTTAACATCTCAAAGCAGCAGGCAGGGAGGCAGCTTCTGCTTGACCCAAAACGGGGTCTCTTAAAGCAGATAATCAGACAATTTGATTCAAGCAGTTCATTGAGAAAGAAAGGGGTATGCCATATGTGATATAACTTCCCCATAAATGCTTTCTGTTTCCTTGCCTAGTCTATTTTTAATTATTGTGTGGGTAATGACTAGTGACAAGTGTGCTATATTGAATTTAATCTGATATTAAGCCTACTTTCAAGATAAGCAGTGAGTAGATGATGAAGTTACATTAAGAGATTTCTTTACTGATTATCTGATGCTCAATTAATCAAGCAATAGAGGCACTTGGATTGAAGCTGTTTTTGAACTTGCTATACCCATACGTAAATAACACTTTGTGCCCTTAAGACCTTATGCTTTAAACTAAGTATAGGATGTGTGACTGATCCATGTTGTCGATTTTTCCTGTTGAATTTCACGCATTGGATTTATGTTAACTATGGTTTCCCGATAAAAGTAACATTTTTTATGTGTTTACTTTCAGTTACAAATGACTAAGCCAACATTTGAGCTCTTTTCTACTCGACTTTAGAGCCTGTAACTTTGCTCAGTAAAAATTGATACAATATTTGATTTCTTGCAGGTTTCTGGAACTATTCGCAACTGTTGTTTTGAAGCTGAGAATCAATTACAAAATTTGCTTTTGGTATCAGAGTTTCTTTGGCCAGCATTACTTCTTCCAGTAGCTGGCAACAAGGTTACATGCTCTCCGCCTTTTATGACATCACAACATTGTTGTTCTGCTTATTCAAAATAGTTTTAACTACACGAGAATATGCAGCTAAGCCATTTCCTCATTCAAAATAGCAATAACTCTAATTTGCTTAATGTCTATCAGTACATCTTGAGTAATGTCTGTTATCTTTTATTCCTATTTGAGTTTGTCCTTGCAGATCTCGTTGTGAAAAGCATACATGAGCTAAATCTACTTAAATTGAATTGTTGTTTACTTTGTTTGTCTTTGATCTATCAGGAATCAGATCACGCACCATCATTTTAGAATGCAATCCTCAGTACTCAAGTTTGTTTCATGTTTCATTGTTCTTGCATTGATAAAACAATTTTTATGCAGATTTACAGTGAGGAAGACAGATCGAAAATGCCCCTTGAGCTGGGGACAGCACTCTCGATTGAACGTGAAACAGTTAATGATCCGGAAATTCGCATTCAAGCATTGGAAGCCATATATTTGATCTCATTGCAGGTAAAACTGAAAATTTCTCCAGTGTCTTACCGAGGCAGTTAAGTTTCTGTGTCTTATCAACGAATTGTATTCAATCCTTCCCAGGACGCATCAGATTTTATGGTGTGTGTGTTTTGCAGGAGGCAGGTCGAAGAGCATTTTGGTCTGTAAATGGACCAAGAATAGTACAAATCGGTTACGAAGATGAGCAAGACCCAAAAGTAATGGAAGCATATGAGCAACTGGGTTCCTTGGTAAACACAATATTTATTTTTTTCCTCCAAATTTATTATAACTTCAAGTTTTAAGCAATGCATATTGATAATAATGATCATTTTTATTTGTCTCTGTTTATTGTTCAGTTGATTCACAGCAGTAGCGCAGAGGAACCATCCGGTGAGACCACAAAGTAGTTACTATTTTTCTATTTTGTTATACACCGTTGTGGCTCTATTTATTTTTTTTTACATAATGATTATAATGTATCTATAAATTGGCATTTTTGTCTAATCACGAGCACACGAATTATTCAGAATAATTTTAGATCCGTATCACATGCTAATATTTCATAAAATTTTGTAGTGATATTATGTAAGCGTGATAAATTTCTACGGCAATTAATTATTGTCGTGATAATGATTAAATAATTAGGCATGTCATTGGTTCAAATATCTTTCTTGCTTTTCTGTATGTATAAAAGAAACCAAACTCCAATAATCAACTCATCAGCAAAAGTAAAAATGGGCCCCTTGGTAATCGGTGTACTAGGTGGAGTTGCTGCGTTTTTTGGAGCCATATTGTTTAGCTTTCTGTGTGTGAAGATCTTCAAACTTTTATTTTTATGAGTTTACCAAATATATCACATTATGTGAAAGAGTTTATTTTTTTTATATGAATAAATAATAATGTAATGTCTGTTGAACATTCATACAGATTTGAATTAATGTCAGTTTTATGAATTGACGGTATGTTAGTTATATAAATTATAATCAACAATTCAACTATTGATATCACCTATGACAATATATATTCTGATATAATAAATCTCGCTGTACTCCATTTATACAGTACTCTGTATGTACTCCAAATATATATACGGAGCCCAATGCAATTCCATATACTAGCCCAGTCCAAAAATCCCAGACAGTTATAATATACAAGTAATAATAAATAACATGTCATGCTTTATTTTGGGCTTCGGTCCTCTTCAAATAAAAAATAAATAAGAGTGATACTAAATGTACCATAAAAAATCAGTCAAATCAGCCAATAAATGAGATTTTTGGCCATAACTACTCAGCCCATTACAATCTCAATGACTATTTGGGCCAAAATCAAAGCCACAATAGGCTCATTGGCTATATTGGTTGATTTTTCATTATACACTTAGTATTATTGAATAAATAAATAACATCATTGTTTTCTTTCAATCCATACTCCTCTTCTCTCTCCTCCTAAGAAGCATATGTTTTTCCACTACTATCAGGCTCACCTACTATTCCTCAACCTCTTCCATCACCATCACCATCATCATCATCATCATCATCATCAGCCTCACCTACTCTTTCTCAACTCCTTCCACCACCATCCAAACCTCCTCCATCACTTCCACCACCACCACAATCATCATCAACCACCACAACAATAAGAAGCATAGGGTCAAAACACATATCCTTTTGATATTCCAACACACTCTAATACTGTGTTGTAAGTAATAACGGCTTCTTGATAAAAATTATAAAATCAAAAAAGAAAACATTATAACATTTTTCACTTCATAAAAATATTAATAAGAAAATATCAAAACAATCAATTGGGGAAAAAGAGAGTGAATTTCAAGTTTAAATGGGAGATGACTATCATAACGTGATATCTTGACTATAGAACTTAAAGTGGAACAAGAAGTCATTAGCGGAAGAACAACAACCTCCACAATTATTGTAACGCTTCTACACCTCCAATCCATGACTCTAATTATTAGATGTTTATTATCCTACTTAAAGTGTAAAATAAATCATTAAAATATTAAATTTTTTAGAGATGACATGTTATTTTTATTTCTAACATACATAGTTAATGAGAGTTCAAAGGAAAAAGTAGCAATACATTAAAAAATAAAAAGCAGAAAATAAAAAAAACAAAGAAATAATGAAGAGAAACATGTCAGTAGTCTTAAGTTGTGGAGACAGTAAAGAAGAATGTAGGTCAACCGGGCTCAAAACAAAGAGAATATGATGAGAAAATTTCTGTAGTTGTATTAAATTTACATTAAATATTTCTTCTACACACTCATACCTATTATAACTTATGTAAAATGTATAAATAAATTTTCATTATAATGTGAGCAACATTTGTAAAATGTGTGAGCAGACATGTATCATACTGTAATAAATTATGTAAAAGTGTGAGTAAACATGTGTGTTACATTGAGCAACTTATGTGAAATGTACGAGCAAACTTGCAATAAACTGTAAACAACTTATGTGAAATATGTGAGCAAAAGTGACTTATATTGTGAGCAATTTATGTATACTGTGTGGGCAAAAAATATGTTAAATTATAATTGATTTTCTCAATATTCGTGAGCAATTTGTTCTATATTGTAAGCCATATATATTACATCTGTGATTGTGATTGAAACTTGTGTGCAAATTATGTAAAATAAGTGAGCAAATTTTTACAATATAGTGTGAGTAACATTTGTAAAATGTGTGAGCAATCACGAATTAAGTTATATAAAAAGTGCAAGTAAACATATATGTTATTGTAAGCAATTTGTGTGAAATTTATATGCAAACTTGTAATAAATAATGAGCAAACATGCATTATAATATGAGTAATAATTTATTAATATGTGAACTATGTTGTAAGTAAAACTGTGTTACATTGTGATAAAATAAAAATTGAATTATAAAATAATGAGCAATTTATATAAATTGTGTGACCAATTTTTATTATATTATGAGCAATTTGTTATTTGGTGCTTCAACAGTCTCATCATCCTAATCATTAAAATTTAGAGAATGACTATTAATGCGACCATGATCAAAGAAATTACTTGATATGTGTATTGAAATAATCATTCATGTTTTTTTTAAGAGAATTAAGAAATTTAAATGAAATAAAAATAAATAATTAAAGATTTTTTAGAAAATAAAAAAATAATTTTGATGAAAAAAATTATAAATTTGATTATAAAAAAATAATCAAAAATTTCTATAAAAATAATTTTAATGGAAAAATTATAAAATTAGTTATGAAAATATAATAAGATAAAATAATTTAAAAGAATAATAAGAGGAATAAAAATCCTGAATGCAAAAAAATAAAGAATACGAGTAAGAAAAAAAAAATAGCATAAGAATAAAAAAATAAGAAGAAAGTAACAATGCAAAAAAAAAAAAAAAGACAAAAGAGAAAGGGAAGGAGGAGAAAAAGGAAAAGAAAAGGAAGGAGTACAATTGAGAGTAAGTATTTTAGGAGTACATGGAGCATTACTAATTCTGATAATACTTTTGCCACATCATGAAGGGGAAAAAATGATGCATCAGATAAAACTTTTAAACAGTTTATATCTATTGTTCCTTTAAAATCTAATAGCTTTGGTGCAATTTACAATTATTGTAGAGATTGATATTTAATTTGGAGTATTGTAAATTTCAGAATATATGCATTGCATATAGTACGATATTAATAACAAGGGCAAACTATTTTAAAGGTCGGATAAAATTCACATTAAATCTTAAACTCTAAAACAGTATTGAAATTATAAAATTTGTAAGATTTCATACCATATTATAAGATATTAATAAAAAGAGCAAATTGCAAATTGCAAATTGCACTCATATTCTTTAATTCGATGAACTTAATTTAATAAATTTTCTAATGATTTAATGATTTAATAAATTTCATAATTTTCTTGGTTGTATTATCAATTAAAGACTATAGCCTTTAATCACATAAATTTTTCACATATAGTAGAAATTGAAGGTTATATATACTTTAAAATGTGAGATTTCATAAATTTTTTGGTTGTCTTATAAAATAAAAACTATAGATTTTAAAATATTAAATCACATCAATTTTTCACATATAATAGAAACTGAAGGTTATATACGATAAAATATGAGATTTCGTAATTTTTTAGTTGTCTTATAAAATAAAGACTATAGACTTTAAAATATTGAATCACATGAATTTTTCACATATAGTAGAGATTGTATTCTATATACTTTAAATTATAAGATTTCACAGTTTTCTTAGTTGTATTACAAAATAAAGACTATAATCTTTAAAATATTGAATCATATTAAATTTTCACGTATATATAGTAAATTTTGAAGGTTATACACTTCATAATGTGAGATTTCACAATTCGTTGGTTGCATTAAAAAATAAAGACTATAGGTTTTTAAATATAGAATCACATGAAATTTTTCTATATAGTAGAAATTCAAAACTTTATACTTTAAATGTGAGATTTTACAATTTTTTTGTTGTCTTATAAAATAAAGACTGTAGACTTTAAAATAGTGAATCACATGAATTTTTCACACACACACATATATATATATATAGTAGAAATTGAAGGTTTTATACTTTAAATTATGAGATTTCAAAATTTTCTTCGTTATATTAAAAAATAAAGACTAGAACCTTTAAAATATTGAATCACATGAATTTTTTTGCATATAGTAGAAATTGAAGACTATATACTTCAAAATGTGAGATTTCATAATTTTTTTGTTGCATTATAAAATAAAGAATATAGACTTGAAATATTGAATCACATAAATTTTTCATATATAGTAGAAATTGTAGGGTATTATATAGTGTTTAATTACTATACTCTAAAATGTAAAAAAATTACACTGTCATCCAATTAAAATTTAACATGTAAGTACAAAGTGGGTAGTTTTTTAGAATTCTTTGGTAGTTGGTAATAAAAACGGACGCATGACAACCTTTTATTTGCTGATAGTGTAAAATGTTTTACACTGTTAGTGCATGACAATTAAATCCTATAATATACTTGAAAGTGTGAGATTTCACATTTTTTTTGTTGCATTAACAAATAAAGACTATATGTTTTAAAATATTGAATCAGACGAATTTTACTAAATAGTAAAAATTTAAGGCTATATACTTTAAATGTGAGATTTCACAATTTTTTTTGGTTGTCTTATAAAATAAAGACTATCGACTTTAAAGTATTGAATCACGTGATTTTTTTTGCATATAGTAGAAATTGAAGGTTATATACTTTAAATTGTGAGATTTCATAATTTTCTTGGTTGTATTATCTATTAAAACTTATAAAGAGAATTTCCAAAAAGTTGTTTACTTTTTAGTTTCTAAAAATTGAATAAATAAAAATTATAAATAATTAAAATTAAAAATAACTATAATTTGTAACTTTTATTATTCAAATTCTTTCTCTTTTTTTTCTATTCATGTTTTATACTAATATTTTGATGAATCAAAATAAGATTTAGAAGAGACTTTAATTATATTAAATTGTATTATTTTATAAAAAATTATCCATAAAATAGAATTAATTAAATAATATTATTTTATAAAATACTGACCAAAAAACAAAAAATTGACTTGACACGACAATGTCAATCGAGTCGCTAGTACAATACAATGTATTTATCTCGTGCTTAATTTTGATGGATAAATTATTCAAAATATATGATGAAATTCACACTACTAGAAGCTAAATGAAAATAGACCCAATTGTAAAGTTAGTTTACAATTTGCAAGTTTTTAGTGGTGTCACACTAAATATTAAGCCATAAAATATTGTTGAAATTAGTTTTTCCATTAATGTAATGTATGAGCACACGACTTATTCACAATAATTTTAGACTTGTGTCACATCCTAATACTCCTTCTGTCCAATTTTAATTGACAGCAGGGGCGGAGCTGCGTATGCTCCAGGCTGCTCCTAGTGGCTCGAATTTTTTTTAAATATAAGTAAAAAAAATATAATTTGTTTATTGATTTTTTATATTCATATTATAATAAATAAAGAAAAATAGATATAAAAGTAATATTTATATATAGCTAATCTAAAATATTTTACTATCCATTCAATTAATGTTATTATGATAATTGATTTAATTAATTATGACTTAAAAGTTATTTAAATGAACAAAATTATAACTTTTTTTACATTATTTATATATTAAATTAATAAAAGTCATAAATTTTTTTTATACATTAATATATATCTCAATTTTATTTATCAATTTAATTTATTTCATTATTATTTTATTTTTAATTAATTTTTTCATCTGTATCAAAGAATTGAAATATATTTATAGTTAATTGTTATATATATAAATATGGCATAATTATATATTCATTTACTATATAACAATTAATATGTTGAAAATTTTTATTACAAATATAGTATACATATATATATATATGGAAAAAATATTTACATTTGTTCATGATTAAAATTTGTTCTCTAAAAGAAAGATAAGAAGTGTTTCTTCACTATTAAGTAATGCTATATATACACAACGAAATCATTTATTATTAGTCATTATATGTAATAATCTAACTATTTAAAATTATTAATCCAACTTTTAAAATGTTTGATAAATATGTAATATTAAAATTTGGATGAATAATATTGAAAAGTTATACTATTATATATGATGGTTGATAATAACTAATTTATTTATGTTGTACAAAAACATTTTTCATTAAGAATATGTTGCAAGAATATTAATTTTGCTAAAGAGAATATAATTAAGATAATTATATTTATTTTAATACTAAAAAAATATATCAACTTGTTAAAAATTTGGCCTCTCTTCCCACATTTTCTAGCTCCAACCCTGAATGACGTTCTAGAGTATTACACACTTATTAAGAAGTCAATTAAATCACAGAAATTTCTATAAATGTAAGTATACAATGATAAAGTTGTTCTTATAGTTTCTTGTACAATAATAATTGTAAGAGACAAAAGAGAGTGTATATATGAGCAAAACTGGATAAAAATTGCAAATATTTTCTTAAAACTCTAAAATGACAAATAATAATAAATAAATGAATTTTCAAAATCGACAAATAAAATTGACCCCTGTGAGTATTTCATAAAATTTTGTAGTGATATTATGTATTCATTGGTAAGCCTGATAAGTTTTTACAACAATTAATTGTTGTCGTGACAATAATTAAATAATTAGGCATGTCATTGGTTCAAATATCTTACTTTTTTGCGTGTATAAAAGAATCCAAACTCCAATAATCAAATCATTAACAAAAGTGAAAATGGACCCCTTGGTAGTCGGTGTACTAGGTGCAGTTGGTGTGTTTGTTGGAGCCATATTGTTGACCTTTGTGTGTGTGAAGATCTTCAATAATTTATCTTTATGAGTTTACCAAATATATCACATTATGTGAAATAGTTGTTTGTTTTTTTATATGAATAAATGATAATGTAATATCCGTTGAACATTTATACATATTTAAATTAATGTCAATTTTATGAATTGACTGTATGTTAGTTATATAAATTATAATCAACAACAATTCAATTATTGATATCTTCTATGACAATATATATTCAGATAATATTTTCGCCAAATTATGAAGGGAAAAAAATGATGCATCGGCTAAAATTTTTAAAGAGTTTATATCTATTGTTCCTTCAAAATCTAATAAATTCGGTGCAATTTACAATTATTTGCATATTTATATTTAATTTGGAGTATTGTAAATTTGAGAATATATATATTGCACATAGTACCATATTAATAACAAGGGCAAACTATTCTAAAGGTCGGATGAAATTCACGTTAAATCTTAAATCCTAAAACAGTATTGAAATTATAAAATTTGTAAGACATGCATAGCATATTATAAGATATTAATAAAAATGAAAATTGCACTCATATCCTTTAATTTGATGAAATTTAATTTAATAAATTTTCTAATGATTTACCTTCAAAAGAAATGAATAGCAAGCCTATAAAAAATAGTTATTTCTTGTTGTCACTTTCCTTTTGGTTCATAATCTTGTGCTCTTATATATTAATAGAATTAAAATTAGTTTTTCACCTTGAGAATTTAAGTTTAGAAATTTCGAAATATTAATGAAGTATATACATATATTAAAAGTAAATTGAATTATAACTTATTAATTTTATAAAATTTATTGCATAGATAATTATATTATTGGTATATATGACTTTACTATGACAAATATAACCTTGTAGTTATATTCAATTTATAATAATTTTAATTTAATATATTTTTTTATTGAGAATTTGAAATTTTCATATTACATATTATATTATTACATATTAAATGTCAAATATTTATCACCAATAATCTTTGTAATATAGAAAATAAATTCTATTACTATCCGCTTATTAATCATCATATATGAGATCTGGAGTCAAATTACTGAAGTAATATCAAATGCTCAAATTACTGAAGTAAATATCTTATAAATATTAAAGCGTGAATCATGATATTAGATCAATGAATAATTTTTTTATCCTTTCTTTTTAGTTATTTGAAACACTTACATATTATATATATTAATTATTTACAAATTTATATTAACTTATATATGTTGATATCAACTAATAAAAATATTAGAAAATTGATATCTAATAAAAATAATAATATCAATATTCTCATAACAACATTTTAAAAGATTCACTATAAGATTAAATATTTATATAAATGGTATAAATTTTGCAGTCAAAAGAAACGATGGTAAGAATTATTTAAGAATTGAATTAAAAAAGCATACATAATTTTTCCAAATCAAATAATATTTCATAAAACGTTGTAGTGATACTATGAATTAATCGATGAGCGTGACAAATTTTTTAGAGAAATTAATTATTGTAGTGATAATAATAATTAAATAATTACTCATTATGTTATTTGTTCAAAGATGTTGCTGTGTCTATATATATATATAAATAAAAGAAACCCCAACTCCAAATCCAATAATCATGTATGTATATATGTATTGTCGTGAGCAAAAGTAAAAATGAAGAGATGGGAAATTGCTAGCCTTGGTTTTGTAGGTGCATTTGGTGTAATTGCATTAGTTTTATTCATCACATTGTTCTGTTGCGCGTTGATGAGGATCTTCTCTGTCATAAAAGCTATTGCGTCTCGAGCTGCTTGATGTATATATATGGAACATACATGTTTCAATCATATATAATTATGTATATATCTATCTACGATTTTTTTTTTATTCTTTATGATTACTTTACCAAATATATATCACATTATGTGAAAGATAAGTTCAATTATAATAATAATCAACAACAATATTTCAAATATATATTGATATTTCCTATGATAATATATGCATTATTCAGATAATATACTCTCGCCAAATCAGGAAAAAAATATTCATAAATTATAATATATGCATTTTGAACTATTTTTCGCTATTACTCCTTCCAAATCTAATAGATTAGCTAGAATAATTTATAATATTCAATATTCATAAATACTGATTTCTAGAGCAATATATAGAGAGATCTTTAGGATCTTTGAGTAATTATTGGAATATTCACTTAATGGAAATTATAAAGTTAAGAATATATTTGTGTCGCATATATATATATATATATATATATAGTAAGATACCAATACGTAATAACAAGGGAAAATTACTCTAAAGGTTCAACTAAATTAGTATTGAATCTTAAAATAATATTTAAATTATAAATTTTGGAAGATACACACGCATATCATAAGATATTAACAACAAGGGCAAATTACTTATTTAATCTCCATTAATTCGATGAAATTCAGTAATATTTTTATGTAGAGTTGGACATAATAGCATTTTCACAATTTGGTGAATTTAAAATGGTTCGGATGAAATATATGATTTGAATTTTCTTTGAATATTTTATTTGAATAAGATATTTATCTAAGTAATCTTAAAATAAAATGAATCAAATAATAAAAAGATGTGAGAGAAAAAAGATTTTAATTTTTTAGGTGAAAATTAAAAAAAAAAATAGTTTCTTGTTGTCACTCTCCTTTATTTTGGTTCATGATCTTTGTGTTTTACATTAATCCTCTTTTGTTATAAACGTTTCGGTTCTATATATTTTAAGAACCCTAGACAACAGATCTTACATAAAGGTTATGTTATGGAAACTATAGTGTTATTTTTATTAATAACTTCAAAAAATACTAATTTGAATGATAAATTTATCAATATTTGTATTAGAAAGCTCAAATTTATTTATATTATCATAAATTAAATATATATATCTTATAATAAAAAAATAAAGATAATAATAGATTCTATCAATATTTATATTAATATCAGAGGGATAAAATCTATAATATTATCATTATAAATAAACTAAATTTGTTAAATATCATGATTGTATTTGGATATTTCTGATGAGATCAATTTATAAAATTTCCTCCAAAAATACATTATATACTCTTGATTATAAATAGGGTACACACCCAGAAACCTAGTATCCAATTTCAGAAAAGTAAGAGAAACTTCGAAAGAAAATATTGTGACATTTGCATCAAGAGTCCCTATACTCTCAACCTCAGGTAGTGTTATACATATGTGCTCAATTTTAATTTTGTATTAATATTTCATAATTTCTGTACATAGCATGATGATATGTATTAATTAATTAATTAATTGATAAGCGTGAGTAATTTCATTAATCACATGCAAAGAATCTTGGTTTCATGCATTGTCTATATATATAAGAAAAGAAAAGAAAATTGAAATGTGACTGATCCAATATAATAATATATAGGTGAAACAAATAAAGAGAAAATGGGTGGTTCAGCGATTCTTGCAATAGCTTTGGGTTGTGGATTCGTTGTACTCGTACTGATGCTGCTCCTCTTAAAGTGTGTCTATCGTGATCGTTCATCATCTTGATTGAGAGGTCATCCACATTAATCATCCAAATTAATTAATTAATTATATCTCTATGTTATATATTTATCTAATGATTAATTATAGAGTGTTATTATTGACAGGTATCGGAAAGATGGAGCCAATGAAATGGATTATAATAAGTACAATATGCATTGCTGTTTTGTTGGTAATTCTGTGCTGTGGTTTCCTCACCGTCAAGTACAGAAAATTTAACGAACTACAAGATCATACATGTGGCTTGTAGTAAATAAAAAAATAGATATTACTTTATTTTATTTTATTTCAGCTTCTCTAAGTTTTAATTTTCCATTTATTAGGACTTTTTTCCTATGTATCCGGTACTCTGTCATAACTAAGTAGACGGCATGATTTTATTTAATAGAATTATTTATGATTAACTATATATTTAAGAGGATGTCTTTTATATATTGTATTCATATACAATATTTTAATAAAATTAAAGTTTATTAGTTGGTTCTTTTGTGCTTTTATAATATACCTAGTTCATGTTATATTTTGCTATTTCTGTAAAAGTTAAATCAATTTAAACATTACCGACTGTAATTTAAGATATTTCTCGATTTTTATTGATAGCCATGTATGCATGAGTTAGCCTTCATCGATTTTCGGAAACACATAATCATACACGTTAAATAAATCTACGGAATCAATTTATTTTTCTGCCAACAGATAAGTTCTATATCGAACACAAATCAATTTTGTGGGTAATAATTAACAAAAGATTATTCTCTTCATCAAAGTTCAAATAAAGTTTTTCAAACAATAATTTCGATCAAATAAGTTTTACAGTAAAACTGATTACACTACCTGCTAAACCAGAATATGATCAATTATTGTTTTGTAATTATTAACTTACCAAAAATATAATGCATGAACTATGTAATCAGTATGGTACTATAAAGTAGAAAGATAAACTTTACCTATAAGGTGTCACCCTAATGTTTGGGGCACAACAAAAAACCAGCCAAAACAGCCAACAAAGTTCATTTAACACTTTATGGTCCAAATAGCACTTTTAATCATGAGTATATTTTTAATGGGCTTGATGATTGTGGCCCAAATTTCTATTTGTTGGCTATTTTGACTGATTTTTTGTTGTGCCTCTAGCATGCTCTACCCTAAATATGATACTAAATCAATTACTTGATTCAACTCTAATATAATTTAACTTACATCCTATTTTAATCCAATATTATATTTTAAATTTTTATATTGAGACAATATCAATTTTTATACTGACATAATTTAATATTTATATTTACTAATACTTTTTGTACGAGTGATTGATTTAATGTACACGTAACATTTTTCCTTTATTATATATTTAACTTTCGCTTTGCAAATAACTGTATTTTTTGAGCAGCTCAAATGCTCTTAGCTAGTAAATTAGAGAAACAAGCATTGGAATTTTCCTTTTCAGTGGTATTATTGCTAGATCCCAAAATATTAAATGTTATGCCACCCATCTAAATCAAACAATCTAAAACCATCTCATATATAGCAACTGCAAGAATATATGTATGTGGATAGAATTTTAATTTGGGAACAGGGTCTTATTCATCTATCTAATTCTCTCTAGGAACAAATATACCCTTGATTATTTTTCTTGGCTCATGATCAAGATATTATACATTATAACATGACCCACACATTAAATTTATGTCCCTTTACTTTCAAGTTTTTGATGATCAAGAGGCTACAATTGGAGAAAGAGCTTTGGCATTTTAGTGATTGTATCTGACTCAGATCAAAATTGACTCTAATCATAGAAAAATACATGTGATTTAGACCAAAGAGAGTGGTTAAATGACATAAATGTCTTTAGTCAATAGTCAATAATAATGCAGATACACAATCTATAATGTTAATATGATAAACAAATCTTAGCCTCCCAATGTGTACTCCATTTCAGGTACATATCAGATCTATTATTGAGAATGGCACAAGAAATATATATACATATATATTATTGGGTAGATGTGGACCACCTTATGAAATATATATATATATATATATATAGGTGGTGTAGAATTGAATGTGGAAGGCTTAATTCCTTGGTGCTCAATTTTTGGTGTCTCTGTTGATAGTTGCATGTCACTGTAAGACATTCTATATATCCTTGAGGAATGAAGGTTCTCTCTATTGACAGCTGTATCTTATCTATCAATCTAATTTGAATAAGCTCCCTCATTAAATACTCTTCATATCATTTGTGGAACAATGTTGAACATGTGATGTTAACACTTTTTATCCTGGATTATTTTGGATCCATTGCAGAAGAGAAGAGAAGAATTAATTAATTAATTGGTTATGATTGATTGTTTTTCAATACTGCTAGCTGCTGCAGATTTAGTGAAGAGATACAAACAAAATTCAATTGGCAAGTGCCTCAACTTGTTCATTCTATGCAAGTAAAATCATTGTATTTGAAAGAATCGATGCTAACTCTTATAACTGCATATTGTCTCCTTTGATGGTTGGATGCATTGTTTCAAAGAGCTAGCCGACAACAAAGTTATAAAAATAATACGGAGATAGGTACTCTATAAAATTCAGACTATCGATATCTTTAAATTATATATATGTGGTTAAAAAGGAGTCACATGTCTTACTAATTCAAATATTTTAAGTTAATAAAGTTAATGATCAAATCATAATCATTAATTATAAAGAGTACTAATACCCATTAAGTACGGAAGAAAAAAAATTATATAAGAATATTCGATAAAAATCACGAAAATTATTAAATAAAATAAAATGGTATGATCTGATCATTCACTACCACATATTTTATCATAAAAATATTTGACTTTCTGACAGATTTTGGCTATGTTAGCAAATTGTGCTTTGATAGTGGTCCTCTTAAAATATCATCATCATCATCATCATATACATGAAAGGGAATTCCAATTTCCTAAAATTGCTATGGTTCTCAGAATGAGATCCAAGAGAATGCATAAAAACAAAGTTATACAACAAGCAAAGCTTTTGTTAAAGGATCATTAGAGAATAGGCACTTTCTCATGCCAGACAATTCAATATAATGAGACCAAATGCATGACTACAAACAAAGCATCCTTTTTCACCAAAAATACTACTACATATATAAGTATATCAAAATTCAAAGCTAACATATGAATACTACAAGATTAGCAACAGAGAAAAACACAAAAGAGACAGCTTCCTTATACATAGTTGAACAAATTCCCAAAACCATACATATAAAAACAACAACAACAATGCAATAGTAATGACTCAAACTAGTAAGTATTATTTGTATAGCAGTTGTGATGATGCATGTGGTGAGGCATAAGCATGCCTTGCACCAAAATTTCCAAGCCTTGACTCTGCTGGAAACCTTGGAACCTGAGAGATACTGTTCTTTCGACTCCGAGTTTGAGGGCTAGAACTCGGTTTCTCATATGTTATGAATGCATCACCAGCAACTCTCACAGCTTTGTGGCTCTTGCAGCCCAAAAGCATGCCGTGGCGCCGCCTCTGTGACTCCCTGCTGCCCTTTGTTTTTCCATTTGAGGGAGTGTATGGTGTCCTTATTGGACTCCTTATGGTGACCTCAGACATTTGCTCTTCACTATCTGAGAGCACTGCAGCACTAGCAGTGACCACACTCCACTCTATGCTTGCCTCACTTGGTGCATAACATGTGGGGCTAACACATCCTGAATTTGCAGCATCTGATGCTTGTCTTGCAAGAAACGAGTTCGGCTTGCCTTTTATGCTCTCAATCTCAAACAGGTCTGAACTTGCATCACTAGCAGCATCATTGATGTAGTTTGATCCTGAGTTTGCTGAGAAATCAATCATATCTTCCATTCTAGGAGCAGAACCTCTTGAGGGGATTTTCAGCTTCTTATCACAGCTCAAGGACTTGTTGATCCTGGGATTCTTCAGAATTGGGGAGCCAAACACTGCCAACGATTTCCTCGGTTCCTCCTCTTCTTCTTCTTCTTCTAGTTGGAGCTTCATTTTCACCATTTGGTTTCCTAAGCCAGAATTCAGAGGTGAGATAATCTTTTCTGGCTTTGGAAAGTGAACATCTTTGTTATTGATTAAGAGTTCTGCATGAGGCTTGTTTGTTTTAACTGAATGGTTATTAGCATCTGAACCAACATTGAAGACTTTCTTTGGTGTTGTTCTGCCATGAAACACATCATAGATTTCACCTACATGGTCTCTGGTATCAACAGAATTCTTGTCAGAACATGAGCATTTGAGACCAAGACCTGCTAGGAAGCCCTTTGCCTGAGACTTGTTGTTTTGCTTGTTCCTTGTGGAATTCCTCATAGTCATAGCACTGTGTAATAGTGCACTCTGGCTGTTACAAGTTGATTCAGAGCGTACACTTGGTGTTCCATACTGAACTTTGTACTGTCTTGTTTGAAGAGATATTTGGTGGTCTCTCTGATGCAAGAACTTTGTGGGAGTTATGTTGGAATCAGCTTCTGATGAGGCCTCTACTTCCCCTTCATAGAAGTACTTTTCAGCACCAAACACTCCAATTTCTCCATCTTCTTCCTTCTTTTCACCATGGTGAAGTTGATCCCTTCTGTTGCTGATAAAGGGGTTGAGTTTTTGGCTTGTTTGACCATTCAAGTATGGAGAGAAAATGGCATCATGGAGGTGACTTTTGTTGTCATCAGTGTTGAAAGTTTTCAACTGATGGAGGCTGATTTTAGCAGTGGATGATATGGTACTAACCATATTTATGGATTTATTGAAGGGAAAATAACAAAAAGAGAAAAATGGCTCAGCAGAACCTGTTTTGCAGAAAGGTTAACAGAAAAAACAAGGAAAGAGGAACCAAGTAAGAGAAACAAAATGATGGGACAAAGACCTTACAATACTGAGAATAATTAGAAGGATTAATATATTGAGAACTGAAAAAGGGCTAGGGAAAGAATATGGAACAGTAACTCCCCTAGCTATGTGTGCTTAGGGAGCAAAATTGAAAAGAAAGTGGAAAAGCAAAATGGATGCACTAGCTAGAGAACATAAAATGAAGGGCTCAATGGCTCCTTGCATATTTTGGAGTAGCTCTATAAGTAGGCTAGCGTAATGTATGCAAAATGAAAAGTTGGTAGGGCCATTGTGCTTGTAGCATTAATTGACGCTTCCATCAGTAATTTTCATG